>CM068372.1:312416351-313891351 GCA_034769895.1 Magicicada septendecula
CGCCGCCTTACCTGGCGAAAGCACATAATTACCAAAAACAAACAGCTCAGACTACAGTACAGGCAAATGTATTGGCTACTCGGAAGGAGATCCCCTGTAACTCTGGAAAGCAAACTCCTTATCTACAAAGCCATACTTAAGCCAACCTGGGCATATGGCATCCAGCTGTGGGTGGGGGGACAGCGAGTACTTCAAATATCGAGATTTTACAACGATTCCAGAATGTGGTGCTCCGAGCTATGGTCAACGCTCCTTGGTAGGTACGTACTGAATAATGTCGTCATCGAGAACGACCTCCAAGTGACTTCTGTCCGACATGAAATCAAACGATTCTTCGTTAAGTACAGTAAGAGACTAGCAGCGCACCCCAACGAACTAGCTCAAAAACTCATGGAAGATGCAGGCACCAACAAAAGAAGACTCAAACGCCACAAACAAGTGGACATTCCGGCTAGATTTATGTAATATTAGTGCTTAAGGAGGAGTGATCACTGGACAACTCTCTACATGTCATATATATATTGTCACCAATTTTGCCAAATGTTTATTTTGTAAACAATTTGCAAAAATAAAATAAATTTAAAAAACCAAACGTGTTGATAGGCTGACGTGTTCGTACTAATTTATTCGAAGGCTGTTTGTATTCTTAAGGAAACCATATTAAAATAATACAGATGTTTTATGGTAATAATATAATAATAATAACTATAACGATTTTTGGGTTTAAAGTTTGTAAATAACGGTGGCGGCAGTATCATTATACATTTTGACTCGTGAAAAAGTTAATTGTCTTTTGGCGCAAACAATTCTTACTACCTCCGCTAAATCGCGAATTTCTTTGATCTCCAACAATTGGATGCCGTTGGATTCCTTTCGCTTTTCAAACCATTTACATCCTACCTTAAGGGTCTCAAAGGCTTTCGCATGAGATGCTCCAGAATTTTCAGTTTCTTCCTCTTCATCCTCAGTTTTTTCGTTGTTTACGTTAAATATTGCCTGAACGGTATCTTCGTCCGCCATCATTTGAAAACCGCCATCGTTGGCACACTATTCAAACCAGTTCACGATATCATTATTATCACACTTATTGATTGAGTAGTTGACTTTTGAAGCGACCAGCGACTCTGAAATTTTACTTATTACTATATCATTTCCTGCTTCCTCTTCTTGTGTTGCAGCGTTGTCCTTTTGTTTTTCTTCGTATTTGTTTTCCTCCTTTATCGATTTATTCCATTCTCGTTTTAAATTGCAAGTCTCAGTTGAATACAACGCGTCCACGATCATGTAGCAACAATCTTTCAAATTAATTTAAAGAAAAAAAAGACAAAACACTATCAACATGATCGTTTTCAGCAGAGCAGGCGACGTAAAATGTTTCTTTCTGTAAACTTTCTTTAAAGCTGCAATAACGCTTTGATCAATCGGCTGAGTGGAGCCAGTGGTGGTGCCAGAATTCAATAGTGAATAAATCATTTTCTTGCTCCAACATTTCCGTGGAAGGATGTGCCGGTGCATTATCTATCACCAACAGCACTTTTCCATTTTCTTTGCCGACACTTTTGCGAAATTCTTCACTTGGGGTATTAAGGTGTTGTCACACCAGTCGACAAACACTTCGGTGTTCATCCACTCCTTTCTCTGAATTTTGTAAATTAAAAAGATTTTTGCATTTTTAAAACATCGAGGTTTTTTTAATTACCCATTAGGAACATTTGGGATTTGTGTGTTCCTTGGGCAATAGCACAAACCATCAGAATGACCCGGTCCTTACTTACTTTAGGCTATACCCTGGGCCCTAATGTTCACGTTTAGATTCCAGTGTTTTAGATGATAAGATTTTCAGAAAAAGACCCGCTTCGCCCGCGTTGTACAGAACGTCTAAATCGTACTTGCCGTCTTTAAAAATTTCTGCGAATTTGTTGACAAATGAAGTCGTACTTGCAACATCTGCGGTTATTTTTTCGGCTTGACTAGGCAGCCCCGCTCTCAGCTTGCCTTGCGAAATGTTGGTAGTATATCCAAGGGACACTTATATTACTCGCAAGCTCCAAAGGGAAATTAATAGCCGGACGGATATTACGGATAATGACCAGGCAAAGAAGAAGGACAAGAAGAAGGCATTAGGAAAATTAATTTGAAAATTATTTAAAATTATTTCCTTTAAGAAAATAAAAAATGCTGCCTGGAACGTAAGAGATATACAATATAAAACAGACGAATTGAAAACAGAACTAAAAGAAAGGAAAGTGGATGTATCAGTATTAACAGAAATCAAAAAGAAAAACAGAAAGGAAGTACAAACTTAAAATACTATACAATGTTACATACTGGTGTCAACATAAATATGCGAGGAGCTCAAGCAGGAGTGGCCACTTAATAAATGAAGAATTTAAAAGGACTATAAGATGCTATGAATAGATAAGCCAAAGAATAATTTCAGTAAAATTAAGAGTGGAAAGAGCGAGTCTAACAGTGGTGGGAGTTTATGCACCGGAGGAAGGAAGGCAAACGAATCTGATGAATTCTACCAACAACTGCAAAGAGTAATTGATAAGGTAAATAAAAATGACTTCCTCGTTATTGCAGGATAACCGGAAAGAGGACTCCATAAAAGATTTGTATCAAAGAAGAATATAAATAGACCACAATCCTGAAATTGAGACTGAGTGGGAATGTATAAAAGGTGTAGTACAAAACCCCGCAAGAGAAGTATTGGGAGCAAAGGAAATATAAAATCCTAAGCGTGGTCTAAGACATGGGATCCTGAATTATAAACATTAGTGAAAGAGACGAAGGAAGCCTACTTAAAATTCATTAACAATAGAACGGAGCAGAACAGAATTGATTCTCTTCAACTTGTTTTTGGACTGAATTGTTAGTTTGTCTTAACAGTGTAAATGGAGGAATCATAGTTGCGGGCAAAATGCTTAAGACTGATGTTTGCAGATGATCAGATTTTATTGGCCACAAATGAAGATGACCTGCAAAGGATGCTCCACTCGTTAAATAACACTGCGAAAGAATTTAGTGTGGAAATATCTGACAAAAAAAGTATGTCTTTTAAAGGAACATAGTCGGTTAGATCAAAAATTGTTTTGGATAGTAAAATTGTAGAACAAGTCTCAGAATTTAACTGTTTACGCTGTAACCTCTCGTAGGCCTATACAAAGAATATATTAATAGGAAAATATATTCTTTAGTGAAAGAGAAGAAGGAAGCCTACTTAAAATTCATTAACAACAGAACGGAGCAGAACAGAATTGATTTTTCTTCAACTTGTTTTTGGACGGAATTGTTAGAATTTGTCTTAGCAGTGTAAATTTAACCAGATAAAAGGAATTCTGCGACGTGCTCTAAAAGACAACGCAAGGAAAGAGTCCATAATAAAATTATACAAAGCCATGGCACTTTCTACCCTTACTTATGGCTCAGAAACGTGGACAATTTCTGCTAGACGAATATCAAGAATTCAGGCTACAGAAATGAAATTTTTGCGTTCCATAGATACACAAAATTAGATATGAAAAGAAACAATCAGATAAGAGAGGAACTGAAAGTTGAAGAAGTAAACTAAATTATCAATAAGTATCGAGAAAGTTGGAAACAACACATTAGCAGGATGGCCAGTGACAGATTCCCCAAAATAGCCTTATTGTATCAGCCTATAGGGAAGAGAAGCCTGGGAAGACCCAAAAAGAGATGGTCCGACCAGTTTGGAGCCGGAACAGGCTAAACAGTGTAAGGCGTGAAGAAGAAGTAGAAGAGACTTTCGAGCTCACGAACCCCGTATCATTTAGTAAACTTGCCTAACCACCCAGCACTTGCTATAAAAGAAGAGTCTCCGACAAGTTTTTGGTTAAAATCCACAGTTTTTTTGAATAATAGAGGGTCAGATACTACTTCACCGTTTGCTCGTTTGTATAGGAACCGTGTAAAAACACAGCCTCATATTTTGTTTTTTCCATAATTTTTCGATGTACACTTACATCCTTACTGTCAAAATTGCATCAACTAATCGGAATTTTTCGTTACATTTGAAATGGTGGGGGTCCCTACGTCCTATCGATCAACTAAAACACGACTGGATTCACAATTTTTTAACCACTTTACAATTTCCAGTTTATTTTTAAGTGACAAAACAACTTTCTTTCTATTCGGCATTCTACAGAAGTCAAACCCATGAAATCAGACAAGACCGGAACAAAACAATTGACGACCTAATGTGCGATAAATGACATGTACTAAAAAAAATGATAGAACCGTAATAAGTTTCAAAGTCACGCAGTAGTAACAGCTTACAGTAACAATAGTCATTGAGCATTATACAGTATGCGCTTGCAACGGTGGTGAGGGGGGGGTCTCTTGCAAACACTTCACATCCACTGACAAGTTCGAGTTTCACCTTACTACTGCGTTAATCATTTCCGTCTTTTCTACATTACCCGCGTACATGTTACATTCGGTAGTTCCAAGATTACGCGTGTAAAGTCTTTACTAATTATTTTTATTTTATTGTAGTGTTATTGTTATTTGATAATTATATAAGGCCTATTCACGATGAATGATGATAATAATTTTCAAACTGTTGAGGCTCCTCGAACTCCTACTTATAAAATTGAAAACAACAAAAACATTATATAAAGACAGAAAAAATAGAGGAAAGGAGATGATTTCTTTCTTTCTTTGTTCGTAGTAGCATGGTGTGTGTATGTGTGTGTGTGTGTTTTGTGGCTATCGTACGAGAATGTGCTGACGTTGTTGTTTGTGTTTTTAGTGTAACGCGCGTGAGTGAAGTGGAAGGCGATACACAGCAGGGTCTACTGACCTTGAATCTTTTGACACTCTTACAAAACAATACATTGAACACTTGAACGTGACGTGACCACAAGCTGAATATAGGTTCTAGTTTGCCAAAACAAACGAGGAATAAAAATTTCTTATCGCGCAGGTTTTAAAGTATAAAGAGACCACTGATACAACGCAGCATGGAAATAAATGTAGTTCAACAATATCTATACATTTTCTAGGGAAATAGAAAAAAAGACTGATATTGAAACGAAGACAGTGCTAATCGTTGATTATGGTGTGCCAATGCTAACAAACAAATGCACATAGCAATTCAATAAACATTAATGTAATTTTACAGTATCGCTGATATAAACTTGGCAAGGTTCCAATTTCAATCTATTCATGTTTTACGTACCGAGTCACTTTATGGTTAATATAAATAGGTTGAAAGTTGATAGAATGATAATGAAACATAAAAAACGTTTAGAAAATAAAAATACCAATATTATTAACCAACATAATAAAAAACATAAAAAATTCATTTCAGCTAATTATACTGGTTTGATGCCAAATATTTTAAAATCTGTTTTTAAAAGTAAAGGATATACTATTTCATTCAAAACCTGTAATAATTTAAAAATTTGTTTCAAAACTAAAATAAATATTCCTTCAAAAAATAAATCAGGAGTCTATAAAATTAAATGCGATAATTGTGCAGCATTCTACATCGGCCAATCCGGCAGAGATTTTTATACAAGATTTTTAGAGCACATTCCAAAAACAAAAAATAATAATTCCAGTCTTGCACAACATTTAATAGAAAAAGATCATAGTTATACTAGTTTCGAAAACAATTTCGTGGCGTTGCATACTTGCAAGAAGGGTAAATTAATGGATAGTCTAGAGGAATTCGAAATATACAAAGCTACAAAAAACGCAATGACCAAAAATAACATACTAAATGATCAAATGAACTTCGGTTCTAATAACCTGTTTGACACTGCTATACGATTGAATGATAAGTATAGCCAGTCGTGAGGAAGTCGTAGTACAGGGTGCATGCATGCGAGCGCTCCGAGCGATTCAATTGTTACGTTTTTGTTTGTATATATTTTATTTAAAAGATTTTACATATTTTAAAATTATGACAAACCACAAATTGTGGTATACTTTTATGTTTTGACTATGTGTATCTGAAGATGGGATTTTAATCCCGAAACGCGTCATTAAACGACAGCAGCTAGTGTCACTAAGGTGGACCGAATAAGGTAATTTAATTATATAAACTTGGCTTCTTTATTTACGCTCTGCTCCAGATACAACCACGGTTCTCACCCTGGTGTTTCAATCCTTGTCTACCCTCTTTCCTCTTCTTCCTTTGAATGGCTAGAAGTCTTAGGATCGTTGCGTGGAATGCCCATGGGGTAGTCCCTCAACGATCTGAACTGATGACTTTCGTAACGGAGTACGACGCTGATGTCGTCCTCCTTTGCCAGACTCATCTGGCTCGCTACCATACCTTCAACCTGCCATCTTACATCTGTTTTCGTCAGGATCGTCCCCAGCGGCCTGGCTGTCGCCCCTCGGGGGGGACAGCTGTCTTAGTCCACAGGCGGATTATCCCACAGGACACTACCCCCTTTCGATACATCTCTTGTTGAAGGTTGTGCGGTGGCGATAGACGCAGGCGGATCGGAGTTGCGCGTTGTTGCGGCGTATCTCCGGCCCAGCCTGCGGATACCTCCATCGCCCGAGGAGTGGGACGCTCTCCTCGATCATCCCCTACCAACCATTATAGCCGGCGACTTAAATGCCAAGCATCCCTCTTGGAACAGCAAAGTAGCCAACGCCTACGGAAAATCTGTGTATCAGTTCGTCTCCGACGACCCGGTACTTCAAGTCGTCGGCCCAGAAGACCCTACTCACTTCCCCTTTTCCGGTCATCAACCGGACGTCCTTGACATTGTCATAGCCAAGGACTTGACCCATCACATCCAGGTCTCGTCAGTGTCGGATCTCTCATCCGATCACAATCCCCTTTTTATAACTGCCCGTGAGATGTCGGCGTCATCCCGACCTCCCGCACAGATTGTTAAGAGAGTCAACTGGCGCTCCTACCATGACGAGTTCTCACGGCGGTTTCCATCGCTCCCCGCGGACCCGATCGTCACTTGTGACGATTTGGATCTCCGAGCCACTCATCTTCAGGAGTTGGTCCAAGGTGTCATGGATCGACACACCTATGCTCTCGAGGTGAACCATCCACGCTCGGGCCTACCTCCGGAAGCTCTCCACGCCATCTGGTTACGGCGCAAGCTCCGCCGCAGATGGCAAAGGACTCGTGACCCCGGCGTCAAAAGGCGCTTTCAGGCCCAGTCTCTTTACGTCTGATCGATGGGACTCATATCTTGAGTCTCTTGAAGTCGACCACGCCTCCGTCTGGAGATCGGCGAGTAGACTGACCCGCGAGAAGAGAACTCGCAACCCGCTTGAAACTCTGAACGGGGTTGTATCTTCGTCAGAAGGCAAGGCTGAGGTCTTCTCCGACTGCATGGAGGTACAATTTACTGTTCACCAAGGCGTCTCGGACCCTGTCCACTCGGCAGCAGTCCGTGACTTCCTATCTGGACATTTTTCTCGCCCTCCCGATGTCCCAGCCCTCCCGTTCGACAGGGGTGAACTAGTTTCATCTATCTGCCGACTAAATCGCCGACGCGACCCCGGTCCTGACCGGATCGAGGCCGCTGCTCTACAAAATCTACCGGCCTCAGGCGTTGACCTCGTTCTTGAGCTGTTTAACTACTGTCTCCGGCAACAGTACTTTCCCCGCCTGTGGAAAACAGCCAATATCGTAATGATTCCGAAGACTTGCAAGCCGCGAATCCTTCCTGAAAGCTATCGCCCAATCTCTCTCTTACCAGTCATCTCGAAGGTATTCGAGCGTCTCCTGCTGGCTCGCATCTCGCCGCTGCTAGATGGTTTCATCCGCAGCGAACAGTTCGGGTTTCGCAGAGAGCACTCGACCACGCTTCAATTGGTCCGCGTTGTTAAGCACTTGTCAGACGCCACCAACAGGCGAGCGGCTACGGCCGCCGTACTGTTGGACGTGATAAATTCCACCTTCGATAAAGTCTGGCACGAAGGTCTTCTTTTTAAACTTGCCAATTCCCCTCTACCATCGTCCATAGTGTTTTTCCTCCAGTCGTATCTCAGCGACCGAACCTTCAGGGTGAGCGTCGACGGGTCCTGTTCTACAGTTCGACCCGTCGCCGCCGGCGTACCACAGAGATCTGTCCTCGGCCCCGTTGTGTACCTTGTGTACACGAACGACCTTCCTGTATTGCCCGGAGTCACGTTGTCTTTGTTCGCTGACGACGCTATGTATCACTGCAGCTCCCTGTCCCCGCGATTTGCGAGTACAAAGCTCCAGCGTCAGTTGAACCAGCTTCCGGACTGGCTACGGAAATGGCGGGTGACGATCAACACGGAGAAATCCGATGCGATCTGCTTCACCCGTAAGTCCATCTCCCGATGCCAGTCCCTCTCCCTGGAAGGGAGGCCCATCGCCTACAAAGAATCGGTGAAGTATTTAGGCGTTCGGCTAGATCGTCGACTTTGCTTCAACGCCCACGTGACAGAAACCCTTGCCAAGGCTCGCGGCGTCCGAGCCAAATTATCTCATTTCCTCTCGTGTCGCAGCCGCCTGGCCATGCGCACGAAGTTTACCATCTATCTGCTTTTTCTCAGGTCTGTACTGACCTATGCGGCTCCCGCTTGGTGGTCTCTTTTATCCACCACCAACAGGTGTAGGCTGGAAGCGTTCCAGTCCCGAACCCTCCGATCCTTGACGGGGTCCCCTTGGTTTGTAAGGAACGACGTGTTTCGAAGGGGTCTCCGTATTCCTACCTTGTCTGCCTCTGTCCGGTCGCTGGTTCTAACTCTGTTTACTAAAGCCTCGACCTCCACCTTCCCATACCTACGAAACATTAGTGCATCAGAACCACCACCGCCCATTCGGGTCAAGCGCCCTCGGCGCTTCTTGATGACCCGCCATAACGCCATCCTATTTCAGTTAAACTAAAAATGTAATCATCAGTCCTAGACCAGAGTTTTTTTCACTTAAACTGTCCTTCTCTCCTTCCTGACCACTTCCTAGCACGCTGAGTCGGCTGCTTGTCGCTGTCATCAATCATTGGCACGGAGGCTCTCCGCCTCGAGGGGAGCGACCGACGCCCTCAGGGCGTCTGCTGACTGGACTTGAAACGGGCAACATCTGTTGCTCGAATCGGTACCAGCGGCAGTGCACAAATCAAAATAAAATTGATACTCCCCCGCCTTCACAGTTAACTGGTTGGCGGTTTCCCTTTCCAGTTTTAGGTTACCAGTCGAAAATGTACCAGCACTATGTTCACTTCTGGCAGCCATTGGACACGCTCCAGATGCTGCAAATAAGCCACGGGTGCAAAGACAACCCGCATCCACAATGCAATGCAATGCAGTCTTTATTTACGAGCACTAGTACGGCCGCCACTTTGATTTCGAGTTGCCAGTTTGCATAAATTAGAGCGACGCCTCTTAATGATAGTACAGAGATTAATAGTAAAAGTGGATCAATACCACTTATTACTCTCCCGTTTAAAAGAATGACAGGCATCAAAGCAACTATTATCTGTCGTAATTCACAGTATGTAAAATCACGCGTAAGCATCACTCCTTGTTCTCTACTTTATGTTGACTGTATTTCTTACAATTAGCAATAGAAATTCTACAAAAAATCAAACCACGTATTTCGTGGGTAGCGTGCTCTAAGCGCCGATCTTATCTATGCTTTATTAGACACCTGGCTGCATATCTGACTATCCGCTGTTTGCTAACTCTGTAGTAGTAATATAATTCGCTAGCGGTCCTATAAACATTTGTACAAGTCATACCACTAAGACATTATCATAGCACTTGTAAGCGACCAGAACTACCAGAACGGAATACATTTATTAATAATATTTTGTAAGTAACTCGGTGAGTTTCCTGAGGTCTTCCATATAATATCTTCAAATAAATACACTACAAGTAGGTTTATTTTTACCTGACGCACGTTTAACAGAAATTATTCTGTATCTTCAGAGGTTTGTTTGTATTGCAATTGAATGTTTCGCTTACAATTGAACATTCAATGACAATTCAAACAAACCTCTGAAGAAACAGAATAATTTCTGTGAAACTTGCGTCAGGTGAAAATAAACTTGCTGTGTATTTATTTGAAGATATTACATTTATTATTAAGTTAGTTAAATTCCAATATGAGACAATTCTTATATTATCATAAAAATTTAAAGAACCTAACTACTCTGCTATTTTACTAACAAGTTATTAGTAACATAACCGTAGATCAGACAATCATAAAATAAGTATTAAAAGTTCTGAACTACTAGTTAGTATTTTAGTTAAATTTGTAACCATAATACCTAAATGACAAATAGTTTAGTCATAGCTTTTCATTGTGTGTATATTTCCGTAGATCTCTGTATTTAACCATATTCATAAATATAATATATAACTGATAACAAAATATAGTTTTTGTTAACATAGTTTACAAACTTCTTGAAAGCGCTTCAAAATTTGAAATGAATGTTGAGACATATTAATTCTGTCAAATTACTACACATACAAAATTCAGAGGATATGGATACAGATTTTGTATTTTCGCTAAAATATCTCACTACTTTACCCCCAAATAAACATTACAGCTCAGCTTTCGTCTCACAATCGTATTTTCATTTTCTTAATTACAGCTGTATTTAATCAACTTTGTTCGTCCCAACCGAATGAGCAATCATGATTTAATAAAGACGATTATTCGCTAAAGATGCACGTGCAAAGGCACTATTACTGCATAATAAAAAATTTCAAAGTGAAAGTTGCAGGCTTCTGAAAAATGTATAAGACAATATGCATCAGGTCCCTTTAAAAAACAGCAGTAGACCTGAAATACTTAATTACTTTTAAGACTTCTTGGAAATAAGTTATTTTACTTCTCATTGACAGGTGCACGCTCTCTCTCTCTCTCTCTCTCTCTCTATCTCTCTCTCTCTCTCTCACACACACACACACACACACACACACACACACACACACACACACACACACACACACACACACTTGTAATTTGTTAATGAAACTGTGATTCCTGTAGTTAAGAGTGATGTATGATTGTTAAATAATATTAAAAATACTAAATACAAATAATAATAAAATCCTTAATTTAGAGAAAGAGAGAGAGAATGAGACTGAGGGAGTGTGAGAGAGCGTGTTGTGGAGATTACGAAATCTGTGCGGGTGTGTGTAAGTGTACTCGTATATGTATTTGTGCGTCTGTCTGTGTGTGTGCGCGCGAGCCTGTGTATCTTGCTGTGTGTATGTGTGAGAGAGAGAGAGAGAGAGAGAGAGAGAGAGATTTATGTATGTGTTTTAGACTGCGTGAGACAGCGAGTGAGAGGGAGTGGTAGATAGTAAAGGAGAGAGAGAGTGAGAGAGCATGGGAGTGAGAGGGGGAAGAGTGTAAATGTCGACGTCTACATAATTTTACAATACAAAATACTATTCTCTATAGACCATATAGTCATTAAATATTATTTTACAACAATATAAATAACAAATAATAACCACTGTTACATGACTGATTGATTTAACACAATTTTGTGTTTTTAATATTTGTAATTCTGTTATAATTCTCTAATTTATGGATAAATGTGTTCAGTTTCAGTTCAGTAATAATAACTTTCAGAATTTTTGGGGGGGATTTTTTCAAGAATAACATTTTAAATCCAACATTGATGGAAATTTTTACCATGTTTGTGCAACAAACTAAGCTATTAGTAAAAAACTAAAGCAATTGCATATCTTTATGATTGTTTTAACGAACTGGCATCATAAATGTCTCTACCAGTACAACTAGTAGTAAATTTTGTTTTGGAATTTGGAAAACTGACCATGGCAGCCTGCAGCAACATCCTGTCAATGAGTCAGAGGGTACGTGAGTAATAAATCGTGAAAGTAAAAATGTGTGCGTGACCGTGTGCTAAGCTTGTAGACCGGCGGGCACTTTTCAATTGGGGTGGGGGTGCTGAGACTTTTGGGGGGGATTTGCGCATTAGGCCTTGGGGGGGATGGGCACCCCTGGCTACCTGTACCAATTCCAGTATACATCTGATGAATACTCCTACAATTATTTATAAACATAATTAAGGGATTATTATTCAATCAATAATTAAAATTGTAATATTGTATTAATTAGGTTTTTGGAATATTATAATTATGCTTATCTTTTTAAGTAAAACTGTATGTAAGAAATGTAATTATTTTGCTGATGTAAAACAAACTGTCTCACCCTCCCCCTCCCCATACGGACAGACACGCGCACACACACACTATTAGTTGATCTGGTTGTCTTTGAAATTTTGTCTTACACATACCTGTTGTATAAAATTTGCTTTGTTTGATTTCATCAGGCTCTCAGATTCAAACAGGTTAATTTAATTTGCCTGATTCTGTATAAAAAAATGGTACTGTATTAATTAGTCGGTAGACTAGTATTTAATACATAATAAATGCATAATTAACCACAACTTTTACTAATGATTTTACCTACAACACATAGGTTACTGTTCTGAGAATGAGAATACAGCGGTTTTCTGAAAGGTTTTAGAAAATACAGTAAAACCTCAACGACAGGGATTGAAAATCAAAACAATGCATGTGGAAAAATAACAGTTCTAGAAACCCAATAAATTTAAAGAATAATTTAATAACATATACTGTAGGCCTATGTTCTTGCTGTCTGGATTATTTTAGACTGTCAAAAAATGTTAATTACAAATTGGTTAAAACAACAGATACCGGTACCTAATTTGTTTGGGTTAAAGTATCATGCTCATTTGAAAGTAGTTTTCATGTTTAATTTAAAGGGTACCTATAGCAGGTAGCCGTCGAAAATAATTTGTCATAATAGGGTATTCTTTCTGCTGTGAACCAGTGCCACTCTGACCTTCAGCAACAGAAGTGGATCTAGGTGGCATTGGCTTATTGTTGTCATATTCCTAAAATATTCTGATCACTTAATGTCAAAGGAGCTGAAAGTCCCCTTTCCACTTGACACTGTGAAGAAAGATGCTTGGTGTCAATCCTTGTTAAGAATGTGGCCCCCCCCTCCGTAGAAATTTGACCACCATATAAAGCTCTTTTTTATGGTATGTTAAGGAGCTGTATAGGGGTTTTACTATGTACATTTTCTTAAAAAAATCTCTACAGGTCTTAACAGTTAAACCACAGTAAAACCATATGCAAAACACAAGATAGCATTAAATTATATGAAAATCAATATTCTTAGTTCTCTATGGATTTTAACTTATTTGTCTTGGGTGTATAGGTCAAACATCACATTACATAATAACATCACATGACTGTTTTTTTTAAAGCTGAAATATCATCTTTATATTTTATTACATGTGATACATGCACCTACCTGCCATCTGCTATGAATTTTCCCGTAGCTTATACAGAAAACTACTGAGCTACAAAACATTAAAAAAAAATATGGAAAACAGTTATAGTGAAACAAGCCATCAGTTACAGAAAAAATACAGACAGGATCTAGTTCCTAATACAAACTGTTAAGTGTGTAAAATCTATTGAAAAAATCCATATTCTTTCTACATGTAATGTATTAGGTTTTATTTTTGTCGAAGTTGTTCTAAACTGAAAATGTGTTTTCATTTTCCTCTGCGTTTGTCTCTCCAACAGTGTACTGGCCTTCGTCTTCGTTATGGTATAGTTGATATATATTTTTGGAAAATTTTGTCTACCTTTGTGCAATGAACCTACTTTTGAAGGTGAAGTGATTTTTGTAAGCAGCAGCTGGCTTTTAGTAGTAATCAGTTCACAGCGAGTGTTGTAGTGATTAGAAGTGCGAGTGTGATTTTAAGACATATGCGTTTAGTTCTGATGGTGTTGTTCATGCCTTGTAAATTATTAATACAACTGTAAAGTTTGAGTGATACATTTTTTGAAAAACATTTAATAATAGTGTACTGTGTGGTGAATTATAACACCAAACGTTAGTGAGATAATAGTGGAAGTGTACTATAACATGTGGCCAGTTGAGAACAAACAATAACACTCACCTTTCTTTATTTCATATTTCTAGACCACTTAATAAGCACAAGAAGTAACAGTAATAACAGCCTCGTACGCGAAATGTGTGTGTGTGTGTGTGTGTGTGTGTGTGTGTTAAAAAACAAGCAGATGTAAACTATCCGTAAAGAACCGGAGAGACAATATTAATGTATTATTATTATTATGACCTGGTGTAGGCTAGACATTACAGTATCTGTTTATTCAGGTGCAGTCATGTAGTGCGATTCTGTCAGCTTGAGACTAAACTATAACGATTAGTCACTCTTATTTGAATAGCAGTATGATACAATATGTGGATATTGCAAAATGCTTATTACATCATTGTGTATGGGTGGTCATAATTATTGTTTGTGACAGGAGGAAGGAACTATAATTTTTGACAAGACCTCTTATAAAATTTTATTGAAAGCGATTATAATTGCGGTTGCTATGAAACACCAGATTTGACGTCATATCGTACGCAAAAACAAAACTCTAGAAATGCGACATAGCACTGAAACGAGACTAGGAAAAAATTCGGAAGATTTAAACCAACTTTCGTATTTTCTGGAACATTAAAAAAAATCGGAAGGTCTTCCGAAATTTCGGAAGACCTGGCAACACTACGCACTAGACACTAGATGCCGGCTCACTGAGGCAGCAAAACAACTTTAAAACAACTGACAAGTATGTAAACAAGCTGGTGAGTCATCAACAAGTCGGTGCCTGAGCCGCGGTCGGACCAGCCGGGGGTCGGACTAGAGAGGTTTTACTGTACCTGTATAATTTGTTATAAAAAATAAATTGAATCTAAAAGTATTAACAGTGTTACTTTACACTGTGATTTTATTAAGCTTTTACTGTTTAAAAGAAAATAAGAGAATTTATAGGCCTATCTCTCTTTGGGAATACTAATTTAAACTTTCACTAGGAGTAAACAAACCTGACATACATGTAAAGAGGTTTCTGTTTTTGTTAAAGGGTGGTTTTATGTATGTTTGTTCAAAACACTTTATAATCATTATAATAATAAATAATAATGAACAGATTTAGTTAATTATGAATGTGAGTTAAATTATTTTAACGTCACCTCGCCTTTACCTAACCTATTCTCAACGAGTTTGTCAACGGCCCTGGAAATTCTGATACGGGGAAGCTAGATGTATTTAAATTGTTTTCTCGGGTACAGTGTTGAGGTTTCCACATTCCGCTTGTCAAAATGTGGTGGTCACCCAAGGGCATGTGGTTTTTCAGAATCTTCTGATAAGGTAAATGAGTAAAGTATCGGGGTATATTATTCTTCTCTTTTATTATTTTTATTTATTATTCATCCCCAATTATTTGTACTATTACAAACATGTAAAAAGCATAGATTTTAATTTGAATTGCAACATTGGCATAAAAACATCGATGTTTGAAATCTTAAAACATCGATGTTTTCATACCGATGTTTTTTTAACATCGATGTACTCTTCACGATGTTAACATCAATGGTTTTCTGGCGATGCTCATCCCTAGTGTGTAGTGGTGTGCCCATCACTCCACCTTCACACCGCTCCTGTAGGAGAAGGGACTGGCGGGAACGTTGGTGGGGAAGCTTGGCGGGCCGTGAACGCTGTGAGAGTTGTTTGTAGACAAATACTTGAAAAGACCCTTGTTCCCGTATGTGTTACAGTAATCACTTTTAGTAACGTATTTTAGTAATTTTGACAACATGCAACATGTTATATATATTTTACATGTATGCAATATTAGATAGGCTACGTATAGAACGTTAAAAAAAAAATTAGCGTAAAGACAACGCGAAAACAAACAAAAATCGTGGCATTTACTAGATACTAGCCGATTTACCCAGCGTTGCTCGGGTTCATAATATATTCATAGGCTCATAGGCACCTATTCTTGTTCTAACGTTATATTACTTCTATATTGTATAATCTTCCTTATACTGTTACGTTCACATTCTCACTGGAGGAATAGATTACTCTGTACCGCACCTGTTTAAGAACATGTCATAAACTTTATTCTTATATCTGGAGAAGAATTCTGTTGCGCGTGATGCTCCTGCTCGATTTCTAACTCTGGGAGAGGGCGAACAGCTAAATTAGTTTTCAATAAAATGTCTACAGTACTTGCATGCGCTGCGTACTTAACTGTCATTTTATAATTCATTGTATTAATGGTGAAATAAGGTATTAGTTAAATTAGTGTCTCCTAAACCTATTCTAACAATACAATACCTCTATAGATTTCAGCTTATCAATTTTTAAATTCAAACTGAAGCAAGCGCATTTATATTGTCTGAACACTACGATCTGAATACATTCGCTATCAAAAAATTGTTTTTTATACTCGCTTATAACTTACTTCTATCTTAACATATCCACTTTTAAATTCAAACTGAAACAACTCTGAATTCACGCACTATTAAAAAGTTTCTTAAGACGCATACACCACCTTCGATATCATAACCTATATATTTACTTATAAGAACCGTGGACTCTGGCCCGGACGTAATTAGATCCGAGCTAAGACTCCCCGGGATTCGTGGACGGACTCCGGGGAAGGCCCGTCGGACGACTTCCGCGCTATTCCCTACGCGGGAGTCATTTACCTATGCCGGGACACAGCCTGCACTTTCCGACATCCAGGCCGGTCGAACTCCCGCGCTAGGACTCTGTCGGAGACCTCCCCGGGGTACGGAAGGTTCCCCGAAGCCCGGAAAAGCCGTCGACATGCCAGGCGAGACGCTGGAACTCTGGCCCGGCAGTTTTCGCGAGAACCGTCCTAGGACTTCCGGGTTCCGTGGACGGACTCCGGGGAAGGCCCGTCGGACGACTCCCGCGCTATTCTCTACGCGGCAGGCTTCCACCTATGCCGGGACACCGCCTGATTTTTCCGGCATCCAGGCCGGACGAACTCCCGCGCTAGGACTCTGTCAGAGACCTCCCCGGGATACGGAAGGTTCCCCGAAGCCCGGAAAAGCCGTCGACATGCCAGGGGAGACGATGGAACTCTGGCCCGGCTGTTTTTCGCGAGATCCGACTTAAGACTTCCCGGGTTCCGTGGACGAACTCCAGGGAAGGCCCATCAGGGAAGGATCCTCGAAGCCCGGAAAAGCCGTCGACATGCCAGGGGAGACGATGGAACTCTGGCCCGGCTGTTTTTCGCGAGATCCGACTTAAGACTTCCCGGGTTCCGTGGACGAACTCCAGGGAAGGCCCGTCAGACAACTCCCGCACTATTCCCTACGCGGGAGGCTTCTACCTATGCCGGGACACCGCCTGATTTTTCCGGCATCCACGCCGGTCGAACTCCCGCGCTAAGACTTTGTCAGAGACCTCCCCGGGGTACGGAAGGTACTCCGAAACCCGGAAAAGCCGTCAACAAGCCAGGCGAGGCGCTAGATCTCTGGCCCGGCCGTTTTTCGCGAGATCCGACTTAAGACTTCCCGGGTTCCGTGGACGAACTCCAGGGAAGGCCCATCAGGGAAGGATCCTCGAAGCCCGGAAAAGCCGTCGACATGCCAGGGGAGACGATGGAACTCTGGCCCGGCTGTTTTTCGCGAGATCCGACTTAAGACTTCCCGGGTTCCGTGGACGAACTCCAGGGAAGGCCCGTCAGACAACTCCCGCACTATTCCCTACGCGGGAGGCTTCTACCTATGCCGGGACACCGCCTGATTTTTCCGGCATCCACGCCGGTCGAACTCCCGCGCTAGGACTTTGTCAGAGACCTCCCCGGGGTACGGAAGGTACTCCGAAACCCGGAAAAGCCGTCAACAAGCCAGGCGAGGCGCTAGATCTCTGGCCCGGCTGTTTTTCGCGAGATCCGACTTAAGACTTCCCGGGTTCCGTGGACGAACTCCAGGGAAGGCCCATCAGGGAAGGATCCTCGAAGCCCGGAAAAGCCGTCGACATGCCAGGGGAGACGATGGAACTCTGGCCCGGCTGTTTTTCGCGAGATCCGACTTAAGACTTCCCGGGTTCCGTGGACGAACTCCAGGGAAGGCCCGTCAGACAACTCCCGCGCTATTCCCTATGCGGGAGGCTTCTACCTATGCCGGGACACCGCCTGATTTTTTCGGCATCCAAGCCGGTCGAACTCCCGCGCTAGGACTCTGTCAGAGACCTCCCCGGGGTACGGAAGGTACTCCGAAGCCCGGAAAAGCCGTCAACATGCCAGGCGAGACGATAGATCTCTGGCCCGGCCGTTTTTCGCGAGATCCGACTTAAGACTTCCCGGGTTCCGTGGACGGACTCCTGGGAAGGCCCGTCGGACGACTCCCGCGCTATTTCCTACGCAAGAGGCATCTACCTATGCCGGGACACCGCCTGCTTTTTCCGGCATCCAGGCTGGTCGAACTCCCGAGCTAGGACATTGTCTGAGACCTCCCCGGGGTACTAAAGGACCTCTGAAGCCCGGAAAGCCGTCGACATACCGGGCGAGGTGCTGGAACTCTGGCCCGACCGTTTTTCGCGAGATCCGTCCTAAGACTGCCCGGGTTCCCTGGACGGACTCCGGGGAAGGCCCGTCGGATGACTCCCGGGCTAGTCTACGCGGGATGCCTCCATCGATGCTATGGCAACCAGAATGTATTCTATTGGGTTGCCATGGTAACCAGATCTAATAGTTTTTAAGACCCTAAAGGACCCCCCCCCCCAAAGGATCGTATCGAAAAAAAACACCTGTCCTATGTTGGTCCTCTCGTTGCGTAAAATATTTGTGCCAAGTTTGGTTGAAATCGGTCCAGTGGTTTAGGAGGAGATGTGGAACATACATACATACATATATACAATGACTTTTATTTTATATTAAGATAAGCCATCAAGATTCTGAGCGTAATTATGTAGATTCATATATACAAAGTTTATATATATACATAGACATAACGAGTAAAAGTGTATAAAACGAGTTTGAATTGATGGGTGAATTGTTACTTGTATAAACGTTTGTATATATTTTCTTCAATTTAGGGCATCAGTTCAACGTCATCGATTGTTGAACACCGATCTGATGGCGAATTATTCTGCATCAAAAATGTTCTACAATCACAGCTAATTTCTATGGGGTATTGGTTAAACTGATGGGCTGCTATATCTATATATATATATATATATATATATATATTTTTTTTTGTGATGTTTTCAATTTGTTCCTTCTGCAAGTAGTATAATTTTGTATATTCTTTTTAACACCTGACGCACGTTTCACTGAAAAATGTCAGTATCATCAGAGGTTACTAAGTAAATTAATAACAAACGAAATAATTCTATTAATATAAAATTAACGAATAATCGAATTTGTATCGATTTTAATGTAAAATAAAATAACTGATAATCGATTTATGTCGATTAGTTAACGATTGTTTTAATGTTTATTTTCTTCAGCAGCTGTTTTCTCGGTTATATTTGAAATTTTGTTGTTTACATTTTATTCATTTTTATTTTTTAGAAAATTTATAATTTTAAATAGATCGTCTTGTTTTGTTTTTATTTGGGTTTGTTCTTTAATTAATAAATTATTGTTATTGTGTTTGTAAATGTTAAGATTTTCCCAAATATTCATTTTTTGACCTTTTTTTATGTTTTTAATTAATTTTATATTTTCAATGTTTGGAAACTGGTGGTTATTATTTAGACAATGTGTGGCTAAATTAGATTTATAAATATTTGGTTTTAAATATGCGTTGCGGTGTTGAACGAATCTATCTGGTAGTTTTTTCTTCGTCTGGCCCACGTAAAATTTATTGCAATCTGGACATTCTATTTTATATATTCCATTTTTATTGTGAGTATTGGATTTAGTTTTAGGTTTTATTTTATTAAAAATTATATTATCTGTAATATAAGATATTTCTAAATTAGTATCTTTAAATATTTTATTAATTTTTGAGTTATACTTCCGTAATAAGTGAAGGTTGTATATTTTATATTATTATTATTATTAGGTGACATTTTAAATGTAGTGTTTTTATGAATTTTATTAGTGATTTTATGTTTAATTTTATTTTCTAATTTATTAATAGTTTTTATTTTGTATCCATTTTTAACTGCTATTTGTTGGATAATTTTTCTTTCTTTGTGTTATTTAATGGGATCCTAAGCATTCGGTAAATCATGGAATTAAATACTACCATTTTGTGTTGGGGAGGATGATTAGAAGCATTTGGTATTACTAAGTCAGTTTGAGAAGGTTTCCTGTATATTGAGTATTCAAAATTTGTTTCATTTTTCTTTATTGTTAAGTCTAAATAATTTAATTTATTATTGGATTCTTCTTCTAACGTTAATTATATTTTGGAATGTAAATTATTTACGGAGTTGAATATTTTATTTATATTTATACCATTGTTTTGGGAAATGTACAGAGTGTCATCAACGTATCTAAAACAACATCCTAATTAGTCGTTTAATTTTATTATATTTATTATTTGTTCGTCGAGTTTTTGTAGGAAGATTTCTGATATGATAGCGGAGGTTGTGGCTCCCATAGCAAGGCCATCTGTTTGATAGTACAATTTGTTGTTGTATTGAAAGTAATTTTGATTTAAAATTATTTTTAAAGTATTAGTTAACTGTTTAATGTATGTGTTACTTTCGTTATTTGTTTTCAGATTATTTATTATAATATTTATAGTTTCTTCAATAGGAATGTTTGTATACATGTTTGATATGTCGAATGAATATAAATTTGTATTTCTGTTTACTTCTACGTTTATTAGTTGTTCCGTGAGTTCGATACTACTTTTTATATTGTGTTTTGCTGGAAGTTAAATTTTGTGTTTTAAGATTTTAGTTAGTAATTTTGATATTTTATAATTTGGTGCGGTCCTAGCATAACATAACAACACAAATTTGATTTCATGGATGTAATCGTAATAAGATGATGTGTTATATACGCTTTAAATTTTTTCATTATTCTTTTTTTATGAAACAAAATATCTCATTTCGCATATTGAAATAATACTCATTATTAAATCGTTTGTACGAATCTTTCGCACACGACTTATGGCTAACAAATTACATACAACAGGTTATACATAAATCTTATTATCTACTATTAACTAATTAATTATTTTTGCTCTCGGCTTACTCATTGTGTGTTCATCTTTTGCAATTGCTGATTGATTTACTTAAATAATGAATTTACTTTAATTTCAATTTCTTTACTATTAATTGGCTTTAAAACTGTCTACTGCATATGCATTCTCCTATGTCAACAAAGACTTTATTGATTACTTTAACTTAAAATTAATTATTTCTCTTATATCATTTACGTTACTCTAAATTACTAAATTTTATGCAAGAGATATTATTCTAAATTACATTCTGCCTTTACATTTATGTACAAATTAGTTATTTTAATCAACTGTTTGAATGTCTTTCATTCTAACTTTAATTAGTGTCTTTCAAATGTCTGTAATTACTATGGTTTTTCATCACCTCGTTTGACGTGGTTAATCATCCGTATATCCTCCTTTGGTCCTCAGTCCGTGTCCTCCGTCCTCGGGTCCTCTTCCAAGATTCCACTGCATGTGCTGTTTAATAGTGGTCTCGCCTCACATCATATGCTACAGGTGTATCCATAGATCTCCTCGTATGTGCTCTGCTGCTCTGGTTGGACTTCCAGTTCGTCCTGTGACTCTCACTGTAGACTTAAAATAGCGTCTCTGACTGACATAGCCTCCTGTGGCAACGGTTGAACAGAGAAGAAGAAACTTTATTACCGCGACCTGGTATTTATAGCCAGGTTGTGCAAAAGCTCAGGTCTGAACAATTTTCATCTTGTCAGAGTTTGTCGAAGCGTCTTTACCCCCACTCTGGTTCAATTCACGAATTTCGCCTATCTTCGCAAATTACGAAGTCTGTTTCACACTACTCGATGCTCAATCGATCGCTAATTTTTATATGTTTACTATACGTAAATTACACTTCTTTATTGTAATTACAAAAAGAGCTATTCACTTTTTACTTATAGTAATTGCACTTTCTGTCACTTTGTTACTGTCTTTTAACTCTTTGTTCACCTTTATTTTCTACACCCTCTGGTGTCTTTTGCTTTACCATATCGTACATATTTTTCTTATAATTAAAATAAAACATAAAATCTATCAATACTGTACCTAACGATTTGTCAAATAATATTTATAAAAAAGTCTGCGCTTCATAGAAAGACGCGTATGTTGTAATTAGTTATTAAATCGACGTGCCGACTTGTTCAACTTTGTCCAAACATTTTCCAACAGGAATTGAACGACGGCAGGAGTATAAAACCCCAGCGAGCGACACACGCTTTCTCAGATCATCAACAGACAGTACGTAAAATCCACGCATCTCGAAACCGCGAATTTTACAAAGTTAAGTAATGTTTTAAACCGAATTACGTAACTTGAAGTGCGATGGAACCGGCAGTACGTCGGTGAAAGTAAATAGTGATACACAATTTATTTAAAAGACTATAATATCGTAATCTACGAGGAGTTGTAACGTCGTCGATGAACTTCATCATCAAAGTCCACGTAGAACTTCGAGACATCCACGAGGGACAAGACAAGAAGAGGAGAGGAACCACAGCAAAATAATAGAGGACGCAGGGACAGCCACATGCAGCTACATCCAGCCGTACATCATTACGACCAGAGGTCCACGTCAGAACTCAGCATCCATTAGACGGAGAGAGTAATTTCAAATGACGCAGAGACAGAGAAGGTGATACCAGAAGAGGATCCAAAACTCGAGAGTCCAGGTGACGGTAACGACACAGTTAAATGGATGCAGAAATAAGCAGGTGAAGTCAGATATTTATTTAATCTTATAAATGACCCTGAGGTCTATCAAAAGAAGGCTCTAGATTCCATAAACAAGTTTACATAAACTGTATTATATTTTTATTTTGTCTAATAAATAATTAATAAAAATTCAAAGAATAATAATTGATAACAAAGAAAATAAAACTTATTAATCTCATAGATAAATGGTCATTATAGAAACCATATTTTATTATATTCTTATATTTTATTATATAATTAAAATCAAGTAACGGTAACGCAAAATCAAGTAGGAAAGTTATTTTAATTGTAGATTTTGAATTAATTGAGACATTATGAGTATTGTTAATTAAAGTAGTAGAATGGTCTCTAGTAGAATTTTTATAAATGTTTAATTATTTAATTTTTAATTGAATGGTACATAATAAAAACCACACTTGCTAAGTCAAGATAATATTGAAATTCGTACGTGTTAATCAGGCATTATAATAATATATGTGTTATGTATTACATGTCTGTGTAAATATTCCAGGTAATATATGTCTTATGTTTATGTATAATGTGTCTTAGAATATAAGAGATAAGATTTTGCCACGTTATAATTATACGATATTCGTATAAGTGAATATAAGGGTCAATATTAGTTAACCCACGCACTAATTAATAACATGACAATTTGCATTTTTAATTAATAAAAAAAATGAATATAATTTTATTAACAAAGTCGTACTAATTTTACAACCAGTACTAAATCCTCTGTACTCTTTACTTGTATTACGATATTCACGTTCTTATCCACCCTAAATCAACTACCAAAGCCTGCGACCTAGCTGGGAAACATCAAGGTAAATACTGCAGAAGAAGAGTATACTTTCGAGACGTGGGTAATTGTGCACAAATAAGTAATAGCATATGTGCAAAAGTAAGTGTTTAAGAGTATCGTTCTAATATATATATTAAACTCTTCGTTAGGTTAAACGTAATACATAATATAAAAGGTAATACGTTAGTATTGCACAGAGATGTACAAAGACTGTATGTTTAGTGTTATCAAAACATTGTAATTAAACATATTAGATTTCATGTAGTAGTGACTAACTGTAAAACTAACTATCAGCAATATCCGTTATTGAACGGGATAATCTACGGATCTGAAATAACAGTGAAGAACAAAAATCTCAAATATTCACCTGATCATCCCCAAACCGCATTTTATTAAAGTTCGGTCTATTATATATTTTTATTTCTGTATCAACTCTGAATTCGAATTCTCAAGGATAGAGATAAGCTACGGCCTCGGCGCACTCCCTGACTAATTTAGATCTTCCCTGGCTAATTCTCCCTTGTAAATAATATTATTCTTGTACTATAATATAGGTTGTTTATAGCGACTACAAAATGTTTAGAGTAAAACCTCTCATGCATAAAGTCCCATAAAATGGATCTGTTAACTTTATCAACCGTTTAATCATAGTCAGTGAAAGCAAGACGTGTCCCCACATTAAATTCACTTATGTTTTCATTGACTATTTTTAAAAAGAATACGTTATTAATCCAAGAACGGCCCTTACAAAATCCTGCCTGTTTGACACGAAGTGATATAACTGATATAGAATAAAGTCTTTTATTAGTAATTTCCTCACGTAATTGTAAGTTACATTAATTAGCTTAAGCCCCATAATTTGATGACAAGATTTGTGTCTCCAAGATAATTACTATCGCCTTTCTTAAAAACAGAAATAACCCCAGCTAATCCCCACTCATCCAACATATTGCACCGCATCCAACATACTGCAATGTTACAAGTAATTTATTGTGGATACAGTTCTGTGTTTATACCCAACGCAATTTCATTGTGTTTAAAACACCGGCTAGGTTATATGACTGTGTGTGCCCTTGAGTTAAGTATAATAGTTGAACAATTAACTTTTTTATAGCGGAGAAAGATGTTGACAGCATGAAACAACTAATTAAAATATTAAAAAGAATAGATTGTTGATTTATTAATTATTGTGTTACAAAATTAATTAAATACCGAAAATTAAAAATGTAAATCCAGAATATTTCTTTTTAAAAGAATATACAATGATGCCGTATTGTGTCTTTTATATGTAACGCACAATAAAAGCATATAAACAACAAAACATATAAAAAGCAAATTATAGAATTATTTAAGTTGCTTGGGTGTCTGACAAGAGTCAACTTTGAATCATTATTAAAACTTTTAAATCATAGAAAACCATTTACGAAAATAGTATTATATTTATTAAATTAAGCTAAACGTTTACTGATAATATTTTTATAAAATAATCTTTACTTAAATTAAAAATAATTATTATTTACAACAGAGCTCCCATTTTTAATTAACTAGGTAATCTATTTTCTCTTTGTAATAAAATTCAAAGTTAAATATTAGTTTTTTACTTTACGTATGTACACTGTTGATTACGTATGTAGGTTATTGATTTTATTTCGTTAGCTCATACTTCAGATCTTATTGTTCTTTCTTTTTTGAAAAAAGTAATTGTTGTGACGTATATTTAAGAACTGATAAGTAAGCAATGTGAACAATATAATTCAAGAGGAACTGTAAATTATCTACTATAAGTATTTTTCACGTAATCTTCTCCAGAAACAAGATACTCAAAGCGGTTAGCTTAGACGTCTAATGGTAAGTAAGACTTTTATCAGCATGAGAATAAAACCACAAAATTTCAGCGACACCCTTCAGTACCACCTCTTCAGCGATACTCTTCAGTAATGACCTGTCAGTACTAGAAGAAAAACAAACTGCAAAATAAAGTTTTTAATTTATAAAATAGAAATATTTATCGTAAGGTGTCAGCTTTAAGCTGCAATGAAGAATTATACCATTTCAATATTCCCACGTGTCTTCTAAACCCTTACTGCCAACACTAAGAAAAAGTCGAATTCACTGAGTGTCCAAAGCCTGTCACTTTTATGCTGGTGTTGTACTGTGAATTAATGTTGGGAATTACCTAACCTCCTTACTGGTTTGTTGAAGTAGGCCTACAGCCGTAGGCGTCCTTTAAGTGTTTGTGGATATAATTCAGCTACAAATTATTCAGTAAATTTCCATTTCATCAAATTATTTATTTTAAACAATTCAAGGTAATGTTAATTTCTTAAAAGAAAGCACATTAAAAAGTAATACCTTCCTACAAGTTTAAGAACTTCGTTGAACATTTATAAGCATAAAATATTTCTAATTTCATGTTGAAAAATAAGGGATTTAAAGAAAACTTATTCATGCATAGCTGCCTATCATTCAAGAACTAGTGTGATATTATAGATATATAGACACTGTAATATTATGCATAAATGTTTTTATGCTGCAAACTTAAAAATCATGTTGGCATTAATTGTAAAAAAGTTTACAAGAATAAAACTTTTTAGTCAATTAGTTATGTCAATGGAAATGAAGTTGTTCCTTCCGGAGTCTGTACTTGGGTGCCTAATCAAGTCTGGTTCGACATCAACTTAGTTTTTTAAAAAGGAAAACGTGACATATTTAATTTTATAAAGATAAAAACAGTAAAGATGTAAGACTTAACGTAATATTTATTACATTCTGTATGGTATGCTTTATTTGTATTTGTATTTACTGTTTATTTTTCGTGTAGTTTATTTACATATTTTTGTGATTTTATCTGATTTCTATGTGTGAGAAACAATTCCATAAATCATATCTAAACTAGTTTAATAGATAGTATTTAACACACGTAAAATAAAATATCACATGTGAGTAACATACAAGTGATTGTGTACGTTGTAGTAAGCTAAAATTAAAGAACATACAATCATGATAAATTTGTACAAAATAAAAGTGTATGAACCACTCAGTGAAGAGGCCACAAACGAAAACTGATATTTTTAAGTCTTATTTACATATTGTTAATTACATTTACAATTTAAAATATAAAAAATATTGTTTTTCAAGTAAAACAATTACATAATTTACAACGCTTAATATTAAAGGTGGTACAACAGAAAACTAATTTAATATAAGAGTATTTAAAATACATTGTTAAATATTATAAATTAAAAGACAGTTTTCACATTTTAGGACCTTAAATATCTTAATAAATGCTGTAATCATTTTTATTTGAGTGGTTTAAATTATTGCTATTTTTATTATGTAATATGAAAGTTTTCAAATTTCATGTGTCTTAATAATTGTCTTACCGTTTCAAAAATCTTTGACGTATGCATAAGGTAAATAATGTGTCATTTAATTATGCAGCGTAATAAAAAAGTTTTGTATCTATTAAAACCAAGCTGTATTGAAAATAAGACATGCAACAACCAATAAGATTGGTAAAATTTGTAATCATAATGTGTTTTTCAATTTTTAAAATTTAATTTAAAAGAGTCAAATTATTTTGAATGGTACATATTTTAAAGTGACACTGGTAAACTAAAGAATAAAGTGAAATGTTTAACTACGTTTACTTAAAAAGTCTCCAATGAATACAGAAATTAATAGGTTATAACCCATTAACAACAGTTGCTTATTCTGAAAATGCAAAACTGCAAAGTTGAAAGCACAAATTTGTCTCTTTCAGTCTATCTAGTATGTCGTTGCAAATCTGGATGTCACAATCTGCGGAAGTGTGGCATAAAAATTTCTTTCTTTATGCAGCAATATAACGTACCTATTATACAGTTTTAAGTCAATCTCCTAAGGATTATGAGTGACAATTTTGTCAATTATCCTTGTTAATTTATATTTTAGTTAGCTTCTAAACGTGTCTAAATTTATTCAACCATTCAAAGCATGACTTAAGGGTACTTCTTATATCTTCAATCCTAAGATTGTTTGCAGCCAGTCTTCCTTCGTGACCGATCTTGTGTATTCCTCTTAGACTACTTACATATTTATATTTAATTGTTAAGTTAAACAACGTAACTGGAAATGTCACATAGTAGTTCTGCAAATTAGGAGAGTGACGTATGATATTGCCACATCCGTTCAGTGTAGAAAGTGTCAGCACTGACATTAGCCCTCACGATTGCAGACAAGCCCCTGTTCACCAACCGTTTTTAACACAAGAAATTTAATACTTAAAGAAATTGTGTGATAAAATTGACTACAAAACACATTTGGTTTATACATTTACGTGACGAAGGAGATCATGTAACTTTAGAATGTAACGATTGTTGTCACATGTCTTAGTTGTGTTCAAAACAACCAATATAGTAAACGGTGTGCAATACAGTTATTGCGTAGAAATACAGTATCGAATCTTAAATATTAAAGTTCTTAGATATATAACCATAGATCACATTAGATTTATTCGAAAAAAATTAGTAAGTAAAGTGAACTGTTAAATTTCATTTGGTGAAATAAATACTTTCAAAGGATTCTTGGTACTTGTTACCCCAGTACTTGACTGCTACTGTACTCGTGATAATTTAATACATTTTACTGTAACAAAACGAGTCACTATTTAACTGTTTATATAAATTTCTGCAAAAAGTTAGATAATTAGAAATACTAGGTATCCGATATCTGTGAAAACACGAGTAGTAAATAAAAATAAAATAATTAACTTTGGTTAGAAGAAGGAGTAGAATCAGATGCTAACATGCGTTGAATGCATACAATTTAAAGGATTTTTGAAAAATGTGTAAAATATTTTATGTAGAATGACAGCAACAAGCTACACTGTACCCTTTTTACATTTAAAAATAAAGCAGTATACACGTAAGCTATACAATTTTCTGTGCAATGTACAAAAATATAGTTATTCAAAAGAAATGTAATAAATCAATAAATACAGTTAAACCACAACCAAAACGTTTAAGTCTCTTTAATCATATTACAAATATATTAAGAAATCTTTAAGAAAAGTAAGAAAGATTTAACAATATTTACTTTTAAAATAAGTTTCAACACTTGACATTTTATATAAGCACTTACGAACTATAAGCTACGCCATAAAAAATTTATTGAATAATTATAAATTTGTGACCAGTTCCTTCACAGTGTGCAGCATTATATATAGGATAATTTATTATTAACAATAAAATCATTCTGTAATTACTACAAAACTATAGATTCTAAAAAGTTGTAATTGTTTAAAGAAATGGTAAATATAATACGAAAATACCTGCATATTGAACTATGATTAGGTTATTCAAAAAGAAAATAAGCTTTAACTTGATCACGGTCGAAAGCAAACGAGTAAAAGGAAATTACCACTTATGTTCTAAATAATTTTGAACAATCAGAAGACAAAACTTAACATCTCGACAAAACTTGGGTAATAACTTGACCAATCATTAACGGTCGAGAGAAAGTTAAAAAACCACATATTTTAAGTAAATTAATAAAGTTTACATTTTTTAATTAAGCAGTAGCTGTCATAGTTTCTTTGTGAGGTACCGAAATTTGGATGTACCACAAACATTTGAAAAAAGATACTGTCTTCTAGAATCAAGTTCCTACGATCCATGGAAGGATCCGTTAAATCTGACAGAATTGGAAACCAAGCCATTCATAATAATTACATGTAGTTAGAGTTAATAAAAATTAAAAAATTAACGCATTATGGAAACATTGTGTAGATTATACAAACCGAATGGAAAATAGAGCGTAGGATGACCAAAGAAAGAATGTGGAGCGACTTGAAAACGGAACGTGAGAGTTAATAATAAGAAATGTGTTTCGATATAGCCTACTTCATATTTGTATGTAACCAAAGCAATTAATATAAAGCTTATCTGTATAGTTCATATGTCATGAAAATGGTGTCTGCACGAATTCTCATCTTGATGTGTGTTCAGGTCAAGTACTAAATATTTAACCAGTTAGATTAAAATCCAATTAAATATTATAACTAACTTAAGTCACATAATATTATTTGAAATATTCTATTCATTTTTAACTACTACGATCATCTTATTAGTAGAATGTACACTATTATTGTCTAAATTACTATTAACGTTGTACTGTAAAGTTACGTGTTACCTACAACGCCGGATAATAAAATATCGGTATGGAGAACCATACATGACTTCCATGTTCTAAGATTTATATTTAAAATCATATTCGAAATGAAATATTTCCATAGAAACTACGTCTTTCTACTTATTGCTTCAGCATTAACCACAGTACTGTGGTCACTAACGTATACCACCTCACGTTTTCGCACTCGATTTTCACTGATGATGGCAGTAGATGCCACTGCCGAAAAGTCTGGTTTTGCAGAAAACATTGGACTACGGCTAAACAGCCCGGGAAGCAGTGTTAACAAAAAACTACTTCTTTGTTGCCGATAACGTAGTACACATATAAAAAATTATCACCTCCATTTTCAACTATAATTTTTAATAACAGAAAATTACCTCCACCCCGTTCACCTAACTTCTTCATTTATAGATATTTCATCTGCGTTTCTACAGTGGATTACTATGAGCTTCTTATCAGGATACTTTATTTATAAAAATTAAGTACTTTACTCTTGTTAAATCATAAAAAGTTCCTGGTAAACTACCCCTTTCTCTTAACCGATCTTCTCCAAAATCAACAGACCTTCCGTCCTCTACAATTCAGCGAAGCATGCAAAAAAATATTTGATTCTGCTTGAATGTGCGGCAGTTATCGTTCGCCATGGAAACATTTCTTTTGTTACAACATAAAATGTTGCAGGTAAACTACCCCATTCCCTTAACCGATCTTCACCAAAATCAATAGACCTTGAGCTCTCTGCAATTCAGGAAAGGGTGCAAAAACTTATTTGATTCTCATTGAATTTTCGGCAGTTATCGTTCGTCATAAAAAATTACCCTTTTTAACACATAAAAAGTTGCTGATAAACTACCCCTTCCTTTAACCGATCTTCAACAAAATCAACAGACCTTGAGTTCTCTTTAGTTCAAAAAGGTATGCAAAAACCAAGTCGATTCTGTTTGAATTTACGGCAGTTATCGTTCGTCATATAAAAAATTACCCTTGTTATAACATAAAATGTTGCTGGTAAACTACCCCTTTCCCTTCACCGATCTTCACCAACACCAATAGGTATTGAGAACTCTACAATACAGGGCTGTATGCAAAACATCATTTGATTCTGTTTGAATTTGCGGCTGTTACCGTTTACTATAGAAAAAAATTACCCTTGATAAAAAACCGTTACAGGTAAACTACCCCTTTCCCTTAACCGATCTTCACCAAAAATGACAGATCTTGGGTACTCTACAATTCAGGCCTGTATGCAAACAATTATTTAATTCTGTTTGAATTTGCGGCTGTTATCGTTTGCCATAGAAAACACCCTTGATAAAACATAAAACGTTGCTGGTAAACTACCCTATTCCATTAACCGATCTTCACCAAAAACAATACGTCTTGAGAACTCTACAATTCAGGACTGTATGCAAAACATTAGTTGATTCTCTTTGAATTTACGGCAGTTATCGTTCGTCATAGAAAAAATACCCTTGTTAAAACACAAAACGTTGCAGGTAAACTACCCCTTACCCTTAACCGATCTTCAACAAAATCAACAGACCTTGAGTTCTGTATAATTCAAAATGGTATGCAGGAGAGTAGTTGATTCTGTTTTAATGTACGACAGTTATCGTTCGTCATAAAAAAAATTTACCCTTGATAAAACATAAAATGTTGCTGGTAAAAACCCTATTCCCTTAACCGATCTTCACCAAAACCAACAGGTCTTCAGAATTATACATTTCAGGGCTGTATGCAAAATATTATATGATTCTGTTTGAAATTGCGGCTGTTACCGTTTGCCATACAAAATACCCTTGATAAAACAAAAAACGTGGCTGGTAAACTACCCCTTTCCCTTAAACGATCTTCACCAAAAACAATAGGTCGTTAGTACTCAAGAAATCAGGCGGTATGCAAAAACGTATTTGATTCTGTTTGAATTTGCGGCTCTTATCGTTTGCCATAGAAAATACCCTTTTAAAACATAAAACGTAGCTGGTAAACTACCCCTTTCCCTTAACCGATCTTCACCAACACCAATAGGTATTGAGATCTCTACAATACAGGGCTGTATGCAAAACATCATTTGATTCTGTTTGAATTTGCGGCTGTTATCGTTTACCATAGAAAACACCCTTGATAAAACATAAAACGTTGCTGGTAAACTATCCTATTCCATTAACCGATCTTCACCAAAAACAATAGGTCATGAGAACTCTACAAATCAGGGCTGTATGCAAAACATTATTTGACTCTCTTTGAATTTACGGCTGTTATCTTTCGTCATAGAAAAAATACCCTTGTTAAAACATAAAACGTGGCAGGTAAACTACCCCTTTTCCTTAACCGATTTTCACCAACACCGACAGGTATTGAGAACTCTAGAATACAGGGCTGTATGCAAAACATCATTTGATTCTGTTTGAATTTGTGGCTGTTATCATTTACCATAGGAAAAATTACCCTTGATAAAAAACTGTTGCAGGTAAACTACCCCTTTCCCTTAACCGACCTTCACCAAAAATGACAAGTATTGAGACCTCTACAATTCAGGACTGTATGCAAAATATTATATGATTCTGTTTGAATTTGCGGCTGTTATCGTTGCCATACAAAATACCCTTGATAAAACATAAAACGTTGCTGGTAAACTATCCTATTCCATTAACCGATCTTCACCAAAAACAATAGGTCATGAGAACTCTACAAATCAGGGCTGTATGCAAAACATTATTTGACTCTCTTTGAATTTACGGCAGTTATCTTTCGTCATAGAAAAAATACCCTTGTTAAAACATAAAACGTGGCAGGTAAACTACTCCTTTTCCTTAACCGATTTTCACCAACACCAATAGGTATTGAGAACTCTACAATACAGGGCTGTATGCAAAACATCATTTGATTCTGTTTGAATTTGTGGCTCTTATCATTTACCATAGAAAAAAATTACCCTTGATAAAAAACTGTTGCTGGTAAACTACCCCTTTCCCTTAACGGATCTTCACCAAAAATGATAGGTATTGAGACCTCTACAATTCAGGACTGTATGCAAAATATTATATGATTCTGTTTAAATTTGCGGCTGTTATCGTTTGCCATACAAAATACCCTTGATAAAACAAAAAACGTGGCTCGTAAACTACCCCTTTCCCTTAAACGATCTTCACCAAAAACAATAGATCGTTAGTACTCAAGAAATCAGGGCGGTATGCAAAAACGTATTTGATTCTGTTTGAATTTGCGGCTCTTATCGTTTGCCATAGAAAATACCCTTTTAAAACATAAAACGTAGCTGGTAAACTACCCCTTTCCCTTAACCGATCTTCACCAACACCAATAGGTATTGAGATCTCTACAATACAGGGCTGTATGCAAAACATCATTTAATTTGTTTGAATTTGCGGCTGCATTTGTAGCTGAAGTTGAAGGTGTTGGCTGCACATCTTTTAATGGAGATGGAGTAGTAAATATCCGTTCAGAACTTTGAAAAAAGTCAGTTATTTTAACGGTAACAGATTTACGGCGTACCTCGTGTTTGGAAATCTGGGGGTAAGATTATTCAAATATAGATGCGTGATTGGCTGAAATATGGACAACTGAATACGTTTCACAAAGTCGATTAGACGATACAATATTTTGATAAACTTATGTCTTATAACTAATTACTGATTGAATGATTGTTATTTACATTAACTAGGATACGTATAAAGTTCTTTTATAACAATGCTTAACATAATAAACATCTTAAATTGACAAAAATACAATGTTTAGTTGTAGGCTTCAGTTGGCCTATTACATTTACCAGTACTTATCATAAAACGTTGCAGGTAAACTACACCTTTCTCTCACCCGATCGTCACCAAAATCAATAGGCCTAAAGTCCTCTACAATTCAGGGACGCATGCAAAAGATTATTTGATTCTGCTTGACTGTGCGGCAGTTATCGTTCGTCATAAAAATAAAAGTAAAATTACCCTTGTTAAAATATAAAATGTCCCCGGTAAACGACCTCTTTCCCTTAACCGATCTTCACCAAAAACAATAGGTCTTGAGAACTCTACAATTCAGGGCTGTATGAAAAAATTATTTGTTTCTATTTGAATTTGCGGCTGTTATCGTTTGCCATAGAAAATACCCTTGGTAAAACGAAAAACGTTGCTGGTAAACTACCCCTTCCCCTTAACCCATCTTCACCAAAATCAACAGGCCTTAAGTCTTTCACAATTGATGAACGTATGCAAAACAATATTTGATTCTGTTTGAATGTGCGGCAGTTATAGTTCGTCATAGAAAAAATTACCATTGTTAAACATAAAATGTTGCAGGTAAACTACCCCTTTCCCTTAACCGATCTTCCCCTAAATTAACGACATTGAGTTTTCTATAGCTCAGGAAAGTATGCAAAACATTATTTGATTCTGTTTAAATTTGCGGCTCTTATCGTTTGCCATATAAAATACCCTTTTAAAATATAAAACGTAGCCGGTAAACTACCCCTTTCCCTTAACCGATCTTCACCAAAACCAATAGGTCTTAAGAACTCTACAATTCAGGGCTGTATGCAAAAGAGTAGTTGATTCTGTTTGAATTTGCGGCTATCGTTTGCCATAGAAAATACCCTTGTTAAAACATAAAACGTTTCAGGTAAACTGCCCCTTTCCCTTAACCGATCTTCACCAAAATCAATAGGTCTTGAGAACTCCACAATTCATGGTTGCATGCAAATAATCATTTGATTCTGTTTGAATTTTCGACTCTTATCGTTTGCCATAGGAAATACCCATTTAAAACATAAAACGTAGCTGGTAAACTACCCCTTTCCCTTATCCGGTCTTCACCAAAATCAATAGGTCTTGAGAACTCTACAATTTAGGGCTGTATGCAAATAATAATTTGCTTATGTTTGGATTTGCGGCTGCTATCGTTTGCCATATAAAATACCCTTGTTAAAACATAAAACGTTGCAGGTAAACTACCCCTTTCCCTTAACCGATATTTACCAAAATCAACAGATCGTGAGAACTCTACAACTTAGGGCTGTATGCGAAACATTATTTGATTCTGTTTGAATTTGCGGCTGTTATCGTTTGCCAAACAAACAAAATTGCCCTTGATAAAAAAAAAACCGTTGCCGGTAAACTACCCCTTTCCCTCAACCGATCTTCACCAAAAACAATAGGTCGCGAGTACTCTATAAATCAGAGCTGTATGCAAAAAATTATTTGATTCTGTTCGAATTTGCGGCTGTTATCGTTTGCCATAGAAAAAAATCTATAGACACACAGACAGACACACAGACACAGACACTTTTCGAAAAATGACTTTTTTTCATGTTTTAAGTGTAGTACAATCATATTCTGCAATAATCTCGAACACGATTTTTTTTGCCATCACCATACTTCCATTTCCTTAAGGAACATGGAAGTAAAATAAGGAATTGTTTCGATAAATGACAATATATCTGTGGCTGTCAGTTTAAATATTCATTATTGTTCTGAAAAAAGCGCTAAATTTTATCTAACATACAAAATGTTTGTCATAAATATTTTGTCGATCGAAAATACATGAAGTATAAAAAGTATATATTTTTTAACTACTCGTAAATACATTTTGCACGTGTTTTTTGTAAAGATTTGTAAAAAGTGTTTCAAAAATTCAAGGGTTTCTGATGGGTTACAAATTTTTGTTGTAATACTTATAACAGCTTCACTTTTTCCTAGCATATTTTAGTAGAAAAAAAATGGAGATTACCACTTACAATAAATTTCTCAAGGAAAATCTTGTTTCGATATGGTGTAGACCTATTGCATATATTGTACGTGGCTTCGAGAAAAAGATACAAAAACCTGCGTTTGTCCTAAGTCTGTCGCCAATAAAAACGTTCGGAAGTAGATCAACTCAGTCGAAGTCGCAGAACCAAATAAATCAGTGTAGAAGCTGAATTATATTTGAAAATCCAGAATCAGCTTTTCGTTGAAGATAAATTAGTATTCTTATTACACAACTCTTTAAATATTGTGGTCATTGAATTTCTGCTATTAGGCCTCTTTTTGTTCTCTTTACTAGTTTCCGCTTTAATAGTCCAGCCTCAAAACATTTATGTATAGTGATATACATAATTCATCACGCCTATCTGTACTTGCACGGCCAACATGTTTCTACCTTATACTACTTACCAAATTTTTAACAGACCTATTCTATTCAGAATTAGTAGACATTATGATGTTTATTATCAAATAGCTCGTTCGTTCGTACAAATCAATAACGTATTAAACATGACCGTTTCAGCAAACTACAAATTACATAGGGTGACTCAAGTAGTAACAATATGTTGGCGCAACCACGTGGTCATCAGGAAAAACCTATGTTTAAATACGTAATGATAAACATTAGTCGGCCTGTGTATCTACAAGACCCTGGTTACTACAGTGTTTCATGGCTCCTGTAAACAGCTCTATGTAACTATAACTTAAACAACGCGTGTTATTCAATGACATAACTGACATAAGTATTTGAGAATTAATTCTGAGTTTTGTGTATTTTATGGGGCGAATGAATAAATAAATACAGTCGCATAACTTAAACCGTAAGTAATTATCTGGCTTCTTGAAATAACAGAAATTATAAGTGAGCCTGTTAAATATGATGTTAAAGTATTATCGAATGCTTTTATTTTGAAAAACGAAAATAATCAATAATCTATGCATTCCCAAATGTTTACGACTATTTTTATAAATTGTTATCCGACTAAAAAAAAGTAAAATGGTAATTCAGTGCTGGAAATTCTAATTGTTGTTTCATTTTAGGTATGTAACTATTTCCTCTAATACGTATCTACTGTGCTGTAAAAAAGGTTAATGAAGTTTGCCTCGTTTTAAAAGCCGTCAAATATCTTTTACCATTACTTCATTTTCAAGTAAGGACTACTGACTCTATAGACATAAAGCAGTGATTCAGTAAGTAACAAATATGTTACTATTTCTTTTATGAATTTGCTAACTGCTATAATTTTTTATTGTTCGACTAAGCTTTTCGTCATTACTGACATAGGGGAGGGGCCTAAAGTATAAAAGCCTACAACGTACAGTTGATAGACGTTGTTTAAGACCTGAAGATGTCAGTAATGACGAAAAGCTTAGTCGAACAATAAAAAATTATAGCAGTTAGCAAATTCATAAAAGAAATAGTAAGGATGGCTGCTAATTTAAACAATACGAAGAATAAAATATGTTACTATTAAGTAGCACCGAAATAACAGTTACGAGCTATGTAAACCTATATTATGTGGTTTTTGAGCAAAATGTTTTCCTTGTTTTAATTAGGCTGTAAGTTTTTTGTATAACTATGATTATACAACGTTTATCGCAAATGCGGATTGTTTTGTATGAAATGTATAAAAAAAATAATTTCTGTTACTTTACGACTTTAACCAACAAAAATTGTGTATTAGTCAAATAATAAACGCAAATAAAATAAATGAGGCTTATGGAGCAGATATACGCGTATTATGTACTTAAACCTAAACATGTGAAAAGGTGATAAATACACTAAAGTAATAAAGAATTCTCTTGGGATTTCTACACGTGAGAAAAAGTACAGATGTGTTCGTCATTCGCAAAACAGCTTTGTGTGTGATTTTGACAGGCATACTGCAAAGCTTAATTAACATTCTGCTACGAAGTACTGGAGATATACATCCGTTTGCACAATGTATTTATTTTTGCCAGGGTGCACGTGGCAATAAAGTGAATGTATTTAGGTAAATAAGTTTTGCTGAATTGGAGTTCTATGAAACTGTCTCCTCATAAAATGTAGGAACGAAAAAGGCATACTTGGCTTATTTATAATAACAAAATGTGTTATGCATCATTAACAAAAATATTATATTTCTTTTGGAAACCAATGTATTACCTACAAAAATTAATTAACGCATAGAATCCCGGAAAATATATTCGTAAAATACATCAACGTTTACCAAAGTAATTGCAGTTTTAAAAGAAGGAGTAATAGTAATCCATAACTTTTTCTGAATTTTACTTGAAAATTTTAATTGCATTGATATAAAGCTGTTTACTACCGCTTTTATTTTTAATATTATTTATAGAATTATATTTTTATATTTAAACACAGTTACTTATTTTAAACACCTATTTATTAAGAGATATTTATTGAAACGCTCGGCAAAATAAGAAAGAGTAATGTTTTATTTACACTTAAATATTCCATTCCTAGAGTTAAGGACTATTTAGTTATTAAAGAAACCTCATCGCAGAAACATTTTGATAAATCAAAAAGTACGTATTTTACGAAAATATAGTAATATTAAACCACAAGCCGTCGCCACTATAATATCGCTACAAGCAATCGCATCACAGATAATTGTCTATTCTACGCATACTTGTAAACCTGTATTTCCAAAACTCAATACGACACTTTAGATGAATTACTTAGAAATTAATATAATTGTACCCAAGTTTCAAAAATGGAAATGAAATATTAAGTGCAAAATTAAGCAATGTAAAATAATCTTATGTTTATAATACTTAAAAATAAAGCACAGAATAACAAATATGTATTTGTCTTTTGGTAACTTACACAGCCTTACACAAACTATAAAACAAAATTTATTTTTCAATACTGTGTCAAATTCTGCATCGCAAAATAGCAGGCTCTTGTAATAATTACTTTTCCTAAGTCGATAAAGGCTTTCTCAAATTATAACAAAATCGGAAGTTAACAACTAATATCCCCAAGTTTGTTATTTTAAACATAAAAAATACAAAATTACCGTAAAAAATGTTATACATTGTTGTCTTATTATTTTCTATCTTAAAATTACAAAAGTAATAACGAATGGCATTAAATTTTAATTGTTACCTCACACGAAGCGGAAAAGCTAATTCTCTGTGGCTTACCACACTTGTCTTTCTATTTCAAAAGAGATTTCATAAATACAAAATCATTATTTTCAGCAGTTTAATTTAGCAGACGTATCTGATAACTTATGAGCTAATGCATATTAAACATAAACCAACTTATATTACTTTTTTTTTAAGAAACAAAGAGTTAAAAGAATAAGAATTTTTCCTTATGATTTAAAAGAACGGTCTGTCAATCTGTCTGCTTATAAAACTTTGTTAAAATTTAATAAATTTGTGTTTTGCAATTTTCATCTTAGTTATGAAAAATACATTACCTCGTTTAAACATAAATCTTTCTTTATCTCACAAAAAAGGAAAAATTGTAATACTGTATTCGTTAGTAATTTAATTTTCTTTTATAATAGCAGCAACTTAATTTTTTTTGAAATTTAATTTAAAATAAATTTTCTTATTTTAATAAAATTATTAGTAACAATATATTTTCTAAAAGCCGGGGAAAACTGATATATGATTATGATAATTGAAAATGTATACACTCTATTGTAGGAATACTTCATGTTTACATATTTAGGCCATAAGCCGAATTATTTTAATCCCTGGAACAATTAAATGTAAAAGCATCTTAGAGAGCTTTTAATCTGTAGATCTCAAAATGACTAGACGCGAATATGGAGTGTATTTTTTTATTTATATTGTATAGTATATATTACAATGTGTGTGTGTGACTTATATTAAGACAAGCTAGATTGTACGTACCTATAATGTACAATTGACATATAATGATAATCTCTGATCGTTTTAACGTCAACGTTACTGTTAAATTGTCATAGACTCATACACGAACATAGTTATATTTGAAACATACGTGTTGCGAGACCTGAATGCGCTCGAAACATGTTTCAAAATTATGAGTGAATATATTAAGCCATTACTAAGGTCAACAACTATTTCCTATAAAATAAAACTTATAGTTTTACCTTATTTCCTTTCCATCTTGCGACTTCGTTATATGTCATACACGACATGTTTCGGGAAACATGTTCCCATCATCAGGTTTAAAAACTTTTCGTTCTCACATGAAGAACTTGTCAACGTAAATAAAAACTTTTACTAACATCATTAAAAACACACTACATTAATAACGTACCGCGCGAAGAATCAGTGCGCACTGTTCTGGTTCATAATCGCAACTGTTGATTTCTCATTTGTCTATAATCTGATAAACATGTTGTAACGCAGTATCGTACAAGCTGTTCGAGTTAAACGACAATTGATCGTTGAGCACTAGGTTTTTTTGTGTTCTCGATGCTTTGTAGATTTCGAATTCTCCTAAAGCGCTCATAATTCGCCCTTTGTTGCAAATATGTAACGGTTTCAAATTTTTGGCGCAACTAGTGTATCCGTGGTTATTATTAATCAAATGTAACGCGAAGTTGGAGGTAGTATATCTAATGCTGCCCTTCGGTATGTGTTCACTAAATCTATCTTTAAATTTTCTCCCTGTCTGGCCAATGTAAAACATGTCACAATCATCACACACAATTTTATACACACCCGAGTTATTTTCAAGTTCTGAATGTTTATTATGTCTGAAGAAATTCCGCAAGTTATTCGTGGTTTTAAAAAATACATTAATTTTTAGTTTTTTAAATACGTTTTTTATAATGTGTGGAAGAAGATTAGTATATTCAGTCGCGATGAAAGCGTTCTCTGTATTATTAGATTTAATCACTTTATTTGCTTTGGATATGTGTTTACGAATTAGTTTGTCTATAATTGTGTCTTCATATCCATTCCTTACGGCAATGAATTTGACAGTGTTTATCTCTTCCTTCAGGTCTTCTTGGCTTAGTGGGAATGACAATAATCTGTGTACAAAAGCATTGAAGAAAGCCAATTTTTGTGTGTACGGGTGATATGAATCTGCATGAATAACCATGTCTGTAGTTGTGGGTTTTCTGTATATCCCAAATTTAAAAGAATCGGTGTATTTCTTGATGCATACGTCCATAAAATTTAAGCTATTATGTGTCTCTGTTTCCATAGTAAATTTAATGTTACCGTTTATGTTGTTCATGTGTTTGAGCATTATATCGATTTGTCTATTTGTGCCGTTGAATATTATAAAGGTGTCATCAACGTATCGGGTGTATGAAATGATAAGTTCGTGCAATTTGTTATGAGCAGACAAAAGATATTTATTTTCGTAATAATTAAGGTATATTTCTGCCAATAGACCACTGAGCGGGGAACCCATCGCTAATCCTTCTTTCTGCTCGAAAAACGTGTTATCAAAAGTAAAATAATTTTGTTGTAATATGATTCGTAACAATGGCAATAGTTCTTGAATTTGCTGCTGGCTTAAAACTGCGGCATTAATCAAGTTGGACATAATAAACATTCAGAACTTGAAACTAACTCCGGTGTGTATAAAATTGTGTGCGATGATTGTGACATGTTTTACATTGGCCAGACATGGAGAAAATTTAAAGATAGATTTAGTTAACACATACCGAAGGGCAGCATTAGATATACTACCTCCAACTTCGCGTTAAATTTGATTAATAATAACCACGGATACACTAGTTGCGCCAAAAATTTGAAACCGTTACATATTTGCAACAAAGGGCGAATTATGAGCGCTTTAGAAGAATTCGAAATCTACAAAGCATCGAGAACACAAAAAAAACCTAGTGCTCAACGATCAATTGTCGTCTAACTCGAACAGCTTGTACGATACTGCGTTACAACATGTTTATCAGATTATAGACAAATGAGAAATCAACAGTTGCGATTATGAACCCGAACAGTGCGCACTGATTCTTCGCGCGGTACGTTATTAATGTAGTGTGTTTTTAATGATGTTAGTAAAAGTTTTTATTTACGTTGACAAGTTCTTCATGTGAGAACGAAAATTTTTTAAACCTGATGATGGGAACATGTTTCCCGAAACATGTCGTGTATGACATATAACGAAGTCGCAAGATGGAAAGGAAATAGGGTAAAACTATAAGTTTATTTCAGTAACGCGACTTGGAGACCGTAAATCACAAATTATGAACTATTTTCTTAAATAATTATTATTTTAAACATTAATGAATTTTACACTATTACAACAGCACCAAAATTATGACTGCAACAATTTATTATTACCAATCTACGTTGAAACCGGAGGAATCACTTGTTTCTACATTCCCTGTCGTTTTCGGAAATTATTGGTACAGGCACTTTACTATTTTAAAAATTTAAATATAATTTTATTTTATGTAAATCAATTCTAATAATAAATACACTTTAATTTTATATCTTATTACAAAAATTTATGGTATTTACTGGAACCCAAAAATAATTTTAATACTAATTTGTTTCCTTATTGTAGCGTTTGTTCTTCCTGCAGCACAAGTAATGGTTACCAGATTTACAAGTAATTCATTAATTTTATCAAATTAATTTATAACTGTGTCTTTTTTCAGTAAATTCAACTTTTAATTTTTTATACTTATTATTAATATTTCTTGCACAAATATTGACAATAAAATTCTTACTTAAACCAACATTTTCTTCTTAAATTGCTACTTCTGTTAGTATCAAATTAATTTTCCTTCACCATCGTCTAAATCGTATCGGTAACTTCTTATCGAGTACTGTGACTTCCGTTGGGACTGCTTCTGATATTTTATTTTTGGCATTGTGACTATCTGAAGTGTTTTCTTGCCTATTGTATCTTCCTCCTTATTGACTTGTATCAAACTTAGTGACGGCGACTTTTATCTATTCCGGTCATTCCGTCCTGTGTCATTTCTCGTAATTTCTGGACGTTCTTCTTTCATTACTGTTTCTTCTATAATGATTACATCTACAATATCTTTCTACTTATCTCTTAAAGTTTTATAGCTTGCATAGTAAGCTGGTTATGATATTGGTTGGTACCTTGATTTTCTACAATATTTTACTTGCCATTACATTTCAACTTTTTTTAGAATTGTTCTCATTGTCTGCTCTCGTGTCGATATTACATCTTCTCTTTTCTAGTTTATTTTGTAAAACGTAGTATCCATGTTCTCTTCTTACTTCATTCAATGCTTATTATTTTTATAGGCCAGTTTTTTGTAGGATAATAAAATTATCATGCGACAATATTATTTATTTTATTGGCGAATCGGATTGAATTTAACGCATCTGGAAAATAGCAGCGCCACGATTCCATTAGATATTTACCTTCCACGGGCAGTTCTAAATGTTTGCCTTTGCAGATGTTTGACAAAAACTGAGAAGTTAGTGACTTTTCTCTACTAGGATCTTAACCGCCATAAGTATAATTACTCTGATCTAGTAAAATGTTTATTTTTTTAATTTTTGACTAACGTTTGATTACTTTCTATCAATCTCACGCTTATATTTCATACCAAAAACCATTACGAGTCTCTTGAAACCTTTGCGAGTTAATTTCGGCCCTATGTTAACGCTTCTCTTTGATTCCTTTCAAATACTCAGGATATCGGTGACTTAAAAATTCTATTTGGTCATAATACATCGCTTTCAATGAGATACTTCATATTTGTATTAGCTACGTCTTCTATTGCGTTACAGTGATTATTACTTTTAACCTCGTTTATTTTTGAATTTGATTGTCCCTTTGTGTGCATACTACTTTACTCTCTATCGTCAAAATGTTACTGTATATTTATTTTGAGTTAATACTCACAAAGTGCTCTATTTACCCATCATATAAACATGTTTTTTGGTATCCAAGTCGCGTAAATGTTAATAATTAAAAATTATCTTAATAAACGTCTTGCGACTTCTCCTTATTTTGTCCTGACGCGTTTCAAAACCTAAGGTTTCATATTCAGAGGATAATCACTCTTCCGTCGTCAAACATTAAAAATTAATGACACAATGACACACATACACATAATTTACACTTGGGACGCCAAGTGACGTCGTATGGACACACTTGAGGAATATGAGATTTACAAGGCATTTAAAACCAATCCTGGAAATATTTTAAATGATCAGTTATCTTTCAAATCACATTATTTATTTGATACAGCTCTTAAGTTCGAGACACAAGACAATACTAGATAACATTAATAAATATACACCTTGGACCTGAGTTCTGATAAGTTTGACTGTATGAACTGGACCTCAATACAGTGCGCACTGTGCAATGTGAAAAGGCCTAAGTTTGTAGTGTAAATTATGTGTATGTGTGTCATTGTGTCATTAATTTTTAATGTTTGACGACGGAAGAGTGATTATCCTCAGAAGATGAAACCTTTGGTTTTGAAACGCGTCAGGACAAAATAAGGAGAAGTCGCAAGACGTTTATTAAGGTAATTTTTAATTACTATCGTATAAGCTCATTGTTTTCAGTAATTGTATCTCCTAATATAGATTTAAATCCGGTAATCACTTTCTATGTTATCATTTCTGTTGATCAAATTATGCCTTTATTTAATGGTGTCTAAACGTTCCTTCACTTTCGAAACTTTTTATTATTCTCCCTACAGTAGGATTAGAGAATTTTTCTACATCATTTCCTTGTCTACCTAACTTGTTATCCAACAGGTTAATCGTATAAGCTAACTCCTCTTTCTGTGTCTCTTTAATTTATTATGTCCAGTTTTATTCACTATTGGTTATTAATATGTGACGTTTCCTCTTTTTTCTCTATACTATGAACCAATTTCTCTATTCGTTTACTGTTTTATGATGTGAGCGATTGCTGGTGTAAAGCCATTCATTCTTCCTTTCGTTTCTCTTCCAATCGTATCAGTTAATTTAACAGATAGTTCGTTTGGTTAATAATTGATTCATTTCTTCCATTATTTTGAGCATTCAAGACTACCTTCCCTAGATGGTTGTTTTTTTGACATCTTATTCCTCGTCAGGCACGCTAAAACGTCTAAGTTCATGCCGTTTCTTAGGTTTAAAAGCCATTTTAGGGTATACATATCAAAATATCAGATCGACATTATATCAAATATATCAATCACAACTAACAGTTGAAAGAATTTGTATTTCTTAAATTTAACTATATTAATACAATTCATTAGTTACAATATTGTAAATAGTTCTCTCATACTTCAGATCTAGTTTTTATTATTTTATTGGTATTTTCTGTCTTAATTATTCTTTTTTAAAAAATAAATTATTAAATTAATTTTTCATTTCATTGCTTAAACGTTTGGCCACTAAATATTTTATGTTTAATGTTGTACTGTTAGTAACTACTACTGAAAACAAACTTTTGTGCTAATAGAAATTCAAACTTTATTCTTCAAGTAACACAAATACACTCTCTATCCCAGGGCAGATACTGCAGACAGTTGTTTTTTATAACCATTGAAATAATAACAATTTTATACTCTTTTTACAATTATTACAACTCAAGCTATACAATCTTCTTACAGTCTAAAGATAAAAATTATTTTCAATTATACCGTAACATATAGTAGTTCCAATTACGAGGAATACACCAATTTATGAAGAGGTAGTGATTAAGATGACCAACTTTCTCAAGTATATAAACTTTAAGTTTGTTTAATATGACTTATACAAATTGTGGTTTTTAATACATTTGATTGCTAAAAATGTTTTTTTTTAATTTAAAAAACTCCTTAAAATAACTCAGTAGTATTAAAATGATACTTATTTTAAATGGATTTATTTGTCAATGCTGTAAAATATGTAGTGGTTGTTCTTATGTTATTTTGTTTAAATTCAGTATTTCTTAATATCGTGGTGTTTTAATTGCGTGGTTGTTAGTATGCACCTGACTGACAGTAATTAGAACGATTGCTTAATTAGAAATCGTTTATATGTGTATTGTTGAGTTACGGGAGACTTATTTTGATTAATAATTTTATGTTACTTTCAATCAAATGTTAATTTGATTTCAGGTTTTTATATCATTTTAATTGTTTTAACTGATTTTCCGTAATTTGCTTTTACACGTTCTGTCTCGATTATACTCTTTCTTTATGTAATGATACAATTTGCTGGTACTTACATTACCTTTTATAGGACGCTTTTTTAAGAATCGTATATTTATGTAAGAACGTAATATTTTCTTGTATACAATTAGGTATATCACACACACACACACACACACACACACACACAGATTAATTTTTGTTTTTATATCCGTTTTCAGTGTAATTAAATTAAAAATTTTCAATTTTACATGATTTTTTAAGATTGGTAATACTTTCATAAAGAAAACGTTCTTTGCTATTTAAAATGAAAGTAGGTTTATTAACAGGACTTATGTTTTTGAATTTCACATCATTTGTTAACTTTATAGAATTTATATATTATATAGGCTAGTTTAACACACCTCGGTTATAAGAGAAGAAATAAACAGACACAATTGTATCACAGTTTTAAGTACTTAATGGCACGATTACGAAATAACTTTACACCGTATAGGCCTACTCAAATACCTCATTGCTATATGTTTTTTTAATATTATATCTGCCATCTTTAAACTTAGTATAACAAATTTCTATTAGTAAAACGAGATGTTATTCACTTGAATTTCCTTGAATAGTCATTTGTATTTCTAATATCTGCACGCACGTCTTGTTATCAAGTGTTACGTCAGTAGTTATGCCCGTGTCTACTGTTTGTAATTCAGTAGCAGTAACGCTCCTAGGATAGGGAATGCTTCAATACAACTAACTGCAAACATTCACACTCACGTTTCTCCTATATTTACATGTCGCTTCCAACAATATGTATTAGTTTGCCACTGTTCTACAACGAGTTCATCTCACTTCTGACGTTTCACGACTATTGCATTCCATTGCCGTATTGGTCAATGATAAATACCTTTGCTCATTTCCTATATGTTGCTTGTTCGGTACTAAATGAATGTGGTTGATGCTTTTGTTACAAACAATTTGAATTATCAACTATTTGAATTTGCAACAGAGACTGAAAACGTTGTGCAGAACAAAGTCTACAAAAGCTAATAAAAATAGCATAACAACACTTTTAACAACAAATAAAGTGTATTGTATTATTATACTGACATTTTAATGTTCTTGTAAAAAAGAAGCATGTTAAAAAATAATATTTTTACGTGAAACGACTTTTTTTATAAATATGTAATTTTGTTTTCTCCCAAATATAGCTTTGATTTTCTCTTCACGTAAAATATAAATTATAACATTAAATTCCTTTCATGTATTTTAATGTAACGTAACATTTCACTACACATATACAAAAAAAAAACCTTATTTATTTTAGAAAAAAATAAAGAGTAAAATTGGAATCTAGCAATCATATTTTCACCGAGATGATATAGCCTATATATAATACAGTTTAAAGGCTTTTACAGCAGTAAATTGATAATTACAATGTCAAGAAAAACGGTAAAAATATAGTGCTGTGCTTGTATTGTTAGGTGTAGGCATATCAGTAATGATTCGTACTATTTATATGCTAACTTCAGAACAGTATTTTTAGAATTCACCCTAAAAAGATTAAACAGCAAGGCGTTTGTAATGTTCAGTATTTGAATACATTTTAGAGACAGAATTTAACTGGTGTAGCACTCTTACGTGATATTAAATTTTTAAAATCTTAGGTAATATGACAAGTTTGAAAAGAAAGGAGTCATTAATGAAAATTTTCAAGTTATATATATATTGCGGTGATACTCGGTGATTCCTCGTCATGATCCTGAGTCCTGTGTCCTGTGTCGATCTTCCGTTGTCGTCTGATCCTCCTGGAGTCCGTCGTCCGGTCCTCCTGGTCCACCCAGCATTCAGATGACTCGTACGGTACTGCTGGGTTATCGACCTTGGATGGTCCACCGTCGGACATAGCATTCGGCTGCAGATGTGTTCCAATGAATGAGGGTCGAGCCTGGGGCTCCTCGCTTATTTATACTGTCGGGCGGAAAAATCCTGTTTCAACCATTCTGTGCACGATTTATATTGTGATAGTTTGTCGAGCGTCCCTTTACAGATTCGTTTATTTTTCGAACTTATTTTAATTTTATTCGCAACACGCGAAGTCTTTTGTTTATTTACACGATGTTCATACGATCGGTAATTATTTTATGTATAATTGTATGTTAACAGTTTTTCTATACCCTAATTGTTCTTAGTTCTATTCACTTTTATTTACACTGCATTAATATGTATTATTTGTTTCGCACTAGATTTTGCACATGTGCGCGTTTTTATATTATTAATAACGTGGCGTAATTTTCTTGTCATATCTTACGCGCACTTATCAAAATTTAAATAAATTACTTATTTAATTCACATTTATTCAGGGGTGACGCTATGCCGGATTCAACTGGCTTACACACACTCATCAATTACAGTGTACACACTTTCAGCTTGAGTGTGGCGTGATATGCCGGTACCGTCCTGCACATTCGGTTTTTCCCTTCGCTGGTTACTTACAGCTTTCAATATGCATTTTTTAAAAATATTGACAATATTAAATATGTATTCTAATTTAGCAGTTATTTTTAACTATCTGCGACAATGCACAGTAACGTACGCAGACGTACTGTTGCAGTATACACACACACACATGTCAGTGTTAATGTTTCCATATAAACAGTGTAGGCAGTGCTTAGAATAAAATACTATAAAACAATAAATAAAATATAAGTGCCGACTCCAACTTCCAAAAACAGAGTCTTGTACATGTATGTTGTTTGATCAAAGACTTCGTGCAATTTTGAGATTTCCGCTCTAGAATTATCTGATTTAAAAAATTGTTTTGAATTGTTGGACTATTGTTTATAACAATTGACAAAACCTTTAAAATATTTACTTATATTGAATATGTAGTTTGAAATGGATAATTAATTGAGTGAGTTGCTACTTCATTTGTAGGCGACTTTTAACATTTTCAATGCAGGTTCAAAGAAATTGCATTATTTTGTGAAAAATATGATGTAAAATGCTGTGACGTGGTGAAACTGTTGCATAGCCTTTCGGTGAGTCAAATATTCACGAACCATAAAATATTCACTGCTTACGGAGAGGAAATGTGATATTAAATTAACTTTCATACGTGTGTTTTACAAATTTAAACAAGCGTTTATCAGAATACAGCTACAAAACAAGATACAGATAATAAATAAATAAAATTACTTAAAAGGAAAAGCTATAAAAACAGTTAAAAACTTATGTACACAAAAAGGTAAAATATCAGATGTAACACGGTTTGTTTTGGCTGAAGGTGGGACGCATTAAGAAATGTCTATTAGTCTCTTACTTTTTAATTTGGTATCGCAAGACAGGGTGTTATTAATTAGACAGGGAACACGACTTATTTTCCTACACGCTGATAGAAAAGAAAGAGTTATTATTAATCTGGTGTTTTGGGTGCTCAAAATCTTAAGACTTCAATGAAGTAATGACAGCAGCTGTACTTAAAAATTAGTTTTAGAAAAAATTTCTGACAATTATCAAAATTAATTCAATCATTATTAAAGACATTGCGACATATTATAATGATAATATGTATAACAAACCTCCTACAATGCCTCTTTCAAAAGTGTAAAGTTTCCGTGGTTATCAAAAAATAATACTAAATATTTAATGTTGTGAAGTAAACGGCAGAACTGTTTGAAATAGTAAAAAAAGACTATGTAAATGTGAAATAAATAAAATTGTTAAAGACATGGTCAAACAGTGATTTGGCTTCCCCATACCTTTGATTTTTCTGCAGTAGAACCCGTTTGAGTTGACGTAGGGGTACTTTGTTACATATAACACTGTGTACAGTTCATGTGGTGTAGAAAACTTATTGCACGACGTGAAAGAACATTTTTCCATCGAGAAGTTGGACGTTTGTAACACTCTGGAAACTTTAAGAAGACGCGTTCATGAAACAAGGAATACAGGAAGAAAATGTTCAACAAGTGTTGATAAATATATACCAAGAATCCAGTGACAGCAATGGCAATACCAAGAATGAAAATATCGTCAGGTGATGAAGATATTGGTGTTCACACTCTTCTGTCTGCTACAAAAAATAAATTTATTAATTAATGCTGTCTCGATACAGAAGTCACCATTTCTGTACAAGTGTGATTCGGACAAATGAAAACACCAACAGCTTATACAACAACTTATGTGTGTAATTTTAAGTCAGGAGGTAAAGGATTAGAAATGTTAAGGCCGTCACTGTTAATGCATTGGTTACGTCTTTCACTCAACCCCCTACAAATGATCAGAAACAGTTTTGTTCTTAATGTAATCGTACTTTTGTTTTTAACTAGATATTATTTAAACTTATCAAAACAAAACATTTCCAGTACGCTTCATTTTGTACTACACTAGGAAAAATCTGAATAACTTGTAAAACAAACATATTAAGAAATAACTGACAAAAATAACTGAATATAATAAACATCATAAAGAATAATGCCTCTAAGTAGAACATTCTTACAACACTTGAGATCGCAGAGAAACTAATTGGTAAAGGATTTATTGAAGGTAAAACAAGACCAATTACAGTTGACTGGAGGACTCCAGTATTCATTGTTGGGAACAACCTTCAGCCTCATTTACGCTTTCTATCATAGGAATTGCAGTCATATCACTTGTTCAAAATATCGGTATGGAGAACCACACATGACTTCCATATTCTAAGATTTATATTTAAAATAATTTTTGAAATGAAATATTACCATAGAAACTACTTCTTTCTACTTACTGCTTCAGCCTTAACCACAGTACTGTGGTCACTAACGTATACCACCTCACGTTATCGCACTCGATTTTCACTGATGATGGAAGTCGATGGTATTGCCGAAACGTCTGGTTTTGTAGAAAACATTGGACTACGGCCAAATATCCCGGGAAGGAGTTTTAACAAAAACTACTTCTTTGTTGCCGATAACGTTGTACACATATTGTAGCGTGACAGATAAACACATAATAATGAATGGCATTGATCATTAGAATAATATAAGATAATAACATTAAATCCGAAGAAAGCATTAAAATAATATAAAGAATTAATTCAGAGCAACCGTGCAGAACAATCATGGATATTAAAAGTATAAGTTCGAATAAAAAAAAGGTTACTAGTGATGAATCATCAAAACCAGTGTAATAACCCAAGGTTTTTAAAATATAACCCAGGAAGGTAAGAAGTATATAAAGAAGCAACCCAGAGTATTACTAAACCCCCAACAAAGATGAGGAATCAATTAAAAGAGAAACCCAGAACAAGGCAAGATCCACCATAAAAGGTGATGTATTTCAAGAAACCAGAAGAAGATGAAGTAACCCCAAGAAACCCGATGACATCCAGAAGAAGATGAACAACATACAATTAAAAGAAGCCAGAAGAAAAGAAGACATCATTGAAGAAAGAAGAAGAAGACAACATCCAGAAGAAAAAGGAATGCTCTTATAAAAATCATCCATATCCCAATCTAAATAAAAACCATAATAGTAAAAGTATAACGAAGTATTCATGAACAAAAACCATATGTACAATAAAATTAAGAATAAAAGTGTATAGAGTAAGAGTTGCCAGTGGACCAAGGTGAAACAATAATATAATACCCAAAGAACAAATCTTCATTGTAACCCACAAACAAATCTCTTGATGTTAATAAGACTAAACAACCATTTAGAAATAGCATCAAGGAGTGTAAAGTGAACCAGTGCTAGTTTGTGTATTATAAAAAATAAACCTTATGTTTCAACCTTGGCATCCACAAACTGTGTAGATAATGGAAAATACAACTTTTGAATGACTTATGATTTGTACAAGAGGGAATATAATACATGTAATAATACCAAATTGTCAATCTGTTTGAAATGACATTTATGTAAATGATGAGTAAAAACAGAAGCAGACACAGTATTAAAACATAAAGTGACAGGGTACAATTACCCTAAACCATATTAAAAACAGTTTGAAAACTGCATAATTCAATTTAGTATAAGAAATAGTAAATAAGAATATAGGAATAAGGTTTTGTGTATATAGAATAGGATATTTTAAAAATGTATTAGTAATAAGAACCTTTTAATAAGTTAGGACCACTAACATCCTAATTGTAAAATATTTATTACTTGTATTGGTGTTAATGGTTGAATAGGATGTTAGCATGGAAAAAACATTCTTTGTAAATAATATTTCTGTTTTAGTATTAAGTTTTGATTATAAAAAAATGTCTAATTAGTTGAAGACACCCATTATTTAAAATTATTTCTTATCTGTTTATAGTATTGAAATAGATACTAATTGTCGTTATGTTTAATAGAAAAAATGTTTAATTTATATTACAATGTTAAAAAGTCAGAGAGGGTATAACTAAATATATATTGTTTATATAAAAATTTGTATGAAAAAATTGTTAAGAATCTAGGCAAAATGATGAATACTAAACATCATCAAAACTGAGAAACTAAGTACTTAAATACGTTTAAACTGAAGGGATTTAGATAACATAAACCAGAAACAAAGCCATATAATTAGAAAAATAACTTAGGAAGAGTTTGTAAAATTATAGCCAGAATTATTAACAAAAATGGAAATGACAGAACTCAAAAATTTGGAGAGGGGAGTCATATATTCCAACATAATATTTTAAAACTTAACCAATTAATATAATTGCAAGAAATTAAGGGAATATAAACCTTTTATTACAATATGAGATTAATAATCATAAATATAACTTTAAAATGGCAGAATTTGCATAATGACAGGAAGCTGATTTTGAAAATTTACAAGATACAAAATGAAGGTAAAATTACCAATTTTAGATAAAAAACATAATAAAACGGCATTATTCGATATCAAAATACGCCGAATGAACTGAATGATAAAATTAAGTAACAACTAGCTAATAAATTTGAATAATAATTAAAGTTTAAGCAGTTATATAATGTAACTTTAATACATGCACAGGATGCAAAGTAGAATTCGAACAATGTAAGGAATAATATTGCTTTGGCTAAGATTTTAGTCGAAAGTGAAGGAAGTAGATAGTAGATTATTGAACGTTGTACGGTACACTTGACACGAGTAATTAAAACGAGTTAGCCTAGTTTCTAGTACCGTAATGGCGAGTCAGTGTATGATACGAATTTGAAAATCGCGAGTGGCGACAAAAAACATTTCTCAACATCGACACAGTGACATAAACACTTACAAAAGACCAACTAACATTGAATAGCACGAAACGACAGTTAAATAACATTTTAAACACCATAAAATAGTATATAACCTAACCATCATTAGTGCCTGAACGACAAAAAGTGAACTGACTTATAAATACACCACTATTCAAAATACAACACAGAAACTTAACCAGAGACACTACACCAACATCAGAAGGAAGATTTGCTGACACCTGGACGTGAATTCGGCAAGAAAATATCTTTATTGGAACGCCAAATCTACGAAGGGACGTTTGACGACTTTGACGGCGGCCATTTGCTTTTCGTCACCACTCAACTGAACAGCGCCTCCTAGTTTGTCAGCGACACGGTTCGCAATCAATTTATTTATTTTAATCTTTTCATGTGAATATATATACTTTAGTATTAAGAATTATTATTGTAACGTTATACTTTTTTAATCTTTGCCCGATTTCTCTGACTTTTCCAATAAATAGCTGCTAAAGAACCTTATTGTATTTTATATAAAAACTTGTAACATTCGATACCCTGTGAGCCGATTTTAAAATCGATAAGAGTCTTTATAACCAATTGTCCAATAAATAATTTATACTTTTCATCTCAAAACAGTTCTTTCTTTACTAAACATAGCAATCTACACTTAATATAATTTAGACTACATCTACTACAAGAATTTCACCACATTGAAGGAAGATAACCTCCAAAACTGAAAGTAAACAAAGATCGATTGTATCTGGAGACAATCTTATAAGTGGTTGGAGTTTCTTAAAAATACAGGCCAGCTTATAAAATTTTTTAAACAAGTGAGAGACGTTTTGGAACTTTACGAACATCAATTAGTTAATTGTTCCTAATTAATTAATCAATCAAAAGAAAATGTTAATTAGAAAAAATTTTTTAGACAAACAATTTTAATTTCTTTCACAACCAACATATTTATATTTTTGTAACACTACACCAATACTTAAACACCATAAACAAACGATTAGTTACAAATTGGCGCACAACTGAGGGGCTTTAATTAGTGATTGAAAGGCCATTACAATCTGCCCAATCACTAATTGGAGTTTGGCAGCAGCTACAAAGCCAGAGAAAAGGGAAGAATACAACGACGTGCAACATCAAAGAAACGGGCGGCGGAGGCCGAAAAGGAAGTAGAGATGGATATGGAGAATAAAGAGGCGACGCCAGTAGATGTGGAAAGATCATTGCCACCGGTATTGTCAAAACAACCTGCACAACCAGGGGAACAAACGGAGATACCCACACAAACAGGGGACATCAATGTTCCAGAGAGGGGGATGGAGAATTCCAAAACAACAGAAGATAGCAAGATGGATAAAATAACGGAAATGTTCTTGCAAATGAGAAAGGATAACCAATCCACAAAAGAAGAATTGAGAGGAATAAATAAGAACATGGAGGATTTGAAGGAAGACAACCATTCCCTGAGTAAGAAAATTGATGAAACAAATAAGAAGATGGAAGAAGAAATGGGAAAGAAGTTAGAAGAATTGAAGGAAGACAACCAATCTTTGAAGGAAGAATTCATAATAACCAAGGAAGAATTGAGTAATAAAATTGAAAGCACAAGTAAGAGAATCGAAGAAAATAGTAAGAAGATGGAAGAGAAAATGGAGGAAACCAGCAAAAAGATGGAAGACAAATTGGAGGAGAGTAACAAGAAAATGGAAGAGAAGATGGAGGAGAAATTGGAAGAATTGAGAAAGGACAAGCAAATTTTAAGAGAAGAATTAAGGGAGGTCAATCAGGAGAATCTGGACAAACTAGACGAAAGAATGGAATTGTTAAGAGCAGAACTGAACAAGGAAATCAACGGCAACAAGAAAGCTATGAATAAAAAATTAGAAGAAGAAAACATAATGGTGAATCGACAGATTCGAGAAATTGACGGGAAATGCAACCAGACCGAAAAGGAGGTACAAGAATTTAAGGAAGTAGTAAACATCAAGTTTACAAATATAAAAGAGCATAGCCGCAGGAAAGTGGAAGAACAGAGGAAGGAGACGCAAGAAGAATTCGGGAGAGTACGGAACCAAGTCGCGGAACGGTGTGATGGGATGCAAGAGGCTATGACCAATATCACGGGTCAAGTACGGCAAAGCCAAGAAGAGATGGAAGCTTTAAGAAATAGACCAACTCATTTCACCGGATTGCCCATCAACGAAAGCCGAGAATGGCTCAACTTCCGGCAGTACAAGCGGAAACCGATGGAGTTCCTGGCGAGGGTAGATGAGTACTTCGCCAAACATAGAGTAACTCAATGGAGCCATAACCGGGAAATATTGGACGAGTCATTCAGGGAGATGACTGATAATTGGTGGATGGCTAACCGTAGCGAGATTGCCGACTACCAGCAGTTCCGGAGAATGTTCAAATCAAAATACTGGTCTGAAACAACCCAGAACCTGATCCGAGATAACATATGCAACGGACGATACAGGGCACAAATAGGCAGTAGCATGACAGCCTATTTCTTAGGGAAGGTGTGCATGGCGAAACACCTCGAGCCGGCTATACCCGAAGAGTGCCTGGTAAATAAACTCTCCTATCATTACGAAGAAGATATTGTCAGGGCAAGGAGAGGTAGCCAGATCAAGACGGTACAGGCCATGACGGAATTACTGGAAGGGTACGAAAATGAAGAATACTACCGCCAGAGCAGGAGGAGGAATGAACGACCGGAGGCGAGAACGAATCAGTACCCTAATAACGGCAATATCCATCCCGGAAACCGAAACCAGCCTAGTAATTACGATGGCAATAATAACTCGCCGCGTAATAACCACAATTTTAATGGCAACGCAAACGGTATTAGGAATAACAACACCTATCCTAATAACCGGAACAATTATAATCAGCCCACTAACAACCCGTATAGTCAGAGAAATCCATACCCCGTTGACAATGGTGATAGACATTACCCACCAAATAGAAATTATAATAATAATAATAATAGAGTGTCACGTCCGAGGGTTAATTTTATAAGAGCGGAAGATCGCGGTCCTAGAAGGTACTACCAACCACGGAGGAACAGTTTCCACGGTGGAGACAGAAGATGGAGAAGTGCGGAACGGGACGGTCCACGCCACGAACAAGGGAGAAGAAGTACCAGCCTGGAGGATCTTGGCCGGCAACAAAACATGGAAATAAACCTCGAACAGGGTACAGAGCGTCAGGAAACGACACAGAGTTTCCCGAACGATGCCTCGGTCAATCCTAGTCCAAACGATGACCGCAATACTTTAAACGGGAGGAGGCAGTAATTAACGATTACGACCCGTTACTGCTTCAACTTCCTGGGTTAAATAAAGATGAGTTCCAACAAGCAACCAATGCAAAGATCATCACGATAATTATTAACCATTACCTGAAAGATATTAGAACTGAACTTTTAGAGGAGAACGAAAAGAGCCTCAATAATAATAATAACGAAATATTATTTATAATAGCGGAGGTAGAAGGAATTCCCGCAAAAATCATGATTGACACAGGTGCCAATATTTCCATTATAAATGCCAATGAACTGGAAAGGATACAGAGAGAATGTGGGAAAACTTTGCCAATGTTACCAGTGAATAACATTGTATTAATAGGTGCAACTGGCCGCCAGAACAAAACCATTAGGAAGCAAGTTTCCTTAAGTGTCGTTAGCCGCGATATAGCTTTGGACATGGAATTTTTGATCGCCACCGGATTACCATTTGATATACTGGTAGGTTGCGATATTCTAAGAAGGTACTCCGCCATTATCGACCTTAACTTAGAGAGAGCATCACTTTTCCCAGACGGAATAACATGGACCGCAAATTTGGTAGGAGGCGCAAATATACTTCCCAGCCCAATACACCAACAACTTCGTAAAATAAATATCATAAGGAACAGCCCCCTTCATAAACCAATTGTATACAACAATGGAGGAGAGGATTTATGGTCAGTAAAGATACAAGAGATACGGGACTTCCAGTGCGGAACCAATAACGAAAAAATACCTGTACATCTAGCAGATCGTTTAGTCAGAGTATATGAGAAATACAAAGCAGTGTTTTCAGACGAACCAGGTAAGGTTAAAAACTTTCAGTGCAAACTTGAATTCAAAGAAAACGTGGAGTTTAACCGGAGGTCATATCCAATCGCGCATTCGCTTAAAGAGGCCGTGAGAACAGAAATTAATAAAATGATTGAAAATGACATAATTGAGATTAGTCAATCTCCTTACACTAGTCCAATTATTGCTGTTCCCAAGAAAGACGGACAAGTCCGGCTCTGTTTAGATGCGCGCGAACTGAACAAAACAAAAGTGAATGACCGAACCTCACCCGGTGAAATAGAGGAGATACTAAAACGTTTTCATGGCACTAAGTTTATCAGTACCTGGGACACTGTATGTGGTTATTAGCAAGTGGAGTTGCATCCACAAAGCCGTCAGTACGTGGCGTTCATTTTCGAAGGGCGCAATTACCAGTTCAAGAGACTGCCCTTCGGACTTGTAAATTCTGTCGCCATCTTTGTGGCATGTATGGACCAAATTCTTGGACAAGAAGCACTCCAATTTACCACAGTCTATGTAGACGATTTACTCATTACGTCAGAAACCTGGGAGGAACATTGTTATAGAGTAGAATATGTACTAAGCAAGTTAGCGCAAAACAACATAACTTTGAAGTTGGAGAAATCCAAGTTCATTGCGCGCGAAGTACAATTCTTAGGTTTTAATCTAGACGATAGAGGTATTACCCCGTCAGCAGAGAAAGTGGAGGCAATTCAGAAGTTCCCGCAACAAAGAAACAGGAAACAGTTACAATCTTTCCTCGGACTCTGTAACTATTACAGAAAGTTCCAGAACAGATATTCCGAGTTGACAGCCAAGTTTCAACCACAATTATCTGCTAAAAACAAATGGACCTGGGGTGAGGAACAAGATATTACCTTCCGCTTGATAAAAGAAAAGTTTCTGGAGAGCGTTATACTTCGTCACCCAGATTTTAAGAAACCATTCTTTTTAAATTGCGATGCTAGCGACATAAGCTTAGGAACAACTTTATACCAGGAAGATGAGGAGTGTCAACATTTGGTAATAAGCTTCGCTAGTCGCACGCTGAATCAATGCGAAAAGAATTATAATGTAACCGAAAAGGAATTGCTTAGCGTGGTGTTCGCATGCAGCAAGTTCCGAACATACATTCTCGGGTATCAAGTCACTGTTCGTACTGATCATAAATCCATCTCGTTTCTACGTAGGTGCAAATTGAGTCACGGCCGATTGGCTAGATGGGTACTCGCCCTACAAGAATATGATTTAAAATGGGAGTATATTCCGGGAAAAAAGAATGTGGTAGCAGATGTATTATCACGGATAAATCTGGAAGATCAGACCTTCGAGGGAGAGAAGGAGAGCTTGGTTAAAATTTACAACCTATTTAAGACCAGATCCGATCTACAAGCTCTATTAATAAACATCCGTATCCACCAACAGTCTGAGCCTAAACTGAAAAACATCATAAGTCGATTGGAAGCCAACGATGACACCGTTTCCAAATACTACCATCTAAACAAAGGAATATTATTCATAAAAACGGCTTTGGATGAAGAGACATGGAAGGTGATAATTCCACACCAAATCGAAAAGGAAGTCATAGTAGATTATCATATTAGGTATGGCCATATGGGAGCGCTAGAAGTGATACAGGCTTTAGAAGAAAACTGCAAAATAAAGAATATCAACCGAAAGGTGAGAAATTACCTAAAGTCCTGTAATATTTGCCAATGCGTCAAGATAAACAATGAGAAGAAAGAGGGTATAATGATACCTATTACCTCAAATACAAAACTATAAAAAGTATTCTTGGATATCTGCAGGCCATTTCCCCGTAGCGGCGGTCGACACAGGTATAAGTACCTAATAATAATCATGGACCATTATACGAAGTACATAAAGCTATATCCGGTTAATCGGGCAACAACGGCGAAAGTTCTTGCAGTAATCATAGATTTGTATGTGCCAGAGATCGGTAGACCATCTTCCATTATTACCGACCATGGTACTCAATTTAAGGAGAGGAGATGGCGAGACACATTATTATCACTTGGGATCAAAACCTATAAGACGTCAGTCTACCACCCAAGTAGTAATCCGGCTGAGAGAGTACTGAGAGAAGTGGGTAGGATCTTGCGGACGTACTGTCACAACCAACAGAGAAAGTGGCAAGAGTACTTAGCAGCAACAGAGAAATTCCTAAATTTCGCCCAACATCCAGCTATAGGAATTACACCATACTCTGCCATGTATGAGAAGCCAACTCCCCGAGAAATTGAAGAAATAATCGACTTTCCACCAAACAATGATCGCAAATTTAACCAGTTGAAATTCTTTAACAAGGTGGCTGAAGACCAAGAGAAACGGCAAGCCAAATATCAAAAGGCAATAGGGCGTATAATAACATACAAAGAGGGTGAGAAAGTTCTTTTAAAAAATCGAGAACTGCCCAGCACCCTAGAAGGGATAACCAAAAAGTTATTATTGCTCTATACAGGCCCATATGTTGTGGTAAAGGATAATCATAATAATACTTATGAACTGAGAGAGATAGTTTCCGGAAGAGTTAAAGGTGTGTACAATCAATCATCTATGAAAAAGTACTATGAAGGATGATTTTGGAATTTAATATACAACAAAATTCGAAAATAAATGTAAGAACATCTTACTACCAAATATTTATGAGAAAAAACTTTTGGCGAAATAAAAGAAAGAATTTGGAATTTTAACATAAAAATTCGAAAATAATTGTAAGTACAACTTACAACCAAATATTTTTGAGAAAAAACTTTATGGCGAAATAAAAGAGAGATTTTGGAATTTAATATACAAAAAATTTAAAAATAAAGTAAGACCAACTTACTATAACTAATTTTGTGAAAAAACTTTATGGTAAATAATTAAGAAGAATTTGAATTTAGAGAAATACCAAAAAATTCAGAAATAATTGTAAGATCACCTTACGACACACAGGAAGAATTAGAATTTAGAATTATATATAACAAAAAATTAAAAATTAAGTAAGCACATCTTACTATAAACAGTTTTGAAGGAAATAATTTTGGAAATAAATGAATTAAACAGAATTTGAATTTTGATAAAACGTCAAAACTTTGAAACAAAATAAGATCAACATATTACAATGATTTATGAGAAATGTTTTGGAATTAAATAAAAAAAAGAGTTTGAATTTTGCATAAAACTAACAAAGTTCTAAAAATAAATATGTGCCATTTATAATTAAATTTAGAAGAAAATAAAATGATTAATTCAGAAAAAAGAATTAAATTTGATCCAGAATATATGTGAATATCTAGCAAGAGAAGGCAATAATTTGGAAACAAAGAGAAGAATCTGTTATTATAATAAAATTATAAAAAATCCAGAAAAGAAAAACATTAAAATAATAATGAGAAAAACCTATGACTAATTACTTATGAAACGAAAATGGAAACAGTTTATCAAGAAAAAGGAATACGATATTACTCAGTTCTGAAGAAGCAAAGAAGAACAACTCATACCAAACGTATGGAGAAGATGATTTTAAACAAATAATAATAATAAAACCTATATGAAATGCAAAGAGAAGAAGTACCACATGAAATATAATATAAATGAATTAATGTTAATGAATGCGAAGGCGGATTAATAACTTTCTAAGAGAAAGGAAAGAACAAAATGTTTAAATAAAATGATCAAAATAACAACCTGAATATCTAATATAAAGATACAAATTTAAAAAAATTAAATATAATAAAATAAGACCATTCAAATAATGAATAAGAAAATACTATATATAAAGACCATGCTAACACTGTAATTAACCAGAAGGAAGTATAAAGAGAATTCAGATGGAGAAGGAAAAGAGTTACACTATAACCAGTAACAAGAAGTATTAAGAGAAGTTTTCAACCATAATTAAAATAAATATTTGAGACAAGTTAAGAGTTCAGAAAATATATATATATAATGAATATAATAAGAATTAAGAAGATTTATTAAGATAGAAAATGTGAGATAATCTGAGAAACTACGAAGTGAAGAATCCAAAGATATTTTTATTAGTCGAAAATGAGACTACTTTTTATTTATTTATTCGATGACTGACTGAAGATAATTCCAGCAGCATTATGTTTTTTGAGCAGAGATGAATGTGCCTCTTGACTCAAATTGTAGAAGTGGTGTATGGCCAGCAGAGTTGTGTAGCCTACAGTGCCCCTCTGAACTGCCCCAGCCCACGTGATAGGGAATGTTAGGGAATTAATATCCGAAGGATGCAACACGAAGTTTATAAAGAAAAAAAATGTATAATAATAATAATAATAATATATCTCAGAAGACACTAAATATCCAAGAAGGATCAAAAGTAAAATAAGTAACTATATATATAAAATTAATTAAACTCAAATATAAAAAGTCGATATAGAAATGGAGAGGAAAATGAAATATAAAAAATAACGAAATTATCATAAGAAATTATTTCATCCATAAACAAGTCAGAAATAATTACTTCTGGAGGAGAGCAATCTGTAGAGTGACAGATAAACACATAATAATGAATGGCATTTATCATTAGAATAATATAAGATAATAACATTAAATCCGAAGAAAGCATTATAATAATATAAAGAATTAATTCAGAGCAACCGTGCAGAACAATCATGGATATTAAAAGTATAAGTTCGAATAAAAACAAGGTTACTAGTGATGAATCATCAAAACCAGTGTAATAACCCAAGGTTTTTAAAATATAACCCAGGAAGGTAAGAAGTATATAAAGAAGCAACCCAGAGTATTACTAAACCCCCAACAAAGATGAGGAATCAATTAAAAGAGAAACCCAGAACAAGGCAAGATCCACCATAAAAGGTGATGTATTTCAAGAAACCAGAAGTAGATGAAGTAACCCCAAGAAACCCGATGACATCCAGAAGAAGACGAAGAACATACAATTCAAAGAAGCCAGAAGAAAAGAAGACATCATTGAAGAAAGAAGAAGAAGACAACATCCAGAAGAAGAAGGAATGCTCTTATAAAAAACATCCATATCCCAATCTAAATAAAAACCATAATAATAAAAGTATAACGAAGTATTCATGAACAGAAACCATATGTACAATAAAATTAAGAATAAAAGTGTATAGAGTAAGAGTTGCCAGTGGACCAAGGTGAAACAATAATATAATACCCTAAGAACAAATCTTCATTGTAACCCACAAACAAATCTCTTGATGTTAATAAGACTAAACAACCATTTAGAAATAACATCAAGGAGTGTAAAGTGAACCAGTGCTAGTTTGTGTATTATAAAAAATAAACCTTATGTTTCAACCTTGGCATCCACAAACTGTGTAGATAATGAAAAATACAACTTTTGAATTACTTATGATTTGTACAAGAGGGAATATAATACATGTAATAATACCAAACTGTCAATCTGTTTGAAATGACATTTATGTAAATGATGAGTAATAACAGAAGCAGACACAGTATTAAATCATAAAGTGACAGGGTACAATTACCCTAAACCATATTAAAAACAGTTTAAAAACGGCATAATTCAATTTAGTATAAGAAATAGTAAATAAGAATATAGGAATAAGGTTTTGTGTATATAGAATAGGATATTTTAAAAATGTATTAGTAATAAGAACCTTTTAATAAGTTTAGAACCACTAACATCCTAATTGTAAAATATTTATTACTTGTATTGGTGTTAATGGTTGAATAGGATGTTAGCATGGAAAAAACATTCTTTGTAAATAATATTTCTGTTTTAGTATTAAGTTTTGATTTTAAAAAAAATGTCTAATTAGTTGTAGACAACCATTATTTAAAATTATTTCTTATCTGTTTATAGTATTGAAACAGATACTAATTGTCATTATGTTTAATAGAAAAAATGTTTAATTTATATTACAATGTTAAAAAGTCAGAGAGGGTATAACTAAATATATATTGTTTATATAAAAATTTGTATGAAAAAATTGTTAAGAATCTAGGCAAAATGATGAATACTAAACCTCATCAAAACTGAGAAACTAAGTACTTAAATACATTTAAACTGAAGGGATTTAGATAACATAAACCAGAAACAAAGCCATATAATTAGAAAAATAACTTTGAAAGAGTTTGTAAAATTATAGCCCGAATTATTAATAAAAATGGAAATGACAGAACTCAAAAATTTGGAGAGGGGAGTCATATATTCCAACATAATATTTTAAAACTTAACCAATTAATATAATTGCAAGAAATTAAGGGAATATAAACCTTTTATTACAATATGACATTAATAATCATAAATATAACTTAAAAATGGCAGAATTTGCATAATGACAGGAAGCTGATTTTGAAAATTTACAAGATACAAAATGAAGGTAAAATTACCAATTTTAGATAAAAAACATAATAAAACGGCATTATTCGATATCAAAATACGCCGAATGAACTGAAGGATAAAATTAAGTAACAACTAGCTAATAAATTTGAATAATAACCAAAGTTTAAGCAGTTATATAATGTAACTTTAATACATGCACAGGATGCAAAGTAAAATTCGAACAATGTAAGGAATAATATTGCTTTGGCTAAGATTTTAGTCGAATGTGAAGGAAGTAGATAGTTGATTATTGAACGCTGTACGGTACACTTGACACGAGTAATTGAAACGAGTTAACCTAGTTTCTAGTACCGTAATGGCGAGTCAGTGTATGATACGTATTTGAAAATCGCGAGTGGCGACAAAAAACATTTCTCAACATCGACACAGTGACATAAACACTTACAAAAGACCAACTAACATTGAATAGCACAAAACGACAGTTAAATAACATTTTAAACACCATAAAACAGTATATAACATAACCATCATTAGTGCCTGAACGACAAAAAGTGAACTGACTTATAAATACACCACTATTCAAAATACAACACAGAAACTTAACCAGAGACACTACACCGACATCAGAAGGAAGATTTGCTGACACCAGGACGTGAATTCGGCAAGAAAATATCTTTATTGGAACGCCAAATCTACGAAGGGACGTTTGACGACTTTGACGGCGGCCATTTGCTTTTCGTCACCACTCAACTGAACAGCGCCTCCTAGTTTGTCAGCGACACGGTTCGCAATCAATTTATTTATTTTAATCTTTTCAATTGAATATATATACTTTAGTATTAAGAATTATTATTGTAACGTTATACTTTTTTAATCTTTGCCCGATTTCTCTGACTTTTCCAATAAATAGCTGTTAAAAGAACCTTATTGTATTTTATATAAAAACTTGTAACATTCAATACCCTGAGAGTCGATTTTAAAATCGACAAGTCTTTATAACCAATTGTCCAATAAATAATTTATACTTTTCATCTCAAAACAGTTCTTTCTTTACTAAACATAGCAATCTACACTTAATATAATTTAGACTACATCTACTACAAGAATTTCACCACATTGAAGGAAGATAACCTCCAAAACTGAAAGTAAACAAAGATCGATTGTATCTGGAGACAATCTTATAAGTGGTTGGAGTTTCTTAAAAAATACAGGCCAGCTTATAAAATTTTTTAAACAAGTGAGAGACGTTTTGGGACTTCACGAACATCAATTAGTTAATTGTTCCTAATTAATTAATCAATCAAAAGAAAATGTTAATTAGAAAAAAATTTTTTTAGACAAACAATTTTAATTTCTTTCACAACCAACATATTTATATTTTTGTAACACTACACCAATACTTAAACACCATAAACAAACGATTAGTTACAAATTGGCGCACAACTGAGGGGCTTTAATTAGTGATTGAAAGGCCATTACAATCTGCCCAATCACTAATTGGAGTTTGGCAGCAGCTACAAAGCCAGAGAAAAGGGAAGAATACAACGACGTGCAACATCAAAGAAACGGGCGGCGGAGGCCGAAAAGGAAGTAGAGATGGATATGGAGAATAAAGAGGCGACGCCAGTAGATGTGGAAAGATCATTGCCACCGGTATTGTCAAAACAACCTGCACAACCAGGGGAACAAACGGAGATACCCACACAAACAGGGGACATCAATGTTCCAGAGAGGGGGATGGAGAAATCCAAAACAACAGAAGATAGCAAGATGGATAAAATAAAGGAAATGTTCTTGCAAATGAGAAAGGATAACCAATCCACAAAAGAAGAATTGAGAGGAATAAATAAGAACATGGAGGATTTGAAGGAAGACAACCATTCCCTGAGTAAGAAAATTGATGAAACAAATAAGAAGATGGAAGAAGAAATGGGAAAGAAGTTAGAAGAATTGAAGGAAGACAACCAACCTTTGAAGGAAGAATTCATAATAACCAAGGAAGAATTGAGTAATAAAATTGAAACACAAGTAAGAGAATCGAAGAAAATAGTAAGAAGATGGAAGAGAAAATGGAGGAAACCAGCAAAAAGATGGAAGACAAATTGGAGGAGAGTAACAAGAAAATGGAAGAGAAGATGGGGGAGAAATTGGAAGAATTGAGAAAGGACAAGCAAATTTTAAGAGAAGAATTAAGGGAGGTCAATCAGGAGAATCTGGACAAACTAGACGAAAGAATGGAATTGTCAAGAGCAGAACTGAACAAGGAAATCAACGGCAACAAGAAAGCTATGAATAAAAAATTAGAAGAAGAAAACATAATGGTGAATCGACAGATTCGAGAAATTGACGGGAAATGCAACCAGACCGAAAAGGAGGTACAAGAATTTAAGGAAGTAGTAAACATCAAGTTTACAAATATAAAAGAGCATAGCCGCAGGAAAGTGGAAGAACAGAGGAAGGAGACGCAAGAAGAATTCGGGAGAGTACGGAACCAAGTCGCGGAACGGTGTGATGGGATGCAAGAGGCTATGACCAATATCACGGGTCAAGTACGGCAAAGCCAAGAAGAGATGGAAGCTTTAAGAAATAGACCAACTCATTTCACCGGATTGCCCATCAACGAAAGCCGAGAATGGCTCAACTTCCGGCAGTACAAGCGGAAACCGATGGAGTTCCTGGCGAGGGTAGATGAGTACTTCGCCAAACATAGAGTAACTCAATGGAGCCATAACCGGGAAATATTGGACGAGTCATTCAGGGAGATGACTGATAATTGGTGGATGGCTAACCGTAGCGAGATTGCCGACTACCAGCAGTTCCGGAGAATGTTCAAATCAAAATACTGGTCTGAAACAACCCAGAACCTGATCCGAGATAACATATGCAACGGACGATACAGGGCACAAATAGGCAGTAGCATAACAGCCAATTTCTTAGGGAAGGTGTGCATGGCGAAACACCTCGAGCCGGCTATACCCGAAGAGTGCCTGGTAAATAAACTCTCCTATCATTACGAAGAAGATATTGTCAGGGCAAGGAGAGGTAGCCAGATCAAGACGGTACAGGCCATGACGGAATTACTGGAAGGGTACGAAAATGAAGAATACTACCGCCAGAGCAGGAGGAGGAATGAACGACCGGAGGCGAGAACGAATCAGTACCCTAATAACGGCAATAACCATCCCGGAAACCGAAACCAGCCTAGTAATTACGATGGCAATAATAACCCGCCGCGTAATAACCACAATTTTAATGGCAACGCAAACGGTATTAGGAATAACAACACCTATCCTAATAACCGGAACAATTATAGTCAGCCCACTAACAACCCGTATAGTCAGAGAAATCCATACCCCGGTAATAATGGTGATAGACATTACCCACCAAATAGAAATTATAATAATAATAATAATAGAGGGTCACGTCCGAGGGTTAATTTTATAAGAGCGGAAGATCGCGGTCCTAGAAGGTACTACCAACCACGGAGGAACAGTTTCCACGGTGGAGACAGAAGATGGAGAAGTGCGAAACGGGACGGTCCACGCCACGAACAAGGGAGAAGAAGTACCAGCCTGGAGGATCTTGGCCGGCAACAAAACAGGGAAATAAACCTCGAACAGGGTACAGAGCGTCAGGACACGACACAGAGTTTCCCGAACGATGCCTCGGTCAATCCTAGTCCAAACGATGACCGCAATACTTTAAACGGGAGGAGGCAGTAATTAACGATTACGACCCGTTACTGCTTCAACTTCCTGGGTTAAATAAAGATGAGTTCCAACAAGCAACCAATGCAAAGAACATCACGATAATTAGTAACCATTACCTGAAAGATATTAGAACTGAACTTTTAGAGGAGAACGAAAAGAGCCTCAATAATAATAATAACGAAATATTATATATAATAGCGGAGGTAGAAGGAATTCCCGCAAAAATCATGATTGACACAGGTGCCAATATTTCCATTATAAATGCCAATGAACTGGAAAGGATACAGAGAGAATGTGGGAAAACTTTGCCAATGTTACCAGTGAATAACATTGTATTAATAGGTGCAACTGGCCGCCAGAACAAAACCATTAGGAAGCAAGTTTCCTTAAGTGTCGTTAGCCGCGATATAGCTTTGGACATGGAATTTTTGATCGCCACCGGATTACCATTTGATATACTGGTAGGTTGCGATATTCTAAGAAGGTACTCCGCCATTATCGACCTTAACTTAGAGAGAGCATCACTTTTCCCAGACGGAATAACATGGACCGCAAATTTGGTAGGAGGCGCAAATATACTTCCCAGCCCAATACACCAACAACTTCGTAAAATAAATATCATAAGGAACAGCCCCCTTCATAAACCAATTGTATACAACAATGGAGGAGAGGATTTATGGTCAGTAAAGATACAAGAGATACGGGACTTCCAGTGCGGAACCAATAACGAAAAAATACCTGTACATCTAGCAGATCGTTTAGTCAGAGTATATGAGAAATACAAAGCAGTGTTTTCAGACGAACCAGGTAAGGTTAAAAACTTTCAGTGCAAACTTGAATTCAAAGAAAACGTGGAGTTTAACCGGAGGTCATATCCAATCGCGCATTCGCTTAAAGAGGCCGTGAGAACAGAAATTAATAAAATGATTGAAAATGACATAATTGAGATTAGTCAATCTCCTTACACTAGTCCAATTATTGCTGTTCCCAAGAAAGACGGACAAGTCCGGCTCTGTTTAGATGCGCGCGAACTGAACAAAACAAAAGTGAATGACCGAACCTCACCCGGTGAAATAGAGGAGATACTAAAACGTTTTCATGGCACTAAGTTTATCAGTACCTGGGACACTGTATGTGGTTATTAGCAAGTGGAGTTGCATCCACAAAGCCGTCAGTACGTGGCGTTCATTTTCGAAGGGCGCAATTACCAGTTCAAGAGACTGCCCTTCGGACTTGTAAATTCTGTCGCCATCTTTGTGGCATGTATGGACCAAATTCTTGGACAAGAAGCACTCCAATTTACCACAGTCTATGTAGACGATTTACTCATTACGTCAGAAACCTGGGAGGAACATTGTTATAGAGTAGAATATGTACTAAGCAAGTTAGCGCAAAACAACATAACTTTGAAGTTGGAGAAATCCAAGTTCATTGCGCGCGAAGTACAATTCTTAGGTTTTAATCTAGACGATAGAGGTATTACCCCGTCAGCAGAGAAAGTGGAGGCAATTCAGAAGTTCCCGCAACAAAGAAACAGGAAACAGTTACAATCTTTCCTCGGACTCTGTAACTATTACAGAAAGTTCCAGAACAGATATTCCGAGTTGACAGCCAAGTTTCAACCACAATTATCTGCTAAAAACAAATGGACCTGGGGTGAGGAACAAGATATTACCTTCCGCTTGATAAAAGAAAAGTTTCTGGAGAGCGTTATACTTCGTCACCCAGATTTTAAGAAACCATTCTTTTTAAATTGCGATGCTAGCGACATAAGCTTAGGAACAACTTTATACCAGGAAGATGAGGAGTGTCAACATTTGGTAATAAGCTTCGCTAGTCGCACGCTGAATCAATGCGAAAAGAATTATAATGTAACCGAAAAGGAATTGCTTAGCGTGGTGTTCGCATGCAGCAAGTTCCGAACATACATTCTCGGGTATCAAGTCACTGTTCGTACTGATCATAAATCCATCTCGTTTCTACGTAGGTGCAAATTGAGTCACGGCCGATTGGCTAGATGGGTACTCGCCCTACAAGAATATGATTTAAAATGGGAGTATATTCCGGGAAAAAAGAATGTGGTAGCAGATGTATTATCACGGATAAATCTGGAAGATCAGACCTTCGAGGGAGAGAAGGAGAGCTTGGTTAAAATTTACAACCTATTTAAGACCAGATCCGATCTACAAGCTCTATTAATAAACATCCGTATCCACCAACAGTCTGAGCCTAAACTGAAAAACATCATAAGTCGATTGGAAGCCAACGATGACACCGTTTCCAAATACTACCATCTAAACAAAGGAATATTATTCATAAAAACGGCTTTGGATGAAGAGACATGGAAGGTGATAATTCCACACCAAATCGAAAAGGAAGTCATAGTAGATTATCATATTAGGTATGGCCATATGGGAGCGCTAGAAGTGATACAGGCTTTAGAAGAAAACTGCAAAATAAAGAATATCAACCGAAAGGTGAGAAATTACCTAAAGTCCTGTAATATTTGCCAATGCGTCAAGATAAACAATGAGAAGAAAGAGGGTATAATGATACCTATTACCTCAAATACAAAACTATAAAAAGTATTCTTGGATATCTGCAGGCCATTTCCCCGTAGCGGCGGTCGACACAGGTATAAGTACCTAATAATAATCATGGACCATTATACGAAGTACATAAAGCTATATCCGGTTAATCGGGCAACAACGGCGAAAGTTCTTGCAGTAATCATAGATTTGTATGTGCCAGAGATCGGTAGACCATCTTCCATTATTACCGACCATGGTACTCAATTTAAGGAGAGGAGATGGCGAGACACATTATTATCACTTGGGATCAAAACCTATAAGACGTCAGTCTACCACCCAAGTAGTAATCCGGCTGAGAGAGTACTGAGAGAAGTGGGTAGGATCTTGCGGACGTACTGTCACAACCAACAGAGAAAGTGGCAAGAGTACTTAGCAGCAACAGAGAAATTCCTAAATTTCGCCCAACATCCAGCTATAGGAATTACACCATACTCTGCCATGTATGAGAAGCCAACTCCCCGAGAAATTGAAGAAATAATCGACTTTCCACCAAACAATGATCGCAAATTTAACCAGTTGAAATTCTTTAACAAGGTGGCTGAAGACCAAGAGAAACGGCAAGCCAAATATCAAAAGGCAATAGGGCGTATAATAACATACAAAGAGGGTGAGAAAGTTCTTTTAAAAAATCGAGAACTGCCCAGCACCCTAGAAGGGATAACCAAAAAGTTATTATTGCTCTATACAGGCCCATATGTTGTGGTAAAGGATAATCATAATAATACTTATGAACTGAGAGAGATAGTTTCCGGAAGAGTTAAAGGTGTGTACAATCAATCATCTATGAAAAAGTACTATGAAGGATGATTTTGGAATTTAATATACAACAAAATTCGAAAATAAATGTAAGAACATCTTACTACCAAATATTTATGAGAAAAAACTTTTGGCGAAATAAAAGAAAGAATTTGGAATTTTAACATAAAAATTCGAAAATAATTGTAAGTACAACTTACAACCAAATATTTTTGAGAAAAAACTTTATGGCGAAATAAAAGAGAGATTTTGGAATTTAATATACAAAAAATTTAAAAATAAAGTAAGACCAACTTACTATAACTAATTTTGTGAAAAAACTTTATGGTAAATAATTAAGAAGAATTTGAATTTAGAGAAATACCAAAAAATTCAGAAATAATTGTAAGATCACCTTACGACACACAGTTTTGAAGAGATACCATTTGGAATAATTAAAAAGGAAGAATTAGAATTTAGAATTATATATAACAAAAAATTAAAAATTAAGTAAGCACATCTTACTATAAACAATTTTGAAGGAAACAATTTTGGAAATAAATGAATTAAACAGAATTTGAATTTTGATAAAACGTCAAAACTTTGAAACAAAATAAGATCAACATATTACAATGATTTATGAGAAATGTTATGGAATTAAATAAAAAAAAGAGTTTGAATTTTGCATAAAACTAACAAAGTTCTAAAAATAAATATGTGCCATTTATAATTAAATTTAGATGAAAATAAAATGATTAATTCAGAAAAAAGAATTAAATTTGATCCAGAATATATGTGAATATCTAGCAAGAGAAGGCAATAATTTGGAAACAAAGAGAAGAATCTGTTATTATAATCAAATTATAAAAAATCCAGAAAAGAAAAACAATAAAATAATAATGAGAACAACCTATGACTAATTACTTATGAAACGAAAATGGAAACAGTTTATCAAGAAAAAGGAATACGATATTACTCAGTTCTGAAGAAGCAAAGAAGAACAACTCATACCAAACGTATGGAGAAGATGATTTTAAACAAATAATAATAATAAAACCTATATGAAATGCAAAGAGAAGAAGTACCACATGAAATATAATATAAATGAATTAATGTTAATGAATGCGAAGGCGGATTAATAACTTTCTAAGAGAAAGGAAAGAACAAAATGTTTAAATAAAATGATCAAAATAACAACCTGAATATCTAATATAAAGATACAAATTAAAAAAAATTAAATATAATAAAATAAGACCATTCAAATAATGAATAAGAAAATACTATATATAAAGAACATGCTAACACTGTAATTAACCAGAAGGAAGTATAAAGAGAATTCAGATGGAGAAGGAAAAGAGTTACACTATAACCAGTAACAAGAAGTATTAAGAGAAGTTTTCAACCATAATTAAAATAAATATTTGAGACAAGTTAAGAGTTCAGAAAATATATATATATAATGAGTATAATAAGAATTAAGAAGATTTATTAAGATAGAAAATGTGAGATAATCTGAGAAACTACGAAGTGAAGAATCCAAAGATATTTTTATTAGTCGAAAATGAGACTACTTTTTATTTATTTATTCGATGACTGACTGAAGATAATTCCAGCAGCATTATGTTTTTTGAGCAGAGATGAATGTGCCTCTTGACTCAAATTGTAGAAGTGGTGTATGGCCAGCAGAGTTTGTAGCCTACAGTGCCCCTCTGAACTGCCCCAGCCCACGTGATAGGGAATGTTAGGGAATTAATATCCCAAGGATGCAACACGAAGTTTATAAAGAAAAAAAAATGTATAATAATAATAATAATAATAATAATATATCTCAGAAGACACTAAATATCCAAGAAGGATCAAAAGTAAAATAAGTAACTATATATATAAAATTAATTAAACTCAAATATAAAAAGTCGATATAGAAATGGAGAGGAAAATGAAATATAAAAAATAACGAAATTATCATAAGAAATTATTTCATCCATAAACAAGTCAGAAATAATTACTTCTGGAGGAGAGCAATCTGTAGAGTGACAGATAAACACATAATAATGAATGGCATTTATCATTAGAATAATATAAGATAATAACATTAAATCCGAAGAAAGCAATAAAGAATATAAAGAATTAATTCAGAGCAACCGTGCAGAACAATCATGGATATTAAAAGTATAAGTTCGAATAAAAACAAGGTTACTAGTGATGAATCATCAAAACCAGTGTAATAACCCAAGGTTTTTAAAATATAACCCAGGAAGGTAAGAAGTATATAAAGAAGCAACCCAGAGTATTACTAAAACCCCAACAAAGATGAGGAATCAATTAAAAGAGAAACCCAGAACAAGGCAAGATCCACCATAAAAGGTGATGTATTTCAAGAAACCAGAAGTAGATGAAGTAACCCCAAGAAACCCGATGACATCCAGAAGAAGACGAAGAACATACAATTCAAAGAAGCCAGAAGAAAAGAAGACATCATTGAAGAAAGAAGAAGAAGACAACATCCAGAAGAAGAAGGAATGCTCTTATAAAAAACATCCATATCCCAATCTAAATAAAAACCATAATAATAAAATTATAACGAAGTATTCATGAACAGAAACCATATGTACAATAAAATTAAGAATAAAAGTGTATAGAGTAAGAGTTGCCAGTGGACCAAGGTGAAACAATAATATAATACCCAAAGAACAAATCTTCATTGTAACCCACAAACAAATCTCTTGATGTTAATAAGACTAAACAATCATTTAGAAATAGCATCAAGGAGTGTAAAGTGAACCAGTGCTAGTTTGTGTATTATAAAAAATAAACCTTATGTTTCAACCTTGGCATCCACAAACTGTGTAGATAATGAAAAATACAACTTTTGAATGACTTATGATTTGTACAAGAGGGAATATAATACATGTAATAATACCAAACTGTCAATCTGTTTGAAATGACATTTATGTAAATGATGAGTAAAAACAGAAGCAGACACAGTATTAAATCATAAAGTGACAGGGTACAATTACCCTAAACCATATTAAAAACAGTTTAAAAACTGCATAATTCAATTTAGTATAAGAAATAGTAAATAAGAATATAGGAATAAGGTTTTGTGTATATAGAATAGGATATTTTAAAAATGTATTAGTAATAAGAACCTTTTAATAAGTTTAGAACCACTAACATCCTAATTGTAAAATATTTATTACTTGTATTGGTGTTAATGGTTGAATAGGATGTTAGCATGGAAAAAACATTCTTTGTAAATAATATTTCTGTTTTAGTATTAAGTTTTGATTTTAAAAAAAATGTCTAATTAGTTGTAGACAACCATTATTTAAAATTATTTCTTATCTGTTTATAGTATTGAAACAGATACTAATTGTCGTTATGTTTAATAGAAAAAATGTTTAATTTATATTACAATGTTAAAAAGTCAGAGAGGGTATAACTAAATATATATTGTTTATATAAAAATTTGTATGAAAAAATTGTTAAGAATCTAGGCAAAATGATGAATACTAAACCTCATCAAAACTGAGAAACTAAGTACTTAAATACATTTAAACTGAAGGGATTTAGATAACATAAACCAGAAACAAAGCCATATAATTAGAAAAATAACTTAGAAAGAGTTTGTAAAATTATAGCCCGAATTATTAATAAAAATGGAAATGACAGAACTCAAAAATTTGGAGAGGGGAGTCATATATTCCAACATAATATTTTAAAACTTAACCAATTCATATAATTGCAAGAAATTAAGGGAATATAAACCTTTTATTACAATATGAGATTAATAATCATAAATATAACTTAAATATGGCAGAATTTGCATAATGACAGGAAGCTGATTTTGAAAATTTACAAGATACAAAATGAAGGTAAAATTACCAATTTTAGATAAAAAACATAATAAAACGGCATTATTCGATATCAAAATACGCCGAATGAACTGAAGGATAAAATTGAGTAACAACTAGCTAATAAATTTGAATAATAACCAAAGTTTAAGCAGTTATATAATGTAACTTTAATACATGCACAGGATGCAAAGTAAAATTCGAACAATGTAAGGAATAATATTGCTTCGGCTAAGATTTTAGTCGAATGTGAAGGAAGTAGATAGTTGATTATTGAACGTTGTACGGTACACTTGACACGAGTAATTGAAACGAGTCAACCTAGTTTCTAGTACCGTAATGGCGAGTCAGTGTATGATACGTATTTGAAAATCGCGAGTGGCGACAAAAAACATTTCTCAACATCGACACAGTGACATAAACACTTACAAAAGACCAACTAACATTGAATAGCACAAAACGACAGTTAAATAACATTTTAAACACCATAAAACAGTATATAACATAACCATCATTAGTGCCTGAACGACAAAAAGTGAACTGACTTATAAATACACCACTATTCAAAATACAACACAGAAACTTAACCAGAGACACTACACCGACATCAGAAGGAAGATTTGCTGACACCAGGACGTGAATTCGGCAAGAAAATATCTTTATTGGAACGCCAAATCTACGAAGGGACGTTTGACGACTTTGACGGCGGCCATTTGCTTTTCGTCACCACTCAACTGAACAGCGCCTCCTAGTTTGTCAGCGACACGGTTCGCAATCAATTTATTTATTTTAATCTTTTCAATTGAATATATATACTTTAGTATTAAGAATTATTATTGTAACGTTATACTTTTTTAATCTTTGCCCGATTTCTCTGACTTTTCCAATAAATAGCTGTTAAAAGAACCTTATTGTATTTTATATAAAAACTTGTAACATTCAATACCCTGAGAGTCGATTTTAAAATCGACAAGAGTCTTTATAACCAATTGTCCAATAAATAATTTATACTTTTCATCTCAAAACAGTTCTTTCTTTACTAAACATAGCAATTTACACTTAATATAATTTAAACTACATCTACTACAAGAATTTCACCATATTGAAGGAAGATAACCTCCAAAACTGAAAGTAAACAAAGATCGAATGTATCTAGAGACAATCTTATAAGTGGTTGGAGTTTCTTAAAAAATACAGGCAAGCTTATAAAATATTTTAAACAAGTGAGAGACGTTTTGGAACTTCACGAACATCAATTAGTTAATTGTTCCTAATTAATTAATCAATAAAAAAAATGTTAATTAGAAAAAATTTTTTTTAGACAAACAATTTTAATTTCTTTCACAACCAACATATTTATATTTTTGTAACACTACACCAATACTTAAACACCATAAACAAACGATTAGTTACAATATATATAAAATATATGCATACAATTAATGGCTTGTATAAGTTAATGATTGATCTCCATTAAGTAGTGCTCAAGTTTCCAAAGTTTTAATATTATGATGTCCGTAATTAAAACATCAGAGCAGGTTTAGTGTGAATGAGGGTACACTGTGGACAAAAATTTTCAACATTTCCTATTGAGTGTTGCTTAGAGTAAAGCTGCGAATCTACAGTGTATGTTTCACAGAACAAACACGCGAAAAAGAAGGAGTGCTCCGAAGTCACACATGGACCCTCAGCATCTTGCAGATGGTTCATTCCCTAAAGACGAAAAGTCTGTCTATGAATCGTTCCTCTGTAAACACGTGCAGTTACATTGCCCAGCGACCCACAGGAAGCAAATTGATGTCCATTTTTTCGGCTTGCACGCGTTATGTTGGTGTGTGTTTCGGCATTTTCCATTTAGAAAGCGTGCAAATGTAAGAAAATAAACATGAGTGAGACCAGAAATAACGTGAATTGTGTGTGTGTGTGTGTGTGTGTGTGTGTGTGTGTGTGTGTGTGTGTGTGTGTCTTACCTCCCTTTTTATTGCTGTAGGCATAAAAATAAAATGGAAACGTAAACATTACATAACTGAGATATGCTTACCTGCCACGAAGTATATATTATTTTGTACATGGAGGAGTTCAGTGACATACACACGTACAGAAGAATTATATATATAAAGATATTAACTCATACATAATTTACATTAAAATGAAGAAATTATAATTTTATTGCCTGGCAACAAAATTATTTTATTTTTAACAATTACCATTGTTTCAAAAAGTTTAAATGAATTTTCAAGTACTTTACTGTTGTTAAAACGTAAAATGTTGCAGGTAAACTACCCCTTCCCCTTAACCGATCTTCACCAAAATCGAAAGCCTTTGAGACCTCTTCAATTCAGGGACGTATGCAAAAAAGTGTTTGATTCTGTTTGAATTTGCGGCTGTTATCGTTTGCCATATAAAATGCGCTTGATAAAAAAACGTTGCTGGTAAACTACCCCTTCCCCTTAACCGATCTTCACCAAAAACAACAGGTCTTGAGTACTCTACAAATCAGGGCTGTATGCAAAACATTATTTGATTCTGTTTGAATTTGCGGCTGTATCGTTTGCCATAGAAAATACCCATATTAAAAAAACGTTGCTGGTAAACTACCCCTTTCCCATAACCGATCTTCACCAAAAACAACAGGTCTTGAGAACTCTACAATTTAGGGTTGTATGCAAATAATCTTTTGATTCTGTTTGAATTTGCGGCTGTTATCGTTTGTCATAGGAAATACCCTTGTTAAAACATAAAACGTTACAGGTAAACTACCCCTTTCCCTTAACCGATCTTCACCAAAAACAATACGTCTTGAGAACACTACAATTCAGTGCTGTATGCGAAACATTATTTAATCCTGTTTGAATTTGCGGCTGTTATCGTTTGCCAAAAAAAAATTTCCCTTAATAAAAAAAAAACCGTTGCAGGTAAACTATCCGTTTCCCTCAACCGATGTCACCAAAAACAATAGGTCGTGAGTACTCTACAAATCAGGGCTGTATGCAAAAAATTATTTGATTATGTTTGAATTTGCGGCAGTTATCGTTTGTCATAAAAAAAATCTACACAGACAGACAGGCACACAGACAGACACACAGACAGACAGACACACACACAGACACTTTTCGGAAAACGACTTTTTTTCATGTTTTGAGTGTAGTACAATGAGAATCTGCAATAATCTCGAACACGATTTTTTTTGCCATCACCATACTTCCATTTCCTTAAGGAATATGGAAGTAAAATATATTATCAATTACACGGAGATTGTCACTTATCTTATACAAATATAGGCCTAAATATGTTAGAAGTGTGGCGATTAAATACGTTTACATTTTTAATACAAACAAAACTATAGCAAGTATATGACCTACGAAAACTGAAAAAATTATAAGTAAGCTAATTTTGAACTCACATATTATAGTGTATTTAACATTTCTGAATGATGTGGACTTTTAAACTATTCAAACTGTTTTCTAAGGAGAAGGGAAAATTCATTTACGCACGAAGTGTGGGGTCCTGTCTGAAGTGGACTATTCCCTAAAACACCTCTTCCGTCGAACAAGCAATAGCTTGGGACCGTTTATCATACTAGTTCAGACTAAGCTGTACCAACAGCTACATCTACATTGATCTACTCTATACACGCTCTAAGTCTTTCTTCTTTACCCGGAGAATTCCCTCTACGTAATGTCCGATATGATGAGTCCAGACGTCCTCCCGTCTTGGCATGGCTCCGACCCTGTTATCTGGAGCTATCCTTCGTATATCGGCAACCAAAGACGCTATTCTTGTGGCCCACTTCTCACAGTTGAAGAAGGTGTGTTCCGCGTTATTCTCTACATCCGGACAGTACAGGTAGTCTGTAGACAAAGCTTTACTCATTTTGAGGAGGTAAGATCGAAAGTATCCGTGACCACTCAGAAGCTGCATCAGATAAACGATTGTAGATAGTAGCTGTATTTACTTAAATAATTTAAACTGAAATATTTATTTCATAATGTATTCCATATAATGGTAAATTTAATGTTGTGCATTGTTAAAAAACCATAATAAAATATATTGTCGTAACACATCAAAAACGAAAAAGATTAAATTACGCACCTTACAATCATGTAGATATCTAGCATTAATGACTTATGTTCATCCACCTCTATATACTATATTTACACAGCATGAACGATGACTATCATACTGACGCTTTCAACAACTACTAATTGTTCCAATGTATGAGTGTCCTTATCACATGTTTGCATGACTTGTGGTAAAAATGTAGCGTTTTATAATAAATTACACAACATTTTTAAGTGAAAATTTAATGTTCCGAAACATTATCAGATTGTAGTCATGTCCAAGAAAACCGTGTAAACGCTATCTAAAGTTAAAAATTACATTACATAAAGCTATGAAATTTAAATATTACAATATAATTTTTACATTTCCTCCGCTCGTAAAGTACTAGTTATTATAATATTTTTCATCATGTTATTCATCAGATACGACAATCGTAATTTCATTACGAGAAATGAAAATTTTTAAAATCTCAAGTTACAGGCCCATTGGGGAAGAATTAGTTCTTTTCCAACCTGCGAGTAACAGAATTTGAATATTTCAATGCATATTTGCCAGCAACGCATATTTTTCTACAGCAAAAATCATGAAACATAGTAGGCCTAACACAACATAACAACCAGCAAATTTCTAAGAGTAAGTATTTCGAAGATACGCATTTAGAGATACTAGTTTGGTGCTCAGAGGTGCGTCAGTTTAAATAATGAAATATAAGCATATACAGGCCTACAGAAAAGACGAAAGGATGACCAATTAAGTACTGCGGTACAGCACACACGATCTTAACTTAAACAGAATATTAACTCAGCAGGTATACAGCTCAGTAACAGGCACAATGCTATTTGTGTGTGTGTGTGTGTGTGTGTGTGTATGTGTGTGTTTACGAACATCATCTTTTAATTCAAATATAAATGTATTCAATAAAAAAATTGATAGATATTTTTCTGATAAGTAGAGGAACGTGTTCTAGCGAATCGGCAGAATTAATAATAATATTTATAAACAAAAATATCTGAGTATCATACTAACGGTAATGCCACAAAGAAGTGCTGAGTTATGTGTATTACTCTGCATACGATATTTGAGTTGTGGTATTTATTTTCTTGTTTGTTTACTCAGAAACACGTGCGTCGAATGTACAGTATCACAAGCAGTGAGACACAAAATCTATTTCCTTCTACAAAGCCAATCCGACTTCCCAAGTTTGTTTATATTGCTTAGTCGTTTATTCTGTATAAACTAAGTGAGCAGAGCGTGTTACCTCTCTGTCGTCCAGATGTTACCTCAAATTAGATTGTCTTTCTTTATCTGTCTTCTCGTTGACAGCCCTCGAATTGCTTACCTTCTTTCAGTAACAAATGTGTATTGCCTGTCACGTAATAAATTTACTAAATGACATAAACAAATTAGTGTTTACTTTAACGACAGATAATTTTTTATGGTATTGCAGGTTTCAAATTACGTGTTTGCGTGTCCGCCTTCAATTGATGACATTCTGGGAACTATTAAACGGTAGTGCCATGATTAAACAGTAAACAATTAATGTGACCCCGGCTTATCGTTTATTTAATTTTCTTAAAGCTTATCAATTTTGTAACTGATTGCTTCTCCAACTGAAGTCTTCAAAATTAAATTTGAAAGAAATATACTAAATTAAATTTAATATATATGTATAGAATTACCTCCATGTTACTTTTAATCCATTTTGCGTGTTGACGAAACTATTTCATACTAGACAGCGGTATTTAATTCTATACATTCAAACTGTGTTACCACGTAACAGACGTACCTCTGCCTCTCTGCATTCGAATAACCTCTGTGTATGTGATGTACACACGAAACCAAAACTCTATGCTTATTTGTGCAGCTGGAAGCGCGAAGCTAGTCACACTTCCATGCATTTACTAAAATGATTCTTCCTTCCGTCTCAGTTCAAGGCGACTGTGTAAGGCCCGGAGTATTATAAACAGTGTACACGGTAACACATAATAACAGTTAATAATTAAGATCACAAGTAAGGCTGATAATTTATGGCGATTAGTCACTTTTAAAAAAATTTCCACTAAATTCCATACGGTGACTACCTCAGTCTAAATTACAGATTACAGAGTGTTATGATTCAGTAATCATTATGATAGTTCTGATTTAACAATGTCGCAAACTGATATTTTCCAATCTATATTTACTGGAATTATTCATTATAATTTATTTTTCTAAAACTTAGTAATAAAATTAAACTGATAACACTGGTCAACAAAATTTAATTTTTGTTTGATAATAAAAGTTAATAACCGATTCTTATAGCATTTTTAGTGCATATTTCAAATATGTTAAAAGTTTTTTTCCGTAGGGCATATTTTTTTAGTACTTAACATTTTTCTTTTGCAAAAAGAAAATTATGAGACTGTTATATAACAATATGTTACGTGCACTTTGAACTTACCTGAAATCTACTTTTTTGGATTGTGCCGAACTGTGTTCAGCTTTTAAAACCCGCGCGTTCTCTACCGCATTTGAAACTCACGCGAATGCCACGGCGTTGTGATCGCGCGTCGCCAAGTGAAGTGACTAACTCACAGTATTTGTCAAGCGCGACTACGAAATCAGTCCGTTCCTGTCCAGCTGATTTTTTGCCTCACAATGACTGGCATTTTTACCTTTCGTGGTTAGTGTATGCTGTCGAGTCTTTCTCATCCCTCATCCTAGATTCGACTGAACTACATCGGACTGGCGGCCTGATGTTTTCTGTATTCTTTACTTCTTCTAGCATGGAAGAGTAGTTATAAAGTGTCCCAGGTAAGCCTCAAAGTTTAGTGAAATAATCTAATGGAATTATGCGCTATATAATTTATTTAATAAAAGTATGTGTGTGTTGATCGGCATGTGCGTGTGGGTATCTACTTGTCAAGTCAGGTGTTTGAAACTTTAAAAGAATATCTTACACTCAACTACTATTTATTAATTGTAAATTAAAATAGCTCTGTGTATTCATAAAATTTGTATGTAGATTCATTGAGATGAAATCAAAAGTTGAAAGTGGTGTGATTACTGGTTTTTGGAAGTGACAGAAAGTGCTATAACTTATTTCCAAATTAAGATATGATTTTACAACATTTTTGTAATTGTGTGGGCGAGCTGTGAGTGAGCATGTATAAGGTTTTGTTTGACACCCAATACATATGATACATGTCACAGGGAACTCGGACCAGCCGATGGAGGGGTGTCAGGAGGATGACCGTCCATCTGTCATCCTCTAGTGCAGAGAAAAATACCGAAGCTCCTCGACGCCGCCAGTCACGAACAGCCCACAGATGAGGATGCAGCTCCTGAAGTAACCCTACTGTATCTGAACCACATGCCCGGATAATACTAAAGTTGGAAAACTCAGGAGGGATCTTTCTGTATATAGCATTTTTTCTGACATCTATGTGAAAACAGACTTATAAATTGAAAAATCATAAAACATTAACGTGTAAAGTTTGGTGTGAACATGCATCAGGCATGTGTGAAACTGTAGTCTGCTTTTGTAAGGTAGGATCCCATACTGAATTAATTGTGATTTTATATTATTCTAATATTTATATAACTCATGTAAAGGAGGAATATTTACACATTATATATATATATATATATATATACATATATAACTCTGAGAGTGCAACTTAAATTCAGTCACATGTACTGTTAAAATTTTGCTGGGTATGAGTGGGTGATAAGTGTCCCCTTACATAGCTTTTTAATCTTACATGATCTAGTGGGATAGAGGAGTAAACCACACATTTTGGGGAATATGAATTCTAAAACGAGTTTAATGAATTCTTAATTCTATTGGTGATTTCTTCATGAGCATACCGACACTGGAGCTGGGTTCATTATTGAATTACTGTTATCACACTTTACAAGGGGGCAGTGGGTTTTTATTTATTTTTTTTTGATGAATTGATGTTACACTTTGGGGAGATATTGAAGTGGTGTTACCAGCAAGGGGGTTTCACCCAAGATTAGTACTGGAATTAATTGTGGGTATTATGTGTATGTTAATGTGTTGTGGTATATATATGTATGTGTATATTTTACTCAAGGGGGGTTAAGAATGTATAACCATCCAATGCATTGGTACTTAATCGATCTCAACGAAATAATTCTCTAATATCTTGTAAGTAATTGGTGTATAAATAATATCTTATAAATAATTGCCTATAATATATTTGCATATCTCTAAACATGTTGGTCAAGGGATTAACTATTTGCATATGTTGCAACTGAAGGAATTAATAACAGCTTAAAGAGTATAATTGTTATACAATCTCAAATTTATAAATTTTATAAATGTATAAAAGAAGCAGACACCAATAAATAAGAAACTTGTTATTGTTACATGAGTATTTCATTCTGCAAGTCCTGTCACCATTGCCAGTAGACATGTTTCAATTGGTAGCTTGGGTTACGGCACATTTTGTGCTTCCTCTAGGTTGAGTGCCTAGTCTTAAATATTAAGTTACTTCCCTCAAAAAAAAAAAAAATAAATAAATAAATAAAATGCATTTACAAAAAAAAAACAGAAAAAAATTTACATAAAAAGAATTACAGATTATAAAAAAAATTACAAAACTCTTACACAAAATTGGGGGAGGTTTCAATGGTAGCCCAGAGCGGGGTTTATGGTCTTTTTATGGTCTATTTAAGGCCAATGGTGCACAGAACATGATTTATTGATTTTTATAGATGTTTATAGAATCTATGTTTGACTAGCTGTAATAGATGTTAGCTGAAAACTTAGCATGTGGGTCTCGGCATGTCATGCTGGTGTCAGGACTTGCAATACTCTGAATTGATGTTGGGAAATATATACAAGAACTTTAAGAGAGTTTAAATTTTGCCTCAGTTGAGATTTTATATTGAATAATTTTTAAATTGATTTGAATTAAATGCATTTAAGAAAATTAATTGAAATTTTGATTGATTTAATTAATTAATGGAATTTTAGTTTGAATTGAATGTTGAAATGAAATGAGTAGAGATTTATTGGGGTTAACATGTGTTAGTATATAAGCGTTATTGTTGTAATAGTGAGTGCAAGATGGATTAGGTGGGGTTATTAATATGTTATTAATATTACGTCAAGGGTGAAATTGGACTTACTTTATAATTCTGCCGACACACACAAATTTTAGAAAATTCTTGACATGATCAGGTTCCGTCAGTCCTTGTCTGTTTTGGTTGTGACCCGTTCAGTTTGTGGGGTGTGAACTTATCCTCTGTAGCACACCAGGTTATGCAATGACTTGCTACTTCTTGTCTCTGCGTGTTTTTTGATGACTTATGGAGCTAGGTAATCATGTTATAATGCGGATTACCTTATGGTATAAAGGATTGTTTAATTAACTGATGAATGCGGTGATGGTCCGACCGGAGGTCTTGGAGTTGTAATTAATTGATGAGACTTCGATACAATTTTGGAATTTTGGTCACGCATCGACGGACCAATTTTTGATATTTATTTAATTGTATTTGTTAGTCAGGTGTATTTGTTACTTGTTTTAAATGGGATTTATCGTTAATATTTAAATTGTGATGTGTTGTTGTTTGTTGATTACGTAGTGCGAGTTTGAACATTTATTGTTTTCGTGATGTTTTCTTCTGGTGATTTCAAGGAGCTCTGTCTCTGCCTTTAGTATACACCCCTTCATTGCATCGCTAGAGTACTCTGGGGCCACTTGAATGAATCAAGTTTTTCTTATATCCTTCTTGCTGCTTATTTGTTCTATTTATCTAGTGTGTTATTGTGTCAATATTCGGGCGGCTCAATGATGGAGTCCCGTGAATGTCGATATATATGTGAAGGACGAGCTGGAGTTTGAGGTCCGGTCCAGGGGTAGGAAACCACAGGGGGACGTGGCCTCCCTGAGGAAGCAATTGAGGGAAGCTCTTGCCGCAGAAGAGGTGGTGTCCCGGGTGAAAATCAGCGACGTCTCTGCTGAAGTGGAGTTATACCAAGAAAAGTGTCTCGAGCTTAAGGATCTGGCCGAGGGTCTACAGTCAGCTGCACCCACCTCCATGGCCAAGCAGAGGGTGCGCCAGCGCCTACAGCACTTATCCCGAAGAATACAGAATTTGAAAACTCAACCGGAGAGCACCGAGGTGGAGACGATCCTTACGTCACTCAGGGACCAGGTGGCAGCGGCCCTGCAGGAGTCTCCAAGGAGTCAGCATCGCCCGACGGAGCTGAACCCACCTCTTTCCTCCCTGGGGGAGGAGAATAAACTAGAACCAGCGGCACCTCCTTTGGCTTTCTCAGGGATGGCAGGGGCATGCTATCATAAACTCCCTAACCCCCTGGCCGATGTCGTCCAACGTCTCGCAGCTGTGGACGGGTTGGGCGCTGACAAACTTTTGAGTTTTTCTAAGACCTTATTTCAGTTGGCCGATTTTCCCGGGGTGTCGGACCGAACCCTGCTCGAGCTCGTCTACCCTTACTGCCGGGGCTCCATGGCTGAGCGGGTGATTCATACCCTACGGGGTGGCAGCGGTATCGACTCCTTTCACGGGGAGGTGCTGGATGCTTTTGTCCCGGGCCGATAGCCCGAGCAGCTCCGTCAAAGATAATTTTACAGAGTCCAGGCCAATGGAGAGGGCCTGGCTCAGTTTGTTGCCAGTGTAAAAGAGGAGGCCAAGATTTTGAGATTGGGGTTGTCCGAGCCCGAAATCATCCAAATAATATTGGAAGGGGTAAACCCCCAAGAACGCTCCCGCTTGGTGTTCGCGGAGCGCCCGCGTTCTTTCGCTGACCTGGACAACTTATGTGTAATGTCCAGAGCTATTCAGTTGAATGATGAATCTAGAGGTCCCGGGGTGGCTCGTAATCTGGATTTTGGTGGCGGCGAACGTCGGTCTGGACAATCCCAGTCTCGTGCTGTTCGTTCTGGCGACGATGGTAACTTTCAAAACAAGCGGTGTTACAATTGTGGTAAACCGGGGCATATCAGCCGGAATTGCCCCGAAGGTCGCGCCCGCCCTGCACCTTCCCGGAGAAAACCCAACTCAAAAAACGAAGTAACCAGGGGAAGATGAATCGGAGGTCATCTTCCCCTCTCTGTCGCGGGTCTTCTAAGGTACGCGCCTCCAGGCCATTTGTAGGTCCCATCTCTTCTGGCATCAAGGTCCTCCAAACCATCTCCAAGCCCACTTCTGTATGCCCTTTCTTGCTGTTGGACTTGAAAAGGAATCAACTCAGAGCATTAGTTGACTCCGGATCAGCAAGGTCAATCATCTCATCCAAAGTGTGCAAGGACCTTGAAAGACAAGGTTTAATTAAAAGGTCGGAACAGTCTTCCGTGGTGTGCTGGACGGCATCCCAGGAAATTCTACCCATTTCCCGGGTAGTTGCCTTTAAATTTAAGACTGAGGGATTTTCTTGGGTGTGGAGCTTTCTGGTTTCTCCTGCTCTGGGAGTTGAGTGCATTATTGGTGCCGATTTCATCTGTAAAAGTGGTCTCGTCATTGACATCAAAGAGCACCAATGTTATTTTAAATTTAATCGGGGAGTTGTAATCCCTTTCCTTGGATATCAGGGGTCTAGGGAAGATATCCAAGAGGTAGAGTGCCCCGACACATCTAGAGACCACCTCTCCAAGTCCCAGCGGTCCGCATTAGATCATTTGTGTGAGCAGTTCCCCACTTTGTTAACTCCGGCCCTTGGGCTCACACATCTCTTGGAGTATAAGATCCGCCTAACGGACTCCAAGGTGGTGCGCTCCCACCCTTATAAATTTGCCCCTCCAAAGATGAACATCTTGAGGGAGAAGGTTCAAGAATTTTTAGACCAGGGGGTGATTGAACCTTCCAGTTCCAGTTATGCCAGTCCAGCGTTCCTGGTGCCCAAGCCTGGAGGTAAACATCGGATGGTGATCGACTACCGCAAACTCAACGCCAACATTGAGGTAGATTCGGTCCCACTTCCTGACCTGCATTCCGCGTTCGATTGGTTCAGTGAGGCGAGGTATTTTACCATCATTAACCTCAACTCTGCATATCACCAGATCCCGCTGACGAAAGAAAGTAGGCCCTACACGGCATTCTGTGTTCCGTGGAACCTCTGTCAATACACTAGTGTTCCCATGGGTCTAGCGGTAGGGGCCCAAACACTCACCCGTTTACTTGACACCGTTTTTCACGATGTCAAGTTTAAATACATCTTCAATTATCTTGATGACTTGCTGGTGTACAGCAAGGGTTATGAGGAGCATTTGGGTCATCTGAAAGAGGTGATGTGCAGGTTGAGGAGTGCTGGCCTCACTGTCAATCCCGAAAAGGTGAAGTTCGCCCAGACCCAAATTACTTTTCTGGGCCACCTGATTTCACATGGAGGTGTCACTGTAGATCCGGAGCGAACACAGGGAATCAGGGATTTTCCCCCACCAAAGAATTCCAAAGGCATCGCGAGATTTGTCGGGATGGTCAATTTCTACAGACGCTTCATTCCGAACGCTGCGGAGATTGCGGCACCCCTGAATGAACTCCGAAAATAGGGCGCCAAATTTGTATGGGGGGAAAAAAACCAGAAGGCTTTCGAAACCCTGAAGGAAGCCATCATTTCCCCTCCGGTGATGAGAATGCCCAACGTCTCTAAGCCATTCATTTTGCAGACGGACGCGAGTTCGGTTGCGCTCGGGGCGGTTCTGTCCCAAGTTGTTGATGGTGCTAGGCAGCCAGTGGCATTTATATCCCGAACGTTGGCCCAACAAGAACGGAAGTCATCAGTGTATGAACTAGAGTGTTTAGCTGTGGTGTACGCTCTAGATAAGTTCAGGCGTTTCTTGGAACATGCTGAGTTCCTGCTCGAGACCGACAATCAGGCTCTCTCTTGGCTTCTTGCTCATCCCCGGCAACTGGGTAAGATTGGAAGATGGGTGGTCAAGACCTCATTCTTTAAATTCAAGGTGCAACACATTCGGGGAACTCAAACTGTGGTTGCAGACGCTTTGTCCCGCATGTTTTCCCAACCCAGTGAAGCCCAACCTGAGCAAACCTGTTCTGTCTTACTAGATTTTCCTTTAGCTTACACTGATGTGTTACCCCATCAGTTAGATGATGTAGAGTTGGGTCCGATCATCCAAAATCTAATAGAGGGTAACGTACAGGCCCCTACTTTTTGTCCAAGGGCGCCCTGTGCTGCAAAGAGAGAAAAGGACGTGCCCCTAAGATAGTGCTGCCTAGCAAGCTCGTGCCCATGGTCTTCAGTTACTATCATAATTCCCCAGTAGGTGGACATAAGGGAATTTCGAAGACCATTTCCAGTATTAGGAAACATTTCATCTGGAAGGGCATGGATAGTGACATAGCAACTCGTGTGAAAGCATGTCATCTCTGTGGCTTGAGTAAGCCTGCCCAGAACACCAAGTTGGGGCTGTTGTCATCTGATGTGGTGAGCAGACCGATGGAGAAGTTATTCATCGACTACGTGGGACCCTTCCTGCGTAGCAAGTCAGGTAATTCTTACCTGCTTGTTTGTGTGGATGCTTTTTCTAAATTTGTCTGGCTACTGCCCTTACGGCAGGCAAACGCTCGATTGACCATCCTTGCACTACAGACCCATGTCTTTCAGCACTTCGGTCTTCCGGCCATCATTGCCTTGGACAATGGTCCGCAATTTATTTCAGGCGATTTTCGGCGAATGTGCTTCGCCAACTGTATCAAACATGTGACCACTTCCCCGTACTACTCTCAGCCGTCCCACGCGGAGAGATTTAACCGGAATCTCCGATCAGCTTTGATTGCCTATCATGCTGAACAGCAGAATTGTTGGGACGAGAATCTGAAGTGGTTGCAATTAGCTTTCAATACGGCCTTACATGACAGTCATAAGGCCGTTCCCTTTGAGGTTATGTTTGGTTTCTCGCCTACGCTTCCCTTGGCCAACTTGTGGAACATAGACGATCTTCTGCCGAGTAATCCGGACATTAGGACGGCAGATAGGTGGAAAGAGGGCCGGAAGAACTTGCTACATGCACACGAGCGCGTCCGTAGTCGATACAATCAGGGGCGAATTCCAAATCCTTTCGGGGTTGGAGATTTGTTCTACTGCCAGAGTCACCCGATCAGCTCGGCCGTGGACAAAAATAGCCGCCAAACTTTGCTATCGTTGGTCGGGACCATACCGTATTCTACGGTTTGTATCGCCGGTGACGGTTAGGTTAGGTGATCCCGATGGGGATGTCGAGAAGATGACCACTCATATATCTAAACTAAAGTTTTGCCATAGGGCATAGGCTTGTGAGTGTTGGCAAATGGGTTTGTCCCGCTGTAGACGTTATTTGACTCTTGGGTCTCAGTTTGTGAGTTGGGAGGCCTTAGGAGGTCAGAGCTCTTGGGCTCAAAACTTGTCTTTCTTCTTTTCTTCGTCTTTGTCTTGGTATGCTGGTCCTGGCCAGGTCAGCATGCACACCTCATACTCCCACACAAACACATTCGGGCACACATGCATGTACACTCTATAATTCTTCCTTCTTCTTCTTTCGATTTCTCTCTGAGCCTCTGTCTTCCTAAGAGCGGATAAGTGTCTGAGTTTCCCAGGAGAGCCAAAGTATTCATCAGTGAGTAAGAGTCCAGAGGACGGTGAATGTCATGGACTATCGGTTGCCAATTCTGAGATTAGTTTCCCTTGGGGCAACCAGGTTGCCCTTTTGGGGTGAGGGTGTGCCGAACTGTGTTCAGCTTTTAAAACCCGCGCGTTCTCTACCGCATTTGAAACTCACGCGACTGCCACGGCGTTGTGATCGCGCGTCGCCGAGTGAAGTAACTTACTCTCAGTATTTGTCAAGCGCGACGACGAAATCAGTCCGTTCCTGTCCAGCTGATTTTTGGCCTCACAATGACTGGACACAATTCATTTTTGGCCTCACAATGGCCTCACATTTTTACCTTTCGTGGTTAGTGTATGCTGTCGAGTCTTTCTCGTTCCTCATCCTAGATTCGACTGAACCACTTCGGACTGGCGGCCTGATGTTTTCTGTATTCTTTACTTCTTCTAGCATGGAAGAGTAGTTATAAAGTGTCCCAGGTAAGCCTCAAAGTTTAGTGAAATAATCTAATGGAATTATGCGCTATATAATTTATTTAATAAAAGTATGTGTGTGTTGATCGGCATGTGCGTGTGGGTATCTACTTGTCAAGTCAGGTGTTTGAAACTTTAAAAGAATATCTTACACTCAACTACTATTTATTAATTGTAAATTAAATAGCTCTGTGTATTCATAAAATTTGTATGTAGATTCATTGAGATGAAATCAAAAGTTGAAAGTGGTGTGATTACTGGTTTTTGGAAGTGACAGAAAGTGCTATAACTTATTTCCAAATTAAGATATGATTTTACAACATTTTTGTAATTGTGTGGGCGAGCTGTGAGTGAGCATGTATAAGGTTTTGTTTGACACCCAATACATATGATACATGTCACAGGGAACTCGGACCAGCCGATGGAGGGGTGTCAGGAGGATGACCGTCCATCTGTCATCCTCTAGTGCAGAGAAAAATACCGAAGCTCCTCAACGCCGCCAGTCACGAACAGCCCACAGATGAGGATGCAGCTCCTGAAGTAACCCTACTGTATCTGAACCACATGGCCGGATAAAACTAAAGTTGGAAAACTCAGGAGGGATCTTCCTGTATATAGCATTTCTTCTGACATCTACTACTTTCCTTCAGTCTAATCTGCAGAAACTATGTGAAAACAGACTTATAAATTGAAAAATCATAAAATATTAACCTGTAAAATTTGGTGTGAACATGCATCAGGCATGTGTGAAACTGTAGTCTGCTTTTGTAAGATAGGATCCCATACTGAATTAATTGTGATTTTATATTATACTAATATTTATATAACTCATGTAAAGGAGGAATATTTACACATTATATGTATATATATATATATATATATATATATATATATTGTAATAAAATTACTAGTCTGTTTTCTTTCTGATTTCTGATCTTAAGCCCCACTGTTTGGGCTAGCCAATTTGTAATAAAACTCAAATAACTCAGATGAATGGTGTTTACTTGGTGTGGTTCTCGAGTCTTACTGGTCTGAAACTCTTCCTTTAGTTTCGCTGTTGACCTTTCCAAATTTTAACGAATCCTGTTAATAATGTTAAGCTGTTGAAGATATATAGGTGTAGTATTACAACATGTTAAAAAAAAAATTTGTGGCTTGTTGAAGAAATAAAAAATTGTGTTTAAAAAAAAATTTATAATAAAAAAAATTCCTTTTTACCGTTTAATTAATTAAAATCAATTAATTAATTAAGTTTCGTAAAGTTTTGAAATGTGTCTCACTTCTCTATGAAATTTTATTAATGTTCTTGTATTTTTTAATAACTTCCAACCACTTATAATATTGTCTCCAGGGATAATCGATATTTGTTTACTTTTTTGTTTTGGAGGTTATCTTCCTTCTGAGGAGGTAAAATTCTGGTAGTTTATTATTAAAATTATATTAATTGTAATTTGTTATATTTAAGAAAGAAAGAACTATTTTGAGGTGAAATGTATAAATGTTTTATTGAATAATTGATTAATAGACTCTTGTCGATTATAAATCGATTCTCAGGGTATCGAACAGTTACAAGTTTTTGATATATAAAATTCAATAAGGTTCTTTAAACAGCTAGTTATGGTTAAAGTCAGAGAAATCGGGCCAATATTAAAAAAGTATAACGTTACAACAAGTAATTACTAATACTAGGTACATACATTGAATAGAAATTGTAATAAAATAATTTGTTGTCGAACCGTACAGCTGATGGAACTAGGAGGCGTTGCTCTTGCGTGATGACGACATAAATTGCAAATGGCTGCCGTTAAGTTGGTCAAAATGTCCTTCGTATATGCGACGTTCCAAATAAGAGATTTTCTTGTAGTATTCACGTCCTGCTGTCAGCAAATGTTCCTTCTGATGTTGTATAGTGTCTTGAGTGAAGTTTCTGTGTTGTATTTTGTATATCGGTGTATGTATAAGTTAGTTCACTTTTTTGTCATTCGGCACTAATTTACGGTTATGGTGTATACTGTTTTCTGGTGCTTAATAGTGTTATTCGGTGTAGTTAGGTGCTGTTCAGTGTTATTTAGTCTTTAGTAATTGTTTCTGTCACTATGTAGACGTTCCAAAATGGTTTTACTCGCCACTCGCGATTTTCAAAAACGTGTCGTTCACTGACTCGCCATTACCGTACTATTAGTTAGGTTAACTTGGTTATAATTCGCTCGTCAAGTGCACCGTACAAATTCCAATAATCAACTCTCTATTTCCTTCACTTTCGATTAAAATCTTAGCCAATACAATATTATTCTTTACATTGTTCAAATATAATTTTGCATCCTGTGCATGTTTTCAATTACATTATATAACTGCCTAAACTTTGGTTATTAATCAATTTTATTTGCTAGATGTAACTTAATTGAATCCTTCAGTTCATTCGGCGTATTTTAGTATTGAATAATGCCGTTTTATTATGTTTTTTGTCTGAAATTGGTAATTTTACTTTCATTTTGTATTTCGTAAAAGTTCAAAATTAACTTCCTGTCATTAGGCAAATTCTGCCATTTTTAAGTTATATTTATTATTAATAATCTCATATTGTATTAAAAGGTTTATATTCCCTTATTTTCTTGTAATTATTTGAATTGGTTAATTTTTAAAATATTATTTTGGAATATATGACTCCCCTCTCAAAATTTTTAACTTCTGTTATTTCCATTTTTATTTATAATTCTGGTTATAATCTTGTAAAATCTTTGTAAGTGGTATCTGTAATTATATGGTTTCATCTCTGGTTTATTTTATATAAATTCCTTTTGTTTAAATGCATTTAAGTGAGTAATTTCTCTGTTTTGATGATGTTTGGTTTTCATTCTTTTGCCTAGATTTTTAACAAGTTTTTTCTTACAAAATTTTTATACAAATAATAAATATAGTGTTATACCCTCTCTGACTTTTTAAACATGGTATTATAAACTAAACATTTTTTCAAATAACACAACAATAATTAGTATTGGTTTCAATACAATAAACAGTTAAACAAATAAGAAATATTTTCAAAGATGGTTGTCTTCAACATTCAGACATTTTTTACAATCAACACTTATTACTAACATAGAAATATTATTTACAAAGGAGCTTTTTTCCCAACTAACATCTTTTTTACTTATTACTATAAATACAAGTAATAAATATATTTAAAGTTATGATGTTAGTTGTTCCAAACTTATATAAATGTCCTTACACCTAATACATTTTTAAAATCCTTATCCTATATTCATGAAACCTTATAACTATATTCTTATTTGTTACCTCTTATATTAAGTTTGATTATGCAGTTTTTTAAACTGTCTTTTAAATATTGTATTGGGTAATAGTACCCTGTCTCTGTATAATGAAATCTGTTTTTACTCATTCTATAAAACAAAAATGTCACTTCAAACAGATTTATAGCTTGTTATTATTAAAGGTAACACATTCACATGGTACGAATTTTGAGTCACTTAAAGTTGTATGTTTCATTGTATACACAGTTTGTGGATGCCAAGAATGAAACATAAGGTTTATTTTTTATAATACCCAAACTAGCACTGGTTCACTTTACACTTTTTTGATGTTATTTCTAAATGGTTGTTTAGTCTTATTAACATCAATAAATTGGTTTGTGTGTTACCATGAATACTTGTTCCTTGGGTACTATATTATTGTTTAATCTTGGTTCACTGGCAACTCTTACTCTATACACTTTTCTCTCTTAATTTTATTGTACATGTGGTTACTGTCCAAGACTATTTCGTTATACTTTTATTATTTGTATTTTATTATTTATTTTGGGATATGGGGATATGGGTGCCTTTTATAAGAGCATTCCATCTTCCTCAGGATGCTGCCTTCTTCTTCTTTCTTCAAAGTTGTCTTCTTTTCTTCTGTCTTCTTGGACTGGTATCTTCTCCATCTTCTTCTTGATGCCATCGGGTTTCTTGGGATTTCTTCATCTTCTTCATACTGTAACGTCTTTTCGCCGCGTTACAAATCCAGGGAACCCCTCGTAATTAAACTCCGTTAATTAGACGGGCTGCCTACGTTGTAACAGAATTGATCACAAATAATTAATGTAACAAATTACTTACTAACTGTGTAAGGAAACAATGGCAAGGTATACAATTGATTTAAGCACTCCTCATATGTGTATAACAAGAAGACTTCTCTTTATTTAACATTAAAAAAACATTTACTGACAGATCCCATGACATTACTAATTCAATTATTAAGTTATTTGAAAGGTTTCTTTAAACTTTGAGATCAAACTTGATTTTATATAGCTATACCTCGGATCCGGGTCAACTTTCTGTATTTCTGTAATTAAGACTTTTAATTATACTCATTTCATGACATTAGCTTGCAAGACTTTCTTTTATTCAACCATTGGAAGAATGGTATTATTGCTTGAATTATATTACTCTACAGTAGCATATAAACTGTTACAACGTATGAAGTTAGAATAGTTACATGAAATTCTTAGATTTAATTTATAAGTCTTTACAAAGTTAATAGTTTCTGAAAAGTCTCTTTCAAGATGTGTTGTGTAACAAATATTAGTAACCCTCGATAGACAGGCTATCGAGTCACCTTTTAATTGGTATGCAGAAGACTCGTCCTGGAGTATCCGTCTTGGGAAACAGGAACAGCTACGTCGTCATCTCGGTCTGGCCTTCCTCTGTAAAGGGCTCCAAAAGTTCGCAGGTTGAACAATATGTCGTGTAAATATCTACGATGATCTTGTAGATTCTCGGATGTCCTGATCTGCATATTCTGTCACGTGCAGTAGAATTTGTGGCTCCTGATAGTTCACATCTCCGGGTATGACTTTGGAATTGTTGTTATTTGTTGAAGCACGAAGTCATCTTTTGTTACACTCCTTTTTTACGTTTCGATTTTTACTTTAAATTTCTTGTCTATTTACATGACTATATTACTTAACACATCCAGATGTTTTAAACAGCTACATCTGGTACACCATCTTAAGGTGAAACAAAATATAATTCACATATTTGAAGAGCTCAGCTCTTACGTCTACACTGTACGAAGTCACCATCGCAAGAGAGAGAAATTCCGCTCCCTTCGCCTGGTACTGGGCAAAAGTTAGTGGGACAATTTCCGCGCGAGAATATAGTTCCTAACTATATTTAAGTTAACATTTTTATTTATACAAACTATCCCTAAACAAATGTATATAATTTAAATCAGTTGTTTTAGCGACTATTTATGTCTTCAGATTTTTTTTATTATTAACATTAGTTTTTTTTTCTTATTCTAACTCACACAGGACTCGGAAAGCATGTCGAGTCTGGAATCAACAGGACAGCGCCTGCTTACAAGCAAAGGGTTAAATACGATATTAATAACTCTTTACAATTTATCTTCTTATTAGAGTACCTTATAACTAATTCATTACTGCTTCTTCTCATACTGAGTACATACAGGTATTTTATATTAATACAGTGAGATTTAAATGGCTTAAGAGCTCGCAACCTTAATTTTTTAAAATTTTTATTTTCTTGATTATTTCTTTTATTTAAATCGTCACATACTCCACCGCTTAAATTGCACGCTACGGTTAAGCTTTTTTTTGAGTCTAACTCACTATTGGGAACTGGGAGTACGATTAGTGTCAGTGTGTGAAGTTATTTATTATTAGTGCACAGTTTGTTTTTTCTAATTCTCTTTAAATGACATTGTTCATTTAAATGATCGCCTTCGTGAAATTCCCTTTTTCTTACTTCTTAAGTACTAACTTACATTTTAATCTTAATACTAATTTCCAAACCTTAGATTGGAATGATCCCTACTTATCCGTAACTCACAACATCCCGGCCCGACTGACACCAGCTTACTCTAACTACGGAAGTTAGCTTTCAGCATTTATTAATGATCTTTGGCACATTTCTGCCCTATCATTACCCTTTCAGTCGGCGCCGTTGTGACCTGTTACGTTACATTTATAATCACTACTTGATTATATCTCATAAACTTATTTCTAATGTGATCTAAAGAGGATCCCATACTCCACTTTAGATCACTGGTTTGAGAGAAGCGGAATCTCACGAATATGATTCTCTTTTATCTCTTTTTACAATACTTAAACAAACTATGCGGGAGGGGAGACACTTTACACAATGCATACTAGTCATACTCACTAGGGGTGGTTTTCAATTGTTCAGGCTAGCACCGGTTTATCACAATTGGAAGGGTGCGTTCGGGGTTGCTTAGTACAATTCCTACAATACTGAACACGCTTTTATTTTCTCCTACTGGCCACCACATTTTGTTTACAATATGTAACTGAATTTTTTATTATTATTTTCCTACTTACTTCTACACTTCACACAATTTTAGTATAACTTAGGATTTGTTTAGCTCTAGTATTTAAATCAATTATTATTATTCACTGTATTATTTATTATTTATTAAACTACTTTGGGGATTTAAGAAACGCTCCTAGAACTATCGTCTATTTAATCACCATATATATTTAGCACACTGTATATTCACAGTTTGGTTCCGTTTTACTGGATGATGTTTAGCTAACATGTCCGCTAACTCTTGGCTGATTAAGCTTCTACTAGATCCCGAATCAATTAATGCGATGGGGGATGTAACGCCTAAGTCGACTCGTATTAATGGTAGTAGATTTTTTTTCCATTTACATCTATTAATCGCATTACACTTTTCACGAAATTCTCGCACATAGGGGTCGATATCTTTCGCACCTTTTTTGTTTTTCACTTGGTTACAGAATAATTCATTCTTATTATTATTACTGGTTTCTTTTATTTTACCCAATTTTGAGTAGCTGCGGAAGACACAGGTTTTCGGGTCTCCCTGCCTTACATGTTTTTTGAATTGGGGTTATTCCGTTCCAATGACTTTTTTTGCACTCTCTTCTTATGTGCCCATATTTGCCACAATTATAACAGGTGGGTTTTCTGCGAGGTGGGTACTTGGTTTCCGCTTTATCTGGGTTTACAGTTAACTTACCAGCTTTGCGCACATGGTGAGGTCTACTAGAAACTTGTCTTTCATACGAGGTTGTTACATCAGGCAGTAGTGCTCGCAATTGATGTGTATTAGTTCCAGAGGTTTTCATTGCTTCTCTATTTTGATCTGAGTACCATACATTTGAAGAATGGATACTGCACTGTTCTAGATCCTCAATAGTATTGGGTCTATTCATCAATGATAGTCGAGATCTTTCTTCGGGTGACACTCCTATTAAAATGGTGTCCACCAGTTGTGTTTCATTCCAGCTTACACGTAGTAGTCGAGAGGACTCCCTAATATCGGAGATGTAGTGAGCTAGTCTCTCCTGATGTCCTTGTACTCGGAGTACTGTCTTCCTTTTTATTTCTTCATAGATGCCGGTGGGAATAAAGTATTTTATTAAAGAGCTATGTAGCTCTTCTACTGGGAAAGTAGAGGTTAGGGCTTCTAGCACACGATTTTTTAACGGGGGTTTACACTTTGGTAACAGAACTTGTAAAATTTGCCAGTCATTCAGCAGCTGTAGATCCTTTATCTGAAGAAGATAACTAATAAATGTTAGTAACTTGGAAACATTTAAACCATCTGTATAAGGGATTTCGGTTAAAATCTTCTCCACAGGGTGAGTCATTTTTCGGTATAGATCTGCGTTATAGTTCACGTGGGTAATTCCTCGATGAGGGTGCTTAGATTCATTGGGGGTGTTGGTCAATTCATTATTTCCGGGGCGAAACTGAAAATGCTCGGGAGGAGGGACATTTACATCTGTATCAGTATTTCGTTCTGGGTTCGCTTGCACTTGCGATACGATAGGTGAGTTCCGATCCGAGTTAGGCGGAGGTAAACCAGTGGTGGGGGATTGTACTGGGGAGATGTGTAATTTCATTAATGATTTCTCTATTTCGTCCATCCTGAATGAGTCGGATTTTCGTCTTAAATCGTTGATAATTGAAGGTAAGCGGCGTAGAGCTTCGTCTGCTAGCTTTTGTACATCAACGGGTATTTCAGTGAGATTCGGCCAGATCGACAAATTTTTTATTCGCCTGGTTAAATGCTCTATTCTCTGGGTAGTCCGCAAAATTTTTGCCGGAGATTTCTCGTCTTGGAGTGTTTGAGACAATAAGTATAGTTCACTATACTTGGCATTACGAATTTCTTTCTCGCTTTCATAATCGAGTTGGCTTAGATTGTTTAATTGCACGGGCGCATCAAATCCACATTCGCGAATTGAACTTCGTAATTCCGCGACTGTTACATCAGCATGGGGTAGTCCACGCAAAAGGGCTTCGTAAGACAGCTCGTCTTTTAATAACAAATCCGGGTTAAATTGGGCCATTTTGTTCTAACACATTAGCACGTACTTAAAATTAATACTAGTATATTACACATATATTACATATACATATAATAAATTCATAAGTAATAAATTTACACAAATTAGAAAAGAACAATTTCTCTTCTAAGGGAGAGACAGAAATCACACACACATATCTTTCAAGGTTAAATAGCCGATCAGCTGTTTACTGGAATGTAGGTCAGAGGGTGGCCTACATATTTAGTTAACAAAGGAGGGTTGAGCGTGTGTGACAATGGGGTGTTTGCTTTTACATATTATTGTCTACACAATGCGAGTGAATAACACCAACGACCGGTATAAACACGAGAAAAGGGGAGCGCAATCTTATGCAACACATTTATTATTATTCCGCTTAGACAACACTTTGGCTTCGTTCATTCATAAACTTTTCTCAATTAAATAATTACTTATTTTGTTCACAAGTTTTAAATCACGAACTTCTACTTAATTACTTTATTATTATTAACAAAGTTATTTTTAATCAAATTTTTTTTTATAACACATACTAGTGTATGTAAGCTAGATAGTTGGACATACACTGTGCAGAATGATTCAGGAAACAACAGGTCATAGATTGTCGTAAACAAACCTGTTACAGATTGTTCGGTTGACCAAAATTGTTATGCTTGGTCACAATTCATGTATGCAAGTACTTACATCGAATTATGCAGGTTCCTACTGGCCTATAGAATGCAAAAGCTACATGCATTGTATGACGCTAAGGATATTTTACTTATACATACTACCATCTACATAACTTAATACATTATTAAATATGTTTTGAACATTACATTTATTAAAGTAACTTCCTGAGTGCATATATCAATATTATATATATTTAGTTATTGATCTTACAATTTATCCACGCATAGTGAATGCAATTTTGTTTGTGACACTATATACACAATTAAAACTCTTTCCTTTGTTTCCTTTATATTTTTTTTGTTTGAATGACGCAATTTTGTTTTAAATGTCACTTTTGTGACACTCTGTAAACAATTACCCTTTTATTTACAAGAAAAGCAGAGTGGCGCACTTTTGTTTGCGTCACGATGCTTAACAACCCTTTACATAAATCATTAGCAGAGTGGCGCAGTTTTGTAACGTCTTTTCGCCGCGTTACAAATCCAGGGAACCCCTCGTAATTAAACTCCGTTAATTAGACGGGCTGCCTACGTTGTAACAGAATTGATCACAAATAATTAATGTAACAAATTACTTACTAACTGTGTAAGGAAACAATGGCAAGGTATACAATTGATTTAAGCACTCCTCATATGTGTATAACAAGAAGATTTCTCTTTATTTAACATTAAAAAAACATTTACTGACAGATCCCAAGACATTACTAATTCAATTATTAAGTTATTTGAAAGGTTTCTTTAAACTTTGAGATCAAACTTGATTTTATATAGCTATACCTCGGATCCGGGTCAACTTTCTGTATTTCTGTAATTAAGACTTTTAATTATACTCATTTCATGACATTAGCTTGCAAGACTTTCTTTTATTCAACCATTGGAAGAATGGTATTATTGCTTGAATTATATTACTCTACAGTAGCATATAAACTGTTACAACGTATGAAGTTAGAATAGTTACATGAAATTCTTAGATTTAATTTATAAGTCTTTACAAAGTTAATAGTTTCTGAAAAGTCTCTTTCAAGATGTGTTGTGTAACAAATATTAGTAACCCTCGATAGACAGGCTATCGAGTCACCTTTTAATTGGTATGCAGAAGACTCGTCCTGGAGTATCCGTCTTGGGAAACAGGAACAGCTACGTCGTCATCTCGGTCTGGCCTTCCTCTGTAAAGGGCTCCAAAAGTTCGCAGGTTGAACAATATGTCGTGTAGATATCTACGATGATCTTGTAGATTCTCGGATGTCCTGATCTGCATATTCTGTCACGTGCAGTAGAATTTGTGGCTCCTGATAGTTCACATCTCCGGGTATGACTTTGGAATTGTTGTTATTTGTTGAAGCACGAAGTCATCTTTTGTTACACTCCTTTTTTACGTTTCGATTTTTACTTTAAATTTCTTGTCTATTTACATGACTATATTACTTAACACATCCAGATGTTTTAAACAGCTACATCTGGTACACCATCTTAAGGTGAAACAAAATATAATTCACATATTTGAAGAGCTCAGCTCTTACGTCTACACTGTACGAAGTCACCATCGCAAGAGAGAGAAATTCCGCTCCCTTCGCCTGGTACTGGGCAAAAGTTAGTGGGACAATTTCCGCGCGAGAATATAGTTCCTAACTATATTTAAGTTAACATTTTTATTTATACAAACTATCCCTAAACAAATATATATAATTTAAATCAGTTGTTTTAGCGACTATTTATGTCTTCAGATTTTTTTTATTATTAACATTAGTTTTTTTTTCTTATTCTAACTCACACAGGACTCGGAAAGCATGTCGAGTCTGGAATCAACAGGACAGCGCCTGCTTACAAGCAAAGGGTTAAATACGATATTAATAACTCTTTACAATTTATCTTCTTATTAGAGTACCTTATAACTAATTCATTACTGCTTCTTCTCATACTGAGTACATACAGGTATTTTATATTAAAACAGTGAGATTTAAATGGCTTAAGAGCTCGCAACCTTAATTTTTTAAAATTTTTATTTTCTTGATTATTTCTTTTATTTAAATCGTCACATACTCCACCGCTTAAATTGCACGCTACGGTTAAGCTTTTTTTTGAGTCTAACTCACTATTGGGAACTGGGAGTACGATTAGTGTCAGTGTGTGAAGTTATTTATTATTAGTGCACAGTTTGTTTTTTCTAATTCTCTTTAAATGACATTGTTCATTTAAATGATCGCCTTCGTGAAATTCCCTTTTTCTTACTTCTTAAGTACTAACTTACATTTTAATCTTAATACTAATTTCCAAACCTTAGATTGGAATGATCCCTACTTATCCGTAACTCACAACATCCCGGCCCGACTGACACCAGCTTACTCTAACTACGGAAGTTAGCTTTCAGCATTTATTAATGATCTTTGGCACATTTCTGCCCTATCATTACCCTTTCAGTCGGCGCCGTTGTGACCTGTTACGTTACATTTATAATCACTTCTTGATTATATCTCATAAACTTATTTCTAATGTGATCTAAAGAGGATCCCATACTCCACTTTAGATCACTGGTTTGAGAGAAGCGGAATCTCACGAATATGATTCTCTTTTATCTCTTTTTACAATACTTAAACAAACTATGCGGGAGGGGAGACACTTTACACAATGCATACTAGTCATACTCACTAGGGGTGGTTTTCAATTGTTCAGGCTAGCACCGGTTTATCACAATTGGAAGGGTGCGTTCGGGGTTGCTTAGTACAATTCCTACAATACTGAACACGCTTTTATTTTCTCCTACTGGCCACCACATTGTGTTTACAATATGTAACTGAACTTTTTATTATTATTTTCCTACTTACTTCTACACTTCACACAATTTTAGTATAACTTAGGATTTGTTTAGCTCTAGTATTTAAATCAATTATTATTATTCACTTTATTATTTATTATTTATTAAACTACTTTGGGGATTTAAGAAACGCTCCTAGAACTATCGTCTATTTAATCACCATATATATTTAGCACACTTTATATTCACAGTTTGGTTCCGTTTTACTGGATGATGTTTAGCTAACATGTCCGCTAACTCTTGGCTGATTAAGCTTCTACTAGATCCCGAATCAATTAATGCGATGGGGGATGTAACGCCTAAGTCGACTCGTATTAATGGTAGTAGATTTTTTTTCCATTTACATCTATTAATCGCATTACACTTTTCACGAAATTCTCGCCCATAGGGGTCGATATCTTTCGCATCTTTTTTGTTTTTCACTTGGTTACAGAATAATTCATTCTTATTATTATTACTGGTTTCTTTTAGTTTACCCAATTTTGAGTAGCTGCGGAAGACACAGGTTTTCGGGTCTCCCTGCCTTACATGTTTTTTGAATTGGGGTTATTCCGTTCCAATGACTTACTTTTGCACTCTCTTCTTATGTGCCCATATTTGCCACAATTATAACAGGTGGGTTTTCTGGGAGTTGTGTACTTGGTTTCCGCTTTATCTGGGTTTACAGTTAACTTACCAGCTTTGCGCACATGGTGAGGTCTACTAGAAACTTGTCTTTCATACGAGGTTGTTACATCAGGCAGTAGTGCTCGCAATTGATGTGTATTAGTTCCAGAGGTTTTCATTGCTTCTCTATTTTGATCTGAGTACCATACATTTGAAGAATGGATACTGCACTATTCTAGATCCTCAATAGTATTGGGTCTATTCATCAATGATAGTCGAGATCTTTCTTCGGGTGACACTCCTATTAAAATGGTGTCCACTAGTTGTGTTTCATTCCAGCTTACACGTAGTAGTCGAGAGGACTCCCTAATATCGGAGATGTAGTGAGCTAATCTCTCCTGATGTCCTTGTACTCGGAGTACTGTCTTCCTTTTTATTTCTTCATAGATGCCGGTGGGAATAAAGTATTTTATTAAAGAGCTATGTAGCTCTTCTACTGGGAAAGTAGAGGTTAGGGCTTCTAGCACACGATTTTTTAACGGGGGTTTACACTTTGGTAACAGAACTTGTAAAATTTGCCAGTCATTCAGCAGCTGTAGATCCTTTATCTGAAGAAGATAACTAATAAATGTTAGTAACTTGGAAACATTTAAACCATCTGTATAAGGGATTTCGGTTAAAATCTTCTCCACAGGGTGTGTCATTTTTCGGTATAGATCTGCGTTATAGTTCACGTGGGTAGTTCCTCGATGAGGGTGCTTAGATTCATTGGGGGTGTTGGTCAATTCATTATTTCCGGGACGAAACTGAAAATGCTCGGGAGGAGGGACATTTACATCTGTATCAGTATTTTGTTCTGGGTTCGCTTGCACTTGCGATACGATAGGTGAGTTCCGATCCGAGTTAGGCGGAGGTAAACCAGTGGTGGGGGATTGTACTGGAGAGATGTGTAATTTCATTAATGATTTCTCTATTTCGTCCATCCTGAATGAGTCGGATTTTCGTCTTAAATCGTTGATAATTGAAGGTAAGCGGCGTAGAGCTTCGTCTGCTAGCTTTTGTACATCAACGGGTATTTCAGTGAGATTCGGCCAGATCGACAAATTTTTTATTCGCCTGGTTAAATGCTCTATTCTCTGGGTAGTCCGCAAAATTTTTGCCGGAGATTTCTCGTCTTGGAGTGTTTGAGACAATAAGTATAGTTCACTATACTTGGCATTACGAATTTCTTTCTCGCTTTCATAATCGAGTTGGCTTAGATTGTTTAATTGCACGGGCGCATCAAATCCACATTCGCGAATTGAACTTCGTAATTCCGCGACTGTTACATCAGCATGGGGTAGTCCACGCAAAAGGGCTTCGTAAGACAGCTCGTCTTTTAATAACAAATCCGGGTTAAATTGGGCCATTTTGTTCTAACACATTAGCACGTACTTAAAATTAATACTAGTATATTACACACATATTACATATACATATAATAAATTCATAAGTAATAAATTTACACAAATTAGAAAAGAACAATTTCTCTTCTAAGGGAGAGACAGAAATCACACACACATATCTTTCAAGGTTAAATAGCCGATCAGCTGTTTACTGGAATGTAGGTCAGAGGGTGGCCTACATATTTAGTTAACAAAGGAGGGTTGAGCGTGTGTGACAATGGGGTGTTTGCTTTTACATATTATTGTCTACACAATGCGAGTGAATAACACCAACGACCGGTATAAACACGAGAAAAGGGGAGCGCAATCTTATGCAACACATTTATTATTATTCCGCTTAGACAACACTTTGGCTTCGTTCATTCATAAACTTTTCTCAATTAAATAATTACTTATTTTGTTCACAAGTTTTAAATCACGAACTTCTACTTAATTACTTTATTATTATTAACAAAGTTATTTTTAATCAAATTTTTTTTTATAACACATACTAGTGTATGTAAGCTAGATAGTTGGACATACACTGTGCAGAATGATTCAGGAAACAACAGGTCATAGATTGTCGTAAACAAACCTGTTACAGATTGTTCGGTTGACCAAAATTGTTATGCTTGGTCACAATTCATGTATGCAAGTACTTACATCGAATTATGCAGGTTCCTACTGGCCTATAGAATGCAAAAGCTACATGCATTGTATGACGCTAAGGATATTTTACTTATACATACTACCATCTACATAACTTAATACATTATTAAATATGTTTTGAACATTACATTTATTAAAGTAACTTCCTGAGTGCATATATCAATATTATATATATTTAGTTATTGATCTTACAATTTATCCACGCATAGTGAATGCAATTTTGTTTGTGACACTATATACACAATTAAAACTCTTTCCTTTGTTTCCTTTATACTTTTTTTGTTTGAATGACGCAATTTTGTTTTAAATGTCACTTTTGTGACACTCTGTAAACAATTACCCTTTTATTTACAAGAAAAGCAGAGTGGCGCACTTTTGTTTGCGTCACGATGCTTAACAACCCTTTACATAAATCATTAGCAGAGTGGCGCAGTTTTGTAACGTCTTTTCGCCGCGTTACAAATCCAGGGAACCCCTCGTAATTAAACTCCGTTAATTAGACGGGCTGCCTACGTTGTAACAGAATTGATCACAAATAATTAATGTAACAAATTACTTACTAACTGTGTAAGGAAACAATGGCAAGGTATACAATTGATTTAAGCACTCCTCATATGTGTATAACAAGAAGACTTCTCTTTATTTAACATTAAAAAAACATTTACTGACAGATCCCATGACATTACTAATTCAATTATTAAGTTATTTGAAAGGTTTCTTTAAACTTTGAGATCAAACTTGATTTTATATAGCTATACCTCGGATCCGGGTCAACTTTCTGTATTTCTGTAATTAAGACTTTTAATTATACTCATTTCATGACATTAGCTTGCAAGACTTTCTTTTATTCAACCATTGGAAGAATGGTATTATTGCTTGAATTATATTACTCTACAGTAGCATATAAACTGTTACAACGTATGAAGTTAGAATAGTTACATGAAATTCTTAGATTTAATTTATAAGTCTTTACAAAGTTAATAGTTTCTGAAAAGTCTCTTTCAAGATGTGTTGTGTAACAAATATTAGTAACCCTCGATAGACAGGCTATCGAGTCACCTTTTAATTGGTATGCAGAAGACTCGTCCTGGAGTATCCGTCTTGGGAAACAGGAACAGCTACGTCGTCATCTCGGTCTGGCCTTCCTCTGTAAAGGGCTCCAAAAGTTCGCAGGTTGAACAATATGTCGTGTAAATATCTACGATGATCTTGTAGATTCTCGGATGTCCTGATCTGCATATTCTGTCACGTGCAGTAGAATTTGTGGCTCCTGATAGTTCACATCTCCGGGTATGACTTTGGAATTGTTGTTATTTGTTGAAGCACGAAGTCATCTTTTGTTACACTCCTTTTTTACGTTTCGATTTTTACTTTAAATTTCTTGTCTATTTACATGACTATATTACTTAACACATCCAGATGTTTTAAACAGCTACATCTGGTACACCATCTTAAGGTGAAACAAAATATAATTCACATATTTGAAGAGCTCAGCTCTTACGTCTACACTGTACGAAGTCACCATCGCAAGAGAGAGAAATTCCGCTCCCTTCGCCTGGTACTGGGCAAAAGTTAGTGGGACAATTTCCGCGCGAGAATATAGTTCCTAACTATATTTAAGTTAACATTTTTATTTATACAAACTATCCCTAAACAAATATATATAATTTAAATCAGTTGTTTTAGCGACTATTTATGTCTTCAGATTTTTTTTATTATTAACATTAGTTTTTTTTCTTATTCTAACTCACACAGGACTCGGAAAGCATGTCGAGTCTGGAATCAACAGGACAGCGCCTGCTTACAAGCAAAGGGTTAAATACGATATTAATAACTCTTTACAATTTATCTTCTTATTAGAGTACCTTATAACTAATTCATTACTGCTTCTTCTCATACTGAGTACATACAGGTATTTTATATTAATACAGTGAGATTTAAATGGCTTAAGAGCTCGCAACCTTAATTTTTTAAAATTTTTATTTTCTTGATTATTTCTTTTATTTAAATCGTCACATACTCCACCGCTTAAATTGCACGCTACGGTTAAGCTTTTTTTTTGAGTCTAAGTCACTATTGGGGACTGGGAGTACGATTAGTGTCAGTGTGTGAAGTTATTTATTATTAGTGCACAGTTTGTTTTTTCTAATTCTCTTTAAATGACATTGTTCATTTAAATGATCGCCTTCGTGAAATTCCCTTTTTCTTACTTCTTAAGTACTAACTTACATTTTAATCTTAATACTAATTTCCAAACCTTAGATTGGAATGATCCCTACTTATCCGTAACTCAAAACATCCCGGCCCGACTGACACCAGCTTACTCTAACTACGGAAGTTAGCTTTCAGCATTTATTAATGATCTTTGGCACATTTCTGCCCTATCATTACCCTTTCAGTCGGCGCCGTTGTGACCTGTTACGTTACATTTATAATCACTACTTGATTATATCTCATAAACTTATTTCTAATGTGATCTAAAGAGGATCCCATACTCCACTTTAGATCACTGGTTTGAGAGAAGCGGAATCTCACGAATATGATTCTCTTTTATCTCTTTTTACAATACTTAAACAAACTATGCGGGAGGGGAGACACTTTACACAATGCATACTAGTCATACTCACTAGGGGTGGTTTTCAATTGTTCAGGCTAGCACCGGTTTATCACAATTGGAAGGGTGCGTTCGGGGTTGCTTAGTACAATTCCTACAATACTGAACACGCTTTTATTTTCTCCTACTGGCCACCACATTGTGTTTACAATATGTAACTGAACTTTTTATTATTATTTTCCTACTTACTTCTACACTTCACACAATTTTAGTATAACTTAGGATTTGTTTAGCTCTAATATTTAAATCAATTATTATTATTCACTTTATTATTTATTATTTATTAAACTACTTTGGGGATTTAAGAAACGCTCCTAGAACTATCGTCTATTTAATCACCATATATATTTAGCACACTTTATATTCACAGTTTGGTTCCGTTTTACTGGATGATGTTTAGCTAACATGTCCGCTAACTCTTGGCTGATTAAGCTTCTACTAGATCCCGAATCAATTAATGCGATGGGGGATGTAACGCCTAAGTCGACTCGTATTAATGGTAGTAGATTTTTTTTCCATTTACATCTATTAATCGCATTACACTTTTCACGAAATTCTCGCACATAGGGGTCGATATCTTTCGCATCTTTTTTGTTTTTCACTTGGTTACAGAATAATTCATTCTTATTATTATTACTGGTTTCTTTTAGTTTACCCAATTTTGAGTAGCTGCGGAAGACACAGGTTTTCGGGTCTCCCTGCCTTACATGTTTTTTGAATTGGGGTTATTCCGTTCCAATGACTTACTTTTGCACTCTCTTCTTATGTGCCCATATTTGCCACAATTATAACAGGTGGGTTTTCTGCGAGGTGGGTACTTGGTTTCCGCTTTATCTGGGTTTACAGTTAACTTACCAGCTTTGCGCGCATGGTGAGGTCTACTAGAAACTTGTCTTTCATACGAGGTTGTTACATCAGGCAGTAGTGCTCGCAATTGATGTGTATTAGTTCCAGAGGTTTTCATTGCTTCTCTATTTTGATCTGTGTACCATACATTTGAAGAATGGATACTGCACTGTTCTAGATCCTCAATAGTATTGGGTCTATTCATCAATGATAGTCGAGATCTTTCTTCGGGTGACACTCCTATTAAAATGGTGTCCACCAGTTGTGTTTCATTCCAGCTTACACGTAGTAGTCGAGAGGACTCCCTAATATCGGAGATGTAGTGAGCTAATCTCTCCTGATGTCCTTGTACTCGGAGTACTGTCTTCCTTTTTATTTCTTCATAGATGCCGGTGGGAATAAAGTATTTTATTAAAGAGCTATGTAGCTCTTCTACTGGGAAAGTAGAGGTTAGGGCTTCTAGCACACGATTTTTTAACGGGGGTTTACACTTTGGTAACAGAACTTGTAAAATTTGCCAGTCATTCAGCAGCTGTAGATCCTTTATCTGAAGAAGATAACTAATAAATGTTAGTAGCTTGGAAACATTTAAACCATCTGTATAAGGGATTTCGGTTAAAATCTTCTCTACAGGGTGAGTCATTTTTCGGTATAGATCTGCGTTATTGTTCACGTGGGTAATTCCTCGATGAGGGTGCTTAGATTCATTGGGGGTGTTGGTCAATTCATTATTTCCGGGACGAAACTGAAAATGCTCGGGAGGAGGGACATTTACATCTGTATCAGTATTTTGTTCTGGGTTCGCTTGCACTTGCGATACGATAGGTGAGTTCCGATCCGAGTTAGGCGGAGGTAAACCAGTGGTGGGGGATTGTACTGGGGAGATGTGTAATTTCATTAATGATTTCTCTATTTCGTCCATCCTGAATGAGTCGGATTTTCGTCTTAAATCGTTGATAATTGAAGGTAAGCGGCGTAGAGCTTCGTCTGCTAGCTTTTGTACATCAACGGGTATTTCAGTGAGATTCGGCCAGATCGACAAATTTTTTATTCGCCTGGTTAAATGCTCTATTCTCTGTGTAGTCCGCAAAATTTTTGCCGGAGATTTCTCGTCTTGGAGTGTTTGAGACAATAAGTATAGTTCACTATACTTGGCATTACAAATTTCTTTCTCGCTTTCATAATCGAGTTGGCTTAGATTGTTTAATTGCACGGGCGCATCAAATCCACATTCGCGAATTGAACTTCGTAATTCCGCGACTGTTACATCAGCATGGGGTAGTCCACGCAAAAGGGCTTCGTAAGACAGCTCGTCTTTTAATAACAAATCCGGGTTAAATTGGGCCATTTTGTTCTAACACATTAGCACGTACTTAAAATTAATACTAGTATATTACACATATATTACATATACATATAATAAATTCATAAGTAATAAATTTACACAAATTAGAAAAGAACAATTTCTCTTCTAAGGGAGAGACAGAAATCACACACACATATCTTTCAAGGTTAAATAGCCGATCAGCTGTTTACTGGAATGTAGGTCAGAGGGTGGCCTACATATTTAGTTAACAAAGGAGGGTTGAGCGTGTGTGACAATGGGGTGTTTGCTTTTACATATTATTGTCTACACAATGCGAGTGAATAACATCAACGACCGGTATAAACACGAGAAAAGGGGAGCGCAATCTTATGCAACACATTTATTATTATTCCGCTTAGACAACACTTTGGCTTCGTTCATTCATAAACTTTTCTCAATTAAATAATTACTTATTTTGTTCACAAGTTTTAAATCACGAACTTCTACTTAATTACTTTATTATTATTAACAAAGTTATTTTTAATCAAATTTTTGTTATAACACATACTAGTGTATGTAAGCTAGATAGTTGGACATACACTGTGCAGAATGATTCAGGAAACAACAGGTCATAGATTGTCGTAAACAAACCTGTTACAGATTGTTCGGTTGACCAAAATTGTTATGCTTGGTCACAATTCATGTATGCAAGTACTTACATCGAATTATGCAGGTTCCTACTGGCCTATAGAATGCAAAAGCTACATGCATTGTATGACGCTAAGGATATTTTACTTATACATACTACCATCTACATAACTTAATACATTATTAAATATGTTTTGAACATTACATTTATTAAAGTAACTTCCTGAGTGCATATATCAATATTATATATATTTAGTTATTGATCTTACAATTTATCCACGCATAGTGAATGCAATTTTGTTTGTGACACTATATACACAATTAAAACGCTTTCCTTTGTTTCCTTTATATTTTTTTTGTTTGAATGACGCAATTTTGTTTTAAATGTCACTTTTGTGACACTCTGTAAACAATTACCCTTTTATTTACAAGAAAAGCAGAGTGGCGCACTTTTGTTTGCGTCACGATGCTTAACAACCCTTTACATAAATCATTAGCAGAGTGGCGCAGTTTTGTAACGTCTTTTCGCCGCGTTACAAATCCAGGGAACCCCTCGTAATTAAACTCCGTTAATTAGACGGGCTGCCTACGTTGTAACAGAATTGATCACAAATAATTAATGTAACAAATTACTTACTAACTGTGTAAGGAAACAATGGCAAGGTATACAATTGATTTAAGCACTCCTCATATGTGTATAACAAGAAGACTTCTCTTTACTTAACATTAAAAAAACATTTACTGACAGATCCCATGACATTACTAATTCAATTATTAAGTTATTTGAAAGGTTTCTTTAAACTTTGAGATCAAACTTGATTTTATATAGCTATACCTCGGATCCGGGTCAACTTTCTGTATTTCTGTAATTAAGACTTTTAATTATACTCATTTCATGACATTAGCTTGCAAGACTTTCTTTTATTCAACCATTGGAAGAATGGTATTATTGCTTGAATTATATTACTCTACAGTAGCATATAAACTGTTACAACGTATGAAGTTAGAATAGTTACATGAAATTCTTAGATTTAATTTATAAGTCTTTACAAAGTTAATAGTTTCTGAAAAGTCTCTTTCAAGATGTGTTGTGTAACAAATATTAGTAACCCTCGATAGACAGGCTATCGAGTCACCTTTTAATTGGTATGCAGAAGACTCGTCCTGGAGTATCCGTCTTGGGAAACAGGAACAGCTACGTCGTCATCTCGGTCTGGCCTTCCTCTGTAAAGGGCTCCAAAAGTTCGCAGGTTGAACAATATGTCGTGTAGATATCTACGATGATCTTGTAGATTCTCGGATGTCCTGATCTGCATATTCTGTCACGTGCAGTAGAATTTGTGGCTCCTGATAGTTCACATCTCCGGGTATGACTTTGGAATTGTTGTTATTTGTTGAAGCACGAAGTCATCTTTTGTTACACTCCTTTTTTACGTTTCGATTTTTACTTTAAATTTCTTGTCTATTTACATGACTATATTACTTAACACATCCAGATGTTTTAAACAGCTACATCTGGTACACCATCTTAAGGTGAAACAAAATATAATTCACATATTTGAAGAGCTCAGCTCTTACGTCTACACTGTACGAAGTCACCATCGCAAGAGAGAGAAATTCCGCTCCCTTCGCCTGGTACTGGGCAAAAGTTAGTGGGACAATTTCCGCGCGAGAATATAGTTCCTAACTATATTTAAGTTAACATTTTTATTTATACAAACTATCCCTAAACAAATATATATAATTTAAATCAGTTGTTTTAGCGACTATTTATGTCTTCAGATTTTTTTTATTATTAACATTAGTTTTTTTTTCTTATTCTAACTCACACAGGACTCGGAAAGCATGTCGAGTCTGGAATCAACAGGACAGCGCCTGCTTACAAGCAAAGGGTTAAATACGATATTAATAACTCTTTACAATTTATCTTCTTATTAGAGTACCTTATAACTAATTCATTACTGCTTCTTCTCATACTGAGTACATACAGGTATTTTATATTAATACAGTGAGATTTAAATGGCTTAAGAGCTCGCAACCTTAATTTTTTAAAATTTTTATTTTCTTGATTATTTCTTTTATTTAAATCGTCACAATACGTTTCTCGCAATACATCACCTTTATTGGTGGATCTTGCCTTATTCAGGGTTTCTTTTTAATTTATATATCCTCGTCGTGGGTTTAGTCATATCCTGTGTTTCTTTGTTTACTTCTTACCTTCCTGGGTTATAATTTAAAAACCTTGGGTTATTAGACTGGTTTTGGATGACTCATCACTAGTAACTTATTTTATTTGAACTTATACTTTTTATATAACAATGATTGTTCTGCACATTTGCTATGAATTAATTTTTTTATATCAAACTTAATGCTTTTTTCGGATTTAAATGTTATAATCTTATTATTCTAATGATCAATGCCATTCATTATTATTCGTTTATCTGTCACGCTACAATATATATATATATATATATACATATATATCTCTGAGAGAGTAACTTAAATTCAGTCACATGTACTGTTTAAATATTGCTGGGTATGAGTGGGTGATAAGTGTCCCCTTACATAGCTTTTTAATCTTACATGATCTAGTGGGATAGAGGAGTAACCCACACCTTTTTTGGAATATGAATTCTAAAACGAGTTTAATGAATTCTTAATTCTGTTGGTGATTTCTTCATGAGCGTACCGACACTGGAGCTGGATTCATTATTGAATTACTGTTATCACACTTTACAAGGGGGCAGTGGGTTATTATTATTTTTTTTTATGAATTGATGTTACACTTTGGGGAGATATTGAAGTGGTGTTACCAACAAGGGAGTTTCACCCAAGATTAGTACTGGAATTAATTGTGGGTGGACAGTAGTGTGGTAATTTTCGTATTTGGCTAATCTGTACGCTTTCTGAATCGTTCTTATCTCGTTTTTCTAACGTTACAGTGCTACGAGCCTTGGCCGGCAGCGGACGTTCTTACGCTTGCTGCCTGACTCTGTCATTCTCATTTCTTGTTGTCGCGACAATTATTTAGGCTTAGGCCTCCACGTTTTCTATGTAATTAAGTGCACACATTTGTGCCGCATCAAAATGTAGTTTCATTCCGAATCAGTTTCTTAAAATTTAATCTTCAGCATTAGCCAACCTTACTACTATGAGTTGAGTGTAAGAAACGGGGAAACTTAATAAATCTATTAATACAGTCCACTATCTTTATCATTTTGCTTCCTGGCGATAACACACCAAGTTTCATTCTTTCTGATGGGAAAAGCATACGTGCCGACATGCAACACATTTTACGCGGTCCACCCGGCCGCAGCTCAACATAACATTTTATTTGGTCCTAACGTGACGGATCAACATTCTTCTTAGTAACCATTTTTTGGTCGCTTCGTGCCTGGACTCGTTATTCACCTTTTCATTATTCTTCTGCCCCAATTTCTGGCCAGCACGGGCGACTCAGCATATTCGCTGATCCGACCGTGTCGTGACTTAACCAGCATTTCTTTCGTCGCCTTTGAGTCTCCTGACGATATCACCGCAAGATCATCCATGTGCTAGCGTCAGTACTCCAGTGTAAGCAGTCATCTCTTCGGTCTGTGTGTTCGCCATCTTCTCCACGGCCTCGACGCGTCGGGACATCGCATGCCAGGTACCACATCATTAACGTCATTATCAGGTGCGTAAAATGGCTGAAGAAGGCCTCAAAGTGTTGGTCAGAAAGAGAGGCGGCTTAAAGTCTGCCATATTGCGTATTAATTCGGCTATCAGTAACTTTGACAAGAACACTAATAAAAAACATTTCTTAACAGTCAGACTTGAAAGTCTAAAAAGCTTGGCAACAAAATACGATGAGGTGCAGTAGGAAATTGAGCTTATTTCTAAAGACATAAACGCTGCTCAAGAAGACCGAGTTGAGGTCGAAGAGCTGTTATATTCAACAGAAGCTAATATCTTACAATTGATAGAAACCTTTAACGTTCAGACTGTATCTCCCGTATTAACAAGCAATACGCAACTAAAACCGATACGTTTGCCCTGCTTCACAGGCAATATCTTAGAATGGCAGCATTTGTACTCAATATTTCTGGACTTGGTGCATGCCAGATCTGATCTAACGTCAGTGCAGAAATTACACTATTTGTATTCGTCTCTGAAAAATAAGCCGCTAGATTTAATTAAGTCATTACCTATTTGTAACGAAAACTACTCGATAGCGTTGAGTTTGCTGTCCGCTAGATATGACAATAAATTCATACTAGCAAAGTACTATATTCAAAATTTGCTTAAAGTAAAGTCAACAATTAAAGACTTTGTCCAAAGTTTGGCAGAATTCATAAATACGATAACGTCTTCCGTTAATTCACTGGCGGCCATGCAACTGTCAGTGGATTCATTCGAGCTTATCACTGTACAATTATTGTCATCAAAACTCGACCATACTACTTTTAAATTATGGAAGGAGTCTATAGACCCCGATAATCTTCCTAACTTTCAAGGTTTTACTCAGTTTTTGAACGCACGTAGACAGGTGTTAAAAAATACACTGCCTATCGATGCCGGACAGCAACTCAACAAGCTAAGTTTAAGATTCAATAATAAATCTGACAAATATAAATCACGAAACGCTGCTGGCAGCACTGCATTTAAAAGTTATCACTCAGCGTCAAATAATTATTCATGTTTATGCTGTAAATCTAATCATCCAATTTACATGTGTGATAAATTTCGTGCACTGAGCGCATCAGAACGAGTACAATTCATATTAAATCATAAATTCTGTACCAATTGTCTAAGACCAGATCATTTCTTATCCAATTGTAAGATTAAACAATCATGTAAGATCTGCTCAAAACGACACCATACATTGTTGCACATAAACAATGTGTCGAAGCCAGTCTCTGCCAGCAGCAGTAATTACTGTTCACTCAAATTACAATCCACAAATAATATTCTTTTATCAACAGCAATTGTGTTTGTCATTGACCAGGCTGGCAACAGACAACTCGCGAGAGTTCTTTTAGATGCGGGTTCACAATTAAATTTTTGTACGGAATCATTTGCCAAGAAATTACGGTTTAACTTTACTAAATCTAACATACCGATAACAGGTATAAATAATACCGCGTGTTGTGCCACTATTCTTGCGTCTACACGCATTATCTCTCGCTATCAAAGATTTAGCTTCGAGGCAAGGTGTGCTGTCCTATCTCCATTAACCCATAAACTGCCAGCACAATCTTTTGACATAAATCAATTTAACATTCCAGATAACATTTTTCTTGCTGATCCAAATTTCAACATATCATCCGACATCGACATACTGTTAGGGGCGCAATTCTACCTAGATTTAATCTTAGCTAACAAATACGTACGCGGTTCTCATTTTCCTATTATACAGGAAACAAAGTTAGGCTACATTCTTGCAGGCAATCTGCCCAAACACTGCCGCTATAAGGGTCCTGCTGTTTCGTTCCTAGCTAGGAACAACGACGGTCAAATTTTGGAGTCTCTCGAAAAACTCTGGGAGACCAAAACTATCCCTGATATTGCACCTATTAATAACGAGTCAGCTTGTGAGGAGAATTTCGTTAAGTCTACTCATCGCAATCAAGAGGGTAGGTTCGTTGTTGCGCTACCATTTAACTCAGACAATCCCCAGTTGGGTGAGTCCTATGCTACCGCTGAAGCAAGATTCTTGAGTTTAGAACGCCGGTTCATGCGCGATTCTAAGCTTGCGCGCGAATACACAACCTTTATGCAGGAGTATTAAGATCTTGGCCACATGACGCTTATCGACAATTGGTCTATCAATTCTGGGGTGTCAAATACCTACTATCTGCCACACCATGCCGTCTTTAAGCATTCTAGTTCTACGACAAAACTTGACGGTTCGTCCAAAACTACCAATGGTCTTTCTCTCAATGGCATCTTGTTGGTAGGCCCGAACGTCCAACAAGACCTTTTTTCTGTTCTTTTGCGATTTCGTATGCATAACTATGTTCTCATCGCCGACATCGAGAAGATGTATCGACAAATTCTGGTAGCTGAGGTGGATTGTCATTATCAACGTATTCTGTGGCGTGACTCTCCCCTCGAACAGTTTAAGCACTTTGTATTGCGGACTGTAACATACGGCACTGCTAGTGCTTCCTTTTTGGCTACTCGCTGTCTTAATCAAATTGGTAAGGATCATGAAGCTTCTTTTCCTGACGCAGCGTCAGCTATAACCAATGATTTCTATGTCGACGATTTGTTAACTGGCGCAGACACCATTTATGATCTGACCAAGTTGAAATCTGACTTAAGTACGTTGTTGAGTCAATACGGTCTCACGCTGCATAAATGGGCATCAAATGAACCCCAGGTGGTTGCAAATCATGACAATTTATCACTCCCTTTAAACAAACAGGGTAATGTGCGTACCTTGGGCATTCTCTGGAATAACACTACCGATTCATTTTTGTTTGACATCAAATCATTCCCCGTTGAATCAAGCATCTCCAAGAGGAAAATCCTATCGATTATCGCAGGCATTTACGATTCGCTCTGACTTGTCGGTCCCATTGTTTTTCTGTACAAACAGTTTATGCAGAAACTCTGGCTGTGCAATCTTGGCTGGGATGAGCCAATCTCCGGGCAATTACGCTTGCATTGGCATTCATTATGCGATAAATTGTGTCTGATCAGTAAAATTATTGTCCCACGTTCTATTCGTTGCAAGCCTAAGGCAAGGATAGTTGAATTACATGGGTTTTCGGATGCTTCTGAAAAGGGTTATGGGTGTTGTCTTTATATTAGAGTCATTTATCAAGATTCATCGGCCTCTTGTCACCTTCTGTGTTGTAAATCTCGCGTGGCCCCACTACGACAGGTGTCATTACCTCGCATTGAACTCTGCGCTTGCTTATTGTTATCACGACTCGTATTCAAGGTCGTCCCTGCTCTTCATTTCTTTATTAATAGTGTTCATCTATATTCTGACTCTATGGTGTCCCTTTACTGGATTCATGCCCAGTCTTCGAAGTGGAAAACCTACGTCGCTAATCGTGTTGCCGAGATTCAGCGTCTTCGTAATGGGTCTTCTGTCTCTAATAGGAGTAAGTTGTCTTCTCTGGACCCGTTTCTTGATGAGTCTGGCGTAATACGGGTCGGCGGGCGCTTACAGCAGTCGCAATTACCTTATGACAATAAGCATCCTATTGTCTTGCATCCATCGGCTCATATTACTCGCCTTATTATTGAACGCGAACACATTCGTCTACTTCACGCTGGTTCTCAACTCGTGCATCACTCACTTCGTCAACGTTGGTGGATTATTAACGCCAAGATAGTCATTCGCTCCATCATTCGTAGAAGTGTCAAGTGCCTCAGGATTAGTGCCAAACAACAGGTTCAGAGGCTTGGTATTCTACCATCCCCTAGAGTCACTCCTTCGCGGCCGTTTCTATTCTGCGCAGTTGATTATGGTGGTCCCTTCATGATTCGTCATGGCGGGCAGAAATCTAGGACTCTGTCAAAATCGTACGTGTCTTTGTTCATCTGCTTAGCAACCAGGGCCATTCATTTGGAATTGGTCTCCGACCTTACAGCCAACGCGTTTATAGCTGCCTTACGTCGGTTTATGTCCCGTAGGGGCATACCCAGCCAGTTATATTCTGATAATGGCACGAACTTTAGGAAGGCCCGCAATGTTTTGCATGACCTTTACAATCTTTGGCATCATAAGGATGCCACCTCATCAGTGAAATCCTTTGCGACCTCTTAGGGTATTTCATGGTCATTTATTCCGCCCTCGTCACCCCATTTTGGTGGTCTTTGGGAGAGCGGTATAAAGAGTTTAAAGTATCATTTGCGCCGCGTGGTAGGCAAGTCTATATTCACTTTCGAGGAGTTTACGACAGTTTTGTCTCAGATAGAGGCATGTCTAAACTCTCGCTCATTATTTGCCACATCATCGGATGAAAATGATCCGGTGCCATTTACACCTGGCCATTTTTTAATTTGCACACCATTAACGGCGATACCTGACCCAGACTTATCTCACGTTCCCATCTCTCGTCTTGGACGTTGGCAACTTCTCCAGAAGTTTGTCCAAGTCATTTGGAAGGCTTGGTCTCGCGATTATTTACATCAATTACAACAACGTCACAGGTGGAAATTCGCCAAGGATAATGTTTCCATTGGTGACCTGGTTTTATTAATGGAGGATAACTTACCTCCATTATCATGGAAATTTGGGGTAATTACCGCCACATTTCCCGGCCCAGACAACTTAAATAGAGTTGTAGACATTCGCACGCCTACTGGTATTTTACGGAGACCCGTTCATAAGCTATGCTTGTTGCCAGCCCGGGACGAGGCTTAGACACAAGCTTACTATAATTATTTAGCACAATGCTAGTTTACTTGGCCACTGGCTTTCATTATTTCATTGTATCACCATTTGGTCAACTTAATTGTGATATGTATCATCACAACGTTTTAATGTTAATTTTGCATCTTGCGTGTTTTTATACTAATTTTGCATCTTGCGTGTTTTTATACTAATTTTGCATGGTACTTGTAATTTTACAACCATGCACTGTTCTATTATAGCTATACTTATCATATTTCATGGTGGTATACTCTGCTAGTGTTGTATTTATATGTTAATAATTTTGAGGCATATTATGTCCTACACATTTACATTTTGATATTGGTATTGGGTATGTGTCATGTTATTGGTGGTATTGCTTTATATAAAATTGTTTACATAATATTCGCATGACATGCAGGTATACAAACCATGTATGCATTTTCTTGCACATTTGTCAATATGTGTGATTTTATTATTCTATGAATGTATTTCTCGCAATTGTTCAACTCATGTGTTACATTTGTATAACCTGTGACGGCAGCGGTATGCGAACATCTGCTCTCCAGTACCAGCGGTGGACACAGCGAGCCAATCAAACAACGTGCTCGGAGCGAGCTAACCAGCGACCCCGGTTAGTGCATAAAACCCGGGCCGGCAGAAAATTTTACGCACAGCAGAATCGTCAGATCGACACAGAGAGACGAATGACTTCTGGACCAGCTCTTGAACAGGACAGACCTCTCTCCGGACTGCTCTCTCCTGCCTGGACTGGAAGCTGCTTTGCTGCATTCGCCCACCTCGCCGTTGGACGAGGATTACCATTGCCTTTCTCTTCGTGGGAAACGGACCAAGGAGCCAGCTGCTGCCGGTGAATTAAGTAGCCGGCACAAGTGGTAGCTGGCCGAAGTTTGACCTTATTAGGACCACCTGCGCCGGAAAACATCTTGGCTGTCAGGAAAGAAGAGGAGTGCTCTGGGCTCACCTGGTGAGTGCCGCATTTCCAGTGTGTAATTCCTAACTTGCTCACGACAGTTAGGTAGCGCTGCCCCGGACGATCCTTGCAAGCCCCCACCAGTGGTAAGCAAGCTAGGATATCGCCGGGGTAAAGGGGCCAGTGGACACCAGTCTTGGTAAGGACTGGTATTCAACGAAGCTGGTCGTCAGCCCAGCTCCTCCCGCGTCGTCGTGAGCAAGGAAGACGCGCGGGTAATCCGGCTTCGGCCGGACCCGAGATCCCTGGCGTCTGGCAGTGACTGCCTAGCAGTCTCTGCCCGGCAGCCGTCGCACCTGGCCAGCATGCCTTCTACAGGCAACGGCTCAAATGCCGAGTCGCTCGGCCCTGCCTTGCTGCCCCATCTGGGCGACTCGCCAGAATCGCCTCGGGCGATGGAGACGGATGATCCTCTCCCCAACCCGCTTCCTCCTCTTCCGGCCGACGAGTCGGGCGAGTTCGCGACCGTTGGTCGGCGTAATCGCCCGGCTAAGAAGCCCAAGAGGACTCACCCAACCGCTTCCTCTCAGACCTCGGCCATGGACATTGGACCTTCTCAGGGCCCACAGGCCGCGGTTCCGACCGCTTCGACAGCAGCTCCGGCTGCTGCCGCTGTTGGTCGTGCGCCGCCCCTGTACGTCCATAGCGTGTCAAATGTCGCCGCCTTATACAGACGGCTGATCGCGGCCCACGGCCTGTCGGCCGACAAGCTTGACCTGAAGCTGCTTGGCGGTGATACGGTCAGGATTGTCGTCCGCCAGCTCGAGGACCATCGCTTGGTCGAGGCCTTCCTCCAAGCACACAACCTCCAATATCACACCTTCACTCCTAAGCGAGTCAAGCCCTTGTCTGTCATTTTGCGAGGGCTTGACGCGCACACCGATCCACAGGAGATCCTTATGGAACTCCGCGACCTCGGGTACCCGGTGCAGGCAATTTTCCGCCTGTTCACTCACTCAGAAACCCGAGTACCTCTCCCGCTCGTCCGTCTCCAGCTCGAGAAGGGCGAGGCTGCTGATAAAATTTTCCACCTGACGCGGCTGTTTGGCTTCCGCGTCAGGGTGGAAACCAGTCGTCCCCAGGGCAAGCTCGCGCAGTGCCACCGGTGCCAGAGGTTCGGCCATCACACCGACGTCTGCCGCAATGCCCCGGCCTGTCTACGATGTTCTCTGGGACATTCAACCCAGGCCTGCACTGTGGCAGACAAGACCAAATTCCGCTGCATCAATTGTGGCCAAGGCCATGCAGCAAGCAACGTAAACTGCCCGGTCTATAAGGCGGAGCTCCTGCGGAATCAAAGGCCGCAGGGGCCCCTCCCGAAGCCACGGCAGCCAGCTATGCAGCCCCAACCCAGACAGCCTAAACTGCAGGCTAGGCCTAAACCTCAGGCACAACCGGCACGGCGCGCGCCCTCTCCGGCTCCACCTCCAGCCCCTACAAAGGCACCTAAACGTACCGCGTCTCCTTCTATAGCAGAGACACGCCCAGTAGCTGTCATCTCGGTTTTGGAGCCGGAGAATGAACCCTCCACCTCCGCGGAACCTCCTACTCCCGCCTCTGAACCAGAGGTAGCCTCGCCGCCCCTGCCACCTCCGCGATTTCCGCGAGCAGGCATCAAACCCAGGAACAAAGGGATACCCACACCGGATGCTCGGCCCCGAGCTCCTGCCTGCCCACAGCCCAAGAAAAGTCCTGCTTCCCGGTATAAGTCCGACGAAGCGCAACAGCGTACTTTTCCTGCCGCTGTTTCACAACCGTCTGGCCCTGGTCCTATGGCTTCCACCACGACCCGATCTGCCGTAACACCTGGTCGCTCTTATGCGGCCTCAGTTTCCAGGCCAACCGCCCAGTCCGTCAGTTCCAATGACGCACAGTTCGTCCGCGGCTTTCTGTCTAGCTACGACCTCCCGAAAGTCGCATCTACCTTCAGGTCCATCCGAGACCGCCTGGAAACTGCCGACCCAACTGAGAGATTCATGCTCTTGGTGGAAGCCTGCGAAGTCATAGGTCTTCTATGAACCGAGCCCTTAGACGAGATCTCTCGCTCGTAGCCTGGAATGCTAACAACATCGGTACCAAGCATTCCGACCTTCTTGAATTCCTGGCTCGGTTCAAACCCGACGTACTTCTCCTCGGGGAAACCCACCTGACCCCGGCGAACCGGTTTCGATTACCAAATTACGTGGTCTATCGGGATGACCGAGTTGGCCGACGAGGAGGCGGCACGGCGATCGCGGTGAGGACCTCCATAGGTCATCATCGTGTCGCTTTGCCGCAGCTTACCAACCTAGAGGCCACCGCCATTGACGTCCACGGAGCTCTTGGCGGCGTCCTCGTGGTCTCAGCTTACAAGCCCCACAAGCTGAACTCCTTGTCGGCGACCTGGACGTCATCTTCGATTCCCATCGAAGGGTAATTTTGGCCGGCGATCTGAATTGCAAGCATCGCGTTTGGAATAGTCGCCTGACTACTCCGAACGGGAGGCGCTTGCTCAGTTTTGTTGAATCGCGCCGGGCGATGGTGTTTGGTCCAGCGCAACCCACTTTCTTTCCGTCACTGCCTAACGCGGCTCCCGATGTTCTGGACATCGCGGTGACCCAAGGAATTGTCTGTCCGGTCGAGGTATTCTCACTTACGGAGCTGACATCCGACCACAACCCTATCTTGGTCCACGTCGCTACCCAGCACGCCTATGCACGTTCTGACAAGCAGAAGGTTATCGATTGGGATCGCTACGGCCCGGCCTTGTGCCGTAGATTGCCGCCAGCGGCCCCACTCGATTCCGTTCGCCTCCTAGACGAAGCAGTTGCGGGAATCGAAGAGGCAATCATCTCGGCTATAGGCGTGTCTTCACGTACGCGAGCTGGCTTCACGCCTGACTACCAACGCATCCCTGAGGAAGTCTCTCTTCTCGCTCGCGAGAGGAATTACTTCCGGAAACGTTGGCAGAGGACCCGTGATCCGGCCGATAAGGCAGCATACAATCGGCTCACCGGACGACTGCGTGGCAGTCTGAAGGCGTTCCGACGTAGCTGTTGGGAACTCGACGTGGCCCGAACGGGGGATGCGGACCCGCAATCTCACCCGTACAGAATACCTACCGCATTGACGGGACGGAGGCGCCGACCTCCACTTCACGCCATTGTTGGACCGTTCGGTCGACTCCTGGGTCGCCCGGAGGAGAAGGCCGAGTACTTGGGCTTGTGTTTCGAGCGTCAGTTCGCTCCCAACCCGCCCATGGACTGGGACTTCGACGAACAAGTCGAGATGGCTGTGGAAGACTTTCTGTCTCTTCCGATCACGGCGGAGCCCGAACCCATCTCTTTGGAAGAGGTCTCAGATCGGCTCGCTGAACTTCAGCCAAGAAAGGCTCCAGGCCCGGACGGTGTTACCAACACCGCTCTACGACTTCTTCCCGAGCCTGGAGTTCAATTCTTGACTGATTTGTTCAACGCGTGTCTTAGACTGGCCTACTTTCCCAAGAAATGGAGAAAGGCGACGGTTATCGTGATCCCGAAGCAGGGAAAGGATACCACCCGCTCGGAAAACCTCCGGCCTATCAGCCTACTTTCCGCTACGTCCAAGGTTTTTGAGCGCCTCGTACAGCGTCGTGTACGAGAACATCTAACCAACTTTGACGTGCTGGTCCCCGAACAGTTCGGCTTTCGTGTGGGGCATTCGACCACTCATCAACTGATGAGACTGGTGGAAAGCATCACGGAAGCCGGGTGTCGGAGAGAACGGACCGTTGGCTGTTTCTTGGATGTTGAGAAAGCCTTCGACAGCGTATGGCATGATGGCCTTTTATTCAAACTTAGGGAAGTCCAGCTCCCGGACTGCTACCTCCATCTGGTTGCTAGCTTTCTGACGGAGAGGACCTTTTGCGTGAGAGTTGGCGATTCTGTCTCTTCCGAGAGACGAATCACAGCCGGCGTCCCTCAAGGTAGTGTTCTAGGCCCCCTTCTGTTCTCGATCTACGTCAACGACGTGCCGAGACAGCCTGGAGTCCAGATGGCCCTCTTCGCTGACGACACGGCCGTATTTACGGCCGATCGTCATGAGGAAAGGGCCGTCCTACGACTGCAGCGCCAGCTCGACACGCTCGTGGACTGGACTGAGAATTGGAGAGTGCAACTCAACGCCACCAAGAGTGTAGCCGTCGAATTCTCCAAGCGACGGAAGAACCCCGTTAGGCAACTACGTATCGGCAGAACGTACTTGCGCTGGTCCAACGAGGTCAAGTACCTCGGCTTACACCTTGACCGTCGGCTCACCTGGCGTACCCACGCACAGACAGTTCTTAAGCGAGCATCCACTCGCCTGTGCGCACTGTTTCCACTCCTGATCAGCTCAGCCATGACCAGGAAATTGGGTAGGATGATCGCGTATCTGCTGCCGGTCATTACCTACGCCTGCCCGGTCTGGGGTTACCTCGCCGCAATGCATAAAAAGAAGTTGCAGAGCGTCCTCGACAGGGGGCTTCGGCTAGCGGCCAAAGTCCCCCGTCGCTTCTCATCTCGCCTTCTAAGGAGAGGACTTGGCGTCCGCTCCTTAGACGACACTTTCAGGCGGCTTGCACGCAAATTTTATGCACGTGCGGCGAGGTTCCCAGGCAATCCTCTAGTGACTGGGCTGGGAAGGTACCGTATACGCCCAGGTGATTCGTGGGAACGCCCTCGGTGTATACTGCGCTAGCGTAGGCTAGCACAACAGCCGAGAATCGGCCTGCTATAGAGCACGCGCCCTACTTGGGCAGGGCCACGAGGCAGGAGCTCCAGAAGGTAGCTCGGAACTCAGTTACCGTGCGGTTCGTCTCTGCGACGCACAACCGCAAAGCCCAGAGCGAAAAAAAAAAAAAAAAAAAAAATTTACGCACTCTTCATCGCCACGCCATCGGACGCACTTCATCTCCTCTCCTCTCTCGGACGACATCGGGGCGGAGTCAGCCGGAAGGAACAGCCGAAGAATAGAACCGCCGCCGTTCTTGCGTCTTCGCACTCCCGTTCCGCGCCAGCGATGGATTTCGCTGGGCCGGCAGCCGACTCTACAACCGGTGCCGAAAGAAGAGGAGGACTGCAGTACGCCACGATCAGCGGGCGCAGCCGCCGAACATCTCAGCGCGGCACGACCAACATCACCGTTCTCGCCACTCGGTCCTTTTTAGGGCCACCAAAAACGATAGTGTGTACGATTGGCGCCAGTTGTCATGCGGCAAGCCTTTTGTCCGGTGACAAACCACATTGTTGTACTTGCCACTTATGCTATTGTGCCTTATTCATATTTGTAATTAACTAAACTGATTTCTATTTTATTTATTATATAACTTGTATTTATATAAAACACATTGTTTTTCGCATCTACTGTCTATAACCACGCCACGCCTATATTTTTATTTTTATATTATATTTTATTTTTATATTGTATTTTATATTGTATTTTGCATTTTGTGATCACGCATTGCACAATTATTATTCATGCTTTAATTATGACATGCATGTCATTACAATTTGTGCTTGCAATCAGTCAACTATGTATAACTTATTTTCACATAACAATTTATTGTATATTCCTGAAACATCAGGATAGCATGCATCGTTCAAACTATATGGCGTCATGCTAAATTTATGTCTTTACATGTATAATTTTATAATAATTGTGTTTGCTCATTGTATTCAATGCTACTTGTATAGGTCTACTGGCCTTAACTGGTTTAAGTTAACCACTATGACTTGCATAAATGTTACAATTTATCGGGCCTATCATGTGATGAGTCACCGATTATTCATCATTAAACATTGTTAAATTATGTATTTTCATGTCTTATATCGTTCAATATTGTATACATACAATATGTATTTGTCATACATTGCTAACTTTGCATTTTACTAATGTTTGATTCAAGCTGCACGCCAACCTTGGCCTGCTTAACTCTTATCATCTCTCAAGCTTATCGCTAAGCAGTTAATGTCATAACTGTTATCTAAGACTACAACTCAAGGTTCAATGCAGCCTACTGAGATTAACCTTTATTATTAAGAACTCTGTATTTTTCTACAATAAGTTATTAAAATGTATTAAAAAATCTTTTGATTTTTTGGCGGGCAGTTATGGACAGTAGTGTGGTAATTTTCGTATTTGTAGGTTGGCTAGTCTGTACGCTTTCTGAATCGTTCTTATCTCGTTTTTATAACGTTACAGTGCTACGAGCCTTGGCCGGCAGCGGACGTTCTTACGCTTGCTGCCTGACTCTGTCATTCTCATTTCTTGTTGTCGCGACAATTATTTAGGCCTTAGGCCTCCACGTTTTCGATGTAATTAAGTGCACACGTTTGTGCCGCATCAAAATGTAGTTTCATTCCGAATCAGTTATTAAAATTTAATCTTCAGCATTAGGCAACCTTACTACTATGAGTTGAGTGTAAGAAAGGGGGAAACTTAATAAATCTATTAATACAGTCCACTATCTTTATCATTTTGCATCCTGGCGATAACACACCAAGTTTCATTGTTTCTGATGGAAAAAAGCATACGTGCCGACATGCAACACATTTTTCGCGGTCCACTCGGCCGCAGCTCAACATAACATTTTATTTGGTCCTAACGTGACGGATCAACATTCTTCTTACTAACCAGTGGGTATTATGTGTATGTTAATGTGTTGTGGTATATGTATGTATGTGTATATTTTTCTCAATGGGGGTTAAGAATGTATAACCATCCAATGCATTGATACTTAATCGATCTCAACAAAATAATTCTCTAATATCTTGTAAGTAATTGGTGTATAAATAATATCTTATAAATAATTGCCTATAATATATTTGCATATCTCTAAAGATGTTCGTCAAGGGATTAACTATTTGCATGTGTTGCAACTGAAGGAATTAATAACAGCTTAAAGAGTATAATTGTTATACTATCTCAAATTTATAAATTTTATAAATGTGTAAAAGAAACAGACACCAATAAATAAGAAACTTGTTATTGTTACATGAGTATTTCATTCTGCAAGTCCTGTCACCATTGCCAGTAGACATGTTTCAATTGGTAGCTTGGGTTCCGGCACATTTTATGCTTCCTCTAGGTTTAATGCCTAGTCTTAAATATTAAGTTACTTCCCTCAAAAAAAAAATAAAATAAATAAAATAAAATAAAATGCATTTACAAAAAAAAAACAGAAAAAAAATTTACAGAAAAAGATTTACAGATTATAAAAAAAAATTACAAAACTCTTACACAAAATTGGGGGAGGTTTCAGGAATTTCTGCTGTAATTTGCTAGAGGTAGATTCGTCTTTAGATTCCAGCAGTAGTCAACTAGCATTTTTGGGTTCCATGTTCCCTGGTAGCGTGTTCCCATGGTGGATATTTCCTGGTGAAAGCGTTCACCATGTTCGTCACCCACGGCGCCAAGATTGTTAGGGAAAAAATCCAAATGTGAATCTAAGAAATTAACTTTGAGTGACATATTACATCCAAGTTCTCTGTAGTTTTGAAGAAGCTCAGTTACAAGTTCTCTGTAATTATCCGCCTTATGGTTTCCCAGGAAGTTGTTAACCACATTTTGAAATGATTTCCATGTAGCAACCTTAAATTCATTCAAACTTTCTTCAAATGCAAGATCGTTCATTAGTTTTCTTATTTGTGGTCCAACAAATAAACCTTCCTTAATCTCAGCATCACTTACATTAGTGAACTTGTTTTTTAGAAACTGTAATCCTGCACCATTACGATCCATTGCTTTAACAAAATTTTTCTTTAAACCGAGCTTGATGTGTAGTGGCGGAAAATAAGCTTTTTCATGTTTACTAGTGCTTTACTTACAACATTCTTCTCTCCTATAGTAGTGCCTCTCTCATTAGCCACTGCTTTTTTATGCAATGATTCTTCCTCTCCCTCATGTCCCATTCACACAAGAAGCAACAGAATTTAGTGTACAAAAGTTGCAATCCAAGTAAAAGTGCTATCACTTTCAGATCTCCACAAATATGCCATGAATATTTCTCATACTGAATCCTGCTCAATACAAGTTTCATGCTTTTGTATGACTCCTTCGTGTGAGCAGCATAAGCTAAATGGATTGATGGGTATTTATTTCCAGTGAGAAGTAGGACTGCTTTCAAACTAAGCTTTGGAGAGTCTATAAATAGACGCCATTCTTCAGGATGGTGCATATGTCCTAAAGCTTCCAGTAAAGATTCCACGTCATTCCAGCACACTAAGTCCTCGTACTGGGAGAAGAAATGTTCAAATTCAGACTAAATCTTACACACACGAGAACTCGCACTCGAATGAAGTATTCAAAAAGCTAGCTCTAGCCTGCATGATAGTTCACCTGGCCTTGGATTATAATTACCGAGTCCGGCAATCAGGGGATTTCGGGTCACACGAGCAGCCCGATCATAGAATCTACGCGCCAGGCGTCTCAAAGTGTCATAAAAAAAGCTGACACCTAGACCTCTTCTCAAAGCACGAGCAGAGAATCTCCTGGGAACTTTACACTCGAAAATAAGTCTCTGTCCAGAACGCGCTGGAGCGCCGATCTATGACAGCGTGCCAGGTAACCCTACACCGGACAGGCGTAGGTAATCACCGGCAACACGAGGGTGTTGACTATGAGCTTACCTAGCCGGAGGGTCATCGCTGGATTCGAGAACACTGACTACAGTCTACTGAGTTGCCCCGAGGCGCGTTCGCGGGTTTTCTGTACATGGATTCGCCAGCTGAGTCCAGAATCTACATGAAACGCGTGGTATTTGACGCTGTTGGTCTAGGGAAAATCGACGGAGCCTGCGGTAAGCGGCTGAAGTCGCTTACGCCAGTTCTCGGCCCACCCGACATACACCTCCAGTTGGCGCTGGAGCTAGACGGCCGCAAACTTTGTATTCGGCTCCTGGCAAAATCCTATGTGTCGTCCGCAAACAGAGACAGCCTTACTTCAGAAACTCAGGGGGCATCATTGGCAAACACCGAGAACAGGAGACGCCCAGGGACGCTGCCCTGAGGGTCACACCAGCAGTAATACGCCTCTCCGAAGAGTGAGCATGGTTTATTCTCTCTCGGAAGGTATGGTCTCGTAGAAACATGCCGATCAAGTGAACATAGAAATCTGGGGGAAGAACTTCCTTGAGTTTGTAAAAAACATCCTCGTGCCATAGACGGCCGAAGTCTTTCTCTACGTCTAGGAAGAACGCAGTCGTCTGTTTGCCCTGGCAGCCAGCATAGGTAATTCACTTCAGTCTCATCAGCTGATGAGTGGAGGAGCGCATCTACGAAAGCCGGACTGTTTGGGGATCAGCACATCTAGCCTTTCAAAATGGTAGCGGGTCCTACGCTGATCAACCACTCAAAAACCTTTGACGTCGGGGCAAGAGGTTAACTGGCCTGAGGTTCTCCGCGAAAGAATTCTTTCCCGGCTTGGGTATCACGACTTTAATTTTAACTGTAATGGCGATGCGATCTCAAACCGTCGCTCTTACATAGCCGCCCGGGTGCGGGCTGCTATCTGATTGGCCGAGAGCTTGGCCAATCTCGTTGCTCGCCTGTATCAACAACGGACTTAGACGTTATATCCGTGGAAGCGATCCCAGAATCTCTGAGTGCTGGATATCAGGCCTTATTCAGCCTCAAGCACGCTTTCTTCCTGTTGAGGCTGTTATGGTATTTGTATTATTGTTGTTGTTTTGTTGTTGCTGTTCATACTTCATAGGACAGGACAGGGACTGCCATAAATTTGTAGAACTTCAATTTTGTATCTCAACGTACCTTGTTTCTAAAAATACGGTTGATTGTCCCACATATCGTCTAGAACTTAAATTGGTGTGTTGGAAGTTTTCAGAACGTTAGTTTCTTCAAACTACACTTGACCAGAAGTGCGTTATTACTAATAATAGTAATTGTAGTGAACATATAAGTAAAATTATAATAGTTGTAGTTACTAAATGATATTAGTTGTAGTGAATCGGGTTTAGATCTGCGTTTCAATCAATAAATAAAAACTAAACTAAGAGTTCCAAAGAAACACAGACGTATATACAATATAGTCGATAATATTTTACAGGAGGCACCGTGATTGTAATTAGAATCAGTAGGTTAAAATGTACCTACATGATTTATTACAAAAGTACACTCAAATACACAAACAGCACGCACACATACAAACAAACACACGCGCGCGCGCGCTGAGAAAGAGAAACAAATTAAAAAGCTGTGTAGAGTGCTTTAATATAGTTGAATACCGTTTTATTAGATTCAGTGAATAGTTTACTTACTGACAAGGGAAACGGAAGGAATCGCGTGCCCCAGTAAAAGTCATTAATACAGAAAATAGTAGTGAGCAAACGAAGACGTATGACCAGACGGTCAACAAACTCAGAAATCTTCATTAATGAAGGAAAACAAAGTTAGTGTTTACAGACTACATCACAGTAAACACCGAAGTTATACTGTCGGTTTTGTAGCTTTATTACTAACTGTTACACTTTTCCTAATAAAAAAAATAGTTGAATGTTTTATAGGTTTAGTGTTTTTCCTTGTACATGGATTGTATGTTGATGTCTATGCAGTGTACGTTTGATTTTCTTGTAATATAGTGAACTTATTTGTTAACAGACAAGAAAATGCTGAACGTTACATATACAATATGATATCTAAATCATGATTTGGATACCGGTGCCAGTATGGTTTATGACCGATCCCATCATCTGGTCACTGGGATAATTATAGTCCAATCAAGTTACTGCATGTAACAAACACGGCATCATTTTCACGGCGATACACACAGCCAAATTTCTGACTGCTGTATATTTATCCACTTGGCGATAATAAAATATACCGGTGTTTATAGATTTTTGTGACGTAAGTATAATCAGGACGTAATATTGTCCGTCAGAGTAATGATGATGATGATAATGTTAGGATAAGTAAATATTTCATCTCATAGGCGACGGTTTAATCAAATAACTTGGAGCATGAGTTTTTAGATTATTATATAGAATTCGCTTTTTTTATCACCAATAAATTAAAAGATATGAAGTTAGCCATCAACTCGTACGCCTCCTGTTGTGAAAAATGTGCAGGTAATTACGAATTTCGCAAAAATTTCATTTTCATACAACTGGTTTCAAAATATTCTCACGTACCTTAAATGTCACTATTCTATTATATGTAATATAGAATCATTCAATTTGAAGGTGAAAAATATATAAATCCATTGCAACAGTACAACCATTAACGGTACTGTGCATTGCCAAAAATAAATTAAATAAACAATAAAAGTAAATAAATATGGATTAATAAACATTCAGATTGCATAAACTGTATCGTAGTTAAAAATAGGGAGCGCAGAATTCATGCATGGACACGCGTTCCTGCCACACCTGTCGCTAGCGTTGAGTACACGCGTATTGTGTTTGTGTGTGTGAAGCCTGTCCGTTCCTGAAATGTAACCAACCCTTTTCAAGTAGGATAGTTTTTATGTTTTATTTTAATTATAAGAAAAATATGTACGATATGGTAAAACAAAAGACACCAAAGTGTATAGAAATTAAAGGTGAACAAAGGGTTAAAAGACCGTGCCAATGTGACGAAAAGTGCAATTACTATACGTAAAAAGTGAATAGCTCTTTTTGTAATTACAATAAAGAAGTGTAATTTACGTATAGTAACATATAAAAATTAGCGATCGATGATTGAACATCGTGTAGTGTGAAACAGACTTCGTAATTCACGAAGATAAGCGAAAATAGTGAATTGAACCAGAGTGGGGGAAAAGACGCTTCGACAAAATCTGACAAGTTGAAAATTGTTCAGACCTGAGCTTTTGCACGACGTGACTATAAATACCAGGTCGCGCTAATAAAGCTTTTTCTTTTCGATTCAACCGTTGCCACAGGAGGCTATTTCAGTCGACGACGCTATTTGAAATCTATAGTAAGAGTCACAGGACAAACTAGAATTCCAACCAGAGCAGCAGACCACATACGATGAGGTCTATGGACACACCTGCAGCATATGATGTGAGGCGAGACGACTATTAAACAGTACATGTAGTGGAATCCGACCAGAGGACCAGGAGGACACGGAGGACACGACAAGAGGACCAGGAGGACACGGAGGACACCGACTGAGGACCAAAGGAGGACGTACGGATGATTAACCACGTCAAACGTGGTGATGAAAAACCATTGTAATTACAGACATTTGAAAGACACTAATTAAAGTTAGAATGAAAGACATTCAACCAGTATTAAAAGAACTAATTGTACATAAATGTAAAAGCAGAGTGAAATTCACAATAATATCTCTTGTATAAAATTTAGTAATTGAGAGTAACATAAGCGATAAGAGAAATATTTGATTTTTGAGTTAACGTAATTAATAAAGTCTTTGTTGATAAAGGAGAATGCATATGCAGTAGAAAGTTTTAAAACGAATATAATTTGTTATGTTATATAAATTGGCTACACAAATCAATACATTATACAATTTGTTATGTTATACTATATTAGAAAGAAGAAAATGTTATATCAATCATATAATACATATTATACGCAATTGTAGATTTAAATGATTTTTTTCATATTTAAGTAGTTTTTTACTACACTAAAAATATAAAAACTTTCTTTTCTGTAGAATTATTACAGATTCAGTGTAAGGGTAAAATTGTTTATTTATCTGTTTTATTTTGGAAATATCATTTAATAAAAAGGTCAGTTTTTATATCTATTTATGTATTTTATAAGGAAGTTTATGACTAACTTTGCAAAAAATACATTCATAAATGTGTCTAATTAAAAGTAATAAAATCAAGAGAATATAATTAAATAATATAAACTATTTTGCTACAGACAGTTTAAAATCTTACATTGTCAGGGACCTTCATGCAACAGGCCTGGGGGCAAGCGCATTTCTTGCGGTTTAGCCAGAAATCTGTCCTTTGCTGCTGGATGACGCTGTATACCGTAGCTACTCGTGTTGGTGTATGAGCACTGCGCAGACCTTCTGCGAGAATATACCTCACAACATGTCGCAAACGATGCGAAAATATTAGCTAAAAGAACACGAGACGGATCGGATTTGTGAGATAAATTTATATGTTACTATAACTATGTTATCAAAAACACTGCCGTTCCCAGTAACGCTAATTACATTGTATACCTCTCCCTCTTTCTGTTGCAATTCTACATATCTGTACTAACGTAATTAAAGTTTATCACAAATAATATGTTTTATTTTGGGTAGTCTTCACAAGAAGTAGCTAAGATATCTCAGGTCTCTGTAACTCATCCATCGGAAACGTTTTCAAAATTACGCGTAGTAATAACCACTGCTGATTTCTGTGACTATTAGTACGTGTTTGTGGATGGCTTAAATTCTTGAATACAAAGGATAAAGGAATACTAATGCAAATAAAACAGCCAATTACATGTGTAGAGACACCAGTGATAAATATTTATTCAAGTACACGTTTTACCTTCTTTTTGTAAAACTTTTCCTTTTTTAGCTTAGGTAAGCAGTATTAAATTGTATGTGCTAGATCGGAAAGAAGACCAGGTTGCAAGTTGATACCTAGTCACGTTATGCATCAAATCAAGGGTACTAAGATCAGTGTAAGAGTACTAATATTATCGTAACAAGAGTTGACTAAAACGAGTAGCAAGTGACATCAAAAAGCATTACTTAGAAACAACTGAATTAGACAAAACCTACGTAATTAGACAGTACCGTAAACTGTAGTTATGATTCAAGAACAAGAGAAAGAAAAGGAAGACAAAAGTAAACAAGACACGACACTCTTAATATAAAAGTTCTTAAGAATTCATGAGTTGCCATGAAACTTGGAAAAGTTGAAGTTGAACAACATACAGAAGTTGACCATAATTTAAAATATAAATATCTAACGGTCCCTGGTGGACTATATGGATATCTTTACTATAAAATGAATTGTTGTATAAGCGCTCTCATCCATTTGTAAAAGAGTTTGCCAAAGGTACGCCCGCAACACTGGCAAATGTCTAGCATAAATTCCTGTACTGCTAGTTCAATGAAAAATCAACATTCTAAACAATATAAACGTGTTATATTGTTTATAGGTTATTTACTTGAAAGTTTATAATTCTCATAATTGCGATAAGGGTAATTAAGTTTTATGAAGATCGGTTTATTAAAATTTATAAACAGATGTTGGAAATATATGTATGTCGTAATGAGTAAATTACATGTTCACATTTACAATTAAAATTACTTGCTTAGATTTACTTTATATTTAATGAAAATAATTGAAATGGTAACAATGAAGACCGTTCTGGGGAACCATTTTTTGTGGGTGAAGTACAGAAGGAAGCAATCAGTGGCATGATTAAAGAGAGCACATATTTCCCGTTGACACACTGTACAATAATTTTTCTTAAATTTCGAGTTATCTCCTTTGTAAAATTCCTACAATTTTTTTATCCGGCTGTACAATGTTTACACATTTTTCGGAACCAAATATTACAGAAATGATTGAATTTTCATCTTCCACTGCTGCTTGTCCATCAGAAGATTTTCTGCAATTTCTCGGACCCTCAATATAGTCTAAATTTCTTCAATCCAGGTGACGGTCTACTTCTTTTCTTTCTTACTGGTTGGGTCTATTCCATGACTCTATTTGGCAATCTTTTCTGTGGCCATACCATTGTATTTTTTTTTTTTTGGATAAATTTAACATTTAAATTTTTCACATTCATTCTGTCCTTACTGAATTCTTTTCTAATTTTCTCACGTCTGCATACTCTTGTCGAACGTCTCCAAAAGTTCATCTCTGCTGTCATTAATTTTGATCTTGTGTGTTTATTAGTAATCCAGACTTGTGAGCCGTAAGTCATGACACTTCTAACAATGACTTTAAATATTATGGCTTTAATTTCTATTGTAATTTAATTATTTCACAGGATTATATTTAATGTAGATATAACCATCTTTCCCAAATTAATTCTGGGTTGTATTTCTTTATCTTGCTTCCCACTGGCCGTAATTTACACCCCTAAATACTCGTATTCCTCTGTATATCAAATATTCCTCATCTCTTCCACTAATATCAAGTCTTGATGAAGGTCACCTATTGCCTTGTATTTTGTTTTATTCATATTTACCTTTAGTCATCTTTCCTGATATTCCTGTATCAAGTTTCTTGTAATGAATTCTATGCATTCAAAATCTTGAACCAAAATTAATTCGTCATCAACAAACTGAATGTATAAAACTGTATCACCATCGAGTGAAATTCCCATGTTCCTGGACATTTTTCCATGTGCTTATTGCTTTCTCCGTATACATTTTGAAAAGGGTTAGTGATAGACAACATCCTTGGCGTAAACCTTTGGTCACTTGAAACTCTGTTGACAAATTATTTCCTACTTTTATTCTCGATATGGAATTGTATTAGAAATTTTGTATAGCTTTTATGATAATGGGGTTGATACTAGTTGATTTTAAAGCTGTCCACAGATTAACTAACAGTAAATTGTCATAGAATTTTGCAATATAAATAATAACTAAATGAAGAGGTTGTGATCGAACTGTTTCCTTTTCAATTATTTGCTCGTAAGGAGAAAATATGTTCTACAGTTGATCTACCAAATCTGAAATCTGCTTGTTTTTCAGCTTCCATTTCATTATATTCAGCTTATAAAAAATGTTTAAGAACTCTTCCATAAAGCCTACTTAGTGTGCTAGTAACTGTTATGCCTCTATAATTTTTGCAATCACCTTTGCTTCCCTTATTGTGTATTGTATTTGTATCCTACAAAATTCCTTGGATAACATTTTTCTGGTTGACGAATCAACTTCTCACTGAGATACGTTTATATCGCATAAACGATTAAAGCGCGTAGAGAAATCTGTGAGGAAAGCAAATTTGTCAACCATATTGTGATTAATAATGAGACACTGTTACGACGGTCTCACTGATCGAGATGGTTCCATAGTTACTATATGTAGTTCCTAGAGTAGCATCACTTAAGATTACAATAAATACCCTCCCTCTCACCTCCGCAAAGAAAAAAATTAAAAGACATTTACAAAGTTATTGTATCGTTTTGAAACTGAAAGAGCTACTGATTGGTTTCATTCTAAAAGTACCAGGGATACTTTTCGGGATTTACTGTCGGCTACTTTAGTGGTCAATCCAAAATAATGATAATCCAAAATATTTTATCTCAAATCGAGAGCTCCGCAATGACTCGAATAATGTTATATGCAAAACGCCGTAAGTCATAAAAATAGAAAACGCCACAATAAGCTCGGGACACGCGAGATCTCACTGGTAAAGAAAATCGAAGATTGAAAGATAATTGGTTGGTGAACTGATTTCAAATGGTCGAAGGCCCGTCACTGAGCGATTGCCAATCACGTCGTGTATACCATAGGTACTTATGGCGGATTATTTTTTAGAATCTACAGTTCTGAGTAGCAATTTTATAAAGAAAAACAAAATTTAGTTTAGTATCATTATCTCTCGTGTGTTATGTTTTCTGGTATTTTCTTCTGTTTTTGGCTTTGGCAAGCAATTTAATTGTGTGCATATTTTGCATGATACTCCAGTGTTTATTAAGATAACGTTCCGTCTCATATCTCTAGCTGTAGTCAAAACTTTAGTGTTTAGTTTATTTTCGTTTTATTTATTTTGTAGTGTAGTGACAGAAGAAGGAGGTCCTGTACAGAAAACGTATTTACAATTAGACATTTGATTGAAAAGTAGTGAGAATTTAATAACTAAATCCATATCTTGTTTTTTTTATTATAGGAAGGATTTGAATACAGTGGATAGAGAAAAATATGGTACATTTCTAAAAACAAATATCCCACAATATTTAATAGAAGGTATTAAAAAATGATTAACTACACGAAGATATGTGTTGAAGAGACTTAAAATATAAAAGAATCAGTAAATTTAATTTTAAGTTAAGGGTGTAGCATATCCCAGATACTTATTAATATTTATATATACGTTGTATTACGGCAGTAGAATAATAAAATAAACAATTTTACACATAACTTAAATTGCTAAAAATGTGCAGATGACCAAGCGATATTTAGAGGCAGTGAATTATAGAAAATTCTCTTTGTAAAGAAGTGCGTGATTTATATAATATAGCGATAGATTACAAATTACAAATTTCTTCGCAAGAAACAAAAGTAATCTCATTTAAAGGTAACGAATCTATTAATAGCAAAATAACTGTTAACAACATTAAGATAGAGCCAGTAAATTAAATAAATTTCTTAGGTAAACATGCGACCGAAAAATACAACGATAAAATAGACGTGGGCAAAAAATATAATGATGCAACTACATAAATGGTACAATACATAGGAACCTGAAGAAGAAAAATACATTAGTAAAATTTTACAAAACGGCGGCTATCCAGAGTTCATTGTGTACCAGTGGAACATGGGTACTCACAGAAACCAATAAAAAAAGAATCCAAACAGCAGATTTGAAAACGTTACGAAGGATCATAAAACATTATGTACATATATTGACCGCAGTTACGGAGGTCGCTAGGAAGGCCAAAAAAGAGGTGCAATGATGAGTTGAAACAGACTATTATCGTATTGCTTGGTTTCGGAAGAACATTTAGTTTATTAAGTTGTTATCATATGCTTTATTAAATTTAGTTTCTATTAAAGTTATTAGTAGGTGCTGTAGATTTTGTAGAGTTTCATTTTACAAAGGGTACAGTAAATACTGCAGTTACTTCCAAAATGTTAATAATGTTCTTGTTTGTTCTTATATTGGAGTGTTAGTGGTCTCAAATGTTTCTACTAGTAATTTTATACAAACCACTATGTTATCTTTGGTATTGACGAGCGCTTTCGGCAGTCAAGCCATCTTCAGGTCATTTACCAACGACCTGAAGATTCAGGTTGGTAAATGACCTGAAGATGGCTTGACTGCCGAAAGCGCTCGTCAATACCAAAGATAACATAGTGGTGTGTATAAAATTACTAGTAGAAATATTCTTGTTTAAATACTCGATTTATACTATGCATTTTGATGTATGTTGTTATATTAAGTAATCTGTGCAAACTTACTGTGTAAGTTTTTCCTCTGTGCTATTTGAAAAAACAGATGCACATTACTGTTTCGTGATATATTTTTAGAAACGTCATGTAAACAAAATGTCAGATATTCAACAAACTCCTATAGAAATACATTTTTGTCCCAATTAATATTTGCTTACAAACGCTTGCACCATATTAATTTAAAAGAGACTTTAAGTCACTTCTTCCTCTAAATCTTGTTGTTTTGCGTACATTTACACGGATTTTAACATAGAATGTTTACAATGCGGCTTATTTTCATACTGTTGCTAGACTTCGTAGAAAAAGAGCGTCTTAATGCATCGTCTTTAGCATCAAGTGTTGATAGTTATTGAACAAACATCTGCTGTTGACGGAAAGTCGATGCAATATCTGAGGTAACATTTACCTTATGTCACAGACTGTGTCAGATGGCGGCAGGAGTACGCGTCCATTTTAGAAATATAAGATGTTTCCTTTTTCACACTAAGGGTATAGTTTGACCCAGTAAGTTCCTATGATTATTCTCTTATTTTTGTTAATGTGTGAGCAACATACAGAGGATACGATGGTGCGAGGATTTATTGCGGTCTGTTGTGTAAAAAAGACCAGGTTGGTACGTGCACATCTGTAAAATAAATGGGTATTCAAGCCTAAAATAGCCTTATATATTGCTATAATATACTAAAATACACACTGAGTTATGCAGTTTTGACATAAGATCATAAATGAGATTAATACTTCTTTCACAAATTGTACATTCATGGTCAAACTCGAGGAAAACAAGAAACATCATTATAAATAAATAAAGAAAGAAAACAAGATGGCGAAGGCTGAAGATGGGAGAACAAGATCTCCCGAAACATGTTCCTAAAGGAAAAAAGTATATCTTGAGATAAATTTAGTCATAAATATTATAGTATTATATACATCAAGAAACGGACTGTAGCAGAAAGTGATTGAAATAAATAAAAATATAACTTCGAAGGGAATCTGACTAACCCCGCATATATATTGAATAAAACTAACTCATATTTCATTAATAACGTCTTGTGAATGTAAATTGCTCATTTTTATTCAAATTAAAGACCAAGGGTATCTGAAAGAAAAAGGTTCCAACAAGGTAAGTTATGGCAGGTTCCAACAAGCTAAGTAATGACAGGTTTCAAAATTTGATTTGAACATTTGGTAATTTTTTTTTTCGAATATTTGGTACTCTTCGAATTAACTGAATGTGCAGTATTAAATATTTAATGCGTGTCAGCAGTCATTTACGTTTATTTACTCTTCAGCTAGTTAAAGGTTAAAATTTCAATTGTAATTAAACTGACATTATTTGCTGAAACTTTACGTTTTGATATGTAAATCACTCTTAAAACCTATCATTAGAAATAACGCTACTTAACGCTTGTATAAATTAGTACAAAAAAAGGAATTACAAAAGGATGTTAGCAAAATAACAAAACATGATTATGTCATAATAGTTACTGTAGTGACGGTAATGGAAGCATTCCATTAAGATTATATAGTGGGGCGTTTTTGCGCCCGTGCTGAATTACAGCTTCCGGGACGTGCCCGACTGCTGTCAGATGAAAACAGTGCTGGAATTTCAACAAGACACGTAACCTAAAAATCAGGAAGGACACGCTAACCAGTTAACTGAGAAGGCGTCGGAAAACACGACTGGCGGCGCGAGTCGCGAGTTGTGCAGTGTCCCGAGTCTCAGTTAGGACTCCTGCCATTGGGTCGGTTTGAGTTCTATTTATATTTATGAGTTCTATTCAATGGAGGGCCTGAAGCGACCCTCGATGGTGGATTATACCACTGGATTATACACGTTTGTGTATTTTCGATGTTGAGTGCTTTGAATATTGTTCAACATCGAAAATACACAAAATACAAATACATATACCACAATCACATTCAATAATATAACTTTAAAATAGCCAACACACAAATACTTCACCAGACACAAGATCGCGAAGGCTGAAGATGAGAGCACGGGAGCTCTAGAAACATGTTCCAAATAAGGAAAAATAACATCTTGAGGTAAATTTAGTTATAAATATTAAATGTATTATATACATCAAGAAACGGACTGTAGCAGAAAGTGATTGAATATAAGTTATATATATATATATATATACATATATATATATTGCAGCAATACATATTTGCACATTCACCTAGGATAATACATTTATATGTAAGTAATATAAATACTGTCAGAAATATTTTAAGTGGTGTGAACGGGGACGGACAAGGGACGATAATTCCTGACCTACCACTTGTACACCTGCCGATTTTAAACGTGCGTGAGTTTTCCTGGATCTTATCTATTTAGGAGAACGATACGAGGGGGAGTATCTCTGTGTACGTGAGTACTTTAGGTATGCTTGTAAACTCTGGTTAAGATGTAAGCAAATGGGAATTTTTGAATACATTTATTTAATGAAATTCGAATTTACATTGGTGTTCATGTCCATCGACGCGTGAACAGTCGCAAATTTATTGCCAAGTGCTAAAAAATAAACGGGATTATGTAAATTGAAATTAATTACGAATGTAATTAATAAGCAACACTTAAGTAGCATGCACATAGCGAGTAAAAAGTCGCGCATGGAATGCGATTACCAGTTTGCACATCAACTCCGCCAATTTTTGCAGATAACAGGCAAAAGGCATTTTGTGTAAAAATGACGATACATTCTTCCAAGTTGAACATGCTAAAGACGGAATTTTTCCGATTTACACCAGACGATAAATTTCTGTGGAAATTACAGGGGACAGATCCTAATACTTTACCGAAGTGGACTCAATGTAGCTCCGTTTCGCAAATTAGTCTCGTCATCATCAACATCATCATCAAGCCGTAAACAGCACGTACAACGATTGACGGAGGAGCATCTGGACAATCATCATCATTGTCATCATCCAGTAGTAACACAAATAACTAACAATCTACGTGGGAGTAGCAGAATCAGCACATCGTCATCATTATCAACATCCAGGAGCCGGGCACACGCTCAAAAGCAACAATAGCTTATCAGCGGTAACACACACTAGTATACGGAGGTGAAAAATGAACAATTATTTTTGGAACATAGAACGTATAAAGAAGAGAATTATGATCATACTGATCACGTACATAGTGTAAATATTCAAATTGAAGTAATATGCAAACTTAACTTTTTGATTGCAAAATAATTTCCTACTAAATTTAAAATGATAGCATTGTTGTAAATTATAATTTCTTTTGCACGGAATAAATATTATTTAATTAAACTATTAAAAGATAACTTTTCAATTTAATATAATAAATATAATAAGACTTTCGTATATGATTCACTATGGTTAAAAATTAATTATTTATTTGATATTTATGTCAGACACCCAAGCAATTTAAATATTTTAATAAATATAATGTGTAATATTCATTTTATGTTGTTTTTATTGTAGACTTTCACAAAATTAGATATTCTGAATTATATTTTTGACTCAACTTTAAAGTGTACTGAAGGACTTATCTACTGAAACGAAGTTGTGTAGGTCTTAGAAGCCCTACGAAACGTCGAAAATTAAATTATATTAAACACATGAATTGTTTCGTTGGATAAAAACATCTAAACGAATTATAGATACAATGGCCTTGATATTCAAGAACTGCTATTTTGAAATTGGTTGAGCCTGTAACGTCAAATTGGTTGTGCCTGTAACGTCTTCAACACTAATCCAAACAAATAAATACGAGAAGCACAAGGCAAACCAATAGCGTAACAACGCGGGGATCAGGGGAACCCCTAGACCTTTAAAAAATACATCGAAATTCCACAATCCCTTAACGTAAAACTATGTCTAAGCCAGTTTTGTGTGTTAAAGTAAGGTTTATAATTAATTGTAGGAATAAAAACAACTATAATATACATAAATTATTAAAATAAACTTCGAATTGTCTTCCTTATTTGCCTTGAGAAGAATCATCATCTTCTACAAGGATTAAACGAAAAATTGTTTGTTCCGGTTCTAAGCAGACAGACTAGAGCTGATTACTCCAACGCTTCTTCTGACGCAACACAGCTCTCCGTCCACTCAGCTTGGCATTTAATAATCGTTCAGAACGCGATAATAATCCATTCAGTTAAGATGGTACAACCATTTTAACCACTACAGGGCAAACACGTCGAGTATACTCATAATATTCAGTTTCTTCCGTATGTATGCATTTCTTTTACGATCTTGGTGAGTTTACCCATCTGCCTCAGAAATCTCATTTCGGTCGTTTGGATGCGACTGTCCTGTGATTTCGTTAAAATCCAATTCTCATTTTACTGGATTTAAAATTTGTTATCAAACCTTATTTCCACTTGCTTGGACATTTGACCTACTGCTCTGCCAACGTCTTTACTTTACTCAACCTAAATCGCGGCGCGTCTGTTTGTGTTTGTGTGTTTGTGTCTGTTTGTTTGTGATCCTGTACGTTCGTGGTTTCCTCCAGGTCTGGGTTGTTGTTACTGCAATAGTATTACAGCTTCTGCATACGAACATTTTCATATCCATTACGAAGCTGTTATAATTTATCATTATTATTTAAAAATCTGTATCGCTAGAAATCTGTATCACGGTTACTTAAATGACAAACAAATCGGGGATCATTTTCCAAAACCAAAACAACCGCGGTATGCGTCACATTTCCGTTATCTTCGTTTTAACGTAACTAATTGTGTATATCATGGTGTAGATCACACATTGGCCACGTTTCAGTCAATAAGTGGAACGATAGGTCGTTGTTTTTTCCTGAAACATGGTTTACGGTGTAGAAACATCTTTGCAGGAGGTCGTCATCGGAGATGAAATTCTTGCGATCTGTTAGAGGCCTCTAATGAGATATAATTTACAATGAACACGTACGTAAAGAGTTAAACATTTTTGTCCAGGACCGGACCGCTTTGCATAAAACAAATATTGAGAGATTGACTGCACATCTCAATATGATGTCGGATGGCAGATTCCCTAAGGAAATTCGGGCATACCAGCCTATTGCGAATTACGTGAGTATACGTGAGTAGACGTATTTCCTTTGGAACCGGATAAGACGTTCTTCCTATTCCCTGATGAAAGAAGGAGAAGAAGAAGAAGAAGAAGAAGAAGAAGAAGAAGAAGAAGAAGAAGAAGAAGAAGAAGAAATATTTATCTGTATATTTCTTACCTAAAACCACGCATATAGTATTTGTCATAATGTAATGTGTTAAGTAGTATTAATAAATATTTACGCATTAATTAGTTCTTAATATAAATTATATATTAATTAATTTAAAAATATTTTTTTTCTACTGTTATAATCATGTACCTAATATTAGCTGTAATAATAAGTAATGTAAATAACAAAAAGTTTTAATAAAAGATAGTAAATTTCAAAACGACTTCCCACGCAACAACAGTGTATGTGTGCGCGTGAACATTTGCTTTTGTAACCGTTTTTGAATGTATATCTGTATGTGGTGGCTTACATCGGCAGATTTCCTACTTTTAACAAATGTGTACGTTAGAATTATTTTTAGCGTAAAAGGCGAGTTTTTTTTAATTTTGTATCGGTCAAAAGACGTGTATTCTAATTATACCCATCAAAATGATGAGAGTAGTTAGATGAAAAGCAAAATAACCTTGCGTTCACACGTATGTCTATTCACATAAAACGTATTTCTGTTAAAGCTGATATTTTTATTTCTGTCTCTAATATTCAGTACTCCTTTAGTAAGAATGATAATACTAACTCTTCTTTAAACCATTTGTTTAGACATATATCCACAGAATGATGTTATTATATACTTTTAAATTTTAACATCAAACTTTTTATTGAAATAAAGTAAATATTAAGAAGTAAGCTATTATTAATGCTCCTTCAAGTTACGAGTCAGTTTAAGTTACAAGGAAACTAGAAGTTATATTTAATGATAACGGAAAATTACCTTGAATTAACTTTGCTTTCCTTAGTATGTATTCACGCAACAATTTATTCAAAGTCGTTTTGAATATAGCCAATTCAAACTTTAAATATTACAACATTTTATATCGGTAACGATTTACTAAAATGATTTATGTTCGCCAGTTAATTTAATAAATTGTAAACTAGCAGTATGTCTTGCAAATCATAAATCATAGTGAGAAGAATGTAAGACTAGAGTTACTTCATTTTAAGTTTTGATTTATTTTTTAGAAATATTTGTTCAAACACTATATATGTTCAAATGCGTTTGAAGAACTAAGTAACATTATTGAAATCTAAGGTGTCCCTAATGAAATTTACTAGTACCAATTATCATTTATTTGTAAGATGTTTTCCCGTTCTTGTTGTGAAATAGATACCTACAGTACGTCTGCGTTCTTAGAAAATTGAATGCAACGTACGTTTTTTACGTTAAAGGTAAGAAATGGCTCTCCTTCGATAATTTATTAAAGTACAACAAGATAAACGTAACCCTAGTAGGAAAAATATCTTTGAATAGAGGTGTTAAAATTGTGTATCTTGCATTGATTGACTAGAGTCTTGGCACTTGGTAGAACATTTTATTAATACTTGAATTTAATAAATAAACATTTGGTACAGTTCTACAGATAATATTTATTTTCCTGACAGTTGTTTCACCAGTTACTGCTGCTTCAGAGGTTGGATCTGAACTGACAGATTTGAAATATATTGTTACGACGGTCTACTTGATCGTCGTAGGTACAGTGGAAAACAAAATACAAGACACCAATTAATTTACTAATCACCAGCTTTAATTTTCACAGTTAAAGAGTTCGTAATTAACAACACAATCTCTTACAACAAATCAGATAAAAATTGATCGCACGCAATAAAATGTCAACTAATGTTAAAACACAATTGTATTACAATATATCGCCCGATTATAAAACACAGCACTTCACTAATAACCACTTGAACGCACACAGTAATATCGCCCGATAATAACTCGAACCGCACGTAATAAATCGCAACTATAACTGAAAACTAAGGCCGCTGCCGCCTAGTATTTATACAACGCTCACAGACCAGAAGATTCCAAACTGTGCGTCAGCGCCAGTGTGTAGGACGTAATTAATTGCGGCCTTGACACACTCCGCGCGTCTGTCCTGTTCCAGAAAAGTCTCGCGAATGCGTCGAGAATCACGTACGTCACACAGATTCTGCTGGATTCAACTAGAACATTCGATAAACAAGTGGATTGTTCTGTGATGCCGTAACATTATGTTAGCTGGGGGAGGGTCGGAGCTAGTGTATGATTGAGGGTGCATTGGAAAGTCCCAGGTAACCGGTTTGACAAAGATCGGAGTACTACTGTTATTAACAAAAAGTACCGTTACTGGCTAATTATGAATCGTATACAATACACTTCCGCGTGAAAAATATCACAAGTCAACTACTTGTCACTTAAACTATTGTACGTCTAAATATTTACAAGATATGTATAGGCAAAGGTGATTATAAATACGCCTACTATACAATAAGCTTCAGTGTTTGATTGACAGTATAACAGTATGTAATTAATAGTGTAATGTAAACTATTTAAAAAACATATATAATATAACTAGTATAAATAAAGTAAAATGGATTTAAATTATTCACGGAGTTAATGTTGAGACTGTCTTCCATATAAAACAATGTGTATAAATATTACAAATGAGGATGATTTGACTCTATATTAAACTAATGGATAGTACAGTTGTTAATTATTTCTAAATAACATACAGCTTTTTTCTAATTTACATTAACCAAATTAAAATAACCAAGTAGTACTAGTTTTACTTGTGTACTAGTAATACTTTTTCCAGTATAAAGTAAAATATATTAAAATGTACAACCCTAAACTGGTATGAATAAAACAGATTTTAATGATTGACTGAAACAATGGGACATCTTCTGTACCAAACAATGTATACATAAAAATAAAATAAATTTAAATTATTGTTTGGATCAAACAACATCCCCGATATTGTAAACGCATAATAATTTGTAAATTTTACGTTACTGTAAATATTGTAAAATTACAAATGGGAATATGTTTCATGATTCTTCTGTTTTTACCTAACCATATCGTAAATACAAAATCATAAATTAATAAAAATTATTTTCTGATATCGTATATAAACAAGAAATAAGTTATACGTAAATATATTTAATGTAATGATATTTTTAGGTTGATTCCTGCTCACAAAACAAAATTAATCACAACAATTTGGATTACTTCAAAATTTAATAATATTTTCAAATGTCTTATGCGACACACCAAAGGATGTTGACATATCGGTTACATAAAACTCTAATAATTATTTTATTTTAAGTTCGGATCCCTTTCCTCTTGCACATTTTTACGGTACGGTAAAAATATTTAATTTTTTTATCTCAGTTATATTTCATTTCTTTCACCTCTGCTTCATTTGCACTTAGTCGATACTACAATAAATCATTGATTCCATATCTAACAAATAGGACTGTATTACAATGACGTACGATAGCAATTAAATAACAGCTATTAGCTATTTAAATCAAACTTGTTTGTTTGAGTCTATTGTTACGACAGTCTAATGATCGTCGTATGGTACAGTGGAAAAAATACAATACACCAATAACATTGATAATCACCAGCTTTAATTATCACAATTAAACAGTTTGTATTTAACAAGACAGTCTCTTACAACAAATCAAACAGAATTGTTCACATGCAATAAAAAAAGGTCAACTGATATAAAATAAAATTGTATTACAACTGTCCCGCACAAATATAAAACACGTAACACTCCGCCACAATACGTCGAACCGCACTGTAATAATTCGCAACTCAAACTCACGGTGTAATCGCCCGATAATAACTAACTGAGCGTAGCTGAGTACTTGTATTTATACCCCGCTGAGATTCCAGAATATTCGCTAATAGCCGTCTACTATAAAACACTAGAACGTAATAAATTGCGGCCTTGAACAAATCACGCGCGGACCGGTATGGTCTGGTATTGAGCCGATAGTTGACGCGTAATTGTCTTTCACCCCAAAGTAGCCGCATTATGTACGCACACGCACATTACAGCCGGATTCCACTGGAACATTCGATAAACTTGTAGAACGTTCCGTATTGCGTAACACCTTTTCCGCATTACGTAACATTCTGTATACAGACTTGTTCATATGTGCCACAGACTTTTGTTAAAGTGCAAGTTACACAAATATAGGTACGCACGCACGGATCATATTGAAATTAGTACATTGACAGAATATGCTTTAAGTTATATTGCCTTTTAATAAACCACAATTGTTTATAAACAACAAGTGAGAGTCAACGTATGCTATAAGTACACAAGACTTATGGAAGAAACTCAGATTGTACCTAAACCTAAAATATGTTGGAAGGTGCATAATAGCGTAGTAGAAAATTCTCTCAAAGTATCTGTATGTGTGAAAAAACACATATGTGTTTGTCATCCGTAACAAACCTTTGTGAGTGTCTGAATAATGAGAAGTGTACTTCAAAGTTAATCAACATTCTACTACTGTGTACCGGACTACATGTCCGATTACACTATATCCGGTAACATATTTGACCGATTACACATATTTGTTTTTAAAAATGATCACATAACAAGGAAGTGCTAAGTTATATGAATAAACTAAGAGGATTGAAGTTTAAAAAAACACACTTTTCAACTGCAACAAAACACACTAAATAAAAAGCAAGAGTTGTAAGTTATAAGTTAACAATTAAATAATTCTAATATTCTTACATGTTTTAAAGGAAGTAGGACGGACGTATTATTGACAAATGACAGAACACATGAAAAAAAAATGTAGGTATAATTTACGTTAACAAGGAAAAATTAAAATTTGTAATCAGAGTTGTCATGTAAATACCTCCAAGAGTATTTTCCAACTTAGTTTATGTATACAAAACAATAACATTCTGATTGGAGATTACCTTTACACTCAGATTTGCTGTATTATGTTACAAACGTAAAACACGTAAATCTTTTGTTGGCGTACATAAAAGAAAGCATTGATTTACTAAATCGGGCTGCTTTTTGATCAAATCTAACAAAATTTAACAACATATACCCATTGCATGTTATGTAGGTGTACATTTGTGAATGTGTATATACACGCATAACCGATATGCGCTAAAGCGTCTGTACGTGTTGCAGAAAATAACGTCCTTCAGTTCTAAATAACGGGAATAAAAATTGGACTGTTAATAGAAAGAGCAAAAATAACAAAAATTATTGTAAACAAAAAAAAAGATAACCTAATCTTGCCTTCCACTAACTTATAAAATGTTACACTAATTTAATTACATTTTCAGATATTACGTCAAATTATGTTTCCTTTAGATACTATCGTTTTCGGTTACTGAAGCTTCTTATAACAAAACCGACAAGTACATTTCGACAATAATACGCATAATACGCCAAAATATTGATACCTATTAGAGCAGAAGCAGAAGGCAAAGCGTACTATTTTTAGAAATCACTATCATAATATGACGGCATCCTGATCTTGAAACATCTATAATGTATTTGGTTAAATTTAAATTGTGAAGTCAAAAAAACTTAAAGTTATTTATTTTCTCAGTACACCAGTAGTGGTTTATTTTCTAGGGCAGCTCAGTAGACCAGTGGGTATGGCACCTGGCTACTAACCTAAAGGTCCCGGGCTCGATTCCCGGGCCCGCACCATAAAATCAAGGTGCATTTTTCAGCCCCCAGGTCGACTCAGCCTGTTGAAAATGAATACCTGGGATAGCATCCTGGGGATAATAATGGGCGGCTGAAGCATAGTGCTGGCCCCACTGCCTTCCTTGTGTGCCGTACGGCTCGCATAAGGCAGCCTACCCTGCCTTCTCCTACAGAACTTCAGGTGGTACACATGGAAGCCATTATTATTATTTATTTTCTGTGGGTAAACACTTTCGTATGACACTGAAATTATTAACTTCAATAATACAAAATCTGCAGAACTCATTCGGCAACTGGAACCCGTTAACGTCGAGTAAGAGCACACTGTTATGACAAATATTAGTTTGAAAAAACGTTTATAAATTTTAATTTTTGATAAGCTTTCAATAAACATTGAACTTTATAGTATTACTTCTTACTTAAGAAACAGATTAGTAGAGTGAGAAATTCAGTATTAACCTTTGCTAAAATTTAATCACTTCACATCTTGCAATTTTTACTGGTTATGGTAGAAAATGCGTTGTCATATTAAAAATAATACTTCATGTCTGGCAAAAAGATAAATAAAAATTTACATTGTATTTTTCTGTACATTATTAGTGCTGTTAATATACTTAAATTTTAATTTAAATAATTAAGAATGTAACGTTTCCTCGTGGCTACAAAATAATAATGTTATAATTTGTTAAACTTGAAATTAAAAAAAAAATTTATTTCAAGATAAAAAAAAATTTGTTTTTTCTGAAACAATATTTGTTTCGGGTTTTTTGTTATCTGTATTTAGGAAATAATTTTTATTATTGTCTGATGTAAAAATTTTAATTATATTATGGTTGATAGTGTTGTGGTGTCACTTTCTATGAATAACATTTTAGTTAATATGGTTAATTTCGGTACTGGTCGATAGACGGCTCTTCTTCTTCTTCAATATGCTCCTTATTTTCGTAAATACCGCCTTTCGGTTAGTCCGTATTCTTGAATTAACTTATTCCTTAATTATATTTAAAGTAAAATTCAACCAATTTGCATAATTAGAGTGTTTATTAACAATTTATTAAAAATATCGATAGTAATCGATTGTTGACAACAGTATCGACTCCTTACTCAGGGGCGGTCGACAAAAACTTTACATTAATAGTGTATATAAAATATTGTTCTTTTAACGGTTATGTTAGAATAGCCAGAGAAGGGTAGGGCCAAGAAAGTATAACATTTACAATAAAAATGTCTTAAAAATAACAATTACAAAGTTATTAATCAATATAGAAAGTTTATATAGTATAATATTCGAACCAATGCAGACTAGACGTTCATTTGTTCCACCTCGAATAGAATGCTGGGAAAATCAAAATGGCCGACAGAAGTATGCGTAGTTGAATGTCCATCACCTCGACGAATATTTCTTACAATAAAGATGTCTTTTCACTGCTTCTTCGTCTCAGCAATTGTGGATATTAGTTCTGGAGTTAAATGAGTGTTCCTGGTGTAGTGTTTATTAGTTCACTTGGTGTAAATGTGTGTTATTAGGTCTATGTCACTTTGGTTAAATGTGTCGCATATAACCCTTTTGGTTTTGTCCGTAAAATTTATTTGTAGTGGTGTTAGTTCAATTATTTAGGCGTATGTGGTTCTGTTTATCTGTAGTTCACTGTTTATTGTTTGTTTTCACTACTTCTCAAGTTAAAATTCAAAATTAAAAATTTTACAAAACTTGCACTGAATTCGATTTAAGTATCGCACGCCATTCATATAGGTTATACGGAGCAAAACCTCGTTTAAGTGTTCGCTTCAACGGATAATAATTAACTGTTCTCATTTCCTTCGTCTCCTGAAAATCTTAGCCAATTTAATATAGATCATACATTGTTTCAAATTATCTTAGCTTCCGATACATTTTATTTGAATACATTATACACGGAAAATATTTTCTTTATTATTTAACTATATGAAATACTAAATACATATTCGGCTTCTTTAATCTATTTTGCTTATTTTGATACTAATTAATATAGTTTTACAAAGTTTTTATTTAAAAAATTTATATTTCTTTTATGTTGGAAAAGTAGGCTTAAATTTGTGTTTCCTGTCCTTGTTCAGATAATAGCCATTTTCTCTGATATAATTATTATTATACTGAGTTGTCTTGATTATTCATCTCTTCTTTCACAGCACTAACACTTAACTAAAAATGAACTTTTTTCATGTGAAAAACTTACTATTTTATTGTACGCGTTTCGGCTTAGTATCCGCCTTCTTCAGCTTTGGTAACAGACTGCCAGCATTTTGTAACGGTTGTGTGGAAGGTGAAGTGGGGGCGGTGTGTGGAAGAAGGGGATTGGCGCGGGGATTCAACTTACTGTTTGTTTTCTGTATAATTGTGTCAAAAAGTGTATGTGATTTATATTGTAATTGATCGTTGAGTATGTTGTTTGGTTGTGTTGTGTGGTGTTTATATATTTCGTATTGTTCAGTTGTGTTGAGTTTTTGACCTTTGGGTATGTAATGTAAAATTTCAAGATTAGTGTCTATGTTGGTGTAACTGTGGTTTTCTGTGTGTATGTGTGTGGCAAATGCAGAGTGTATATTGTTGTTGGTTAAAGCTTTTAAGTGTTCAGAATAACGGGATGAAAAAGATCTTCCCGTCTGGCCTATGTAGAAACTATTGCAGTCATTACAATTTAATTTGTAAACACCTGTTTTGTTATATTTGTCTATGTCTGTGTTTGTATTATAACAAAACAGGTGTTTACAAATTAAATTGTAATGACTGCAATAGTTTCTACATAGGCCAGACGGGAAGATCTTTTTCATCCCGTTATTCTGAACACTTAAAAGCTTTAACCAACAACAATATACACTCTGCATTTGCCACACACATACACACAGAAAACCACAGTTACACCAACATAGACACTAATCTTGAAATTTTACATTACATACCCAAAGGTCAAAAACTCAACACAACTGAACAATACGAAATATATAAACACCACACAACACAACCAAACAACATACTCAACGATCAATTACAATATAAATCACATACACTTTTTGACACAATTATACAGAAAACAAACAGTAAGTTGAATCCCCGCGCCAATCCCCTTCTTCCACACACCGCCCCCACTTCACCTTCCACACAACCGTTACAAAATGCTGGCAGTCTGTTACCAAAGCTGAAGAAGGCGGATACTAAGCCGAAACGCGTACAATAAAATAGTAAGTTTTTCACATGAAAAAAGTTCATTTTTAGTTAAGTGTTAGTGCTGTGAAAGAAGAGATGAATAATCAAGACAACTATAATACCGCAGATAAAGCGTATTTCATCAATAAGTACAGAAACGCCAAGCAACAAGTAACAAAAACTTCCTTACACATAGCATTCAATAAAACTTGTCGAAAACACAACATCATACCAACACACGCACAAGTTACAATAAAACAAAACACACATACAGCACTACAAACCAAACGGAAATTAGAACAAATAAACCTAAACAACATAATCAATTATTTATACCATAAAAAAGACACACTCAACAGACAGGCATATAACTTACACATGAAACTCACACAAATATTACACCACACAGAACTTGAAAATGTAATACAACACACACAAGACAACATAGAAAAACTCAAATTGACAATACAACATCGACACATCAAAAAAATAACTAACCTCACAACACACACAATTGAATCAATCCCTGAACCGGCACACATATTCCACGCACGCGTAGTCAATACAACACACATTAATTTCACAAAAGATGAAATGGATTTATTAAACAAAGGACTGAAACATAATTTGAATACCAATACAACTAACATAAAAAATCACAATAAACACATACGCGACATCATCATAGACGCAGAAACGGCTGTACAAAACACGCAACTCAACGACCATGACCCGATACGTCACGACATAAAAAGGAAACTTCAAAACACACATACAAAACCAAAAATACACAACAATGAAATAAAAACACTCAATAGTGTAAAACACAAGTTACTCGAACACAACACAACAATCCTAAAAGCCGACAAAGGTAACATTAGCGTCATAATGGACAAACACCAATTAAACACTAAAATCGAAAGTTTCTTCAACGAAAATAATATAACGGAAATAAATAAAGACCCCACACTAAAATTTCATAAACAGATTAATAAATTTATAAACAACACCAAACATATAATCAAACCAGAAAACGCCAAATACCTTAAACAAATAAAACCTAACCCCCCTAAACTAAATGTATTACCAAAAATACATAAACCTAACATTCCAATCAGACCATTAATAAACAACACACAGGCCCCCTCCCACAAAATAGCAAAACAACTAGACAAAATAATCAGAGAAAACATAAAACTCAGCAACAACACCTCTATCAAAAACAACATTGACCTAGTCAGGAAAACTGAACACATACACATCCCACATAACTCAACTCTGGCATCTTTTGATATAACCAATTTATACACTAATGTCCCCATCAAAGAAACTATACAAACACTAGAACAACTACTCAGACAAAACAACACACCTGAAACACACATACAAGAAATCATCACACTTACCAAAATAATAACTGAACAAAATTACTTTACATACAATAACAAAATATACACACAAACAGAAGGACTCCCAATGGGATCCCCCATATCAGGAATACTAGCAGAAATATATATACACAACATTGAACAGAACCACATAATAAACAACAACAAATACACTAACAAAATTATATACTGGCACAGGTATGTAGATGATATATTACTTTTATTCAAAGGCAACACAAGACAAGTTGAAAACTTCCACAAATACATAAACACTATACACTACAAATTAAAATTTATACTGGAAACTGAACAAAACAATAGTATAAATTTTCTAGACCTAACAATTAACAAAACTAACAATACACACACGTACAAAATATACAGGAAACCAACCACAACTGACATGGTTATACACAACACATCAAACCACCCAACACAACATAAACATGCGGCCTTCAACCATATGCTCCATAGACTAACTAAAGTACCCTTAAATAAACAAGATTACACCGACGAACTCAACACAATAAAATACATAGCAATAAAAAACGGTTATAACCCCAATTTAATAAACATACTACACAAACGCATCAAAAACAAAAACAACAAAACACTAAATACCATCAACACACAACACAATAAGTACATCACACTCACATACCACAACTCATACACACACAAAATCGCCAATACATTCAGAAAACACAAATACAAAATAGCATTCAGAACAACCAATACCATCAAAAAACACATCAGTAATACAAACACAGACATAGACAAATATAACAAAACAGGTGTTTACAAATTAAATTGTAATGACTGCAATAGTTTCTACATAGGCCAGACGGGAAGATCTTTTTCATCCCGTTATTCTGAACACTTAAAAGCTTTAACCAACAACAATATACACTCTGCATTTGCCACACACATACACACAGAAAACCACAGTTACACCAACATAGACACTAATCTTGAAATTTTACATTACATACCCAAAGGTCAAAAACTCAACACAACTGAACAATACGAAATATATAAACACCACACAACACAACCAAACAACATACTCAACGATCAATTACAATATAAATCACATACACTTTTTGACACAATTATACAGAAAACAAACAGTAAGTTGAATCCCCGCGCCAATCCCCTTCTTCCACACACCACCCCCACTTCACCTTCCACACAACCGTTACAAAATGCTGGCAGTCTGTTACCAAAGCTGAAAAAGGCGGATACTAAGCCGAAACGCGTACAATAAAATAGTAAGTTTTTCACATGAAAAAAGTTCATTTTTAGTTAAGTATTATACTGAATCTAAGATTGATATAATTGTTTATCTTTCCTTAATTTCTTGCAATTTTGTTCATTACTTATTGTTTTTAAATATAATTCATTTATCTATGACTCCTCCTCTGAAATTTTAGTTAATACATTTTATTTTTATGTATAATTTTACTTATCTTCTGACAATATCTTTATAAAGTATAAGTTACATTGTACTGCTATATGGTGGGTTTATCTTACATTAATTTCATCAGTTTAGTTGGTTTATAGGACTATATTTGTCAATTATAATGTAGTCTAAATTTACTATCTGGCCTAGATTTTATCTGTTGTTACTTACAAAGTTTTTAATAATACCCTTAGTTCATACCCTTTCTGACCTTCTATTCTAATATAATATTCATTAATAATTTCTTCCTTTACTACTATAACCTTTAGTATTGATTTTCAACAATTAAAACATAACAATTATTTAATATTAAATCTGGTATTTAGAATCATACCTTTTTTTGTACTGATTACTTACAGTAACTTCTAAAAAACATTTTACTATATAGGAATGATATACACATTCAGATATGGCATTCATAATTCAAACTACTAAACAAAATAACATTTTATAAATACAAGGATTAATTTCTATTTCTAAATCTTATTTATAGAGTTCATATATGGAAATTGGAACCTAACATTTTGTTCCATTAAATTTTTTAACACTCCCTTAAAACTATTTGGTTACAGTATTATCTGTTTTTCTTAATTTTAGGGATGTATTCCCCGTCACTTTATGTACTAACTCCAAGCTATCTATTTATATTATTTATTCCTTTGAATGTCCTCATATAAACAGTGGCATTTTATTAGAAAAAGTATTCATTGCTCCTTCACCATATTATTTGATTAAATATCATTCATGATACTATTTTAAAAAAACACTTAAAGTTATTTAAATGTACAGTAATTCATGTAACTTCTCAAAGTTTATTTATGATAATCTAATAACTTGCACTTGTCCCTGGTTATTTCTTGATACTATCACTAGTCCTTTCATAGTTTTATAATATCAAATTGTTTAACCATGGGGGAACTGTTAAGATTTGTCTATTTAAATTATACAATAACTTTCTTGGGTGCACTTCTACTTATCACTTTAAACACTTTTTGTTTTTATTAGTTTTACATGAGTTTATGGTTTGTTGGGGTGTTATACTTTCTATAGTGACATTTACTTTCTTTAGGGGTTTTTGTTTTCTCCCTATTGGGTTTCTTTTGTGTATTGGTCGTGTTCTACTTCCCCTATTCTATGTGATCTTCACTTGTCCCTGTTCATTAGGTATCTTTGTTTGTTTTGGATATCTTCCTTCTTCATTCTTGGTTTCTTCAGTACCATTTCGTTATTATTTACTTTTGTTTATACTGGTCTGTTGACTTGGTCTGGGTAGCTTCCTTACCTACTCCTATCCTACCTGGGTATTATTGTTATTTTAATTTTAGTTTCCCGTGGTTTTATTTTGTTGTACATTCATATTAGTTGCAGATTTTTTCTTTATGTTTACTTTTTCTTGTTATAATGGTAATTTATTGTGCTTTTTATTTGGTTTTCATTTGGATCTTTCTGGATATTCCATATACTTAATTTTTACTAATGATCATCTGGTAATTGATTTAAGTGGATTATCTGTCATGCTACAGTTTGCTCTCCTCCAGAAGTGATTAGTTCAGATCATACTTGGTTTGTCTCTAATAATTGCTTATGATATTTATTATAACTTATATTTCTTTACTTCCTTTCCATTTCTAAATTTGTTTTCTTTATTTTTGAGCTTATCTATATTTCATTGTTAACTGGATTTTTCTTGATAGACAATAGTCATCTGAGGTTCATTATATTTTATTTTTTCATTTTTTTCTTAACTTGGTTCTTTATCCTTGTGATATTTATTCCCTAACATTCCCTAACACGTGAGCTGGGGCAGTTCAGAGGGGCACTGTAGGCTTCACTACTCTGCTGGCCATACTACGTCATTTATTGATTACAGAGGCAAATCATCTCTGCTCAAAACATAATACTACTGCTGGACTTATCTACAGACAGTTATTAATAAAAGTTACATAAGAATAGTCCACCTTATGACTATAAAAAAATTAAATATCTTTGGATTCTTCACTTCGTATTTGCTCAGATCTCTTAATATTTCGATTTTAGTTAAGTTCTATCTCAGTTACTTTTCTCAATGGTTAGCTCTGCTGGCATTTTATTTCTTCTTATGTTTGGAAGCTGGTTTAATGTAATTATCACTTGTTATTCAGTGTAATGTTTTTATTTATTTTAATTCTCTGTTATACCTTGACTGTTATTACAATCTTCTTCTGGTCATTGATAGCATATATTTTGTATTATATTTTTTCTTTTTCTCCATTCTTATGAATCGTTCCACTAGTTTTATGTTCTTGCAATTACTCTTTATTTGTCCTTCTTATAATTGACATTTATTTTATGATCATATTTTTCTTATGGATTTATTTATACATAGTTATTTCTTCCTTTTCAAAATTTTATTCCGCTCTTGCTTTTTATCCAAATGCACTTTTAATTATTAACTTTATGTGGTCATTGTCTCTGCTTATTTTGCTTAAAAGTCTTATTAATTTCACTTCACAATAAGTTTATTCATTTTAATTGTATCTGTGGTTTTTACTGCGATTTCTTTATTCTCAAAATTTTTTCATAATTGGTTCCATATATAATTGTTTGTAATGTGAACTTACTCTTCCTTTTGAATGTTGTGGTTATTCTTCAAAATTCTTTTTCTTTTCTTTTATATTCCATTATTTGAGTTTCATAGATGTTTGGTAGCAAGTTGTACTTACTTGGTTTTTTGAGTTTGTTTTATTCAATTCATTTTCTTTTTACTTCCAGAAAGTTTTTTCATAACTTGTTCTTTGTAAATTGATTTTACAATGTATCTGATTTTTTGTTGATTTTATTCTAAATTCCTTTTCCTTTTCTCTCTTAATTAATTTCATAAATCATAGGTAGTAAGTTGTGCTTACATTGTTTTTAAATTTGTTTGTATTTTACTAAATTCTTTTTCTTTTAGTTTTTTCATTAATTCAAAAGTCATTTGATAAATATTAGGTAGTAAGTTGTGCTTACATTGTTTTTGAATTTGTTTGTTCTAATTCTCTTCTTTTTATTTTTATTCCAAAAGTCGTTTCATAAATATTAGGTAGTAAGTTGTGCTTACACTGTTTTTGAATTTATATGTTTAATTCTCTTCTTTTTATTTTTATTCCAAAAGTCGTTTCATAAATATTAGGTAGTAAGTTGTGCTTACATTGTTTTTGAATTTATATGTTTTTTACTAAATTCTTTTATATACATCCAATTACTCATAATATTTTTTTATGGACGCCTGGTTATATACACCTTTGATCTTTTCTGAATCCATATCCTTTACTTCATAAGTATTATTATTTTTTACATTGGAGATTACATATGGTCCTGTGTATACTAACAATAACTTCTTCGTTATTCCTTCCAGTGTACTGGGTAGTTCACGATTTTTTAATAAGGTTTTTTCTCCCTGTTCATAAGTTATTAATTTACCACTAGCCTTTCGATATTTATTTTGCCGTTTTTCCTGGTCTTCTGCAACCTTGTTGTAGAATTTTACTTTGTCAAATTTGTAAATATTCTTTATGGGGAACTCTAGGATTTTTGCGATCTCTCGTGGGGGTGGTTTTTCGTACATGGCGGATTATGGGGTTACTCCTATAGCTGGATGGTATGCCAAGTTGAGGAATTCCTCCGTGGCTTCTAGATAGTCTTGCCACCTTTTTTTTTGATGGTGACAATAAGTTCTTAGGATCCTCCACACTTCTCGTAACACCCGCTCTGCCGGATTACTGCTCGGGTGGTAGACCGAGGTTTTGTATGTTTTTTAAGTAATTACAACTAATAATTTTAATATTGTTATTATTATTTGCTCTTGACAATTCTCTTTTATACCCAGGCGATAGGAGCAGCAAAAGGTCCTGACTATTTATTACTGCCTCCTCCCGTTTAAATTCTCATTATCCTGGTTATTAATATTTGGACCAACGGAGGCGTCAGTTGGGAAACCTTGAGTGGGTTCCAGCCGTTCCGTTCGCTGTTCGTATATTTGTTCTCTATTTGGTTGCCGCTCTGGGTCATCTAGACTGGTACTTCGCCTAGACGGATTATACCTTGAATTATCCCGTTCTCGGCTTCTGCGTCGGTCTTCGTATTCATGGAAACTGTTCCGCCGTTGATGGTTGTATCTGCGTTGATTGTTTCCTTCGGCGCGTATAAAATTTACCCGGGGTCGGGAGAACCTGTTGTTGTTATTAGTATTGTTATTTGGGTAACCCCTATTGTTATTATAATACCGTTCGGTATTATTAGTATGGTTTGGGTTTCTCTGGCTATTTATATTTGGATTTGGGTAATAATTGGCTCGATTACTGGGGTACCCGTTATTATTTCTGTTAATATTTTGATTCACATTACCGTTATTGTTATTATTATTACTACCGTTGGTATTGTTCTGATTATTATAATTGGGATTATATCGGTTCCCTTGGTACCCACTGCTGTTCTGATGATTATTGTTGTTCGGGTACGGATTACTTCGGAATTCTGGCCGCTCATTCCTTCTTCTGCTTTGCCTATAGTATTCCTCATTCTCATAGTTTTCTAAGAGTTCCGTCATCGCCTGGATGGTCTTTATTTGGCTACTTCTTCTTGCTCGCATGACCTCTTCATCATAATGGTAGGAGAGCTTATTTACCAGGCATTCTTCCGGTATGGCCGGTTCCAGGTGCTTCGCCAGGCATACCTTCCCAAGGAAGTACGCGGTCATCGTATTACCAAATTGTGTCTTGTATCGGCCATGGCAGATGTTGTCCCTTATTAGATTTTGGGTGGTCTCCGACCAATACTTGGCCTTGAACAAATTCTTAAATTGTTGGTAATCCTCTATCTCACTGCGGTTTGCCATCCACCAGTTGTCCGTCATTTCACGGAATGATTCGTCCAACAGCTCTCGATTATTTAACCTCTATTTCCTCTATGTTTGGCCATGTATTCCTCGATCCGGGCCAAGAACTCCATTGGCTTCCTTTTATATTGGCGGAAGTTCAGCCATTCCCTATTTCGTTGATGGGGATATTTGTGAAGTTGGTTGGTCGGTTCCGAATAGCTTCCATTTCTTCCTGGCTCTGCCGCACTTGACCAGTGATGTTCGTCATTACTACCTCCGTTCCGTCGCACCTTTCAGTAAATTGGGTACGTACTTTACTTAGTTCTTCCTGACTTTCCCTTCGGTTCTCTTCTGCCTTCTTGCGACTATGTTCTTCGATATTTGTGACTTTGGTGTTTACCACTTCCTTGAATTCTTGTACTACCCGTTCAGTTAGCCGACATCTTTCATCAACTTCTCTGATCTGTTGATTTATAATTATTGTTTCTTCTTCCAACTTTTTATTCATAGATTTCTTATTATCCTTGAGTTCTTTGTTCATTTCTTTTCTTAATAGTTCCATTCGTTCGACTAACTTGTCTAGATTCTCCTGGTTAACTTCCCTTAATTCTTCCCTTAATAGTTGGTTATCCTCTCTAAATTCTTCCAATCCCTCCCCCATCTTATCTTCCATTTTCTTGTTATTCTCCTCCATTTTTTCTTCCATATTCTTGCTATTCTCCCTCAACTCTTCCTTCAATCGTTGGTTGTCATTTTCTATCTTCTTCCTAGTTTCATCAATTTTATGATTGGTGTTTTCAATTTTATTACTCAATTCTTCTTTTGTTGCTTGGTTGTCCTTCTTCAATTCTTCTTTTGTTGCCTCTATGTTCTTCCTTAATCCTTCTTTCGTGGATTCTATGTTTTTATTTATTTCATTCAAACTTTCCTTCAAGGACTGTTGGTCTTCCTTCCTTTCTTTACTATTTTCTTCTGTGGTGGAATCCATTTTCTTATGCAAGTTTTCCTCCATCTTCATGTTACTGGATTTGATTTCTTCTATCATCATCCTGAACATCTCTTGTATATTTCCATTCTCCGTTCGTGATGGTTTCTCGGGTGGTTCTACCCGTTCCTCCCGGACATTGATTTCCCCTGTCTGTGTGGGCATTTCCGGTTGTTCCTTTGATTGTACTGATGGTTTTGGTTCCCTTGGGGGTAATAACGTTTCTATGTCCTCCTTCGGTGTTGCCTCCTTATCCTCCATATTAATTTCTTTTTCGGCCTCTGCCGCCCTTTTCTTGGATGTGGCACGACGTTGCATTTTTCCTTTTTCTCTGGCTGGATAACCGCTGCCAAGCTTAAATTAGAAATTGTGCGAGTTATATTAGACCTTTAATCCCTAATTAAATCCCCACTTTGGGCGCCAATTTTGTAACTTTTCCTGGTGGTTACAAAATAATAATGTTATAATTTGTTAAACTTGAAATAAATAAAAACTGTTTTTTCTGAAAAAATATTTGTTTCGGGTTTTTTGTTATCTGTATTTAGGAAATAATTTTTGTTATTGTCTGGTGTAAAAATTTTAATTATATTATGGTTGATAGTGTTGTGGTGTCACTTTCTATGGATAACTTTTAAGTTAATATGGTTAACTCCGGTACTGGTCGATAGACGGCTCTTCTTCTTCTTCAATATGCTCCTTATTTTCGTAAATACCGCCTTCCGGTTAGTCCGTGTTCTTGAATGAACTTATTCCTTAATTATATTTAAAGTAAAATTCAACCAATTTGCATAATTAGAGTGTTTATTAACAATTTATTAAAAATATCGATAGTAATCGATTGTTGACAACAGTATCGACTCCTTACTCAGGGGCGGTCGACAAAAACTTTACATTAATAGTGTATATAAAATATTGTTCTTTTAACGGTTATGTTAGAATAGCCAGAGAAGGGTAGGGCCAAGAAAGTATAACATTTACAATAAAAATGTCTTAAAACTAACAATTACAAAGTTATTAATCAATATAGAAAGTTTATATAGTATAATATTCGAACCAATGCAGACTAGACGTTCATTTGTTCCACCTCGAATAGAATGCTGGGAAAATCAAAATGGCCGACAGAAGTATGCGTAGTTGAATGTCCATCACCTCGACGAATATTTCTTACAATAAAGATGTCTTTTCACTGCTTCTTCGTCTCAGCAATTGTGGATATTAGTTCTGGAGTTAAATGAGTGTTCCTGGTGTAGTGTTTATTAGTTCACTTGGTGTAAATGTGTGTTATTAGGTCTATTTCACTTTGGTTAAATGTGTCGTATATAACCCTTTTGGTTTCGTCCGTAAAATTTATTTGTAGTGTGTTAGTTCAATTATTTAGGCGTATGTGGTTCTGTTTATCTGTAGTTCACAGTTTATTGTTTGTTTTCACTGCTTCTCAAGTTAAAATTCAAAATTAAAAATTTTACAAAACTTGCACTGAATTCGATTTAAGTATCGCACGCCATTCATATAGGTTATACGGAGCAAAACCTCGTTTAAGTGTTCGCTTCAACGGATAATAATTAACTGTTCTCATTTCCTTCGTCTCCTGAAAATCTTAGCCAATTTAATATAGATCATACATTGTTTCAAATTATCTTAGCTTCCAATACATTTTATTTGAATACATTATACACGGAAAATATTTTCGTTATTATTTAACTATATGAAATACTAAATACATATTCGGCTTCTTTAATCTATTTTGCTTATTTTGATACTAATTAATATAGTTTTACACAAAGTTTTTATTTAGAAAATTTATATTTCTTTTATGTTGGAAAAGTAGGCTTAAATTTGTGTTTCCTGTCCTTGTTCAGATAATAGCCATTTTCTCTGATATAATTATTATTATACTGAATCTAAGATTGATATAATTGTTTATCTTTCCTTAATTTCTTGCAATTTTGTTCATTACTTATTGTTTTTAAATATAATTCATTTATCTATGACTCCTCCTCTGAAATTTTAGTTAATACATTTTATTTTTATTTATAATTTTACTTATCTTCTGACAATATCTTTATAAAGTATAAGTTACATTGTACTACTATATGGTGGGTTTATCTTACATTAATTTCATCAGTTTAGTTGGTTTTTAGGACTAGATTTGTCAATTATAATGTAGTCTAAATTTACTATCTGGCCTAGATTTTATCTGATGTTACTTACAAAGTTTTTAATAATACCGTTAGTTCATACCATTTTCTGACCTTCTATTCTAATATAATATTCATTAATAATTTCTTCCTTTACTACTATAACCTTTAGTATTGATTTTAAACAATTAAAACATAACAATTATTTAATATTAAATCTGGTATTTAGAATCATACCTTTTTTGTACTGATTACTTACAGTAACTTCTAAAAAACATTTTACTATATAGGAATGATATACACATTCAGATATGGCATTCCTAATTCAAACTACTAAGCAAAATAACATTTTATAAATACAAGGATTAATCTCTATTTCTAAATCTTATTTATAGAGTTCATATATGGAAATTGGAACCTATCATTTTGTTCCATTAAATTTTTTAACACTCCCTTAAAACTATTTGGTTACAGTCTTATCAGTTTTTCTTAATTTTAGGGATATATTCCCCGTCACTTTATGTACTAACTCCAAGCTATCTATTTATATTATTTATTCCTTTGAATGTCCTCATATAAACAGTGGCATTTTATTAGAAAAAGTATTCATTGCTCCTTCACCATATTATTTGATTAAATATCATTCATGATACTATTTTAAAAAAACACTTAAAGTTATTTAAATGTACAGTAATTCATGTAACTTCTCAAAGTTTATTTATGATAATCTAATAACTTGCACTTGTCCCTGGTTATTTCTTGATACTATCACTAGTCCTTTCATAGTTTTATAATATCAAATTGTTTAACCATGGGGGAACTGTTAAGATTTGTCTATTTAAATTATACAATAACTTTCTTGGGTGCACTTCTACTTAGCACTTTAAACACTTTTTGTTTTTATTAGTTTTACATGAGTTTATGGTTTGTTGGGGTGTTATACTTTCTATAGTGACATTTACTTTCTTTAGGGGTTTTTGTTTTCTCCCTATTGGGTTTCTTTTGTGTATTGGTCGTGTTCTACTTCCTCTATTCTATGTGATCTTCACTTGTCCCTGTTCATTAGGTATCTTTGTTTGTTTTGGATATCTTCCTTCTTCATTCTTGGTTTCTTCAGTACCATTTCGTTATTATTTACTTTTGTTTATACTGGTCTGTTGACTTGGTCTGGGTAGCTTCCTTACCTACTCCTATCCTACCTGGGTATTATTGTTATTTTAATTTTAGTTTCCCGTGGTTTTATTTTGTTGTACATTCATATTAGTTGCAGATTTTTTCTTTATGTTTACTTTTTCTTGTTATAATGGTAATTTATTGTGCTTTTTATTTGGTTTTCATTTGGATCTTTCTGGATATTCCATATACTTAATTTTTACTAATGATCATCTGGTAATTGATTTAAGTGGATTATCTGTCATGCTACAGTTTGCTCTCCTCCAGAAGTGATTAGTTCAGATCATACTTGGTTTGTCTCTAATAATTGCTTATGATATTTATTATAACTTATATTTCTTTACTTCCTTTCCATTTCTAAATTTGTTTTCTTTATTTTTGAGCTTATCTATATTTCATTGTTAACTGGATTTTTCTTGATAGACAATAGTCATCTGAGGTTCATTATATTTTATTTTTTCATTTTTTTCTTAACTTGGTTCTTTATCCTTGTGATATTTATTCCCTAACATTCCCTAACACGTGAGCTGGGGCAGTTCAGAGGGGCACTGTAGGCTTCACTACTCTGCTGGCCATACTACGTCATTTATTGATTACAGAGGCAAATCATCTCTGCTCAAAACATAATACTACTGCTGGACTTATCTACAGACAGTTATTAATAAAAGTTACATAAGAATAGTCCACCTTATGACTATAAAAAAATTAAATATCTTTGGATTCTTCACTTCGTATTTGCTCAGATCTCTTAATATTTCGATTTTAGTTAAGTTCTATCTCAGTTACTTTTCTCAATGGTTAGCTCTGCTGGCATTTTATTTCTTCTTATGTTTGGAAGCTGGTTTAATGTAATTATCACTTGTTATTCAGTGTAATGTTTTTATTTATTTTAATTCTCTGTTATACCTTGACTGTTATTACAATCTTCTTCTGGTCATTGATAGCATATATTTTGTATTATATTTTTTCTTTTTCTCCATTCTTATGAATCGTTCCACTAGTTTTATGTTCTTGCAATTACTCTTTATTTGTCCTTCTTATAATTGACATTTATTTTATGATCATATTTTTCTTATGGATTTATTTATACATAGTTATTTCTTCCTTTTCAAAATTTTATTCCGCTCTTGCTTTTTATCCAAATGCACTTTTAATTATTAACTTTATGTGGTCATTGTCTCTGCTTATTTTGCTTAAAAGTCTTATTAATTTCACTTCACAATAAGTTTATTCATTTTAATTGTATCTGTGGTTTTTACTGCGATTTCTTTATTCTCAAAATTTTTTCATAATTGGTTCCATATATAATTGTTTGTAATGTGAACTTACTCTTCCTTTTGAATGTTGTGGTTATTCTTCAAAATTCTTTTTCTTTTCTTTTATATTCCATTATTTGAGTTTCATAGATGTTTGGTAGCAAGTTGTACTTACTTGGTTTTTTGAGTTTGTTTTATTCAATTCATTTTCTTTTTACTTCCAGAAAGTTTTTTCATAACTTGTTCTTTGTAAATTGATTTTACAATGTATTTGATTTTTTGTTGATTTTATTCTAAATTCCTTTTCCTTTTCTCTCTTAATTAATTTCATAAATCATAGGTAGTAAGTTGTGCTTACATTGTTTTTAAATTTGTTTGTATTTTACTAAATTCTTTTTCTTTTAGTTTTTTCATTAATTCAAAAGTCATTTGATAAATATTAGGTAGTAAGTTGTGCTTACATTGTTTTTGAATTTGTTTGTTCTAATTCTCTTCTTTTTATTTTTATTCCAAAAGTCGTTTCATAAATATTAGGTAGTAAGTTGTGCTTACACTGTTTTTGAATTTATATGTTTAATTCTCTTCTTTTTATTTTTATTCCAAAAGTCGTTTCATAAATATTAGGTAGTAAGTTGTGCTTACATTGTTTTTGAATTTATATGTTTTTTACTAAATTCTTTTATATACATCCAATTACTCATAATATTTTTTTATGGACGCCTGGTTATATACACCTTTGATCTTTTCTGAATCCATATCCTTTACTTCATAAGTATTATTATTTTTTACATTGGAGATTACATATGGTCCTGTGTATACTAACAATAACTTCTTCGTTATTCCTTCCAGTGTACTGGGTAGTTCACGATTTTTTAATAAGGTTTTTTCTCCCTGTTCATAAGTTATTAATTTACCACTAGCCTTTCGATATTTATTTTGCCGTTTTTCCTGGTCTTCTGCAACCTTGTTGTAGAATTTTACTTTGTCAAATTTGTAAATATTCTTTATGGGGAACTCTAGGATTTTTGCGATCTCTCGTGGGGGTGGTTTTTCGTACATGGCGGATTATGGGGTTATTCCTATAGCTGGATGGTATGCCAAGTTGAGGAATTCCTCCGTGGCTTCTAGATAGTCTTGCCACCTTTTTTTTTGATGGTGACAATAAGTTCTTAGGATCCTCCACACTTCTCGTAACACCCGCTCTGCCGGATTACTGCTCGGGTGGTAGACCGAGGTTTTGTATGTTTTTTAAGTAATTACAACTAATAATTTTAATATTGTTATTATTATTTGCTCTTGACAATTCTCTTTTATACCCAGGCGATAGGAGCAGCAAAAGGTCCTGACTATTTATTACTGCCTCCTCCCGTTTAAATTCTCATTATCCTGGTTATTAATATTTGGACCAACGGAGGCGTCAGTTGGGAAACCTTGAGTGGGTTCCAGCCGTTCCGTTCGCTGTTCGTATATTTGTTCTCTATTTGGTTGCCGCTCTGGGTCATCTAGACTGGTACTTCGCCTAGACGGATTATACCTTGAATTATCCCGTTCTCGGCTTCTGCGTCGGTCTTCGTATTCATGGAAACTGTTCCGCCGTTGATGGTTGTATCTGCGTTGATTGTTTCCTTCGGCGCGTATAAAATTTACCCGGGGTCGGGAGAACCTGTTGTTGTTATTAGTATTGTTATTTGGGTAACCCCTATTGTTATTATAATACCGTTCGGTATTATTAGTATGGTTTGGGTTTCTCTGGCTATTTATATTTGGATTTGGGTAATAATTGGCTCGATTACTGGGGTACCCGTTATTATTTCTGTTAATATTTTGATTCACATTACCGTTATTGTTATTATTATTACTACCGTTGGTATTGTTCTGATTATTATAATTGGGATTATATCGGTTTCCTTGGTACCCACTGCTGTTCTGATGATTATTGTTGTTCGGGTACGGATTACTTCGGAATTCTGGCCGCTCATTCCTTCTTCTGCTTTGCCTATAGTATTCCTCATTCTCATAGTTTTCTAAGAGTTCCGTCATCGCCTGGATGGTCTTTATTTGGCTACTTCTTCTTGCTCGCATGACCTCTTCATCATAATGGTAGGAGAGCTTATTTACCAGGCATTCTTCCGGTATGGCCGGTTCCAGGTGCTTCGCCAGGCATACCTTCCCAAGGAAGTACGCGGTCATCGTATTACCAAATTGTGTCTTGTATCGGCCATGGCAGATGTTGTCCCTTATTAGATTTTGGGTGGTCTCCGACCAATACTTGGCCTTGAACAAATTCTTAAATTGTTGGTAATCCTCTATCTCACTGCGGTTTGCCATCCACCAGTTGTCCGTCATTTCACGGAATGATTCGTCCAACAGCTCTCGATTATTTAACCTCTATTTCCTCTATGTTTGGCCATGTATTCCTCGATCCGGGCCAAGAACTCCATTGGCTTCCTTTTATATTGGCGGAAGTTCAGCCATTCCCTATTTCGTTGATGGGGATATTTGTGAAGTTGGTTGGTCGGTTCCGAATAGCTTCCATTTCTTCCTGGCTCTGCCGCACTTGACCAGTGATGTTCGTCATTACTACCTCCGTTCCGTCGCACCTTTCAGTAAATTGGGTACGTACTTTACTTAGTTCTTCCTGACTTTCCCTTCGGTTCCCTTCTGCCTTCTTGCGACTATGTTCTTCGATATTTGTGACTTTGGTGTTTACCACTTCCTTGAATTCTTGTACTACCCGTTCAGTTAGCCGACATCTTTCATCAACTTCTCTGATCTGTTGATTTATAATTATTGTTTCTTCTTCCAACTTTTTATTCATAGATTTCTTATTATCCTTGAGTTCTTTGTTCATTTCTTTTCTTAATAGTTCCATTCGTTCGACTAACTTGTCTAGATTCTCCTGGTTAACTTCCCTTAATTCTTCCCTTAATAGTTGGTTATCCTCTCTAAATTCTTCCAATCCCTCCCCCATCTTATCTTCCATTTTCTTGTTATTCTCCTCCATTTTTTCTTCCATATTCTTGCTATTCTCCCTCAACTCTTCCTTCAATCGTTGGTTGTCATTTTCTATCTTCTTCCTAGTTTCATCAATTTTATGATTGGTGTTTTCAATTTTATTACTCAATTCTTCTTTTGTTGCTTGGTTGTCCTTCTTCAATTCTTCTTTTGTTGCCTCTATGTTCTTCCTTAATCCTTCTTTCGTGGATTCTATGTTTTTATTTATTTCATTCAAACTTTCCTTCAAGGACTGTTGGTCTTCCTTCCTTTCTTTACTATTTTCTTCTGTGGTGGAATCCATTTTCTTATGCAAGTTTTCCTCCATCTTCATGTTACTGGATTTGATTTCTTCTATCATCATCCTGAACATCTCTTGTATATTTCCATTCTCCGTTCGTGATGGTTTCTCGGGTGGTTCTACCCGTTCCTCCCGGACATTGATTTCCCCTGTCTGTGTGGGCATTTCCGGTTGTTCCTTTGATTGTACTGATGGTTTTGGTTCCCTTGGGGGTAATAACGTTTCTACGTCCTCCTTCGGTGTTGCCTCCTTATCCTCCATATTAATTTCTTTTTCGGCCTCTGCCGCCCTTTTCTTGGATGTGGCACGACGTTGCATTTTTCCTTTTTCTCTGGCTGGATAACCGCTGCCAAGCTTAAATTAGAAATTGTGCGAGTTATATTAGACCTTTAATCCCTAATTAAATCCCCACTTTGGGCGCCAATTTTGTAACTTTTCCTGGTGGTTACAAAATAATAATGTTATAATTTGTTAAACTTGAAATAAATAAAAACTGTTTTTTCTGAAAAAATATTTGTTTCGGGTTTTTTGTTATCTGTATTTAGGAAATAATTTTTGTTATTGTCTGGTGTAAAAATTTTAATTATATTATGGTTGATAGTGTTGTGGTGTCACTTTCTATGGATAACTTTTAAGTTAATATGGTTAACTCCGGTACTGGTCGATAGACGGCTCTTCTTCTTCTTCAATATGCTCCTTATTTTCGTAAATACCGCCTTTCGGTTAGTCCGTGTTCTTGAATGAACTTATTCCTTAATTATATTTAAAGTAAAATTCAACCAATTTGCATAATTAGAGTGTTTATTAACAATTTATTAAAAATATCGATAGTAATCGATTGTTGACAACAGTATCGACTCCTTACTCAGGGGCGGTCGACAAAAACTTTACATTAATAGTGTATATAAAATATTGTTCTTTTAACGGTTATGTTAGAATAGCCAGAGAAGGGTAGGGCCAAGAAAGTATAACATTTACAATAAAAATGTCTTAAAACTAACAATTACAAAGTTATTAATCAATATAGAAAGTTTATATAGTATAATATTCGAACCAATGCAGACTAGACGTTCATTTGTTCCACCTCGAATAGAATGCTGGGAAAATCAAAATGGCCGACAGAAGTATGCGTAGTTGAATGTCCATCACCTCGACGAATATTTCTTACAATAAAGATGTCTTTTCACTGCTTCTTCGTCTCAGCAATTGTGGATATTAGTTCTGGAGTTAAATGAGTGTTCCTGGTGTAGTGTTTATTAGTTCACTTGGTGTAAATGTGTGTTATTAGGTCTATTTCACTTTGGTTAAATGTGTCGTATATAACCCTTTTGGTTTCGTCCGTAAAATTTATTTGTAGTGTGTTAGTTCAATTATTTAGGCGTATGTGGTTCTGTTTATCTGTAGTTCACAGTTTATTGTTTGTTTTCACTGCTTCTCAAGTTAAAATTCAAAATTAAAAATTTTACAAAACTTGCACTGAATTCGATTTAAGTATCGCACGCCATTCATATAGGTTATACGGAGCAAAACCTCGTTTAAGTGTTCGCTTCAACGGATAATAATTAACTGTTCTCATTTCCTTCGTCTCCTGAAAATCTTAGCCAATTTAATATAGATCATACATTGTTTCAAATTATCTTAGCTTCCAATACATTTTATTTGAATACATTATACACGGAAAATATTTTCGTTATTATTTAACTATATGAAATACTAAATACATATTCGGCTTCTTTAATCTATTTTGCTTATTTTGATACTAATTAATATAGTTTTACACAAAGTTTTTATTTAGAAAATTTATATTTCTTTTATGTTGGAAAAGTAGGCTTAAATTTGTGTTTCCTGTCCTTGTTCAGATAATAGCCATTTTCTCTGATATAATTATTATTATACTGAATCTAAGATTGATATAATTGTTTATCTTTCCTTAATTTCTTGCAATTTTGTTCATTACTTATTGTTTTTAAATATAATTCATTTATCTATGACTCCTCCTCTGAAATTTTAGTTAATACATTTTATTTTTATTTATAATTTTACTTACCTTCTGACAATATCTTTATAAAGTATAAGTTACATTGTACTACTATATGGTGGGTTTATCTTACATTAATTTCATCAGTTTAGTTGGTTTTTAGGACTAGATTTGTCAATTATAATGTAGTCTAAATTTACTATCTGGCCTAGATTTTATCTGATGTTACTTACAAAGTTTTTAATAATACCGTTAGTTCATACCATTTTCTGACCTTCTATTCTAATATAATATTCATTAATAATTTCTTCCTTTACTACTATAACCTTTAGTATTGATTTTAAACAATTAAAACATAACAATTATTTAATATTAAATCTGGTATTTAGAATCATACCTTTTTTGTACTGATTACTTACAGTAACTTCTAAAAAACATTTTACTATATAGGAATGATATACACATTCAGATATGGCATTCCTAATTCAAACTACTAAACAAAATAACATTTTATAAATACAAGGATTAATCTCTATTTCTAAATCTTATTTATAGAGTTCATATATGGAAATTGGAACCTAACATTTTGTTCCATTAAATTTTTTAACACTCCCTTAAAACTATTTGGTTACAGTCTTATCAGTTTTTCTTAATTTTAGGGATATATTCCCCGTCACTTTATGTACTAACTCCAAGCTATCTATTTATATTATTTATTCCTTTGAATGTCCTCATATAAACAGTGGCATTTTATTAGAAAAAGTATTCATTGCTCCTTCACCATATTATTTGATTAAATATCATTCATGATACTATTTTAAAAAAACACTTAAAGTTATTTAAATGTACAGTAATTCATGTAACTTCTCAAAGTTTATTTATGATAATCTAATAACTTGCACTTGTCCCTGGTTATTTCTTGATACTATCACTAGTCCTTTCATAGTTTTATAATATCAAATTGTTTAACCATGGGGGAACTGTTAAGATTTGTCTATTTAAATTATACAATAACTTTCTTGGGTGCACTTCTCCTTAGCACTTTAAACACTTTTTGTTTTTATTAGTTTTACATGAGTTTATGGTTTGTTGGGGTGTTATACTTTCTATAGTGACATTTACTTTCTTTAGGGGTTTTTGTTTTCTCCCTATTGGGTTTCTTTTGTGTATTGGTCGTGTTCTACTTCCCCTATTCTATGTGATCTTCACTTGTCCCTGTTCATTAGGTATCTTTGTTTGTTTTGGATATCTTCCTTCTTCATTCTTGGTTTCTTCAGTACCATTTCGTTATTATTTACTTTTGTTTATACTGGTCTGTTGACTTGGTCTGGGTAGCTTCCTTACCTACTCCTATCCTACCTGGGTATTATTGTTATTTTAATTTTAGTTTCCCGTGGTTTTATTTTGTTGTACATTCATATTAGTTGCAGATTTTTTCTTTATGTTTACTTTTTCTTGTTATAATGGTAATTTATTGTGCTTTTTATTTGGTTTTCATTTGGATCTTTCTGGATATTCCATATACTTGATTTTTACTAATGATCATCTGGTAATTGATTTAAGTGGATTATCTGTCATGCTACAGTTTGCTCTCCTCCAGAAGTGATTAGTTCAGATCATACTTGGTTTGTCTCTAATAATTGCTTATGATATTTATTATAACTTATATTTCTTTACTTCCTTTCCATTTCTAAATTTGTTTTCTTTATTTTTGGGCTTATCTATATTTCATTGTTAACTGGATTTTTCTTGATAGACAATAGTCATCTGAGGTTCATTATATTTTATTTTTTCATTTTTTTCTTAACTTGGTTCTTTATCCTTGTGATATTTATTCCCTAACATTCCCTAACACGTGAGCTGGGGCAGTTCAGAGGGGCACTGTAGGCTTCACTACTCTGCTGGCCATACTACGTCATTTATTGATTACAGAGGCAAATCATCTCTGCTCAAAACATAATACTACTGCTGGACTTATCTACAGACAGTTATTAATAAAAGTTACATAAGAATAGTCCACCTTATGACTATAAAAAAATTAAATATCTTTGGATTCTTCACTTCGTATTTGCTCAGATCTCTTAATATTTCGATTTTAGTTAAGTTCTATCTCAGTTACTTTTCTCAATGGTTAGCTCTGCTGGCATTTTATTTCTTCTTATGTTTGGAAGCTGGTTTAATGTAATTATCACTTGTTATTCAGTGTAATGTTTTTATTTATTTTAATTCTCTGTTATACCTTGACTGTTATTACAATCTTCTTCTGGTCATTGATAGCATATATTTTGTATTATATTTTTTCTTTTTCTCCATTCTTATGAATCGTTCCACTAGTTTTATGTTCTTGCAATTACTCTTTATTTGTCCTTCTTATAATTGACATTTATTTTATGATCATATTTTTCTTATGGATTTATTTATACATAGTTATTTCTTCCTTTTCAAAATTTTATTCCGCTCTTGCTTTTTATCCAAATGCACTTTTAATTATTAACTTTATGTGGTCATTGTCTCTGCTTATTTTGCTTAAAAGTCTTATTAATTTCACTTCACAATAAGTTTATTCATTTTAATTGTATCTGTGGTTTTTACTGCGATTTCTTTATTCTCAAAATTTTTTCATAATTGGTTCCATATATAATTGTTTGTAATGTGAACTTACTCTTCCTTTTGAATGTTGTGGTTATTCTTCAAAATTCTTTTTCTTTTCTTTTATATTCCATTATTTGAGTTTCATAGATGTTTGGTAGCAAGTTGTACTTACTTGGTTTTTTGAGTTTGTTTTATTCAATTCATTTTCTTTTTACTTCCAGAAAGTTTTTTCATAACTTGTTCTTTGTAAATTGATTTTACAATGTATTTGATTTTTTGTTGATTTTATTCTAAATTCCTTTTCCTTTTCTCTCTTAATTAATTTCATAAATCATAGGTAGTAAGTTGTGCTTACATTGTTTTTAAATTTGTTTGTATTTTACTAAATTCTTTTTCTTTTAGTTTTTTCATTAATTCAAAAGTCATTTGATAAATATTAGGTAGTAAGTTGTGCTTACATTGTTTTTGAATTTGTTTGTTCTAATTCTCTTCTTTTTATTTTTATTCCAAAAGTCGTTTCATAAATATTAGGTAGTAAGTTGTGCTTACACTGTTTTTGAATTTATATGTTTAATTCTCTTCTTTTTATTTTTATTCCAAAAGTCGTTTCATAAATATTAGGTAGTAAGTTGTGCTTACATTGTTTTTGAATTTATATGTTTTTTACTAAATTCTTTTATATACATCCAATTACTCATAATATTTTTTTATGGACGCCTGGTTATATACACCTTTGATCTTTTCTGAATCCATATCCTTTACTTCATAAGTATTATTATTTTTTACATTGGAGATTACATATGGTCCTGTGTATACTAACAATAACTTCTTCGTTATTCCTTCCAGTGTACTGGGTAGTTCACGATTTTTTAATAAGGTTTTTTCTCCCTGTTCATAAGTTATTAATTTACCACTAGCCTTTCGATATTTATTTTGCCGTTTTTCCTGGTCTTCTGCAACCTTGTTGTAGAATTTTACTTTGTCAAATTTGTAAATATTCTTTATGGGGAACTCTAGGATTTTTGCGATCTCTCGTGGGGGTGGTTTTTCGTACATGGCGGATTATGGGGTTATTCCTATAGCTGGATGGTATGCCAAGTTGAGGAATTCCTCCGTGGCTTCTAGATAGTCTTGCCACCTTTTTTTTTGATGGTGACAATAAGTTCTTAGGATCCTCCACACTTCTCGTAACACCCGCTCTGCCGGATTACTGCTCGGGTGGTAGACCGAGGTTTTGTATGTTTTTTAAGTAATTACAACTAATAATTTTAATATTGTTATTATTATTTGCTCTTGACAATTCTCTTTTATACCCAGGCGATAGGAGCAGCAAAAGGTCCTGACTATTTATTACTGCCTCCTCCCGTTTAAATTCTCATTATCCTGGTTATTAATATTTGGACCAACGGAGGCGTCAGTTGGGAAACCTTGAGTGGGTTCCAGCCGTTCCGTTCGCTGTTCGTATATTTGTTCTCTATTTGGTTGCCGCTCTGGGTCATCTAGACTGGTACTTCGCCTAGACGGATTATACCTTGAATTATCCCGTTCTCGGCTTCTGCGTCGGTCTTCGTATTCATGGAAACTGTTCCGCCGTTGATGGTTGTATCTGCGTTGATTGTTTCCTTCGGCGCGTATAAAATTTACCCGGGGTCGGGAGAACCTGTTGTTGTTATTAGTATTGTTATTTGGGTAACCCCTATTGTTATTATAATACCGTTCGGTATTATTAGTATGGTTTGGGTTTCTCTGGCTATTTATATTTGGATTTGGGTAATAATTGGCTCGATTACTGGGGTACCCGTTATTATTTCTGTTAATATTTTGATTCACATTACCGTTATTGTTATTATTATTACTACCGTTGGTATTGTTCTGATTATTATAATTGGGATTATATCGGTTCCCTTGGTACCCACTGCTGTTCTGATGATTATTGTTGTTCGGGTACGGATTACTTCGGAATTCTGGCCGCTCATTCCTTCTTCTGCTTTGCCTATAGTATTCCTCATTCTCATAGTTTTCTAAGAGTTCCGTCATCGCCTGGATGGTCTTTATTTGGCTACTTCTTCTTGCTCGCATGACCTCTTCATCATAATGGTAGGAGAGCTTATTTACCAGGCATTCTTCCGGTATGGCCGGTTCCAGGTGCTTCGCCAGGCATACCTTCCCAAGGAAGTACGCGGTCATCGTATTACCAAATTGTGTCTTGTATCGGCCATGGCAGATGTTGTCCCTTATTAGATTTTGGGTGGTCTCCGACCAATACTTGGCCTTGAACAAATTCTTAAATTGTTGGTAATCCTCTATCTCACAGCGGTTTGCCATCCACCAGTTGTCCGTCATTTCACGGAATGATTCGTCCAACAGCTCTCGATTATTTAACCTCTATTTCCTCTATGTTTGGCCATGTATTCCTCGATCCGGGCCAAGAACTCCATTGGCTTCCTTTTATATTGGCGGAAGTTCAGCCATTCCCTATTTCGTTGATGGGGATATTTGTGAAGTTGGTTGGTCGGTTCCGAATAGCTTCCATTTCTTCCTGGCTCTGCCGCACTTGACCAGTGATGTTCGTCATTACTACCTCCGTTCCGTCTCACCTTTCAGTAAATTGGGTACGTACTTTACTTAGTTCTTCCTGACTTTCCCTTCGGTTCTCTTCTGCCTTCTTGCGACTATGTTCTTCGATATTTGTGACTTTGGTGTTTACCACTTCCTTGAATTCTTGTACTACCCGTTCAGTTAGCCGACATCTTTCATCAACTTCTCTGATCTGTTGATTTATAATTATTGTTTCTTCTTCCAACTTTTTATTCATAGATTTCTTATTATCCTTGAGTTCTTTGTTCATTTCTTTTCTTAATAGTTCCATTCGTTCGACTAACTTGTCTAGATTCTCCTGGTTAACTTCCCTTAATTCTTCCCTTAATAGTTGGTTATCCTCTCTAAATTCTTCCAATCCCTCCCCCATCTTATCTTCCATTTTCTTGTTATTCTCCTCCATTTTTTCTTCCATATTCTTGCTATTCTCCCTCAACTCTTCCTTCAATCGTTGGTTGTCATTTTCTATCTTCTTCCTAGTTTCATCAATTTTATGATTGGTGTTTTCAATTTTATTACTCAATTCTTCTTTTGTTGCTTGGTTGTCCTTCTTCAATTCTTCTTTTGTTGCCTCTATGTTCTTCCTTAATCCTTCTTTCGTGGATTCTATGTTTTTATTTATTTCATTCAAACTTTCCTTCAAGGACTGTTGGTCTTCCTTCCTTTCTTTACTATTTTCTTCTGTGGTGGAATCCATTTTCTTATGCAAGTTTTCCTCCATCTTCATGTTACTGGATTTGATTTCTTCTATCATCATCCTGAACATCTCTTGTATATTTCCATTCTCCGTTCGTGATGGTTTCTCGGGTGGTTCTACCCGTTCCTCCCGGACATTGATTTCCCCTGTCTGTGTGGGCATTTCCGGTTGTTCCTTTGATTGTACTGATGGTTTTGGTTCCCTTGGGGGTAATAACGTTTCTACGTCCTCCTTCGGTGTTGCCTCCTTATCCTCCATATTAATTTCTTTTTCGGCCTCTGCCGCCCTTTTCTTGGATGTGGCACGACGTTGCATTTTTCCTTTTTCTCTGGCTGGATAACCGCTGCCAAGCTTAAATTAGAAATTGTGCGAGTTATATAAGACCTTTAATCCCTAATTAAATCCCCACTTTGGGCGCCAATTTTGTAACTTTTCCTGGTGGTTACAAAATAATAATGTTATAATTTGTTAAACTTGAAATAAATAAAAACTGTTTTTTCTGAAAAAATATTTGTTTCGGGTTTTTTGTTATCTGTATTTAGGAAATAATTTTTGTTATTGTCTGGTGTAAAAATTTTAATTATATTATGGTTGATAGTGTTGTGGTGTCACTTTCTATGGATAACTTTTAAGTTAATATGGTTAACTCCGGTACTGGTCGATAGACGGCTCTTCTTCTTCTTCAATATGCTCCTTATTTTCGTAAATACCGCCTTTCGGTTAGTCCGTGTTCTTGAATGAACTTATTCCTTAATTATATTTAAAGTAAAATTCAACCAATTTGCATAATTAGAGTGTTTATTAACAATTTATTAAAAATATCGATAGTAATCGATTGTTGACAACAGTATCGACTCCTTACTCAGGGGCGGTCGACAAAAACTTTACATTAATAGTGTATATAAAATATTGTTCTTTTAACGGTTATGTTAGAATAGCCAGAGAAGGGTAGGGCCAAGAAAGTATAACATTTACAATAAAAATGTCTTAAAACTAACAATTACAAAGTTATTAATCAATATAGAAAGTTTATATAGTATAATATTCGAACCAATGCAGACTAGACGTTCATTTGTTCCACCTCGAATAGAATGCTGGGAAAATCAAAATGGCCGACAGAAGTATGCGTAGTTGAATGTCCATCACCTCGACGAATATTTCTTACAATAAAGATGTCTTTTCACTGCTTCTTCGTCTCAGCAATTGAGGATATTAGTTCTGGAGTTAAATGAGTGTTCCTGGTGTAGTGTTTATTAGTTCACTTGGTGTAAATGTGTGTTATTAGGTCTATTTCACTTTGGTTAAATGTGTCGTATATAACCCTTTTGGTTTCGTCCGTAAAATTTATTTGTAGTGTGTTAGTTCAATTATTTAGGCGTATGTGGTTCTGTTTATCTGTAGTTCACAGTTTATTGTTTGTTTTCACTGCTTCTCAAGTTAAAATTCAAAATTAAAAATTTTACAAAACTTGCACTGAATTCGATTTAAGTATCGCACGCCATTCATATAGGTTATACGGAGCAAAACCTCGTTTAAGTGTTCGCTTCAACGGATAATAATTAACTGTTCTCATTTCCTTCGTCTCCTGAAAATCTTAGCCAATTTAATATAGATCATACATTGTTTCAAATTATCTTAGCTTCCAATACATTTTATTTGAATACATTATACACGGAAAATATTTTCGTTATTATTTAACTATATGAAATACTAAATACATATTCGGCTTCTTTAATCTATTTTGCTTATTTTGATACTAATTAATATAGTTTTACACAAAGTTTTTATTTAGAAAATTTATATTTCTTTTATGTTGGAAAAGTAGGCTTAAATTTGTGTTTCCTGTCCTTGTTCAGATAATAGCCATTTTCTCTGATATAATTATTATTATACTGAATCTAAGATTGATATAATTGTTTATCTTTCCTTAATTTCTTGCAATTTTGTTCATTACTTATTGTTTTTAAATATAATTCATTTATCTATGACTCCTCCTCTGAAATTTTAGTTAATACATTTTATTTTTATTTATAATTTTACTTATCTTCTGACAATATCTTTATAAAGTATAAGTTACATTGTACTACTATATGGTGGGTTTATCTTACATTAATTTCATCAGTTTAGTTGGTTTTTAGGACTAGATTTGTCAATTATAATGTAGTCTAAATTTACTATCTGGCCTAGATTTTATCTGATGTTACTTACAAAGTTTTTAATAATACCGTTAGTTCATACCATTTTCTGACCTTCTATTCTAATATAATATTCATTAATAATTTCTTCCTTTACTACTATAACCTTTAGTATTGATTTTAAACAATTAAAACATAACAATTATTTAATATTAAATCTGGTATTTAGAATCATACCTTTTTTGTACTGATTACTTACAGTAACTTCTAAAAAACATTTTACTATATAGGAATGATATACACATTCAGATATGGCATTCCTAATTCAAACTACTAAACAAAATAACATTTTATAAATACAAGGATTAATCTCTATTTCTAAATCTTATTTATAGAGTTCATATATGGAAATTGGAACCTAACATTTTGTTCCATTAAATTTTTTAACACTCCCTTAAAACTATTTGGTTACAGTCTTATCAGTTTTTCTTAATTTTAGGGATGTATTCCCCGTCACTTTATGTACTAACTCCAAGCTATCTATTTATATTATTTATTCCTTTGAATGTCCTCATATAAACAGTGGCATTTTATTAGAAAAAGTATTCATTGCTCCTTCACCATATTATTTGATTAAATATCATTCATGATACTATTTTAAAAAAACACTAAAGTTATTTAAATGTACAGTAATTCATGTAACTTCTCAAAGTTTATTTATGATAATCTAATAACTTGCACTTGTCCCTGGTTATTTCTTGATACTATCACTAGTCCTTTCATAGTTTTATAATATCAAATTGTTTAACCATGGGGGAACTGTTAAGATTTGTCTATTTAAATTATACAATAACTTTCTTGGGTGCACTTCTACTTAGCACTTTAAACACTTTTTGTTTTTATTAGTTTTACATGAGTTTATGGTTTGTTGGGGTGTTATACTTTCTATAGTGACATTTACTTTCTTTAGGGGTTTTTGTTTTCTCCCTATTGGGTTTCTTTTGTGTATTGGTCGTGTTCTACTTCCTCTATTCTATGTGATCTTCACTTGTCCCTGTTCATTAGGTATCTTTGTTTGTTTTGGATATCTTCCTTCTTCATTCTTGGTTTCTTCAGTACCATTTCGTTATTATTTACTTTTGTTTATACTGGTCTGTTGACTTGGTCTGGGTAGCTTCCTTACCTACTCCTATCCTACCTGGGTATTATTGTTATTTTAATTTTAGTTTCCCGTGGTTTTATTTTGTTGTACAATCATATTAGTTGCAGATTTTTTCTTTATGTTTACTTTTTCTTGTTATAATGGTAATTTATTGTGCTTTTTATTTGGTTTTCATTTGGATCTTTCTGGATATTCCATATACTTGATTTTTACTAATGATCATCTGGTAATTGATTTAAGTGGATTATCTGTCATCCTACAAGGTATGTGCTTAATTAATAATAATGTGGTTCCGTAAGAAATGTGCTTGAAATTTTAGAATGTAACTGCTTCGAGAGATGAAACGTGCCCGTTATGGAAGAGTTTGTAATCCTCCTTTTAAAACAAACGATGCGCTGGTTAGAGGTCTGTATTTAAAAGAGGTCATTAAATAATGAAGTAATCTGATACCAATTTGGTACAGCTAGACAGAAGGTATAACTATTACAAAATTTAAGTATATTTACGATACGATGAAAAAAATCCGTTCTAATAAACAATGAGTTACATATATATAACAGAAATCAGAAATTTAGGTACGTACGTAGGTTAGAGGGAGTGTTTAGTGCGAATAAATTGATCGTCTTCATTAACATACTCTAAATAAAGTGATTATGTTTTGTGATTATTAATTAACAAGAGTGGTCGGAACATGAATTTTGTAAATTTTGAATATCATACGCGGATTCATTTATCTCTTGATAATATTTAACTGTGAATTGCTTTTGTAATTTTAGTAAGTTTGTTATCGTTTTTTTGTTTCTCGTGTTAAAAGTGAATGTATCCTGACTGGTGTAATAAGAGAATCGTATAAATAATCTTATATTTAATGTAGTGTTATTACTTCTAGCCGTAAAAACACAAACAAGAGTAATGAAAGAAATCCTAAGGTTAATAATTAGAGTGTGAGCAAAGCTAACTGTAATAAAGTTAAAATATTAAGGAAAGCAAAGTAATAAACTTAGGTGTAACATAAACGTATCGTTACGTTTCGTGTTGACTACAGATACAGCCTTTTATTCAGTACCATTGCTGCCGATTGTGTTCTCTAAAAGTTACATTTCAATTGCAAGACACAAAGTCTGGCTGTTGTCTGTTGTAGTAAATCCAGTTTCATGACACGGGCACTACAAAGATTTCACTGTTTTAGTTGCGCGTTTCTTAGTAAGTGTTTTCTCGCCAGCCTGAGTTGATGTACTCTTTATAAATTTCCTCAGTTGTTTTAGGAAACTCTAAAATTTGTGTACAGTATATACTTGAAAACAATTATTGTTACTAACTTAATCTCAAAGAACGTGAAAGATAAGTTAGTTAGAAATTTGTTATAATATATTTTATATGCTTTTATACACGTAATACAAATGGAAATGGGCATTGTCATGAACGAGATTTACAAATTTTTCTCGGTAATTAAAATGGTGTTACTTTATTGAATTTTCACAATTTTTTTGAGCAGTATTAAGTTTTTATTGTAAATTGATCTTTTAAAAAATTACACGTTTTTAATGACTAAAATTTGTTATTCTACTGAATATCCATAGCGGTGCTCATCAGTTACCTCAGTTAGGCGACTTTTAAACTGATCAGCCGACTTGTAAACACTTGCATAATTCTCTGTACTGTTTAGTCATCCGTGAGTATATTTGCATTCTCAGAAGACAAAAAAGTAGTTGGCTATAGTTGGATACAATTTTACAATTCTGGAAGCTTCTTGTTCTTTTTATGAACTGTTTTCTAGCAAAGACTTTTTAATTATTCTAATATTGAACGACTATTGCAGGTTCCGAGAATGTTCACGGTTTTTATTAGTTACAGTTTGTGTATTTTGTACAGTTCTCTATCTGTTTGCGTTTCAAAACGTTTCTATCATTTATGTACCACAACACTTTCTCAATTTCTCGTTGCATTTCTTAACAATTAGATCAAACTTGGAAGACAAATATTATAACTTTAGGTATTGCTATACCTGAGGAAGCAAGAATGAATGCAACAAAAAGTACGGATTGAGTAGAGAACTATGAAAATTACAGTGAATGTAATTGCAATGAAATACAATAATACACTTAATTCAACCTATTTTAAATGAAATCGTTTACAGAAGTAAAAAGTGAGATTACAAATGAGAGAAGATTTTGGTAAGTTGGAAAACGTCAATGTCAATGTCTACTCACTAGAGAACAAATAATATAAAGCGTTCACGACAACAACCACTTGCTAGCGAAGGGATGATGAATTATATACTGTGGTAGACCTAGAGTAAACACGGATTGTCCTATATAAAATATTAACTTGGCAGCCATACGCCTCTCTAAGGTTGCTCTTACTGAGGGGTATGGCTGCCAAGCGTGTGTGTATGGCTACGCTTTTTATGTGTGTGTTTGTGTATGCACGCCCATTAGTACTTAATTCAAATACAAATGCATTTATTATAAAAATTAATAATTGATAATCATAGACTGCTAAGTGGAGTAATGTTTTCTACAGAAGCAGAAAATTCTTTACAGACAAGAATAGTTCAGTATTATACTAACAGCAATGGGATCAAAGAAGTGTTCAGTCATGTGTATTCCTGTACATGCCGTATTTGAGTTGTAATATTTATTTTCCTTTCCGTTAACTTAGAAACACGGGTGTCGAATATACACTTTAAAAGCTGGATATTAAGCGGAGAAACACAAAAAGTATTCCCCTGCTACAAAGCTAATTACACGTGAGAACTTTATTTATATCGCTTAGTTGTGTGTATTTTTGACATATTTTTGAGTTTACGATTTCTATTATTGACAAAAGTGTAAACAATCAAATGGTAGTATCATAGTTAAACGGAACACACTTAAAGCACTCCCATTTTACTTCCATATTCCTTAAGGAAATGGAAGTATGGTGATGGGAAAAAAATCGTGTTCGAGATTATTGCAGATTCTGATTGTACTACACTCAAAACATGAAAAAAAGTCGTTTCCCGAAAAGTGTCTGTGTGTGTATGTGTGTCTGTCTGTGTGTCTGTGTGTAGATTTTTTTTCTATGGCAAACGATAACTGCCGCACATTCAAACAGAATCAAATAATTTTTTGCATACAGCCCTGATTTGTAGAGCACTCACGACCTATTGTTTTTGGTGAAGATCGGTTTGAGGGAAAGGGGTAGTTTACCAGCAAAGGGTTTTTTTTTCAAGGGAAATTTTTTTTTTTTGGCAAACGATAACAGCCGCAAATTCCAACAGAATTAAATAATGTTTCGCATACAGCCCTGAATTGTAGAGTTCTCAAGACCTATTGTTTTTTGTGAAGATCGGTTAAGGGAAAGAGGTAGTTTATCAGCAACGTTTTATGTTTTAACAAGGGTATTTCCTATGGCAAACGATAGCAGCCGCAAATTCAAACAGAATCAAAAGATTATTTGCATACAGCCCTAAATTGTAGAGTTCTCAAGATCTGTTGTTTTTGGTGAAGATCGGTTAAGGGAAAAGGGTAGTTTACCTGCAACGTGTTATTAACAAGGGTATTTTCTATGGCAAACGATATCAGCCGAAAATTCAAACAGAATCAAATAATTTTTTGCATACGTCCCTGAATTATAGAGGTCTCAAGGACTTTCGATTTTGGTGAAGATCGGTTAAGGGGAAGGGGTAGTTTACCTGCAACATTTTACGTTTTAACAACAGTAAAGTACTTGAAAATTCATTTAAACTTTTTGAAACAATGGTATTTGTTAAAAATAAAATAATTTTGTTGCCAGGCAATAAAATTATAATTTCTTCATTTTAATGTAAATTATGTATGAGTTAATATCTTTATATATATAATTCTTCTGTACGTGTGTATGTCACTGAACTCCTCCATGTACAAAATAATATATACTTCGTGGCAGGTAAGCATATCTCAGTTATGTAATGTTTACGTTTCCATTTTATTTTTATGCCTACAGCAATAAAAAGGCAGGTAAGACACACACACACACATACACACACACACACAATTCACGTTATTTCTGGTCTCACTCATGTTTATTTTCTTACATTTGCACGCTTTTTAAATGGAAAGTGCCGAAACCCACACCAACATAACGCGTGCAAGCCGAAAAAATGGACATCAATTTGCTTCCTGTGGATCGCTGGGCAATGTAACTGCACGTGTTTACAGAGGAACGATTCATAGACAGACTTTCCGTCTTTAGGGAATGAACCCTCTGCAAGATGCTGAGGGTCCATGAGTGACTTCGGAGCGCTCCTTCTTTTTCGCGTGTTTGTTCTGTGAAACATACACTGTAGATTCGCAGCTTTACTCTAAGCAACGCTCAATAGGAAATGTTGAAAATTTTTGTCCACAGTGTACCCTCATTCACACTAAACCTGCTCTGATGTTTTAATTACGGACATCATAATATTAAAACTTTGGAAACTTGAGCACTACTTAATGGAGATCAATCATTAACTTATACAAGCCATTAATTTGATGCATCTTTTATATATGTGTACAACGTTATCGGCAACAAAGAAGTAGTTTTTGTTAAAATTCCTTCCCGGGATATTTGGCCGTAGTACAATGTTTTCTACAAAACCAGACGTTTCGGCAATGCCATCGACTTCCATCATCAGTGAAAATCGAGTGCGATAACGTGAGGTGGTATACGTTAGTGACCACAGTACTGTGGTTAAGGCTGAAGCAGTAAGTAGAAAGAAGTAGTTTCTATGGTAATATTTCATTTCGAAAATGATTTTAAATATAAATCTTAGAATATGGAAGTCATGTATGGTTCTCCATACCGATATTTGTGTATTTAATTTTATCCATGTTTTTCATTTTTGTAACTGAAATTGCCTTTTCAAATAACGGATTCTTCAGTTTTGAGGCAACTGGCTTTATTTATAACGCGTGTGTTCAATAATCTCTTTGAAATGCAAAGACTCTTATGTAATTTGCAATTTTGCATTTTGACAAATTTATTTTGTATATTGACAAAAATCTTTCTTCCTATACATGGATATTTTATTCTATCATTAAAACTATATTATCGTGTACCAGACATACCTCTGGTCCTCTGCATTTTTTTATCTTCTGAGCATCTAATTGTCACACAAAACCATCCCTCCAAAACTCTATGATTATTGTGTAAGGCGTACTGTACGGTGCTAGGCTATTGTAAACAGTGTATGCAACAAGAAACATTAAAAGTAATTACTTATTGAGTCTCTACATGTGGCTAATATTTTATGGCGATTAGTCACTTATAGAATAATTACGCAATAAATTCCACAGCGTAACTACGGAAGTCTGAGTTACGAACTACAGCATGTCATGATACCGCAATCTATATGGCAGTTTGTATTTAACAGTAATGTAAACCAATAATTTGCCATCTTTGATTACTCGTAGTATTTACTATAATTTATTTTGTTAAAACTTAGTAAAAAAGTAAATTACAAATTACTAATTTTGCAGTTTTTAATATTAGGCACAAAAACATAATGTCTCATGAAGTAGTCCACAGTATGTTGATGGTATTTCCCATTGTCACAAATTGTTATTAAGATCGTGACCAAAGCGTTATTAGCTGAAACACTAAAATCACTTACATTCTTTAATAATCGATAGTTTAGGTTTATACTCCGCAAATTATTTACTTCTCTAACGTTAGTTACAATAACCATCAAACATTAATTTTTAATTTGAATGAAAATTATTTATATTTCAATAAACAGAAGCTTGCGGTATTTTGTTGTTTACAAAACCATAAATATATCAGGAAGCGTTTACAAAATAATTAATGTAATCGGATTCTTGACATAACAAAATATTATTAGGAGCAGGTAAATTATGTATTGCTTTTAATTGTGTACAGCATATTTTTAATAAGTGTTACTCATATTTTTAACTTAAAATTAGTTAGTGTAAACTGATATAATTACATAACCAAATCTGATCTATTCTTGGTTCCAAAGTCAAATGAGTTCATTGAAATACTATTAAAATACTAAAAGTGGATACTACTTTAATGTGGAAATTCATAAATAGTCTACAGCTACAATTGTGTATAGAATGTTTTACAGTATAAATTGATTGACTTAACATTTTCCTCTTTCTTTTACAGATTAGATTTTTCATTTTTTTCATCTTCAGTTTAAATGATTCTATATTATACACTAGAATAATAATGTTTAAGGTAGGTAAGAATATTTTAAAACCAGTTGTAACAAGAATTAAAATATATATGCAATTAATAATATTACATGCTGTTTTCACATTAGGAGAGTACACGCTGACTGTCAAGTTTACAGTTTTGAAAAGACTGATGATAAAATAAAATAAAATTCTATATAATCTCAAATTTTATACAATTCTATAATTTCAAAATTCGTGCTCCGAATTGTTTTATTAATCGTCGCCTGTGAGTTGAAGATGTGCTTATCTATCCTATCATCATCATCATATGACTCTGACGGACAATATACATTGATTCTATTCACATCACAAAGCTTTAAGAACAGCGACATATTTTAAATTCGTCAAGCGATGATACCTTCAGGAGTCAGAAATTTTGCTATGTGTGTCGCCATTTAGATGCCGCATAGTTTGTAGCTGGAATTAGCTGTGGAAACATCTTGATCTTACTATGATTATCCCAGTGGCCAGACGAAGGGATTGGCCTTGAACCACATTTTTAACCAATTCATAACTTAAACAGAATAAATATTTTTCTTTTATTATGTCATGTCGTGTTGCTAGGTGTAATACTCAAAATTTACTTATTAATTACAAGCTGAATACATTACATTACAAGGAAATCAAACACAAATGACGTAGACATCAGCGTACAAGAAATAACACTAAAGCTATAAAACATGCTACAACAATACAAAATGTAACAGGTAGGCCTGGTAACAACAAACAGAATTAACACTGTTACACACCACTATAGAAAAATTATTCCAATTAGCGCTTTCAGGCTTCACAGCTTATCATCAGATTGGAAAAATATTTAGTGGTGTGCAACAGTGTTAATTCTGTTAGTGAATATAACCACTAACACAATTTTATTAAAAAAAAGTTAGTAATAATGCTACAAATTTGACAGTGAAATGTCGGTGTTACTGTGATGTAGTCTGTAAACACAAATGATTTTTCCTTCACTAATGAGGATTTCCGAGTTCAACGGCCGCCTGGTCATACGTCTTCGTTTCCACACTTTTATTTTCTGTATTGCTGACGTTTACTGACTCACGTAATTTCTCTCGTTTGTCTTGACTGTAAATAAACTATTCACTGAATCTAATATACGTTATTCCACTATGTTAAAAGACTCTACGACTGTTTCTTACATTTGTCTCTCTTTCTGCAGTCTGTGAATGTGTTTAAACGAATAGAAACTTTTTATGTATATGATAGTGTGTTGATTCTGTTTAAATTTCTGAGATATATTTGATCAAGCTACGCTGTAATCAGAGTACGTATTGTTTATATTTGTTACGCTTTGGTTAGTTATTGGTAATTATAATAGTTATTGGTTCGTCAGCAGAAATAACTCAAGTCTCCTATTCAACCTCTCAACGATTACCTCGGACTGAGGATGGAGAATCATTGTCCGGGTCTTTCAAATTCCGAGTAGGCAACATAATTTGTTACAAACTCCTGACTCAAAATTACTCCCTTGATCTGTATGGATTTCTATAAATATAATCTATAACGGGAACAGAAATTATGAACTAACGCCTTTGCCACACTGATAAACTCTATATTTTGAATTGCATAAACTTCCATTCACTTATTTTATAAGTGATGTAAAATAGACACCCATAAAAATGATGTACCGGTTTCCATGGTCATTAACATGGATCCAGCAATCTCTATGGCAATTCTCTCGAATGGTAGCCCAACGATATATTGTCCCATTTCCTCCCTGATTGTGGTTTACGGGTTCTTGCTTGCAGCATATATTTCACATGTCCGACACCACTCTTCTACGTCGTGGCACAAATGAGCCCAATAGAATCGTTTCCGCAGTTTGTCAATTATTTTATTAACGGCAAGATGACCTTTATATGCTCCATCATGCAGTCCCTTTTAAAGGAGATGCATGATGGAGCATATAAAGGTCATCTTGCCGTTAATAAAATAATTGACAAAATGCGGAAACGATTCTATTGGGCTCATGTTTAAAAGGAACTGCAGTTTACTTTGAAGAATTATCAGCTACATGACCAAGTCTCGTCCATCTGAACTTTCTCTACATATTTCCAGCAATCCGTTTTCACCAAAGTTAGAGATCACTGTGTGGCCAGTGTAGCTCTTCAGTATTTCAAATCCAAGATATCTTGCCAATCGGAGCGAAGACGCTCCTCTTATGCCGTCAAGATTGGACTAATGTCTTAATCAGCCATCTGTTCCGGTCGGAAATATTGTATCATCAAACCGCCTACCAAGAAATCAATAGTGATGGCTTCAACGTGTTCATTTGCGCTCTGTTCTAGCTTTCGTCAGCAATATCGGCAATCTTCCGACCACGGTCAATAGAATAAACCATTTGAATTACAATGCATACGCTTCGGCCGATTTGTACTTTAAGCTGTAGTCTTGCAAACGTTCAAGCCTTTTTGCCAACTGAACTTTTACATTTTTAAATCTGGAGATCCATGCAAGCGCAGGATGATTGGTACGCAGTGAAATTTCTTTTCTTTATGAAAGTGGTCCAAAGCTTGGACGACAGCCATTAGTTTTTTAAACGTTGCTGGTTGTATTACACAGATCCGCTGGGAAAAGCAGTCTGGCAATCATTGCACAATATCTCCTTCAATTTTCTTGAAAACCATGAAAAATGATTGAACCATGATATAGTGATTGATCATGTGAGTTCATATAAAGCTATGGGATGCAACGCGTCTTTAAAAATTAACTTCTTCGGCTCTCACATAGACTTTTTCCCATAAAATCTTGGGACTATCAACAATGAGCATGTTGAATGTTTCAATCAGCAGATTTCTACAGTTGAAAAGAGATACATATATAAACGGTGTCCTAGTTTTCTGGCAAAGAAGAGAGATATTCTAGATGCAAACTATGCCGAAAAATCATCATATACCACTTTCTAGGTAAGCCAGAATGAGGAGTATATTTAACATTCGAGTTAAATAATTACTAATTGTATAAAACTTTGAACGAATATCAAAAAATGACCTGCTGATAAAAAATAGTTGGGTATTTGACTTCAGCATGAAAAATGCTTTTAGCTTTAGTGAGCTTTGTTTTTGTGGAAAAACTTTTTTTTGTAGACCAGTGTCATTGGAAAGACTTCAAGTAACATTCAGTGTGAGATCCAAAAGTAAGTTTTAGAGATACGATTTAGCCTTGAATATTTATTTGCCTATTGAATAGCACGTAACACCTAGGGTGTTGCCACAGACACAGTTTAATAGACATCCACGTGTCTACCAATTTGTCATTCAATAGTATTAATTCTGTAAGCATACGTTGTGTCTCTATTCATCTAACTCTGCAGCTTCCCAGTCACGTTTACCCTTTATTAACTCGCGGTTTCCAACAGCTTGAATTAGTCTTAGGTTGTCACTATTCTAGGAACAGTTGCATCATTTGTGACAATACGCAAGTTATTGGATTGCACAGTCGTGTATTCAATGACTTTAAATATTGTTGCCTATTACTTTTCTTGTATTACATGTGATTGACGTGTGTGTTACAATTAATCTCAAAATTCAAGTTTAGTAATACAGATCAGTAATATATTAAAAAGAAACATTAAAAAACAACATAGTGCAGAAGCAAGTCCACAGGATGTAATATCATATGTGTTATACACGACTTGTTGACCTGTCTCTGGATTAACAGCCAGCAGACCTTAGGGCAGCATCCGCTATTCTTCTTGCTTCTCTACTTTCCTTTTTAGTTCGCAGTATGATGTGTATGTTCATATTGTTCGTAGCATTTCTCATGTAATCTAAACGGGCTCTTTCTTTTCTACTCCTTCCACTATTATTCTTCATCCTCACAACGCAAGGGAACAGGCTCTGTAAACTTGACGCTTTTAACTTAAGTTTCCTAGTAAACCTCTGTCACCATGCTTTCTTTTAGCAACATCCTTGCTACTTATCTTCTCTTCAGCTTATCTTGAGCATTCTGCTGTAGCACCAGATCTCAGTTGCCTGGAGTCTTTTTTCTCTCTTCTTCTTTTACAGTCAATTATTTGCCGCCGTACAGATCAACGCTTCACACTTATGCCGTCACAAAATTCTTCCTTACATTGAAACTGATGTTTAAAATCACAAGTTTTTTCTTTTAGTTAAATGACGCTTTAGCCTCATTAATTTTATTTGTTATTTTCTTACTGCTTTTCCCATAACATATAATTTTCCTTCCCAGGGATCCTTTTATTTCCTGGTACTGTAAAGACGTTTACAAATATTATTAAAACTAGAGGTCGATGTCAGGCTGCCATTATTTTTAGTACAGAGTATAATGTTGTAGATATTAGCCATCGTTTCAAAAAGAGATTTAAAACACAACGTTTCGACCTCTGAAAATATGAAGTCTTTCTTAGGAGTAAATTAATTATTACAACATTCCTTTTCCATAGTTTAGGTTTGTTGATGATAGAGCTAAATACACTAAAAACTCCCTTATCCAGATTTGATGGGACCGCGCCAGTTTTGGATAAACAGAAACTTCTATTTAATAATACATACGTAAGTACAGTAACTTTATTTAATAATAATAATTTAAAAGTTACAGTGAATATGACACAATAAACTACTAAACGGCACCGCACTGTAAATTATAGTTTCTACAGTACTGGAATAGTCCTATATATCCTATATCCGGTAGTATTCAAGAGGCTGATATGGGATTTATCAGCCACTTCTTAGGATTTACACTTCAAGATCGCAGAAGAAATTCAGACATACGGTGGGAACTGATTTTTATGAGTATAATTGATAGGATTTCCCAGTATCGGGTAAAATGGTTGAAACATCTTAACCGAGTAGATGACTCCCAACCAATTATATTGAATTATAAACCAAAAAGACGGAAAGATTTTGCCGTCATATTATTCAGACATTTACAAAACTATTTCAGAAGTATATATTTACACACATGACGTACGTTAATGTCTAATTTTGTCCTCAGTCTATGTGTCTTAAACAAAATGTGTTGCAGCAAGCATAATTAACATAGTTTCCTATCAGTTTAATATTTTACTATCTTCATTACTAATACGTTAGTCAGAATTACTTGCCCGTCCGGTTACCTGGTTTGCTACTAGCAGGACGTCTCGGAGTAGTTTATAGACTTTAAAACAAGAGAGGCCCTTCCGACGGTTTGTCGTGGTTTAGGACTTGAAAATGGTGGAAACACTGAAACACCTCGTCCGGAACATGGCAAGTAGTAGTTCATCAACTAATTTAAATTAGTTTATTAAATACTTTACATATGCATTCTTATTATTGTTTTTTTTAAACATTCACAAAGATTATAATAACAGCTACTATAAAATTTTAGACCTAAAACAAATTTAGTGCCGTCTAAAATCTCCTGTCAAACAAAATAATTTTAAAGTATTTTATAAACATATTTTGTCTAAACAGTTATATACTGATGAAACTAAGGACTTTGATCAGGTCTTATATCTCAAAGTCCCTTTACTTCCTTCTACACTGTTTTGATGATAACATTTTTATGTTATCTACAGCATAGTTACCTTCAACACTCCTCCAGTTGACCTGTTCTGAAATGTAATGAGATGAAATATTTCTTATACTGTTCAACCTAGTATTTTTTGCAACTTAGGCCTGTGGATTCCGGAATTCATCATCATCTTCAGCAACATAGACTAGAGCTAGTCATTAAAACGGTTCTTCAGACGTCCTATACCTCTCCGTCCCTTCGGCTTATGATTCCATAGTTGTTTAGGGATGCGGTAGGCATCCATTCCAGTATACTCAAATAGTACCTTTGCCGTACATCGTCTTCCATTTTGCGATCTTGAGAGAGTATATACTGCCACGTGCTTGAGAAGTCTCATCTTGGCCGCTTGAATACGACAGGCTTGGAACTTTGTTAAATTCCAATTCACAGACACATAGAAAACTGTCGAGAAGGCAATTACCTTTATTCCTAAACATTTTATTTATTTCGGTACTTGTATATAGAGGTATCAATGAGTAACTATATGAGTATGTTCTTTTTACTTTACTGGTACCAGAAATAGCAAAATGACTTTAAGCAATATTTCGTCTTCTCTACCAATGTCTGCTATTCTTTCCATCGATGTTGGGTTCCCTTAGAACTAAGTGCAAAATGTGTTGTAAATTCTGTAGTCGCGACTGGATCATAAAAATCTGTAACATGTATTTGTAGAAGTGATGAAGTAAAGTTAACCCCGCATGATGGAAATGTATATAAAATTCAAGAAACAGCATTACCATTAGTGATTAATGTAACTGACAACAAAATTGTTTAATAGTATACAGACCCAAAACTGAAATTCCAAATTGTGTTTTCCTGTTGATAATATTACGTATATGAGCCACTGCCTATATATAACGTTTTGAAATATAAGTCTTCGTGATTTTGTTTTCACCTGTAAGAACATAAGGGGAAAGTGTTTTCTTTGTTTCGGGCAATGTCTACTTTATATAAAACTTAAAGTAGATTAGTATATGTTTATTATAAATACTTCTTGAATTTTACATCTCTTGATCTAGTTTTTGCAGACCCAAGGTCTGTCTCTACCACAACGCCATCACGCCACCTTATTTTAGGACCCTACTTGTCTTTCCGTCGATAAATTTGTATAAAGCGTAGAAAAACTACTTGGAAGTCTATTTTCTCAAAAAGAAACAACATTAGCTACTCTAAAAACCGAGATATTCTAAACTGATGGTGTTGAAAGATGTACAGATTATGTTAAAAGAAAATTGTGTGCTTGGAGAGACACACCCCAGAAGTAAAAACTTCAGTGCCGACTGACAAGTGAACTGACTCAACCCCTAAGCCGTTGCCCGTGTGATGTATCGTATTTAGAGTAAGAGAGATTTTGCTGAAAAGAATTAAGATTCAAATAAGAGCGAACGGATAATTAAATGACACGAAGACATAGTGATGTTAATATGCATTTTATTACCAGAAACCAATATTTACAAAAAACATAAATAGAATCATATCATACGTTGTATAAATTTTTATTATTCATATATATATATATATATATATATATATATATATATATGAAAAATGTAAGAAATAAATATTTCAAATGTAACAATATGATTTTCGCAATACTTAGTTGAAATGTAGTATGTAGTAATTATTATATATTTATATTGCAATTATAAAGGATATCATATTATTATATATTACATTGTGGATTTATATTATTAATATTATATAGTATAGTATACTTGATACACTCAGTAAAATAATTTAAATTTTATAAATTATAAAATAGCTAATAACTAAGTCAAGTTTTCAAACATAAAAAACTTCCAGCCAAATACAATATAAAAACCGGAATCAAACTCACTAACTAAACAGACTAACTAAAAACGTACAATGTAATCAAAAATACATAAGCCTATTCTTTCGACATTTCAAACGTGTACAAAAACATTTTTTTTGATATACTGTAAATATTATAATACAAATAGGTGTCACGGGTTTTAAAATGTCATTAAGAATTAAACACACTGAAAATTTGTAAACATATTAGGGTAATTATAAAGTATGTACAGAAAAAGCATTTCAAAAGTATTCAGCTTGATTACTTAGCATATTAGTACACTTTCTTTTACCACAAATAAAAATATTTTTAATATTTACGTTATTCTTGTAATAGTACTATTAAACTTTTAGAATGTTATCACATGCATTAATATATTACGCTTTGCTTAAAGCACACATATTTGTGGCATTTGGAAACTTTCGAGAAGCTGTGTGGGAAAAAGGTTTGCTTGACCTGGTAACACTGCTTTATCATTCATGTATTTCGTTACACGTTTTGTGGCATGTTCCATTACTCGTTGAATCAGTTTACCGCCCTATAAGCGCAAATACCATATATGAAATTTTTACTTTAAAAATGTTATTTATAATAATTTGGAATTGTAACATAAATAACAATTATAAGGAAGGCACGGTGGCTAAGTGACACTGCTGGATCTTAACCGATAGTCTTGTTGCGGATACAACGATGTCGTATAATTTAGTAGCCAAAATCCACACTCGTTAGCCTACTGTACTAGTCCGCACAAACTTGCTAATCCGTTTTTGTTAATTATCAGTATAATTACAATTATTTTGATATTCTTCTAGAATGATGGAATCAGTACAGGCAGAACTGTCTAGACACCAGTCGGTATAAGATGAAAGTAATTGTTTTATTTTACACACACACAGCTGTCAAACAAATTTAAATTTTAAATTTACAACTTTAGGAATAGACTGGTTTTATATAAGGGATAGGGAGAGATAGATAGATAGAGAGAGAGAGAGAGAGAGTGAGTGCGAGGGAGGCGAGTGGAAGATTTTTGTGCATGTGTGCTCCCTTATAGGCACACACACGTTGTCCTACTACAAAGCAAATTGTTGCAGCTTCAGATCATATTGTACCGTCTGCTCGGTACAAAGACCTTTGTTATCATCCCTGTGTCATTTGTAGCCAAAGAGATGTGTTCTCCAAATAACAAAAATGAAAGGATCGTGTATAATGCAAATAATGATGTTCCCTGAGATCAGTAAGTTCGTTGAAACCAACGGTTTATGTCAAAACATCACAATATACACACGATTTTAACTTATTGCAGAATTAATAAAAATGGATAACAGTTCACTTCTATTTCTTGTTACATTAATTTATGTAATAATATTCTAAAGCAAAATTTTTATGGTTATATACATTTAGAAAAAAAATAAATTAAATAGACTGATTACTCTTTGATGTGTATATTATCAATTGATGAATAAGTGAAAAAACGTTTTGGTCTTAAACATACTGTTCTTCAACTACCAAATTATGTTGCTGATTTTTCATTGGTAACATATAACTCATAATATAATGACGTAATGTTTAATAATCAACGAACAGCGTATTTGATTCCACCAGCACTGTGGATGTAAATACACAAAAATCCGTTAAGCAGTGATAGTGCCGACACTGTCCCTGAAGCAGTGATTGTATTCCTAAATTACATCAATTGTTTTACACAGTATTATTTACAACAAAGATCGCATTTCTAAAATATATATTTCTTTCAATTTGGCAGTTTTCTTCAGCCAATTCCTTCTAAATACTATATTTGCAAGTCTTCTAAGGAGTGCATACTCCGTAATATATGAATATGAATGTGTAGGTACAAGATGCTCTAGTGTCGTTTGGATCGAAAATAATTAATAACAGGCTTTTTTTGTACGTCCTCGCTCAGTGTATTAACAGTTAATTACTTTGCCTTCACTGACACTTGTTCATAGTATTCTGGTAGATTCAGTCGGCCTTAAACTTAAATCTTTATGTTTCTGTATACAATCGTTTCCTTTCCTTACTGCATACTAAGAGTTATTGAAAAAGTCCTCATTTTTCAATTTCTCTGATAGTTCGTAAGATTTAGAAGTTGGTAATTGTTAAGTTTTAGAAATTCGGTTTAATGAAACCCATGATTTGACAACCATTGCTGTTCACTGTTAATACGTTTTGATATATTCTCTTTCTGTCGCACGCGTTTTCAGGTCCACTTCTTTACCAGAGTCTGTGCCATCTAATCTGTCACTTAACAACGTATAGATGGACGGAAAACAGTTTTTACGTCTTACATAATCATTTTCTTAATTATTGTTCTTTTTACAGCTTTAAATAGGTTGTTTCTTTCTCAGTAGACTGGAATCTTTTATACATTTTGAAAAGGACATATACATGTTTATATCGTATAGACAGTTAGCCAATCCCATACCGTCCGTTACCACGTGGGCCGTGAATAGTAACTTACGCATGAGGTAAAAACGTAGCTAACAAAATAACGTAATAGTAAAGACGTCTTTAACTCTTTAGCAATTCAATTTATGATAAACGTACGTTCAATTTATGGGTAAAATTTATTGTAAGTTTTAGATGTTAAGGTTTTTGTACGCTAAACACACCAGTGAAGCATAAAACAAGTAAGAACATGTTTACTGGTAAAAAATGTAAGTACAATGCGACAAATGGCTACTAAGTAGTAGTTTCACGTGCCAGAGAGTTGCGAATATGAAATATGAGAAACATACTTTCTCTTGTATCAGCTCTATATGGAGTAAGAGTGACTGCACTATGACTAGAGATAGTTACAAAATATATTATTTGGAATAGCTATTAATATAACAATTAAAAAAAATTTTTTTATTTAACATAATGGGATAAATATGACGTCAAGTAACGTCATTTATTGTGAGGAAGGGTTCAATGTGCGCACACGTTCCTTTCTTCGATTAAACCACAGAAAAAGGGAGTTTTTTTATTACAATCGCCCACTTGGGGTGGAGGAAGCGGTCTTTTCTTTGTCTTCTTGATGAAGACCCACTAGCCAATATCCACTCTTCAGGTCCAATGGGGAAAATCACTGAGCTCTAGACAGCGAGTAGAGTGTACTGTCACCGCGAGGTAGTGGATAGCAATCTTTCTTTGTCACTACCAGCACTACCGGAGAAGACTAAGCACTTGACGACGGCTCGATTATTCTTTCTGTCAACAAGTCCTGTACTAGCCGAGACATTTCCTCTTGTTTAGTTAATGAAGGCCTTTGAGGAGGATGGCGTATTGGTCTTGTATCCCCGGTATTGATGCGATGTTGCACAAGAAAGGTTCTTTACAATGACTGGCCCCGAACTGCAAAAGAATCCTTAAATTCATTTATAAACCGTTTTAGTTCCCTTGCCTCGCCACTTGAGAGGTCATTAAAATTTCTGTTATGACAATTCCTGAAATCAGTGTCTCTGGTAATTTTAAAGTCCGTCCGTAGTGTCTGGATCTTCGTTGCGTCATTCCGGCTACCCAGGCCACAGAGGACATTTTACCTAGGTGGGTATTGCCTTATAAAGTGACACCTTGATCCAATATAGTCGCCAGTATGATAGGTACATTTACGGTGTCGTCAGGTTTTACTAATATTCTGGCAATTAGTATGGCCGGTGTGCTTACTACCTGGGTTTCGAACGTAGATCACCGGTTGCCCCTAGTATCTACCTCAGCCCTAAACATGATGATCTTTTCGTAGTTTGGCGGGACAGTTACGGCCACTTGGTTTACCACGTCCATCGATATTTCTGATGTATTCATTGTGAAGACAATTACCTATTCTTTTCTGATTCTCAAGACATTGTTTTTGAAGTCGACTATAAATCCATATGAGTTCATAATGTCCACACCAAGAATTGCTTCATCCACAATTTCTGCAACAAGTACTTGAGGATCAAACTCTAGTCAACCGAGGTGTAGGTGTACCTCCACTTTTCCAAACACTTTCACAGTAGCTATTCGCAAGTTGCAAGAGCACCAGATTGGCTTTAGATTTTTCACCACATCGGGGCGTAGAATGGAAAGTGTTGGGCCTGAGTCAACTGTTATCGAGGCCAACCTTTCCTGAACGAATCCGGTAACCATTAAGCTTCCGCTATTTTTCTGAAGTGTAGAAATTTCGTGTTGTCTCGGAGCTTCGTTTCTCCAGTTACTCAGTACACGCCCCCGTTGTACCGACTACTGCTCGTTTCCCTGCTGCTGAACTCCAACCCGACTATCTCGTTGTAGATGCCAAGGTTTCCCACATCGGTAACACAAGGATCTTCTTCAATCCTTGCTTACTTTACTTTGTGACCCCGCTTGTTGGGTCTTTGTTCCTTAATCTTCTTCATCGTCTGTGCCCTCGCGATCTTTTAGCGCGCATTTTATGACTTGCCCAACCAGACGCTAACTTTGCAGCTTCAAATTGCAAAGCATGTACCAGGGCGTCTGCACTATTCTGGTGTACTGACAATCTTTTATTATTATTATTATTATTATTATTATTGTTATTATTATTATTATTATTATTATTATTATTATTATTATTATTATTTATGTTTTAGTGGATGGTTAGTGAGGATCGGTCAATAATACAAATTTTAGCTATTTTGCGTCGACGTTTCGACAATATTTATTGTCATCTTCAGGACCTGTGTATGAAATACAATAAAAATATCAAACATAACGAAACAATTAAATATTTGGGTGAACGTGTTGGTGTATGTGAGTGTGTGCGTGCGTATGTATGTATGTATGTATCAAATTATGTAAAGATAATTTGAAAGTGTGAACAAACTATCATAAGTCTTCACATATAAAATGATACATACATACGCACGCACACACTCACATACACCAACACGTTCACCCAAATATTTAATTGTTTCCTTATGTTTGATATTTCTATAGTGTTTCATACACAGGTCCTGAAGATGACAATAAATATTGTCGAAACGTCGACGCAAAATAGCTAAAATTTGAAATATTGACCGATCCTCACTAACCATCCACTAAAACATTCATTTATTGACGGTCACTTAAAATTTAAGGATTTAATTATTATTATTGCACTCTTAAAATACAAAAATTACAGTATTAAATTATTTACTTTACAAAATATATTTTAATAGTTAGTATGTCAGGCATCGGCACAAATTCACACAATTTGTCAGTGTCCTCGTGAATTGTACGCCTTTTATTATCTTATCGAACGTATATTGGCGTAAAATTTAAGATCTTGGTTTCCCTCTATCTCTTCTCCAAAGGGAGTTTTCAACAGTTTCTCAACATCGTGTTTCTTTTCAAGTGAATCCGAGTTTAGTTTTTCATTGTCAGGATTTAAGTTCCTAATCAAATAATCAAATGAATTATATTGTTACAACGGTCTCACGGATCGTCTTATTGTACAGTGGAAACAAAACACAGACAACAAGGAAGTCATTAATTACCAGATTTAATTAGTTACAAATAATAATGTGAAATAACAAGGTACTCTCATACAAAATTCAAGTTAAATTTGTCCACACGCAATATTAAGTGTCATATATTAAGCTTTCGTCACTAATTATAACACAATTATTACTTTTGACTATTCAGCGAAAATCACTTGATCAGCACTATACAATTTTAACAGATGTAACTAACCGACTAAACCGGCCGGCTTACGTATAGCCCGCAGAAGTTCCAGAATAATTTTCCATTCTTTTGTCCGTGTGCCAGCACAATTTGCTTTGTTAAAAGTAGTTTAGAACAGTCTGGAGTGCTACGTGAGAGGACGGCCTTGACTGACACCTCACGCTGGGTAGTCGAGAAGCGTGTAGAACCTGCCGTAACTGCACCTGCCGACTTTTCGAGAGCGTTAGGTAATTATTTTACCTAATTAGGTAATTATATTAAAAATATAATTTATTTGATTATTGAGGAACAGAGCACTGATTAGGAACTTAAATCCTGACAAAATGAAAAACTAAACTCGGATTCACTTGAAAAGAATACTTATTAATACATTGAATAATCAAAAAATAAAAATTATATAAAAAGTTATAATTGTAGATAAAACAAAGAAATCTAGATCACACACACACACACACACACACACACACACACACACACACACACACACACACACCTATATATTGAAATATATAGAATAGATGATTATTATTTTTACTGTCTATGAGGTGTAAACTCTTTATTATAGTAAACAGTGACGATTAAGTTGTTTACAAAGTTTGTAAGGTTAAGACAACAATATTATGACTAATTGCCACATGAATTCCAACGCATTATTTATAATTACAACACAAATTTATAATTATTTGTATGCAAGGAACAATAATGCGGTTCATCATCACTTGGAACATGACGTAAATTTGTACAAGAATTTAAGTGTAACCCACAGACACGAATGTAGTAGATTAAAGGATTGACTAGTTCCAAACAGTTGAGGGTAGCTCCTCTAAATTATATTAAATAGCCAGAATTAAAGTAAATTGTTCAAACACGTTTAACGTAAATACAGGGTAACTTGTGCTGTCTGTAATCGTAGGAGTTCCTAGTGATTTGTCATCTTGTAATCGAGTCTCTGTATTTCAAAGAGTATCGGTTTATCAGCAAATACCAGTATTTTTCTTTGATCATTAGAAATACTTTCTCTTACTTCTTTTCAACCGATCTTTAATTATCAATTTTGGATTTTAAATCATTATAAATTCAGAAAGTCATTGAATGTTATTGAAAGTCATTATAAAATTGAAACTCAATTTATTGTGTTCTTGTGTTGTTTTATTATATTGTGAGTTTTTATTTGTTTGGTTCATTTCGAATTCTACAGGACATTAGACCTACTTTAGCCGTGCAGTTTTTTAAGTAAATACGGTATTACATTTAATCCCAGTATCCAGTCACCATATTTTACGATTAAGAAAAGTATTTACTGTTTATAGCCTAAAGGTACCATACATACGATGTGTAATAAAATTTTTATTATTCACATTTTGAAAAACGATCGATTTCGATCATAGACTATCGTCAGGTTATATACAGCACACTTGCGGTCACAATATCGTAAAACACTCCTATTTACAAAAACGAATTCGTAGACATTGTAATGAATTTGATACGTATGTCGTTGTCCAAAGCTTCCCAAGAACTGATCCTTGTGCCGTTCTAATATAGAGCGGCAAATCTTCAGTAATTATAAGTCAGGAAAATGTTATAGGCAGTACGGAATTACAATGCGGTAATTAGTGCTGCACCCTACCCGTGAACATATGCCATACCGATTTCTATTTTAGACTGCGTTGATCGGTGCTGCACCCTGTCGCTAAATACTGATAACGGGCGATATGTGCAGGACTGCTTTTCTATTTCTTTGTCTCGCTGAAATGGTGGCTTAGATCGGCTGCTTATTAAGTGTGGCCTTGTGGCATATTTACTCCGGTAGAGAGATGAATATTTCTACACTTTCGATTCTTCCAGCTATGATTAGCTAAGTTCTAAACGGCTGCGGTAAGTCTCTCAATTACTTTCATATTAATTAACTATATTATTCACTGGAGAAAACTGTTTTTAATAAGCCTGAGTAAGTTGAGTTCTATTCACCTATTACGACTTCGTGCACTTGTGCAATACGCAATTTGTTGGTAAAGTTTTTAAAAACTTATAAAACTATATTCATTTAAGTGTCAGAATTTTGGCACTAAAAAGTAAAGTATATTGAATACAAAATATTTAAGTTTAGAATTTATCTAACCTCGATGTAATGAGATTCGTGTACATCAATGTAGGTTATTTTAACAATGCGTAGTTGCTTTGGATGGCATACAAGTTTTCCTACAATTAACAGTAAAACTTTATTAATATCTGGTAACTTACTCAGGCACGTTTTGAAAGTAAATAATGTCCAATTCATATTGTCCAATTCTCCGCGTCCCATGCGGAGAGATTCAATCGGAATCTCCGGTCCGCCTTAATTGCTTATCATGCTGAGCAACAAACCACCTGGGATCAGAATTTGAAGTGGTTACAATTAGCTTGCAACACGGCCAGACACGATAGTCATCAGGCCGTGCCCTTTGAAATTCTGTTTGGATTCTCGCCCGCACTCCCGTTGACCAACCTGTGGGATATCGAAGATCTTCTGCCGCGGGAGCCCAATAATAAAACTGCGGAGAGATGGAAAGTGGCTCGGAAGAATTTGCTGCGAGCGGACGAGAGGGTCCGTCGGCGTTATAATCAGGGGCGTATTCCAAACCCCTTCCGGATTGGTGACTGGGTCTATTGCCAAAGCCACCCACTCAGCTCAGCCGCTGACAAACGTGCTGCGAAGCTATGCTACCGTTGGTCGGGGCCATACCGTATCCTAGGATTCACTTCACCGGTGACGGCCCGGCTGGGCGTACCGGGAGACAAACAAAAAATGGTGATAAGCCACATTTCAAAACTGAAACGTTTTCGAGGGCTATCGAAAACGTTCGAAGCGGGTTAGTCCCCGTAAAGATAGGGCGGATGTCCTTGTTTAAGGTGGAAGTCGTGTTCTGGCGTTGGTGGGCAAGCCTCAGGAGGTCGGAAGATCTACGTACGTAAGAATCTTTCTTTAGTCTTTTGCTGTCTCTCTCTTGTGCTGTATGCGGACCCTGATCAGGTCAGCATGCAGCACCTGCACACTCACATAATACATATCTTCTTTCGTCTCTTTCGTTTTCCTTCTGAGAATCTGTTCTCCTGAGAGCAAGCTCTGCTGAGCCGACTCAACAATGACGTCCACCGGTTTGTTTTGTGGAGAGGTACACTGCAGGGTACCCTCCGGGCATTTAACGTTGGGGCAACTATGTTGCCCTTTTGGGGTGAGGGTGTGCCGTTCTAATATAGAGCGGCAAATCTTCAGTAATTATAAGTCAGGAAAATGTTATAGGCAGTACGGAATTACAATGCGGTAATTAGTGCTGCACCCTACCCGTGAACATATGCCATACCGATTTCTATTTTAGACTGCGTTGATCGGTGCTGCACCCTGTCGCTAAATACTGATAACGGGCGATATGTGCAGGACTGCTTTTCTATTTCTTTGTCTCGCTGAAATGGTGGCTTAGATCGGCTGCTTATTAAGTGTGGCCTTGTGGCATATTAACTCCGGTAGAGAGATGAATATTTCTACACTTTCGATTCTTCCAGCTATGATTAGCTAAGTTCTAAACGGCTGCGGTAAGTCTCTCAATTACTTTCATATTAATTAACTATATTATTCACTGGAGAAAACTGTTTATAATAAGCCTGAGTAAGTTGAGTTCTATTCACCTATTACGACTTCGTGCATTTGTGCAATACGCAATTTGTTGGTAAAGTTTTTAAAAACTTATAAAACTATATTCATTTAAGTGTCAGAATTTCGGCACTAAAAAGTAAAGTATATTGAATATAAAATATTTAAGTTTAGAATTTATCTAACCTCGATGTAATGAGATTCGTGTACATCAATGTAGGTTATTTTAACAATGCGTAGTTGCTTTGGATGGCATACAAGTTTTCCTACAATTAACAGTAAAACTATATTAATATCTGGTAACTTACTCAGGCACGTTTTGAAAGTAAATAACGTCCAATTCATATTATTTTCTCTAATAAAAAAACTATGTATTCGAAACAAAGTCTTAACCACGTGGTATCTACATACTCACACTAAGTATAAAGTTTATGAGATGGTACAAAGCCAAAATTAATTGTCAATTTGCAAACAAGGTAACTCACATTAGGTGAAGTTAATATTATGAAGAATTGAAGAATTACTGTTATAAAGATTTTCAAATAAGGCATGTTGGCCATATAAATTTTATCAAGTATAATTAAGTAGCTCAATAGGGTGTTGACTTTATATATATGTATTTTGGAGGGTGTGCAAACTTTAGGGGGGCATTGTGTGTGTTCTCTGACTAAAAAATATAATGGTGTAATTAGGGTTCACCGATATAGACGAGAAAAAAGACCTACTACATGGCTGAACTATGAACATCTTAAGCTCTACTCGCTACCGGAGGGAATTGGACCACCACACCAACACCTAAAAATGTCGGCCACAAGATTGTCACTTCAATAAAAACCCTTCATGGATGAAATCAGGTGATACAAAACCAATTATTAATTACACATAGAGTCAGCACTCAATCATACCCAGTGACCAGTTATATATATCTATCAACTACAACATTTCAAGTTTTAAACATTTATTTAGATCCCCAATTGATGGGACAGTTTAGTGAGTGGACTGGGTGCTAAATTAATTGTAAACTTCAGTATATTTCTGGTAAAATTGTCAGCTCAGAGACTGGCATGATTACAAATGTAACATTCAACATAAATTTCCACTTATTTCATTATAGGGGTTTCTTTACAGATTTTAAGTCATTCTGGCCATTAGTAATTTATCGTGTTCAATTCAGTAGTATATATATATATATTTTTTTAATTTAAAAATCAGTTTAATTCTTTTGTATAAAAAATTACTGGGGAGGTAGGTGCATTTTCAACAAGTTTCAACCAGAAGGAATGCATGTCGAAACACCTTTCAACTTGTTTGTTGAGACAAGTTGAAAGATGAATCATCAAGCTATTAACATGTCCGTCTCTGTGCCAAGTGTATTTTTCATAGGGTTATAATATTATGCAATATTTCTATTTTTATTATTTGGCAATGTTTCAGTATATATAAATTCTTTAAATTATTTATGATAACTGGGGGGCGTTCATTGTTTTAAATATTTTTTATTTCTCACTATAATAGAGCCCAGAAGGACAGAATGGTGTAACTGCATTAGGCACTTAGCCACTTAGCCACTTAGGCACTTAGTTTTGAATTTTATTATGTCCTGGGGACTACTGTATGCTTAAGCATTCTCTTATACACCTGATGTGTAATCAACCCACACCATGAGGGTAATATAAAAATAAATTTGTATTCCTAACAGGGATAATTATAAAGAAAAAGTAAGAATTTATATACACCATGAGGGTAATATAAAAAAGGCGTGGCAAGAGACCTTTATGTATATTGTATTGTATACTATTGTTGCGGTTTGGAAGCTCTTGAAGAATCGCGAGTTATTCCAAAGACGCTAATAAGGAAGGCTGGATTGTTTGTTAGAAAGAAGTGGACTGTATTTAAGATATTGAACATGCGTTTATTGAATAATTTGGTTTGTTAGTTACGATCGGCACGTGCGGATGCATTTTGAGGCGATAATGCCCGAAATCAACTTTGAATGAAATCGTGGTCCATGGTAGATGGACGCAGGTAGACGATTAAAGTTGAATGTTATAAATGTATGCTGAATAATAGCCAAAAGCAGCGGCTGTAAGAGAAGTGTTTAACGAGAGTTGCGCTCGGAGTCGTGTTATAAACTAAACTAATACTGGCTTGCAGTCGGCTAGGCTGGCCGATTGCAAGGTTTGATAAAAGCGTGACGTCATCCGCGCGTGCCGTGCAATGTTAGTAGGCTGCTTACAACTGACAAAACAGTACAAAGTTTAAACATACTGCCCGCCAAAATCGGGACGATTTTGTACATTAACGGTTAAATTGAACAATATAATAATTAGACTTACATGTCGTAAGCGATACAATAATTGGCGCACTGGCCAGAGAGCAATGACATAATGGACATAATATAAATTTAATTAACAATCACCAAGCATACAATAAATTGACCCTTACGCCTATAGCAAGGGCTTACTGACGTCAAGATTACTCAACACATAACAGTAATACAATACGCACAATAATACAATAATTAAGTAGGTATTGATCTTTCCCAAATGATACCCCTTGATATTTGTCAAGCATTACAATAAATTAATAACACCATAAAAATACAATAATTTCCCCATGATATTGACATAACAACCCCAATGAATTTCATAATGTTTTGACCCTTAGAAAATACAATACATATATAGAATAATTGCCACTATAACTGACACTTGTGGTTCTCAGAATTTGAATCACACAAACATATTAACGATACACAACATTCATAATAATTGATAGTACATATGAGACACAGTCACTATTTCTGTAATAGCTAGCGACACTTAACAATGTTACAATGCTTATGATACAATTGACTTGTATGCTCGCCCCGGGTAATGTCCCGGGCGTGTTCCATGTAATGTGACACGCACACACACACACACACACACACACACACACACCTCGTGTGTCTCGTATGGCACGCATACGATTAGCTTGTTGCCACCGGAAGGGGGCATAATTTGTGGATGGGTCGGCGTAAGATACCTAGCGCAGTGCGTACTTCTGCGACGCGTACTAAGGAATCTTGACCCGGAAAAACATTGGTGATTACCCCACGCTTCCATTCTAGAGGGGGGGAATTGTCATCCAAAATGAGGACAAGTTGTCCGACCTTCAAATTTTTAAATGGGGTGCGCCATTTATTGCGCTGCTGCAGCTGGTGCAGATAATCCCTAGACCACCGTTTCCAGATGGTCTGCGTAAATTTTTGGAGCAGAAGCCATCTGCCCAAATGAGTATTATTGCCTTGTGTATAGTCGGGTTCCGGAAGTGCCGTCAGTGGGGCACCGACCAAAAAATGAGCGGGTGTTAAGGGTTCAGGGTCTCTAGCATCGTCGGACACGGCGCATAACGGGCGTGAATTAAGGCAAGCCTCAATTTGAGAAAGAAGGGTAGAATATTCCTCAAAATTCAAGATCGTACCGCCAATTACGCGACGTAAATGGAATTTAACACTCCTTACACCACTTTCCCACAAACCACCGAAATGAGGGGCTGAAGGGGGGATAAAGGACCATTTGATGCCGTGGAGACCGCAAAACTCCAGAGAAGATTGTTCAACTTCCTTGGAGGTTAAAAATTTGTACCAATCATGCAACGTGTGGTTGGCACGACGAAAATTCGTGCCATTATCCGAAAATATTTGCGCGGGAATACCTCTGCGCGATATGAACCTTTTTGAAGCCGCTATAAAGGCGTTGGAAGTAAGATCCGACACCAATTCTAAATGGATGGCCCTAGTACACATGCATATAAATAGAGCGATATATGCCTTGGTCGTGGACTTAGAGCGCTGCCCGCCATGGCGCAAAAACACCGGACCTGCGTAATCCACGGCCGACTGTGAGAATGGCCTTGACGGCGTGACCCTAGAAGAGGGTAATTGACCGAGTAATTGATTCGCGCCTTTAGCCCGGAAACGAAAACAAGTGACACACTTATGTATCACTGAGCGGATATAGGACTTATCTTGTATGATCCAATACTTACGCCTAAGCGAAGCTTGAGTTGATTGCACTCCAGCGTGCAACAAACGGATGTGTTCGTATTCAATTATTAATCTCGTGAGATGAGAGTACGGGTGTAAAATTATTTGGTGTTTAGTCTCGTAGCTAAGTGGGGAGAATTGCAAGCGTCCACCCACTCTTAAAATGCCTGATTTATCCAGGAATGGGTTGAGAGCAAGAATTTTACTACTGCGTGGAAGGCACCGGTGTGCCTCAAGTTCCCTAACCTCTACGTCGAAATGCAACTTCTGAGATTGCCGGACAAAAACAAAGAGCGTGTCAGACAATTCTTGAGCCGACAAAAAGGACGTGTCTCTTTCAACCACCGCGAGCCTAGAATTGCGAAGAAATCGACGGCAGTATGCGAAGACGCGAATAAGCCTCGTAAGAGATGAATAGTTTTCAATGTAACTATGTGTTGAGGACGCGACAATTAGTGAGGTTTGAGCCTGCTTGCGACGTTCCTCTTCAATGTCGGGAAAGGTACAGGGAGTATTAATGTCGAACGCGCTGACCGGCCATGAGGCCGCATCACGAGCCAACCAGGAGGGACCATGCCACCATTGAGCATGACAGTGCAGACTACGGGGGAGGCAACCGCGCGATAAAACGTCGGCAGGGTTGTCATTCGATACTACATGACGCCAAATTCCCCTGCTGCTAACAAGACGCTGTATTTCTGCGACACGGTTAGCCACAAATACCTTCCAGCGGGAAGATTGCTGATGTATCCAGTACAACGCTATCATCGAATCCGAATAAAGATATAATCCGTCAAAATTGTAATCGACGGCATTTAAAACCTTGGACGTTAATTGAGCCAACAATAAACAAGCACAAAGTTCAAGTCTAGGAAGCGTTATCTGTTTCAGCGGAGCGACCCTAGATTTAGCACACAACAAGTTTGATGATATGGCGCCGTTCGAATAGACCGCCCGCACATAAATGCAACACGCGTAACCTTTAACCGAAGCGTCGGCGAATCCGTGCAGCTGCAATGAACTAACTGAGCAACTGTTCGAACTCTTAACCGACCTCGTAATCTCAAAATGAGTGTCGGAGACTAATTGGGTGTATAATTCCGACCATTGATTGGCTAGTGACCCGGACAAGGGTTCGTCCCAATCAGTGCCCGCCAACCACAACTGCTGCACGAAATGCTTGCAGCAAAATGTGATGGGAGCAATTAGACCTAGTGGATCATAGATCCCGGCAATGATTGACAACACGCTTCTCTTGTTGAGAACGGTTAGATTGTCATCACCCCTAACGGTGTACAAAAAGTTATCCCCCTCAACATTCCACTGTATGCCCAAGGTACGCACGTTTTGACCCTTGCTGAAGTCACGGGTTACTTGGGCGCGAAGAGTCATAATCTTATGGTGGTTTTAGCGGATGCGTCAAATACCACGCGCAATTTAGTGGTTAAGCTAGAGTCTTTGAAGACTGCGTGATGGGGCAGATAAAAGATCTCTGACCTGTCAAGCGACAGATCGTATTCATTAAGCGGCGACATGTGGCCAAGTCTTAAGTAGTCATTCATGAACTCACTATAATCCTTATAAAGGGTAGGGTTCTGCTTGAATTTGAATTCTAACGATTGGAATCTTCGTATTGCTCCGCGGAGAGAATCTCCCAAATAAGATTTATCAGATCTGCGGGGCAGGGCTACCACGAATCTCCCGTCGCGATTGCGGCTAGTGTTTTTCACGAAATGCCTTTCACACGGTGAGTCCTCAGATCGGGTTTCGCGACTAGAGATTTCCTCCAACTTCCAAAATTCCTTTAGTTGCGAGGAAACCTGATTATCATCCTTACAGACCATAAATGAAGAAACCGTTCTAGTCATGTCGTCGTTGAATGGTAAGTCACCGGCCAAAATAAATCCTAACTTGGTTTCCTGAATTATAGGAAAGTGTGGTCCGCGCGTATATTTCACAGGTTCAATTAATTGTAGAAAATATTGAGCGCCGATTAATATATCGACTTGCGATGAGCAATGTAGGTGAGGATCCGCCAGGAATATGCGCTTGGGTAAATTTAAAGAGGTAAGATTGAATGACTCCGCCGGTAAATTATTAGTTATACTGGGTAATACGGCACAATGTACGTTTAACGTGAAGGGTTTATAGCGTGAATGTAGCCTTACGTTAGTGCTGAAGTCAGCCTGGGAAAGCGAGTTGTTTATACCCGTGATGGGCAATTGCGATTTAACTAATTGGAGGCCCAACCTGCGGGCGAAATCCATTGTGCAAAAGTTCGCTTGAGAACCGGAATCCAGTAATATCCTAACGGGAAATTTTTTGCCGACTTTATTGTATGTCATACAGACGGCGGTAGATAACAATACCGATTTATTGGTCTGTGATTTCAGTGAGCACTGGTTGTTAACAGAAGTTACGTCCCTGATGGGGACATGAATCATGGTGTGGTGACGCCTAGAACATTTTTTACACGAAAATTTGGAGGGACATTTTGAACCCTCGTGTCCCGAACGGAGACAGTTTAAGCAAAGTTTGTTTTTTAGTAACGCATTTTTTCTATCAGGGATAGACAGCGATATAAATTGTGGGCAATCGCTAAGTCTATGTTCACCGTTACATAGCCTGCATAAATTATTTCTAATATGTGAGTGGAATGCGCCCTTTGGATTGCTTATCTGTTTAACTGCCTTGCGATAAGGAGACTTATCGCTTTTGTTCAACCTGCTCGTTGGGCTAGTCGCGTTATCGATATTTTGCAGTAGTTTCCTACGTGAATTTAAAAAATTTATAAAACTATTAAAATCAGGGAGTTTATGCTCCGATAAACTCTCTTTCCACAAACGTAAAGTGTAACTGTCAAGTTTTTTGGCTAGATAATTTACGACAATAATTTCAAACGTGTTGACTGGCAGTTTGAGATTATTTAAAGCGTTTATATTTCCAGAGATTTGATCAATAAATTGCGATATGCTACCTTGGGATTCCTGCTGGACTAATGGTACGTCTAGTACATTCCACACGTGGTGAGCGGAGACAATCAGCTTACTATCATATCTATTCCTCAACAGATCGATAGCCACCGCGTAATTTTCATGTGTTATGGGCAATGATTTTATTACGTTAAGCGCCTCGCCATGTAATGACGAGTGCAAATAATGAAGCTTCTGTATATCTGTCAGGTCTGTTCTGACATGAATTAGTTCCATAAAAATATGGTAATAATGTTGCCATTCCACAATACTACCCTCGAACCGTGGTAATTTTATTGGTTCCAATTGAATGGGGGTTGTTTTAGGCTGTTTACCATCAGTATTAATTAGTGGTTTTTGGTTCAAGTGCTCAGATTGCTCCAACAAGTGTTGCAATTTACATTCTATAGCACAGAGATCGTCCTCCGTTTGCACTCTATCACTTGTTGACGCAACGTCTGCTTCCTCAGCCTCGATTTGTGACTGTATCTCGTCATATTTGGTGGATAATTCCATCAAATGACGCAGTTTTATTTTGAGCGCATGAGGATCGCTGTTTAACAAATCAAAATTATCCGCGAAGGTATTTATTCGGGATATTGAGGCCTTAATTGTACCTCGTTCTTTTATCAGAGCCCTTACATCGGCCATTATTACAGTTTGAGATAAAAAATGGAAAGATATTTAGAAACAATTGAGCATCGAGCATGTGAACCACAAACTTAATTTTGAATGAGTTTAAATACGTTTGGTAGCTAGCGATCGTTGGTTTGAACATAAACTTACTCTCTCTAACTAATCAAACTCGTTGGCAGTTAAATTATTGAAATTATAAATCTAAATGATTACAAAGTATAGCTTTATCTTTAAAGTTCTGACTGATAATGAGCTGCCAACCATCTATTAATTTATGTTGTGTAATAAGTTAATTGTTTATATAAATATGTCAAAAATACACACTGGGTGAAATATTATTAAAAATAAATCAAATATAGGTAAAGTTTATAGTCACGTGGCCGTCGATCCATTCGTGATGAAGCTGGCTTCGATCCCGTTTGGAGCTGCTACACCTCCTGTCTCTGCCGGTTAGCCGTTGCCTCATGTTGTACCCTCCATCAATTAAAGCTGTGGAATCTCGAAAATGTTGTCCTGTTTCGTCCCGTCGTCTCTGGTCTACTGCTTGGCTGAATCTTGTCGAGATGACTGCGACGTGCTTCACGATAATGGTGTCGCTCAGGACGAAAATGATGCCCGTCTGTCGTGATTAACTTCAGATTGGTTTTTCCAGAAATGATGTATATAAATAAATGTTGTCGCCTGTGTACTCAGGTATGAGAAATCTGTGCCGTTGGTACCAAAAATGATGTAGTTTGTTTTGGCCTGAAAATATGAAATCCTGCCTGATTGGACCAAAAATGATGTCGTTTTTGGCCTGAAATGTGAAATCCGGTCCGGTGGGACCAAAAATGTTGCGGTTTGGAAGCTCTTGAAGAATCGCGAGTTATTCCAAAGACGCTAATAAGGAAGGCTGGATTGTTTGTTAGAAAGAAGTGGACTGTATTTAAGATATTGAACATGCGTTTATTGAATAATTTGGTTTGTTAGTTACGATCGGCACGTGCGGATGCATTTTGAGGCGATAATGCCCGAAATCAACTTTGAATGAAATCGTGGTCCATGGTAGATGGACGCAGGTAGACGATTAAAGTTGAATGTTATAAATGTATGCTGAATAATAGCCAAAAGCAGCGGCTGTAAGAGAAGTGTTTAACGAGAGTTGCGCTCGGAGTCGTGTTATAAACTAAACTAATACTGGCTTGCAGTCGGCTAGGCTGGCCGATTGCAAGGTTTGATAAAAGCGTGACGTCATCCGCGCGTGCCGTGCAATGTTAGTAGGCTGCTTACAACTGACAAAACAGTACAAAGTTTAAACAACTATTGTATAATGTATTTGTATTGTGGAACCTGTTATGTTTGTATATTTGTGTGTACCTTTTGGGGGTTATAAGTATTATGCATTTAGTGTATTTTTGGTGGGGACTTTGGATATAGGGTTTTATTTGTTCGATGTCTTTTTATAAAAGAAAGTTAATACATGGAGTCATGTAGGTATATCCTTTTCATTTTTTATAACAGGTATTCTATCTCAATTAATCATTGCTGATCATTTCTTTAAGGAAATAATTTATTTTATTTAACCGTATAACAAGTATATGAATTGTCACCTTTAAAATTTATATAATTTGTTTGAGTAATTATTATTATAAGTTATATTAGCAAGGAATCTATACCATTATCTTCATTAAGTTATGTGAAGCATTCTAAAAGGAACATATAAAATAAATTTTATATTTTATTAATATTTTCATGGAAGCTTTATTTCAAGGTTAGTTATGGTTTTAAATTTCAATTCATTGGTAGAGTGACATAACAAATTATTTTCTTGGTTACAATAAATATTTTCAGGTGGCCTTGTTGAGAAAGTATACTTTATTTAATTAACTATTTAAGGGAATTGTAGATTACTGTTGGGTTTATTTATTTTATTATTAATTGTTTACTGAGATAGAATAATAAAAAGGATTTGTTAATTGTTTAATTCATGAGTTTTTTAATTGCAAGTCCCGTCTCACTGGATCCAGCGCATTTTTGGCTTCTCTAGGCTTTAGCCTAGTTATAATTAACTTGTGGCCCCTCTTTACACAAAAAAAAAAAAAAAAAAATCTCAAAAATTTTTCTCAAAAAAAAAATTAATCTTTTTTTAACTGCTTAAGTTAAAGTGGGGTTACATTTGGTAGCAGAGCGTGGTTGAGATTAGGGTCAACCCGTGGGTCCTGTGGGTGTGACGGGGCTTGCAAACTTAGGAAACATTTTGGAACTCCCACAATGTTGAGTTCTAATAGAACTTAGAAAAAATTTTTAAAAGGCCCTATATCTAAAGTTGAAAATATTTTGTTAGCTTTAAGGTTTTGAGATAAATGTATATGTACTTGCCCGCCTGGAATAGTTGATAGTGCCACGTGGTGAGAAATTTTAGAAGGGGAAATCCCTAGGGAAAGGGGACTTATCGCAGTTCGGCGCTTGGTTGGTTGGAGTATTACCTTGCCCATATTTGGGGAGGTGTTGTTTTTTGAATTATGCGGTATGGCCCGATCGGCAGTCGGTTTTTTCCGATAAATGGTAGCCGAAGTAACATGAGAAATTGTTTAAATAAATTTTCGTTGGTCGGTGTTTTTTTTTTCGTGTTGTGTGTGTTGTGTGTGTATCGCGTTCCTTTTGTCTGGTGTAATCGAGTGAGAGCAGTTCAGGTAGTGGGCTAGTTTCTCGCATCGGTAGGTGGACCCGCAGTCTACTTAATGGGGAAGATATAGTACTTGAGTTTTTCAGATTCCGGTATTAGTTAGCATTTGTTTTTAAAGTTGTGTGTTAAGTGTGCCGACCGCGAAGTGAGGATGAGTACACGTAATCCTGAGTTGTTTTTGCGGGAGGAACTTGAGTTCGAGCTCCGGGCCCGGGGCAAAGAACCTCGAGGCAATGTACATACTTTACGGCGCCAGCTCCGAGATGCGCTGGCCGCGGGTGATACGCTCTCTAGGGTCACTATTACTGACCCCGAGAGTGAGTGGGAAGGTTGTACGGAGAAGTAGGATGAGCTGCGGGAGTTAGCTCACTCCGTCGACAGTTTGGAGGAGGGACCGGGAAGCTCTCTCGGTGTCCGGCGGATCCGGCAACGTATGCAGCAAGTAATTCTTCGGCTGCAGAATTTACAAGCCCAAGGCGGTAAACTTGTGCCGCCATATAATATACCCGAGAGAATTCAAGAGACTACCTCGACCCTCCAGGGGTCACAACCTGTAAGAGCATCCACTCCGGTTCCGGTTGCTGAGGAGTCCGTGGTCTCAGCCGTGAATACTTCTTCGTATAGAGAAGTAGATCCTGTGCAAACTGGTTTGGGGGCGGCGACGTACAATAAACTGCCCAACCCACTTGCCCACATTATACAAAACTTCCAGTCGTAGATGGACTGGAGGCGGACAAACTCATACCTTTATTTAAAACCGTCTTCTTGTTGAAGGACTACCCGGGCATGTTGGAGAGAACGGTGCTCGAGCTCATCTTCCCCTATTGTCGCGGTACCATGGCTGACAGGGTGGCGGAGGTGATGCGACGCAAGGAAGGTGTGGACGAGTTCCACCGGGTGGTGCTGAGGGCGTTCATCCCTAGTAGACTGATGGAGCAATTGCGCCATCGTCACTTTTATAGAGTCCAGGCGCGGGGCGAAACATTGGCCCAGTACGTGCAGCGAATACGTGAAGTAGCTCGTATACTGGGAATGGGCATGTCGGAGGAAGAAGTGGTACAACACATTCTCGACGGCGTCTCTGCCGACGACCGTCTGCGACTAGTTTTTGCCCAGCGGCCGCAGTGGTTTGCTGACCTGGACCAGCTCTGCGTCATGACGGAGGCCATGCAGATGACCGACCATGCGAGAGGAGATAGTAGAGGAGCCGAACCAAGACCACAGAGATCGGAAGCGTCCAGAGAGCCTATCTTCCCCCGACAGGCCCAGCCAGCTCGAAATCGCGAGCAATCGAAAGCCGTGATTTGTTACAATTGTAACCGCCCGGGGCACGTGGCGAGAAATTGCACGCGAGGGCGCGCGCGACCAGCACCACCTTTGTCTAGACCAGCACCAAAAAACTAGGTAGACAGGGGAAGATATTTCGGAGGATGTCTTCCCCCCGCTCTAATCTGTTCAACTTCCGACGACCTCCAGGCAGTTGTTAAAATCCAAATCTTCTAAATTCAAGGTCCAGTCCGATACCTCGCAACAACTTTCTGTATGCCCCTTTCTGTCGCTCGAGGTAAAGGGGGGTCCGCTCAGAGCCTTAGTTGACTCCGGTTCAGCCCGATCCATCATCTCATCTCGGGTATATGCGGACCTTGAAAAGCAGGGCTTGATTAAGGAGTCGGACTTGTCATCTGCAATATGCTGGACTGCATCCCGGGAAATCTTGCCTATCTCCCGGGTTACTACCTTTAAAATCAAAATCGATGGGTTTTCTTGGGTGTGGCCTTTTCTGGTTTCTCCTGCTCTGCGAGAGGATTGCATCATTGGTGCCGATTTCATCGCAAAAAGTGGTCTCGTGCTGGACATCCAAGCGCACCAATGTTTTTTTAAATTCAATCGGGAAGTTTTAATTCCGTTCCTTGGGTACCAGGGCGCTAAGCCGGGTATCCAAGAAGTAGCTTGTCCCGATTCTGCACGAGATCATCTCACTCCATCCCAGCAGACGGCCTTAGACAATTTGTGTGAGGAATTTTCCAAGGTGTTAACTCCTACCTTGGGACTCACACACCTGCTGGAATACAAAATTCGACTTACCGATTCGAAAAGAGTAAGGTCACACCCTTACAAGTTTGCTCCTCCAAAGATGACCATTCTGCGAGAGAAGGTTCAAGAATTGTTAGAACAAGGGGTAATTGAACCTTCTCATTCCAGCTATGCAAGTCCAGCATTTTTAGTGCCAAAGCCTGGGGGCAAACAAAGAATGGTGATCGATTATCGGAAGTTGAACGCCAATATAGAGGTGGATTCTGTTCCCCCCCCAGATTTACATTCGGCCTTTGATTGGTTCAGTGGGGCCAAATTTTATACTATTATCGATCTGAACGCGGCTTATCATCAAATACATCTTGCCAAAGAAAGTAGACCATATACGGCTTTTTGTGTACCCTGGAATTTGTACCAGTACACAAGGGTTCCCATGGGTTTGGCTGTGGGTGCCCAGACACTTACTCGCCTTCTCGATACGGTTTTTCACGATGTGAAATTCCGTTTCGTATTTAATTATCTCGACGATCTTTTAGTATACAGCGAGACTTTCGAAGATCATCTGGGGCATTTAAGAGAGGTGTTGGGTCGCTTAAGAGAGGCTAGCCTCACTGTCAATCCCGAAAAGGTTCGTTTCGCCCAAGAGAGTATTTCTTTCTTGGGCCATTTAGTTTCACACAAGGGCGTGACGGTAGACCCAGAGAGGACACAGGGCATCCGTGACTTTCCTCCCCCGAGGGATGCGAAGGGCATAGCGAGATTCGTCGGTATGGTAAATTTTTACCGGCGTTTCATACCGAACATCGCTGAAACTGCCGCTCCCTTGAATGAACTGAGGAAGAAGGGGGCAAAGTTTACATGGGGGGAAAACCAACAGAAGGCTTTCGCTTCATTAAAGGAAGCCATCATTTCCCCACCGGTGTTGCGGATGCTCGACTTTTCGAAGCCGTTCATACTGCAGACGGACGCGAGTTCGGTTGCGCTCGGGGCGGTTCTCTCCCAAGTTATAGACGACGCTAGGCAGTCTGTGGCTTTTATCTCCCGGACGTTGACCCATCAAGAACGTAAATCATCAGTTTATGAGCTAGAGTGTTTAGCTGTTGTGTACGCTCTAGACAAGTTCAGGCGTTTCCTGGAACATGCTGAGTTCCTGCTCGAGACCGACAACCAGGCTCTGTCATGGCTTCTGGCTCATCCCCAGCAACTGGGTAAAATTGGTAGATGGGCGGTGAAAATCTCATCATTTAAGTTCACCGTGCAACACATCAGGGGATCTCAGAATGTGGTTGCAGATGCCTTGTCCCGCATGTTTTCCCAACCCAGTGATGCCCAAGCTGAGCAACCCTGTTCCGTTCTTCTAGATTTTCCATTAGCCTTCACTGATGTGTTACCCCATCAGTTAAACGACGAAGTGCTGGGTCAAGTCATCCAAAATATCAAGGAGGGTAACGTACAGGCCCCTTATTTCTTGTCCAAGGGAGTCCTCTGTTGTCGAGAGAGAAAAGGACGAGCACCTAAAATCGTGCTGCCTAGCAAATTAGTGCCCATGGTCTTCAGCTATTACCATGATTCCCCAGTCGGAGGCCACAAGGGAATTTCGAAGACCATTTCCAGTATTAGGAAACATTTTATCTGGAAGGGCATGGATAGAGACAATTCGACAAGGGTTAAGAGCTGTCATCTTTGTGGCTTGAGCAAGCCTGCCCAGAACACCAAACTAGGGTTGTTATCATCTGAGGTGGCGAGCAGACCAATGGAAAAGTTGTTTATTGACTACGTGGGGCCGTTCCCTCGTAGCAAGTCAGGTAATGCTTACATGCTTGTTTGTGTAGATGCTTTTTCAAAGTTTGCCTGGCTACTGCCCTTACGACAGGCAACCGCTCGTTTGACCATCAACGCTCTACAGAACCATGTATTTCAGCATTTCGGTCTTCCGACCATCATTGTTTCGGACAATGGCCCGCAATTTATTTCGAGTGAATTCAGGCGTATGTGTTTCGCCAGTGGCATTAAACACGTAACCAATTCCCCTTATTACCCACAACCGTCCCATGCGGAGAGATTCAATCGGAATCTCCGGTCCGCCTTAATTGCTTATCATGCTGAGCAACAAACCACCTGGGATCAGAATTTGAAGTGGTTACAATTAGCTTGCAACACGGCCAGACACGATAGTCATCAGGCCGTGCCCTTTGAAATTCTGTTTGGATTCTCGCCCGCACTCCCGTTGACCAACCTGTGGGATATCGAAGATCTTCTGCCGCGGGAGCCCAATAATAAAACTGCGGAGAGATGGAAAGTGGCTCGGAAGAATTTGCTGCGAGCGGACGAGAGGGTCCGTCGGCGTTATAATCAGGGGCGTATTCCAAACCCCTTCCGGATTGGTGACTGGGTCTATTGCCAAAGCCACCCACTCAGCTCAGCCGCTGACAAACGTGCTGCGAAGCTATGCTACCGTTGGTCGGGGCCATACCGTATCCTAGGATTCACGTCACCGGTGACGGCCCGGCTGGGCGTACCGGGAGACAAACAAAAAATGGTGATAAGCCACATTTCAAAACTGAAACGTTTTCGAGGGCTATCGAAAACGTTCGAAGGGGGTTAGTCCCCGTAAAGATAGGGCGGATGTCCTTGTTTAAGGTGGAAGTCGTGTTCTGGCGTTGGTGGGCAAGCCTCAGGAGGTCGGAAGATCTACGTACGTAAGAATCTTTCTTTAGTCTTTTGCTGTCTCTCTCTTGTGCTGTATGCGGACCCTGATCAGGTCAGCATGCAGCACCTGCACACTCACATAATACATATCTTCTTTCGTCTCTTTCGTTTTCCTTCTGAGAATCTGTTCTCCTGAGAGCAAGCTCTGCTGAGCCGACTCAACAACGACGTCCACCGGTTTGTTTTGTGGAGAGGTACACTGCAGGGTACGCTCCGGGCATTTAACGTTGGGGCAACTATGTTGCCCTTTTGGGGTGAGGGTGTGCCGTTCTAATATAGAGCGGCAAATCTTCAGTAATTATAAGTCAGGAAAATGTTATAGGCAGTACGGAATTACAATGCGGTAATTAGTGCTGCACCCTACCCGTGAACATATGCCCTACCGATTTCTATTTTAGACTGCGTCGATCGGTGCTGCACCCTGTCGCTAAATACTGATAACGGGCGATATGTGCAGGACTGCTTTTCTATTTCTTTGTCTCGCTGAAATGGTGGTTCAGATCGGCTGCTTATTAAGTGTGGCCTTGTGGCATATTTACTCCGGTAGAGAGATGAATATTTCTACACTTTCGATTCTTCCAGCTATGATTAGCTAAGTTCTAAACGGCTGCGGTAAGTCTCTCAATTACTTTCATATTAATTAACTATATTATTCACTGGAGAAAACTGTTTATAATAAGCCTGAGTAAGTTGAGTTCTATTCACCTATTACGACTTCGTGCATTTGTGCAATACGCAATTTGTTGGTAAAGTTTTTAAAAACTTATAAAACTATATTCATTTAAGTGTCAGAATTTCGGCACTAAAAAGTAAAGTATATTGAATACAAAATATTTAAGTTTAGAATTTATCTAACCTCGATGTAATGAGATTCGTGTACATCAATGTAGGTTATTTTAACAATGCGTAGTTGCTTTGGATGGCATACAAGTTTTCCTACAATTAACAGTAAAACTTTATTAATATCTGGTAACTTACTCAGGCACGTTTTGAAAGTAAATAATGTCCAATTCATATTATTTTCTCTAATAAAAAAACTATGTATTCGAAACAAAGTCTTAACCACGTGGTATCTACATATTCACACTAAGTATAAAGTTTATGAGATGGTACAAAGCCAAAATTAATTGTCAAATTGCAAACAAGGTAACTCACATTAGGTGAAGTTAATATTATGAAGAATTGAAGAATTACTGTTATAAAGATTTTCAAATAAGGCATGTTGGCCATATAAATTTTATCAAGTTTAATTAAGTAGCTCAATAGGGTGTTGACTTTATATATATATGTATTTTGGAGGGTGTGCAAACTTTAGGGGGGCATTGTGTGTGTTCTCTGACTAAAAAATATAATGGTGTAATTAGGGTTCACCGATATAGACGAGAAAAAAGACCTACTACATGGCTGAACTATGAACATCTTAAGCTCTACTCGCTACCGGAGGGAATTGGACCACCACACCAACACCTAAAAATGTCGGCCACAAGATTGTCACTTCAATAAAAACCCTTCATGGATGAAATCAGGTGATACAAAACCAATTATTAATTACACATAGAGTCAGCACTCAATCATACCCAGTGACCAGTTATATATATCTATCAACTACAACATTTCAAGTTTTAAACATTTATTTAGATCCCCAATTGATGGGACAGTTTAGTGAGTGGACTGGGTGCTAAATTAATTGTAAACTTCAGTATATTTCTGGTAAAATTGTCAGCTCAGAGACTGGCATGATTACAAATGTAACATTCAACATAAATTTCCACTTATTTCATTATAGGGGTTTCTTTACAGATTTTAAGTCATTCTGGCCATTAGTAATTTATCGTGTTCAATTCAGTAGTATATATATATATATATTTTCTTAATTTAAAAATCAGTTTAATTCTTTTGTATAAAAAATTACTGGGGAGGTAGGTGCATTTTCAACAAGTTTCAACCAGAAGGAATGCATGTCGAAACACCTTTCAACTTGTTTGTTGAGACAAGTTGAAAGATGAATCATCAAGCTATTAACATGTCCGTCTCTGTGCCAAGTGTATTTTTCATAGGGTTAGAATATTATGCAATATTTCTATTTTTATTTTTGGCAATGTTTCAGTATATATAAATTCTTTAAATTATTTATGATAACTGGGGGGCGCTCATTGTTTTAAATATTTTTTATTTCTCACTATAATAGAGCCCAGAAGGACAGTATGGTGTAACTGTATTAGGGACTTAGCCACTTAGCCACTTAGGCACTTAGTTTTGAATTTTATTATGTCCTGGGGACTACTGTATGCTTAAGCATTCTCTTATACACCTGATGTGTAATCAACCCACACCATGAGGGTAATATAAAAATAAATTTGTAATCCTAACAGGGATAATTATAAAGAAAAAGTAAGAATTTATATACACCATGAGGGTAATATAAAAAAGGCGTGGCAAGAGACCTTTATGTATATTGTATTGTATACTATTGTATAATGTATTTGTATTGTGGAACCTGTTATGTTTGTATATTTGTGTGTACCTTTTGGGGGTTATAAGTATTATGCATTTAGTGTATTTTTGGTGGGGACTTTGGATATAGGGTTTTATTTCTTCGATGTCTTTTTATAAAAGAAAGTTAATACATGGAGTCATGTAGGTATATCCTTTTCATTTTTTATAACAGGTATTCTATCTCAATTAATCATTGCTGATCATTTCTTTAAGGAAATAATTTATTTTATTTAACCGTATAACAAGTATATGAATTGTCACCTTTAAAATTTATTTAATTTTTTGAGTAATTATTATTATAAGTTATATTAGCAAGGAATCTATACCATTATCTTCATTAAGTTATATGAAGCATTCTAAAAGGAACATATAAAATAAATTTTATATTTTATTAATATTTTCATGGAAGCTTTATTTCAAGGTTAGTTATGGTTTTAAATTTCAATTCATTGGTAGAGTGACATAACAAATTATTTTCTTGGTTTCAATAAATATTTTCAGGTGGCCTTGTTGAGAAAGTATACTTTATTTAATTAACTATTTAAGGGAATTATAGATTACTGTTGGGTTTATTTATTTTATTATTAATTGTTTACTGAGATAGAATAATAAAAAGGATTTGTTAATTGTTTAATTCATGAGTTTTCTTTGCAAGTCCCGTCTCACTGGATCCAGCGCATTTTTGGCTTCTCTAGGCTTTAGCCTAGTTATAATTAACTTGTGGCCCCTCTTTACAAAAAAAAAAAAAAAAAAAAATTCTCAAAAATTTTTCTCAAAAAAAAAATTAATCTTTTTTTAACTGCTTAAGTTAAAGTGGGGTTACATTTGGTAGCAGAGCGTGGTTGAGATTATGGTCAACCCATGGGTCCTGTGGGTGTGACGGGGCTTGCAAACTTAGGAAACATTTTGGAACTCCCACAATGTTGAGTTCTAATAGAACTTAGAAAAAAATTTTAAAAGGCCCTATATCTAAAGTTAAAAATATTTTGTTAGCTTTAAGGTTTTGAGATAAATGTATATGTACTTGCCCGCCTGGAATAGTTGATAGTGCCACGTGGTGAGAAATTTTAGAAGGGGAAATCCCTAGGGAAAGGGGACTTATCGCAGTTCGGCGCTTGGTTGGTTGGAGTATTACCTTGCCCATATTTGGGGAGGTGTTGTTTTTTGAATTATGCGGTATGGCCCGATCGGCAGTCGGTTTTTTCCGATAAATGGTAGCCGAAGTAACATGAGAAATTGTTTAAATAAATTTTCGTTGGTCGGTGTTTTTTTTCGTGTTGTGTGTGTTGTGTGTGTATCGCGTTCCTTTTGTCTGGTGTAATCGAGTGAGAGCAGTTCAGGTAGTGGGCTAGTTTCTCGCATCGGTAGGTGGACCCGCAGTCTACTTAATGGAAGATATAGTACTTGAGTTTTTCAGATTCCGGTATTAGTTAGCATTTGTTTTTAAAGTTGTGTGTTAAGTGTGCCGACCGCGAAGTGAGGATGAGTACACGTAATCCTGAGTTGTTTTTGCGGGAGGAACTTGAGTTCGAGCTCCGGGCCCGGGGCAAAGAACCTCGAGGCAATGTACATACTTTACGGCGCCAGCTCCGAGATGCGCTGGCCGCGGGTGATACGCTCTCTAGGGTCACTATTACTGACCCCGAGAGTGAGTGGGAAGGTTGTACGGAGAAGTAGGATGAGCTGCGGGAGTTAGCTCACTCCGTCGACAGTTTGGAGGAGGGACCGGGAAGCTCTCTCGGTGTCCGGCGGATCCGGCAACGTATGCAGCAAGTAATTCTTCGGCTGCAGAATTTACAAGCCCAAGGCGGTAAACTTGTGCCGCCATATAATATACCCGAGAGAATTCAAGAGACTACCTCGACCCTCCAGGGGTCACAACCTGTAAGAGCATCCACTCCGGTTCCGGTTGCTGAGGAGTCCGTGGTCTCAGCCGTGAATACTTCTTCGTATAGAGAAGTAGATCCTGTGCAAACTGGTTTGGGGGCGGCGACGTACAATAAACTGCCCAACCCACTTGCCCACATTATACAAAACTTCCAGTCGTAGATGGACTGGAGGCGGACAAACTCATACCTTTATTTAAAACCGTCTTCTTGTTGAAGGACTACCCGGGCATGTTGGAGAGAACGGTGCTCGAGCTCATCTTCCCCTATTGTCGCGGTACCATGGCTGACAGGGTGGCGGAGGTGATGCGACGCAAGGAAGGTGTGGACGAGTTCCACCGGGTGGTGCTGAGGGCGTTCATCCCTAGTAGACTGATGGAGCAATTGCGCCATCGTCACTTTTATAGAGTCCAGGCGCGGGGCGAAACATTGGCCCAGTACGTGCAGCGAATACGTGAAGTAGCTCGTATACTGGGAATGGGCATGTCGGAGGAAGAAGTGGTACAACACATTCTCGACGGCGTCTCTGCCGACGACCGTCTGCGACTAGTTTTTGCCCAGCGGCCGCAGTGGTTTGCTGACCTGGACCAGCTCTGCGTCATGACGGAGGCCATGCAGATGACCGACCATGCGAGAGGAGATAGTAGAGGAGCCGAACCAAGACCACAGAGATCGGAAGCGTCCAGAGAGCCTATCTTCCCCCGACAGGCCCAGCCAGCTCGAAATCGCGAGCAATCGAAAGCCGTGATTTGTTACAATTGTAACCGCCCGGGGCACGTGGCGAGAAATTGCACGCGAGGGCGCGCGCGACCAGCACCACCTTTGTCTAGACCAGCACCAAAAAACTAGGTAGACAGGGGAAGATATTTCGGAGGTTGTCTTCCCCCCGCTCTAATTCTGTTCAACTTCCGACGACCTCCAGGCAGTTGTTAAAATCCAAACTTTCTAACATCAAGGTCCAGTCCGCTACCTCGCAACAACTTTCTGTATGCCCCTTTCTGTCGCTCGAGGTAAAGGGGGGTCCGCTCAGAGCCTTAGTTGACTCCGGTTCAGCCCGATCCATCATCTCATCTCGGGTATATGCGGACCTTGAAAAGCAGGGCTTGATTAAGGAGTCGGACTTGTCATCTGCAATATGCTGGACTGCATCCCGGGAAATCTTGCCTATCTCCCGGGTTACTACCTTTAAAATCAAAATCGATGGGTTTTCTTGGGTGTGGCCTTTTCTGGTTTCTCCTGCTCTGCGAGAGGATTGCATCATTGGTGCCGATTTCATCGCAAAAAGTGGTCTCGTGCTGGACATCCAAGCGCACCAATGTTTTTTTAAATTCAATCGGGAAGTTTTAATTCCGTTCCTTGGGTACCAGGGCGCTAAGCCGGGTATCCAAGAAGTAGCTTGTCCCGATTCTGCACGAGATCATCTCACTCCATCCCAGCAGACGGCCTTAGACAATTTGTGTGAGGAATTTTCCAAGGTGTTAACTCCTACCTTGGGACTCACACACCTGCTGGAATACAAAATTCGACTTACCGATTCGAAAAGAGTAAGGTCACACCCTTACAAGTTTGCTCCTCCAAAGATGACCATTCTGCGAGAGAAGGTTCAAGAATTGTTAGAACAAGGGGTAATTGAACCTTCTCATTCCAGCTATGCAAGTCCAGCATTTTTAGTGCCAAAGCCTGGGGGCAAACAAAGAATGGTGATCGATTATCGGAAGTTGAACGCCAATATAGAGGTGGATTCTGTTCCCCTCCCAGATTTACATTCGGCCTTTGATTGGTTCAGTGGGGCCAAATTTTATACTATTATCGATCTGAACGCGGCTTATCATCAAATACATCTTGCCAAAGAAAGTAGACCATATACGGCTTTTTGTGTACCCTGGAATTTGTACCAGTACACAAGGGTTCCCATGGGTTTGGCTGTGGGTGCCCAGACACTTACTCGCCTTCTCGATACGGTTTTTCACGATGTGAAATTCCGTTTCGTATTTAATTATCTCGACGATCTTTTAGTATACAGCGAGACTTTCGAAGATCATCTGGGGCATTTAAGAGAGGTGTTGGGTCGCTTAAGAGAGGCTAGCCTCACTGTCAATCCCGAAAAGGTTCGTTTCGCCCAAGAGAGTATTTCTTTCTTGGGCCATTTAGTTTCACACAAGGGCGTGACGGTAGACCCAGAGAGGACACAGGGCATCCGTGACTTTCCTCCCCCGAGGGATGCGAAGGGCATAGCGAGATTCGTCGGTATGGTAAATTTTTACCGGCGTTTCATACCGAACATCGCTGAAACTGCCGCTCCCTTGAATGAACTGAGGAAGAAGGGGGCAAAGTTTACATGGGGGGAAAACCAACAGAAGGCTTTCGCTTCATTAAAGGAAGCCATCATTTCCCCACCGGTGTTGCGGATGCTCGACTTTTCGAAGCCGTTCATACTGCAGACGGACGCGAGTTCGGTTGCGCTCGGGGCGGTTCTCTCCCAAGTTATAGACGACGCTAGGCAGTCTGTGGCTTTTATCTCCCGGACGTTGACCCATCAAGAACGTAAATCATCCGTTTATGAGCTAGAGTGTTTAGCTGTTGTGTACGCTCTAGACAAGTTCAGGCGTTTCCTGGAACATGCTGAGTTCCTGCTCGAGACCGACAACCAGGCTCTGTCATGGCTTCTGGCTCATCCCCAGCAACTGGGTAAAATTGGTAGATGGGCGGTGAAAATCTCATCATTTAAGTTCACCGTGCAACACATCAGGGGATCTCAGAATGTGGTTGCAGATGCCTTGTCCCGCATGTTTTCCCAACCCAGTGATGCCCAAACTGAGCAACCCTGTTCCGTTCTTCTAGATTTTCCATTAGCCTTCACTGATGTGTTACCCCATCAGTTAAACGACGAAGTGCTGGGTCAAGTCATCCAAAATATCAAGGAGGGTAACGTACAGGCCCCTTATTTCTTGTCCAAGGGAGTCCTCTGTTGTCGAGAGAGAAAAGGACGAGCACCTAAAATCGTGCTGCCTAGCAAATTAGTGCCCATGGTCTTCAGCTATTACCATGATTCCCCAGTCGGAGGCCACAAGGGAATTTCGAAGACCATTTCCAGTATTAGGAAACATTTTATCTGGAAGGGCATGGATAGAGACAATTCGACAAGGGTTAAGAGCTGTCATCTTTGTGGCTTGAGCAAGCCTGCCCAGAACACCAAACTAGGGTTGTTATCATCTGAGGTGGCGAGCAGACCAATGGAAAAGTTGTTTATTGACTACGTGGGGCCGTTCCCTCGTAGCAAGTCAGGTAATGCTTACATGCTTGTTTGTGTAGATGCTTTTTCAAAGTTTGCCTGGCTACTGCCCTTACGACAGGCAACCGCTCGTTTGACCATCAACGCTCTACAGAACCATGTATTTCAGCATTTCGGTCTTCCGACCATCATTGTTTCGGACAATGGCCCGCAATTTATTTCGAGTGAATTCAGGCGTATGTGTTTCGCCAGTGGCATTAAACACGTAACCACTTCCCCTTATTACCCACAACCGTCCCATGCGGAGAGATTCAATCGGAATCTCCGGTCCGCCTTAATTGCTTATCATGCTGAGCAACAAACCACCTGGGATCAGAATTTGAAGTGGTTACAATTAGCTTGCAACACGGCCAGACACGATAGTCATCAGGCCGTGCCCTTTGAAATTCTGTTTGGATTCTCGCCCGCACTCCCGTTGACCAACCTGTGGGATATCGAAGATCTTCTGCCGCGGGAGCCCAATAATAAAACTGCGGAGAGATGGAAAGTGGCTCGGAAGAATTTGCTGCGAGCGGACGAGAGGGTCCGTCGGCGTTATAATCAGGGGCGTATTCCAAACCCCTTCCGGATTGGTGACTGGGTCTATTGCCAAAGCCACCCACTCAGCTCAGCCGCTGACAAACGTGCTGCGAAGCTATGCTACCGTTGGTCGGGGCCATACCGTATCCTAGGATTCACGTCACCGGTGACGGCCCGGCTGGGCGTACCGGGAGACAAACAAAAAATGGTGATAAGCCACATTTCAAAACTGAAACGTTTTCGAGGGCTATCGAAAACGTTCGAAGGGGGTTAGTCCCCGTAAAGATAGGGCGGATGTCCTTGTTTAAGGTGGAAGTCGTGTTCTGGCGTTGGTGGGCAAGCCTCAGGAGGTCGGAAGATCTACGTACGTAAGAATCTTTCTTTAGTCTTTTGCTGTCTCTCTCTTGTGCTGTATGCGGACCCTGATCAGGTCAGCATGCAGCACCTGCACACTCACATAATACATATCTTCTTTCGTCTCTTTCGTTTTCCTTCTGAGAATCTGTTCTCCTGAGAGCAAGCTCTGCTGAGCCGACTCAACAACGACGTCCACCGGTTTGTTTTGTGGAGAGGTACACTGCAGGGTACGCTCCGGGCATTTAACGTTGGGGCAACTATGTTGCCCTTTTGGGGTGAGGGTGTGCCGTTCTAATATAGAGCGGCAAATCTTCAGTAATTATAAGTCAGGAAAATGTTATAGGCAGTACGGAATTACAATGCGGTAATTAGTGCTGCACCCTACCCGTGAACATATGCCCTACCGATTTCTATTTTAGACTGCGTTGATCGGTGCTGCACCCTGTCGCTAAATACTGATAACGGGCGATATGTGCAGGACTGCTTTTCTATTTCTTTGTCTCGCTGAAATGGTGGCTTAGATCGGCTGCTTATTAAGTGTGGCCTTGTGGCATATTTACTCCGGTAGAGAGATGAATATTTCTACACTTTCGATTCTTCCAGCTATGATTAGCTAAGTTCTAAACGGCTGCGGTAAGTCTCTCAATTACTTTCATATTAATTAACTATATTATTCACTGGAGAAAACTGTTTATAATAAGCCTGAGTAAGTTGAGTTCTATTCACCTATTACGACTTCGTGCATTTGTGCAATACGCAATTTGTTGGTAAAGTTTTTAAAAACTTATAAAACTATATTCATTTAAGTGTCAGAATTTCGGCACTAAAAAGTAAAGTATATTGAATACAAAATATTTAAGTTTAGAATTTATCTAACCTCGATGTAATGAGATTCGTGTACATCAATGTAGGTTATTTTAACAATGCGTAGTTGCTTTGGATGGCATACAAGTTTTCCTACAATTAACAGTAAAACTTTATTAATATCTGGTAACTTACTCAGGCACGTTTTGAAAGTAAATAATGTCCAATTCATAGTATTTTCTCTAATAAAAAAACTATGTATTCGAAACAAAGTCTTAACCACGTGGTATCTACATATTCACACTAAGTATAAAGTTTATGAGATGGTACAAAGCCAAAATTAATTGTCAAATTGCAAACAAGGTAACTCACATTAGGTGAAGTTAATATTATGAAGAATTGAAGAATTACTGTTATAAGATTTTCAAATAAGGCATGTTGGCCATATAAATTTTATCAAGTTTAATTAAGTAGCTCAATAGGGTGTTGACTTTATATATATATATGTATTTTGGAGGGTGTGCAAACTTTAGGGGGGCATTGTGTGTGTTCTCTGACTAAAAAATATAATGGTGTAATTAGGGTTCACCGATATAGACGAGAAAAAAGACCTACTACATGGCTGAACTATGAACATCTTAAGCTCTACTCGCTACCGGAGGGAATTGGACCACCACACCAACACCTAAAAATGTCGGCCACAAGATTGTCACTTCAATAAAAACCCTTCATGATGAAATCAGGTGATACAAAACCAATTATTAATTACACATAGAGTCAGCACTCAATCATACCCAGTGACCAGTTATATATATCTATCAACTACAACATTTCAAGTTTTAAACATTTATTTAGATCCCCAATTGATGGGACAGTTTAGTGAGTGGACTGGGTGCTAAATTAATTGTAAACTTCAGTATATTTCTGGTAAAATTGTCAGCTCAGAGACTGGCATGATTACAAATGTAACATTCAACATAAATTTCCACTTATTTCATTATAGGGGTTTCTTTACAGATTTTAAGTCATTCTGGCCATTAGTAATTTATCGTGTTCAATTCAGTAGTATATATATATATATTTTCTTAATTTAAAAATCAGTTTAATTCTTTTGTATAAAAAATTACTGGGGAGGTAGGTGCATTTTCAACAAGTTTCAACCAGAAGGAATGCATGTCGAAACACCTTTCAACTTGTTTGTTGAGACAAGTTGAAAGATGAATCATCAATCTATTAACATGTCCGTCTCTGTGCCAAGTGTATTTTTCATAGGGTTATAATATTATGCAATATTTCTATTTTTATTATTTGGCAATGTTTCAGTATATATAAATTCTTTAAATTATTTATGATAACTGGGGGGCGTTCATTGTTTTAAATATTTTTTATTTCTCACTATAATAGAGCCCAGAAGGACAGTATGGTGTAACTGCATTAGGCACTTAGCCACTTAGCCACTTAGGCACTTAGTTTTGAATTTTATTATGTCCTGGGGACTACTGTATGCTTAAGCATTCTCTTATACACCTGATGTGTAATCAGCCCACACCATGAGGGTAATATAAAAATAAATTTGTAATCCTAACAGGGATAATTATAAAGAAAAAGTAAGAATTTATATACACCATGAGGGTAATATAAAAAAGGCGTGGCAAGAGACCTTTATGTATATTGTATTGTATACTATTGTATAATGTATTTGTATTGTGGAACCTGTTATGTTTGTATATTTGTGTGTACCTTTTGGGGGTTATAAGTATTATGCATTTAGTGTATTTTTGGTGGGGACTTTGGATATAGGGTTTTATTTCTTCGATGTCTTTTTATAAAAGAAAGTTAATACATGGAGTCATGTAGGTATATCCTTTTTTCTTTTTTTATAACAGGTATTCTATCTCAATTAATCATTGCTGATCATTTCTTTAAGGAAATAATTTATTTTATTTAACCGTATAACAAGTATATGAATTGTCACCTTTAAAATTTATTTAATTTGTTTGAGTAATTATTATTATAAGTTATATTAGCAAGGAATCTATACCATTATCTTCATTAAGTTATATGAAGCATTCTAAAAGGAACATATAAAATAAATTTTATATTTTATTAATATTTTCATGGAAGCTTTATTTCAAGGTTAGTTATGGTTTTAAATTTCAATTCATTGGTAGAGTGACATAACAAATTATTTTCTTGGTTTCAATAAATATTTTCAGGTGGCCTTGTTGAGAAAGTATACTTCATTTAATTAACTATTTAAGGGAATTATAGATTACTGTTGGGTTCATTTATTTTATTATTAATTGTTTACTGAGATAGAATAATAAAAAGGATTTGTTAATTGTTTAATTCATGAGTTTTCTTTGCAAGTCCCGTCTCACTGGATCCAGCGCATTTTTGGCTTCTCTAGGCTTTAGCCTAGTTATAATTAACTTGTGGCCCCTCTTTACAAAAAAAAAAAAAAAAAAAAATTCTCAAAAATTTTTCTCAAAAAAAAAATTAATCTTTTTTTAACTGCTTAAGTTAAAGTGGGGTTACATTTGGTAGCAGAGCGTGGTTGAGATTATGGTCAACCCATGGGTCCTGTGGGTGTGACGGGGCTTGCAAACTTAGGAAACATTTTGGAACTCCCACAATGTTGAGTTCTAATAGAACTTAGAAAAAATTTTTAAAAGGCCTTATATCTAAAGTTAAAAATATTTTGTTAGCTTTAAGGTTTTGAGATAAATGTATATGTACTTGCCCGCCTGGAATAGTTGATAGTGCCACGTGGTGAGAAATTTTAGAAGGGGAAATCCCTAGGGAAAGGGGACTTATCGCAGTTCGGCGCTTGGTTGGTTGGAGTATTACCTTGCCCATATTTGGGGAGGTGTTGTTTTTTGAATTATGCGGTATGGCCCGATCGGCAGTCGGTTTTTTCCGATAAATGGTAGCCGAAGTAACATGAGAAATTGTTTAAATAAATTTTCGTTGGTCGGTGTTTTTTTTCGTGTTGTGTGTGTTGTGTGTGTATCGCGTTCCTTTTGTCTGGTGTAATCGAGTGAGAGCAGTTCAGGTAGTGGGCTAGTTTCTCGCATCGGTAGGTGGACCCGCAGTCTACTTAATGGAAGATATAGTACTTGAGTTTTTCAGATTCCGGTATTAGTTAGCATTTGTTTTTAAAGTTGTGTGTTAAGTGTGCCGACCGCGAAGTGAGGATGAGTACACGTAATCCTGAGTTGTTTTTGCGGGAGGAACTTGAGTTCGAGCTCCGGGCCCGGGGCAAAGAACCTCGAGGCAATGTACATACTTTACGGCGCCAGCTCCGAGATGCGCTGGCCGCGGGTGATACGCTCTCTAGGGTCACTATTACTGACCCCGAGAGTGAGTGGGAAGGTTGTACGGAGAAGTAGGATGAGCTGCGGGAGTTAGCTCACTCCGTCGACAGTTTGGAGGAGGGACCGGGATGCTCTCTCGGTGTCCGGCGGATCCGGCAACGTATGCAGCAAGTAATTCTTCGGCTGCAGAATTTACAAGCCCAAGGCGGTAAACTTGTGCCGCCATATAATATACCCGAGAGAATTCAAGAGACTACCTCGACCCTCCAGGGGTCACAACCTGTAAGAGCATCCACTCCGGTTCCGGTTGCTGAGGAGTCCGTGGTCTCAGCCGTGAATACTTCTTCGTATAGAGAAGTAGATCCTGTGCAAACTGGTTTGGGGGCGGCGACGTACAATAAACTGCCCAACCCACTTGCCCACATTATACAAAAACTTCCAGTCGTAGATGGACTGGAGGCGGACAAACTCATACCTTTATTTAAAACCGTCTTCTTGTTGAAGGACTACCCGGGCATGTTGGAGAGAACGGTGCTCGAGCTCATCTTCCCCTATTGTCGCGGTACCATGGCTGACAGGGTGGCGGAGGTGATGCGACGCAAGGAAGGTGTGGACGAGTTCCACCGGGTGGTGCTGAGGGCGTTCATCCCTAGTAGACTGATGGAGCAATTGCGCCATCGTCACTTTTATAGAGTCCAGGCGCGGGGCGAAACATTGGCCCAGTACGTGCAGCGAATACGTGAAGTAGCTCGTATACTGGGAATGGGCATGTCGGAGGAAGAAGTGGTACAACACATTCTCGACGGCGTCTCTGCCGACGACCGTCTGCGACTAGTTTTTGCCCAGCGGCCGCAGTGGTTTGCTGACCTGGACCAGCTCTGCGTCATGACGGAGGCCATGCAGATGACCGACCATGCGAGAGGAGATAGTAGAGGAGCCGAACCAAGACCACAGAGATCGGAAGCGTCCAGAGAGCCTATCTTCCCCCGACAGGCCCAGCCAGCTCGAAATCGCGAGCAATCGAAAGCCGTGATTTGTTACAATTGTAACCGCCCGGGGCACGTGGCGAGAAATTGCACGCGAGGGCGCGCGCGACCAGCACCACCTTTGTCTAGACCAGCACCAAAAAACTAGGTAGACAGGGGAAGATATTTCGGAGGTTGTCTTCCCCCCGCTCTAATTCTGTTCAACTTCCGACGACCTCCAGGCAGTTGTTAAAATCCAAACTTTCTAACATCAAGGTCCAGTCCGCTACCTCGCAACAACTTTCTGTATGCCCCTTTCTGTCGCTCGAGGTAAAGGGGGGTCCGCTCAGAGCCTTAGTTGACTCCGGTTCAGCCCGATCCATCATCTCATCTCGGGTATATGCGGACCTTGAAAAGCAGGGCTTGATTAAGGAGTCGGACTTGTCATCTGCAATATGCTGGACTGCATTCCGGGAAATCTTGCCTATCTCCCGGGTTACTACCTTTAAAATCAAAATCGATGGGTTTTCTTGGGTGTGGCCTTTTCTGGTTTCTCCTGCTCTGCGAGAGGATTGCATCATTGGTGCCGATTTCATCGCAAAAAGTGGTCTCGTGCTGGACATCCAAGCGCACCAATGTTTTTTTAAATTCAATCGGGAAGTTTTAATTCCGTTCCTTGGGTACCAGGGCGCTAAGCCGGGTATCCAAGAAGTAGCTTGTCCCGATTCTGCACGAGATCATCTCACTCCATCCCAGCAGACGGCCTTAGACAATTTGTGTGAGGAATTTTCCAAGGTGTTAACTCCTACCTTGGGACTCACACACCTGCTGGAATACAAAATTCGACTTACCGATTCGAAAAGAGTAAGGTCACACCCTTACAAGTTTGCTCCTCCAAAGATGACCATTCTGCGAGAGAAGGTTCAAGAATTGTTAGAACAAGGGGTAATTGAACCTTCTCATTCCAGCTATGCAAGTCCAGCATTTTTAGTGCCAAAGCCTGGGGGCAAACAAAGAATGGTGATCGATTATCGGAAGTTGAACGCCAATATAGAGGTGGATTCTGTTCCCCTCCCAGATTTACATTCGGCCTTTGATTGGTTCAGTGGGGCCAAATTTTATACTATTATCGATCTGAACGCGGCTTATCATCAAATACATCTTGCCAAAGAAAGTAGACCATATACGGCTTTTTGTGTACCCTGGAATTTGTACCAGTACACAAGGGTTCCCATGGGTTTGGCTGTGGGTGCCCAGACACTTACTCGCCTTCTCGATACGGTTTTTCACGATGTGAAATTCCGTTTCGTATTTAATTATCTCGACGATCTTTTAGTATACAGCGAGACTTTCGAAGATCATCTGGGGCATTTAAGAGAGGTGTTGGGTCGCTTAAGAGAGGCTAGCCTCACTGTCAATCCCGAAAAGGTTCGTTTCGCCCAAGAGAGTATTTCTTTCTTGGGCCATTTAGTTTCACACAAGGGCGTGACGGTAGACCCAGAGAGGACACAGGGCATCCGTGACTTTCCTCCCCCGAGGGATGCGAAGGGCATAGCGAGATTCGTCGGTATGGTAAATTTTTACCGGCGTTTCATACCGAACATCGCTGAAACTGCCGCTCCCTTGAATGAACTGAGGAAGAAGGGGGCAAAGTTTACATGGGGGGAAAACCAACAGAAGGCTTTCGCTTCATTAAAGGAAGCCATCATTTCCCCACCGGTGTTGCGGATGCTCGACTTTTCGAAGCCGTTCATACTGCAGACGGACGCGAGTTCGGTTGCGCTCGGGGCGGTTCTCTCCCAAGTTATAGACGACGCTAGGCAGTCTGTGGCTTTTATCTCCCGGACGTTGACCCATCAAGAACGTAAATCATCCGTTTATGAGCTAGAGTGTTTAGCTGTTGTGTACGCTCTAGACAAGTTCAGGCGTTTCCTGGAACATGCTGAGTTCCTGCTCGAGACCGACAACCAGGCTCTGTCATGGCTTCTGGCTCATCCCCAGCAACTGGGTAAAATTGGTAGATGGGCGGTGAAAATCTCATCATTTAAGTTCACCGTGCAACACATCAGGGGATCTCAGAATGTGGTTGCAGATGCCTTGTCCCGCATGTTTTCCCAACCCAGTGATGCCCAAACTGAGCAACCCTGTTCCGTTCTTCTAGATTTTCCATTAGCCTTCACTGATGTGTTACCCCATCAGTTAAACGACGAAGTGCTGGGTCAAGTCATCCAAAATATCAAGGAGGGTAACGTACAGGCCCCTTATTTCTTGTCCAAGGGAGTCCTCTGTTGTCGAGAGAGAAAAGGACGAGCACCTAAAATCGTGCTGCCTAGCAAATTAGTGCCCATGGTCTTCAGCTATTACCATGATTCCCCAGTCGGAGGCCACAAGGGAATTTCGAAGACCATTTCCAGTATTAGGAAACATTTTATCTGGAAGGGCATGGATAGAGACAATTCGACAAGGGTTAAGAGCTGTCATCTTTGTGGCTTGAGCAAGCCTGCCCAGAACACCAAACTAGGGTTGTTATCATCTGAGGTGGCGAGCAGACCAATGGAAAAGTTGTTTATTGACTACGTGGGGCCGTTCCCTCGTAGCAAGTCAGGTAATGCTTACATGCTTGTTTGTGTAGATGCTTTTTCAAAGTTTGCCTGGCTACTGCCCTTACGACAGGCAACCGCTCGTTTGACCATCAACGCTCTACAGAACCATGTATTTCAGCATTTCGGTCTTCCGACCATCATTGTTTCGGACAATGGCCCGCAATTTATTTCGAGTGAATTCAGGCGTATGTGTTTCGCCAGTGGCATTAAACACGTAACCACTTCCCCTTATTACCCACAACCGTCCCATGCGGAGAGATTCAATCGGAATCTCCGGTCCGCCTTAATTGCTTATCATGCTGAGCAACAAACCACCTGGGATCAGAATTTGAAGTGGTTACAATTAGCTTGCAACACGGCCAGACACGATAGTCATCAGGCCGTGCCCTTTGAAATTCTGTTTGGATTCTCGCCCGCACTCCCGTTGACCAACCTGTGGGATATCGAAGATCTTCTGCCGCGGGAGCCCAATAATAAAACTGCGGAGAGATGGAAAGTGGCTCGGAAGAATTTGCTGCGAGCGGACGAGAGGGTCCGTCGGCGTTATAATCAGGGGCGTATTCCAAACCCCTTCCGGATTGGTGACTGGGTCTATTGCCAAAGCCACCCACTCAGCTCAGCCGCTGACAAACGTGCTGCGAAGCTATGCTACCGTTGGTCGGGGCCATACCGTATCCTAGGATTCACGTCACCGGTGACGGCCCGGCTGGGCGTACCGGGAGACAAACAAAAAATGGTGATAAGCCACATTTCAAAACTGAAACGTTTTCGAGGGCTATCGAAAACGTTCGAAGGGGGTTAGTCCCCGTAAAGATAGGGCGGATGTCCTTGTTTAAGGTGGAAGTCGTGTTCTGGCGTTGGTGGGCAAGCCTCAGGAGGTCGGAAGATCTACGTACGTAAGAATCTTTCTTTAGTCTTTTGCTGTCTCTCTCTTGTGCTGTATGCGGACCCTGATCAGGTCAGCATGCAGCACCTGCACACTCACATAATACATATCTTCTTTCGTCTCTTTCGTTTTCCTTCTGAGAATCTGTTCTCCTGAGAGCAAGCTCTGCTGAGCCGACTCAACAACGACGTCCACCGGTTTGTTTTGTGGAGAGGTACACTGCAGGGTACGCTCCGGGCATTTAACGTTGGGGCAACTATGTTGCCCTTTTGGGGTGAGGGTGTGCCGTTCTATTATAGAGCGGCAAATCTTCAGTAATTATAAGTCAGGAAAATGTTATAGGCAGTACGGAATTACAATGCGGTAATTAGTGCTGCACCCTACCCGTGAACATAAGCCCTACCGATTTCTATTTTAGACTGCGTTGATCGGTGCTGCACCCTGTCGCTAAATACTGATAACGGGCGATATGTGCAGGACTGCTTTTCTATTTCTTTGTCTCGCTGAAATGGTGGCTTAGATCGGCTGCTTATTAAGTGTGGCCTTGTGGCATATTTACTCCGGTAGAGAGATGAATATTTCTACACTTTCGATTCTTCCAGCTATGATTAGCTAAGTTCTAAACGGCTGCGGTAAGTCTCTCAATTACTTTCATATTAATTAACTATATTATTCACTGGAGAAAACTGTTTATAATAAGCCTGAGTAAGTTGAGTTCTATTCACCTATTACGACTTCGTGCATTTGTGCAATACGCAATTTGTTGGTAAAGTTTTTAAAAACTTATAAAACTATATTCATTTAAGTGTCAGAATTTCGGCACTAAAAAGTAAAGTATATTGAATACAAAATATTTAAGTTTAGAATTTATCTAACCTCGATGTAATGAGATTCGTGTACATCAATGTAGGTTATTTTAACAATGCGTAGTTGCTTTGGATGGCATACAAGTTTTCCTACAATTAACAGTAAAACTTTATTAATATCTGGTAACTTACTCAGGCACGTTTTGAAAGTAAATAATGTCCAATTCATAGTATTTTCTCTAATAAAAAAACTATGTATTCGAAACAAAGTCTTAACCACGTGGTATCTACATATTCACACTAAGTATAAAGTTTATGAGATGGTACAAAGCCAAAATTAATTGTCAAATTGCAAACAAGGTAACTCACATTAGGTGAAGTTAATATTATGAAGAATTGAAGAATTACTGTTATAAAGATTTTCAAATAAGGCATGTTGGCCATATAAATTTTATCAAGTTTAATTAAGTAGCTCAATAGGGTGTTGACTTTATATATATATATATGTATTTTGGAGGGTGTGCAAACTTTAGGGGGGCATTGTGTGTGTTCTCTGACTAAAAAATATAATGGTGTAATTAGGGTTCACCGATATAGACGAGAAAAAAGACCTACTACATGGCTGAACTATGAACATCTTAAGCTCTACTCGCTACCGGAGGGAATTGGACCACCACACCAACACCTAAAAATGTCGGCCACAAGATTGTCACTTCAATAAAAACCCTTCATGGATGAAATCAGGTGATACAAAACCAATTATTAATTACACATAGAGTCAGCACTCAATCATACCCAGTGACCAGTTATATATATCTATCAACTACAACATTTCAAGTTTTAAACATTTATTTAGATCCCCAATTGATGGGACAGTTTAGTGAGTGGACTGGGTGCTAAATTAATTGTAAACTTCAGTATATTTCTGGTAAAATTGTCAGCTCAGAGACTGGCATGATTACAAATGTAACATTCAACATAAATTTCCACTTATTTCATTATAGGGGTTTCTTTACAGATTTTAAGTCATTCTGGCCATTAGTAATTTATCGTGTTCAATTCAGTAGTATATATATATATTTTCTTAATTTAAAAATCAGTTTAATTCTTTTGTATAAAAAATTACTGGGGAGGTAGGTGCATTTTCAACAAGTTTCAACCAGAAGGAATGCATGTCGAAACACCTTTCAACTTGTTTGTTGAGACAAGTTGAAAGATGAATCATCAATCTATTAACATGTCCGTCTCTGTGCCAAGTGTATTTTTCATAGGGTTATAATATTATGCAATATTTCTATTTTTATTATTTGGCAATGTTTCAGTATATATAAATTCTTTAAATTATTTATGATAACTGGGGGGCGTTCATTGTTTTAAATATTTTTTATTTCTCACTATAATAGAGCCCAGAAGGACAGTATGGTGTAACTGCATTAGGCACTTAGCCACTTAGCCACTTAGGCACTTAGTTTTGAATTTTATTATGTCCTGGGGACTACTGTATGCTTAAGCATTCTCTTATACACCTGATGTGTAATCAACCCACACCATGAGGGTAATATAAAAATAAATTTGTAATCCTAACAGGGATAATTATAAAGAAAAAGTAAGAATTTATATACACCATGAGGGTAATATAAAAAAGGCGTGGCAAGAGACCTTTATGTATATTGTATTGTATACTATTGTATAATGTATTTGTATTGTGGAACCTGTTATGTTTGTATATTTGTGTGTACCTTTTGGGGGTTATAAGTATTATGCATTTAGTGTATTTTTGGTGGGGACTTTGGATATAGGGTTTTATTTCTTCGATGTATTTTTATAAAAGAAAGTTAATACATGGAGTCATGTAGGTATATCCTTTTTTCTTTTTTTATAACAGGTATTCTATCTCAATTAATCATTGCTGATCATTTCTTTAAGGAAATAATTTATTTTATTTAACCGTATAACAAGTATATGAATTGTCACCTTTAAAATTTATTTAATTTGTTTGAGTAATTATTATTATAAGTTATATTAGCAAGGAATCTATACCATTATCTTCATTAAGTTATATGAAGCATTCTAAAAGGAACATATAAAATAAATTTTATATTTTATTAATATTTTCATGGAAGCTTTATTTCAAGGTTAGTTATGGTTTTAAATTTCAATTCATTGGTAGAGTGACATAACAAATTATTTTCTTGGTTTCAATAAATATTTTCAGGTGGCCTTGTTGAGAAAGTATACTTTATTTAATTAACTATTTAAGGGAATTATAGATTACTGATGGGTTTATTTATTTTATTATTAATTGTTTACTGAGATAGAATAATAAAAAGGATTTGTTAATTGTTTAATTCATGAGTTTTCTTTGCAAGTCCCGTCTCACTGGATCCAGCGCATTTTTGGCTTCTCTAGGCTTTAGCCTAGTTATAATTAACTTGTGGCCCCTCTTTACAAAAAAAAAAAAAAAATTCTCAAAAATTTTTCTAAAAAAAAAATTAATCTTTTTTTAACTGCTTAAGTTAAAGTGGGGTAACATTTGGTAGCAGAGCGTGGTTGAGATTATGGTCAACCCGTGGTTCCTGTGGGTGTGACGGGGCTTGCAAACTTAGGAAACATTTTGGAACTCCCACAATGTTGAGTTCTAATAGAACTTAGAAAAAATTTTTAAAAGGCCCTCTATATCTAAAGTTGAAAATATTTTGTTAGCTTTAAGGTTTTGAGATAAATGTATATGTACTTGCCCGCCTGGAATAGTTGATAGTGCCACGTGGTGAGAAATTTTAGAAGGGGAAATCCCTAGGGAAAGGGGACTTATCGCAGTTCGGCGCTTGGTTGGTTGGAGTATTACCTTGCCCATATTTGGGGAGGTGTTGTTTTTTGAATTATGCGGTATGGCCCGATCGGCAGTCGGTTTTTTCCGATAAATGGTAGCCGAAGTAACATGAGAAATTGTTTAAATAAATTTTCGTTGGTCGGTGTTTTTTTTTCGTGTTGTGTGTGTTGTGTGTGTATCGCGTTCCTTTTGTCTGGTGTAATCGAGTGAGAGCAGTTCAGGTAGTGGGCTAGTTTCTCGCATCGGTAGGTGGACCCGCAGTCTACTTAATGGAAGATATAGTACTTGAGTTTTTCAGATTCCGGTATTAGTTAGCATTTGTTTTTAAAGTTGTGTGTTAAGTGTGCCGACCGCGAAGTGAGGATGAGTACACTTAATCCTTAGTTGTTTTTGCGGGAGGAACTTGAGTTCGAGCTCCGGGCCCGGGGCAAAGAACCTCGAGGCAATGTACATACTTTACGGCGCCAGCTCCGAGATGCGCTGGCCGCGGGTGATACGCTCTCTAGGGTCACTATTACTGACCCCGAGAGTGAGTGGGGAGGTTGTACGGAGAAGTAGGATGAGCTGCGGGAGTTAGCTCACTCCGTCGACAGTTTGGAGGAGGGACCGGGATGCTCTCTCGGTGTCCGGCGGATCCGGCAACGTATGCAGCAAGTAATTCTTCGGCTGCAGAATTTACAAGCCCAAGGCGGTAAACTTGTGCCGCCATATAATATACCCGAGAGAATTTAAGAGACTACCTCGACCCTCCAGGGGTCACAACCTGTAAGAGCATCCACTCCGGTTCCGGTTGCTGAGGAGTCCGTGGTCTCAGCCGTGAATACTTCTTCGTATAGAGAAGTAGATCCTGTGCAAACTGGTTTGGGGGCGGCGACGTACAATAAACTGCCCAACCCACTTGCCCACATTATACAAAAACTTCCAGTCGTAGATGGACTGGAGGCGGACAAACTCATACCTTTATTTAAAACCGTCTTCTTGTTGAAGGACTACCCGGGCATGTTGGAGAGAACGGTGCTCGAGCTCATCTTCCCCTATTGTCGCGGTACCATGGCTGACAGGGTGGCGGAGGTGATGCGACGCAAGGAAGGTGTGGACGAGTTCCACCGGGTGGTGCTGAGGGCGTTCATCCCTAGTAGACTGATGGAGCAATTGCGCCATCGTCACTTTTATAGAGTCCAGGCGCGGGGCGAAACATTGGCCCAGTACGTGCAGCGAATACGTGAAGTAGCTCGTATACTGGGAATGGGCATGTCGGAGGAAGAAGTGGTACAACACATTCTCGACGGCGTCTCTGCCGACGACCGTCTGCGACTAGTTTTTGCCCAGCGGCCGCAGTGGTTTGCTGACCTGGACCAGCTCTGCGTCATGACGGAGGCCATGCAGATGACCGACCATGCGAGAGGAGATAGTAGAGGAGCCGAACCAAGACCACAGAGATCGGAAGCGTCCAGAGAGCCTATCTTCCCCCGACAGGCCCAGCCAGCTCGAAATCGCGAGCAATCGAAAGCCGTGATTTGTTACAATTGTAACCGCCCGGGGCACGTGGCGAGAAATTGCACGCGAGGGCGCGCGCGACCAGCACCACCTTTGTCTAGACCAGCACCAAAAAACTAGGTAGACAGGGGAAGATATTTCGGAGGTTGTCTTCCCCCCGCTCTAATTCTGTTCAACTTCCGACGACCTCCAGGCAGTTGTTAAAATCCAAACTTTCTAACATCAAGGTCCAGTCCGCTACCTCGCAACAACTTTCTGTATGCCCCTTTCTGTCGCTCGAGGTAAAGGGGGGTCCGCTCAGAGCCTTAGTTGACTCCGGTTCAGCCCGATCCATCATCTCATCTCGGGTATATGCGGACCTTGAAAAGCAGGGCTTGATTAAGGAGTCGGACTTGTCATCTGCAATATGCTGGACTGCATCCCGGGAAATCTTGCCTATCTCCCGGGTTACTACCTTTAAAATCAAAATCGATGGGTTTTCTTGGGTGTGGCCTTTTCTGGTTTCTCCTGCTCTGCGAGAGGATTGCATCATTGGTGCCGATTTCATCGCAAAAAGTGGTCTCGTGCTGGACATCCAAGCGCACCAATGTTTTTTTAAATTCAATCGGGAAGTTTTAATTCCGTTCCTTGGGTACCAGGGCGCTAAGCCGGGTATCCAAGAAGTAGCTTGTCCCGATTCTGCACGAGATCATCTCACTCCATCCCAGCAGACGGCCTTAGACAATTTGTGTGAGGAATTTTCCAAGGTGTTAACTCCTACCTTGGGACTCACACACCTGCTGGAATACAAAATTCGACTTACCGATTCGAAAAGAGTAAGGTCACACCCTTACAAGTTTGCTGCTCCAAAGATGACCATTCTGCGAGAGAAGGTTCAAGAATTGTTAGAACAAGGGGTAATTGAACCTTCTCATTCCAGCTATGCAAGTCCAGCATTTTTAGTGCCAAAGCCTGGGGGCAAACAAAGAATGGTGATCGATTATCGGAAGTTGAACGCCAATATAGAGGTGGATTCTGTTCCCCTCCCAGATTTACATTCGGCCTTTGATTGGTTCAGTGGGGCCAAATTTTATACTATTATCGATCTGAACGCGGCTTATCATCAAATACATCTTGCCAAAGAAAGTAGACCATATACGGCTTTTTGTGTACCCTGGAATTTGTACCAGTACACAAGGGTTCCCATGGGTTTGGCTGTGGGTGCCCAGACACTTACTCGCCTTCTCGATACGGTTTTTCACGATGTGAAATTCCGTTTCGTATTTAATTATCTCGACGATCTTTTAGTATACAGCGAGACTTTCGAAGATCATCTGGGGCATTTAAGAGAGGTGTTGGGTCGCTTAAGAGAGGCTAGCCTCACTGTCAATCCCGAAAAGGTTCGTTTCGCCCAAGAGAGTATTTCTTTCTTGGGCCATTTAGTTTCACACAAGGGCGTGACGGTAGACCCAGAGAGGACACAGGGCATCCGTGACTTTCCTCCCCCGAGGGATGCGAAGGGCATAGCGAGATTCGTCGGTATGGTAAATTTTTACCGGCGTTTCATACCGAACATCGCTGAAACTGCCGCTCCCTTGAATGAACTGAGGAAGAAGGGGGCAAAGTTTACATGGGGGGAAAACCAACAGAAGGCTTTCGCTTCATTAAAGGAAGCCATCATTTCCCCACCGGTGTTGCGGATGCTCGACTTTTCGAAGCCGTTCATACTGCAGACGGACGCGAGTTCGGTTGCGCTCGGGGCGGTTCTCTCCCAAGTTATAGACGACGCTAGGCAGTCTGTGGCTTTTATCTCCCGGACGTTGACCCATCAAGAACGTAAATCATCCGTTTATGAGCTAGAGTGTTTAGCTGTTGTGTACGCTCTAGACAAGTTCAGGCGTTTCCTGGAACATGCTGAGTTCCTGCTCGAGACCGACAACCAGGCTCTGTCATGGCTTCTGGCTCATCCCCAGCAACTGGGTAAAATTGGTAGATGGGCGGTGAAAATCTCATCATTTAAGTTCACCGTGCAACACATCAGGGGATCTCAGAATGTGGTTGCAGATGCCTTGTCCCGCATGTTTTCCCAACCCAGTGATGCCCAAGCTGAGCAACCCTGTTCCGTTCTTCTAGATTTTCCATTAGCCTTCACTGATGTGTTACCCCATCAGTTAAACGACGAAGTGCTGGGTCAAGTCATCCAAAATATCAAGGAGGGTAACGTACAGGCCCCTTATTTCTTGTCCAAGGGAGTCCTCTGTTGTCGAGAGAGAAAAGGACGAGCACCTAAAATCGTGCTGCCTAGCAAATTAGTGCCCATGGTCTTCAGCTATTACCATGATTCCCCAGTCGGAGGCCACAAGGGAATTTCGAAGACCATTTCCAGTATTAGGAAACATTTTATCTGGAAGGGCATGGATAGAGACAATTCGACAAGGGTTAAGAGCTGTCATCTTTGTGGCTTGAGCAAGCCTGCCCAGAACACCAAACTAGGGTTGTTATCATCTGAGGTGGCGAGCAGACCAATGGAAAAGTTGTTTATTGACTACGTGGGGCCGTTCCCTCGTAGCAAGTCAGGTAATGCTTACATGCTTGTTTGTGTAGATGCTTTTTCAAAGTTTGCCTGGCTACTGCCCTTACGACAGGCAACCGCTCGTTTGACCATCAACGCTCTACAGAACCATGTATTTCAGCATTTCGGTCTTCCGACCATCATTGTTTCGGACAATGTCCCGCAATTTATTTCGAGTGAATTCAGGCGTATGTGTTTCGCCAGTGGCATTAAACACGTAACCACTTCCCCTTATTACCCACAACCGTCCCATGCGGAGAGATTCAATCGGAATCTCCGGTCCGCCTTAATTGCTTATCATGCTGAGCAACAAACCACCTGGGATCAGAATTTGAAGTGGTTACAATTAGCTTGCAACACGGCCAGACACGATAGTCATCAGGCCGTGCCCTTTGAAATTCTGTTTGGATTCTCGCCCGCACTCCCGTTGACCAACCTGTGGGATATCGAAGATCTTCTGCCGCGGGAGCCCAATAATAAAACTGCGGAGAGATGGAAAGTGGCTCGGAAGAATTTGCTGCGAGCGGACGAGAGGGTCCGTCGGCGTTATAATCAGGGGCGTATTCCAAACCCCTTCCGGATTGGTGACTGGGTCTATTGCCAAAGCCACCCACTCAGCTCAGCCGCTGACAAACGTGCTGCGAAGCTATGCTACCGTTGGTCGGGGCCATACCGTATCCTAGGATTCACGTCACCGGTGACGGCCCGGCTGGGCGTACCGGGAGACAAACAAAAAATGGTGATAAGCCACATTTCAAAACTGAAACGTTTTCGAGGGCTATCGAAAACGTTCGAAGGGGGTTAGTCCCCGTAAAGATAGGGCGGATGTCCTTGTTTAAGGTGGAAGTCGTGTTCTGGCGTTGGTGGGCAAGCCTCAGGAGGTCGGAAGATCTACGTACGTAAGAATCTTTCTTTAGTCTTTTGCTGTCTCTCTCTTGTGCTGTATGCGGACCCTGATCAGGTCAGCATGCAGCACCTGCACACTCACATAATACATATCTTCTTTCGTCTCTTTCGTTTTCCTTCTGAGAATCTGTTCTCCTGAGAGCAAGCTCTGCTGAGCCGACTCAACAACGACGTCCACCGGTTTGTTTTGTGGAGAGGTACACTGCAGGGTACGCTCCGGGCATTTAACGTTGGGGCAACTATGTTGCCCTTTTGGGGTGAGGGTGTGCCGTTCTATTATAGAGCGGCAAATCTTCAGTAATTATAAGTCAGGAAAATGTTATAGGCAGTACGGAATTACAATGCGGTAATTAGTGCTGCACCCTACCCGTGAACATATGCCCTACCGATTTCTATTTTAGACTGCGTTGATCGGTGCTGCACCCTGTCGCTAAATACTGATAACGGGCGATATGTGCAGGACTGCTTTTCTATTTCTTTGTCTCGCTGAAATGGTGGCTTAGATCGGCTGCTTATTAAGTGTGGCCTTGTGGCATATTTACTCCGGTAGAGAGATGAATATTTCTACACTTTCGATTCTTCCAGCTATGATTAGCTAAGTTCTAAACGGCTGCGGTAAGTCTCTCAATTACTTTCATATTAATTAACTATATTATTCACTGGAGAAAACTGTTTATAATAAGCCTGAGTAAGTTGAGTTCTATTCACCTATTACGACTTCGTGCATTTGTGCAATACGCAATTTGTTGGTAAAGTTTTTAAAAACTTATAAAACTATATTCATTTAAGTGTCAGAATTTCGGCACTAAAAAGTAAAGTATATTGAATACAAAATATTTAAGTTTAGAATTTATCTAACCTCGATGTAATGAGATTCGTGTACATCAATGTAGGTTATTTTAACAATGCGTAGTTGCTTTGGATGGCATACAAGTTTTCCTACAATTAACAGTAAAACTTTATTAATATCTGGTAACTTACTCAGGCACGTTTTGAAAGTAAATAATGTCCAATTCATAGTATTTTCTCTAATAAAAAAACTATGTATTCGAAACAAAGTCTTAACCACGTGGTATCTACATATTCACACTAAGTATAAAGTTTATGAGATGGTACAAAGCCAAAATTAATTGTCAAATTGCAAACAAGGTAACTCACATTAGGTGAAGTTAATATTATGAAGAATTGAAGAATTACTGTTATAAAGATTTTCAAATAAGGCATGTTGGCCATATAAATTTTATCAAGTTTAATTAAGTAGCTCAATAGGGTGTTGACTTTATATATATATATATGTATTTTGGAGGGTGTGCAAACTTTAGGGGGGCATTGTGTGTGTTCTCTGACTAAAAAATATAATGGTGTAATTAGGGTTCACCGATATAGACGAGAAAAAAGACCTACTACATGGCTGAACTATGAACATCTTAAGCTCTACTCGCTACCGGAGGGAATTGGACCACCACACCAACACCTAAAAATGTCGGCCACAAGATTGTCACTTCAATAAAAACCCTTCATGGATGAAATCAGGTGATACAAAACCAATTATTAATTACACATAGAGTCAGCACTCAATCATACCCAGTGACCAGTTATATATATCTATCAACTACAACATTTCAAGTTTTAAACATTTATTTAGATCCCCAATTGATGGGACAGTTTAGTGAGTGGACTGGGTGCTAAATTAATTGTAAACTTCAGTATATTTCTGGTAAAATTGTCAGCTCAGAGACTGGCATGATTACAAATGTAACATTCAACATAAATTTCCACTTATTTCATTATAGGGGTTTCTTTACAGATTTTAAGTCATTCTGGCCATTAGTAATTTATCGTGTTCAATTCAGTAGTATATATATATATTTTCTAAATTTAAAAATCAGTTTAATTCTTTTGTATAAAAAATTACTGGGGAGGTAGGTGCATTTTCAACAAGTTTCAACCAGAAGGAATGCATGTCGAAACACCTTTCAACTTGTTTGTTGAGACAAGTTGAAAGATGAATCATCAATCTATTAACATGTCCGTCTCTGTGCCAAGTGTATTTTTCATAGGGTTATAATATTATGCAATATTTCTATTTTTATTATTTGGCAATGTTTCAGTATATATAAATTCTTTAAATTATTTATGATAACTGGGGGGCGTTCATTGTTTTAAATATTTTTTATTTCTCACTATAATAGAGCCCAGAAGGACAGTATGGTGTAACTGCATTAGGCACTTAGCCACTTAGCCACTTAGGCACTTAGTTTTGAATTTTATTATGTCCTGGGGACTACTGTATGCTTAAGCATTCTCTTATACACCTGATGTGTAATCAACCCACACCATGAGGGTAATATAAAAATAAATTTGTAATCCTAACAGGGATAATTATAAAGAAAAAGTAAGAATTTATATACACCATGAGGGTAATATAAAAAAGGCGTGGCAAGAGACCTTTATGTATATTGTATTGTATACTATTGTATAATGTATTTGTATTGTGGAACCTGTTATGTTTGTATATTTGTGTGTACCTTTTGGGGGTTATAAGTATTATGCATTTAGTGTATTTTTGGTGGGGACTTTGGATATAGGGTTTTATTTCTTCGATGTATTTTTATAAAAGAAAGTTAATACATGGAGTCATGTAGGTATATCCTTTTTTCTTTTTTTATAACAGGTATTCTATCTCAATTAATCATTGCTGATCATTTCTTTAAGGAAATAATTTATTTTATTTAACCGTATAACAAGTATATGAATTGTCACCTTTAAAATTTATTTAATTTGTTTGAGTAATTATTATTATAAGTTATATTAGCAAGGAATCTATACCATTATCTTCATTAAGTTATATGAAGCATTCTAAAAGGAACATATAAAATAAATTTTATATTTTATTAATATTTTCATGGAAGCTTTATTTCAAGGTTAGTTATGGTTTTAAATTTCAATTCATTGGTAGAGTGACATAACAAATTATTTTCTTGGTTTCAATAAATATTTTCAGGTGGCCTTGTTGAGAAAGTATACTTTATTTAATTAACTATTTAAGGGAATTATAGATTACTGTTGGGTTTATTTATTTTATTATTAATTGTTTACTGAGATAGAATAATAAAAAGGATTTGTTAATTGTTTAATTCATGAGTTTTCTTTGCAAGTCCCGTCTCACTGGATCCAGCGCATTTTTGGCTTCTCTAGGCTTTAGCCTAGTTATAATTAACTTGTGGCCCCTCTTTACAAAAAAAAAAAAAAAAATTCTCAAAAATTTTTCTAAAAAAAAAATTAATCTTTTTTTAACTGCTTAAGTTAAAGTGGGGTAACATTTGGTAGCAGAGCGTGGTTGAGATTATGGTCAACCCGTGGTTCCTGTGGGTGTGACGGGGCTTGCAAACTTAGGAAACATTTTGGAACTCCCACAATGTTGAGTTCTAATAGAACTTAGAAAAAATTTTTAAAAGGCCCTCTATATCTAAAGTTGAAAATATTTTGTTAGCTTTAAGGTTTTGAGATAAATGTATATGTACTTGCCCGCCTGGAATAGTTGATAGTGCCACGTGGTGAGAAATTTTAGAAGGGGAAATCCCTAGGGAAAGGGGACTTATCGCAGTTCGGCGCTTGGTTGGTTGGAGTATTACCTTGCCCATATTTGGGGAGGTGTTGTTTTTTGAATTATGCGGTATGGCCCGATCGGCAGTCGGTTTTTTCCGATAAATGGTAGCCGAAGTAACATGAGAAATTGTTTAAATAAATTTTCGTTGGTCGGTGTTTTTTTTTCGTGTTGTGTGTGTTGTGTGTGTATCGCGTTCCTTTTGTCTGGTGTAATCGAGTGAGAGCAGTTCAGGTAGTGGGCTAGTTTCTCGCATCGGTAGGTGGACCCGCAGTCTACTTAATGGAAGATATAGTACTTGAGTTTTTCAGATTCCGGTATTAGTTAGCATTTGTTTTTAAAGTTGTGTGTTAAGTGTGCCGACCGCGAAGTGAGGATGAGTACACTTAATCCTTAGTTGTTTTTGCGGGAGGAACTTGAGTTCGAGCTCCGGGCCCGGGGCAAAGAACCTCGAGGCAATGTACATACTTTACGGCGCCAGCTCCGAGATGCGCTGGCCGCGGGTGATACGCTCTCTAGGGTCACTATTACTGACCCCGAGAGTGAGTGGGGAGGTTGTACGGAGAAGTAGGATGAGCTGCGGGAGTTAGCTCACTCCGTCGACAGTTTGGAGGAGGGACCGGGATGCTCTCTTGGTGTCCGGCGGATCCGGCAACGTATGCAGCAAGTAATTCTTCGGCTGCAGAATTTACAAGCCCAAGGCGGTAAACTTGTGCCGCCATATAATATACCCGAGAGAATTTAAGAGACTACCTCGACCCTCCAGGGGTCACAACCTGTAAGAGCATCCACTCCGGTTCCGGTTGCTGAGGAGTCCGTGGTCTCAGCCGTGAATACTTCTTCGTATAGAGAAGTAGATCCTGTGCAAACTGGTTTGGGGGCGGCGACGTACAATAAACTGCCCAACCCACTTGCCCACATTATACAAAAACTTCCAGTCGTAGATGGACTGGAGGCGGACAAACTCATACCTTTATTTAAAACCGTCTTCTTGTTGAAGGACTACCCGGGCATGTTGGAGAGAACGGTGCTCGAGCTCATCTTCCCCTATTGTCGCGGTACCATGGCTGACAGGGTGGCGGAGGTGATGCGACGCAAGGAAGGTGTGGACGAGTTCCACCGGGTGGTGCTGAGGGCGTTCATCCCTAGTAGACTGATGGAGCAATTGCGCCATCGTCACTTTTATAGAGTCCAGGCGCGGGGCGAAACATTGGCCCAGTACGTGCAGCGAATACGTGAAGTAGCTCGTATACTGGGAATGGGCATGTCGGAGGAAGAAGTGGTAAAACACATTCTCGACGGCGTGTCTGCCGACGACCGTTTGCGACTAGTTTTTGCCCAGCGGCCGCAGTGGTTTGCTGACCTGGACCAGCTCTGCGTCATGACGGAGGCCATGCAGATGACCGACCATGCGAGAGGAGATAGTAGAGGAGCCGAACCAAGACCACAGAGATCGGAAGCGTCCAGAGAGCCTATCTTCCCCCGACAGGCCCAGCCAGCTCGAAATCGCGAGCAATCGAAAGCCGTGATTTGTTACAATTGTAACCGCCCGGGGCACGTGGCGAGAAATTGCACGCGAGGGCGCGCGCGACCAGCACCACCTTTGTCTAGACCAGCACCAAAAAACTAGGTAGACAGGGGAAGATATTTCGGAGGATGTCTTCCCCCCGCTCTAATCTGTTCAACTTCCGACGACCTCCAGGCAGTTGTTAAAATCCAAATCTTCTAAATTCAAGGTCCAGTCCGATACCTCGCAACAACTTTCTGTATGCCCCTTTCTGTCGCTCGAGGTAAAGGGGGGTCCGCTCAGAGCCTTAGTTGACTCCGGTTCAGCCCGATCCATCATCTCATCTCGGGTATATGCGGACCTTGAAAAGCAGGGCTTGATTAAGGAGTCGGACTTGTCATCTGCAATATGCTGGACTGCATCCCGGGAAATCTTGCCTATCTCCCGGGTTACTACCTTTAAAATCAAAATCGATGGGTTTTCTTGGGTGTGGCCTTTTCTGGTTTCTCCTGCTCTGCGAGTGGATTGCATCATTGGTGCCGATTTCATCGCAAAAAGTGGTCTCGTGCTGGACATCCAAGCGCACCAATGTTTTTTTAAATTCAATCGGGAAGTTTTAATTCCGTTCCTTGGGTACCAGGGCCCTAAGTCGGGTATCCAAGAAGTAGCTTGTCCCGATTCTGCACGAGATCATCTCATTCCATCCCAGCAGACGGCCTTAGAAAATTTGTGTGAGGAATTTCCCGAGGTGTTAACTCCTACCTTGGGACTCACACACCTGCTGGAATACAAAATTCGACTTACCGATTCGAAAAGAGTAAGGTCACACCCTTACAAGTTTGCTCCTCCAAAGGTGACCATTCTGCGAGAGAAGGTTCAAGAATTGTTAGAACAAGGGGTAATTGAACCTTCTCATTCCAGCTATGCAAGTCCAGCATTTTTAGTGCCAAAGCCTGGGGGCAAACAAAGAATGGTGATCGATTATCGGAAGTTGAACGCCAATATAGAGGTGGAATCTGTTCCCCTCCCAGATTTACATTCGGCCTTTGATTGGTTCAGTGGGGCCAAATTTTATACTATTATCGATCTGAACGCGGCTTATCATCAGATACATCCTGCCAAAGAAAGTAGACCATGTACGGCTTTTTGTGTACCCTGGAATTTGTACCAGTACACAAGGGTTCCCATGGGTTTGGCTGTGGGTGCCCAGACACTTACTCGCCTTCTCGATACGGTTTTTCACGATGTGAAATTCCGTTTCGTATTTAATTATCTCGACGATCTTTTAGTATACAGCGAGACTTTCGAAGATCATCTGGGGCATTTAAGAGAGGTGTTGGGTCGCTTAAGAGAGGCTAGCCTCACTGTCAATCCCGAAAAGGTTCGTTTCGCCCAAGAGAGTATTTCTTTCTTGGGCCATTTAGTTTCACACAAGGGCGTGACGGTAGACCCAGAGAGGACACAGGGCATCCGTGACTTTCCTCCCCCGAGGGATGCGAAGGGCATAGCGCGATTCGTCGGTATGGTAAATTTTTACCGGCGTTTCATACCGATCATCGCTGAAACTGCCGCTCCCTTGAATGAACTGAGGAAGAAGGGGGCAAAGTTTACATGGGGGGAAAACCAACAGAAGGCTTTCGCTACATTAAAGGAAGCCATCATTTCCCCACCGGTGTTGCGGATGCCCGACTTTTCGAAGCCGTTCATACTGCAGACGGACGCGAGTTCGGTTGCGCTCGGGGCGGTTCTCTCCCAAGTTATAGACGACGCTAGGCAGTCTGTGGCTTTTATCTCCCGGACGTTGACCCAGCAAGAACGTAAATCATCCGTTTATGAGCTAGAGTGTTTAGCTGTTGTGTACGCTCTAGACAAGTTCAGGCGTTTCCTGGAACATGCTGAGTTCCTGCTCGAGACCGACAACCAGGCTCTCTCATGGCTTCTGGCTCATCCCCGGCAACTGGGTAAAATTGGTAGATGGGCGGTGAAAATCTCATCATTTAAGTTCACCGTGCAACACATCAGGGGATCTCAGAATGTGGTTGCAGATGCCTTGTCCCGCATGTTTTCCCAACCCAGTGATGCCCAAGCTGAGCAACCCTGTTCCGTTCTTCTAGATTTTCCATTAGCCTTCACTGATGTGTTACCCCATCAGTTAAACGACGAAGTGCTGGGTCAAGTCATCCAAAATATCAAGGAGGGTAACGTACAGGCCCCTTATTTCTTGTCCAAGGGAGTCCTCTGTTGTCGAGAGAGAAAAGGACGAGCACCTAAAATCGTGCTGCCTAGCAAATTAGTGCCCATGGTCTTCAGCTATTACCATGATTCCCCAGTCGGAGGCCACAAGGGAATTTCGAAGACCATTTCCAGTATTAGGAAACATTTTATCTGGAAGGGCATGGATAGAGACATCGCGACAAGGGTTAAGAGCTGTCATCTTTGTGGCTTGAGCAAGCCTGCCCAGAACACCAAACTAGGGTTGTTATCATCTGAGGTGGCGAGCAGACCAATGGAAAAGTTGTTTATTGACTACGTGGGGCCGTTCCCTCGTAGCAAGTCAGGTAATGCTTACCTGCTTGTTTGTGTAGATGCTTTTTCAAAGTTTGCCTGGCTACTGCCCTTACGACAGGCAACCGCTCGTTTGACCATCAACGCTCTACAGAACCATGTATTTCAGCATTTCGGTCTTCCGACCATCATTGTTTCGGACAATGGCCCGCAATTTATTTCGAGTGAATTCAGGCGTATGTGTTTCGCCAGTGGCATCAAACACGTAACCACTTCCCCTTATTACCCACAACCGTCCCATGCGGAGAGATTCAATCGGAATCTCCGGTCCGCCTTAATTGCTTATCATGCTGAGCAACAAACCACCTGGGATCAGAATTTGAAGTGGTTACAATTAGCTTGCAACACGGCCAGACACGATAGTCATCAGGCCGTGCCCTTCGAAATTCTGTTTGGATTCTCGCCCGCACTCACGTTGACCAACCTGTGGGATATCGAAGATCTTCTGCCGCGGGAGCCCAATAATAAAACTGCGGAGAGATGGAAAGTGGCTCGGAAGAATTTGCTGCGAGCGGACGAGCGGGTCCGTCGGCGTTATAATCAGGGGCGTATTCCAAACCCCTTCCGGATTGGTGACTGGGTCTATTGCCAAAGCCACCCACTCAGCTCAGCCGCTGACAAACGTGCTGCGAAGCTATGCTACCGTTGGTCGGGGCCATACCGTATCCTAGGATTCACGTCACCGGTGACGGCCCGGCTGGGCGTACCGGGAGACAAACAAAAAATGGTGATAAGCCACATTTCAAAACTGAAACGTTTTCGAGGGCTATCGAAAACGTTCGAAGGGGGTTAGTCCCCGTAAAGATAGGGCGGATGTCCTTGTTTAAGGTGGAAGTCGTGTTCTGGCGTTGGTGGGCAAGCCTCAGGAGGTCGGAAGATCTACGTACGTAAGAATCTTTCTTTAGTCTTTTGCTGTCTCTCTCTTGTGCTGTATGCGGACCCTGATCAGGTCAGCATGCAGCACCTGCACACTCACATAATACATATCTTCTTTCGTCTCTTTCGTTTTCCTTCTGAGAATCTGTTCTCCTGAGAGCAAGCTCTGCTGAGCCGACTCAACAACGACGTCCACCGGTTTGTTTTGTGGAGAGGTACACTGCAGGGTACCCTCCGGGCATTTAACGTTGGGGCAACTATGTTGCCCTTTTGGGGTGAGGGTGTGCCGTTCTAATATAGAGCGGCAAATCTTCAGTAATTATAAGTCAGAAAAATGTTATAGGCAGTACGGAATTACAATGCGGTAATTAGTGCTGCACCCTACCCGTGAACGTATGCCCTACCGATTTCTATTTTAGACTGCGTCGATCGGTGCTGCACCCTGTCGCTAAATACTGATAACGGGCGATATGTGCAGGACTGCTTTTCTATTTCTTTGTCTCGCTGAAATGGTGGCTCAGATCGGCTGCTTATTAAGTGTGGCCTTGTGGCATATTTACTCCGGTAGAGAGATGAATATTTCTACACTTTCGATTCTTCCAGCTATGATTAGCTAAGTTCTAAACGGCTGCGGTAAGTCTCTCAATTACTTTCATATTAATTAACTATATTATTCACTGGAGAAAACTGTTTTTAATAAGCCTGAGTAAGTTGAGTTCTATTCACCTATTACGACTTCGTGCATTTGTGCAATACGCAATTTGTTGGTAAAGTTTTTAAAAACTTATAACACTATATTCATTTAAGTGTCAGAATTTCGGCACTAAAAAGTAAAGTATATTGAATACAAAATATTTAAGTTTAGAATTTATCTAACCTCGATGTAATGAGATTCGTGTACATCAATGTAGGTTATTTTAACAATGCGTAGTTGCTTTGGATGGCATACAAGTTTTCCTACAATTAACAGTAAAACTTTATTAATATCTGGTAACTTACTCAGGCACGTTTTGAAAGTAAATAATGTCCAATTCATATTATTTTCTGTAATAAAAAAACTATGTATTCGAAACAAAGTCTTAACCACGTGGTATCTACATATTCACACTAAGTATAAAGTTTATGAGATGGTACAAAGCCAAAATTAATTGTCAAATTGCAAACAAGGTAACTCACATTAGGTGAAGTTAATATTATGAAGAATTGAAGAATTACTGTTATAAAGATTTTCAAATAAGGCATGTTGGCCATATAAATTTTATCAAGTTTAATTAAGTAGCTCAATAGGGTGTTGACTTTATATATATATATATATATGTATTTTGGAGGGTGTGCAAACTTTAGGGGGGCATTGTGTGTGTTCTCTGACTAAAAAATATAATGGTGTAATTAGGGTTCACCGATATAGGCGAGAAAAAAGACCTACTACATGGCTGAACTATGAACATCTTAAGCTCTACTCGCTACCGGAGGGAATTGGACCACCACACCAATACCTAAAAATGTCGGCCACAAGATTGTCACTTCAATAAAAACCCTTCATGGATGAAATCAGGTGATACAAAACCAATTATTAATTACAAATAGAGTCAGCACTCAATCATACCCAGTGACCAGTTATATATATCTATCAACTACAACATTTCAAGTTTTAAACATTTATTTAGATCCCCAATTGATGGGACAGTTTAGTGAGTGGACTGGGTGCTAAATTAATTGTAAACTTCAGTATATTTCTGGTAAAATTGTCAACTCAGAGACTGGCATGATTACAAATGTAACATTCAACATAAATTTCCACTTATTTCATTATAGGGGTTTCTTTACAGATTTTAAGTCATTCTGGCCATTAGTAATTTATCGTGTTCAATTCAGTAGTATATATATATATATTTTCTTAATTTAAAAATCAGTTTAATTCTTTTGTATAAAAAATTACTGGGGAGGTAGGTGCATTTTCAACAAGTTTCAATCAGAAGGAATGCATGTCGAAACACCTTTCAACTTGTTTGTTGAGACAAGTTGAAAGATGAATCATCAAGCTATTAACATGTCCGTCTCTGTGCCAAGTGTATTTTTCATAGGGTTATAATATTATGCAATATTTCTATTTTTATTATTTGGCAATGTTTCAGTATATATAAATTCTTTAAATTATTTATGATAACTGGGGGGCGTTCATTGTTTTAAATATTTTTTATTTCACACTATAATAGAGCCCAGAAGGACAGTATGGTGTAACTGCATTAGGCACTTAGCCACTTAGCCACTTAGGCACTAGTTTTGAATTTTATTATGTCCTGGGGACTACTGTATGCTTAAGCATTCTCTTATACACCTGATGTGTAATCAACCCACACCATGAGGGTAATATAAAAATAAATTTGTAATCCTAACAGGGATAATTATAAAGAAAAAGTAAGAATTTATATACACCATGAGGGTAATATAAAAAAGGCGTGGCAAGAGACCTTTATGTATATTGTATTGTATACTATTGTATAATGTATTTGTATTGTGGAACCTGTTATGTTTGTATATTTGTGTGTACCTTTTGGGGGTTATAAGTATTATGCATTTAGTGTATTTTTGGTGGGGACTTTGGATATAGGGTTTTATTTGTTCGATGTCTTTTTATAAAAGAAAGTTAATACATGGAGTCATGTAGGTATATCCTTTTCATTTTTTATAACAGGTATTCTATCTCAATTAATCATTGCTGACAATTTCTTTAAGGAAATAATTTATTTTATTTAACCGTATAACAAGTATATGAATTGTCACCTTTAAAATTTATTTAATTTTTTGAGTAATTATTATTATAAGTTATATTAGCAAGGAATCTATACCATTATCTTCATTAAGTTATATGAAGCAGTCTAAAAGGAACATATAAAATAAATTTTATATTTTATTAATATTTTCATGGAAGCTTTATTTCAAGGTTAGTTATGGTTTTAAATTTCAATTCATTGGTAGAGTGACATAACAAATTATTTTCTTGGTTTCAATAAATATTTTCAGGTGGCCCTGTTGAGAAAGTATACTTTATTTAATTAACTATTTAAGGGAATTATAGATTACTGTTGGGTTTATTTATTTTATTATTAATTGTTTACTGAGATAGAATAATAAAAAGGATTTGTTAATTGTTTAATTCATGAGTTTTCTTTGCAAGTCCCGTCTCACTGGATCCAGCGCATTTTTGGCTTCTCTAGGCTTTAGCCTAGTTGTAATTAACTTGTGGCCCCTCTTTACAAAAAAAAAAAAAAAAAATTCTCAAAAATTTTTCTCAAAAAAAAAATTAATCTTTTTTTAACTGCTTAAGTTAAAGTGGGGTTACATTTGGTAGCAGAGCGTGGTTGAGATTAGGGTCAACCCGTGGGTCCTGTGGGTGTGACGGGGCTTGCAAACTTAGGAAACATTTTGGAACTCCCACAATGTTGAGTTCTAATAGAACTTAGAAAAAATTTTTAAAAGGCCCTATATCTAAAGTTGAAAATATTTTGTTAGCTTTAAGGTTTTGAGATAAATGTATATGTACTTGCCCGCCTGGAATAGTTGGTAGTGCCACGTGGTGAGAAATGTTAGAAGGGGAAATCCCTAGGGAAAAGGGACTTATCGCAGTTCGGCGCTTGGTTGGTTGGAGTATTACCTTGCCCATATTTGGGGAGGTGTTGTTTTTTGAATTATGCGTTATGGCCCGATCGGCAGTCGGTTTTTTCCGATAAATGGTAGCCGAAGTAACATGAGAAATTGTTTAAATAAATTTTCGTTGGTCGGTGTTTTTTTTTTCGTGTTGTGTGTGTTGTGTGTGTATCGCGTTCCTTTTGTCTGGTGTAATCGAGTGAGAGCAGTTCAGGTAGTGGGCTAGTTTCTCGCATCGGTAGGTGGACCCGCAGTCTACTTAATGGAAGATATAGTACTTGAGTTTTTCAGATTCCGGTATTAGTTAGCATTTGTTTTTAAAATTGTGTGTTAAGTGTGCCGACCGCGAAGTGAGGATGAGTACACTTAATCCTGAGTTGTTTTTGCGGGAGGAACTTGAGTTCGAGCTCCGGGCCCGGGGCAAAGAACCTCGAGGCAATGTACATATTTTACGGCGGCAGCTCCGAGATGCGCTGGCCGCGGGTGATACGCTCTCTAGGGTCACTATTACTGACCCCGAGAGTGAGTGGGAAGGTTGTACGGAGAAGTAGGATGAGCTGCGGGAGTTAGCTCACTCCGTCGAAAGTTTGGAGGAGGCACCGGGATGCTCTCTCGGTGTCCGGCGGATCCGGCAACGTATGCAGCAAGTAATTCTTCGGCTGCAGAATTTACAAGCCCAAGGCGGTAAACTTGTGCCGCCATATAATATACCCGAGAGAATTCAAGAGACTACCTCGACCCTCCAGGGGTCACAACCTGTAAGAGCATCCACTCCGGTTCCGGTTGCCGAGGAGTCCGTGGTCTCAGCCGTGAATACTTCTTCGTATAGAGAAGTAGATCCTGTGCAAACTGGTTTGGGGGCGGCGACGTACAATAAACTGCCCAACCCACTTGCCCACATTATACAAAAACTTCCAGTCGTAGATGGACTGGAGGCGGACAAACTCATACCTTTTTTTAAAACCGTCTTCTTGTTGAAGGACTACCCGGGCATGTTGGAGAGAACGGTGCTCGAGCTCATCTTCCCCTATTGTCGCGGTACCATGGCTGACAGGGTGGCGGAGGTGATGCGACGCAAGGAAGGTGTGGACGAGTTCCACCGGGTGGTGCTGAGGGCGTCCATCCCTAGTAGACTGATGGAGCAATTGCGCCATCGTCACTTTTATAGAGTCCAAGCGCGGGGCGAAACATTGGCCCAGTACGTGCAGCGAATACGTGAAGTAGCTCGTATACTGGGAATGGGCATGTCGGAGGAAGAAGTGGTACAACACATTCTAGACGGCGTGTCTGCCGACGACCGTTTGCGACTAGTTTTTGCCCAGCGGCCGCAGTGGTTTGCTGACCTGGACCAGCTCTGCGTCATGACGGAGGCCATGCAGATGACCGACCATGCGAGAGGAGATAGTAGAGGAGCCGAACCAAGACCACAGAGATCGGAAGCGTCCAGAGAGCCTATCTTCCCCCGACAGGCCCAGCCAGCTCGAAATCGCGAGCAATCGAAAGCCGTGATTTGTTACAATTGTAACCGCCCGGGGCACGTGGCGAGAAATTGCACGCGACGGCGCGCGCGACCAGCACCACCTTTGTCTAGATCAGCACCTAAAAACTAGGTAGACAGGGGAAGATATTTCGGAGGATGTCTTCCCCCCGCTCTAATCTGTTCAACTTCCGACGACCTCCAGGCAGTTGTTAAAATCCAAATCTTCTAACATCAAGGTCCAGTCCGCTACCTCGCAACAACTTTCTGTATGCCCCTTTCTGTCGCTCGAGGTAAAGGGGGGTCCGCTCAGAGCCTTAATTGACTCCGGTTCAGCCCGATCCATCATCTCATCTCGGGTATATGCGGACCTTGAAAAGCAGGGCTTGATTAAGGAGTCGGACTTGTCATCTGCAATATGCTGGACTGCATCCCGGGAAATCTTGCCTATCTCCCGGGTTACTACCTATAAAATCAAAATCGATGGGTTTTCTTGGGTGTGGCCTTTTCTGGTTTCTCCTGCTCTGCGAGTGGATTGCATCATTGGTGCCGATTTCATCGCAAAAAGTGGTCTCGTGCTGGACATCCAAGCGCACCAATGTTTTTTTAAATTCAATCGGGAAGTTTTAATTCCGTTCCTTGGGTACCAGGGCGCTAAGCCGGGTATCCAAGAAGTAGCTTGTCCCGATTCTGCACGAGATCATTTCACTCCATCCCAGCAGACGGCCTTAGACAATTTGTGTGAGGAATTTCCCGAGGTGTTAACTCCTACCTTGGGACTCACACACCTGCTGGAATACAAAATTCGACTTACCGATTCGAAAAGAGTAAGGTCACACCCTTACAAGTTTGCTCCTCCAAAGGTGACCATTCTGCGAGAGAAGGTTCAAGAATTGTTAGAACAAGGGGTAATTGAACCTTCTCATTCCAGCTATGCAAGTCCAGCATTTTTAGTGCCAAAGCCTGGGGGCAAACAAAGAATGGTGATCGATAGACGCCAATATAGAGGTGGATTCTGTTCCCCTCCCAGATTTACATTCGGCCTTTGATTGGTTCAGTGGGGCCAAATTTTATACTATTATCGATCTGAACGCGGCTTATCATCAGATACATCTTGCCAAAGAAAGTAGACCATATACGGCTTTTTGTGTACCCTGGAATTTGTACCAGTACACAAGGGTTCCCATGGGTTTGGCTGTGGGTGCCCAGACACTTACTCGCCTTCACGATACGGTTTTTCACGATGTGAAATTCCATTTCGTATTTAATTATCTCGACGATCTTTTAGTATACAGCGAGACTTTCGAAGATCATCTGGGGCATTTAAGAGAGGTGTTGGGTCGCTTAAGAGAGGCTAGCCTCACTGTCAATCCCGAAAAGGTTCGTTTCGCCCAAGAGAGTATTTCTTTCTTGGGCCATTTAGTTTCACACAAGGGCGTGACGGTAGACCCAGAGACGACACAGGGCATCCGTGACTTTCCTCCCCCGAGGGATGCGAAGGGCATAGCGAGATTCGTCGGTATGGTAAATTTTTACCGGCGTTTCATACCGAACACCGCTGAAACTGCCGCTCCCTTGAATGAACTGAGGAAGAAGGGGCAAAGTTTACATGGGGTGAACACCAACAGAAGGCTTTCGCTACATTAAAGGAAGCCATCATTTCCCCACCGGTGTTGCGGATGCCCGACTTTTCGAAGCCGTTCATACTGCAGACGGACGCGAGTTCGGTTGCGGTCGGGGCGGTTCTCTCCCAAGTTATAGACGACGCTAGGCAGTCTGTGGCTTTTATCTCCCGGACGTTGACCCAGCAAGAACGTAAATCATCCGTTTATGAGCTAGAGTGTTTAGCTGTTGTGTACGCTCTAGACAAGTTCAGGCGTTTCCTGGAACATGCTGAGTTCCTGCTCGAGACCGACAACCAGGCTCTCTCATGGCTTCTGGCTCATCCCCGGCAACTGGGTAAAATTGGTAGATGGGCGGTGAAAATCTTATCATTTAAGTTCACCGTGCAACACATCAGGGGATCTCAGAATGTGGTTGCAGATGCCTTGTCCCGCATGTTTTCCCAACCCAGTGATGCCCAAGCTGAGCAACCCTGTTCCGTTCTTCTAGATTTTCCATTAGCCTTCACTGATGTGTTACCCCATCAGTTAAACGACGAAGTGCTGGGTCAAGTCATCCAAAATATCAAGGGGGTAACGTACAGGCCCCTTATTTCTTGTCCAAGGGAGTCCTCTGTTGTCGAGAGAGAAAAGGACGAGCACCTAAAATCGTACTGCCTAGCAAATTAGTGCCCATGGTCTTCAGCTATTACCATGATTCCCCAGTCGGAGGCCACAAGGGAATTTCGAAGACCATTTCCAGTATTAGGAAACATTTTATCTGGAAGGGCATGGATAGAGACAATTCGACAAGGGTTAAGAGCTGTCATCTTTGTGGCTTGAGCAAGCCTGCCCAGAACACCAAACTAGGGTTGTTATCATCTGAGGTGGCGAGCAGACCAATGGAAAAGTTGTTTATTGACTACGTGGGGCCGTTCCCCCGTAGCAAGTCAGGTAATGCTTACCTGCTTGTTTGTGTAGATGCTTTTTCAAAGTTTGCCTGGCTACTGCCCTTACGACAGGCAACCGCTCGTTTGACCATCAACGCTCTACAGAACCATGTATTTCAGCATTTCGGTCTTCCGACCATCATTGTTTCGGACAATGGCCCGCAATTTATTTCGAGTGAATTCAGGCGTATGTGTTTCGCCAGTGGCATCAAACACGTAACCACTTCCCCTTATTACCCACAACCGTCCCATGCGGAGAGATTCAATCGGAACCTCCGGTCCGCCTTAATTGCTTATCATGCTGAGCAACAAACCACCTGGGATCAGAATTTGAAGTGGTTACAATTAGCTTGCAACACGGCCAGACACGATAGTCATCAGGCCGTGCCCTTTGAAATTCTGTTTGGATTCTCGCCCGCACTCCCGTTGACCAACCTGTGGGATATCGAAGATCTTCTGCCGCGGGAGCCCAATAATAAAACTGCGGAGAGATGGAAAGTGGCTCGGAAGAATTTGCTGCGAGCGGACGAGCGGGTCCGTCGGCGTTATAATCAGGGGCGTATTCCAAACCCCTTCCGGATTGGTGACTGGGTCTATTGCCAAAGCCACCCACTCAGCTCAGCCGCTGACAAACGTGCTGTGAAGCTATGCTACCGTTGGTCGGGGCCATACCGTATCCTAGGATTCACGTCACCGGTGACGGCCCGGCTGGGCGTACCGGGAGACAAACAAAAAATGGTGATAAGCCACATTTCAAAACTGAAACGCTGTCGAGGGCTATCGAAAACGTTCGAAGGGGGTTAGTCCCCGTAAAGATAGGGCGGATGTCCTTGTTTAAGGTGGAAGTCGTGTTCTGGCGTTGGTGGGCAAGCCTCAGGAGGTCGGAAGATCTACGTACGTAAGAATCTTTCTTTAGTCTTTTGCTGTCTCTCTCTTGTGCTGTATGCGGACCCTGATCAGGTCAGCATGCAGCACCTGCACACTCACATAATACATATCTTCTTTCGTCTCTTTCGTTTTCCTTCTGAGAATCTGTTCTCCTGAGAGCAAGCTCTGCTGAGCCGACTCAACCACGACGTCCACCGGTTTGTTTTGTGGAGAGGTACACTGCAGGGTACCCTCCGGGCATTTAACGTTGGGGCAACTATGTTGCCCTTTTGGGGTGAGGGTGTGCCGTTCTAATATAGAGCGGCAAATCTTCAGTAATTATAAGTCAGGAAAATGTTATAGGCAGTACGGAATTACAATGCGGTAATTAGTGCTGCACCCTACCCGTGAACATATGCCCTACCGATTTCTATTTTAGACTGCGTTGATCGGTGCTGCACCCTGTCGCTAAATACTGATAACGGGCGATATGTGCAGGACTGCTTTTCTATTTCTTTGTCTCGCTGAAATGGTGGCTTAGATCGGCTGCTTATTAAGTGTGGCCTTGTGGCATATTTACTCCGGTAGAGAGATGAATATTTCTACACTTTCGATTCTTCCAGCTATGATTAGCTAAGTTCTAAACGGCTGCAGTAAGTCTCTCAATTACTTTCATATTAATTAACTATATTATTCACTGGAGAAAACTGTTTTTAATAAGCCTGTGTAAGTTGAGTTCTATTCACCTATTACGACTTCGTGCACTTGTGCAATACGCAATTTGTTGGTAAAGTTTTTAAAACCTTATAAAACTATATTCATTTAAGTGTCAGAATTTCGGCACTAAAAAGTAAAGTATATTGAATACAAAATATTTAAGTTTAGAATTTATCTAACCTCGATGTAATGAGATTCGTGTACATAAATGTAGGTTATTTTAACAATGCGTAGTTGCTTTGGATGGCATACAAGTTTTCCTACAATTAACAGTAAAACTTTATTAATATCTGGTAACTTACTCAGGCACGTTTTGAAAGTAAATAATGTCCAATTCATATTATTTTCTGTAATAAAAAAACTATGTATTCGAAACAAAGTCTTAACCACGTGGTATCTACATATTCACACTAAGTATAAAGTTTATGAGATGGTACAAAGCCAAAATTAATTGTCAAATTGCAAACAAGGTAACTAACATTAGGTGAAGTTAATATTATGAAGAATTGAAGAATTACTGTTATTAAGATTTTCAAATAAGGCATGTTGGCCATATAAATTTTATCAAGTATAATTAAGTAGCTCAATAGGGTGTTGACTTTATATATATGTATTTTGGAGGGTGTGCAAACTTTAGGGGGGCATTGTGTGTGTTCTCTGACTAAAAAATATAATGGTGTAATTAGGGTTTACCGATATAGACGAGAAAAAAGACCTACTACATGGCTGAACTATGAACATCTTAAGCTCTACTCGCTACCGGAGGGAATTGGACCACCACACCAATACCTAAAAATGTCGGCCACAAGATTGTCACTTCAATAAAAACCCTTCATGGATGAAATCAGGTGATATAAATCCAATTATTAATTACAAATAGAGTCAGCACTCAATCATACCCAGTGACCAGTTATATATATCTATCAACTACAACATTTCAAGTTTTAAACATTTATTTAGATCCCCAATTGATGGGACAGTTTAGTGAGTGGACTGGGTGCTAAATTAATTGTAAACTTCAGTATATTTCTGGTAAAATTGTCAGCTCAGAGACTGGCATGATTACAAATGTAACATTCAACATAGATTTCCACTTATTTCATTATAGGGGTTTCTTTACAGATTTTAAGTCATTCTGGCCATTAGTAATTTATCGTGTTCAATTCAGTAGTATATATATATATATATTTTCTTAATTTAAAAATCAGTTTAATTCTTTTGTATAAAAAATTACTGGGGAGGTAGGTGCATTTTCAACAAGTTTCAACCAGAAGGAATGCATGTCGAAACACCTTTCAACTTGTTTGTTGAGACAAGTTGAAAGATGAATCATCAAGCTATTAACATGTCCGTCTCTGTGCCTAGTGTATTTTTCATAGGGTTATAATATTATGCAATATTTCTATTTTTATTATTTGGCAATGTTTCAGTATATATACATTCTTTAAATTATTTATGATAACTGGGGGGCGTTCATTGTTTTAAATATTTTTTATTTCTCACTATAATAGAGCCCAGAAGGACAGTATGGTGTAACTGCATTAGGCACTTAGCCACTTAGCCACTTAGGCACTTAGTTTTGAATTTTATTATGTCCTGGGGACTACTGTATGCTTAAGCATTCTCTTATACACCTGATGTGTAATCAACCCACACCATGAGGGTAATATAAAAATAAATTTGTAATCGTAACAGGGATAATTATAAAGAAAAAGTAAGAATTTATATACACCATGAGGGTAATATAAAAAAGGCGTGGCAAGAGACCTTTATGTATATTGTATTGTATACTATTGTATAATGTATTTGTATTGTGGAACCTGTTATGTTTGTATATTTGTGTGTACCTTTTGGGGGTTATAAGTATTATGCATTTAGTGTATTTTTGGTGGGGACTTTGGATATAGGGTTTTATTTGTTCGATGTCTTTTTATAAAAGAAAGGTAATACATGGAGTCATGTAGGTATATCCTTTTCATTTTTTATAACAGGTATTATATCTCAATTAATCATTGCTGATCATTTCTTTAAGGAAATAATTTATTTTATTTAACCGTATAACAAGTTTATGAATTGTCACCTTTAAAATTTATTTAATTTGTTTGAGTAATTATTATTATAAGTTATATTAGCAAGGAATCTATACCATTATCTTCATTAAGTTATATGAAGCATTCTAAAAGGAACATATAAAATAAATTTTATATTTTATTAATATTTTCATGGAAGCTTTATTTCAAGGTTAGTTATGGTTTTAAATTTCAATTCATTGGTAGAGTGACATAACAAATTATTTTCTTGGTTTCAATAAATATTTTCAGGTGGCCTTGTTGAGAAAGTATACTTTATTTAATTAACTATTTAAGGGAATTATAGATTACTGTTGGGTTTATTTATTTTATTATTAATTGTTTACTGAGATAGAATAATAAAAAGGATTTGTTAATTGTTTAATTCATGAGTTTTCATTGCAAGTCCCGTCTCACTGGATCCAGCGCATTTTTGGCTTCTCTAGGCTTTAGCCTAGTTATAATTAACTTGTGGCCCCTCTTTACAAAAAAAAAAAAAAAAAAAATTCTCAAAAATTTTTCTCAAAAAAAAAAAATAATCTTTCTTTAACTGCTTAAGTTAAAGTGGGGTTACATTTGGTAGCAGAGCGTGGTTGAGATTAGGGTCAACCCGTGGGTCCTGTGGGTGTGACGGGGCTTGCAAACTTAGGAAACATTTTGGAACTCCCACAATGTTGAGTTCTAATAGAACTTAGAAAAAATTTTTAAAAGGCCCTATATCTAAAGTTGAAAATATTTTGTTAGCTTTAAAGTTTTGAGATAAATGTATATGTACTTGCCCGCCTGGAATAGTTGATAGTGCCACGTGGTGAGAAATTTTAGAATAGGAAATCCCTAGGGAAAAGGGACTTATCGCAGTTCGGCGCTTGGTTGGTTGGAGTATTACCTTGCCCATATTTGGGGAGGTGTTGTTTTTTGAATTATGCGGTATGGCCCGATCGGCAGTCGGTTTTTTCCGATAAATGGTAGCCGAAGTAACATGAGAAATTGTTTAAGTAAATTTTCGTTGGTCGGTGTTTTTTTTTCGTGTTGTGTGTGTTGTGTGTGTATCGCGTTCCTTTTGTCTGGTGTAATCGAGTGAGAGCAGTTCAGGTAGTGGGCTAGTTTCTCGCATCGGTAGGTGGACCCGCAGTCTACTTAATGGAAGATATAGTACTTGAGTTTTTCATATTCCGGTATTAGTTAGCATTTGGTTTTAAAGTTGTGTGTTAAGTGTGCCGACCGCGAAGTGAGGATGAGTACACTTAATCCTGAGTTGTTTTTGCGGGAGGAACTTGAGTTCGAGCTCCGGGCCCGGGGCAAAGAACCTCGAGGCAATGTACATATTTTACGGCGGCAGCTCCGAGTTGCGCTGGCCGCGGGTGATACGCTCTCTAGGGTCACTATTACTGACCCCGAGAGTGAGTGGGAAGGTTGTACGGAGAAGTAGGATGAGCTGCGGGAGTTAGCTCACTCCGTCGAAAGTTTGGAGGAGGCACCGGGATGCTCTCTCGGTGTCCGGCGGATCCGGCAACGTATGCAGCAAGTAATTCTTCGGCTGCAGAATTTACAAGCCCAAGGCGGTAAACTTGTGCCGCCATATAATATACCCGAGAGAATTCAAGAGACTACCTCGACCCTCCAGGGGTCACAACCTGTAAGAGCATCCACTCCGGTTCCGGTTGCTGAGGAGTCCGTGGTCTCAGCCGTGAATACTTCTTCGTATAGAGAAGTAGATCCTGTGCAAACAGGTTTGGGGGCGGCGACGTACAATAAACTGACCAACCCACTTGCCCACATTATACAAAAACTTCCAGTCGTAGATGGACTGGAGGCGGACAAACTCATACCTTTTTTTAAAACCGTCTTCTTGTTGAAGGACTACCCGGGCATGTTGGAGAGAACGGTGCTCGAGCTCATCTTCCCCTATTGTCGCGGTACCATGGCTGACAGGGTGGTGGAGGTGATGCGACGCAAGGAAGGTGTGGACGAGTTCCACCGGGTGGTGCTGAGGGCGTTCATCCCTAGTAGACTGATGGAGCAACATCGTCACTTTTATAGAGTCCAAGCGCGGGGCGAAACATTGGCCCAGTACGTGCAGCGAATACGTGAAGTAGCTCGTATACTGGGAATGGGCATGTCGGAGGAAGAAGTGGTACAACACATTCTCGACGGCGTGTCTGCCGACGACCGTTTGCGACTAGTTTTTGCCCAGCGGCCGCAGTGGTTTGCTGACCTGGACCAGCTCTGCGTCATGACGGAGGCCATGCAGATGACCGACCATGCGAGAGGAGATAGTAGAGGAGCCGAACCAAGACTACAGAGATCGGAAGCGTCCAGAGAGCCTATCTTCCCCCGACAGGCCCAGCCAGCTCGAAATCGCGAGCAATCGAAAGCCGTGATTTGTTACAATTGTAACCGCCCGGGGCACGTGGCGAGAAATTGCACGCGAGGGCGCGCGCGACCAGCACCACCTTTGTCTAGACCAGCACCAAAAAACTAGGTAGACAGGGGAAGATATTTCGGAGGATGTCTTCCCCCCGCTCTAATCTGTTCAACTTCCGACGACCTCCAGGCAGTTGTTAAAATCCAAATCTTCTAACATCAAGGTCCAGTCCGCTACCTCGCAACAACTTTCTGTATGCCCCTTTCTGTCGCTCGAGGTAAAGGGGGGTCCGCTCAGAGCCTTAATTGACTCCGGTTCAGCCCGATCCATCATCTCATCTCGGGTATATGCGGACCTTGAAAAGCAGGGCTTGATTAAGGAGTCGGACTTGTCATCTGCAATATGCTGGACTGCATCCCGGGAAATCTTGCCTATCTCCCGGGTTACTACCTTTAAAATCAAAATCGATGTGTTTTCTTGGGTGTGGCCTTTTCTGGTTTCTCCTGCTCTGCGAGTGGATTGCATCATTGGTGCCGATTTCATCGCAAAAAGTGGTCTCGTGCTGGACATCCAAGCGCACCAATGTTTTTTTAAATTCAATCGGGAAGTTTTAATTCCGTTCCTTGGGTACCAGGGCGCTAAGCCGGGTATCCAAGAAGTAGCTTGTCCCGATTCTGCACGAGATCATCTCACTCCATCCCAGCAGACGGCCTTAGACAATTTGTGTGAGGAATTTCCCGAGGTGTTAACTCCTACCTGGGGACTCACACACCTGCTGGAATACAAAATTCGACTTACCGATTCGAAAAGAGTAAGGTCACACCCTTACAAGTTTGCTCCTCCAAAGGTGACCATTCTGCGAGAGAAGGTTCAAGAATTGTTAGAACAAGGGGTAATTGAACCTTCTAATTCCAGCTATGCAAGTCCAGCATTTTTAGTGCCAAAGCCTGGGGGCAAACAACGAAAGGTGATCGATTATCGGAAGTTGAACGCCAATATAGAGGTGGATTCTGTTCGCCTCCCAGATTTACATTCGGCCTTTGATTGGTTCAGTGGGGCCAAATTTTATACTATTATCGATCTGAACGCGGCTTATCATCAGATACATCTTGCCAAAGAAAGTAGACCATATACGGCTTTTTGTGTACCCTGGAATTTGTACCAGTACACAAGGGTTCCGATGGGTTTGGCTGTGGGTGCCCAGACACTTACTCGCCTTCTCGATACGGTTTTTCACGATGTGAAATTCCATTTCGTATTTAATTATCTCGACGATCTTTTAGTATACAGCGAGACTTTCGAAGATCATCTGGGGCATTTAAGAGAGGTGTTGGGTCGCTTAAGAGAGGCTAGCCTCACTGTCAATCTCGAAAAGGTTCGTTTCGCCCAAGAGAGTATTTCTTTCTTGGGCGATTTAGTTTCACACAAGGGCGTGACGGTAGACCCAGAGAGGACACAGGGCATCCGTGACTTTCCTCCCCCGAGGGATGCGAAGGGCATAGCGAGATTCGTCGGTATGGTAAATTTTTACCGGCGTTTCATACCGAACATCGCTGAAACTGCCGCCCTTGAATGAACTGAGGAAGAAGGGGGCAAAGTTTACATGGGGGGAAAACCAACAGAAGGCTTTCGCTACATTAAAGGAAGCCATCATTTCCCCACCGGTGTTGCGGATGCCCGACTTTTCGAAGCCGTTCATACTGCAGACGGACGCGAGTTCGGTTGCGCTCGGGGCGGTTCTCTCCCAAGTTATAGACGACGCTAGCCAGTCTGTGGCTTTTATCTCCCGGACGTTGACCCAGCGAGAACGTAAATCATCCGTTTATGAGCTAGAGTGTTTAGCTGTTGTGTACGCTCTAGACAAGTTCAGGCGTTTCCTGGAACATGCTGAGTTCCTGCTCGAGACCGACAACCAGGCTCTGTCATGGCTTCTGGCTCATCCCCAGCAACTGGGTAAAATTGGTAGATGGGCGGTGAAAATCTCATCATTTAAGTTCACCGTGCAACACATCAGGGGATCTCAGAATGTGGTTGCAGATGCCTTGTCCCGCATGTTTTCCCAACCCAGTGATGCCCAAGCTGAGCAACCCTGTTCCGTTCTTCTAGATTTTCCATTAGCCTTCACTGATGTGTTACCCCATCAGTTAAACGACGAAGTGCTGGGTCAAGTCATCCAAAATATCAAGGAGGGTAACGTACAGGCCCCTTATTTCTTGTCCAAGGGAGTCCTCTGTTGTCGAGAGAGAAAAGGACGAGCACCTAAAATCGTGCTGCCTAGCAAATTAGTGCCCATGGTCTTCAGCTATTACCATGATTCCCCAGTCGGAGGCCACAAGGGAATTTCGAAGACCATTTCCAGTATTAGGAAACATTTTATCTGGAAGGGCATGGATAGAGACATCGCGACAAGGGTTAAGAGCTGTCATCTTTGTGGCTTAAGCAAGCCTGCCCAGAACACCAAACTAGGGTTGTTATCATCTGAGGTGGCGAGCAGACCAATGGAAAAGTTGTTTATTGACTACGTGGGGCCGTTCCCCCGTAGCAAGTCAGGTAATGCTTACCTGCTTGTTTGTGTAGATGCTTTTTCAAAGTTTGCCTGGCTACTGCCCTTACGACAGGCAACCGCTCGTTTGACCATCAACGCTCTACAGAACCATGTATTTCAGCATTTCGGTCTTCCGACCATCATTGTTTCGGACAATGGCCCGCAATTTATTTCGAGTGAATTCAGGCGTATGTGTTTCGCCAGTGGCATCAAACACGTAACCACTTCCCCTTATTACCCACAACCGTCCCATGCGGAGAGATTCAATCGGAATCTCCGGTCCGCCTTAATTGCTTATCATGCTGAGCAACAAAACACCTGGGATCAGAATTTGAAGTGGTTACAATTAGCTTGCAACACGGCCAGACACGATAGTCATCAGGCCGTGCCCTTTGAAATTCTGTTTGGATTCTCGCCCGCACTCCCGTTGACCAACCTGTGGGATATCGAAGATCTTCTGCCGCGGGAGCCCAATAATAAAACTGCGGAGAGATGGAAAGTGGCTCGGAAGAATTTGCTGCGAGCGGACGAGCGGGTCCGTCGGCGTTATAATCAGGGGCGTATTCCAAACCCCTTCCGGATTGGTGACTGGGTCTATTGCCAAAGCCACCCACTCAGCTCAGCCGCTGACAAACGTGCTGTGAAGCTATGCTACCGTTGGTCGGGGCCATACCGTATCCTAGGATTCACGTCACCGGTGACGGCCCGGCTGGGCGTACCGGGAGACAAACAAAAAATGGTGATAAGCCACATTTCAAAACTGAAACGTTGTCGAGGGCTATCGAAAACGTTCGAAGGGGGTTAGTCCCCGTAAAGATAGGGCGGATGTCCTTGTTTAAGGTGGAAGTCGTGTTCTGGCGTTGGTGGGCAAGCCTCAGGAGGTCGGAAGATCTACGTACGTAAGAATCTTTCTTTAGTCTTTTGCTGTCTCTCTCTTGTGCTGTATGCGGACCCTGATCAGGTCAGCATGCAGCACCTGCACACTCACATAATACATATCTTCTTTCGTCTCTTTCGTTTTCCTTCTGAGAATCTGTTCTCCTGAGAGCAAGCTCTGCTGAGCCGACTCAACCACGACGTCCACCGGTTTGTTTTGTGGAGAGGTACACTGCAGGGTACCCTCCGGGCATTTAACGTTGGGGCAACTATGTTGCCCTTTTGGGGTGAGGGTGTGCCGTTCTAATATAGAGCGGCAAATCTTCAGTAATTATAAGTCAGGAAAATGTTATAGGCAGTACGGAATTACAATGCGGTAATTAGTGCTGCACCCTACCCGTGAACATATGCCCTACCGATTTCTATTTTAGACTGCGTTGATCGGTGCTGCACCCTGTCGCTAAATACTGATAACGGGCGATATGTGCAGGACTGCTTTTCTATTTCTTTGTCTCGCTGAAATGGTGGCTTAGATCGGCTGCTTATTAAGTGTGGCCTTGTGGCATATTTACTCCGGTAGAGAGATGAATATTTCTACACTTTCGATTCTTCCAGCTATGATTAGCTAAGTTCTAAACGGCTCCGGTAAGTCTCTCAATTACTTTCATATTAATTAACTATATTATTCACTGGAGAAAACTGTTTTTAATAAGCCTGTGTAAGTTGAGTTCTATTCACCTATTACGACTTCGTGCACTTGTGCAATACGCAATTTGTTGGTAAAGTTTTTAAAACCTTATAAAACTATATTCATTTAAGTGTCAGAATTTCGGCACTAAAAAGTAAAGTATATTGAATACAAAATATTTAAGTTTAGAATTTATCTAACCTCGATGTAATGAGATTCGTGTACATCAATGTAGGTTATTTTAACAATGCGTAGTTGCTTTGGATGGCATACAAGTTTTCCTACAATTAACAGTAAAACTTTATTAATATCTGGTAACTTACTCAGGCACGTTTTGAAAGTAAATAATGTCCAATTCATATTATTTTCTGTAATAAAAAAACTATGTATTCGAAACAAAGTCTTAACCACGTGGTATCTACATATTCACACTAAGTATAAAGTTTATGAGATGGTACAAAGCCAAAATTAATTGTCAAATTGCAAACAAGGTAACTCACATTAGGTGAAGTTAATATTATGAAGAATTGAAGAATTACTGTTATAAAGATTTTCAAATAAGTCATGTTGGCCATATAAATTTTATCAAGTATAATTAAGTAGCTCAATAGGGTGTTGACTTTATATATATGTATTTTGGAGGGTGTGCAAACTTTAGGGGGGCATTGTGTGTGTTCTCTGACTAAAAAATATAATGGTGTAATTAGGGTTCACCGATATAGACGAGAAAAAAGACCTACTACATGGCTGAACTATGAACATCTTAAGCTCTACTCGCTACCGGAGGGAATTGGACCACCACACCAACACCTAAAAATGTCGGCCACAAGATTGTCACTTCAATAAAAACCCTTCATGGATGAAATCAGGTGATACAAATCCAATTATTAATTACACATAGAGTCAGCACTCAATCATACCCAGTGACCAGTTATATATATCTATCAACTACAACATTTCAAGTTTTAAACATTTATTTAGATCCCCAATTGATGGGACAGTTTAGTGAGTGGACTGGGTGCTAAATTAATTGTAAACTTCAGTATATTTCTGGTAAAATTGTCAGCTCAGAGACTGGCATGATTACAAATGTAACATTCAACATAGATTTCCACTTATTTCATTATAGGGGTTTCTTTACAGATTTTAAGTCATTCTGGCCATTAGTAATTTATCGTGTTCAATTCAGTAGTATATATATATATATTTTCTTAATTTAAAAATCAGTTTAATTCTTTTGTATAAAAAATTACTGGGGAGGTAGGTGCATTTTCAACAAGTTTCAACCAGAAGGAATGCATGTCGAAACACCTTTCAACTTGTTTGTTGAGACAAGTTGAAAGATGAATCATCAAGCTATTAACATGTCCGTCTCTGTGCCAAGTGTATTTTTCATAGGGTTATAATATTATGCAATATTTCTATTTTTATTATTTGGCAATGTTTCAGTATATATAAATTCTTTAAATTATTTATGATAACTGGGGGGCGTTCATTGTTTTAAATATTTTTTATTTCTCACTATAATAGAGCCCATAAGGACAGTATGGTGTAACTGCATTAGGCACTTAGCCACTTAGCCACTTAGGCACTTAGTTTTGAATTTTATTATGTCCTGGGGACTACTGTATGCTTAAGCATTCTCTTATACACCTGATGTGTAATCAACCCACACCATGAGGGTAATATAAAAATAAATTTGTAATCCTAACAGGGATAATTATAAAGAAAAAGTAAGAATTTATATACACCATGAGGGTAATATAAAAAAGGCGTGGCAAGAGACCTTTATGTATATTGTATTGTATACTATTGTATAATGTATTTGTATTGTGGAACCTGTTATGTTTGTATATTTGGGTGTACCTTTTGGGGGTTATAAGTATTATGCATTTAGTGTATTTTTGGTGGGGACTTTGGATATAGGGTTTTATTTGTTCGATGTCTTTTTATAAAAGAAAGTTAATACATGGAGTCATGTAGGTATATCCTTTTCATTTTTTATAACAGGTATTCTATCTCAATTAATATTGCTGATCATTTCTTTAAGGAAATAATTTATTTTATTTAACCGTATAACAAGTATATGAATTGTCACCTTTAAAATTTATTTAATTTGTTTGAGTAATTATTATTATAAGTTATATTAGCAAGGAATCTATACCATTATCTTCATTAAGTTATATGAAGCATTCTAAAAGGAACATATAAAATAAATTTTATATTTTATTAATATTTTCATGGAAGCTTTATTTCAAGGTTAGTTATGGTTTTAAATTTCAATTCATTGGTAGAGTGACATAACAAATTATTTTCTTGGTTTCAATAAATATTTTCAGGTGGCCTTGTTGAGAAAGTATACTTTATTTAATTAACTATTTAAGGGAATTATAGATTACTGTTGGGTTTATTTATTTTATTATTAATTGTTTACTGAGATAGAATAATAAAAAGGATTTGTTAATTGTTTAATTCATGAGTTTTCATTGCAAGTCCCGTCTCACTGGATCCAGCGCATTTTTGGCTTCTCTAGGCTTTAGCCTAGTTATAATTAACTTGTGGCCCCTCTTTACAAAAAAAAAAAAAAAAAAAAATTCTCAAAAATTTTTCTCAAAAAAAAAAAAAAATCTTTCTTTAACTGATTAAGTTAAAGTGGGGTTACATTTGGTAGCAGAGCGTGGTTGAGATTAGGGTCAACCCGTGGGTCCTGTGGGTGTGACGGGGCTTGCAAACTTAGGAAACATTTTGGAACTCCCACAATGTTGAGTTCTAATAGAACTTAGAAAAAATTTTTAAAAGGCCCTATATCTAAAGTTGAAAATATTTTGTTAGCTTTAAGGTTTTGAGATAAATGTATATGTACTTGCCCGCCTGGAATAGTTGATAGTGCCACGTGGTGAGAAATTTTAGAATAGGAAATCCCTAGGGAAAAGGGACTTATCGCAGTTCGGCGCTTGGTTGGTTGGAGTATTACCTTGCCCATATTTGGGGAGGTGTTGTTTTTTGAATTATGCGGTATGGCCCGATCGGCAGTCGGTTTTTTCCGATAAATGGTAGCCGAAGTAACATGAGAAATTGTTTAAGTAAATTTTCGTTGGTCGGTGTTTTTTTTTCGTGTTGTGTGTGTTGTGTGTGTATCGCGTTCCTTTTGTCTGGTGTAATCGAGTGAGAGCAGTTCAGGTAGTGGGCTAGTTTCTCGCATCGGTAGGTGGACCCGCAGTCTACTTAATGGAAGATATAGTACTTGAGTTTTTCATATTCCGGTATTAGTTAGCATTTGGTTTTAAAGTTGTGTGTTAAGTGTGCCGACCGCGAAGTGAGGATGAGTACACTTAATCCTGAGTTGTTTTTGCGGGAGGAACTTGAGTTCGAGCTCCGGGCCCGGGGCAAAGAACCTCGAGGCAATGTACATATTTTACGGCGGCAGCTCCGAGTTGCGCTGGCCGCGGGTGATACGCTCTCTAGGGTCACTATTACTGACCCCGAGAGTGAGTGGGAAGGTTGTACGGAGAAGTAGGATGAGCTGCGGGAGTTAGCTCACTCCGTCGAAAGTTTGGAGGAGGCACCGGGATGCTCTCTCGGTGTCCGGCGGATCCGGCAACGTATGCAGCAAGTAATTCTTCGGCTGCAGAATTTACAAGCCCAAGGCGGTAAACTTGTGCCGCCATATAATATACCCGAGAGAATTCAAGAGACTACCTCGACCCTCCAGGGGTCACAACCTGTAAGAGCATCCACTCCGGTTCCGGTTGCTGAGGAGTCCGTGGTCTCAGCCGTGAATACTTCTTCGTATAGAGAAGTAGATCCTGTGCAAACAGGTTTGGGGGCGGCGACGTACAATAAACTGACCAACCCACTTGCCCACATTATACAAAAACTTCCAGTCGTAGATGGACTGGAGGCGGACAAACTCATACCTTTTTTTAAAACCGTCTTCTTGTTGAAGGACTACCCGGGCATGTTGGAGAGAACGGTGCTCGAGCTCATCTTCCCCTATTGTCGCGGTACCATGGCTGACAGGGTGGCGGAGGTGATGCGACGCAAGGAAGGTGTGGACGAGTTCCACCGGGTGGTGCTGAGGGCGTTCATCCCTAGTAGACTGATGGAGCAATTGCGCCATCGTCACTTTTATAGAGTCCAAGCGCGGGGCGAAACATTGGCCCAGTACGTGCAGCGAATACGTGAAGTAGCTCGTATACTGGGAATGGGCATGTCGGAGGAAGAAGTGGTACAACACATTCTCGACGGCGTGTCTGCCGACGACCGTTTGCGACTAGTTTTTGCCCAGCGGCCGCAGTGGTTTGCTGACCTGGACCAGCTCTGCGTCATGACGGAGGCCATGCAGATGACCGACCATGCGAGAGGAGATAGTAGAGGAGCCGAACCAAGACTACAGAGATCGGAAGCGTCCAGAGAGCCTATCTTCCCCCGACAGGCCCAGCCAGCTCGAAATCGCGAGCAATCGAAAGCCGTGATTTGTTACAATTGTAACCGCCCGGGGCACGTGGCGAGAAATTGCACGCGAGGGCGCGCGCGACCAGCACCACCTTTGTCTAGACCAGCACCAAAAAACTAGGTAGACAGGGGAAGATATTTCGGAGGATGTCTTCCCCCCGCTCTAATCTGTTCAACTTCCGACGACCTCCAGGCAGTTGTTAAAATCCAAATCTTCTAACATCAAGGTCCAGTCCGCTACCTCGCAACAACTTTCTGTATGCCCCTTTCTGTCGCTCGAGGTAAAGGGGGGTCCGCTCAGAGCCTTAATTGACTCCGGTTCAGCCCGATCCATCATCTCATCTCGGGTATATGCGGACCTTGAAAAGCAGGGCTTGATTAAGGAGTCGGACTTGTCATCTGCAATATGCTGGACTGCATCCCGGGAAATCTTGCCTATCTCCCGGGTTACTACCTTTAAAATCAAAATCGATGGGTTTTCTTGGGTGTGGCCTTTTCTGGTTTCTCCTGCTCTGCGAGTGGATTGCATCATTGGTGCCGATTTCATCGCAAAAAGTGGTCTCGTGCTGGACATCCAAGCGCACCAATGTTTTTTTAAATTCAATCGGGAAGTTTTAATTCCGTTCCTTGGGTACCAGGGCGCTAAGCCGGGTATCCAAGAAGTAGCTTGTCCCGATTCTGCACGAGATCATCTCACTCCATCCCAGCAGACGGCCTTAGACAATTTGTGTGAGGAATTTCCCGAGGTGTTAACTCCTACCTGGGGACTCACACACCTGCTGGAATACAAAATTCGACTTACCGATTCGAAAAGAGTAAGGTCACACCCTTACAAGTTTGCTCCTCCAAAGGTGACCATTCTGCGAGAGAAGGTTCAAGAATTGTTAGAACAAGGGGTAATTGAACCTTCTAATTCCAGCTATGCAAGTCCAGCATTTTTAGTGCCAAAGCCTGGGGGCAAACAACGAAAGGTGATCGATTATCGGAAGTTGAACGCCAATATAGAGGTGGATTCTGTTCGCCTCCCAGATTTACATTCGGCCTTTGATTGGTTCAGTGGGGCCAAATTTTATACTATTATCGATCTGAACGCGGCTTATCATCAGATACATCTTGCCAAAGAAAGTAGACCATATACGGCTTTTTGTGTACCCTGGAATTTGTACCAGTACACAAGGGTTCCGATGGGTTTGGCTGTGGGTGCCCAGACACTTACTCGCCTTCTCGATACGGTTTTTCACGATGTGAAATTCCATTTCGTATTTAATTATCTCGACGATCTTTTAGTATACAGCGAGACTTTCGAAGATCATCTGGGGCATTTAAGAGAGGTGTTGGGTCGCTTAAGAGAGGCTAGTCTCACTGTCAATCTCGAAAAGGTTCGTTTCGCCCAAGAGAGTATTTCTTTCTTGGGCCATTTAGTTTCACACAAGGGCGTGACGGTAGACCCAGAGAGGACACAGGGCATCCGTGACTTTCCTCCCCCGAGGGATGCGAAGGGCATAGCGAGATTCGTCGGTATGGTAAATTTTTACCGGCGTTTCATACCGAACATCGCTGAAACTGCCGCTCCCTTGAATGAACTGAGGAAGAAGGGGGCAAAGTTTACATGGGGGGAAAACCAACAGAAGGCTTTCGCTACATTAAAGGAAGCCATCATTTCCCCACCGGTGTTGCGGATGCCCGACTTTTCGAAGCCGTTCATACTGCAGACGGACGCGAGTTCGGTTGCGCTCGGGGCGGTTCTCTCCCAAGTTATAGACGACGCTAGGCAGTCTGTGGCTTTTATCTCCCGGACGTTGACCCAGCGAGAACGTAAATCATCCGTTTAAGTTCTAAACGGCTGCGGTAAGTCTCTCAATTACTTTCATATTAATTAACTATATTATTCACTGGAGAAAACTGTTTTAATAAGCCTGTGTAAGTTGAGTTCTATTCACCTATTACGACTTCGTGCACTTTTGCAATACGCAATTTGTTGGTAAAGTTTTTAAAACCTTATAAAACTATATTCATTTAAGTGTCAGAATTTCGGCACTAAAAAGTAAAGTATATTGAATACAAAATATTTAAGTTTAGAATTTATCTAACCTCGATGTAATGAGATTCGTGTACATCAATGTAGGTTATTTTAACAATGCGTAGTTGCTTTGGATGGCATACAAGTTTTCCTACAATTAACAGTAAAACTTTATTAATATCTGGTAACTTACTCAGGCACGTTTTGAAAGTAAATAATGTCCAATTCATATTATTTTCTGTAATAAAAAAACTATGTATTCGAAACAAAGTCTTAACCACGTGGTATCTACATATTCACACTAAGTATAAAGTTTATGAGATGGTACAAAGCCAAAATTAATTGTCAAATTGCAAACAAGGTAACTCACATTAGGTGAAGTTAATATTATGAAGAATTGAAGAATTACTGTTATAAAGATTTTTAAATAAGGCATGTTGGCCATATAAATTTTATCAAGTATAATTAAGTAGCTCAATAGGGTGTTGACTTTATATATATGTATTTTGGAGGGTGTGCAAACTTTAGGGGGGCATTGTGTGTGTTCTCTGACTAAAAAATATAATGGTGTAATTAGAGTTCACCGATATAGACGAGAAAAAAGACCTACTACATGGCTGAACTATGAACATCTTAAGCTCTACTCGCTACCGGAGGGAATTGGACCACCACACCAACACCTAAAAATGTCGGCCACAAGATTGTCACTTCAATAAAAACCCTTCATGGATGAAATCAGGTGATACAAAACCAATTATTAATTACACATAGAGTCAGCACTCAATCATACCCAGTGACCAGTTATATATATCTATCAACTACAACATTTCAAGTTTTAAACATTTATTTAGATCCCCAATTGATGGGACAGTTTAGTGAGTGGACTGGGTGCTAAATTGATTGTAAACTTCAGTATATTTCTGGTAAAATTGTCAGCTCAGAGACTGGCATGATTACAAATGTAACATTCAACATAGATTTTTACTTATTTCATTATAGGTGTTTCTTTACAAATTTTAAGTCATTCTGGCCATTAGTAATTTATCGTGTTCAATTCAGTAGTATATATATATATATTTTCTTAATTTAAAAATCAGTTTAATTCTTTTGTATAAAAAATTACTGGGGAGGTAGGTGCATTTTCAACAAGTTTCAACCAGAAGGAATGCATGTCGAAACACCTTTCAACTTGTTTGTTGAGACAAGTTGAAAGATGAATCATCAAGCTATTAACATGTCCGTCTCTGTGCCAAGTGTATTTTTCATAGGGTTATAATATTATGCAATATTTCTATTTTTATTATTTGGCAATGTTTCAGTATATATAAATTCTTTAAATTATTTATGATAACTGGGGGGCGTTCATTGTTTTAAATATTTTTTATTTCTCACTATAATAGAGCCCAGAAGGACAGCATGGTGTAACTGCATTAGGCACTTAGCCACTTAGCCACTTAGGCACTTAGTTTTGAATTTTATTATGTCCTGGAGACTACTGTATGCTTAAGCATTCTCTTATACACCTGATGTGTAATCAACCCACACCATGAGGGTAATATAAAAATAAATTCTTAATCCTAACAGGGATAATTATAAAGAAAAAGTAAGAATTTATATACACCATGAGGGTAATATAAAAAAGGCGTGGCAAGAGACCTTTATGTATATTGTATTGTATACTATTGTATAATGTATTTGTATTGTGGAACCTGTTATGTTTGTATATTTGTGTGTACCTTTTGGGGGTTATAAGTATTATGCATTTAGTGTATTTTTGGTGGGGACTTTGGATATAGGGTTTTATTTGTTCGATGTCTTTTTATAAAAGGAAGTTAATACATGGAGTCATGTAGGTATATCCTTTTCATTTTTTATAACAGGTATTATATCTCAATTAATCATTGCTGATCATTTCTTTAAGGAAATAATTTATTTTATTTAACCGTATAACAAGTATATGAATTGTCACCTTTAAAATTTATTTAATTTGTTTGAGTAATTATTATTATAAGTTATATTAGCAAGGAATCTATACCATTATCTTCATTAAGTTATATGAAGCATTCTAAAAGGAACATATAAAATAAATTTTATATTTTATTAATATTTTCATGGAAGCTTTATTTCAAGGTTAGTTATGGTTTTAAATTTCAATTCATTGGTAGAGAGACATAGCAAATTATTTTCTTGGTTTCAATAAATATTTTCAGGTGGCCTTGTTGAGAAAGTATACTTTATTTAATTAACTATTTAAGGGAATTATAGATTACTGTTGGGTTTATTTATTTTATTATTAATTGTTTACTGAGATAGAATAATAAAAAGGATTTGTTAATTGTTTAATTCATGAGTTTTCATTGCAAGTCCCGTCTCACTGGATCCAGCGCATTTTTGGCTTCTCTAGGCTTTAGCCTAGTTATAATTAACTTGCGGCCCCTCTTTACAAAAAAAAAAAAAAAAAAAAAATTCTCAAAAATTTTTCTCAAAAAAAAAATTAATCTTTTTTTAACTGCTTAAGTTAAAGTGGGGTTACATCCTGTCATAGAGTGTTCATCTTTACATTCGTTCTACACATTATATCAGCTGATTACTGAATGTTGATGTTTATTTTGCTGCAATATTTCAAACGTGATATGATTTTTGAGGTCTGTCATGATGTTCAATAGATTTTCATGGCCCTCTTCTTTTACATGTTTGTATATTCGGTATTGTTCATATATATTCGATTTTTTTTATCACTGCATGTTTTCAAAACAGTTAAATGTTGCTGTATTGGACCATATTCACAAGACTGTTGTTTTTGTGTTTGGCTACCGTTGAGTTCGTATTTGAGTGTTGAGAATGTTTTGTATGTTCAATATACCTGTGTTTAAACAACCTTGAAGTGAATTGTTGCACTGTACATTATATTCTGTAGAGTTCGCAGGCTGACATTGATATTGGTAGACTCCAGCTTTTTCATAAATCCTTTTCTTTTTTGTACTGCTTATTTCAGATTGTTGTAGATGTCATTGCTTGTTCTGAACGCTAATAATTGATAGTCGTATTTTGTAAATATTCTAGCTAATTTTTGAGAGTTTTCGTCAATGTAATGTGCAGGTATATAGGTTTTCTTCTATTTGATTGATATGTTATTTGTTTATGGTTTATTTCTTTTTTGTTTTTCAATGATTTTATCGAGGAGAAGTATACCGGCAGCTGCATTCGTATCATTTAAACGTTTTCTAACATCTGCAGGGATATTAAATTTGATTCACAGATGTTGAAGAGCATGGCACTCTAAAACTGACAAAACCGTGCCACAGTGATTACATCTAGCAGGATGCTCACTCGTGAAGATGTGCTTGTGAGTTACCAGCGTGTGGCGGATACGGAGCCTTTTTATGACCACTTGATTTCTTCTGCAGTCTGTAGCAAGTGAGGGTTGCTCGTAAATATTTTTCCTCACTTGGAATAGCTTGGCGGGTGGTGACTTAAACCATTCATCATTCCAGTGTTTTAGAAGTTTTAAATGCAGATATTTTTTAAGGTCATTGTGGGACAGTTTGCGAGGATGATACTGACTAGACGTAGCAATTTTTGCAGCTTTATCAACCATTTCGTTACCCTTAATTCCGATGTGCTATGGTATCCAACTAAAAATAATTTCCTTGCACTGTCTAGTTGAGATATCAAGGGTTATATTACTTATGTCTTTAATGGGTTCTTTGCTCTCCTCCTGCTGCAGACTATCTAAAACACAAACGATCTTTACAGCTGTCGCCGTTTCTCCGTCCCCAACTTCCATTGTAACCTATCGTAGCATGTAAGTTCTAATTTTCTCGCAACCATTGCTTTCGCTACGTCATCTCGCCAACTCCTGCATGGACGTCCTCTTTTCCTCCTCACTGGTGGTATCCATTCCAGTATTTTGCGGGGCCATCTGACTGTCATCTTCCATTCTCTACACACGCCTAAACCAAGTCAATTATTTTCTTTCTATTTCATCCATTATTGTCCTGTCAATATTCATCTTGGCTCCAATAGTCTCATTTCTAACCCTGTCTAATTTTGATCTTCTACAACTCCTCCTGAAGAAGTCCATTTCCGCTGCCATAAGTTTTTTCTTATTTACGTTTGAAACGTTCAAAACTTCTGCTCCATAAAGAATTACACTTTGCACCATGCTATTATATATATATGTTTCTTTGTGTTTTTGTTATACTTCTTTCCCATAGAAGAGAATTCAGAGTTCTTATAACGGTTTGCTCCTTGTTAACACGTTCTCCAATTTCATCTTTGCTGCTTCCCTGTTTGTTGAAAATAACGCCTAAGTATTTACTTTTTTCATCACCTCTCATCCTGTCCACATCAAATTTTAAGTCCTTAACTTCTTCGTTGCCAACTATCGGGTACTCACATTTTGGCATGTTCATCGTCAAACCAGCTGCGTCATATTCTCCTTTTAACTCTCTGACCATATACTAGAGGCCTCCGTCATCATCCGCTATCACAATCTGGTCATCGGCAAAATATAGAGTGAACGGATTGTCATCTCCTACTCTCAGCTCCATACTTTTACACTTCTTTGTCCATCTTACTAGAGATCTATGTAAGTACATTTTAAAGAGGGTGGAGGACAAGTTGCATCTTTGTCTTATGCCTTTTGTAGTTTCGAATGGGAGAGTGAGTTTGTTTCCCAGTTTGACCCTGGTGATATTTTGTTGATAGTACCTTCTGGTGGCTGCAATCAAATTTGCATTTATGTTGAAATGTTCCATCTCCTTCCATAATTGTGAGATTGGGACGCTATCGTATGCCCTTTTCTAAATCTATTAAAGCTATATGCGTTTCTCTATTATGCTGTACTCTCTTTTCAACTGCTATTTTGATTGTAAAGATGCTGTCTACCGTAGATCGCCCCGCTCTAAAAACTGATTGTTCTTCGGGCTGGTTGGTCTTGATGTCTTCTTCAATTAAGTTTTTCAAAATCCTTGAATATATTCTCCCGATGGTCGGTATCACAGCAATTTCTCTGTAATTTCTAGGGTCCAACTTTGAACCCTTCTTATGGACTGGTGAGATATACGATGTTCGCCACTCCACTGGCACTTCTTCTCCATTTAAGCATCTTTCGAATAGTTTTATGAGCATTTCAAACAGCTTGGTTGGGGGGAGGGGGGCATATCTAACTAATTCTCGTTTTATTCCTCACAGACCTCGGGATTTCCTAAATTTTGTACCTTTTATTGCCTCTTGAACTTCTTCAGTACTTAGTGTAATTTCTCCAGATACTTTTATAAAACTTATAAAAGTTTTCTGCATAGTCTTTGTTTATTAAACTTTTTAATAAAAATTAAGGTAACAAATATTAGTAGCGTATTATTCCACTGTTTGGCAATAACAGGAACATTTATAATTTTGTGTATTTCATACTCTTATTATAAAAGTGTTTGTGTTTGTGTCATTACGTCCGTAAATTTATGTATAGGCCAGTGTATACTACCAGTGGTGATTTCACGTAGGAGGATATGACAAACGTTCACGTCAACGTTTTTAATATCACGTAGGCCTATAGACAATTGTTGCAGTTATGTCGTTATTATTATTATACATGACGTATCGTATCGGATAGGTAGTGTAACCTTCTGAGGTTGTTTGTTGTTGTTGTTCTACGTCACGCCCCCACATTGTCTTTACGAAACTAATTCAGTACTCAGCCGGTCGTTTTTTTTGCTCAGTCAGCTACTGGAGCCCAGCCTTGCAATTGGGTGAGCAGAGTCAGGAACCCAATTTTCTTCAAATTTTCCCTTCGTTCTGGGAACTTGACATACCAAGGTAACTATAAATACTTAATCTGCATGAATCAATGCCAGTACCGAATTCATATTTGGATATTCATATGCCGAGTTCATGGTAGCATGTATATAATAGCTGTTAACATTTTGTAAACTGACATTGATTGATGCACCGACATTAATAAATTATTGCTTTGGGTTTGTCACACATTTATAAAATTCAAATTTATAAATTGTACAAAAAATACATATTTACATGCACATTTATAAAATGTTTTGAAGATATTTTCTTAGTGTCATTCATTCACTTGTTTATTTATTCATTCAAAAAAGTATATTTAAAATTTAAAAGTTGTAATTGCCACTTGTTTTACTTTGTCTAGCTTTTTGTTAGATTAGTTCCTCTTTACTGGACATGTCTTTAGCACTTCTCAGGTTTCCATTTTTAGTATGAAACCTACAGACATTGAAACCTACAGTAATTCTCACTTTTATAAATTTAGAGAACTAAATTTACAAAGTACCACTTGTACCATGGCCTACATTTTGGACATAATTTTATAAAAGTTCAAGTTTTGTAAATACACATTTTTGTAGAAAGTGTTTTGTTCTAAAAACCTGGAGACGTAGTCTTTACCAAGTCTCGTGAGCAAAAGAATTTTTGTTTTACTTTCATTTTTTTAGTTTGCTATTTCTTATTTAGTATTTTATTATTTGTTTAATATGTCGGATGTAACATATCGTATCAAAATAGAAAATATAAGATATAGAAAAATATTATGTAGAAAATATATCAATATATCGGCGAATTTGCATAGTAAATGTCACGCTACATTACTCCATAAAATCAAATAAAATTCGATTTCTTTTGATTAGTTAATTACTTGCGTTCGCTGTCGTGCCGACAAAGTTTTCTCTAAATTTAAGTTTTGTGGTGCCTTTAGCTAACTTATAAGAAGAAATTTATCAAAAACTCTATTTCAATTTTTTTTTTTTAATTTCACTCAAAGTCGTACACTCAATATAGCAAATCCTTGTAACAAGAAGCAGTAGATTAAAACAGTTCCATATTCATAATAATATTGGTGTGCAGAGATCGTTTACCTTATTCGATATCTTTTAGCTACTTATATTATAACATTTGTTGGAACACAGTTTTCCTATATTTTCTTTTCTATGAATGTAGGCCTATGTTAAAGCTCCGCGATCACAAGGTATAGGATCGGTTGTAATCACTAGAAGGTACCTAATATGCTCCTTGTTTTTTACAAAAGACAGTTCGATAAGTGTATGTTAATCATTTACCATGATAATAAATGAGACAATTTTTTCTGCACAGATTACTATGATAGTAATAATAATAGTAATGTTCTCTTTGGCATTGGAGACTGACTGGATGCTATTCAGATACTGTAACAAACAAATGTGAACCCTTTACAGAAAATAAAACACCCACGTAATGCAGATAACGACGTTTCACGTTTCCAGTGAATTTTCTCTCTAGTTGTATCAAAGCAACGCTTTTGTAGAGACTTTCACACTAACAATATGTTTTCAGTGTTAGCGAGAAAAGTATTATATTACTTCATTTGTAAGAAATAATTATCTGTATTAAGCGTAGGCGATTGTGTTGGCGAATCAAAGAAGAATGGTTCATGGATTCTCAGAATACTTTGTTAACGCGAAGAACCTATTCATAGAACAATTTTGTAACAGAATTAAATATTTAAATTTTATTAATTTTAATAGAGATAAATCTTATTATTAATTTAAAAATGATTACAACTTCCTTGGTTTTACTTATTTGTATTGAAAAGTCTCTGGCAACAAGTATGTCTCTAAGAATTTGTTTGATTTACCAAATGCACAGAAATGTTATTGTTTACACGTGCATACTTTTAATACATTGGGTGCAGCTGACTACGTTTTATTCAATAATTCACAACATTTAAAAACTATCATTACATTTAAGTAAATTAAAATCACTCAACGTTATCTGTTTATGTTAGTATTGAACAGTTTCGGGGCATGTTATGTTATTACAGGAAACGCAGCGAATAACTACTGTAAAAGCTTATCTGCAAAGGCTAACTACAGACACTTTTAGCGTCTTATGCTCGTGACGTAAGAGGCTGGAGGACGCGGCCTTTAGGGTTCTTAATTATTTATGAATATTAAATGTAACGCACAATAGAAGTGTCGCCAATATTTGGTCACATAATTCATTAATAAAATAAGAATAATAACACGTGGAGCATGCAAAAATAATTTTAAAATCTTAACTCACCTCAAATAGTGTAAGCTGTTGTAGAGAGTCAGCAGTTGTATTAATAAATATAACGAAAAATTGTCGAAAGTGTCCACAAAAACGTCTATACTGCTCCACAAAAAGTAATACACTGTATTTACACTATATCATATTTATGATACCTATCCTGTAAAGAGATCATTTATTTATATACAAATTCCATTCGCATTTTCTTCAAATTAACCAACTTCATCAGCAAAGTCCTTCATTTCTTTAACAAGTTTCTTGTTGATAGATAACATCGCAAGGGCATTCAGTCTATCATTTCTATTGTATTTCTCAAGAAAATCTTTAGTCTTTTACAGTAGAAAAGAAGCGCTCAGATTCGGTAGTTGTCATAAGTGTAATTATGATAATTTTCAGAAGTATCAACACTTTTTTAAAAACTGACGTAAGATTGTTTTCTTCTATAAAACTAAGAAGTTTTATTGCGCCTTTGATATTAAAATCATGCCGTCTGAATAATAGTTCTAATTCACTTTGAAGTTTGTTTGCTTGTAAGAAAGGGTAATGCTGAATCACTCGCTTGAATCTTTCTTACGTAGATTTCATAAAAAAAAGTAGAAATAAGTCAAAGGACATCTATGAAGCTGCAGTTGACCCGTGTAAGTAAATTTACCTTTTACGTGAGTTATAATGATGTCGCATACTTCTTTTATATCCCCTATTCTAGTGCTGCATCCAACATTATTGTTTCTCTTCCTTGGTTGCTTAGGGATCTCCTCAATATAATAATCACTTACCACAACAACCACATTATCCGCGCATGCGAAACAGAATATAAATGTTGCTTATATAGATACCGCAGGTGTTTCAGAATAACTTTCCATTTTTTTGACGCCGCGCTAAAATTAATTTGTGACGGCCTTGACACAGACTAGAGACACTGGGCTAGTCGTTAAGCGTGTAGTACGACACTCTCGCCTTTTCGAGAGCGATCCGTAATTGTCGTAACGATATTTAAACTGTCACTTATGTAGTTTTAAAAGATTTCCCTAAAAGAAGGTCTATATAAACTCAGGAAAGAATTTTATTTTTCTGTCTGGTCTCTGCCAGTTTAAAAATGTATACTGAAATACTGAAGTACACAGTTTCATTGTTTACTTGTTTGAGAGGATATTTTTAAAAAAGCTTTGCTTTTTATATTTATTGTGATATTTATTGCTACTAGTTCATTAAACATGTTACATATAAAAGGAAAGAAGGTTTTTTTATTAATTGAAAAGACATATTTGCCAATTGTTTTGTTTTGATTCAGGGGATAGTTATAATATAACGCAATTTGTTTGATATTCTGTTTATTTTCAACAAATTAGTACACAGTTCTAATCTGGTACCAGTATTATTTCTATAATAACATTGAATGTCCTTGTACATTACACATTCAACTTAATCTCCCAATAAAACAATATTATTTAATACTATTTAATAGCAATGTAATTAGTATGTAATTACTGTATTAAAATACATGATTTGTCTAAGTATAAAACAACTATAATAAGCTTTATGATTATGTGGTTATCACTTCAGACGGTAGTGTTTTCAATAGGGCGATGGAAATATACAATCGTTCAAACATTAAAGAAAAAGTAAATAATATTTTAATATCATTAAACACTGCAAATTAACATGCTATAATACACTTTATTTTGGGAAATTATTAACAAATATATTATCATCAAACATAACCAATCGAAAAACATTAAGCCTAATATTTTGAATAAGAATTACAATGAGAGGGGTTTTAGTAATAAACTTTTATTTTTTACTCTTTCACGTTCCTACAAATACGTCTAAAGTTAAGATACGGTATTTCAACCTTGCCTAAAGAGCTAAAATACAGTTGTCCGTATTCTATTTATTAATTATGTTGTTGTTACTAGTCCCAAAAGCAGAAATAGTAACTACCAAATAAATAGTAGTAAGCCTACATATCACCTAAACAACAGTCATTAACATGACATATCAGTTATAACCATTGGCCGAACTTGAACCAAATATATTGCAACAGTACAAATGTATAGGGTACTGTGCATTGCACAAAGTAATTAAAATAATTAATTAAACTAAATAAATAATTCATTTTGTTAGCAATAATAATTCAGCTTTCTATCTGAACTGTAAAAGGAACGACCAAATTTCATGTTGGGAGAGACTGATCACGCCACTTTGCTGTGTCTGTGTGTACACGTGTATATTACATGTGTGTGTGAAACCTGTCAATTCCTGAAAAGCGTCACCCTTGTTGAAAGCTATTAATTATATGAATTTATTTATTTTGTAAAGATTGTGTGCATAATATCACTAAACCAAATACGCCAAAGTGTGTATAAAAATAAGACGCACATGTGTATAACAAAATAGTGTGAAAAGAATAAAAAGTGCGATTGTAGTATAAATAAATATAAATAAAACTTATGTTTATCAAGATAAAGAAAAACCGTTTATACATAGTGAACACATAAAAATTACCGGGATGAATATCAGGTAATGTGAAAAAGACTTCGCATATCGCGAAGACAAGCGAATTAAATGTGAAAAGAATCGCGTTTAAAAAGGGACGCCAACGACAGACTCTGATATGCAGAATATTTTCGAAACATGATTTCAGCGCCCTAGGGTATAAATACACGAGACGCGCTAACTCAATTCTCTTTCTCGTACAACTACTGTGGCAGCCGGAGGCTCTGCCCAGAGACAACAACTCTTTCTCGATCAACTACAGCAGCAGCCGGAGGTTCTTCACGACTACTCATCACTTCCGTGAGAGCACCTGCAACCTGAGGCCATGACAGAAGACGAGGGAGCAGCCAAGTACATGAAATTGAATCCAGCGTACGGGACTAGGCGACGGAAGAAGGACGAGGATCAAGGACTCCAGGACTACACGACTACAAAGGAGGATCCAGGATCGAGGACCTAGGACTGAAGAGGACACGCTGCCTATTTACCACGAAAAAAAGAAGGTGAAAACAACCATGTATTTGTAAAACAAAGACTCACATAAAGACAACATAATTAACGATGTAAAAAAAGAGACAATCTAATTCAAAGATGAATTAATAAATTTTGCAAATGTAACTATTTATTTGTATAGTAATTAGAGTAATGTTTTAAAAATATTTTAAACTACAATTTGGAATCAATAAATTAGTTATTGATATTTAAAGTAATATAAAATTAATTAGAAAATTTTATTAGAAAACAAAGCAATGCATATGCAGTATATTCAAAACAAATTAGATCATTAGAAAGAGATTAGATAAGCTAATAATTATTACACTAATGAGCAAGCTGAGAGCAATATTAGATAATTATAAATGTTTATTATAGTATAAAACTGTATATTATGTCTATGTGTAATACGAGATTATCACTTATTCACTTATATGTAATAATTAGATGTGTGCTACGACTACACACACAAGCAAATAATAATTATATTTTAAATCGCAACCAAATCAGATATTTTTATTAATATATTTTTAAATGATTTTAAACCATATTACATTGTGTTATTATTATTACGATTACACCTGTCATAATTTTATAGCGTAAGTAATGTTGCAAAATTAAATACCTCACAAGAAGGTGGGGGCTCAGCAACAAATAACGTTGTAATATTTTGTATTGGTCACATTTCTGCATCACACGTGCCTGTCTAACTATAGCGTACTTCTTTCATCATCATCATCATCACCACTGCAAGGAGTAGGCCCTAGATCTATTCCGGAACCCATCTCCTCCTCGGTCTACTCCTCCTCCGCAATCCACTCCAAGGGTGTGGTAGCCAATCCCTTCGGTGGAGTCGATCCAAACGAGATGTCCAGGTTGTGTCAAGGCAGACTGCGAGTATCCTGGGTCCTGGCCAGGCAGGATGGTGCACATCGGCAGCAGGGTATGCATCTAGTGTAGAGGCGGAGGAGCCTACAGTAGGCCAACGGCTGCACACATGGGCTAAGTTAGTTAGTGATCGGGCAGAGAGGGCTCGTCAGCTGAGGTGAAAGCAACTCTCTAGGGGAAGAGCAGCCCGAATTCAAAGTTCCTGATCCTCCAGGTTGGGGGTTTGACAGCAGGCTAGTAACCTGCTTAAGTAAAAATATATTTACTTACAGAACTCATACGAGCCTCGGAAATCGGTTGGGAAATACGGCATACTTCTTTCTTCTTTAAAAATATTTATGCAAAGGGAATTACTATAACAGAGAGTATTTCAACTGCGTTACATCTAGTCTCAAAAATGTGAATAATACAGGTGTATTTGCCATACGCGATAGAGCTTTGATTGTCTGATTAATGCCAACTATCCGCACAAAGCGTAATACTGTACACCAGTGTTGTGCTACTGTACACTGGGAATACACAACTGTTCACACTACGTACTTATTTTATGTAAATGAGAGTGTAACAAATATGAGAAAAGTTGAAGTCCATGTACATTACAAGCATTACCTTTTGCACTAACGATGTAACAATGTTGTAAGTATACACATTTCTGGGCACATTTTATAAAAAGTGTAACGCAAAAGAAAGAAATGTAGAACAAGAAAAACAATTTTTTAGTAATGTTAGTGTTAATGTAAAAGCCCAAGGACCGGTAATTCCTTGCTTTGATAAGACCAAAATATTAACAGTCCGAAAAATGCTTGACATACTGGACTATTTTACACGACTTGAGTCAATGTTGTTAAAATTATTTACTTCGAGCTGTTTGGTCGTGATCCAAATCAGTTCATATTAGCAAATGTGTCAACCGGGCCTTCGCTGGCCATCTTCAGTGATAACAACGAGCTACCAAACATTAAAGCGGATGTCAGGTTAGCGACCACAGTACTGTGGTAAAGGCTAGCGGCTCCGTGCAGGATACCTGTACTTATAAATTTTCTAAGTTCCGCGATGAAGTTGCTCAGACACCATCAACCAATCACGAGGAAAGTAGCATACTACAGGTTTGTCACAATCCTTGGTCATAAAGTATTTAAAGAAATCTTTCACTTCGGCGTTTCGAAGTGTTTAGGCGTTTGGCTAGACTGGGGTTTGCTTTACCGCCCACGTGACGGAAACCCTTGACAAGACTCACGGCGTCCGAGTCAAACTTTTTCCATTCCTCTCGTGCCGCAGCCCCCGGGTGCTGCTCACGAAAGTCACAATTTATCTTTTTGTTTCTCAAGTCTATACTGACCTATAAGGCTCCCGCTTGGCGGTCACTTCTGTCCACCACCAACAGATGTAGACTGGAAAGATTCCAATCGAAAACCCTCCGTTCCTTGTCGGGATCTCCTTGATTTGTTAGGAATGATGTAATTCGAGGAGGTCTGCGAGTTCCTACCTTGTCACCCTTTGTCCGGTCGTTAGCTGTAACTATTTTTGCTGTAGCTGCGACCTCATCCTTCCCTTTTACCTACGGACCATCAGCACCACGCAGCCAGCTTCCCCGATCCGGGTCAAATGCTCTCGGGCGATTCTAGATGACCCGCCATAAGGAAATCAACAGTTATTCAAAAATTTACACCTGTCCCAGCCCAGACTCACCCTCTCAGCTGTCCTTTCTTCCCTCCTTGCACGCCGACCGCGCTGCTTGTCACTGCTACGCACTGTTACTGGCATGGAGGCTCTCTGCTGGGCTCGAGACAAGCGACACCTGTCGCGTGAATTACTTCCATAAGCAGTGCCATACACAAAGTCTTCTTCCTCCGCTTTTAATGTTAACGTGTTGTCGATTGTCCCTCCCAGTATTAGGCACTCGTTTATTGAACAAGAACTAAGTTAATCATCAGGCAACCATTGGGCAGGACCCAAATGCTCCAGTCATGACTCGGGTGTAAAGCAACCCCGATATTTAATGCAATGCCGCCGATTAATTGCAATCGCAGCATGCTTCTGAATCTGGACGGACTAATGTGCAGGCGAGGGAAATACGCACTCACCGACGACAGAAGCTTTGTCTATTCAAAGTGAATCCCATGTTCGGCATTGGCGAGTGCGTGCTCAGCTACAGCAGACTTCTACGGCTGCCTCAAGCGACAGTAGCGGCTGTGTTCACCAACGCGGGTACGGACACTTCGCTTCTTAGTTCCCACGTACAGCTGGCCACACAAGCATGGGACTCCGTACACCAAGCAAGACGAAAGCGAATCTCTGACGTCTTTCACCGGCCTCAGGAACTGGTGATTTTTCCTGGTCAGCTTGAACATCGGATTAATGCCGCGCCGGCTCAGCAACCTGGCAATACGGTTGAGACTCGCTGTGTCCTCAGTGTAGTTAACTCCTTACTTCCTTGAGTCTCTATTAACCAGCAGATAATCCTTTTGTTAATTAAGTAATCTCTTTTTTCAATTTATGTTATTGACTAACATAGAAGTGTATTGGATACTTAATATTTTCCTTTTGCTTTAGATTTTCTAATGTTCTTTTAGGTTACAATATCGAAAGCTCTGTATTCGGACACCATACAGATAAGCGTAATAGTTCAAGTCAGTGTTTTCCCGTACTTGTTTCTTTGTATATATGTGGGCATATACAAATACCTGGAGAATGTAAAGACAATTTATAAGTAAAATTTTGTGGCAAAAGAATCGTTCAATTCCCGAGCACAGCACAAAATCAAGGTATTCACTTTTTCTGGCCCCCAAGTCGACTCAGCCTGCGGAAAGGAATACTTGGATAATATTAGGGGTCTCAAACGTGGTGCTGGCCACACTATATTCTTTGTATGCCTTAAAGCTTACATAATACTGATACACTTTACTCTGGTATAAAGCATAATCATATATTGTTAATAAGCAATATAATTATTGTACTTTCGGCCAAAGTGTAGTTTTAGTGAAGAGTAACATTGGTTGTCCTTTCAAAAATATACAATAGTTTGTTAAGATTATAAATGTGTTCATGAAACAAAACCTGCGGATTTTTAACAAAATCTGAGGAATCAGAAATGCTTCACTAAACATACTTAGAAAACCTAGCTTAATCCAATGAAAGTCTACTTGACAACAAAACAAAAATGGGTTCCGAAGTTGTGTTAAAAGTTTTCAGATTTATTTTGAACTTATGACCTTATCCACATGTATTTACGTTTACGTTTTTATTCGCTTTTTATTAGCGTTTTTACTTTGACTACACAAACAAACAAACACACACACACAATCTCGTGATGGTCTTAATGCGTTTATGTTTGTTCATTAGAATTCATGTGATTCACGAATAATTTTATGTAAACCAATTTTTCCAAATTATTGTAAGGCTTAAGTCAATTTTAAGAATATTATTTGACATCAGGCAAATTTTTATAAGAAAAAGTACAACTGGTTACAAACTTAGTATAAACCTTTACAAAACCACGATCATAAAGTAAACAGAAACATATGCGTCGAGAATGGAATTTTGAAAAGAAGGGAATTATATAAAAATTCTAATTAGAGAAACCATACTAACGGAGAGCGCGCTGGTATAGGTATAACAATTTGTGTTGCATGTGCCGTAGGTAATAAAACTGCGACCTCGTCTGTGACGTCAGCGCGCTGGTATAGGGATAACAATTTGTGTTGGATGTGCCGTAGGTAATAAACTGCGACCTCGTCTGTGACGCCATCATTGATGAAAGTAGCGTTATATAGCTATAGTCAGTTAACACACTAATTCTAGTTCAGTATATTGTGTAGTACTGTTTACCGTAAGGCTAGTATTCTTAAACGTTTTGATGAAAATTTCGAAATATGCCTATAGATGCAGGTTGCAATGGAAATAAGTAAGAAAGATTGTTTTTATGGGGGCAAGTGCGGAGGCAATTAATAGTAATTTGTATGCTCCAAACCAGTCTGTGATTTTGTTGTTGCAAAACAAGAATTGCACAGTAAAATGTCAGTCCTCAAAATATCCTTTCATGAACAAGAACTATCATTCTTTTTTCTAATTTATTTATTTTATATTATTTCTTATAGAGTATTTTTTTTGAACATAATGTTTCCTGTATTCTAGTTCGTTCATTTTTTTTTGTCTTTAATTTGATTAGATTTTACCTAACGATGAGCGTAGACATCAATTTTTTCACATGTTACACACAGAGATTTTTAAAGTAAAGTTATCATATATTAAACTAAAAAGGAAACAAGAAACTGAGGTCACGAAAACACATTCTGTTACTTCGGTTACTGTAACACTCGTTCGTTAAGCACAGCATCGAATTGCGTAACAAAGAGTCATTGCGCATTACGCCGATAATACAACAGATATTAGAAAGCTTTTGGTAGATTATCGTCATAATGATTGGTAATATTTACATCGATTATTGTGATACTTGGCAGACGATACTCTATAACTGTAGCATCGTAACGTAAGAGTTACTATAAAAACGACAAATTTTGCCTCAGAAACGGAACTCAAATAGACGCAATAGCTACTATCTTATATCTCATATTCCTTAATATTTATATTTATTTACACCAAGAGGACGTCTAGTGTTCAGTTTATGAAAGGACGAAACATTATAATAAATGTAAATGACTATCCGGAATGAAAAACAAAATCAAGAGATGTCAACGGTAATCACAGACAGTATCCGCTAACCGCTTTGCGGATTATATAGCAATATTAGCAAATTAGAATTGGTATTTTATCAGAGTATTTTATCAAACAAGACTTCTTGGCGAAACCATTCATTCTCTACAACTCAAAGTGAGCTTGCATAAAATGAAAAACACGGTTATAGAAAACCGGATGAACAATTTAAGGGCGGGTGTAAAATGAGGATAATATGAACACGGAGGGCGTTAGTCATTTATCCTCGATAAAATTGTGCTACTAATAGTAAATGCTTTTTTTAAGTTAAGAGAAGGCTTTAACATAACACGTCGTTTAGAATTAACAGACTTTGCTGTGGTGTAAGCGCATGCTAGTAGTGAGACTGAGACTGATGATTCTTTTATTAATTCATTTATTTACAATATAATAAATACTCGCACCTTGATGTGTAGGTACGAATCTTGGACTTAGAGAAAGGCGGAAAACAAGAATACAGATGCTGCAGAAATGTACCTGAAGGAGACTCATCAAAACATATTTGATAGAGAAGAAGCGTAAGAATGAGATTTGTGGTTTAAAAGGAATCAAGGAAAAACGGGCTTTCCAAAACTCTACAGTCATTAGAAAAGCAAGGATAGGAGGGCCAACCGTCCACCTTTCTGCAAAACATTATTGAAAGCAATGTAACATGGGATGTAGTTCTTATTTTGAGATGGAAAAGGGCGGGGGATAAGTATGTGTGGTTGAAGCTATATGGTTTTGCCTTTAGGTGTACATGAAGATAGAATACAACATTACTTTATACTAAAAATATAAATATATATGAGTACATTGTAAATGGTACAATAAAATGCTATGCGTAACATAAAACCAGGAATTGCTGAACATATTTGTAAATTCAATTAAAAAATGTACAGTTTTATTAGAAGTACGCAGCTACATTTATATTCCTATAAAAAAACTAATAGGTGATTTTAAAACACACTTTCAATTTGTAAACTTAATTATTTACTTGACTTAGCACTGACTATTTCTCTACAACCTGCATCTAATCTTCATATCCAGCCGTGGAAATCGTTAGTTATATGTCTCTCTGGTCTATTTCATTCTTGTTGACCACCAGACACGTTACTAAAAATTTCAATCTACAGGCAATATGGGTTCATATCTTAGCATATTTTTTATACCCCTAGCCACCCAATCCCTTTTCACTCTATGCAGTACTCTCTAGTATGAAGTCCTGATTTTCTCATGAGTCTTCGAGATAGTTGTTCTTGTAATACATCCTAACTGAGGTTGATATTGTACAAGACATACGCGTATATGTGAATCTGTTTTAAACTGACAGTAGTAAGGTTCCTTGCTAAACTACAGTCTTTCCAAATAATTCCAATTAAACAAAAATGTGTTTGTAATAAGAAAAAGTAATATTAAACAATGCTTATCAAGTTAACAATAGCATAAACCTTTCATTTCTCACTCAAGCTCAAAACGTAAAACAGAACGACGGAAACAACGTATACAAAGGGACAATTCAGAAAACTGTGACGTGATTGCAGCCTATATCGATATACGTAACACATGTTACTAATACAGTAATACGCACACATATAAAACTAGAAGGAAAACACACAGATTTTTAATATATCAGCGAACACTGTGCCAGTGTTTGATGTTTAGAAAATTGTTTACTTTGCGGCAAGACACAACCTCGTAACAATCAAACGACGCGACGGCAGTAAAAGTCAACGACACACGAAATAATTACAGTATGTGTAAACGCGAAGACGTATGACTAGACGGGACGGTCGTTGCACTCAATCTACACTGAAAATATCGTTAACGAAGGTAAACAACGTTAGCGTTTATACATCACACTAAACAGCGCAGGTATGCTTTAATTTTACAGGTTTATTAGTGTTAATAATGTGTTGTTGAAATTTGTTTATGGCTTGTTTAATATATTTTAATTTACGTTTATGTTTGACTGTTATGTACTATCATGCATTATATATTTTAGTAAATATAAATACAGTTATTGAAAATATTATATATCAAATTGTTTTATCCCCTACTATCTGTTCCTTTAAACAATATAAATTTATCCAGTCAAAGAAAGAAAAGACAAACAAATAAGTACCCGGTGTTTCAAGAAAGCGAGTCTATGCGAAGAGCTTACAACCCACTAGTAAAATTTTCTATGTGCAGAACCACGATAAACAGCTCATAATACAAGAAATTTATAACAACGATAGATGCTAAGGGAAAACGTAAATTAATTTTGTAACCCGAAACGTGCAAGTTAGTGGATATAATACAGGAACATACTTACGGGAACGAGTAACAGGAAATAGATTGCCTCGTCATAAGAGAAACGAAAAAAGGGAATACTTTTGGAATAGAAAAGTAGAAGCATACGCAAATCAAAGAGTGCTTGGGTTTTAGGAGGAGTATCAATACTCGTATAGCAAATTCCAGAAGGAAAAATAACGAATTGTGAAATTATTAAAAGAGATCATAATATTCGCGCTATTGGTCCGTGGTTTATGCTTTGAGTTTTAATTTTTAAAACTTTTACTACTGAATAACGCCTCCGGTCGGTGGCCGAAACGTCTAGAAATATGTCATCTCAATGGACCACGGGCCCAATAGCCCGGAAATTATAAACTCCTTTAACGAATTGGAAAACTTTGATTCAACAACTCTTCACTGTTAGCATAAACCATCATGCATGTAGACCAAAGTTTATTAGCACTAAACGCAATTCTTTGTTTCAACAGTAACTGGAATAAAACAAAGCATTCAATATGCAATTCGACAGTGAAGTATAATATACTACGATCGTGAGTTGCGGCAGACACACCACAGTAACAAAACATTGTTTACAGAACTAGATTTCTGGCGGCAAAAATCTGTCATTTGTATAGTTTTTGGAAGTGGAGGCTAAGAGATATAATAAAAAAAGAAAAGGGCATAACAAACAAATAATTATGCATGACCATGTCCAACAAATTGTCGATGAAAGTGTGCTAGTCAATGGAGTCATTAAGAATTATTGCTTTGGAATAATCGAAGTATAAAAAACCCAATGACAGGTTTGCAACGATTCACGGAACAAAATGTAGTATTGGTGTTGGGCTATCTACAAAGAATTGACACCATGATACCAGTAAATGAGATTTTGGATACAGGAATAGAAGGGAATCGAAGAGATAAAGACAAAAGAGGCTTTGGATAACGTAATGCTAAAATTCTACAGAAACGGGATTAACGTTCTCAGAAACAAAAGAGTTGCGCATAAATTAGACAGGCGGATAATCCATAAATTACAGAACGCTGACAGATGACTCTCTCCAAAACTGACGCATGCTTAACTAGTCCCTTAAAGAGCTAATTCAAACTGACTGAAGGTTGAGAAAATCCGATATTTTCTATTACCCACGTGTCTTTAAAATGTGTGGACTCGATTTTAAATTTCACTATACATATAAAATTAAATACGTTTGTGATAAGATTAGACAGAGAGGACTAAGCCGTTTTTAATAAGATTATTAAGACAATATAGGAATTAATTGTTACTTGAATTCAAAGATGTAAATTGTAACCGTCTACTTCTAAGCAACAAACAATGATTCGAATCGTCATTACTTGTATCGTGACTTAACATTATAGCGTGTTTCCATAACCCTTACTAAGTGGATTACACAATTGATTAGCTGCGTAGAGACGAGTAAGAGATTAGCTGCTCTGAAGTAAAGTAAAATAGTTCAAAAAGTGTTCTCTCGTCACAACTGTCGAGTGCCTCTATTTCAACGCAGTATCGCCTTCCCCATAAAAATTATCGTTTTGTTGTATTATTACTCCTCTATGTACAGGAATTCTTATTTTTGGCTTACAAAAAATGTACGTAAAACATAAAAGTCAGGTAACTGTGAAATTGGAAACACTTCGAAACCAATTACATTGATGATCTCCAGACTGACACAAACGTAACAATTGTAGGTAAACTGTAAATCTTGCTACTCACTAAATAATGAAAATTACTTACTTTACACTTAAACATTTAGTGAATAAATGTGTACTACTTAGGCTTTTTAAAAGATTGCATGCCATTTACTTGTAACAATTTGTAAATACTAATTTGTAAATTTGAATATATGTTTATTGCATTGCTTCTGTCACAATTCCGGTCATAATTATGAATTATAATTAACATGTTAAATCACCTTACCATGATACAACATAAAGTTGTAAGGTAAGTTGTACAGCAAGTAGTTATATTTTATTATTTGAAATATAGGCTAATAATATTAGCTAGCTGTGACAGATAGCTAAGTGAATTCTGATCACTTCGTAGATAAATGTTGTCCCAAACGTTGATAAACTTGTCAATTTTCAAGTATCAGAAACTTCTTATTTCAGAGCGATTTCAATTAAGTTAAAGTACAGTTACAAAAAACAAATGTTCTAGTAACGTTTGATTTAACTCTTAAGAATATAAGAAGAATCTAAAGCAACGTTTTGCATATTTAAAGAGTATCACCGATACGCATACTGGGTTACGTGTAAACACAAGATTTTAATAAAAGATTTCCGATAGGTAAAAATGTTTCTGAGATTAGTTGAACATGCCACCCTAGATAAAACAACTAAAGTTTCATCTCACAGGCTTGGAAATGTAAAATGAAGCCTTATGAATGAATGCAGTAAGGAAAGAAGAGTATATTAATTTATGAGTAATATAGTGTTAATTAAAGAACATTGCTCGCATTGAAACATACAAATAAAGAAACCAAAATTAGTTACATTTATGAAATTCAACGTGAAAAATTTTATTAGAGGACAATCTTTTCAATCAACTGATGTTTAATCTATTTAAATAGATATTAACATACAAAAACAAGATATTTAGATTATAAGATCTCTGTTTGTAACCAATGTACATTTACTGCACTGTAGAATGCTTAATGTTTTACACACACACACACACACACACACATCATTACAATCGCTCACGTACGGAGCAGTTTATCGTAATGCTCCCAGTGCTGAATTAACATTTTATAGATGAATCATTTTACTTACTGACGTAAAGTTGTCGCAAGAAGAACTGCAATCACCAAAGTCGAGTAACACTTGCAGTATACAATTTAAAACAGTATACAAATCAGTTGCTAAAAGCTGGGTCACGTACTTCAAGAAACTCAACTTTATATGAGACAAGGCAACTTGCATTTATTACACTCTAAATATGTTACAAGTTAAATATGTCGTCTGCCATACACCCCTGATCCTGAACCCTAGACGGTCAGGGGTGGAAAGAGCTGACTTTATCTAATTTTAAGAAATACTGCCACTTTTAAATATATTTAATTTAGTAAAATCATGTTAGGATTTACAGACATTTTAATTATTCTGTCTGTAATTCTACTGCTTGGATTATTTAACGAAAGTATTACCTTTATCCGTAAGACTTGGTTTGGCGCACAATTCGACCAACCAGTGTAACTTAGTACATCAAATAATGTAATCAAACATATGTCTAAGTGTGTGTGTGTGTGTGTGTGCTACTTTAAAACATTTAGTAAGAGTCATTTTAAAAAGTGTGAAGACGGTGTTACACACTTTATGACGTTATAGAGATGTTTTAAATTGATTTTATTCAAACTTTGTAAAGTCGATGGAAGTTTTGAAATAAGAGATAGGTAATTATGTGTTGTATGTCAAAATGCCAAAAAAATTTATTCTCTGTCATGTCAAGGGCAATTTTAGTGCGCGTATCATTCATGTTTTCCTGAATAACTCCTATAATAATTAACGTACCGGAATGAAATTTGGACAGCGTACGCGTCACAAATAACGCTACATTTTTTTCGTATGCGATAAACTCAAAACACATAATTTTACTATGCATTTTTTAAGTGAATTTTTTAAAATATAATTTGTGTAAAGAATTTGAATACAAGATTTAAATTTGTTTTAGTTTAATAAATGCCTACCTCCAGATAAGAGACTGTTATATATTATTAGTTCTAATACACGTCTATGCATCCTCAATTTGTTTCGTTACAATATACATATAAATATGTATGTGTGTGTGTGTGTGTGTGTGTGTGTGTGTGTGTGTGTGTGTGTGTGTGTGTGTGTGTGTGTGTGTGTGTGTGTGTGTGTGAGGGGCGAGCACTGCACGCCCTGTTACAGGTAAAAAAGCGGCGACCTCCAGTAACTTTTAAATCTTATCTAATTACAGAATAAATCACCATTGTTAATGTAGCCTAATATTTGCAGAATATGGCAAAGCAGATACGACTTGCTGTTACGAAATTGTAGGTCTACGTCTTACACACACATTCATGACTTTATTTGTGAAAGCATATCACTATTTTAAAGGACTTTCAAGTAAAATATGACGCTTGGGCACAGTTGAATATGTGACAACTGTTACCGTTGACATTAACATACAAATGGCTTATGAAAGAAAGCAAAGCGTACACGTACCATTACCTCTTAACGCACTGTTTAACATTTACTGTTTAGCTGCAGCTTGTCTTTACTGTTTAATTTATTCAAAATCAGTTATAAGTGTAGTTTTACCCCAACAACAGTGTGAAATTCTCTTAGTTACTGGTGTTCACAGAATAGAATAAAAATCACTTTGGCTTTAGTATATTGTATTAAAACGATGCGCATTACGTTCCGCACAGTTTAATAGGACAATACCTATGTATGAAATTGAAAGATTTATTGGCTATTTAAAGGATTATGTTTAGAAGTCTCTATGCAGTTGATCATCACCTATTTTGTTAAGCGGTGAGGAGAAATTAAAGAAGTTTGAGTCAAGCTGCCCGAGGTGAATGTAGAAATTTTATGAAATGACAAAGAGACTAATTATAAAAACATTTATGAAAAACTGTTTCTGTTGACAAAGCTTTAGGGGAAATGTTATTGAAAGAAATGGTAAGGAAAATTAACGAAAAGGTTTTTTCAATCAAGTGGCTGCAGAAGCATTTTGAATAAATTATAAATATAATTAATATAAACATGCACTTAAACATAATTATTTATTTATATATTATATAAATTATGTATATGTAAAATTTATTACACTTATACTACTTTGTATTTTATGTTGTAGGCATGAATATGGGATTAAATAAATCTTGAAACTTTGCTTAAAAACTGCAATTTTATTACGACTGGTACTCGATATCAACTAGCTACTATACACATGTAATAAGTATATACTTACACAGTCCTGTAAATTTTGTTTTGTTTATAAAAGTAGTGTCCTGTAGAAACAGCTTTTCAGAGTTATCTGTACGACTGTCTGGTCGCCATAATTTGATTTAATATATCTCATCGTGGTTTCAATGGTCCAGTATCTCAGTTTTTCTTTATGACATATATTAGCGACCTGTATAAACTTCCGACCACTGTGTTCCTTCTGTGTCAATTTAAATCTTCATTTTTACTTTAGCATCTTTTGCATTGCTTTATCACTTTTTGAGGTAATAAAAATACTTTTGTTTGTTTGTTTCAAACAAAGAAAGTAAGAATTAGTTCGTCTTTAGCATTCGGCTACTATATTTCTTGTTAGTCAGGTAATACAACTCTAAAATTCATACGAAAACAAAACATCAACTGTTATTCACAGTATTTTTAATTTTATGGAAGAGGACACACTTTTAAACAGACAAGCGGTTGTCTTGAAATCTGTCAATATTTCTGTGTCTTTCTTATGCTTACAGTGTTGACTGCAAATAAAAATGTTAAATAGACAAACACTTTAGTAAATGAGTGAACTACCGACATTTCAATTTGATAATTGTACGTTGGGTAACGAGATGTCTAAAGATAAACAACTACGGCTCTTGCCTATTAAATTAGAAGTCCAAGACTAATTCCCGAGCGTTCCACCACATGAAAATAAGTTTATCAGCTGCTAGCTCGGCTCAGCCTGTGGAAACGAGTACATAGAGGTAACATGCAGAATAATGATAGGCGGCTCAAGGAATAAATGCTCTGCACACAGTGCGTCGTACGGTTCAGGTAAGTGGCCTTCACCTAAGCTATTTCTATATTACATATAAAGTACCGGTATATTACAACATTGTAATTTTATGTAATATTGTAGATTTCGCTTTTATATAGCTAAACGCACCACATCTTATATTGTTAAATGTCAGTAATTATTTCTAGAAAATGTATTTGAAAATACCAATGTTACAAATAATATTAACAATGTTAAATTATAGATGATGAATTTGAAAATATTAATAATAAAATCTCAACGTATAAAAAGATTTCTCCTGCTAATATACACATGTATTAAATACAATGGAGTCATTTAAATAAATTTTTTAGTTAATAAAGACCAATTAAAATGAAAAATATATTTATATTGTCTTATTACTGAATGTTATAATATGTTTATTATAATTAACATAGTAGATTATCATTAATCACTAGATTATATTTCATAAAGAATTTGTCATTATTCAGATCTTATTAAGAAAACGTTTTTCTCATATTACTGAAACAGCAATGGAGCAGCATGGAAGAAATATTGTTTCAATTATCTATAAATTCCTAATAAGTATAACAAGTCATAAGATATTATAAAACTATAGTCATCAGATTTTCAGGTTTAATACATCGATGTTAAAGAAAAAAATTTAAAAAACGTACTTTCCGTTACTCTCCACTGTAGCAAAAAGAGAACGTTATTGAAATTCCATTAATACTGAACAATGCCAAAGATATTATTTTTTCTCTTACTTTATCGAAGCCACACGTTATACAAAATGTCCCATTCGATTCTCTTATAACTTTGTGAATCTAAAAGGGCGCACGGCAATTTATATCAGTAATTCTTAGGACTACCTTTTACTTTATCGACTTTTGCGTTTACAGCACTTGTCACATGGTCTTTTCATTTTTACGCAGTTAGTTGTCATTGACTTTAGAGATGTCTAATCTTTCGCATTCAATAAAGGAGACGTTTCACGCTTTTCTAGCACACTTTAATAATGAAACACTCACTTTAATAATGATATAGGTAGACGTATATTTAATAGATAGTGTCTACATTGAAAGTATATATCTTAGGTACTGATTTAACACTGTACCGAAGTAAAATCTTCGTACGTATATAGACAAGAACACTTAACAGACCTTGAATGTCATTAACAAAGTGCTTTTGTTGTGAAAACATTGATTTTGTGTTCGTAGTCTGTAACTCGTAGACTGATGTATGTTTCAGTCATGTAAGAAATTGGATTAAGTGTATATTATCACAAAACACTTGTGATAAGATTTTCTCATGCCGTTTAGTTGTAGGTCACTGACATCTTATTCTGTAGCACCTATTAACAACACAAAACTGTGTATCACTGTTAGTTTAATTTTGGTCGGCTAAATACTTGACACTTACTATTTTGATAGCATTGTCATTACCAGATTCTAACTCTTTGACCCTAGAGACGTGATTGAATTCCATTTTTTGCTGAACTTTATATATATTCAGTTCTTAATATATTCCAAAACTGGCTAGTCCCGCGATATCTATAATATAACGCGGTAGGTAGTGTGTCAGTCATCGGTATTGGAGACCAGAATTCATTACCATAGTAACAAGTAAATAAACAAATGTTATTTACCCGCATCGAATGTATAACTTTATCCGTTCCTATAGTTGTTAATGTTTTTACTATGCGATTGTATTGATATGTTTCGTAATTTTGTATACAGATGCGTCTGTATATTTTGTAATTGTCCTATGTTTCTGTATATGTTTTAATTGTAAAATTTATATTTATACGTATTTCTGATGATCCAATGAATAAGTAATGAAATATCTATAACGCGGTAGGTAGTGTGTCAGTCATCGGTATAGGGAGTTGCAGGGCGGTGAGGGGGAAGAGCATAGGAGAGGGAGTGAGGAGGTGGTGGTGCGCTCTGGAGGGGGGTGACGTCAGTATGCCCCGTGGAGTTAGGGCGAGAGGCGATCTCACGTGGCGAGGCAGATCTCTGATTTCACTTTCTGTGTGTAGGTGGCGCACAGCGAATCTCAGCCTCCGGTTCAAGCTGGAAGCCTTGAGCCATAAGATCCTGTCATTCGGCACAGAACAAAGCCTCTGAGCATAAAGACAGTGGTATTGAGCATAAAAACGATCAAATATGCCTCCTAAACGCCAGCAACAACCAACTGCTGAAGAAATTGCAGCAAAAAAAGCACGTAACGTTGAAGCTCAAAGACGCCGTCGAGCGGCCATGTCAGAAGAGCAGCTTCAAGCAGAATGTAAAGCTAATGCTGTAAGTCAACGGCAACGCAGAGAAAACATGCCACAAAATCAACTTCAACAAGAGCGCGAGGCAAACGCTGAAAGACAAAGGGTTGGGCGCCAACATCAAAGAGGACGTCTGAGTAGATATGTCCGATCCCGCAACACCGCTTTGCTTCCCGAAAACTTCAATGAAGACGAAATTGAAGAAAGTTATCTTGATCCAATGGACGCTAAATGTCCATTTTGCAATGCCAAGCATTTCAAAATGAATTAATGTCAAATTGCTGCCATAAAGGGACTATTGCATTAGAAGAAATACGAAGGCATCCCTTCATTAAAAATTACATGAATGGATCTGATCCAAATTCCAAAAATTTCATGGAAAACCTACAACAGTGCAATGGCCTTTGCCTCAATGGGAGCACAAGTTGACCAATCAGTGACCAGACGTTCAGGTCCTTTTTGTCACAGAATCCATGGGCAAATTTGTCACGCTACATCTGCATTACACCCAAATCAAGGTGAATCACCAAAGTATGCCCAACTGTATATTTTGGATTCGGCCCAAGCCTTGACAGAAAGAATGAACAATCAAGCAAACAATGGATGCATTCGTGTCATAATGGAGAACCTCCAAAAACTTCTTGGAGGTATCAATCCGTTCTCTAGAGAATACAAGAACATGCTCAAATTTGAACAAGACGAAATGCTAAAGGCAAATCGGGAAAACTGAACGCGAATTGAATATAGCATGACTTTCTTGAGAGAAAGAGTAAATAATGTGCACCCCGGCAGAACCAACGCTCCCACTGCCAAAGGAGAAATTGCTGCAGTTTTTCACAGTGCAGATGGTGCACCTCCAGAAAATCGGGATATTACAATTTATCCGAAAAGCGGAATTTTACAAAATATATCCATCCTGAGTAGACTCTGTGACCCAATGTGCTATCCTTTGCTTTTCCCATATGGGGATTCAGGGTGGACCACAGATCTGAAGAAAGCTGTTGCTCAAGGAAATGTGTCCCAGCTTCAATGGTATTCATACCATTTTTCCATTCGTGATGGAAACTTTAACCAGTTCCTCAACGCAGGAAAGCTGACTCACCAATTCATGGTGCATGCCTATTGCAAGACCGAGGCAAACCGTTTGAATTGGTTTCGAAAAAATCAAAAAAAATAAGAGCTGAAGACTGTGATGTCCTTCACCGATTCGTGAACAACCACAATTTTGAGTACGTTAACATATTGCCTGGAAAGAAAGTTATATTGCTTTCAACCTTCCAAGGGAGTCCAAGAAATTTGGCTCAAAATTACCAAGATGCTATGGCCATGGTCAGGAAATATGCCAAACCTGACTTATTTGTAACATTCACGTGCAATCCTAAGTGGAGGGATATCAGGGAAAACCTACTTCCCGGTCAGCAACAATGCGACCGGCCTGATTTAGTAGCAAGAGTGTTTGAGTTGAAACTGAAATTGTAACTTGAAGACTTAACCAAACACCATAGATTTGGACGTGTTAGGGCTATGCTCCACGTGATCGAGTTCCAAAAACGTGGTCTACCACATGGGCACAAATATTGCTATTCATGGCCCCGGAGAACAAAGCCTGGGAGAATGAAATAATTGTCAAAATTGCCTGTGCAGAACTCCCTGATAAAGATACTGTTACATGACATTTTGCCATGCCATTTTAACATAAATATGCTTTAATAATCTTACCCAAAAGTACCAAGAAACATAAGAGTTTCAAGAAATAAGTAATTAAAAACTTAATTAAATATTGTTTATTTTATTGTTTAATTCATGATAACGAAGACTGTAATAATTATGTTTATCACAGTTAAAATATGTCAATAATGATAAGTAAGGAGGACAATGTTAAGGAACTTACTTATGAAATATTGTTTTATTTATAAAAACTGTAAATTTATAAATACAGAAGTTAAGGGGAATGGTTATATATTACTAAGAATTATTAGAAATTAGTTTGGGTAACATTAATTAATATTATATGTGATAGTGTTAATAACACTAATGTTTATCTTAACAACAAAGTACCAAAATAATAGTAATAGATTTTTGTAAAACTAGCATATTGAGCTTAGACAGTTAAGGTATATGAATAAGAATTTCTATTAAAATGATAATGAAACAATGTCAGGTTATGTTATAGGATTACTAAATGTGTCAAATAAGTTTAATAAAGTGAAAATTACAAGAACAACTAATAATAAATAAGTTTGGAACAAATAAAATAAAAAGTGTAAATTGATAACTCAAGAAATATATAACAGAAGATAGTCAAAAGTGGTGTCAAAATAATCAGTGTTTCATCAGAAGATCAAAGAAACCAATAAAGTGAAGATCAAAGCTCTTATAAAAAAGGTATATCAGTTTAAAGAAAATGAAAGATAAAATAGTAAGAGTTTGTTTATGTTAATGCTATGATATCACCAGGGTGACATAATATGTTACATTATAAACCAATAAGAGAGCTGATATAGGCCTTAGCAACTAAAAATGTTATAATAAATGAAATAAAAATTGTATTGTTGGATCTGAACGAGAAAGGTTGATTTAAACACCAGATAGTGACTGAATTAAATTATTATATATTTCATGTCAGTGGACCTAAAATCAAAAGTTAAATAATCCTCCTCAACCAGACTAAATAGAAGAATGAAGTACTACATCATTAAAAAGAAGTAAACCAATGAATCTCTGAAAAAATACCATCAATTACACAGGAAGAGAAGTATAATTTGATATATAATTAAACTGAACTATTCCATTATAGGCCGAGGCCATAGTTTCCAAACACACTGATTACACTTTTAATAAGAACAATTTGGAACTTTTACTGAGAACAATATCAATGAATAATCTTACCATCAGTATGAAAAACTATTAGTGTAGAGTATTATTATAATATAAAGTGAACTAGATCTAAAAAAACATTTAACTAACGTAACCTAAACACTGAACATTGTTAAACTATTCATATAATCCTGTTAAGGTACTTTGTAATTATTTATAATCCCATGTATTTTAGTACTTTTCCTCTAATAACTGTTGTTTAGATCGTAGTCAAAAGGACCTAACGTAACACACTATATTTGTATTTTATTTAATAAATATAAGTATGGGCCTTGAGATGAAGAATTTCTTAATGCTACTGCTCCCATACTGAGCATATGTAAAGAACACCCGGTGAGATTTTGTTAATGATTATATATGTTATTTAAAAAACAATTTAAAGAAAATAATAAAAGAATTTTGAGTATAGTAAATAACGATAAAAGGTTTATTCGTTTCTTTATTTAATGAATACAAAATGGATATGATATTCTAAACAATATATTGTGAATTGGCTTCAGCAATTAGATTAAGTTGGCAACATTCTTCATTTGAAAGAAATGGCAGACCATTCAAATCTGCTTTGAGGAGCTTTAGTTATCACATTCATCTCTTAAAGAAAAGATTAAAAGAGATTTAATTATAGCTGATAAAGAAACCATATAATATAATTTTTTTTAATAAAAATTAATAATTAATATTTTTACAAATAAATTTTATTTGCAACCGGTGATTGCAAATTGGCGCTCAACAAATATTACCCTGACCAGATACTCATCCTATAAACTATTAACAAGTATACATATTAAATGAACAAGATATAAGAAAGGTACAATTAATAAAGGTAAGGAGATTATATACGTTACAGAATCGGCGATCCCAACAGTGAGGCTATATTTAACTTACCTGTAGTAATCTTAATATAAGTTACAGAATTGCCGCCAACAACGTGAGGCATAAAAAACCCAAAGAGATTATATACGTTACATTACCCACCCGAGGCTACATGAAATTGTAAAATCCTGTATGATACACGGCCCATGTGGTCCATTACATCCAAACGCACCATGTATGGAAAACGGCAAATGCACAAAAGAATTCCCAAAAGATTTCTGTGCCGAGACCAACAGCAATGTCCATGGTTACCCAAAATATCAACGCCGAGATGATGGTAACTTTGTTGAACTTGGGGAAAACAAAGTGGATAACAGATGGGTGGTACCATACAACCCATACCTGTCTCTGAAATACAACGCCCACATTAACGTAGAGATTTGTAACTCAATTCAAAGCGTTAAATACCTGTTACAATACGTTTACAAGGGACATGACTGTGCAAATATTCAATTCGTTACTGTTCCCACAGAACAGGAAGCTACTATTGAATAGGACAAATTAACAAATTACTTGGAGATCCGATATGTAGGTGCACCTGAAGCATGCTGGAGGCTCAGGGAATACAAAATGCACCACCAAATTGATCATGTGAAAAGATTAAATGTCCACCTTGAGGACAAGCATACAATATGTTTTATACCAGGCAAGGAAGCTGAAGCTGCACAGCAAAAACCACCAAGTCCAAGATTCTGCCTTCGTTTAAACTTAATCAGGAAGACCCTAATGCCCGAGATTATTTATATATTGAAATTCCCGAACACTATACCTGGGATGACCCACGGAAATGGGATCCCCTTTCCCATACCTGGGTTCTAAATGGAAACCACGTCTTAGAGGACATGAAACTACAATTGGCAGAATGTTTGCCGTAAGTCCCACGGATAGAGAAAAATGGTTTCTCCGAATTCTCCTTCTCAGTGTTACAGCAGCAACATCTTTCGAGGACCTAATAAAGGTCGAAGGAAATCCTATCCCCTTTGCAACTTTCCAAGAAGCATGCATTGCAAGGGGATTAACTGATGATGACTCAGAATGGGATACTTGGCTAACAGAAGCTGCAACCCATCAAATGCCAGTACAACTTAGGCAGTTGTTTGCATTTATTTGTATCATGCGTGACCCGTCGGAAGCAGCAGCATTATTCGACAGACATAAGGACACTCTTATGGAAAACTATAAGAGACGCTTTCCTGATGGGGAAAAAGCTCTCTATTTGACACTTAAACAAATTGAATCTGTCCTTCGAACACATGGAAACTCATTGGCAGATTTTGGCCTAGAACTTCCAGTCGGCAGCTATGACGAGCCAATCCATTCTGGAAAATATTACGATCCAATTGCCGAAAAAACCATGTTCAGAGAAAAGTTTCAAATGCTCAACCCAGGGCAAAGAAGGGCTTTCGACAAAATCAGGGAAGCAATTGTAAACCCTAAATTACCCAAACGTCTATTCTTTATTGATGGACCTGGCGGAAGTGGTAAAACCTTCCTTTACAACACAATTATGCACAATGTGCGTAGCAAAAATGACATGTGTATTTACAGGCATAGCAGCAACTTTGCTTGAGGGAGGCAGAACTTCCCACAGTCGTTTCAAGCTGCCTATTCCAATAAATGAAACATCAACCTGTAATGTTCGACATGGGACTAATACCGCAAATGAACTGAAAAAGGCCAAAGTGATAATCTGGGATGAAGCTTCAATGGCCCCAGCACATGGTGTAAATGCAGTTCACACACTGTATAAAGAACTCTTAGCTGAAGATCCAAAAGTTCCTTCTAAAAAACATTTAGAGGTGCGGTCTTTCTTTTCGGTGGAGATTTTAGACAAATTCTCCCTGTTGTTCCACATGGCAGCAGAACCGAAATACTTTCTTCATGCATGAAGAATAGTAAGTGTTGGAAAAATATTCAGGTCCTAAAGTTAGACTAAAACATGCGTGCCAATGAGGACAATGTCCCATCAGAACACCGAGACTTTTCCGATTGGCTTTTAAAACTTGGGAATGGAAAACTCCAAGAGCCTGGATTAGAGGAAGGCATCTTCGACATTCCTCCAGTCTGCATTGAAAATGGATGTATTGTTGATGCTGTCTTTCCTGAGGTCATCCAATCAAGAGATGACAGCATTGCTAATCGTGCAATCCTGACTCCAAAAAACCACGAGTCACTTGAACATAATGAAAATGTCCTTAGACGGATTCAATCTGAATTGAAATGCTATACCAGCAAAGATTCTATCCAGCAAGACAGTGCAAATGCCGAGGAGGCAGCAAACTATTCAATGGACATAGTTACTGTATGGTCTCCAGATCACTGTATATGATTAAATAAATAATTACCTTATTTTATCCACTAAGTGATCTTTTTATTTTTTAATTACTACATGTTTCAGTGCTTATATCCCCATCTTCAGTTAAAAGCAAAATCTACCCTATTATTAGGGTTTCGTTAAAAATTCACAACGACACAAACACATAACACACTTAAATAAATTAACATTGAACATTAAATCTGTATCGGAACACGCTACAAACGAACCAGTGCACTGGCCGAAGTCCGACTTTCAACATTATATGCAAGTCATAGTCATACGTACTTTCTCCAGGTCACTTCTAAATATTTCCAATTTAAACAATAGTTTTCAGCGTCTTTATAGATTCAATTTCCTTAAATTCTTTGAAATGGCTTATAGGTAATTTATTAATATTACTTTACACTAATTCAGAACTTACATGTCATATTTAAATTACAAGGTTACAAATAAACAAATATTTTAAGAAAGGTCAAAATCCTAACATGTAATGTTTCTTTATAAATTCATTGTCTTTGATTACATCTTTACATGATTTACATATACTTATTACACAATGTTTGGCAACGGTATTGTGTCAAAAATGTTCTTATCAGACAAGAATGCACACCTGATTACAATAATAAAACTATAAAAGTATTATTCCGTTTCACGTAGAACAGATAGGGCTAACTCTTGTAAAAATGTTTCAAAATGTTGTAAAAATGTTCAATTATACTCAACGAAATTTTATTTTTATTGGGACTAAAATGGTACCAATGTACCTACTGCAACAAAACACAGGACGATGATCTATATTAAGTATATCAGAGCATGGATGACGGACATTGACAGGTTTTAAATGGATTTATACAATTTTTTGTCAATTAGCTATAAGTTTTGTATTTAGTGATGAATAAAGACTTATGTTATACCAAATTCTTTGTAAAAGTTTGTTGTTTTATGTCCATGTACTTTGTGTGTGAATATCTGCGCGCGTTTGCGTGTGATAACCATTATTCGCTATATCTTCCGTGTTAAATTAACCCATCGGTTTGAAACGTAGACAGTGAATTATTTATGGAAATAGCTACATTTTCTGTATAGTCTGTTGTTCTCAGCTATTTTATAAATACGGTTTTTTTAATAATTAAAACCTCAACTTTTTACTCTTATCTATGGAAGAGTAATAATATTCGAGATAAAATCTATGCAGGCTCTCGCCAACTTATACAAAGTTTCGCCTGCAACTCGTCTATCTTTTGTTCTATCAACCACGTGGACAGCTGATTGACCAATCAGAAGCCCCTAATGTCAGTCAGAATCATCCGTTGTCTCGCTTACTTCCGGTAGTTCATCGAAAGCCTTTGCCTAGTGAACGTGTGTTCCTTTACAAGAGTTTTTCTTGTATGAACTAGTATAAATCTAAAGTAAAGCTTAGACTTGGAACTCTTTTCGAGTTATTCGTCAAGAACCAAGCTGGGAGAACAACCATTACATTATATTATATTATTAAAGTGCTATTCGCGTGAGTAGAACTATAAATTAAAGATTTCCGCCTAGGATGATTTACTGACCGCGGTAAATCTGTAGTTTTGCAGAACACTTCAAGATTTTCCGGAAGGTGTAAGTCTTACACACCGCCAGTATAATATTACTCATTATCATCCTGAGAGTAAAACAATTAATAACGTTTTAATAATAAACACTTATTTCGAGCGATAACGTTAACAATTCCGATAGTGAGAATTTGTGTATGTGGGATCAACTTTAGTGTTATCAGTGTTCGACGAACCCATCATTCAGAGCGGAAAGGAGAGAGTGGAGGCGAGATGCGCAGAGAAATTGCAGCAGCAGCAGCAGCAGCAGCGGAGCGAGGACGTCACGCCAAGTATTAAGGATTTCGACAACCAAGTAAAACCCATCTAAATTGAACTATATAAACTCTTTTACAAAAATATAATACCATTCATGACATTGTGTAATTTAAAATATATCATATAAACAATCATTTCTTGTGTGCTAATAAATAATTCTTCTATACCTCAAATATAGACTTGTTCGTAAATTATTTACACACTCAACATCCTATGCGAAAATATTGATTTGTATCGTTGCACTATATATAAGGTGCAACGTCTTTACGTGTTTTTGAACATACGTTTTGTGAGGAGAAACCGCTATCCGTTACTTGTACAGTAGTACTGGAAGCTAATTGCTGATTACTAAACGTGCTGACGCATCGATGAATCCACTTTGAAATAATGACGGTGGAGGGACACGAGAAATCTGTTGTTATGCAAGTGTAAGTGTTACCAACGCGTGTATCCCGTTTTAATTTGGTTGTTAATTAAGGTGTTACTTATTATCCATAACTCACTTTCCCTATTGTTATTATTATTATTATTATTATTATTAGTAGTAGTAGTAGTAGTAGTAGTAGTAGTAGTAGTAGTAGGAGTAGTAGTAGGAGTAGTAGTAGTAGTAGTAGTAGTAGTAGTAGTAGTAGTAGTAGTAGTAGTATTTCTTCTACGTTAGTGTAGAATAATTATTATTCTATTTATTATTAATTATATAGTTATTCTATAGGAATGTATTTTTATTAATATGTACCTTTAAAGTGAATTCACTTATATTGTTATTTAAATTTTATCATTATGTAATTCGTTATTTGCGTTAGTACCCATGCGCTAACACTTCTCTTGTTACAGTAGCTAGGCTACTTCCAACAAGCTCGAGTAGGAGAGATTGGAAAATTATCCGCAATCTATCACAAGAAATAATTTTAAGCTCTTGACAATTTAAAAGAACAAAAGCGTTTAAAAGAGTAATTATAAATGTTTTCTTATGTGTTACTGAGCCAAGTATGGAATCAATTCTTACCTTAGCGTGTTCGTTCGCAAACGAGAGGAAAATAGACCGTTTAAGGGCAAAAAAAAAGAAATCACAGATTAATCCAGAGACAACTACAGCATTACACAAAGGGGCCCTAAAACTAAATTCACTGCTACCGGTATTTAGAAAAAAATAAGCGTTAACAACCAATAGTCTGCTTCGTATTATTAAATAAAACTTGAATATGATAGGCCTACGTACCATAAAAAAATTAATTTAATTAGAATTAAGATTTTTTTTAATGAAACAAGTCTATTACTGCTTTATTTTTGTACATTCTTTACCGGTTTTAGGATTCAAAATAACGTCCTGCATCAGCTTTACTGATAGGATTATTACAAAAATAGGCCTAGTAATTAATACTATAACTAAATATAAAACACAATTGTACGAGACTAAGTGTAGAATATTAGTTTATTGTGATGTAAAAAGTTATCTTGATGTGTGTATATGTATGTTCGCGCGCAACACACACAAAACAAAATTACATATATACTTATACTTCTTAGATTGCAGAGAAACGTTGACAAGAAAAAAATTGTCTCGTACACTGGAATATTTACTTTCCGATGCACATGTAGCTACTTGGTGGTGCAAAATGTTTCGGGACATTTATAGACGATTCAGCTTCCTTCATGCAAACAACGATACTTTGCCAACAACTATATATTTTAAGGATGTTTACAAACTGCATAAAGAATAGTGTTGATGGATATGTCATAAAATCTCTGTGAGTAGACAAGAATAAACAATTGAATCGCGAAAATTAGTAGATCGCGTCTTTTTCATCTCAAAAAGAATTAATGTTGTAGGAAGAAATGAAAAGCCGGAGGCCAGTAGAAACACTATCACACGTGGTCTGGAGATACCAAAACGTCTTCCAACAGGAAGTGTCAGAAAGCCAATAAAAATTTACGGAATGTATAAAGCTGCTTCAGGTAGTAACTCATCGCTTGATGAAGCTCTCAAACAAGATGCTGTAACCAGAGAAGGTGGAAAAAAAGAAATTGGATACTTAATAAAAAAACAAACTTTATAGCTAATACTTTGAGCAAAAAACAAAGTTCTTTGAAAAGAAAGGTTTATAAACCGAATGGGGCAAGAAGAAAACGATTGAGCGATCTTTGAAGAACTCAAAGCACGATTATTTCTGACGGTTTTATTCAAACCATCTTAGCAGCGGCTGCATAAGAAGACATACACATAATAGGATGTAGTTTCTGTTAGGTTATACGGAAATCTACGTGATGAAGCTTATATGAAACAACAGGATTTTCCGCGGAAAGTAACCAACAAATAATGTTAAAATTACAAAACAATACTTCACGGTCTCAAATAAGCCACACCTAAATGCCACATAATAAGTACATCCATCATTATGATTAATTGACAAATTAAGAATTAAGCCTGTCATAGTAAAAATCATAAAAGATATTTTTGGATCAAAAGACGATGAAAATGTTGACAAAAAGAAAACCGGCAATTTCAGAAATTTATCGGAGGACTAAATTTAGAGGACCAATGCGCACAGAGCAGATTTTGTTATCACTTTGCAGAAAAACAATGGAATTTTTAAAAACAAGGGTTAATGTATCTCGAAACAATAGTAACTTATCGTATCAAATATGTAAGAAATTAACAAAACCTAGAGTGGTCTGGTTACGTTACGGAGTGGGACTGGGTTGCCGACATTGAGAATCGACGATCTTGCTCAGGAAATGTAACGACTTGTAGAAAGATCAGAAATCGAGAAAACAACGGACTGTGTCTTTATCGAGAATATCTTACAGAACCAGTCCAGTGTACATTACATTGCGTGTCCAGTGTATGGAAAGTGATTTTGTACTCAAAAAGGCTATTCAATCATATCAATTCTACAATTTTGTCCGCGTATTATGTGATAATTAAAGTGCGACAGAGCTAGCCCAAAAAGAAAAGTGTCATAAGACAAGCAAGCTTATAGATATTCTCTATCATTACACGCCAGAACTGATATAAAATAATGACAGTTATTAAGAACAGATTTGATGCTTGATGCCTATGAAAGCCTTATCAAACACAATAGCACAATAGAGTTGTTGAATTTGAAATAAGCAAGTTGTATCAGATTCATGCAGCTAGGGGGAGCACTAATGACGGATATACGACAATCTGTTGAGGCGTACAACAATGAACATTGCACAAAGCAACAGAGATAACCAGTGTAAGAGCGTTAATGAGTTTACTTTGTTGTTGGTCGACCTGTGTGTATTGTCGTCATGCTCGGTATAGAAGTGTAAGCGCGCTTTATTCAACTCTGTTTTTGTTTAACCGTATTCCAACCGTATTTCTGTAACATAAGAAAACATTTTTGATTGTAAAAAAACAAATTTAAAAAACTAAGCGATTAAGTTTTCTTTTTTTATTTATTTAAAATTTTCTTATAAAGTTGTAAAAAATTCGAAATTTATTTTTTTTGTAAGATTTTGTTTTCCTTGACTATTAATTTTAATATAATAGTCTTTTCAACACGATTGTAACCATGTTTTAACTTTAAAACATATGGATGACAACTCTTCTTGGAATTAATCTTAAAAAGTATTGTTAGATTGTTATATTCAGTAAATTGTAAGAGGCCGTAGAATAAAATACGCGTAAAAATAAAATATGTCTAGCGAAACTGTACACAAATACAATGAAGATACTTTAATATTGTTACTTTGCTAGTTTTCTTTGCTTCGATAAAAACAAAAAAGTTAACACGTTAATTAGAAACAATATTTACAAAATAAATCAGAGTACTACTAAATTGTCACAGTCAAATAATTAGTAATAACCTGACCTACATTCGCTGTTCACAGTAGCTTAATTCACGACAATCTACGTTCTTAGAAATTTTGACCAAATAAAGCAAGATACACTAACTATTGATATCTTTATTTTACACAGTTTAAAATACAACTTTATTCAATTTGACATTAATATACTCTTGAGGACTGACAGATTAAATCACATTGTTAAGCGTCGTGTTCAAAACAACATTATAGTTTATTTTATAAAGTTTATATAGTTTTATATATTATATAGTTTATATTATATAGTTTATATTTTATATAGTTTATATTATAGGTCTATTCCCACTTTAGTTTATACATTGATTTTACTGAAAGAGCTAAATCGTTACATAACATTACATCTTCCTGTAGGATACCATCTGTAAAATTGAGAGCAATGAACTATTAAGGAATATTATGTCAAAAAGTCATCACCATGTTGTGACTGGCCTGCCTCCAGATCTTTTTCCAACCGGCTCATATTCATAGGCCAACTTCGGAAAAGGGTATTGTCCATTCTTTCTAGATGTTGTTTCCAGCAATTTCTATAATTCTGAATGAGATCATTTAGAGAAACTATATCGAGTTCTCGTCTAATATACTCGTTTCTTATATTTCTAATATACTTAAATTGCGTATATCCCTTTACCGATCTCAAATACTGTACCTCACTTCTTCGACCTGTAATTGACACCAGTCGTTCTCCCTTATAGTCCAGGTCTCGCATCTATACACCAGTGCTGGTACTGCCATTGTCTTATAGAATTTGATGGATGTCTCCTGCTTAGCTTTCCATTTCAATGTCCTTCTCAGTATACCACAGAGAATAGGTTTGGAACCTGCCTAGTTTATTGCTGCGATCTTCACTACCACGCAGAAAGGCTACAACTAGGGTTGCCAACCATACTTTATAATAAAGTATCCTACTTTATTTTTGGTGAATATACTTTATACTTCTGCATTAAAATAAAGTATGCGAAAATACTTTATTTTGAGTCTTTACTGTAATGCACGAAACGAAACACTCTCATACGTAATTTCCGAAAGATTTATCGATGCCTAAGATAAAACAGAACGGATCACACACGATTAACAATGATTATTTATTATTGAACGAAACGGCAGATGGCAGTCCATATCGGTTTCCTTTCTAGATCATTATTTATACGTTGTTGTGATCCTTGTGTGTTTGTTTGAAGTGTAAAGTGGCGAGAAGAGAGAAACAGAGCGCCATAAATTTAATAAAAAATGAGTTATTTATTTATTTAAATCTAGATTTAGATTGTAATTCTAGCTATCTAACTCTCAAAGATAACCAAAAATTGTTAGCTTGTGCTAGAAGCACAAAAAAATATGTATTTAAGGCAATAAAAACTTAAATTTAAATAATACTTTTTTTTCTTACAAATACTTTTTTTTTCCTCTTCCAACCGACAAGTTACGTTATTTTCCTCAAAAAAAGTTGGCAACCCTAGCTACAACCAAGGTAATTGAATCTAGAGACCTGTTCTGTGAGCTGGTCATTTAACACAATTTTTATATGGAATGGGGTATTTTCCATAGAAAGCCACAACCTTTGTATTTGAGGTTGAAATTTTTAAATTATATTCCTTACATATCTGTTGGAACCCATATAAACTTTTTAGCAGTGCATTCTCATTAGCCTAAATTACAGCCACATCATCTGCAAAGAGCAGATATTTAGTGCCGTACAGTTATTTAACTTGATGTCAGAAGGAATCCCATCATTAAGTCTTCTAATCAGATCATCAAAGTATATATTAGTCAAGATGTGGCAGCCCCACTGCTGAGCTAGCCCTGCGTAAAGCTCGTCGTAACGCCGCTAACGTAAAATTTCTTTATTACTGGTCAGCCTCAAGAGAAGAGCCGAACTGGAAATAATGTTAAAAAGTGGCTTTTATAATGTACCGGTACTTTGAAGGCACAATTCTGTCATCCGATTGTCTAGAGACGGCATGAACTTTCTTTTCCTTATATCGTTCAACTCTTACTCTTTACTTCACATAATATAATAATATAGGTGTATTCTCTTTTAAGTATTAATGTTACTTATATAAAGAAGACTGCAAAATAAAAGTGAATATTCGCTTTACTTGAACAGACTCTTCTTAGAGAAATATTGATTTATTTATTATCAAAATACCCTTATACCATATTGGTGTCGGGTTACATCAATATATGATAAGTACATCAACTACACTCTATATACAAATATTTTCCATCTTACTCTATCCATTGACAATGTCTTCGCTTCCCTCCAGCCCAAGCCTCTTTCTCTCAAAATGTTTCCCATCATTCCATCCCAAGTCAGTCGCGGTCTTCCTCTCTTCTTTCTCCCCCCTGATTTTGCCTCCCAAACCTGTTTTACCATTCTATCACTATCCATTCTCTGCATGTGTCCCCACCAGCATAGTTGTCTCTGTTCAATAAAATCCAGAATCGATATCACTTCCAGATCCTCTCTTATTTGTGTATTCCTAACTCTGTTATTCCTTGTTACTCCCACTACTCTCCTAAGATATTTCATTTCTGCCGCCTGGATTTTACTTTTTTGGCTTTTGGATAGCACTCACGTCTCACAGCCGTATGTTAAAACCGGTCTATATACTGTTTTATACACACTCATTTTCGTTTTTCTTGATATCTCCTTCTTATTTATAAATCTACTGTTTAATGCATAGTATACTTTTATTGCCTTTTCAATTCTTTCATTTAATGCGGCTTCTTGTTTCCCATTACTGTCTATTATAACCCCTAGATATTTGAATTGTTTGACTTGTTCTATCTTCACTCCTCCAACCTCTATATTTATTACTTTCTCCCCCATTACCATTACCTTTGTTTTGGTCTTATTTATTTTCATCTCTTTTTCATGGAGAATTTCATTCCATATATTCAAATTACCCTGTAACGCCCTTTCACTTGTAGCCATTAGCACTACATCATCCGCAAAAGCCTCTTCTGCTACTTCTATACTTCGCAAGTTCCTGTATCCAACATGCATTTTCTTAACCTTCAGTGAACACTTCTTAATAATGTCGTCCATATACAAGTTGAATAATGTCGGACTCAGTCCACCTCCTTGTCTTAATCCATAGTTTGTTGTAAATCCTAACGACCTCATATTTTTACCAATTACATAATTAACATTATTTTTGTATAACCTCTGTACTACCTTCATTATTTTACTCCTTATTCCTCTATTTTTTAAACTTTCCCATATTTTTGTTCTAGGCACACTGTCGAAAGCCTTCTCAAGATCAATAAAAGCCAAACATACCGATTTATCTTGTTGTATCGACTTCTCAGCTATCTGTTGCAGAGTAAAAATGTGATCCTGCACACTTCTCCCTGATCTAAAGCCACTCCGCAATTCCTCCAAATTATTTTCTAAAATTGGGACCAATTTATTATTCATTATCTGCTCATAAACCTTAACAATTGTATTTAACAGATTGATACCCCTATAATTATTACAAACTCTTGCGTTACCTTTCTTAAAAATAGGAACTATCAATGCTTTCTCCCATTCTCTTGGTATGTCTACACTTGTCCACGCTTTATTGATAATTTCTAAAAGTATTTCTTTTCCCTATTTCCCCATATTCTTTATAATTTCTGCTGTAACTTTATCTGTTCCAGGTGGTCTTCCACTTTTAAGTCCTTTAATCACTATTTCTAATTCATGCATCGTTATTTTTTCTTCTGCAACTTCACCATCCTCCCTATCTTCTTCTTCATTAATATTGACTTTATGATCATCTTTGTTGATTTCCTTACCACCTAGTAATCCTTGAAAGTATTCTCTCCAACTATTCATTATATCGTTTCTTTCTATCAGTATTTTCCCATTAGCATTATACATACATATATCATTCTCAGTTTTTTCTTTTCTAAAAGATTTCAGTACTCTGCAAAAAAGCTTTTGATTTTCCCACCTATCTCTTTCTAATTTTTCTCCAAAATCTTTCCATGCACTCTCTTCGCTTTTCCAAATAATTCTTTAACAATTTTTCTTTGTTGTTTATATGCTTCATAGTTATCCACAGTTCTATTAGCTGTATACTTTTTCCATTCCCTTTCCTTCCTTTTAATCTGATCCTTTATTTCATTAGTCCACCATACCGTCTGTTTTCTTTTTCTTAGAAAAATAAGAAAATAATTGATGCAAAAATTACAACGCTTAATTTTCATTAGGCATTTCGAAAGATTTAACATACAACGCCAGGAGTACTCAATGATACTAAACGTAGGTAAGTATCAATATACAAACTGCAACTGGGAAATTAATTGTTATTAATTCAGTTTCAAATTTCAGTTTTTACAATTATTTATATAGTCTCTTCTCTGATTTCTATACAGTTTACAAAAGATATTTTCCGGAAAAACAATAATTCTCTTTATATGGTTCAGAATTTCCTATATATTTTCTCGGTTTCATTATATCATAATAAAAACCAGTTGTTTACTTTTTTTACGTAGTATTTTTATATTCTCAATATTGATAAAAAAATATATTGATTGAAATAACTGATTAAAGACGCTTAAATTATTTATTCATTTAATTAGTGCTTAGTGTATACAAATTATTTTGAATGTTATTTCGGCCACACTCTATTCAACAAACACCAAAGCCAGAAACAATTAGGGTAGTATAAAGTAAGTGATCAATAATGAATAGGCCTAAGTTAAGGAGCGAAAGTATAGAACTGTACTTTAATTATTATTATCATACTAAGGTTTTGATTTAAATTTTTTACGTTGAAATCTGAAAACAGTGAATATCAACAGACTTGGAAGCAACAACTCACTGAAGTTTTTATTGTATATATATATATATATATATTTTAGCATGACAGATAATCAACTAAATAAAGATCTAGATATGATCATGATGAAATATCAATTACAATGAATATAAAGGAAAATTCAAATGAGAACATATAAATATCAAAATAAAATACCACCATGAATGGAAAAAATAATAATAAAGAACCAAAATACAACAATTTTGTATAAAGATAAATAAACCCTAAAAAACTAAAATAAAATAAGAATAATATCCAGGTAGGATAGGAGTAGGTAAGGAAGATGCCCAGAATAAATAAACGTACCAAGATAACCATATGGTAAAGAAGGTACCCAGAATAAATAAACGTACCAAGATAACCATATAGTGAGGAAGATACCCAGAATAAATAAACGAACCAAGATAACCATATAGTAAGGAAGATACCCCGAACAAACCATCGAACATGACAAAATCATATGACCTTGAAGAAACCAAGAAGAAAGAATCTTCAAGAAACAAAATTGTAAGGATGGAAGGACTACGAGATGTACCCAAGCGAAACCTACTACAAAATAAAATAACCAACCCCGAAAAAGAGCAAAAAGTCACAAAGAAAGTATAACACCCCAAAACCTGATATTAAATGTAAAATAGTTAAAACAAAGTGTTTAGTGTTGTGAGTAGGAGTGCACCCACTAAAGTTACTGTGTAACGAAATAAACAAATCTTCATAATCCCTTATAACTAAGATTTTGGTCTTAAAACATTGTAAAACTCAATGAGAAATAAGACCCAAAATATAAGTGACCCAGTGCAAGTTATTTCAATATATTAAATAAACTTCAAGTATAAGTGTAACTAATACTTCAACTAAGTATAAGTATACCATAAAACAACTTTAATGTTTTCTATTATACAGGAATAAAATTTTATAAAATATTATTATGAAAACATTACTAATGTTTCTAAGCAGGTGGTGATTAAATAAAGTGACAGGGGATAAAAATGTAATACCCAAAATAGGAACTGATAAGACTGCAACCATAAGTTTAAAAAATAAGTAAAAATAAATGGCTTGTTATGTATACATTTAAGCCCATGAACTCCATAATTCAGTGGTGAATAGAATAAGATTTTATTATTATTAGAAAAATGTTCAATATGTTTAATAAGTGTTAATCCATACTAAAATGTTTAAGTATGAATACCATAATACCATACTCTTTTTAAAATGTTTATAAATATGTTATTAATAGTAGTTAAAAAACTAAAATGTCTGACTTTGAAGACCATATTATTAATTTTAAATGTTCTTTAGATTATGAGTAGGAATACAATACTACATGTTTTACTTGTTAATTAAAGAAATTTTAAATAATGTTGTATTAAAATAAGAAAGTCAGAAGGGGTATAGAAACAGTATTAGGCAAAAACATTATATGTAAAACCAGAAAATCTAGGCCAAATAGGAAATTCCAATAACATTATAATTAATTAATTAAGTTAAATAAACCAAGTAAACAGATGAAATTTATATAAGGTGAATCAGTCACCAAATACTATGACTAATACTATACTTTAATAGGATAATATTAAAGAATATATATAATTATTGAAAATTTTGTAAATGTATTAACCAACAATTTCAGAGGGGGAAGTCATAAATTCATGAATTATATTTAAAAGGATAATCAATTGATAAAATTGCAAGAAATTAAGGAAAGATAAACCTTTAGGTAAATCTGAAATTTATTATAGTCCTAATTATGACATATTAAAATGGCTAATGTTTGGAGGAGGACAGGAAACAAAAAATTGAGCCTACTATTCCAAAATGAAAGAAATATAACAATTTTAATAAAAAACTTTGTACAATTAGTTTAATGGTTATCAAATTAAGCAGAAGGAAATAAAGAAACCGATTATGTGTTTACTATTTCATAAAAGTAAATAATAACCAAAATATATTTTGAGTATAATGTACCTTTTTTACATGTATAGGAAACGAATAAAAATTGAAACAATACTTTTCTAATATTAACTTGGCAAGATATTTCAGAAGACGAAGGAAGAAAAACAGTTCTTAATTAACATTCGTCGAGTACTGATGATGAAGCTCTCGTTAATAAAACCTATATCAGAATCGTTAATAGCGTATAAAAGTAGAGTCTAGCCTACAGTATAAAAATCGAGAGTTACTGAAATTTTTACTTTAAACTTAAATTCAGTGAACACAACCACCACAAACATTGAAAACAATTACTACTGAACTGAATACTAGTGATATAAAGACTTAAAACTGTACAACAATAATTATTCATAACCAAACGAACTTCACAATTTTCAACACACACATGGACAGAAGTGAACACACATAATCCAACACATTTAATCGCAGTGAACACAGAACACAACCAGGACAACACAAATAACAACAGAAGGAATTCTCCATACTGCAGAGACGAGGAACGTGAACTAGGCAGCTTTTATTTGAAAGACATTTCGTCTGACCGAAGTCACATTAATTCCAGCAGTACGTAAGGCGGCCATGTTGGCTCCCGTCATGCAAAGCGAACTCTACTATTAGAATTCAACGTTCGTCATTAGTTATAAACGTTTCAATTAATAAACATTATATATTGCGACAGTACAAATAAGTGATGTACTGAGCATTGAATATAAAAATTTAAATATACCTAATAAACTGTAAATAATTAATAATGTATTAGAAATAAGCATGTCAGGGATTGCAAGCTTGGCTCAGACAAAAATATGAACAGGTGTTTCAACCTGAATCGACATGCACACACACACAAATGTAACTGAAAGTGTGTACACCAGTATTTTGCTAGTGTGTGTGAACGCAGGTCTATGCAGGCGAGTTTACCACCCCAAGATGAATAATTGCATAATTACTGTTTTTCTGTAATTATTCGTAAACTATAATTGAAGAGTAAAATCCAAAAACACAATAAAATGTACGAAAATTTACTAAATACTGTGTACGAAAACCATGTGAAAGTGCCACACCGTACGAGTGTAATAGTGAAATAACTGTGTACAAATCGAAAGGGTTAAGTTGCAATGTCCAAAATTACAGTGAACATGTGTTGTAAAAATAGTTATAAGGTAAGTATAAGAGTATACTTACAGGACTCTACAATTCGCAGAAATATAAGAAATAGCGAAATTGACAAAGAGTGGGGGAACTGAATCCAGAGACAGTTTCTGACATGTCGATTTCGTACCACTGCAGGTGTCGACCAAGACATGGGTATAAATAGGACACACAAGCTACAGTGGTTCTCTTTCGTAAATCATCCACGGTGCAGCGGGAGCTTCTGCCCGTCCGCACAGAATATTTAAATTTTTGTAAATAATTTCATCCTTCCAGTTACATACAGTTATGTAACTGGATTGTAAAACAAACTGTTTTTAAATAATAACAAAATTACATAAGAAGATCCACATAAGAAGATCCATTGACGTCAGAAACAGCACGAGGAGAAGTTCCAGAGAGTGATACGACGCTGGACAAGAAAGCGATTCGACGCTGGACAAGTAGAGTGAGTCGACGCTGGACAAGAGGAGTGATTCGACGCTGGACAAGAGGCGAGTCGACGCTGGACAAGAAGAGCTGGAGTGCGAGACGAGGACGACTACAGATGGATAAAATGATCGAGTATGATTGACGACAATAAGGTGATATACAACTTATTTATCTCTTAATCGTACAATGAACTCAAAGACAATTAAAGACATTTCTATTCTATTTAAAAGTAAGAGCCAATGTTTATTGTAAAGTAGAATTAAAATCATAGATGTTTTAGAAATACGATTAACGTAACAAGAGCTCAAATTAATATGAAATAAAATGAATACAAAGCATTTAAATGAAAACAATTAATATTTGAGATAAATCAGTACTAAGAAACAAAAGATAAATTCAATAACTATTAATATTTTGAGTACATTACAATATATAAAAAAGATATTTAAATATTGATATTTTGAAACACATTAATTGACTGAGTAGTCTGGAAATGAGATTTTTCTTTAATACAATAATTAGTAGAATAGAATATTTAGTCAGTAAGGATGTCTATAGCATAAGCCTTACGGCATAATAGCAAATAATAACGAATGTTTTAATCCGAAGTAAGTGCTAGGTGCACAATTTTATTAACATCAAATAAATTTGAAATACCGTTACAAGTTACATAGAGTTCTTATTGCAGATACACCTGAAACCAAATTTAAATGTTATATTGTTACATAATTTGTCAATCTTGAACGTGAGACCGGTCACGCCATATTTTATGTATATCGTATTGTTGCATATTAATTATCGCTTCCAACGTGGAGCATCACAAATGTAAATTATATTATATTTACAACGTTATATCGTTGCATAATATGGCTCCCAAAGAACGTGGGGCTATACAAATCAAATTACATGTAAATTTGTACACATAAGTATCGTTGTAATATATTATCAAATAATTTTGTAGTTGTTAAATATTAAGTATTTTATTGTGAATGTTATACTTTCTAGCCTTGCTTCTTCTCTGACTATTAATTATAACCGTTGAAAGAACCGACAAAATATTTATATTCAATAACCTGTATTAACAATCGATCGCCCTGTGAAAGAGTCGAGCAATAATTTGATAATCGATTTTAAATCGATCTTTTATAAAATTGTCAATAAAATGTTGTAATTCAATTATTTGGTTTTAAATTTATTTTATAAATTTAAAAAATAGAGTTTATTTAACAACAGGATTACAAGACAGGCGACAATTACTCAAGTGGGAGTAATATATACGAAAAGAACGAAGTACCGCCAATCGATTAGTGAAGTGAGACAATCCTATTACCTCTGAATTTATTACCAAAACCATAAGCAAGATTATTGACACAATTAACGCAAACAAACATAAAATTTCAACACTACACCCTTACAAGGATTATTTACTTAATTATTAAAACATAAAACATAAACCAAATTTTCTTTTTATTTCAATACAAAATATTTAATTTTTCTTAAAAAAATTAAATAACAAAGTTTTCATTTGTAACGACGTTTGGTTACAATATATATATATATATATATAATCACGTTTATCCATCATTAGCTAAACATGCAAGTTCTGACCAGAGAAGTTGATCTCTGCGATATGGTTCACTATTTTGGAATATTCAAGTTTTTACAATTGAAATAATTTATTTGGGGCAACTGAGTCTGGGGCAACGGCGTTAGGTCGACTCACTTTGGCTTCATGGCTTCCAAAAAACGTGTGCATTGTGTGAAGCAGCCGAATCAGAAACTTTTTCAAAAACTGATGTAGGCGTACTGTAAGTAAAACTTTTTAACCAATTTTACTTTTTGTATTTTAAAGAGTACAGTGTACAAATGCAAATGCTAAACCAATAGAAACGTCTAAAAAAACACGTTCTTCTTCTGTGTATCTTCTGTAATTGTTAATTATATTAATTGAGATTTTGGCTACTTATAGAGCTTTAATTACTGAACACCATGCAGTTTTCACAATTGCTGTATATTTATTGGTTTTGAAGTTATCGCAGGTTGAACTGCAAAAATGAATTGAATAAAATTCATCTCTGATCCGACCGCGAGCTTCACTGTGACGAAGTTAGAGTGAGATAGTTGCTTATTATACGCTCTCTGTCTAGCGTACGGCGCACAGCCTGTCCCCTTTCAATTAACGCTCAGATATGAAGACATATTATGAATATATATACCCCTCCTCGGTATAAAAAAAATTGATTATTTATTAGTTTGCTCTATCTTATTATTAACATCATTAACTCCAACTTGCCTAATGTACTCTATTTGATTGTTCAGAAGAAAACTCAACCGTAATTTTACGCCAAATGACGATAACTTCAATGAGTTGAACTGATTTTGTGTATAATACAGTATATTTAATGTATCTTCTAAATGTCAATAAATTTAAAATGAAATTTGGGTATATCTGAAATCCTTGAATAATTTACGCACCCGAAATTTTCGCCGGTATTTTTCGTCAAAAAAGTGCGTTAAATATGCGAGAAAATACGGTATATTTATAAATGACCTTGTGATATCCGGATTTTTCCATATCCGGATCGGCCGGTCGCCATATTAGTCCTGATATGCCAGGTTGTACCTGTACTGGTAAAAGTATGAATACAGATAGACTTTTATTACAAATATTTTTTGCTACGATTTTCTATAAATAGTAACTATTCTCGGTAAAATAAAAATAAAATAAAATAAAATATTAAATACAAATATCTAATATTTTCTGAATAAAATATATGTATATTTTAACAAATAATAATTATGTAACTCTGAAAAAGTTTAAGACAAATCTTCATTAACTCTTGTAGGGAATTAATTAAATCTTCATTAATCTTTAAAACTCTTGTAGGGAATTCGTTTTACACACTTAGGCCTATATGTATTGAACATAATTATTATAAAACCATTTATTATTAAAAGGGATTGTTTAAATTACATATTTATTCCTACCATTCGCCCACTCCGATTATTTCTTTTGTTAAATAAATCTTATGACATGTCTTTTATATGTTTTGTACAACTCAGATTTTGTGTACACTGTATATATTTCGTATTTTTAATGTTTTTAGCTAAGTTTTCATTGGCCTAGGACACCGGCCTTCTCAAAATTTGCATATAATTTTACCCTGATTAACGAAACAGCTCCTCTCTGTCTGTGTACCTCTGTCTCACTTTCTTGCTCTCTCTCTCTCTCTCTCTCTCTCTCTCTCTCTCTCTCTCTCTCTCTCTCTCTCATCCCCTTCTCACTCTCACTCTCTCTCTCTCTCTCTCTCTCTCTCTCTCTCTCTCTCTCTCTCTCTCTCTCTCTCTCTCTCTCTCTCTCTCTCTTGTCCGTTCTATTTCTTTCCCTTATTTTTATTAAAGAATGAGCCAAGGACGTTATGTACATTTACACCTGCCGGACACCTCTAAGGTTGCCTCTGTAAGAAACAATAAAATTTCTCAAGTGTTTATGAAATAAGGACACTGGAACATGGTAAACGCATAGTAATGTTTATTTGGCTGAGACAAGATAAACGAGAAACGTGATTACATTTCTGGCGGGAACGATTATGCATTTTGCAAACTGGCGTCTACGTCACACACGTCCGTATTTTCTACAAACATTGTGCACAGTTTAATCTGAGTTGTGGTATCGCGAACTCAGAAATGGTTAATATACGTCAGCCACTGCTATGTACAGTGATATGTGTTGTGTCTATTCAGCGTTAACACCACAGGTCTCCAGCACAAAGACAAGATTTCTCATTCCCGTCAACATGAGTACCTACTCAAGGTCAAATAACATTCTTAATGTTGTAATGACAGACGTGTACGTTTACAAAACATACTGTTTTGGCTGACACATATATACACATCTACGTCTGAACTCGCAACCTTTTATTTATCAGCTGTCTGTTTTTACGTTTCCACCAAACGTGTTCCAGAAAATCATATTAAAATAATATGAATATTTTATAGTAGAAACATAATAAAAATAATAATAATATACAATTTAAAAAGTTAATACACTACCTCTTGCTTATCCTAAGTTTTGTGCGGAGAAATACCTGACCCAGTCAGTTTTCCAAGGATTCATAAAATTGTTATCTCGAATGATACATGGATCTTGTAGAGCTCGTAATCCTAATGTTCCTTGCATGATTGATGGAATATGTACACATAATAACCGAGCAACATTTTACGTTAAACTATTGAAAATAACAATGGTTTTCCAAAGTACCGGAGACGAGATGACGGAATTGTTGAACTAAAAGGAATACCGTATATCATTTGATAATCGTGATTCGTTCAATACAATCGCTTCCTAATTCTACAGTACAATGCTCACATCAATATTGAAAACCGATAAATACATGTATAAATAGGCTTACCATACGTCCCGGTTTGACCGGGATTGTCCCGGTTTGACGACCTGATCCCTGCCAGTTTGTCAATTGTCCCGGTTTGAAAATTGACGAGAGTAGTTTCCGTCCGGGCGAAGACGTTGTGTAAGCTAAGCTCCCGATTTTTGGTTAAATCAATAGAAAAGAGAGTTTGAAAGATTAAAAGTAATTTTTCATGAATGGAAAATTCAAAAGCTGCAGTAGTCACTTTGCACGAGTATACACATTCAAATGACTTAGGGAGCACAAAAATCCTAATGTGTGCTATACTTGCTTTCCTTCGAAAAGATGTAGAATGTGGCTGGCAGTATATCCATGGTCAAGTTCCAGAGGAAGAGAAACTCGATTAATTCTTTAATTGTTTCGTAGAACAATAGCTAGACAATGATTAGTGCCACAGGAGTTACGGAACTGCTACTTCCGACGTCATAGAATGAATAATACCGTACAAGCACGCATCAGAAACTAAACAGCCACGTTGGAAGACCACATCCAAGAATAAAAAACATTATCAAATGTTTATAATCTGAGGCAGAGAAATCTATTCAGAACACGATGTAACGATGGAGTGAAATTTTTAAGCTATGAAAAGGACGAAAAAGTATACTGAATTGGATAAACTAAAAGATATGAAAAAGATTCTGATGTTGGGATGTTTCTCAAGATCACGTCGTCCGTTCTACAAGTTGACTAATAAAAATAAATAAAAAATAACCTTCCTTTTTAATTTAGAGAGAGAGAGAGAGAGAGTGTGAGGGAGCGGCTATGCAAGTGTGTGTGTGTGTGTGTGTGTGTGTGTGTGTGTGTGTGTGTGTGTGTGTGTGTGTGTGTGTGTGCGTTTTATAAAAATTGTAACTTGGTAAACGTAGTTGGTAACAAAAAATACATTTAACGAATTATAAAAACATAAACATAATACAGGGTGGATGTACATACATCGTTGTTTGTGTGTTCGCAAGTGGGACGTACTCTCACGTATCAAAAATTAATTACGTGTCTTATCTACTTCAGTGTTCGCAAGTGAAACGAGTTGCAAGTGCCACTGTTCGTAAGTGGGAGCACACCATCGTCGGCCGGATACGAAAAGCAGATTAATTTACCTGGTTTCTTCGAGACAAAAGCATCAACATGAATCGAAAAATTTAACTTGCAACCATTATTTTAGTAAAACGTAGATGATTGTGGGTACCATAGCTTAGGCTTTTAGAGCATAGGCTTGTACATTTATCTAGGATTTACATTATGTAGCTGATGATAGAAGTTCAAATGCGAGTTCCTGGTCCCTAAAAACATGGGTATCTCAGCTGGGAGAGTGAACTCCAAGACAAAATACTGATCCTTCAAATGTGTGTGTGTCGGGTAGGTATAGGCCTACTAGTAGGCCTACTCTGGGCTCCTTAAAAAAGCTACTGCTAAAATAACAGTGATTTGTTCTAATTTTGTTTGCTACATAATAAGGTGACGCCGTATAACATTAATATTTGGGTTTGGCAAAGATTATCAGAATTGGCACATTCAACAATTAAAAGTTGTGTACGAATGAGCAGAAAATAATGGTATTTAAAAGGAACTATAAAGACATATCTTATGGTCATAAACAAACCGTAGAAGAAATTACTATTTTAATCAGTATAGTCATATTTGGACAGGTGTAGAAAAATATGGAGAAGCCTGTACAGGTGTATCGGTGCTGATGGGAACACACATAAAAACTTTTGTATGAGATTAAACGTATGTATCCAAGATAAATACCGTTTTATCTACAACAGGTGGCTTCGAAATATGAATTTGGGGATTTCCCTTTTATTTAGGGGGAATTGTTATAAGGTAAATAAATTAAAGTTTCTTCTTTCACACAAGTGACCCAATAATTTTTCTGGTTTAGGCACATCGATTAAACTATTACAAAATGTGTCTAGTTTCGATCTAATTTGACGTATAGGTTGGGATTTGATGGAGAAGTAAACAAAGTGCGGGGGGGCAAGAAAAGGACAGTGAGAGATTGTGTGTAACACTGAAATTGTGACAAGAAAAAGAAGAAACTGTATGAGTGACGATCGCGTGTATGCGCGCGCGCGCGCGTGTGTGTGTGTGCGCGAGAGAGAGAGAGAGAGAGAGAATGAGAGAGACTGACAGAGAGAAACAAGGGCAGAGATAAAGAAATCTGTCTCATTAATCAAATTCTACAAATAGTTTACTGTTATACGCAAAAACGTAAACTCGGGCACGCTACGTAGCGTAAATAAATGTTGCCTAATATCTGACGCATGTGAATTAAAACAGCAATTCGTATCATAAACATATGCAGTGTTTGTAAAACTATATAGCCTAAACACACACACACACACACACACACACACACACACATACAGATACTCACTCTCTCCCTTTGTCTGCATGTCAGCCTGTCAATCTCATTTCAACCTCCCCTGACACTTTCTTTTCGTTACCCTCTCTTGCTATCTACTAATTAGCTCCTAAGTTAGGCCTCGAATTAGGTGAATTATGTGCAATTTTAGAGACAATGAATAATTTTAATGTTTTTAGTGGAAAACAGTTTCTTTCTCCTAAATAAAACAAAAACTTGTGTTTAGGGATTATGCTCTTTACAGGCAACAGCTAGAGGTGCGAACACGCCAAATTCATATTTCGAATCTGTGTGTTGTAAATGTGATAGTACTCCTTCTTGTACGTACTTCTAATCATATATATATGCAGTAATATATATATATATAATACCGATTAATATGCAGAATATAATAATAGATACATTCAATGACTTTCATCCACGTATAGTTTTCACTGTAGAATTAGAAAAATCGGACAACACAATCTCATTTTTAGATCTTTTATTACTCCACCAAGCCAATGGTAAACTTGACACAAAATGGTGGCAAAAACCACAAACCTCAGGACGATACATTCATTAAACGAGTCATTGTCCATACCACTACAAAATTAATGTTGCTAAAAATCTGATAAATCGTGCACACAGACTTACAACAGACATCTACAAAAAAGAAATTGATAATAGACTAGTAGACTTATTGCTAACAAATGGGTACCCCCACAAGATAATTTGCAAAATATTGCGAGAAAGTTACAGACATAATCATAATATGGTAGATAACACTAAAACCGAAATAAATAACTTAGACGTGACTAATAACCAAATAAATGGTAATACACCTGTAGGACAGAATACAACATCCAGTAATCAAGATAACACTACTACAACTAAAAAATATTTTTCCCTTCCATATGTCAAATCATTATCAGAAAGACTTTCCAAGATCCTCACTAATGCTAATCACAATACAAAAATAGCTTTCAAAAACGTTAACACTATCAATAATAAATGTTTTACGCATACTAAAGACAGGGATGAAATAGAACTAAGAGCCAACATAATATATGAAATACCGTGTGAAGAAAACTGTGGAAAAAAATATTACGGTTGTTCTGAACAGTATTTTAAAAGACGTATTTATCAACATAAATATAGCTGCCAGAAAGTAAATACTAACAGACCTGATCCCACGGCCCTAACACAACACGCCCGTACACACGGTCACTCGTTTCAGTTTCACAAAGCTAAAGTAATTCATGCAGAAAGTAATCATTTTAAACGGCAATTCTTAGAAATGCTAACAATAGAGAAGAATAAACACCTTTCAGTTAAAAAGAAAACGGACGTACAAAGTCTTAGCAAGTGTTATTCTAATCTTATTCACTCTTTTTGAAATGGACAATAGTTTACAGTTATAGGAATACTGAACAACTTTCTAGTTAGGTACCATTAAAATTTTATATCGCTAGCAGTCTGTCAGATAACTACATAACGCTAACACTATACAATTGTAATGTGTTATATGTGTATAAGTATGGAACAGTGATAAGTGTTTAGTGTAATGTGGTTGCTGTAGCTAATCTCACAGTTAATGTAAGTAAATAGTTATAGTAATGTATGACTTTACACACACCTATACACACTTGCAAATAATATAATTGTAGTAAGACTATATTTTAATGTTGTAGGCATGATTATGAGAAGAATAAATCTCGAAACGTCGCAAAACTGAGTTTTCATAATTAATGACCGAACCTCGAAATCATTAACAGTATAATAATACGGTCGATAATTAACATTCCTATATATATATATATATATATATATATATATATATATATATATATTTAGGTGTTTCTTTATCATCACCTACACCTGCATAAATATGAATGTAGGGGCTACTCATTACAGTATTCACTTCCCCTTCCTTTGTATTTTGATTTGACAGCATTACAGGATGTTTACACTACCTTGTAAGCACGTATGTTTCCCCTTCTGTTTTGTCCAATATACAGTAGATTTGATAGAAATTTTAAATGAAGAAGGAAACTGCTACTTGGTAAATTAATATGTATTGTGCTTTTAAAAAGAAAAGAGAGATAGCTACCGTTTTCCTAATTCTATCAGTAGGATAGAAAACAGATATAATATAAAATGTATGAGACCCCATTAATATTAAGTATTTATCTCTAAATCACCAGTCGATTGTCTCAAAATAATGCGAAAAATTGCGAAAGAAACTACCGTGTAGTTATTTTTATCTCGCAAGGGTGTGTACGATGAACTATAGAAAAGAAACTTGTAGATTAATGTTTTTAAACAATGCCGTTTGGTTGCTAATCCCCGACCTTATAACTTTTTTATATACTTGCTTTTGTATAGAAAAGTCTTATGAAGTGAAAAGAAATTAGTAAAAGAGAATGGAAAATTCCAGGGTGAGGAAGAATATTTAACGTTACGAATTATAAAACGAAGGAAATATTACAGCTGCAATAAAGAGCAGGCAACGAGTTAGATCAAGGGCTCAAGAAAGAAGTAACGCAACGGAAGGCTGATTGGAATTCCTCAACTTAAATGTGAAGGAGGTATTGTATAATATTAATACTACCTGTAACTCCCGCAGACCTTCCTTTGTCATAAACCGTCTCCTCACCATTCCCGATGGACCTCCTCCCAGAAACCCCCGCCAACGGAGAAATAGAAATAATTAAGTCTCTTCGTCATACTTACTACACCTGGCTTCCTTCTTGATCACTTAACATCTTAAATTTTCCTATCTACCTATCCGGTCTTTATCCCTCTCCTTTGTGCCTCCCCGCCTTACCTTGACGCCTCTCTGACACCTCCCTCCAGCTTTGGCGTCCTGCGTTACTCGACCTCGTCTTGGCTGTCGTTTGACTTATACTTTTATTATGGCTCTTCCATCACCCATTTGGCTCTGCACACTACGTAAACACACAAATACACATCCATACACTACACTCTATCCTGAATGCCTCCACCTACTTCGCCACCGGTCGGCGCTGCGCTGGCGTGCGACTCCTCTAAATCTCCAATCGGCGGAAGGGTGCTTGCCCCAGATCAGCCTGAGTCTTATCCTCTGAGACAAGTCTCAGACAACGCAAAAAAAGGTATAATATTATAGCCTACTGTCTACTATGACTGTGAGACGCGAATATGACAGCAGGTATGCAAGAATGTAGGAGGCTACAGAAGAATAAAGGAACGGTCCAACTTCGGATATTATGGCTTAAGTAATCATATTAGAAAGGATTATTACAATTTATTTTATACACCACACAATATATGTGATAATTTTAATTTTTTATTTATCTATAAATTTTGAAACGAATTAAGACCTGTATTAACATCAACCGTTGTGTATATAATTCTTTTCACTCAGACTTTTCACAAAGTTTAGTGATATATTAAAACCATGTGTAAGATAATCAATTTTTGTGAAACCTATAATATACCCATTAAATAGTGTAGACTAGACAAGTATGATAGTAGCTTAATACAGTCTTTTTTCCGGGATGAAAGGGAAATTATAATATTGTGCGCTTAAGAATAAAACTTTTTTTGTTACTAGACCAACGTTTATGAAAATCTATTTGGCTTCATTTCTCAGATTGTAATAAAATTGGAATCAATTACAGCCTATATCAAATTAAAAATTTTTGCCAAAATTATTTGTTACTAACCAAGTTTACTTTATTTTCTTAACCGATGGATTTTTGCATATCAAATTCCGTTTATTAGACATCGATTTTTCAATATAAAATTGATCTCTAGATTACTGATTTGCGTTAATGCATCCAAGAAAAATAGTAGTTTGATAAACCTTATTACTAAGTTTTAATGTTTGTTTACATACGGCGTTTTCAAGAAACTGTAACAGTGTTAGAATAAATAGGCCTACTTAAAAATTTGATTACATACCTGCACCTAGTTTCGTATACAGAAGCAGTGTAAAAAGTATTTTGTAAAGCTTTCTTACAAAATTATAACATAACTGAAGCCCAAATGATGTTTAAGATTTTGCACGTTAAGTCATATGAAGTTTACTTAAGAACCTGTTACGTTCAGACTTCCTGAGATACAGTTATTGAGAAGAACAAGAGTAACAGAAAGAGAGAGAGAGAGAGAGAGAGAGAGAGAGAGAGAGAGAGAGAGAGAGAGAGAGAGAGAGAGAGAGAGAGAGAGAGAGAGAGGTCAAAGTACATGATGTTTACTACAGTTGGCTACTTATAAGGAACTTGAAAATAATTAAACTTATTTTAATGTAGAAAGTTAACGAAACATGAACAAAAAGCGAGGATTATGTGCAGCAGACTCAAGAGTTTTATTAACAGGATCCAAACAGTCTTTGGTGAAACGATTATTACGTTAAATAATTTATCCGCAATTAAGAAGTGGTACATTTTGAAGAAAGGAAAAAACCGAGGATGAGGAACTTATAAGTTGCTATTAAAATATGTAACTTACCTTTTGGATACCTAATTATTTTACAAGCAAGTTACGGAAACTATAAAAAAAAATTAATACTTAATATATAAGCCTTCACGTATTATTTCAAAAAAATTAGATTACTGCTCACTGTGATATACGAAAAGCAAAAATATAATTAATATAACATTACAACACACTGCAGCTGTTACTTAAATTTGTTACAAAGGCTGTTACGTCCGGGATCGACATAGTTAAAACTATTGTATTCTGGGCTGCTAGGCCGTGTTTGATTGTTTATGTTCTTGCGCCTAAACGTTTAGACACGAGAATTTAAGCAATCGACCACGGCCGGACAGCTTGGAATATAACACATACAACAATGTTTATACATTTTTGGGTACTTTCCCAATATTCGTACCAACACTTCATTTTCGCTGTTTTGAATATGGGTTTCGCTGTTTTGAATATGGGATAGTATCTATATACCACGACGTAAAGAAGAAATGCACTAACTACAAATTATTATATTTCTTAATTTACAGTGCAATTACATCAATTTTCATTCATAAGTTAGATAATAATATTAATTCGTTTTTTCGTTTACCATTTAAAGAAATAAAAGCCATAGTTAGGAAATATATAGCGTTTCATGTGTAGGCCTATAGTCTATACAATGCGTAGCCTGTAACAAAATAACATTTAATATAAAGACTATAAACGTTTATTAACAAAACAGCAACAGACAATGTAAAGTGTAAAATACGGTTATTTCTGAATGCTAAATTAAAACAAAGGAAAAAAGTGTTAACAAATGAAAACAAGATTTGTTATTTGTTAGGCAGCCAATATTAGTTTATATTATACAGTAAAATCTCAAAAACTTCACTGGACGGAAAACGTAAAAAAGGGATATATGTATAGCAGCCCGCGTTACTTCTAGTTGGCTTTCTTACGTGGTTTTCATAAAAAGCGAGTATTGTTTTAAGGTCTTGTTGATTCCCATGTGTATTTTCAGTTTGCATGTTAACCTAGCAATATGGAATATATCGTGTAACCTTAAGTTTATTCGTTTATTGTTCTGTGGCTTAAAATACCTTTTGGTACTTTGCAAGAGCCGTCACATTTCAACAAGACGTAAATATATATGCCGCCTACATGATATTTCCTTTGTAAATTATTTATAACTTAATTAAATATTTGCCCATAATGTTTTGTTTAAGTACTGTTGAACGGAATTTACTGATACAAAATTAGCTCTCTTCTCTTCAACAGTTGTCTGATCTCATCTTCATTGTTGTTTTCATCTAGCATCTGGTACGTAATTTTTCGTCGACTAGGTTTTCAATATATTATTCTTTTTTATTTGTTATAATATGTATTCATCTATTCCAAACTCACTTTTTCCGTAGATATAAACTCTTCTGCTTCTGCAGGTTGTTATTTATATTATTGGTACTTGTAGAAATTTTTATGATTTTAATCAGAATGGTGAATAAATTTCCAACGGATGGGAGTCAACTTGAAACATGTTGCTTCGGTACTACTGTATACCAATAACTGAATAACTATATTCTTACAAATGATATTCGGTATGAATGAGAATAATTAAAAATTCGTAATTCTCTCTCCCCCTCTCTCTTCTCCCCCCTCACTCTTTCTCTGTCAATTTTCCCCATCTACCTCACTAATAGGGACAAACCTCACTACTACCTTTAATTAAACATGACTACCTCACTATTAATTTCCTTTTATTTTCATTAAGTTAGCACGGCAGGTCCTTCTGCGACTGCACCCAAAGCGCGCCTCTTTAAGTGTTTGTTGAAATGTTACACTGCTACAAACAGATTACTCAAGTATGAATGTGTAGTCTATATGAACACAAGGAATGATTAAACAAACACGCACACCACACTACCTTGGACAGGCACATGTACATATGACTGTCATCTCACGTTTCTTATTTAATTTTTATTTTAACTTTTTAATACTTTTAAATGTTTAATTATTATGTAATCGTTAAGGATAAATAGGAGAAATAACTCTTTTTAATTGGCTTCATTATATCAAAAACTAATTCCTTGCTGGATTCGTGAAATATTTACAATTCATCTTTATTTACGTAGGTCTTGAATATTGTGACACCGATCCTTTGAAGTATTCTCCGATCTTTATATGTACGGTATTCTTTTCCGGATGTCTCTCTTTGACTATGATCCCAGGCATTCAAAGTTTTGTGTTTGGACTCCTATGATTTTCTGGCCTACTATTATTATACATTTTTATGTGCAAGAAAGTGGCTGAAGTTTCCATTTATAAACTACCTGATCCCTCTCGAACAGTCAGTGATTACTATAGACCGGGGTGACACGAGTTCTGGAAAGACACTCTAGAGAGTATCGCTGTATCTCTTCCGTACTGTTTTGCTTCTTCCATTCACTTTATGCCCACTCTATTTTTGTTAGTCTACGACAAACAATCTTTGGTATTAGATTTCTAACGACTAAAAATACTTCCAAAGAATTTGATCTTCTTGCCTGTCCTTTCAAACGGAGCACTGTTTCTATTTTAACAGGACGCACAATACCCTACAGTTTAAGAATATATAGACGAAGAAGTGTATGTAGCTGTAGTGAGGCGAACGAACCCGACAGTATCATACCGAGGTTATCTAAACGAATACCGGAGAGATGCGGACACGGAGATTTGCGAACACAAGCTATTTCCGGAGATTTGTGGACACTAGGCCTTTTGCTACCTGAGAGAGGGATGACAAAATTCCAAAAGTATTTCTATACCGGAGGTTTGCGGACAGGCCGTATCTGAGATGCGCCCGCTTGAATAGCAGCAAACTTTCGTCAATTACTAAATTTTCAAATGGATTTAAGGCCTCTCTAAATTTTTTTCTTGTGTGTTCGACAATAAGCCGTATTTTTACAAGGCTATCTTGAGTAGGGGTAGAATTGTCATAAAAATGTAAAAGTCGCAGAATTAGTTTGAATCGGTCCCTAGACATAATTTGGGGAAATGTCGGCGTCAGTAATAGCAAATCCTTTGCCCAATATTCGTCTATTTCTAATTTGTTTACTCTTGGCATCAGCAGTGAACACGCCAAGAAGAAATTAAATTCTGCAGGCTCTATATCTTTCCATCGGGACAATCGGGATATTAATGTCAATTTTGCGGTAACAAATTTGTAATAATTATTTAATTCTGTGCAAATGACAGAAATAAATTCTAAGGGGAAAAATTTTTTTAAAAATCTAAGTGAGTTGCCGTGTCTTCGAAACTAATTCGTAATCCGCTAACTGCTTTTTCAAAAGAGTAACGTTTTGTCGCAGGACTGTTGGCCGACCAATCGTAAATTCTTTTTCGCTTCTAAAGATTTCTTACCTCTTCTTCTTCTTCTTCTTCTTCATCATGATCTTCTCCTGCTGATGTTTCATTTTCTGATGAAGCTGCACGTGGTGTTGAACGATTATGAGAAGGCCCGGGAGCATCCATATCTTTGTCTGAGAAAATGTTATCTTCCTCGTCACTACTCTTCATCAATAATTCCATAACTTCCTTCTCGGATTCTGTGCCATTGTAAACACAATATTCACACCTACTGTTTGCTAAAGAGAATCACAAACAAGACTGAATAGGTGTTCTACAGACAGAAAGTAATTATACCTTGCACCCAATGTTGAGAACAATAGCCGTGGTAAGGAATTTGAACAAAGAAAATGATTTTTCTTCATGTTTTGAGGGTAGTACAATCAGAATTTGCCCTTCTCTCGAACACGATGTTTTTCGCGATAACCATACTTCCATTCCTTACGAAACATGGAAGTAAAAAAGTTGCTAGCTGAAAAAATATTAGAAGAACCTAAACATTAAGATATTAACATTATTCGTCAATTTTTCAACCCTCTTGGGGGGCCGGTCTAGTTCATCCCTCCCGTAAATACGCCTCTGACCACGAGATGACATTGTTTACATTCTAACTGCATTAATGTTTTGTTATTACAGTTTTCCAGTAAGCTAAATTTTTCAGATTTACAGTAAATTATTATATTTACTGACAAGATGTACAAAATGCTTTGTTTATTTATGGTCAACCATTCGTCGAGCAGGACGTAGTATGTGCCTACGCTTGGTCTGCATCTGCAATGTTTATGGGTTTTGTCAAGTTCGCAGTTATTATTTTCAGCCCAACGATCCATAAATCAATCGTAAATTTGCATGGTCGTAACAAAGGCTATTCAATTTTGGTTTATTACTGTGCTCTTTTTCTTATATACGCTCGCGGGCGTGCTGAAGAAGAGGACAGAGTTATACACGTTGCGAGCGAAGAGGATGCCGCACCGTTTCTGTTTTCGCACAGTACTGCCTCTGAAACGGGGAATTACACGACATTAACCTGTCCTAGCTCCTTACAAACCTGAATAATGTGTTAAACACTAACATTTGCATTTACAACTAATATATATATTTAATATTTCTGTATTAATATTATAAAAATTCTGTATAATATTTACCTTATTTCTTCCGTCGTGTGACTTCGTGTTGCGTTCGATTGAATATCTTTACGCGTTTCGAAACATGTTTTGTCTTCAGAATAAAAAAATCACTCAAAGTGAGGTCGTTAAACATCAAAATTGCAAATATTAAAACAGTTCTACACATGTCCGCATTACATGAGTGCGCACTCGAGTCTCTCGGTATTTTCCTGTTGCTTTCCTCTACTATTGGGGAGTCAAAACTGGAACCCTTGCGCTGCCAGCTCTTATCGCAATGTGGACTGTGTAAATACCCGCTTACGCTACGCAATTACTGTACGCAATAATTTTCCCATCTATATTTTTATCGTCAGTAATTAGGACCAACTGTCTGGGGAGGTGTGGTTTGTATTAGTTTACTTGCGAACAGATTTTAATACTAAACAAAATAAATGTATTTAATTATGGCAAGGAAAAAACAAAATCGTTTTAATATTTTCCAAACCTAATGTCTATTAATCCCAAAATTGGTGGAACAGGGAAATGAAGAAACAGATCAACGATACATGGGATCTAGTCAGCGAAATAACTGACCTTTTTTCCTTTCGTTGTAAACAGAACGAAAACGTTATAGGCCTAACATACTGTTACGACATTGCAGAACAATCTACGTGTTTCTCGGCTATTCCAGTGGAATCCGGCTGTAATGTGTATGTGCGTACACATTGCTGCTACTTTGAGATGGACAATTACGTGGCACGTGTCATGAATCCGCAACGAGACCATACCGATCCGCGCGTGCTGTGTTCAAGGCCGCAATCAATTACGTTCTAGTGTTTTGTAGTAGACGCCTATTAGCGAATATTCTGGAACCTTATCGGGTATAAATACAAGTACTCAGCGGCGCTCAGTTTAGTTTGAGTTGCGATTGAATCGAGTGCTGTTCGAAGTAATTGTAGCGAAGTGTTTTATAATTGTGCGGGACAATTGTAATACAATACAGTAATTGTCTTTTATATTAGTTGACATTTTTATTGCGTGTGAACAATTTTTAATTGATTTGTTGCAAGAGACTATCTTGTTGATTACAAACTGTATAATTGTGATAATTTAAGCTGGTGATTAGTGACTTAATTGGTGTCTTGTATTTTGTTTTCCACTGTACCATACGACGATCAGTAGACCGTCGTAACAATACGATGTTCAATATTCTACATTTAATTTTTAGACTGTACTTTTTTTACTTGTACTTACAATTACTTTCTATTTTTAGTAGGACCAAGAAAACGCTGATAATAGCACAGGCTGGACTGAGATAATAATATTAACACTTTAATTACCAACGAAACTGAAACGCAACATTTATGTTGCCAACACCTTAAGTTGACGCGACACCAGCAGTGATTACATGTTAACAGCTGATTTTTCATTTCCCTCCCCCCGCTCAGAATTTCAAAGTAGACGTGCCCTTAGCTCTTAATACTACTATACGTAAATCGATAAATGGAGAAATTAAACATATGGTACTAGAAGAGCATGACCCCACGCGTCGAAGACGAAACATGATATAAATACACCTTGATTATTATTATTATTACGTATTATATAGTAGTATTAGATATTATATGGGAGAAATTAACAAAGTGCGAGGGGGCAGATAAAGGACAGTGAGGGATTGTGTGTAACACTGAAATTGTTGACAAGAAAAAGAAGAAACTGTACGAGTTGGCGCGCGTGCATGCGTGTGTGTGTGCGCGCGAGTGAGAGAGAGAGAGAGAGAGAGGGAGTGAGTGAGTGAGAGGACTGACAGAGAGAAACAAGGGCAGAGATAAAAAAATCTGTCGCATTAATCAAATTCACGCCAACAACATTCTTAATGTCGTAATGACACAACAGTCTATGTTTACAAAAATTACTACTGTTTTGACGACACATAAATATACAGATCTAATGTCTGTTGGCAGGCTGACGCGTTCGTACTACTAATTCATTCGAAGGCTGTATTCACTCCTGTCTGTATTAAAATAATACAAATGTTGTTTTATAGTAATAATATAATAATAATAACAACTATCACGATTTGTAGGCTTAAGCATTCATAACATAAACAGTTTTCTAACGTTCCCTCCTCTCAAGACTTCTACGAACTTTTTTTAACCTATTGATTTTACTCCATTTTTAATAATTCCATAATTATCTGTAAACATAATTTTTATAATTAAATAATTAATTTCTTTTTACAAAAAAGTCAACCCTTCCCACCCTTTTTGTTTTTCATTATATAATCTAAATATTAACTTGATTTCACTTTACACAAGCTAGATTTGGTATACTGAAAATTAACAAGCAGATTTGGTAACTTAGTTTTTTATAGACTCTCACCAGGGCCGTATTTAGGATCTGTAGACCCCTAGACTCAACCTGTGGTGCAGGCCCTACCGGAGGTCTGGGGAGTATTCCATACCCCCCAGTAAAACGGGGGGTCCGGAAATTTTTTGAAAATTAACCTTCAAAAATCGAATTTTAGAGCAATTTTCTAACTAAAAACCTAAACAGAAACATTTAAAGGTTATTACTAAATTGTAGAAAATGTTACTGTACAGTATTTAGAAGTTAATCAATTGATGACATAAAAATGAAAAGAATTGAAAATCATTAAGATATTCAACACGATTTATTAACATTGCTATGAACAACTATATTAAAAAAGGACACAAAGTTTGGGTGTGAAATGAATTTATTAGCAGTGTGTTAAAAGACGATACTATACTACAGTAAATTACATTACTACAGTAGTGAGTAGAGTAATATTACAGTACTATACAATACTATGACACTAATATGTATGAAAATACTGTGTGTACAATTTACTACTAAATTGTAGTTACTACATATAACTTAACTTGGAAATGGCTTAGTGGCTAATTGGTTTGCGCTTACACCTCATACTAATGAATCTGCTTATATCTTCATAAATTAGTTGTCTTAAAATCTCACTTTCAATGCTGAGCAAAGCCAAAACGTTGAGCCTGTCTTCTAACATTGAGGTTCGAAGCCTGTTTTTGATCAACTTTAATTTTGAAAATGACCTTTCTCCACTAAAGTTAGTGACCATAAGTGACAGGTGCATTCTTAGAGCGACCTCCATATTAGGAAAACAATCTCTGACGTTTCTTTCTAGGAGGGGTTTATACATCCACCTCAACTGACTAATGACTTTTTCATGTTCCTCATCTTTTTGAAACTCATGGTAAAAAGCCTTGAACTGAATCAGTTAATTTCCCAATTGATCGTCTAAGTCATTGTTATATGTTTCTACTAAGTTTTGAGCTGCTGCAATTATCTCTTCATTAGTAAGTGTATCCAACTTGTTGAGAAACCCAAAACGGGTATCAACTAGTTTGTATGCCTCAAGCTCTGCCGCAATGAAGATTCAAATTGATCTATGACAGGAAGGAAACTCTGGGTTCGAAATTTTTCTGTTGGCGTCAGCTTAACCTTCTGGTGCTTGGACTGGGACAGTCAAGAGGTGCCAAACGCACGTTTGTTTTGCGGTTGCGCCGTGTTTCACTCTCATACTCAGTGCAGTCAGTTAACTCAGCAGCTTTCACCTCATATTCTTCAAAGCTATCCCGTTTTGTTCCTATGAAGCTTGTTAGCGATGTCAGTGCTGAGGTGGCTGTGTTCACGTCCAATCTAGGGTTCTGCAGAGTTTCACTAGTTTTGTTTACTTGTCCCAAGATATCATCCCAAAATACTGTGTACAGATTTACAGTCAAATAGATCACCGTCACAAATTTGAAGTGCTGTGGCTCCCATTTTTATGCAGTAATCTATATTACCTTGTGTCACAAACTCCGGCCACAATCCAATGTCATTTTCCAAGCAAACATTTTCACTTAAAGCAGGTCCAAGAGAAACCCCCTCTAGTTCCCACGCGACGCCAAGCGATCGAGTTTCCTGAATGCTGACTCACTCATATCAGTTGACCACTGAAGAGTTCAGCCGAATTAGTCCACACGAAATAACTGCGTCGACGTCTTTTATGATTATAAGGGGCCCACCACGGTATTAAAACAAAGACATTTTTTGTTTTAGACTATTCAAATTTAAAATTTTTAAACAGTTTTTTTTTTGTGGTGCGGGTTCATAGGCTGTAACCTAGATAGCCTGCGCGTAAATGCGGCCCTGACTCTCACAGGTTAATTTGCAAGCAGTACTACTTCACACTGAAAATACATGGTCACCAATCCCTTCAGTTTATAACTTACTGCTTACATGTCGGAGTCATGTGATAGTATGAAACTTTTATTGAGCAGAATTCAGTATGACGGATATTCGTGGCATACCTACGGAGATGTGAAAGTAACGTAGTTTTACTTCGATTGCAGCTTGGATTCACTAAATTCTGTTGCCTTCTGTACGAGCGGGTAAATTCTATGCAGGAATGGGAAAATTATTATGTAAAAAAAAGCAGTGATCATTAAAGACAGAGGCACTGAGTGTAGGAGATCAGACCGTTGTAGTTCAAGTACTAGTAAAACCTGGAAAAGCTTATCGTCCACTACTACATATTAAGTAGGTTTAATGAAAATTATGTAAATGGAACGGATGTAATTTCGAAACTGTTAATTTCCTTCAAGTGTGTACTAAAGTAAAGAATGTTACAATTTATAAGTTGGTAATTACACCAGGTAGGCTTAAACAGGTAATGCTAACAACCAGTAGCCTACTGATTCGAATGTGTGTGTGAAGAGGGCTTTTGAGTCGATAATAACGCTATTACCTACTTGACACAGAAATTCCCGTGTCACCTGCATTTTGTATTATGCAAACGTTTGGATGATGTAAATTTTTCAACAACATTGTTGGAGTGCCAACCTTTAGAATGAACCGTTGTGGCGGAATGCAAGATTGATTTAAAGAATTCAAAAATTCTTGGAGATAGTACACTATATTTTCAGTATTAAATACGGTGTTAATAGATTCTTCGGACTTTTTATTATCCCCAGAAAATTTTTCCAAACTTGTATCATTATTTTCCTTCACAGATTCGATTCTTTGGGAATAACCACTTGTAATTTTTATCAAGTAAGCACTTGACGTTTTGCACAGAATTTAGCAATTAATACAGTTGTACTATTTACTGTGTCCCAGTTTTTCGTCAATTTCTGTGAAGCTATCATCATTAGGAACACTACCGTCACCGAGGTGCAGTACGTTTGTAGAAAAATCACCATCTCCTCCTCCTAAATGGGCTCTCATATTGCTTTGCAAATTTAGTCTGGATAGCATTCCACATCGCCGAGGACTTTAAACACACTGAGACAATATCAGCGCGGGTTCCTCTTGCAGTTACCGGTAATCTCTAGCGAGAATCCTCTGAAATAACAAAAGTTACGCTACCCACTAATTTGTTATAATTTCTTAAGTCTTGGAGAGTTTGATTGACCGTTTCTATACAGTCCATAAATCGCCTTCGTTTTATCGTTCATGATTAGTTTCCGTTTTGATCGTTCTTTCTTTTGTCATGCCTCCTCTTCAATACGAATTGCTTTTTTAATAGGAGTCAGTGAGAATACTTGACTTTTTCTTCTTGGCGCATTTTTATTTTATTTTTGCAGTCGCTTTCGGATAAGGGCGAATTTATTCTGGTGTCAATTGTGATAAGGTATTAGCAGATGTCTCGTTTATTCCCGACGTGGGAGGTCCGGCTACTGTGGTCTCTTGACAATCTTTTGTTGGTGTTAATCTTCCTTCATAATTACTTTTGTCTCCTGTCTCTCTGTCAATTACAGGTGAACACAGAAACTCTTCGATACTGAATATATTTTCATTTAATGGCCAAATTCCAGTTGAACTAAAACCTGCTGTCAGTTAGATGATGTAGCTGCCTTTGAAAGAGTATCTTCTGCTAGCCCAGGTATGTCATATAATGTCATGGTTTAACCTGGGTTTATTGTCATCCAGCTCTCAGCGGCTGCACCGAAACAAGCCATATAAACACTTGTCTAATGACTGAAGTCAGATTGTAACGGGTATGAGGTGTAAACTGTTTCATAAATAGTAAAAAAAGAGAGGCTGTAATTTATCTTGATGGATGTGCTACTCCAATACAACCTGCTGGTCCATAAATAATCAAAGTGATATCTACATAACACTCTGGGGATATAACGATAAGTGGTGGTTTCCAGCTGCCATCTATGAAAATACCACTGGTTTCACCGTTTTCCAAAGGGGTAACCCTGCTGACTTGTTTATTTCCCTTCAAGCTGACAACTTTGTTAGGACAGTGCACTGTTGTTATGCTGCTTTCCTTCACATTCCAAATATTGTGACAATAAAAATGAAGGCGACTTATCACAGAATTCCAATATTGAAGAAATATTTATGTTATGTTTATTAAAACTAAATGCTATTGCAAAACTTGTTGCTTCAGCCTCTCTAAAAGACAACCTTGAATGTCGCTGCATGAAGCCAGTAAAACAATCTTTTACCGGCCCAGTTTACCAGAAAATCGACATTATTTGCAAACACATATTCGGAGGCTAACATACGAATATTCTTAGGGTACAAACCATAATAACTAACAGAATAGTGCAGATCATAACACAGAAATCTGATTTTTATTTTTGTTCTTTCCTAAATACAAGTTGTGGAAAACGCTGAGTCTTTGTAGGGTTTGTGAGCTACATCGCCCCAGAAAGTTTTTCACTTGTGCGTTTGAACCAAATATGAAAAAAAGAAAACAGAACAAAATGTTTTACTTACATTGTACCAACATACCACTTTCCTTCTGGTGAAATTGAAGGTACACCTTTAATTTTAAAATTAGTGGCTGAATTGCAGTGCTGCTGGCCACTCTACCTTTAGTGCGTGTGTCGAACACTCACTTTAGGCAACCTATTCTATCTCCTAAATTTCCTAGGCAGCATAAAAGGGAGCCATTATTACTATTATCATTTTAAAAATTTTAGTTTTTTAGGATTTAATAAACACGTAATCTTCATTATAGGATCACAAGCAACTGACAAATAATTATTTCTGCGATCTGTTAGGTTATGAATTAATTTTCTTTTAAAAGTTATAGAGAAACATAACTTGCCCTCATGCTGCCACATTGCTTTTGTATTAGTATGATTCAATTGTACACTTACAATGGATCCAACAAAGTACATAGCTGTAAACACCCATAGCAAATTAGTGACAAAAGGGTTGCTTTACACGTTCTAAAATACAAAAGGGAACAAAGACTCATTTTACTGTACACTGCTATAATCAGATTGGAGGAGCACGTACTACAAGCTATAACAAAAACGTTATACAGTTGCAGACGTGCTGCGACTAAGGGACACTTGAAGAAGTACAAAGTATCAACTTATGTCTCTCTGCTCTCCCCTATATGGTAATACTGTCTTATAATGACTGTTAAACAAATCAAATGTATTGTATACCTTTATATGTGTATTTATACACAATATATCATAAACGTTTTTTGTGGCAAAAATACCTTTATATGTGTATTTATACACAATATATCATAAAAGTTTTCTGTGACAAAAATATCTATCAAATTTTTGTATGTTGTAATGGTACATATAACACTACCAACACCAACGTACCACAAATAAGTTGAAAGCCACTACAATTAAGAATACCTACAAGGTCAAGCATACGATCATGGATAAAAAAGGAAGTATCATAAGCCAAAACCAAGTGAATTAAAATGAAGAAGGAATTACCAGTAAATGTGCAACTAAAGAAGATAAAGCAAGACTAACGACGAGACGACATACATAATTACCCAATAGAGCAAACTGTGAGAAGGAAACCCATTAAAGACAAAATCAAGAAGAAACCTATTAACCGTGAGAAGGAAACCAGTGAAAACAACGCCATGAAGAAACTTATTAAGAGGGAGGAAGGAATCAGTGAAGAGAAGAAGAAAATATCCAGATCAAACACAAAAAAGGGAGATAACATGAATTATAATGAACTAACATATGGCAATAAAAGAATTATTATACAAGAAGAAAGAATAAATGGAATAAACAACATGATTTAAACCCCTAAGCTGTAAAAAAATTGACACTGACCAAAACTTAATAAGGGAATACCTTCCTTGACAATGTAATACAAACAATAATCAATAAGAATGAATTATTGAACATAAAAAGTAACAAAGAGAATGAATAATAATAAGATAAGTTCTTAGCTAAATTATGTGTAGACATGAAAAGAGGACTATGTCCAAAACACCAATGACCAATTGTAAAGTGGAATTGATATTAGAAATAACCACTAATTACCAATAGTAAAAACTGTAAAAGATAAACAAAATGTAATTTAATAAAAACCAATAGATATACCAGTACTACATAAAGTCAAATAAATCAAATGTAATACAGAAACACAAAACCGACAATAATCCATTGTTGTATATTATAACTATATGCTTGCCATAGAATGGATGCATGATGAACAAAATTATCTTGTAAACTTATCATAAAAGAGTAGGAACTAAACCAACAACATTGAATGAGGCAGAATACTATTTGAATAAGTAAATTCAAGGATTATAGCCACCCAAATACTAATACTAACAATACTAATAAATAAACCATGTTGACAGCTAGATGCAAGTAATCTTGGTTATTTTAAACCAAAGCAATTATCAGTATAAATGCAGAATGAACTACTGCACAATAATAACAGTGCTATCAAAACAATGATAAGAGATATTTAAGCAATAATGAGAATAATTTAATAGGATTACAACCCATATAAAAAGGTAGCTTCCTAAAGTATAGTAAACTCACTTAACAAACTATAGTTAAGGTAATAAAACCACAAGATGAAGAAAAAGGACACTATCAGAAGTGACAATGACCAATGTAGTATGCATTGGCCATAATAAAATGTTATTAACTATTAATGTTAGTATAATAGTAAGTATCATGTACATGTTGTGTTTATGTTAGTGTCTATACAGGAAAGTACACAGCAACTCACCGCAGCTAATAATAGAAGACTCGACGCAACTTCTTCACAATCGAACTCAAGAAATGGAACAAAAAACATTCTAATTTATTTAAACAAAATTAATAAACGACGTCAAAGAGTAAGTAAACCGATTTATTCATATCGGATTCAATAATAGATTGAATTGGGTAGAATAAATCAATAAACCAAAAATTAATAATAAAAAACCAAAACGTTAAGAATAATAATAAAACAGACGATCTCGTCGTGCCAAAATGTTCATACACACTTTTTAAGAGAAAATTACTTAAAAACTTCGAATCTAACAAGAAAAATATTGTGTCGAGTATTCATAATACAAACCCTTAGATATCAAATATGAAATGAAAATATAAGAACCAAGTTCAATGTATATTCTATAGCCGGCAGAATAAGGGAAGGACAAATAAAATAGAGGCAGGATATCAAGAGAATGGAAAACATGGGACTACCTAAACAAGTAATAAGATACAGACCTCAGGGAAGACGAGATATAGGTAGGGCAAGGAAAAGAGATGCCTTCAGTGAAGGCAAAACAGGCTGTAATCCTATACCTTGACATGGAGAAGATTCCTAATACTTAATAGCACACTTAAGAACAAAATATTGGTATGGAGAATCATACGCGACTTCCATGTTCTAAGATTTATATTTAAAATCATTTTCGAAATGAAATATTTCCATTGAAACTAGATCTTTCTACTTACTGCTTCAGCCACTTACTGTGGGCACTAACGTATACCACCTCACGTTATCGCACTTGATTTTCACTGATGATGGAAGTCGATGGCACTGCCGAAACGTCTGGTTTTGCAGAAAACATTGGTCTACGGCCAAACAGGCCGGGAAGGAATTTTAAAAACAAACTGCTTCTTTGTTGCCAATAACGTAGTACATATATAAAAAAAATATCAGGTAAACTATTACGTTACAACAAAAAAATGTTTCTGGTAAACTACCCTTTCCCCGTAACCGATCTTCACCAAAATCAATAGGCCTTGAGTCCTCTATAACTCGGGCACATATGTAAAAAAATATCTGATTCTGTTTGAATTTACGGCAGTTATCGTTCGTCATCAAAAAATTTCTCTTGTAGAACATAAAATATTGCAGGTAAACTACCCCTTTATCTTAACCGTTCTTCACAAAAAACAATAGGTCTTGAATACTCTACAATTCAGGGCTGTAAGCAAACAATTATTTGATTCTGTTTGAATTTGCGGCTCTTATCGTTTGCCATAAAAAATCTAGATAGACACACAGACACTTTTCGAAAAATTACTTTTTTTCATGTTTTGAGGGTAGTACAATCAGAATCTGCAAAAATCTCTAACACGATTTTTTTTGCCATCACCATACTTCCATTTCCTTATGGAACATGAAAGTAAAATCAAAGTAAAATTCTGATGGCAACAAAAATCAAATATTCTATCAAAAATTGGGGATATACATTTTTGGTAGGTATTTGGTAGGCCTACTTGCATTGCACAAGGAATGTGTTATTTTCAATAGGTTAGTGATAAAAAATGACTTGCAAGTACATTGATTTTTATTACAAAATTTATACAAAACAGTTTCAATTCTATGGTATCAATAATTCATAAATATTAAGGATAATGAACAAATTATTTCTTCAGAGAAGATACATAAAAACATTGCAAAAATAATACATATCAGACAAATATTATTACAACAAAAATACCACACAGACATTTGGGCTTTGTTACTTTATTAGTAGCTATAAGATTACATTAATAAAGTACATAGAATATTTATTTACAAGAACATAATTACAAAAGTAAAATATCGGTATGGAGAACCATACATGACTTCCATGTTCAAAGATTTATATTTAAAATCATATTCGAAATGAAATGTTTCCATAAAAACTACGTCTTTCTACTTACTGCTCCAGCATTAACCACAGTACTGTGGTCACTAACGTATACGTTTTCGCACTCTATTTTCACCGATGATGGCAGTCGATGGCACTGCCGAAAAGTCTGGTTTTGCAGAAAACATTGGACTACGGCTAAAGAGCCCGGGAAGCAATTTTAACAAAAAACTACTTCTTTGTTGCCGATAACGTAGTACACATACAAAAAATTCTCCCCTCCACCTTCAACTATAATTTTTAATAATAGAAAATTACCCCCACCCCGTTCACCTAACTTCTTCATTTATAGATATTTCATCTACGTTTCTACAGTGGATTACTATGAGCTTCTTATCAGGATAATTTATTTATAAAAATTAAGTACTTTACTCTTGTTAAATCATAAAATGTTTCAGGTAAACTACCCCTTTCTCTTAACCGATCTTCTCCAAAATCAATAGACCTTCCGTCCTCTACAATACAGGGAAGCATGCAAAAATATTTGATTCTGTTTGAATGTTCGGCAGTTATCGTTCGTCATGGAAACATTTCTCTTGTTACAACATAAAATGTAGCAGGTAAACTACCCCTTTCCCTTAACCGATCTTCACCAACACCAATAGGTATTGAGAACTCTACAATACAGGGCTGTATGCAAAACATCATTTGATTATGTTTGAATTTGCGGCTCTTATCGTTTGCCATAGAAAATACCCTTGTTAAAACATAAAACGTTGCAGGTAAACTACCCCTTCCCCTTAACCGATCTTTACCAAAATCAACAGATCTTGAGAACTCTACAATTTAGGGCTGTATGCGAAACATTATTTGATTCTGTTTGAATTTGCGGCTGTTATCGTTTGCCAAACAAACAAAATTACCCTTGATAAAAAAAAACCGTTGCAGGTAAACTACCCCCTTCCCTCAACCGATCTTCACCAAAAACAATAGGTCGCGAGTACTCTACAAATCAGTGCTGTATGCAAAACATTATTTGATTCTGTATGAATTTGCGGCTGTTATCGTTTTGCCATAGGAAAAAATCTACAGACACACAGACACACACACACACACACAGACACTTTTCGAAAAACGCCTTTTTTTCATGTTTTGAGTGTAGTACAATCAGAATCTGCAATAATTTCGAACACGATTTTTTTGCCATCACCATACTTCCATTTCCTTAAGGAACATGGAAGTAAAACACCTTTGATGAAATAAACATTTTATTTATTACATCAAACATAACTAAACTCAGATGACAATATAAATGAACTAAATATAGGTTTTTCTGCGAGGGAGTGTAGGATTGATTAGGGGTTCAATTAGTTCAAATTATTAAAAAAAAAATAGCATAAACTATCAATAGAAAAACTAGACTGGTATGTTTACAACAAAATGAAAACTTCAAGTTACATTTAAGAGATATTCCGTGTCAAATCAACAAGTGCTACAACCTGACCCTCTTAGATTTATTTGAAATTAAGAATGCATGTAGTATTCATAAATAGTAACACAAATTAATTTTTTCACATTTTTCTGACGAAAGGTTACCGAGTAATGGGTGCTCAAAAATGAAAAAAAATAAAATTTTTGACTTGCACAACAATATTGATTTGTTCACAACTTGTGTTCTAATTAAGCTAGAACAATGACATCGAGTTCATTTGAAAGCTCTTTTAAAGGGCTTTCATATGATATAAAACATAATTAGTTGAAAATATATATATTTTTTATAAACACATCATTATTGAATTTACTGAAGTTTGAAAAACTGTATTTTTAAAATTCTCAAAAAAATATATGTGAAAGATACTGTTTTCCTCTACATATTCTGAAAGTTTCAACTCGGGATAAGCATGGGATCACTATCAAAAGTAATTTTATGTTTATCACGATTCTGTAAAACGTCATTCAGATCGGTGAATTATTATTATTTTTATTTTGCTACCCGTGACAATTTTTCAGAATCATAGTTGGATTTATTACTTGGCCTACAAAATTGTACTTTTCTTTCATACAAATAACTGTGTTTTAAAGCTTAGCACTAGCTAAATTAATAGCTCAAAATTAATAAATTGACCTACATATCTAAAATATATATCTTAATACAGTGATCCAGGTTTTCCGTGTACAAGCAAAAAAATCTCATTTTAAAGACTATATACAAAATGGTTGGTTGGTGTGACTATCTCCCATCTGTTTAGTATTTTGTCATCGGGTAATATTCAGTCAGCTGTTGTCAACTGTTGTTGAAAGTGACCTGTACATTTTCTTTTGGTGTGACATAGCCTATAAAGTGAAAAAATGTGATTAATTCTGAAATGTTGTGTTTTGAAATTAGCTTAAAGATACTTTTGTACAATTCTCACAACAGTGTATAAGTTTATATGTCTACAACCAGTTAATATTGTAACAAGACATATGAGCCCAAATATTTCAGTAACCCAAAATATTAACACATGTCAATAATTGAGTGAAAGAGACAAACCAAGTGTTTCTTCTAAAAGGCCAAGCATGAAACTACATGAGCTACTCATCACCAAGGATAAACTCACAACAATAAGAGTTAATAAAACTAATGGTAACTAACAAGTGAAATAACATTATAAGAAAAAGAAGATGCACCGAACAATGATTGTACCACAGGAACCAACAACCCAATAGTTTTCGGTCAGTAAGGAACCAATGAAGACAAGGAAGAAACATACTACGAGAAAGACACCTAACAACCATGGCATAAAATATAGATTCCAAGAGCCAGTCAACTATAGAACATCTTACCCGTATATGCAATGACTGAACAACTTACAGATTGAAGAGATGGACAAGAACTGACTAACTGAGATGACCAATATACAACAGATAATATTATAAATGTATAGGACAAGATATGTTATAAAAGAATGAAAGTAACTATACTGTTAACTGAACAGAATCTGTGAATAAAAGCATAGTAACATGTTATGCATAGCACCCATGTAACATAAAGAAGAATTAAAATTGTCTCATAATAATAACAAATATTACTCAAATAGTCAAACAATCATGTAAGATAAGGAAAGGCAATAACTAAAGAGTTATTAGTTATCATTAATAAAACCAAACTTGAGAAAATAAGGTTAAAAGAATGTAAATTTGTATCAACCTAACATACACATTGTTGGTACAAATTTCACCTAAATTCACATCTATCAGTAGGAAAAGCCTACCTAAACCAAAATGTTTTGTGCCTTAAACCAAGAAGAAATGATACGCTTTCTACAGGTACCAATATAAGATACCCAAAATGGATTTTAAATAAGAATTTAAGTAAATAAAGTGAACCAAAACCGACCAAAAGGGGATTCACTATGTAAAACTTGAACAAAACCACTTTATAATACCAAATAGAAGTAAAAGGTTAATGTCTATACCACAAGTAAGGTGTAATGCCACTATTGTAATAGTATAAGACTATTATAAGAAAGGACATAATGTATTATAATCGTAATTAAGAACACCTGTCATGTGACACCAGGTGTAAGTAATGTTAGTCAATGATATACACTAAGGGACAAACCAGTTTACAATAAACACTAAACCAATTATAAAGAGACTACTATGATTAAACTATTGTAACTAAATAATAGTAGAAAGAGATAAAAGAATACCAAATAAGAATGGAAATAAGTGTACACCTCATAGTGCAAAATAGAGTTCAGAGAGAGTTAACTATATAAGAATACAGCAGTTCTATAAGGAGAAATTTACCTCCAAACTTATAAATTTTGCACAACCATCTGGCGATATAAGAGCTTCTACAACAATGGACTCTGTAACAAAGAAAGAATTTTAGCTAACAGAGAAAAATAATTACCATTGCCAGTATCAACAAAAGTGCAAATTACTAAATGAAATAATTGCAATTTTATGGGAAATAATGTTATTAAACTAATTATGTACTTTATTAAGAACTTTTGTTTTTCCAGCAGCTTCCAAAACTCTTTATATAAAAAGTAATATAAACAAACTTATTTAGAGCTTCTAACAATACTTATCTTAAAATTATCATATGATTATACTTTCCAAAGGAAGCCCCTGATTTGAAAGCATTGACACCCTATAATACTACTAATTAAAAATGATTCCAACTACTATGTTACTAAATTTTCTCATTTAAAATGTAAATGGGACTGTTAATAACTTTATATTGTTGTCATTAACAAGACAAAACAATCATTAATGGCTATTTTATCACAAAGTTTAAAATCTCCTATAAAGCTTGCACAATGAAATAGGGCATTCCTGATGCAGAAAATTAACTTTGCCATAACACAAATTAAATAGGCTAACGCCTAAACAAAAAAATGTTTTGAAAACAAAACATTAATGAAATATGGTATGAATTCATTGTGCTACATTCAAAGCTGATTTTCTTAATTGATTTAAAGTATCTATACAAGTCTAGTTTGTCAAGTAAAGATAATTTAGGTAAACCTAACACTACTTATGAAACAAACATTAAATCAAATATGCTAATGTTACAAAATTCACAAACAGAAAAAAAAATTTTAAATTATCTATAGGCTAAATTGCTTTGATTATATTACCTTCTACACTTCATATGTTTTCCACATCAATATCATCTGATGTCGATACTACTGATGGTGCAATAATAGTCATTTTTTCCCAGTCAATTCTGGAAAGTTCAGGAGAAACCTGAAAGAGCATTACAAAACTCATACATAATTTTTCATTAACTTAATAATTAAGAGAATAATTTATTTTCTTAACCTAGCACAATATTTGTAGGTTAGCACTATGAATTTACAAAAAGTTAATGGATTTTGTGTAAATTTAAAAAAAAATTAAATTTACAGCATAATCTAGTAGTTATTTTATAGTAATCTATATTAATTTAAATGAACTCAAGTCACTATTGCTTGGTTACATCCCTGCACTGAAGATTCCTGAAAAAGATTTCTAATATAATCATACAAACTCGAAAAACAAAAACTGTTCAAATGATTAACATTGACTAATATAATCCTGATTATAACGGTATTATAACTAGCAAATACATTACGGATAATTCATCCATACTCTGTATCATTTAAATCTACTATTAAGTATAACACACCCCATAAAATATTTTAGAATATTAAGATACTAATTTTTTAAAATTTCATGTGATATTAGTTGAGTATCATTTAGGAGGTTAAACAATATAAATACAATTCTACACATTAAGTTACAGATTATAAATACAGATAATAAGAAATTAAATAAAAATAACACTATAGGCCTACATCAATTATCGGGTTTAAGAACCTGCTGCTGTGAGCAGTGATAATTTTAGTTTAGTGAGCTTTAATCAGACTTGCATGCAATAATAAATTTTACATAAGATAAAAGAACGATGCTTTCTTTAGTCACCAGCAAAACCTTTTCTGTCTGCAAGTTAATATTATAAAATTTAAAAACAGCACTATTTTATTAAAAAATTTAATCGAGATTAAAATGCATGTTTAAGTCAAAAATTAAAGAAGTCACAGGTAAAATTCCCTTTTCAATTTTTCTTTTACCTGACAAATGTTAGGCCTTAATTTTTAAAGCGGAGCTGTGTTAAAACAAAATTTTTATTACAAATATATTACAATTTAATGGACTCAATGGTATGAAAGTAACTATGTGTACAAACAATTACAACAGTTTGCTTCAGTGAGGATATAGTACACATAGGCCTATATTATAAATTTTGTTATATTAGGTCTTAAAATTAACCTTAACTTTCTACCGTAAGTCATATCTTATCAAGTAATTACGTTTCTCTGAAAAATGCTGAATTTGAAAGTATATTTAGAGTAATATAGCTGGACTGAAGAATTAAATAAAATATGTAACTAGTTAAATACGAGCAGAGTTCAAATTAAATATATTATGGTAAGGCCTATCATCTTGTGTTAGGTAGGACGACATTTTACGAATAAAATGACTTACAAATTGGATAATTACACAAATATAGGTAGGCTAGAGTAGTAATTGTCAGACTTACAGGAGTATCTATAATAAAGAAAAATTATTTAATTAAATTGCAGTCAGTGCCTTACAGGGACTTTTTTTAAAATGAGTTAATTACCCCTTGGGTAATTATGAAGATTCTCATCAATGCTGATATTGCGCTGATATATTTTTTATTCTTCTATGTTATATAAACACGAGAAAAATAATTTTAAACGGCGGTCGAACCTATTTACGGAGACAAAAAATTAAATTTTTACTCCCATAAGAACGCATGGTGTTAGCCTAGGTATATTGTATTAATTAAATTAGAATGTTAATTTGCTCCATTATTAAATTTTGGACAGAACACAGTGATATTATGTATAGTTGGGTCTATAACAGGTAGTGTTACAGACCCAAAGTAATCTAGACATTCATACATAACCTAACACAGCTAATTTCCTACAAACAACGGACAACATACACTAAATAAATGATCATCTTACCTTTCATTATTATTCCTAGCGCCTCCAACATCTTTTTACTTCGACTTGCAATCGCAAACACTTCATACGAACAACAAAATTCTGTCCCACACACCTTAACAAACGAAAACAAATTACCGCACAGCGCCAAATAAACTAATGGCCGGTCGCAATATTTCGTTATACCAACTAAATAGAATAAAAACACACTTCCCTCTGTATTGTCAGTCTTTTGTACACATGTTAAAAATTTTATAGAATAATTATTACGAATGCCAATATGGCCGACTAACTACACATATTTCATTATATACATTTGTATATTTCGATCTAGTTCTGATGCTTCAGCGTACCGCAAAAATACGATGTATAAAATTTTGTATAAGTTTTTCGTACGCTGACACACCATAACTTGGTCAAGGTAACTTCAACACCTAAAAATGTACTTATATAAGTTCACCAAATTTGTTGTAGATACCCTGGGTAAAAATAGGGGTGTGTTAAAGAAATTATGCGGCGCTAAGTGTATATATATATATATATATATATATATATAAATCGGTTTATAACGTTATCCTACGTCTTCCGATCCCTAATCTCCATTGGTCTCGATCCAAACAAGATTCTTCTTCCAATTTCCGGTCTTTCATTGCCCGATTGATCCCTTCTATCCAACTCAACCTAGGTCTTCCTCTTCGCCTACGACCATACCAAAATTCCCAAAATTTGCTTGGGGGAGTCGATTATCCGGCATTCTTTGCACATGTCCAAACCATCTTAGCTGTTTTGTTTTTATGTCGTCAACAACAGAGCACTGTATGTCCCCATTATATCCCGGATTCTGAAGTTTCTTACTTTTTCCAGTTTTGACCTCCCTGTTAGCTCTTCTCCAATAATCCATCTCTGTAGCCTCCAACAACTTTTCTGTTCTTTGTGTTATTGGCCATATTTCACACCCGTATGACGTAATTGGTTTCACAATTGCATTGTGTATACGATGTTTATTTTGTTTTGATATTTGTTGGTCTCACAATATGTTGTTCAGCAATGCTATTGATTTTCTTCCCAAGTTATTTCTTTCTCTTATCGCTTTATCTAGACTACCACCTTGTGTAACTGCTGTTCCTAGATATTTATAGCTACTGCAATTTATTATTTCTTGTTCATCTTCTAAAATTAAATTCTTCTGTTCCCCACCAATTATACTCCGTTTTCTTTGTGTTTACTTCAAGGCCCCATAGCTTATATTCCTCTATAAGTTTTCGTGTTATGTATTCCATGTCGTGATAGTCCAGTACCGTCATTAATTCTAACTGTTGTTATTCCTTTTCTTTTCAATCCAGTAGTTCTTGTTGTCATAGCAGCCTTTTTTATCACTTTTTTTTTGTATGATCGTTAAAATAACCGCTAACCTGTTGCAATATAACGCGCTGAACTAAACTATAAACAGTAGTTTAATTTTTTTATTTTATAACTGTGATCCTGAAGACATGTTGTGTTTCGTGAAGTTAGTACAAACTAAATTAAGTATTGTATATAATTTTTCAAATACAAAACAAAGATACAGGTGTAACACTAGTTTATATTTAGTGACGTCTTTGGCACCAGTGTTTTATTTGGAGCCTTAGACTGGTAACAGAGAGAGAGAGAGAGAGAGAGAGAGAGAGAGAGAGAGAGAGAGAGAGAGAGAGAGAGAGAGAGAGAGAGAGAGAGAGAGAGAGAGAGAGAGAGAGAGAGAGTTGTTGCGTTGGTACACCATAATAAATTTATCATAATGTAGATTGCACACTAATTTTAAAAGTAAAGGTACTGAAACAACGTCTTTTCGTAACATCTTTTAATAAGGATATGTGATCAGTGACAAAAAGTACTCGTAATAGAAATAATAGAACTACTATTAATGTATGAAAATATTTTAAAAATAAATTACTATACCATATACTATGTAAATTCGCTGTTTTGAGTATAATATGTTTCCATAATTGCAAACTGTGGCGAGAGAATTATTGGTTATCGTGTAATGAGCAAAATGTCCGGTCTTAACCTAAAATAAACGCAAAGGACTGTTACATTAATTATTAAATCACAAGCGTTCCAGAGCAAAAAACATTCTTTACGTCATAAGAAAATAATATTCCTACGAGTAGCAGACTGTCAGGGTTACTAGACTCAACAAGTGTAACATTATGGTTAACTGTGTTAGCAATGCAATCAATGTTACACTGTTGCTAACTGATTTACAATGTAAACTTATGTTTTAATTTCTAATTATAAATTTAGTTTCTATAAGCAAAAGAGTAATCTAAATAAAACTTACATTACAAGCCGGCATATCAGGGCTTAACAATATAATGACCTACTTGTATTGAACAAAGTTGATTATTGACTGCACTAAGGAAACAGTATAAATTTTATTAAACTTTTTGGCTAAGACCCCTGAAGTTACTTTCAATTTTTTTACTGTATCTATCCTAATTCTAGTATCTTAACGTGCATAAATATTTGTTAACATTTATTTATGTAGTAATTTAAGTTTATTGTATTTAATTGTATTAAAATAATCAAAGCACTTCTGAAATAATCTAATTTCGTCACTAAGATTTTAAACAAAAAATTTTGAATTTTTGTGTTAAGTTGTACTGATTTTAATTTTCGCTGTTTAATGGTTACAATCAATACGAAATAAAAATAAATGTGATTATGTCACGAAATGTGTAAATCATAAAATATACATTGTAGCATGACAGATAATCCACTAAGTAATATTTCCATTATGATCATAATTACATTTAAATTAAATTAACTCAAAAGAAAGTTCGAAGGAAAATAATTAAATATCAAAGGAAAACACCACCATAAAAGAAAAGTATAATTAAATTATAAAAATGCAACAATAAAGTATCAACAAAATTAAATCCAAAGAAACTAATATAAAATCAGGAGAGTACCCAGGTAGGTTAGGAGCAGGTAATAAAGAAGATACCCCGAACCAACCAAAGGACATAATGAAACCAACTTACCTTGGAAAACCCAAGAAAGAAGAAATGAAGAAAAGAAGATGTAGGATGGGAGAACTACGAGGAATACCCATGAAAAACCTAGTAATAACAATAACAAACCCCGAACCAAATTTTAATGTCACCCCAAGAAAGTATAACACCCCAAAACCTCATAGAAATGTAAAATAATTATAAACAAAAGTGTTTAGTAGTAAATAGAAGTGCACCAACTAAAGTTATTATGTAATAAAATAAACAAATCTTCACAGTCCCTTATAACTAAAAGTTTGGTCTTAGAATATTGTAAAACTCAAATATAAATCAGAACCAACAGTGTAAGTGTACAAGTGCAAGTGAATTCTATATAATAAACTTCAAGTAAAAAGGTGTAACTGATATTTTAACTATGTACAATTAAATAACTTTAAGTTTTATATAAATATAGAGATGACATATCATGAAGTATTAGTATGAAAATATTTCTAATGTTTCATAGAAGAGGCCACATCTTTTTATCAAAAAACATTAATAGAAATGTAAATGATAAAGAGAGCAGGTGGGGGAATAATTACAGTGACAGGGATTAAAATGTAATACACAATAAACAGAAAGGACTGTAATTAAATTAAGTTTAACAGAAAAAATAAAAATCAAATGGCTAATTATGTTTGTGTTTAGAGCCTATGAACTCCACATTTCAAAGTGGTAATAGAATAAGAATTATAATTAGTATAAGAATGTTTATTATGTATAACAGTGTTCATACAGCCTAAAATGTTTCTGTATGTATACTGTACTAATTTATAAAATGTTTTTTATGTATTTTTAAAAATTGTTAAAACTAAAATGTCTAACTTTAAAGACTAATAATTAATTTTCAATATTGTTTTTATAGTATGAGCAGGAATACAATGCTACATGTTCCAATAGTTATATAAGGAAATTTTATTTAATATTGTGTTAACTTTAGAAAGTCAGAAAGGGTATAGAAATAGTATTATTAAAAAACCAGTATATGTAAAACAATAGAATCTAGGCCATATAGTAAATTCCAATAACATTATAATTGAGTAAGGAAGATAAATAAACCAAGCAAATTAATGAGATTTATATAAGGTGGATCAATCACCAACTACTATAACTGAAACTATATTTTAAAAGAATAATATAAAAAAGATGTATAAAATTATTAGAAATTTCCAAAATGTAATACCTAATAATTTCAAAGGAGGAATAGTAAATTCATGAATTACAACTAAAAGAATGATCAATTGATAAATTTGTAAGAAATTGAGGAAAGGTAAAGAGTTATATCAATCTGAAATGTATTATAATCATATTTATAACACCTAAGATGGCTAAAATTTTGGACAAGGACAGGAAACAGATATTGAGCCTATATTTCCAAAATGACAGAAATATAGCAATTTTGACAAAAAATTTATAAATATGGACTATTGTACGTCAAATTAAGCAGAAGGAGTTAAAGAAACCAATTATGTAAGTACTAGTTCACGAAAGCAATCAATAATAAAAATTTATTCTGAACATAATGTACTTTAAATCACATTCATGGGAAGTGAGTGATGATTGAAACAATGCTTTTCTAATATTAACTTGGCAAGATATTTCAGGAGACGAAGGAAGTAAAACAGTTCTTAATTAACATTCGAAGCGAACGGTTGATATAAGCTCGCGCTAGGAACCTGTATACCGAATTTTAATGGCGAATAAAGGTTAAGCATAAAATCAGTGAACAACCGAGAGTTACCGAAATTGGTATATTAAACATAAAATCAGTGAACAACACCACCACAAACAGTGAAAACAAACCATACGTAACCGAATACAAGTGAAATAAACCCATAAAACTATCAAACATTAATAATTCACATTAGAAACGAACTTCACGATTTTTCGACATATACGCTACAAAGGTGAACACACATAATACCAAACATTTAAAGCCAGTGAACACAGAACACTTAACCAGGACACCTCTAACAACACAATAGACATTATCCAATATTACGGAGAACAGAAAGCAGTTGTGAAGGCAATTTTATTGTCAGAAAATCCAGCGACGCCATTTCTGTTTTACTGCAGTAGCGAAGTCGCCGCCATGATGGTTCCCAGGATGCAAAGCGCCTACATTGAATAATTTCATCCAGTCACCATTGGGTATAAAATTGTGCATTATATACATTATATCTTATTATCCAATTGTGTATTTATTAATTATTAAGAATTATTTTGTAAATATTATACTTTCTATGCTTGCCCCTTCTCTGACTATTATAATTATAACCGTTTCAAAGAACCATTCGAAAATATTTATATAATATAACCTGTATTGAGAATCGATTACCCCTGTGAAAGAGTCGACCTTTATATAAATATCGATTTTAAATCGATATTTTCACAATAATTGTCAATAAATCATAATAATTCAATTATCTGGTTTTAAATTTATTGCACAAGGTAATATAAGAGTTTTAATTAACCACAGGACTAACTGGAAGGCGACCATTACTAAAGGAGAGTAATATACTTGAGATTCGAAGAAAATCGCCAATCGATTAGTGAAGTGAGACAGTCTTATTAACTCCGGATTTATTTACAGTTAACCAGAAGTGAATATATTGACATAAAAAACTTACAGAATTTTAAATTTTCGACGAAACCACATTACAAGAATTATTTCTTAAATATCTGAACATAAAACAAACATAAAAAATTTTTTTGTTTAATTTTTTTTTAAATTAAACCAACTTTTTTTTAATTTTTGTACAGAACAAAGATAATTATTTGTAACCGCATATAACAGCGGCTGGTTACAACATTATTGATCAAAATGAATGTATTTTAGATAGACTTTATGGATGTACAGTAACGATTGTAGACACATGAATTAAAATGATAAGAAATAAAAAAATAAGAAAGACTTTTAAAGACATTTATTTGCAAACATTATAGTTAACCATAACGAAATGAAGGAGATTGTCAGTGATAAAATCAATAATTTTGGATGTTCGCTTAACCATGTTTTAAACGATTTATGTTTGAATGTTGTAAGATTCAATGACAACAAATGGTGACAAGTAAATTTAGTTACGTGAATAATCTAGAATAAAAATTCCATTATACTGATTAAAAAAGTAAATTACTCTGTTATGTTTAAACATTTACAGGCCTATATGTATTCGAGGCCTACATTCTGGGACATACTTAGTTAAGTTAAATTTGTAAAGGCTAGTATAGTTTATAAACTTAATTACGATTTAAAAATAAATAAATTTGATTTTTATATTTCAAATAATGAACTATATTACATATAAAGCCTACAAATTGGACTTCATCTGCGATAAATTTAGATTTGTCAAGTTTCAGAGCGATATTATTGTCAGATAGCTTTTGTAGCACATGCTCCACTCTATTGCAATGTTCGTCCCAATTCGATGAAGTAATTATTAGGTCATCGACGCATACGGTTGTGAATTGTAATGCTTCTTGACCTAGTATTTGGTCCATGCATTTAACAAATGTGGCTACGGAATTGATAAGTATAAAGGGTAGTCTTTTGAGTTGATAGTTTCTCCCGTCAAAAATAAATTCCATATATTTACGACTATCAGGGTGCAGTTCTACTTGCCAATATCCGCACAGTGTATCCCAAGTGCTAATGAATTTAGTTCCATGAAATTTTTTAATATAAGTTTTTATTTAATAAAAGTAAATATAAGTTTTTAATATAACCTTACTTTTCCTGATTATTTTTACATAATCCCGTTTATGTTTTTATTTCACTTAATTTTATATTGTCACTCACACTAATAAAGTTGATTTTATTGTTATTTGGTCACTTTATATAAAATACATGCCATTCTCACCTTTTGGCTATGCTAGGTTCACCAAACTTTACATTTTTATCATTGTTTACACTGTGTCATTTGCACTGTTTCATTATTATTATTTATCACTTTTCTATTCACTTATCTCAAGGGAACTTGACTGCCTCACAACAGAAGAGGAGGTCCGTAATGCCGTCAAACGCGATGCAGATGATTTGGCTGGGACATGAGAGTGACGCTGACGAAGGCAAACACCAGGGAGCAGAAGATGGCGATTGTGGAGCTGGGGGAGCGAGGAGCTGCTAAACTCCTCGAAACTGGCCGCATAAAGATCGGATGGGTGTATGGAAGAGTGCGCCGAAGGTCCCTGGTGATTCGCTGTTACGCCTGCTTTGGTTTTGGCCATCGTCAGGCGGACTGCAAAGGGCCCGACAGAAAGAAGGCGGGTATATGCATACAGTGTGGCTGTGCAGGCCATCTGAAAAAAACTGCCAAGCTGAGCCGAGGTGTTTCCTCTGCGAGGAGCGTGGTTTGGACTCCGATGCTCTGAAACATGTTCCCGGGTCGGGTATCTGTGCGGTCTTTCGACAGGCGCTTGGGAGGGCCCAGAGCAGGCTTGGCCGATGAAGATTCTCCAAGAAAACCTGCATAGAAGCAGGACGGCGGACGCCCTCCTGGAACAGCTGAAGCTGGACGTGGGTGCCAATCTTCTGATCATCAGCGAGCAGCACTACAATAGAGAGGAACCGGGATGGTATGCTGACTTACTCGGGAAGGCTGCAATCTGGATTCCCGACTCGACCGTGCCGCTCCCTTCAAGCCATGGTGCCGGAAGTGGTTTCGTGTGGGTGAGATGCGAGGACATCACTTATGTGAGCTGTTACCTCACCCCTAACGAGACCATCCACGAAATTCGTGAGAAAGTGGAGAAATTGGAAGACACGATTCGTAAGATGGAAGGACTCTGCGTGGTCGCTGGAGACTTCAACGCCAAAGCGGTAGAGTGGGGCATGCCTGCGACGTGCGCCAGGGGACGGTACGTGTTAGAGATGGCAGCAAGATTCGGGCTCGCGGTGGGCAATGTGGGCGGTGTCTCAACTTTTAGAAGACCTGGTTACGCCGAGACAATCCCGGACATTACTTTGGTGTCAGACGCATTGGCGCACAGCGTCATGAACTGGGAGGTGCTGGAAGATTATACTGGTAGTGATCACCAGTATATCACTTATACCCTGCGGATAGTTCAGCATTCGCCCATAGCTGAATCCAGCCGAACACCTGGCTGGAACGTGTCCAAACTGGACGTGGAGTTGTTGCAGGATGTCATCTCGATCGGAAAGGGGGCGGTGATGAACAGCTTGGGTCCGACAGAGGAAGTCGGTGCGACAATGTGTCTCATAAGGAATGCCTGCGATGTGTCTATGCCCAGGAGAGCGAGACGCGCGGGGGAAGACAGTGGCGTACTGGTGGACAGACGAGATTGCTGACCTCAGGAGACGTTGCTTGCGCTCGCGTCGCATGGCGACCAGAAAAAGACGGAGAAACGCGATTGCAGCACCCGAAGCGCAAGACGAATATCGGCTCGCCAGGAAAAGACTGAAGGAGGCCATCAACAGAAGCAAGCGGCTCAAGTGGGAGACACTCAGGAGTGATCTAGATTCTGATCCCTGGGGTCTGGGGTACAGGCTTGTAATGAGCAGGCTTGGAGCCCAGCCTCGTAGCCCAAGGATGGACGAAAATCGGATGCGCTTTATCGTGGACGGTCTATTTCCTCGTCACCCACTGAGAGATCGTGAGGAATATCCAGGCCCATTGGAAGACGTCCCGATTTTCAGCGAGGACGAGCTGTCTCTAGCTGCTAGCTCCCTGCGCAACAAGAAGGCACCAGGGCCGGATGGTATACCTGCGGAAGTGCTGAGGGTGGTCGCTAGATCCTGCTCCCAGGTGCTACTCAATATGTACAACCGCTGCCTCAAAGACGGAGTCTTCCCGAAGAGGTGGAAGATCCAGAGACTATCTTAGTCGGCAAATGGAAGGGCGGTCCGAATTCCCCGTCGGCATACAGACCTCTTTGTTTGCTGGACACGGCGAGGAATCTACTGGAACGTCTACTCAGGCCTCGCCTAGTAGCGGCAATTCAGGATGCGGGAGATCTGTCAGCGAGGCATTACGGGTTCAGAACGCCCAGATACACCATTGGAGCCATACAGGAGATCTTGAATGCCGTCTCAGTGGCCCAGCGGGGTAATCACTTCTCCAGAAGGATGGTGCAACTCGCTACACTGGACGTACGCAACGCCTTTAATTCGGCCAGGTGGACAGACTTGCTAGCGGCTTTGGAGGACGTCTTTCAAGCACCGGACTACCTCCTCCGGATAATACGAAGTTGCCTGAGGGACAGGGAGCTCCGGTACGGCACAGCAGATGGGCCACGCAGCAGAGAAATAACAGGAGGCGTAGCTCACGGCTCTATCTTGGGCCCCTACGTGTGGAATGCCTTCTATGATAGAATCCTCCGGATGGAGATGCCAGATGATACCTTTCTGGTAGCATATGCTGATGACGTGGCTGCCGTGCGTGATCACCGCGAGAGACGCAGAGGAGGCGCAGCGCATGCTGAACCAGGTCATGCGCAGGGTCCGCATCTGGATGGAAGAACACGGTCTGAGCCTTGCGACGGAGAAGACAGAGCTTGTGCTGCTCACTCGAGGACGTATACCCACAATCACACAGTTCGTGGTGGGGGAAAAGGCGATAATATCAAAGCCAGCGGTGAAGTATCTAGGGGTGCACCTGGATACTAAGCTTTCCTACTGGGAGCAAATTCGATGTTCCTCGGAGAAAGCCGCTAAGGTCGTTGCTGCGCTGAGCAGGCTAATGGCAAATGTCGGAGGCCCAGCTGCAGGAAGACGGCGACTGCTGATGTCGGTGACCAACTCGATTCTCCTCTACGGATGCGAGGTCTGGGCCGACGCACTGAAGCAAGAAAAATACCGCAAGCAGATGGCCGCGGTACAACGAAGAGGAGCACTTCGGATTGCAAGCTCCTACAGAACGGTGTCGGAACCAGCAGTGTTGGTCGTCGCTGGAGTAATGCCAATAGATCTGATGGCTGTGGTGATGAGGAGGGTCTACACGACCAAGGAAGACTTGGGGTTTGTAGAAGCAAGAGCAGTGGCCAGGGCACACTCCATGCGGAGCTGGCAACTACGATGGGAGCAGGAGAGTCGAGCTAGGTGGACAGCGAGGCTGATTGGAATGGGTGGACAGAACGCACGGCGAGGTAGATTATTACCTTACTCAATTCCTGACAGGGCATGGTTATTTTTGTGCATACCTGCGAAGGATGGGTAAGATGGAGGATCCGTCGTGCGTTTATGGCGACTCAGACTCTGATGACGCTCATCATACTTTTTTCGAGTGTCAACGGTGGGTGCTGGAGAGGCGAGGACTGGAATCGGAGATTGGTCCCATGACGCCTGATAACATCATAGGCGTCATGCTCAACAGCAAAGAGAACTGGGACATGGTTGTGACCTTCGTGAGGATGGTCCTGCTGCAGAAGAAGCCTGAACTGGACCGTCTCACAGGTCGATGATATAGATAAAGCTGTAGAAGTCTAGTAGGCGCAATACGAGGTGCCACCCTGAAGCCATACGAATAGTTGTTCCAGGGGGGTTCCCTGCCTGTACAGTGGAGGTTTTTTAGTGGGTGACAGTCCCACACACCGGGAGACCAGCCGGGTGTCTTCTGATGGTGCATAATGCATTTTTCCTCTCCCGCAAGAAAAAAAAAATTCATTATCTTACCTTGTATGTTTTTCGAATAAACACAATTATGAAAATAATTACCTGCTCTTTGCCATAATACTATATACTGTATGAGCTAATTACAAATCCAGTCTTAGGTTAAAGACCTAGTTTGACTTTTAGGCTTGTGTTATACAAATGATTTTGTTTAACTCTAAATGCATTTTTTACTTAGATACTACAACTTTATTATTTACAATATTATAATAAAATATACAAAATCACTTCCCTAATCGATTGGGTAATTAGTACGTCAAAGACACCGTCCAGTCTATTCCTTTATTATGTCTGTTTGTAAAGTTATTTACTATGTTTGTTTACAAAGCTAATTCCTGTTTTTAATTTATTCATGCATCTGCAAACTACTTATTTTTTACTTATGGTTTATTGTTTTAGTTATTATAATTCTTCCTTATATAATTATTTTTGGTTGTTCTCATTTGATTACTTATTCTTTATTGCGTTCCTCATTCAGTTACATAGGCCTAGTATTTATCTGTTTGATTAGTTTTACTATAAATTTTAATGATTAAATTGAGTTTCCTTTTTTGAATTATGTTGTGATGCTACAATATATATATATTGCAATACAACAAATAGAAGGCATAGTATTAAAAACACAATAATATGAGAGCCTTTTATCTGGAGTAAAGTATATTTTTAAACAAATTTAAATATGGTCTGTAATTGAAGAAAAATTATTTATTCTAAATTTAATAATATCTGTAAATGATTTTAATGTTTCTTTTCCTTAATAGTCTATTTTACTTGATCGTTGACTTCCTGACGAAACCGTTGGACCGTTTCACTGCCACCTCTCGCTGCCTGTTGAATCTGCTCCTCTGATGACACGTGGAACTCTCCGCACAGACGCACTCACGCCGATACACCGATAGCGTTTATCTCGTTACTCAGGGCTCGATAATGGGTGTAATTTAAATTAATGCAGTTTCGGTGTATTGTACGTACACCTTTCCGTGTCTTGATGTGTCCTCGCTTTCAACCAGATGTATTTCGGTAAATACATCTGACCCTATGAGTAAAATCATCACTAACACGATAAAGCACTATTTAATTAATAATTTAATTTATTTTAGTTCTAGTACCCAATGGATTTTAGCAAACGGGCAACTCGTTGCTAAGATTCCGTACTCGTAACTCTTATGTAGAACGTATACTGATACGACAAACTCGCACAGAGACAACGTCTGTTAAGGCCGAGCTATTAGGGAGAGCTGACTGAAACTTCCTTCGCGACGAACCAATCCGAATGAAAATTGGAGCCTCTGATTGGTCAAAACTCCTAACACGTGATTGATGGGTTAGATTGGTAGCAGAAGTCCTGATCAATTTGCCTGAAAACTGCAAAACCATGTATAGATTTTATCTAAAAGTTTTATGACTTTCAGAAATAAGGATTCTTTAGAAGATGAATTCTGTTAAAAAAAAAATACATATTAAGATAATATGTTTTGAGTCTTTGAAATAAGAAAATGTAGCGCTAATTTAGAAGCATGAGCTGTCCAAGTCTCAATTCAATACGTTAATTTATACCAGAGTTATTCATGTAAATACGAATAACACGCGCACACGCGCAATCGCGCACTAAATTCGCACTTGACATGACAGAAAATAAATTTATGGGCATTTTGACATACAACAGTTAATTACCCATTTCTTATTTCAAAACTTATAGCTACTTTACAACATTTTAACAAAATCAATTTTCAACATGTCTATAACGTCATAAATTGGTATAAAAGTATGTAGTCCTAGCTACAAATACGCTTTCGGCGACGTTCCAATGCAATATGTGTGTGTGTGTGTGTGTGTGTGTGTGTGTGTGTGTGTGTGTGTGTGTGTGTGTGTGTGTGTGTGTGTGTGTGTGTGTGTGTGTGTGTGTGTGTGTGTGTGTGTGTGTGTGTGTGTGAATACGTATATTTTACATAATAAAAAATGTAAAATACACGAATATGTTATATGTATTATCAGTTATCCATTAATGGTCTCGTTTTGTCGCCTGAAGGAGGCTATTATATATTGCGCATTATATGTTAATATGTGCCATGAGTGAACGAACTCTGAAGTCTTTTAAGCATCTCCATAGGTATAACAAGGTCTGTTTTTTGTTTTGTTTAGTGAGATTGTCGACACTGACTTATTGAAACTACTAACTTCATAGAAAATATGGGCTGTAATGTTAAAGGAAAAAGCATTTATAAAACATACGCCCCTGAGGGTGTTACTGAAATTGTTTTTCCCAAAATTGTTTTAAAGCTTGCCGTCTTATATCCCTTTCTTAAAAACACTGTGATGTTCTTTCTGTTATAAGAATGGAAGTAATCTCGTGAACCATACAAACATCAGTTTTTACTTGGAAACCAAACAACGCAGATTTACATTGAGTTGTAGATTATAACGTTTTTTTTTTGGAAACAACACTTGGTTAAATAAATTAAATACTAAGTAATCAAACCACTCACACAGCAATACTTTTAAAAATGATTCTTCATCTTATGTCTAATATTCTTGTGCCAACGAATTTAGTGATATGAAACCTCTAACACACACACACAGAACATTACAATGAACAGAGAAATATTTTTAATGTTTACATTAATTTTTTATGTACAGAAATATAATTAATTTTAAGAAAAGGTTAACATAAATAAAATTAAACACTGTTTTTAACAAATCCTTCTAATTCTGTATGGACAAACATGGAGTGTATAAACATGAAAATTATTTACAAGTACGCACAACCTAAAGCACAAGTACTGATTGTCTAACAATGTTAATTGATCCTTCAGAACTAACAACAAAAATTACCAACTGTCGTTAACCTTAAATGTTATACTGATGCTTTAGTTAGTAATTATGAATATTGAGACATCCAACTAAACTGCAGCAGTGAAAGAAAGTAGAACTTTATCACGTTATATAATTACACAATATACAAAAATCTACAATACTAAATCTTCAACTACAGTTGAGTTATATTAAGCCGCGGCCACACTGTATTTTTTATGCCCTCCAACGTTGGACACATGAACATTTGTCACACTGTATGCCAGTAACACAGGTGTCGAGTACCAAACACTAGCGTTGAAAGACATTCGCACTGATGCCGATTTTCTGGGTCGCGTCAGAGGACTTCCCAACCTTGAAATGTGTTCTCCCCTTCTATTCTTGTCATAGCCACAGTGATGGCTTTAGATTAGATTAATTAGGCCTAGTAAGATTCTTTTTAAATAAATCAGCTTTCAGTATTCATACTCATTTCTATATTGAATATGCTTTTCCTCTGATTCGTCATTACAATAGAGACTACTGTAATGCGTGTTTAACGTTGGCAATGAAATGAGTTCGAACTGGTGTCGGTTTTCTATGCGTGCCAAAAGATCACCCAACCCTAGTATTCAGATCAACACTATTATTTGAAAAATGTTTTCTATATAATAAATTACAGGAATGAACAATATATAAATAATTATATAAAAATTTAAGTAAGTTTAAAGATTCAGCAAATAATATCTTTTTGAATAGTATAACAGGAATGTAAATTTATTGGAGAAGAAACAAGCTTCAGAAGCCTTACACGTTCAGGAAAAAAATTATCGAGCAGATTAGAGATTGGCATAGATAGAACCCAAACTTCAATAATTGAATGGGATTATGTGCATGGAAAAAATGCAGTAAAGGTAACATAAAATATGGAATTGGCAGCCAGCAGTCAAAAGGGTCTACAGAATATCTATGTAGGAAGATTAGAAAGGTGCTAATTTGAAGACGAAAATTTCGGAAAATTAAAGCTAGAAAGAGAGAAACGCCGAATGCTGTAATTAGATTTGTGCATTTGTGCATGTTAAGAAGTTGTGCAGTGTTTGTTGTTTTATAAATGTTGCTAGTTTGATGAAGACGTGTTGTTAAACGTTCCATAATTGATTGTCCTTAATGAAATGCAATAAATTTAAGAAATCTTTAGTTTTAGTCTGACTGCTTTAACTTACTAAGTCTACATATTTGGTTTGTAGAATGCGTATGTATCTTACATCAAATCAAATTATGATATATATTATAAAGTCGCTGAGAAAAATGTGTATGTCACCTAACTTAGAAATGTGAGAGGTGTAGCGTTATTAACTCAGCTGTGTGGTTGTGTTAATCTCGCTGTCAATGACACATCTGAGTGTGTGCCTTTTTCGTCTATAAATATCTTCACTGTTATCCAACAAATTAATTGCCAGGTGATTTGGATGCTTTCCTAATTTGGAGATGTGAGTCCTGTAGAGGCGCATGATTTCTTCTCTCACGGTTGGAACTTTGAGGGCGCGGTGTATAGAGTTGTTGGAGACAAACCATGGAGTGTCGACTATAGATCTTAATGTTTTGGACTGAAAGCGCTGGATAATCTCAATATTGCTCGTACTAGCAGTACTCCAATGTTGAATACCATAAGTCCATACCGGTTTAAGAATTGTTTTATAGATTAACAGTTTGTTGACGAGACTTAACCGTGATTTTCTGCCTATAAGCCAGTAAATATTTCTGACCTTGTGATTAAGTTCAATCTTCTCAGATGTTATATGTTTTTTCCAAGTTAGTCTCCTGTCCAGATGCATCCCAAAGTACTTAGCACTTTCAGCTTGCGGTATAGGTTGATCGTTAATTGTTACTGGAGGGCAGTTTGCCTTACGTGTGGTGAAGGTAATGTGTACAGACTTGGACGAATTGATTTTCATGCGCCATTTATCAAGTCATAACTAAACGTTGTTTAATGATTCTTGTAGTAGGGCCTATAAGATATGCTATTGAGGGGTCGGAGTGTGTCGCTAGAATTGTTGGAGTGTCATCGGCGTAGGTAGCAACAGTGGTTTCACTTGCTGACGGTAAGTCCGAGGTGAACAGGAGGTAGAGCAGAGGACCCAGGACACTACCCTGCGGAACACCTGACCCCACAGGTAATAGGGGAGAAGTAGCATCCGAGTACTTGACTTGAAACACTCTGCCCACTAAGTAGGAATGTAGAATACGATAACAATAATGTGGCAGATTTTTCTTTATTTTGTATAAGAGTCCAAGATGCCAGACTTTGTCAAAAGCCTGGAAAACGTTAAGAAACACACCTGAGCAGAACACCTTCGATTCCAACGATTTATTGATAACATTTGTTAGTCTGTGTATTTGATCTACCGTAGAGTGCTTTTCTCGGAAGCCAAATTGGTGATCCGGAATTAGGTTGTTTTCTACAATTGTTGGGATAAGTCGTTTTACAAACAGCTTCTCAAAGATCTTACCAAGTACGGTAGAAGGCTTATGGGTCGATAAGAAGAAGGTTCTTGAGGGTTTTTACCAGGTTTTAAGACCATGATTACTTAAGCAGATTTCCAGAGAAGAGTCTGAGTATGGCGTTGAAAATATATGTTATTAACATTAGTAAGTGGGGAAATACAGGAGCACATGATTTTTATTGGCAATCGATTGAACCGTTCTGCAGAAACCTTTCATATTAAAAGTGTACCGCACAATTTTGAAAACTATTCCCATTGCAACTTTACATTTAAAAGAGGAATGACGGATACTGTTTAAATAACGTATTACAGTACGGCTGTAACTAATAAATATTGTTAAATAAGAGGTACTAATAACCCTTAGTGTTAAAAAAAAACAATAATTTTTTGCCTAAATGTTAATATGTTAAGAAACAATATTATAACTCTAAATTAGGCAAGTATTATTTTGAAATTAATAAAAAGTTATATTACTAAAATTTTAAATTAATTAATAATAATTATTTATAATAATTAGTGAAAAAATAAATTATTGTGAAATTCCAAATTTGTTGTTAAGACACTGTTATAACTCTGCATTTTACAATTATTTTTGCCTCACGTATAACAATATTTTAACAGATGCAAATTATGTTTTGAAAAAAATGTGTTATTAAAGGCTTTTATTGAAAATCTGAAATGTGTTACATAACCGGAAACACTTTACTCACGTGTAGTGTTTGCAGTTTAATAATTTTTAGTACATTTAAGTTGGTTAATTATGTAGAGGAATCTTTTAGAGTTTAATATTTGGATATACCATATTGTAAAAAACAATTAGAGAAGTTTTAGTATGGAATAAACTTTATGGTTCACTAAACTAATTAAAAAAAGTAAAAAAGTAAGCCATTGTAAATATTAACTTTAAAAGTAAAACAAGAAAATGAGCGTTTTTTAAATTGCCAAGTTAATTTTTCAAGCAACATTGAAATGTGGAAAAATTTAAGAGGAAAGAACAAGTAAATTATTGGCTTTGTTTGTTTTTCGTAACTTTCCCGAATCCCTTGAATACAGTACTTTGAACAGATACATATTCCAATTCCAACTAGTATTCTTGAAACATCGGCAAACATCGTTCTACCAGAATATTGAACGTAGTAAATAATATATTTTTAGTTAATGTAAATCGTGATTTCCATTGTTAGTAAATGCAAACAAACTCGAAAAACGTTTTTAGTAAAACATTTCTAGCCTCAGTTGTTGTATATATAGATTTTTATATGATACTATTGTGTTTGAAATTAAAAAAGTAAATTAATGGAAGCAAGTAGTATTTAATGATAAATCTTATATACGCTCATTAATACATAAATGTATCACTTGTTTTCGATTCCGTGCTAGGGGCGCAACCCAATTATTAGGACAATTACCCCCTTCCCGGGTTACGCCTGCTAAGCCATTTTCCCAATCTGCAGTCGACTGCACTGCAGATCTCAGCTTTTTACGCACGATTATTTCATTCAGTTCTTAATTCTATTTCCATTATTAGTCATCATGCCGCTCTAAAACTGCACGCGCCAGAAATTCACTTCAAATAATTTCAGTAAATGATTAACTCAATAACTTATACAGTCCACTTCATCATTTCATTTCACCAGCACCTCAATAAGCGTTCCTAAGAATAACTCAAGATATTCATCGATAGCGTCTAAGATGCAACATTTTTTGGTCCTCCGGGCCGGATGTTGGTCCATTACCGTTTCAAAAATATTTCATTTAATGGGCCCAAACGACGTTTGGGTCAAATCAGAACATTTTCAAGCAGCAGATTTCTGGCCGTTGCATGCATTCATGGTTCTATAAATTACTTCATACTCGACACTGCAAGATTCTGCAGAGCAGCAACTCAGAAACAACAAGACACGGCAGGACAGCATCATTTAATCTACAAAGACGAAGTTCCACAACTTTAAAATTACACGAAAAGCTACAACTTCGAGCGTCACCCGACCAGCAGAAACAGGTGGTGCGCCAACTTCTAAGGATCGCCGAACAGGATCGAACAACGGGATAGAAGGCAGCTTCAGCACGCCGGCATTCAATATCCACGTGATTATGAACTTTCATTTTTTATAATTTTCATATATAATTGTTGGGTACGGCAAACTAATTAATATTTTCAAGCAGATTTAATAACCTTTAATATGACATCATTAATAATTTTTACAGAAACAGATATTATTATCAAGTCGTCATAAACTTATATTTTATCTAGATTTTCATATGTACATAAATTCTCATATACACAGCTGTATAATAACGCATTAAGAAATTTAAGTGTTGCGATAAGGCTATAGTGTATTGTCATTTTAAATAATTTATATTTTAGATAACTTTCATAACTATTTTTAAGCAAATTAAGTACCTATTATAGTAAGTCGTATATTAAGGTGTACACAGATCACTGGCTCGCGCGTCATATCAGATTTTAGTAAATTATTCAAAATTACAACAATTGTTCACCTGCTCTATATCTAATTACCGTTTCAAATCACATTTTACATTTCGTTCATGGCTGATGTGAAGGCGTTAATAAAGAAACGGGGCACAATTAAGGCGTCTATATCCCTTGTGAATACTTTTGCTGACAATGTCAATACGGACACAAGCGATCATCACGCTTTAAAAATTAAACTCCGCCATTTGATGGAATTGTCCGCTAAGTATGACGAAATTCAGACTCAAATTGATGCTGACGATTCCGATTTCGCATCAGTCAGTGACAGAGTTGAAACAGAGGATGATCTCTGCAATATTGAATGCAAGTTACACCAATTATTAGAGGAAGTGGAGGAGGTGAACAAGAAACCGTTGTTTCAGGCGGAAGCTACACCAATTAAAACCCCCCTATACAGTTAGAGCCGATTAAATTGCCCTGCTTCTCAGGCAGCATTATTGATTGGCAACATTATTATAATATGTTTGTAGAATTAATACACGTCAGAACTAACCTGACTGACATTCAGAAATTACACTATTTGCACTCTTCATTAAGGGATGAGGCGTTAAATGTAATAAAATCTCTTCCAATCACCCATGAAAATTATGCGGTAGCTATTGATCTGTTAAAAGCCAGGTACGACAGCAAATTAAATTTCTCAGCTTATCACATAGGGAATGTCCTGGCCGTGAACTCCATTCAACAAGAATCCATGGTTAGCATTTCCAAATTCATTGACGAGATCACTGAGAACATAAACGCTTTAAATTCATTGAATTTAACGGTAAATACATTTTAACTCATTTTAGTGCAATACTTAACGCAAAAACTCTATAACCACACATGTCGGCTCTGTAAAGAAAGCTTGTCGGACGAACGATTTCCTAATTTTAGGAATTTTATTAAACTTTTAAATAATAGAAGAAAATTATTGCAAAATGTAAACGGAGCGACCAGCTCAGTAAGCAAAATGCACGTTAGCGATAAGACTCACTATCGCAAAGCAATTAAACCGGTTAATATCACTAGGGCTGCATTCCATTCTCATATCGGCAATAACGTATGTCAGCTGTGAAAAGGTAAACACCGCCTGTCTGAATGTCCACGATTCTTAGACATGTCTCCTCTGGAACGAAAAAATATTCTAGCTAAAAATAAGCTCTGTTTAAATTGTATATGTCCAGGGCCATGATCTCGCACACTATCCTTCCAGATTTGCGTGTAGGACATGCTCTAAACCCCATCACACAATGATCCACGTATCAGGCAACAACGCTTCGTGCAGTAACAATCAGTTTGCACTAAAACTGCAAACAAACAAATCTATATTATTATCCACCGCCGTCTGCATGACAACTGATCATGCCGGTAGGAAACACCAAGTAAGGATTTTATTAGACTCAGGTTCGCAAGCTAACTTCTGCACCATGAATTTTGCACGTCGCATAAGCCTAAAACAAATTAAATCTCAAGTACCCATCACCGGTATAAATAATTCATTATCTCAAGCTGACTTCAGTACCAGGGTAAGGTTGCATTCACGTTATAAGAATTTTAGTTTAAACATACATTGCGCTGTGCTTCCCAGTATCACTAATAATCTACCTGAGGAATCATTCGATATCGCATCCCTAAATTTACCAAAAGGCATATTCCTCGCCGACCCACAACTGAACTTCTCTTCGCAGATCGACCTATTGCTTGGTGCTCAGTATTACTTACAATTAATTGAACGTGTCAAATTCATTCGTAGCCCACATTTTCCCATAATGCAGGAGACAAAATTGGGATTCAGTCTCGCGTGTAACTTGCCATTTAATGTCGACATGACAAAATCTGTCTCATCATTCATAGCATGTGAGGATAATAATGCTATTTCCTCACAACTAAAGGATTTCTGGAAGTTAGAGGACGTTGCTATTCGTGCTCCCTCCGTTGAGGACTCGGAATGCGAAAGTCATTTTGTATCTAACACTTTCCGTAATAATGATGGCAGATTTGTAGTATCCCTACCTCGCAGGTCATACAATTCTCATTTGGGCGATTCTCTGTCCCATGAGTCATCATCATGGCCCATCAGTGCCTTCGATACCCATTCAACCTGGACTCATCCCGATCTCGAGCAGGAACAACGTAAGCAGGCTCAAACCTCATTGATTGTCGCTTTAGCCACGTCCAGTTACTTTGAAAACTATTCATCGCTTTCAAAACTCATTCGCGTGTTTTCGTATTGCCGGCGATTCATTCGGAACTCTAGGCTCCCTATAGCGGATAGAGACACTTCCTTTTTAAATTCCCATGAGTTCCATGGTACACTGTTGGTTTTTATTCGCCAGCCCCAGCAATCGCACTTTAGCATCGAAGTTAAGGAACTTGAGGCACAACGCTGCATCCCTAAAAACAGTAAAATTCTTCCACTTAACCCCTTTCTGGACAAGACAGGGATATTACGCGTGGGAGGACGCCTTCAGCACTCCCAGCTTACCTACGAGAGCAAACACCAAATCATACTACACCCGCTCTCCCATCTCAGCAAATTAATCATAGAAAACGAGCATCGTCGTTTATCACACGCTAGTGTACAATTGACTCAGTTCTCTCTACGGCAGAAATATTGGATAATTAATGATAAATCTTATATACGCTCATTAATACATAAATGTATCACTTGTTTTCGATTCCGTGCTAGGGGCGCAACCCAATTATTAGGACAATTACCCCCTTCCCGGGTTACGCCTGCTAAGCCATTTTCCCAATCTGCAGTCGACTGCACTGCAGATCTCAGCTTTTTACGCACGATTATTTCATTCAGTACTTAATTCTATTTCCATTATTAGTCATCATGCCGCTCTAAAACTGCACGCGCCAGCAATTCACTTCAAATAATTTCAATAAAAGGTTAACTCAATAACTTATACAGTACACTTCATCATTTCATTTCACCAGCACCTCAATAAGCGTTCCTAAGACTAACTCAAGATATTCATTGAGAGCGTCTAGGACGCAATAACGTCCATATACCACCCAAGCAGTAATCCCGCAGAAAGAGTATTGAGAGAGGTGGGACGCATTTTCAGAACATATTGTCATGATAATCAGAGAGAATGGCAAAAATATTTAACATCAACAGAAGAATTTTTGAATTTAAGTTACCACCATTTCATTGAAAACACCCCATATTCTATGATGTTTGGAAGAAAGCCACATAGAGAGATACAGGATTTTATAGTCTTTCCAACCAACCCAGAAGACCCGTATGAAGAAAATAAATGCTACAACAGAATCATGGAGAAGATAGAGAAACAAGAAACCAAATATTCCCAGAACCAGACCAAAATATTTAAATATAATTTAGGAGAAATTTAGGAGATATGTTTTCAACATGTCTATAACGACATAAATTGGTACAAAAGCATGTAGTCCTAGCTACAAATACCCTTTCTGCGATGTTCCATTGCAATATATGTGTGTGTGTGTGTGTGTGTGTGTGTGTGTGTGTGTGTGTGTGTGTGTGTGTGTGTGTGTGTGTGTGTGTGTGTGTGTGTGTGTGTGTGTGTGTGTGTGTGTGTGTGTGTGTGTGTGTGTGTGTGTGGAGGCGACTTGTAGACAGACTTAGTTGAACTACTGATGAGATATTTGTTTTACGTAGGTATATTACTGGCTGATTTTTGTAACACTTTTGAAAAGAGGGTGAGTGGTAACAGCAGTTATTACTTTGCCCGTGATGGGATTCAAACCTACACCGCCTAGTTTTGCAACCCAGCATTATATCGCCTACGAATCTCATTTCTTCAATTATATGTTGTAATTATTGCGTTTTGGGACACACCTAAGGTTTAGAATTTCAGATATTGTTGTAGATTCGGTCAGACATTCTGAAACAGTTAAACAAATCGAAGTTATATTGAAAATAGTTGTTTTAATGAGAAATATATGAGGAAAACAAGCTTCTTTCGAATCACTTATGTAATTTTTATTTACCCCAAAAGGTTTTAGTGGTTCCAAGGATACGACTCTATATAAAACTGAAGAGCAAAAGCCCATGCAAAAAGGTATGTGGAAAAGTACAACAGGAACATACAAACATTTACATGCAACTAACACATATGACCAGGGGCAGAAAGTAAATAGAATGAGAACGTAGATTAAGGATACTTTGTATCCTTTGTACATCCTACTTCTTTAAATTTCTGTATGTACGCTTACTAGTATATGAGTACATTGTTATGACGAGCGAGCGTATCGCTATTTTACAACAATTGAGTAAATACTTAAACACTAAAGACATCGTAATTTTACTGTAATGGCAGTTTTCTTAAACAAAGTCGATTTTTGTCAATTTTTAACTTTTGCCTTTCTCCAATTTAGCTGTATCACATAATTAATAAATGAAAGTTACCAATTACATTTATTGTTAATTAACTATTTGCACACAATAATCAATACTTAACACTTTACAATAAAAAACGTCAAATAATATCCACTCATTTGCTGGTTCACAAATAATTACACGTCTTATCATTTCGAATCACAATATGCAACTAACAACAAGCATCGACCGACTTCTTTCAGAACGGTCACAATTTATATTCCGCTAAGGTTGCGAGACTGTTAAATGCCCTCTCCAAGGATGTAGAATAATCAACCAGGCTCTTAAAGGCGTAGAAGTCTCTAGATCATACGGAACAGCACCGTTGGCTTTGTAAACATCTCTGCAACGCCATTTGCCTATCCAAAGTGAATATTAGTCAATAATGTTTTTTACCCTAAAAGCAGTAATAATAAATTGTAATAGAAAACATATAGATGACAATATATTTTTGTAATTGTAACTTACACCGCTTTTAATGCAGAATCAAAAATTTAAAAGTTATAATTTATATTCTTGAACATAAATGTAATGAATTACATTTATTTGAAAGCAGTTATCAACACCAAATAATACGTCCAATTAGAGGCAGTATTTGAAGCAAAACGATTATCACTTCTTTGAGTAAATTACGTTCAGAGTAAAGAAGCGATCAGGTAAACATTATTGCTACAAGACAAGTGAATTCCGTAATTTTAATGCTATATTGGTAAACATTCATCTACATAATATATTTCATCTGGTCATAGTATTGAGTAAGTTAGTATGAAATTTATGTTACATTTTTAATCAGTTGTTGATTAACAATGAGGGTTATATTTTTGATTTACATATAATGGATGAATCTGACACACGGTGGTAACTGTAAAATGTAAATGTTTATCGATAACTCGACGTAGACTAAACTAGTATCAGAGTGATGTCTACACCATATCAGGGCAACACAGGAACAAAACACTTTGTAATCTCTTACACGTATAAGGAAAATCGGACTTTGGTATCCTCTTTGCTCGACTACTCATTGCGTCAACAATATGTATCTGATGCCGACGTAGTCGGAAAGTAGGTTGAGTGTTGTGTGTACGCTCTGAGAAGGGTCTACTCGCGCCAGATATGATGAAAGCTATTTCCTTGTGTGCTCTTCCATAGCTCACATTTTCCATTTAATTCTGTAGACTTTCATAATGAAACCCATTGAGGAACGTATCAAAAAGATGGTAAGTATTTTCAAAGATCACAATTTTATTTTTTGCATTTTTAATAATGTAAAGCAACTATTTTGTACATTAATGTGATAAGAACACAAAATATCAAATTTTGGGACGTTCTTACAACATTTTATCGAACAATTTCTGTTTGTAGTTTATATATTCTCTTTCTAGTGTCTAACATACGGATTTATAGCATTCATTAAGATAAAATTATTTCTTAATCGTAAAAATAATTTCTGTTTACAAAATGTTTTAGTTAACGTCCTAAAACTTTTCAAAATTTACTACTTGCTTCCATTAATTTACTTTTTTAATTTCAAACACAATAGTATCATATAAAAATCTATATATACAACAACTGAGGCTAGAAATGTTTTACTAAAAACGTTTTTCGAGTTTGTTTGCATTTACTAACAATGGAAATCACGATTTACATTAACTAAAAATATATTATTTACTACGTTCAATATTCTGGTAGAACGATGTTTGCCGATGTTTCAAGAATACTAGTTGGAATTGGAATATGTATCTGTTCAAAGTACTGTATTCAAGGGATTCGGGAAAGTTACGAAAAACAAACAAAGCCAATAATTTACTTGTTCTTTCCTCTTAAATTTTTCCACATTTCAATGTTGCTTGAAAAATTAACTTGGCAATTTAAAAAACGCTCATTTTCTTGTTTTACTTTTAAAGTTAATATTTACAATGGCTTACTTTTTTACTTTTTTTAATTAGTTTAGTGAACCATAAAGTTTATTCCATACTAAAACTTCTCTAATTGTTTTTTACAATATGGTATATCCAAATATTAAACTCTAAAAGATTCCTCTACATAATTAACCAACTTAAATGTACTAAAATTATTAAACTGCAAACACTACACGTGAGTAAAGTGTTTCCGGTTATGTAACACATTTCAGATTTTCAATAAAAGCCTTTAATAACACATTTTTTTCAAAACATAATTTGCATCTGTTAAAATATTGTTATACGTGAGGCAAAAATAATTGTAAAATGCAGAGTTATAACAGTGTCTTAACAACAAATTTGGAATTTCACAATAATTTATTTTTTCACTAATTATTATAAATAATTATTATTAATTAATTTAAAATTTTAGTAATATAACTTTTTATTAATTTCAAAATAATACTTGCCTAATTTAGAGTTATAATATTGTTTCTTAACATATTAACATTTAGGCAAAAAATTATTGTTTTTTTTTAACACTAAGGGTTATTAGTACCTCTTATTTAACAATATTTATTAGTTACAGCCGTACTGTAATACGTTATTTAAACAGTATCCGTCATTCCTCTTTTAAATGTAAAGTTGCAATGGGAATAGTTTTCAAAATTGTGCGGTACACTTTTAATATGAAAGGTTTCTGCAGAACGGTTCAATCGATTGCCAATAAAAATCATGTGCTCCTGTATTTCCCCACTTACTAATGTTAATAACATATATTTTCAACGCCATACTCAGACTCTTCTCTGGAAATCTGCTTAAGTAATCATGGTCTTAAAACCTGGTAAAAACCCTCAAGAACCTTCTTCTTATCGACCCATAAGCCTTCTACCGTACTTGGTAAGATCTTTGAGAAGCTGTTTGTAAAACGACTTATCCCAACAATTGTAGAAAACAACCTAATTCCGGATCACCAATTTGGCTTCCGAGAAAAGCACTCTACGGTAGATCAAATACACAGACTAACAAATGTTATCAATAAATCGTTGGAATCGAAGGTGTTCTGCTCAGGTGTGTTTCTTAACGTTTTCCAGGCTTTTGACAAAGTCTGGCATCTTGGACTCTTATACAAAATAAAGAAAAATCTGCCACATTATTGTTATCGTATTCTACATTCCTACTTAGTGGGCAGAGTGTTTCAAGTCAAGTACTCGGATGCTACTTCTCCCCTATTACCTGTGGGGTCAGGTGTTCCGCAGGGTAGTGTCCTGGGTCCTCTGCTCTACCTCCTGTTCACCTCGGACTTACCGTCAGCAAGTGAAACCACTGTTGCTACCTACGCCGATGACACTCCAACAATTCTAGCGACACACTCCGACCCCTCAATAGCATATCTTATAGGCCCTACTACAAGAATCATTAAACAACGTTTAGTTATGACTTGATAAATGGCGCATGAAAATCAATTCGTCCAAGTCTGTACACATTACCTTCACCACACGTAAGGCAAACTGCCCTCCAGTAACAATTAACGATCAACCTATACCGCAAGCTGAAAGTGCTAAGTACTTTGGGATGCATCTGGACAGGAGACTAACTTGGAAAAAACATATAACATCTGAGAAGATTGAACTTAATCACAAGGTCAGAAATATTTACTGGCTTATAGGCAGAAAATCACGGTTAAGTCTCGTCAACAAACTGTTAATCTATAAAACAATTCTTAAACCGGTATGGACTTATGGTATTCAACATTGGAGTACTGCTAGTACGAGCAATATTGAGATTATCCAGCGCTTTCAGTCCAAAACATTAAGATCTATAGTCGACGCTCCATGGTTTGTCTCCAACAACTCTATACACCGCGCCCTCAAAGTTCCAACCGTGAGAGAAGAAATCATGCGCCTCTACAGGACTCACATCTCCAAATTAGGAAAGCATCCAAATCACCTGGCAATTAATTTGTTGGATAACAGTGAAGATATTTATAGACGAAAAAGGCACAAACTCAGATGTGTCATTGACAGCGAGATTAACACAACCACACAGCTGAGTTAATAACGCTACACCTCTCACATTTCTAAGTTAGGTGACATAGACATTTTTCTCAGCGACTTTATAATATATATCATAATTTGATTTGATGTAAGATACATACGCATTCTACAAACCAAATATGTAGACTTAGTAAGTTAAAGCAGTCAGACTAAAACTAAAGATTTCTTAAATTTATTGCATTTCATTAAGGACAATCAATTATGGAACGTTTAACAACACGTCTTCATCAAACTAGCAACATTTATAAAACAACAAACACTGCACAACTTCTTAACATGCACAAATGCACAAATCTAATTACAGCATTCGGCGTTTCTCTCTTTCTAGCTTTAATTTTCCGGAATTTTCGTCTTCAAATTGGCACCTTTCTAATCTTCCTACATAGATATTCTGTAGACCCTTTTGACTGCTGGCTGCCAATTCCATATTTTATGTTACCTTTATTGCATTTTTTTCCATGCACATAATCCCATTCAATTATTGAAGTTTGGGTTCTATCTATGCCAATCTCTAATCTGCTCGATAATTTTTTTCCTGAACGTGTAAGGCTTCTGAAGCTTGTTTCTTCTCCAATAAATTTACATTCCTGTTATACTATTCAAAAAGATATTATTTGCTGAATCTTTAAACTTACTTAAATTTTTATATAATTATTTATATATTGTTCATTCCTGTAATTTATTATATAGAAAATATTTTTCAAATAATAGTGTTGATCTGAATATCTTTTACTTATGGTTTATTGTTTTAGTTATTATAATTCTTCCTTATATAATTATTTTTGGTTGTTCTCATTTGATTACTTATTCTTTATTGCGTTCCTCATTCAGTTACATAGGCCTAGTATTTATCTGTTTGATTAGTTTTACTATAAATTTTAATGATTAAATTGAGTTTCCTTTTTTGAATTATGTTGTGATGCTACAAAATATATATTGCAATACAACAAATAGAAGGCATAGTATTAAAAACACAATAATATGAGAGCCTTTTATCTGGAGTAAAGTATATTTTTAAACAAATTTAAATATGGTCTGTAATTGAAGAAAAATTATTTATTCTAAATTTAATAATATCTGTAAATGATTTTAATGTTTCTTTTCCATAATAGTCTATTTTACTTGATCGTTGACTTCCTGACGAAACCGTTGGACCGTTTCACTGCCACCTCTCGCTGCCTGTTGAATCTGCTCCTCTGATGACACGTGGAACTCTCCGCACAGACGCACTCACGCCGATACACCGATAGCGTTTATCTCGTTACTCAGGACTCGATAATGGGTGTAATTTAAATTAATGCAGTTTCGGTGTATTGTACGTACACCTTTCCGTGTCTTGATGTGTCCTCACTTTCAACCAGATGTATTTCGGTAAATACATCTGACCCTATGAGTAAATCATCACTAACACGATAAAGCACTATTTAATTAATAATTTAATTTATTTTAGTTCTAGTACCCAATGGATTTTAGCAAACGGGCAACTCGTTGCTAAGATTCCGTACTCGTAACTCTTATGTAGAACGTATACTGATACGACAAACTCGCACAGAGACAACGTCTGTTAAGGCCGAGCTATTAGGGAGAGCTGACTGAAACTTCCTTCGCGACGAACCAATCCGAATGAAAATTGGAGCCTCTGATTGGTCAAAACTCCTAACACGTGATTGATGGGTTAGATTGATAGCAGAAGTCCTGATCAATTTGCCTGAAAACTGCAAAACCATGTATAGATTTTATCTAAAAGTTTTATGACTTTCAGAAATAAGGATTCTTTAGAAGATGAATTCTGTTAAAAAAAAAATACATATTAAGATAATATGTTTTGAGTCTTTGAAATAAGAAAATGTAGCGCAAATTTAGAAGCATGAGCTGTCCATGTCTCAATTCAATACGTTAATTTATACCAGAGTTATTCATGTAAATACGAATAACACGCGCACACGCGCAATCGCGCACTAAATTCGCACTTGACATGACAGAAAATAAATTTATGGGCATTTTGACATACAACAGTTAATTACCCATTTCTTATTTCAAAACTTATAGCTACTTTACAACATTTTAACAAAATCAATTTTCAACATGTCTATAACGTCATAAATTGGTATAAAAGTATGTAGTCCTAGCTACAAATACGCTTTCGGCGACGTTCCAATGCAATATGTGTGTGTGTGTGTGTGTGTGTGTGTGTGTGTGTGTGTGTGTGTGTGTGTGTGTGTGTGTGTGTGTGTGTGTGTGTGTGTGTGTGTGTGTGTGTGTGTGTGTGTGTGTGTGTGTGAATACGTATATTTTACATAATAAAAAATGTAAAATACACGAATATGTTATATGTATTATCAGTTATCCATTAATGGTCTCGTTTTGTCGCCTGAAGGAGGCTATTATATATTGCGCATTATACGTTAATATGTGCCATGAGTGAACGAACTCTGAAGTCTTTTAAGCATATCCATAGGTATAACAAGGTCTGTTTTTTGTTTTGTTTAGTGAGATTGTCGACACTGACTTATTGAAACTACTAACTTCATGGAAAATATGGGCTGTAATGTGAAAGGAAAAAGCATTTATAAAACATACGCCCCTGAGGGTGTTACTGAAATTGTTTTTCCCAAAATTGTTTTAAAGCTTGCCGTCTTATATCCCTTTCTTAAAAACACTGTGATGTTCTTTCTGTTATAAGAATGGAAGTAATCTCGTGAACCATACAAACATCAGTTTTTACTTGGAAACCAAACAACGCAGATTTACATTGAGTTGTAGATTATAACGTTTTTTTTTTGGAAACAACACTTGGTTAAATAAATTAAATACTAAGTACTCAAACCACTCATACAGCAATACTTTTAAAAATGATTCTTCATCTTATGTCTAATATTCTTGTGCCAACGAATTTAGTGATATGAAACCTCTAACACACACACACAGAACATTACAATGAACAGAGAAATATTTTTAATGTTTACATTAATTTTTTATGTACAGAAATATAATTAATTTTAAGAAAAGGTTAACATAAATAAAATTAAACACCGTTTTTAACAAATCCTTCTAATTCTGTATGGACAAACATGGAGTGTATAAACATGAAAATTATTTACAAGTACGCACAACCTAAAGCACAAGTACTGATTGTCTAACAATGTTAATTGATCCTTCAGAACTAACAACAAAAATTACCAACTGTCGTTAACCTTAAATGTTATACTGATGCTTTAGTTAGTAATTATGAATATTGAGACATCCAACTAAACTGCAGCAGTGAAAGAAAGTAGAACTTTATCACGTTATATAATTACACAATATACAAAAATCTACAATACTAAATCTTCAACTACAGTTGAGTTATATTAAGCCGCGGCCACACTGTATTTTTTATGCCCTCCAACGTTGGACACATGAACATTTGTCACACTGTATGCCAGTAACACAGGTGTCGAGTACCAAACACTAGCGTTGAAAGACATTCGCACTGATGCCGATTTTCTGGGTCGCGTCAGAGGACTTCCCATACTTGAAATGTGTTCTCCCCTTCTATTCTTGTCATAGCCACAGTGATGGCTTTAGATTAGATTAATTAGGCCTAGTAAGATTCTTTTTAAATAAATCAGCTTTCAGTATTCATACTCATTTCTATATTGAATATGCTTTTCCTCTGATTCGTCATTACAATAGAGACTACTGTAATGCGTGTTTAACGTTGGCAATGAAATGAGTTCGAACTGGTGTCGGTTTTCTATGCGTGCCAAAAGATCACCCAACCCTAGTATTCAGATCAACACTATTATTTGAAAAATGTTTTCTATATTATAAATTACAGGAATGAACAATATATAAATAATTATATAAAAATTTAAGTAAGTTTAAAGATTCAGCAAATAATATCTTTTTGAATAGTATAACAGGAATGTAAATTTATTGGAGAAGAAACAAGCTTCAGAAGTCTTACACGTTCAGGAAAAAAATTATCGAGCAGATTAGAGATTGGCATAGATAGAACCCAACCTTCAATAATTGAATGGGATTATGTGCATGGAAAAAAATGCAATAAAGGTAACATAAAATATGGAATTGGCAGCCAGCAGTCAAAAGGGTCTACAGAATATCTATGTAGGAAGATTAGAAAGGTGCAAATTTGAAGACGAAAATTTCGGAAAATTAAAGCTAGAAAGAGAGAAACGCCGAATGCTGTAATTAGATTTGTGCATTTGTGCATGTTAAGAAGTTGTGCAGTGTTTGTTGTTTTATAAATGTTGCTAGTTTGATGAAGACGTGTTGTTAAACGTTCCATAATTGATTGTCCTTAATGAAATGCAATAAATTTAAGAAATCTTTAGTTTTAGTCTGACTGCTTTAACTTACTAAGTCTACATATTTGGTTTGTAGAATGCGTATGTATCTTACATCAAATCAAATTATGATATATATTATAAAGTCGCTGAGAAAAATGTGTATGTCACCTAACTTAGAAATGTGAGAGGTGTAGCGTTATTAACTCAGCTGTGTGGTTGTGTTAATCTCGCTGTCAATGACACATCTGAGTGTGTGCCTTTTTCGTCTATAAATATCTTCACTGTTATCCAACAAATTAATTGCCAGGTGATTTGGATGCTTTCCTAATTTGGAGATGTGAGTCCTGTAGAGGCGCATGATTTCTTCTCTCACGGTTGGAACTTTGAGGGCGCGGTGTATAGAGTTGTTGGAGACAAACCATGGAGCGTCGACTATAGATCTTAATGTTTTGGACTGAAAGCGCTGGATAATCTCAATATTGCTCGTACTAGCAGTACTCCAATGTTGAATACCATAAGTCCATACCGGTTTAAGAATTGTTTTATAGATTAACAGTTTGTTGACGAGACTTAACCGTGATTTTCTGCCTATAAGCCAGTAAATATTTCTGACCTTGTGATTAAGTTCAATCTTCTCAGATGTTATATGTTTTTTCCAAGTTAGTCTCCTGTCCAGATGCATCCCAAAGTACTTAGCACTTTCAGCTTGCGGTATAGGTTGATCGTTAATTGTTACTGGAGGGCAGTTTGCCTTACGTGTGGTGAAGGTAATGTGTACAGACTTGGACGAATTGATTTTCATGCGCCATTTATCAAGTCATAACTAAACGTTGTTTAATGATTCTTGTAGTAGGGCCTATAAGATATGCTATTGAGGGGTCGGAGTGTGTCGCTAGAATTGTTGGAGTGTCATCGGCGTAGGTAGCAACAGTGGTTTCACTTGCTGACGGTAAGTCCGAGGTGAACAGGAGGTAGAGCAGAGGACCCAGGACACTACCCTGCGGAACACCTGACCCCACAGGTAATAGGGGAGAAGTAGCATCCGAGTACTTGACTTGAAACACTCTGCCCACTAAGTAGGAATGTAGAATACGATAACAATAATGTGGCAGATTTTTCTTTATTTTGTATAAGAGTCCAAGATGCCAGACTTTGTCAAAAGCCTGGAAAACGTTAAGAAACACACCTGAGCAGAACACCTTCGATTCCAACGATTTATTGATAACATTTGTTAGTCTGTGTATTTGATCTACCGTAGAGTGCTTTTCTCGGAAGCCAAATTGGTGATCCGGAATTAGGTTGTTTTCTACAATTGTTGGGATAAGTCGTTTTACAAACAGCTTCTCAAAGATCTTACCAAGTACGGTAGAAGGCTTATGGGTCGATAAGAAGAAGGTTCTTGAGGGTTTTTACCAGGTTTTAAGACCATGATTACTTAAGCAGATTTCCAGAGAAGAGTCTGAGTATGGCGTTGAAAATATATGTTATTAACATTAGTAAGTGGGGAAATACAGGAGCACATGATTTTTATTGGCAATCGATTGAACCGTTCTGCAGAAACCTTTCATATTAAAAGTGTACCGCACAATTTTGAAAACTATTCCCATTGCAACTTTACATTTAAAAGAGGAATGACGGATACTGTTTAAATAACGTATTACAGTACGGCTGTAACTAATAAATACTGTTAAATAAGAGGTACTAATAACCCTTAGTGTTAAAAAAAAACAATAATTTTTTGCCTAAATGTTAATATGTTAAGAAACAATATTATAACTCTAAATTAGGCAAGTATTATTTTGAAATTAATAAAAAGTTATATTACTAAAATTTTAAATTAATTAATAATAATTATTTATAATAATTAGTGAAAAAATAAATTATTGTGAAATTCCAAATTTGTTGTTAAGACACTGTTATAACTCTGCATTTTACAATTATTTTTGCCTCACGTATAACAATATTTTAACAGATGCAAATTATGTTTTGAAAAAAATGTGTTATTAAAGGCTTTTATTGAAAATCTGAAATGTGTTACATAACCGGAAACACTTTACTCACGTGTAGTGTTTGCAGTTTAATAATTTTTAGTACATTTAAGTTGGTTAATTATGTAGAGGAATCTTTTAGAGTTTAATATTTGGATATACCATATTGTAAAAAACAATTAGAGAAGTTTTAGTATGGAATAAACTTTATGGTTCACTAAACTAATTAAAAAAAGTAAAAAAGTAAGCCATTGTAAATATTAACTTTAAAAGTAAAACAAGAAAATGAGCGTTTTTTAAATTGCCAAGTTAATTTTTCAAGCAACATTGAAATGTGGAAAAATTTAAGAGGAAAGAACAAGTAAATTATTGGCTTTGTTTGTTTTTCGTAACTTTCCCGAATCCCTTGAATACAGTACTTTGAACAGATACATATTCCAATTCCAACTAGTATTGTTGAAACATCGGCAAACATCGTTCTACCAGAATATTGAACGTAGTAAATAATATATTTTTAGTTAATGTAAATCGTGATTTCCATTGTTAGTAAATGCAAACAAACTCGAAAAACGTTTTTAGTAAAACATTTCTAGCCTCAGTTGTTGTATATATAGATTTTTATATGATACTATTGTGTTTGAAATTAAAAAAGTAAATTAATGGAAGCAAGTAGTAAATTTTGAAAAGTTTTAGGACGTTAACTAAAACATTTTGTAAACAGAAATTATTTTTACGATTAAGAAATAATTTTATCTTAATGAATGCTATAAATCCGTATGTTAGACACTAGAAAGAGAATATATAAACTACAAACAGAAATTGTTCGATAAAATGTTGTAAGAACGTCCCAAAATTTGATATTTTGTGTTCTTATCACATTAATGTACAAAATAGTTGCTTTACATTATTAAAAATGCAAAAAATAAAATTGTGATCTTTGAAAATACTTACCACCTTTTTGATACGTTCCTCAATGGGTTTCATTATGAAAGTCTACAGAATTAAATGGAAAATGTGCGCTATGGAAGAGCACACAAGGAAATAGCTTTCATCATATCTGGCGCGAGTAGACCCTTCTCAGAGCGTACACACAACACTCAACCTACTTTCCGACTACGTCGGCATCAGATACATATTGTTGACGCAATGAGTAGTCGAGCAAAGAGGATACCAAAGTCCGATTTTCCTTATACGTGTAAGAGATTACAAAGTGTTTTGTTCCTGTGTTGCCCTGATATGGTGTAGACATCACTCTGATACTAGTTTAGTCTACGTCGAGTTATCGATAAACATTTACATTTTACAGTTACCACCGTGTGTCAGATTCATCCATTATATGTAAGTCAAAAATATAACCCTCATTGTTAATCAGCAACTGATTAAAAATGTAACATAAATTTCATACTAACTTACTCAATACTATGACCAGATGAAATATATTATGTAGATGAATGTTTACCAATATAGCATTAAAATTACGGAATTCACTTGTCTTGTAGCAATAATGTTTACCTGATCGCTTCTTTACTCTGAACGTAATTTACTCAAAGAAGTGATAATCGTTTTGCTTCAAATACTGCCTCTAATTGGTCGTATTATTTGGTGTTGATAACTTCTTTCAAATAAATGTAATTCATTACATTTATGTTCAAGAATATAAAATATAACTTTTAAATTTTTGATTCTGCATTAAAAGCGGTGTAAGTTACAATTACAAAAATATATTGTCATCTATATGTTTTCTATTACAATTTATTATTACTGCTTTTAGGGTAAAAAACATTATTGACTAATATTCACTTTGGATAGGCAAATGGCGTTGCAGAGATGTTTACAAAGCCAACGGTGCTGTTCCGTATGATCTAGAGACTTCTACGCCTTTAAGAGCCTGGTTGATTATTCTACATCCTTGGAGAGGGCATTTAACAGTCTCGCAACCTTAGCGGAATATAAATTGTGACCGTTCTGAAAGAAGTCGGTCGATGCTTGTTGTTAGTTGCATATTGCGATTCGAAATGATAAGACGTGTAATTATTTGTGAACCAGCAAATGAGTGGATATTATTTGACGTTTTTTATTGTAAAGTGTTAAGTATTGATTATTGTGTTCAAATAGTTAATTAACAATAAATGTAATTGGTAACTTTCATTTATTAATTATGTCATACAGCTAAATTGGAGAAAGGCAAAAGTTAAAAATTTACAACAATCGACTTTGTTTAAGAAAACTGCCATTACAGTAAAATTACGATGTCCTTAGTGTTTAAGTATTTACTCAATTGTTGTAAAATAGCGATACGCTCGCTCGTCATAACAATGTACTCATATACTAGTAAGCGTACATACAGAAATTTAAAGAAGTAGGATGTACAAAGGATACAAAGTATCCTTAATCTACGTTCTCATTCTATTTACTTTTCTGCCCCTGGTCATATGTGTTAATTGCATGTAAATGTTTGTATGTTCCTGTTGTACTTTTCCACATACCTTTTTGCATGGGCTTTTGCTCTTCAGTTTTATATAGAGTCGTATCCTTGGAACCACTAAAACCTTTTGGGGTAAATAAAAAATTACATAAGTGATTCGAAAGAAGCTTGTTTTCCTCATATATTTCTCATTAAAACAACTATTTTCGATATAACTTCGATTTGTTTAACTGTTTCAGAATGTCTGACCGAATCTACAACAATATCTGAAATTCTAAACCTTAGGTGTGTCCCAAAACGCAATAATTACAACATATAATTGAAGAAATGAGATTCGTAGGCGATATAATGCTGGGTTGCAAAACTAGGCGGTGTAGGTTTGAATCCCATCACGGGCAAAGTAATAACTGCTTTTACCGCTCACCCTCTTTTCAAAAGTGTTACAAAAATCAGCCAGTAATATACCTACGTAAAACAAATATCTCATCAGTAGTTCAACTAAGTCTGTCTACAAGTCGCCTCCACACACACACACACATATATTGCAATGGAACATCGCAGAAAGGGTATTTGTAGCTAGGACTACATGCTTTTGTACCAATTTATGACGTTATAGACATGTTGAAAATTGATTTTGTTAAAATTTTGTAAAATAGCTACAAGTTTTGAATTAAGAAATGGGTAAATAACTGTTGTATGTCAAAATGCCCATAAATGTATTTTCTGTCATGTTAAGTGCGAATTTAGTCCGCGAATGTGCGTGTGTGCGTGTTATTCGTATTTACGTGAATAACTCTGGTTTAAATTAACGTATTGAATTAAGACTTGGACAGCTCATGCTTCTAAATTAGCGCTACATTTTTCGTTGTCAAAGACTCGAAACATATTATGTTAATATGTATTTTTTAACAGAATTTGTCTTTCTAAACAATCCTTAACTTCTGAAAGTCATAAAACTTTTTGATAAAATCTTTACCTCCTTTTGTAGTTTTCAGCAAATTCGTTCAGGACTTCTGTCTATCAATTTAACCCATCAATCACGTGCTAGGGGTTGTAACCAATCAGAGGCCCCTATTTTCATTCAGATTGGGTCTCCATGAAGGAAGGTTCAGTCAGTTTGACCTATCAGCTCGACCTAAACAGACGTTCTCTCTGTGCGAGTTTGTCGTATCAGTATACGTTTCTATATAAGGGTTACGAGTACGGAATCTTAGCAACAAGTTGCCCGTTTGCTAAAATCCTATTGGGGACTAGAACTCAAATAATATAAATTACATTTATTAATTAAATAGTGCTATTCTCTCAAGAGTCAAGATATCCTCTTAGGTTCTGGTGTATTTACCGGAATACATCTGTGTCAACGAGAGGACATATCAAGACTAGGAAAGGTGTACCTACAATACACCGAAACCACATTAATTTAAATTGAAACCCATTATCGAGCCCTGAGTAAAGAGATAAACGCTATCGGTGTATCGGCGTGCGTGCGTATGAGCGGAGTCTCCACGTGTTATCAGAGCAGCAGGCAGCGAGTGGTAGCAGATTCAACTATGAGATGTAATTTACATATTTGAAATAACAATTTATTGCTTTACAAATCTTCTTTATATTTTTCTACATGCCGATACGTGCATCTTAATGTTAGTTACTTAAAATACCTATGGTTTTTTTTTTCCTAAAGACCCTTTAATTGCCAACTGCGAACGCACCCAACTAATGTATAATACGAAAATTATTTTGCAAGCAGTACATCAATTTTCGGGTTTTCATTTGCTGAAGGTATTTTTTTAATAAAGTAACCGCAAATACAAACATTAAATATGTAGCACTTGTAATATTTTATACACACCTATAAACTTACATAAACTTAAAAGAAAGACTCTAGTAAAAGTCAAATCAGTAAAGACTTTTTATTTTATATAAGACAAAAACAACTTTTCAATAGCAATTCATTTCATTGTATAAAATTTTAGTTTGTGTTACACAGGTCAACACAGACAAAATTAACCGTTTTAACGGAAACATATTAAATTTTGTAAACCGTTTTAGTCGCAGTAGGTTGTCTGTAAATTAATATCATCACTAATAATTCCGTTTCATTCCAAAAACCTCTATCTCGACTGCTTATTCTATGCAATCCTTATACGTCGTAGCTGATTAATATCAGGATTAATGTTAGACCTATTTCTGAGCACAGTGATTTCCTCAGAAATATTCCATTCCCTGAAAATTAAAGGTAATAATTTTGTATTAAAAATTTACTGGCATTACACTAAAAAAATAATTCTTACTATATTTTACCGTCCATCTGTAAAATTGCTTTTGATGACATTCAAGAAACCCATTTTAGACGTTTCTTAGATTGAATAAAGTTTTAAACATTAGTAAATTTAAAGAGGACTTGGCCAGATAAAAACTTACCACAATAATATTATTATCTGTATAATTAAAGTTATCGGGGCTGTTTGGCCGTGGTCCATGGTTTATTGCCAAGCCAAACTTTTCAACAGTTTCAATGGCTGCCATCATCAGTGGAATTTAAAAAAATCCTAAACAAAGGGTGTTCACGTCAGGCCCACAGTACTGTGGTAAAGGCCACCAACAATGGCTAAAACTCCACTGATGATGGCAGCCATTGGAGCGGTTGAAACGTTTGGTTTGGCAATAAAACATAGACCACGGCCAAACAGCCGGGATAACTTTAATTATACAACTGACACCCGCCGTGAAAGCCTTAGGACAATGTTAGTATTATTATATAATTCCATCATTATGTTATATATTGCGAAGGCCCTGCGGCGCCCAAAATTACTTAAAGCATTCCTCATAGGTTGCAACCTAACAACAAATATTTTCCAACTCTTCTGCAAATTTTTAATATTTTAAACATAATCTGTGCCTTCGAATGTACTAGGTAGTTCACGATTTTTGATTAATACCTTTTCTCCTAAGTTATATTTAAATATTTTGGTCTGGTTCTGGGAATATTTGGTTTCTTGTTTCTCTATCTTCTCCATGATTCTGTTGTAGCATTTATTTTCTTCATACGGGTCTTCTGGGTTGGTTAGAAAGTCTATAAAATCCTGTATCTCTCTATGTGGCTTTCTTCCAAACATCATAGAATATGGGGTGTTTTCAATGAAATGGTGGTAACTTAAATTCAAAAATTCTTCTGTTGATGTTAAATATTTTTGCCATTCTCTCTGATTATCATGACAGTATGTTCTCAAAATGCGTCCCACCTCTCTCAATACTCTTTCTGCGGGATTACTGCTTGGGTGGTATATGGACGTTATTGCGTCCTAGACGCTCTCAATGAATATCTTGAGTTAGTCTTAGGAACGCTTATTGAGGTGCTGGTGAAATGAAATGATGAAGTGTACTGTAAAAGTTATTGAGTTAACCTTTTATTGAAATTATTTGAAGTGAATTGCTGGCGCGTGCAGTTTTAGAGCGGCATGATGACTAATAATGGAAATAGAATTAAGTACTGAATGAAATAATCGTGCGTAAAAAGCTGAGATCTACTGAGTAAATTAGCGCATGCTGATCATGCTAAGAATTTAGAATACTGAAAATAATGTAGCCGCGGCTGGCGATTGATACGAATGGCCTGCTCGGAATCTTGTTTAGAACTAACTTAATTTTGGCTGCTACAGGCCTGTGTCAAACCGGTAGCAGATAGTAGGGGAAAAATGACGTCACCACACGCGCCCGCAATGCAGCAATTTACAGTACAAAGTGTACAGGTACAAAGTTTATCCATACTGCCCGCACAAAATCGGGGCGATTTTGCAACTTAAGTAATTGTGTGAAAAGTACATGGTAATTGACATTACATGATAACAAATTCAATAATAAATAACAACTGCTAATACAATAACAATTGACATGTATAACAGTAGAGCAATGACACCCAGAAAATTAATAGTAGATAACAATATGATTAACATACAAAATTCATGTAATGACACATAATACATAATGATTTACGCCACATAGTAGTAGAACAATGATAATAAAATTCCCCAACACATAACAACATGGTAATGATACATAATAATACAATAATCAGGCAGACATAATAATTGCCAGTACATAATAATGGGATAATGATCCCAAAAAATTCAATAATAAATAACAGGTAATAATACAATGACTAAGGTTGAATAACTTACATGCATGATATTGGAATAACAATCCCCAAAAAATTCAAAAATACATAACCAAGCATGATACAATAGCAAAGACATAATAATTGATACAATAATATTAGACTTTAATATTTATACTAAATTTACCTCAAGATGTTTTTCTATTTGGAACATGTTTCGAGAGTTCCTGTTCTCTCATCTTCAGCCTTCGCCATCTTGTTTCTGGTGAAGTATTTGTGTGTTGGCTGCTGGATGTTATTAAGGTTGTTTGTTGGTCTTTGGTCTTTTAAAGTTGTATTATTGTGTGTGGTTGTGGTATATGTTAATACACACACACAATAATACAACTTTAAAAGACCAAAGACCAACAAACAACCTTAATAACAGCCAGCAGCCAACACACAAATACTTCACCAGAAACAAGATGGCGAAGGCTGAAGATGAGAGAACAGGAACTCTGGGAACATGTTCCAAATAGAAAAAACATCTTGAGGTAAATTTAGTATAAATATTAAAGTATTATATACATCAAGAAACGGACTGTAGCAGAAAGTGATTGAAATAATATTAGAATAACCATCCCCAAAAAGTACAAAAATACAGAACCATAAAATAGTACAATAGTAAATGACATATAATTCATATGGATAATATTAGACTCATAATCCCCAAAAACATGATAGTGATACACAATAGTATAATAGACAAAATAAAAATGTAGTAATCATAAAAATGTGAATCATATGATCGCCTGGGGAATGTCCCGGGCGTGAAACACGATAATGCGATAAAGTTCACATTACCGATACGTGTCGCATGATGTTCACCTGAAGTGGGCACAATTTATGAAAGGGTCGACGTAGGATATCATATGCGGTGCGAACATCCGCGACGCGCACTATTGAGTCCTGACCCGAATAGACATTCGTGACTACCCCGCGTTTTCACTGAAGGGGGGGAATTGTCATCTAGAATAAGGACGAGTTGTCCGGGAGTCAAACTTTTTGACGTGCTGCGCCATTTATTGCGCTGTTGCAACTGGTGCAAATAATCTTTCGACCACCTGTTCCATATCGACTGGGTGAATCTTTGGAGCAGCTGCCAGCTGCCTAGACGACTAATATTGACTTGGGAATAGTCCGGTTCCGGGAGTGCAGTGAGCGGAGAACTAACCAGGAAGTGCGCTGGAGTTAATGTTTCAGGGTCCCTTGAGTCATTGGAGACGGCGAACAAGGGGCGTGAGTTAAGGCAGGACTCTATTTAAGTTAGGATAGTGTAGTACTCCTCGAAAGTGAGAATGGTTCCGCCTACCACGCGCCGCAAGTGAAACTTAACGCTCTTGACCACGCTTTCCCACAGGCCACCGAAATGAGGTGCTGAGAGTGGAATAAAGGACCATTTAATGCCTTGGGCACTGGTAAAATCCTGGGTGGTCTGTTCCAATCCCTTAGACTGCAAAAGTTTGTATAATTCGTGAAGTGTGCTACTAGCACGACGAAAGTTTTCCCCATTGTCGGAGAATATCTGATCAGGGATACCTCTACGCGCTATAAACCGTTTCAAGGCCGCTATGAAGGCGTCTGAGGTAAGATCTGAGACTAGTTCCAGGTGAATGGCCTTAGTGGACATGCATATAAATAAAGCAATATAAGCCTTTGACGTGGCCTTTGAACGCTGCCCGCCATGACGTATAAAGACGGGACCGGCATAGTCGACTGCAGATTGGGAAAATGGCTTAGCAGGCGTAACCCGGGAAGGGGGTAATTGTCCTAATAATTGGGTTGCGCCCCTAGCACGGAATCGAAAACAAGTGATACATTTATGTATTAATGAGCGTATATAAGATTTATCATTATACGCTGTCCAGGCAGTGAAGGCGGCTGGAGGGTTAGGAGACCCTCACACACACACACACACACACACACACACACACACACACACACTGACAGGCCGCCTAACAATAGACAGGGACAGGCCTTTGACCTGCGCTGCTGTCTTTTTAGTTACAGTCCACTACAATAAATTAAATTTTATTGTCGTGCTTAAACTTTTAATTTTGATTGTTCCATTGAATTCAGACTGTAATTTCATTTAAAATAAGTCCAAACACGAAGTTTTTATGGCGATATTCAAATGTTTTACATTTATTTGTTTATTTTAAACTATTGTTAATTATTGTTAAACTTTAGAACACCATCTAAGCGACTATTATTAAAAATGATGATTATTAAAAACTAAGTTACTGATAATCTTATTTATTTTTCAACTATTTTTCTGTGACACTCCCTTTAATTTTTTTTTCCGATTCACCAATTGTGATACTCGATAAAGAGCAGATTGACGACCCACCTCTTTATTGTTATAATACTGAAAAAATTAATCAACATATGTAACAGATTTTAATATATAGATATAAAGATTATTTTCAAACCTCATATTTTTATTTCAAATAAACAATATATGAAATAATAGTTGTTATACGTTATCGAAATAATTGTTTGTCTTTTTACTAGCACGAACTTTTAAAAATGTTATTTATTATAAAAATATTATATATTATTGTTTTACAGACACACAAAATGAAATGTGATATGTATCTATGTAAATATATTAAAAATTTACTGTCCATGTTATTAAACTTTAACTATAACTTGAGAGGACGAGGTAGCGCGTCAGGAATTAAATGTGTATATTGTATCACGTTATTTGGAAAATAATTACCGGTATTACAGATTTCAGTAACATGCAAGAGAGACGTCCCTTCCTTACTTGGTTTACACTTGGTCGCTATAGTCATAGCGTATCGATGAGGATGAATATGACGACACCACTGATGAAGACGATTTTGGTTGTGCACCTATAGTATAAAGTTGCACTCAACTCAAGCTACATTTAGCAAAACAACAAAATTGCTACATTTTGTAAATATTTTATTAAAATTTTGATTTTTAATTGTTGTAAATTTGTAAATATTGATAAACTTGTATATAACTTTTAATGCGGCCATCGGCAGTCTCAAGCCTGCAAAATAAGCATCAGAGTTTTGAACGCAGAGAGAAAGTTAATTTTAAAATTCCAAGTATATACTTAGTTGAATTTTGAGCTCGAGTTTAAAGCCTTGTATAAAAAAAGTAAAGTAGCCTAACTATTTACAATTAATTTGACGTGTAGTATAAAAATATACTAAAAGTAATGCATCCGCTACGATGAATATACAAAAAGCCAGCGAGATCGGCCGCTGGCAGTTCTCAGTGTCATTTGACGGGCCGATTTAATCGGCCGCTAGCAGTTCAAACAATGAACCATAGGGCCATTTAACCGGCTTCTGGCATCCAAAGGGAGTGTATCAGAAAAATAGTTGAAAAGTAAATTAAATGATCAGAATCTTAGTTTTTAATAATATAATTTTTTTAATAACAGTCGCGTAAATAATTCTCAGAAGTTTAGCAATCACAATATTTCAAAATAAACAAATAAGAGTAAAACATTTGAAAATCGTCGTACAAACTTCGTGTTTGGACTTATTTTAAATGAAATCACAGTCTGAATTAAATGGAACGACCAAAACTATAAAATTAAGCAGAATAACAAAATTTAATTTATTATAGTAAACTGTATTTAAAAAGACAGAAGCATAGGTCAAGTGCCGTCCCCCGTCTATTGTTAGGCGGCCTGCCAGTGTGCGTGCGTGAGCCAAGGGTCTCCTAACCCTCCAGCCGCCTTCACTGCCTGGACAGCGTATAATTATCCAATATTTCTGCCGTAGAGAGAACTGAGTCAATTGTACACTAGCGTGTGATAAACGACGATGCTCGTTTTCTATGATTAATTTGCTGAGATGGGAGAGCGGGTGTAGTATGATTTGGTGTTTGCTCTCGTAGGTAAGCTGGGAGTGCTGAAGGCGTCCTCCCACGCGTAATATCCCTGTCTTGTCCAGAAAGGGGTTAAGTGGAAGAATTTTACTGTTATTAGGGATGCAGCGTTGCGCCTCAAGTTCCTTAACTTCGATGCTAAAGTGCGATTGCTGGGGCTGGCGAATAAAAACCAACAGTGTACCATGGAACTCATGGGAATTTAAAAAGGAAGTGTCTCTATCCGCTATAGGGAGCCTAGAGTTCCGAATGAATCGCCGGCAATACGAAAACACGCGAATGAGTTTTGAAAGCGATGAATAGTTTTCAAAGTAACTGGACGTGGCTAAAGCGACAATCAATGAGGTTTGAGCCTGCTTACGTTGTTCCTGCTCGAGATCGGGATGAGTCCAGGTTGAATAGGTATCGAAGGCACTGATGGGCCATGATGATGACTCATGGGACAGAGAATCGCCCAAATGAGAATTGTATGACCTCCGAGGTAGAGATACTACAAATCTGCCATCATTATTACGGAAAGTGTTAGATCCAAATGACTTTCGCATTCCGAGTCCTCAACGGAGGGAGCACGAATAGCAACGTCCTCTAACTTCCAGAAATCCTTTAGTTGTGAGGAAATAGCATTATTATCCTCACATGCTATGAATGATGAGACAGATTTTGTCATGTCGACATTCAATGGCAAAGGTTTTGTAAAATATATAAAAACACTTGGTAAGTTTCACAAATTTTTTTTTAATTAACTCTGACAGCTGTTTCGACTAACTTAAGCCATTGTCAAAGAGCGAGTGAATGAAATTACTGAACACAGGATGTTAGAGTAGTGTAGGTGGTAAACATCTGTTTAGGGCGTATCTGGAACATCTGTGTTGTGATGGCGAGGGGTGGGGAGTGTGTGCATGAGACAAGGGAAGGTCTGGTGTCTTTAAAAACTAAATACAATCATGAATGCAAAATATAAAATTAACTGAACTAAATATAAACTGAATGCAAAATTTAAAATAATGATGAACATTCAAAATAATATAAAATAAACTAAACTAAATAACAGATTTTAATAAAGGGGATACACAAAATTCAGTCTGTTCATTGGTTAAATTTTTGTTATTTTTTATTGCTTTTTTAATTTCTAAAATTTCTAACAAATCCATTTTTCTACCTTTTTGTATGTTGTGGAGTAGTGTTATGTTTTTTGTGTCTATAAAGTGATTGTGTTGTAAGCAATGATCTGCAAAACCTGTATTAGATGTATTGGTTAAAATCGCCTTCTTATGTTCAGAAATGCGATGTTTCAGAGCACGGCCACATTGTCCGATATAAATAGCATCGCATTCTGCACAGTGTATTTCATAAACTCCATTTTTCTCCAGTGTATTAGATTTTTCTTTATTATTGACTAGTAGTGAAAAAAGATTACGTTTGTTTACTGATACCATGTTAAGACCATGGTTTTTTAACCTATTATTAATCTTATCTGTTATACACGGAATGTAATTTGTTAAGTGAAATTTTTTGTTACCCTGATCTGGCTCTATGGAATAAAATTCTTTTAAAGTAATTTTCTTCTGTTTTTTTAAAATTAAAGAATCAATTATTCTTTCATCATAACCGTTATTTTGTGCTATGGCTTTTATAATATCTACCTCTTTATTGAAATTTTCTTTGGATAAAGGAACTATAAGGAGACGATTAACCATTGCATGAAAACTGCTTAATTTTATGTGCCATGATGTTAGTGATTGTTTATGTATAACGGTATCTGTAAAAGTAGGTTTTCTATATATCTGAAAACTAAGATTATTTTGTGATCTAGTAATGGTAAGATCCAAAAAATTTAAACTTTTCATATTTTCTGTTTCAAGTGTAAATTGCACGCTACTATAAAAGGAATTAATATAATCTAAGAACATATGGAGCTGTCTATCTGTTCCCGTCCAGATACAAAATATATCATCAACATACCTTGCCCAATGAAAAACATATTTTATGTTGGGGTTATCAGATGTAAAAATGTTTTCTTCCAAAAATGTCATAAAGATTTCACTTAATAAAGGTGATAAAGGAGAGCCCATAGGTAAGCCATTAAATTGTTTATAGATTTTATTATTAAACTGAAAATAATTTTGTCCTATGCAAATACCTAAGGCCGAGAATAATTCTTTTTTCTGATCACTATTTAAGGTTAAAGTATTTTGTATATGTGAGGAACAGATAGACAACAGAACATCTACAGGTATAGACGGAAATAAATTCTTAACATCAAATGAAACTAATTTTGCATTCAGTGGTAAATGTACATTTTTTATATTATTAACTAATTGTAAAGTGTTTTTAATAGCATACTTTGGGTTAAAGTTAATATATTTTGGCAATAATTCATTAAGTTTTTTACAGACTTTATATGCAGGTGCAGTTACATATGAAACAACTGGGCGCATGGGACAATTAGGTTTATGTATTTTTGGTAAACTATACAAAACAGGAGCTTTTGGGTTCATCATAGTTAGCATGAAACTTTTTGTGTCTGAAAATATATTAGGGCAATTTTTAATAAGTGATTTTATTTGTTTTTGAAACTTATTAGTGGGATCATTTAATATCTTGAAATTGTCATTCCTGAAGAGACGTTCTGTCGTATGAGCAGTAAGTTATCATGCTCATAAACAATATTTAGTACAAAAAACAAAATTACTAAAACTTATCACAACTAAGCTAAGTAGTAAGAGAGTAACTACTATGTCATCACCAGTAAATAAATTTTATAACAGAGTGGAAAATTTCTCAAATATAAACTTTACTCAGAAAGAACTAAATCTGTTAAATAAAGGTTTGAAATATTGTCCAAACATACGGTACAAAAGAGACATGGAAATGTTATGTGTAAATACAGAAATAGCACTTAGTAATGTAGATAACTCAGATATAAGAAATAATGAATTAGTTTCCTGTGCAAACATTATATCAAAAAGTAATAAGAATAAGTACAGTCTAAAAGATTCAGATAAGTACATAGTTAACAGTTTAAAACAAAAAATTAATTCAAATAGTTTAGTGGTTTGCAAAGCTGATAAAGGCAATACAATTACAATAATAAATAGGAGCGAATATATTGAAAAGACAGAACTTCTCTTCAGGAATGACAATTTCAAGATATTAAATGATCCCACTAATAAGTTTCAAAAACAAATAAAATCACTTATTAAAAATTGCCCTAATATATTTTCAGACACAAAAAGTTTCATGCTAACTATGATGAACCCAAAAGCTCCTGTTTTGTATAGTTTACCAAAAATACATAAACCTAATTGTCCCATGCGCCCAGTTGTTTCATATGTAACTGCACCTGCATATAAAGTCTGTAAAAAACTTAATGAATTATTGCCAAAATATATTAACTTTAACCCAAAGTATGCTATTAAAAACACTTTACAATTAGTTAATAATATAAAAAATGTACATTTACCACTGAATGCAAAATTAGTTTCATTTGATGTTAAGAATTTATTTCCGTCTATACCTGTAGATGTTCTGTTGTCTATCTGTTCCTCACATATACAAAATACTTTAACCTTAAATAGTGATCAGAAAAAAGAATTATTCTCGGCCTTAGGTATTTGCATAGGACAAAATTATTTTCAGTTTAATAATAAAATCTATAAACAATTTAATGGCTTACCTATGGGCTCTCCTTTATCACCTTTATTAAGTGAAATCTTTATGACATTTTTGGAAGAAAACATTTTTACATCTGATAACCCCAACATAAAATATGTTTTTCATTGGGCAAGGTATGTTGATGATATATTTTGTATCTGGACGGGAACAGATAGACAGCTCCATATGTTCTTAGATTATATTAATTCCTTTTATAGTAGCGTGCAATTTACACTTGAAACAGAAAATATGAAAAGTTTAAATTTTTTGGATCTTACCATTACTAGATCACAAAATAATCTTAGTTTTCAGATATATAGAAAACCTACTTTTACAGATACCGTTATATCACTCACATCACTAACATCATGGCACATAAAATTAAGCAGTTTTCATGCAATGGTTAATCGTCTCCTTATAGTTCCTTTATCCAAAGAAAATTTCAATAAAGAGGTAGATATTATAAAAGCCATAGCACAAAATAACGGTTATGATGAAAGAATAATTGATTCTTTAATTTTAAAAAAACAGAAGAAAATTACTTTAAAAGAATTTTATTCCATAGAGCCAGATCAGGGTAACAAAAAATTTCACTTAACAAATTACATTCCGTGTATAACAGATAAGATTAATAATAGGTTAAAAAACCATGGTCTTAACATGGTATCAGTAAACAAACGTAATCTTTTTTCACTACTAGTCAATAATAAAGAAAAATCTAATACACTGGAGAAAAATGGAGTTTATGAAATACACTGTGCAGAATGCGATGCTATTTATATCGGACAATGTGGCCGTGCTCTGAAACATCGCATTTCTGAACATAAGAAGGCGATTTTAACCAATACATCTAATACAGGTTTTGCAGATCATTGCTTACAACACAATCACTTTATAGACACAAAAAACATAACACTACTCCACAACATACAAAAAGGTAGAAAAATGGATTTGTTAGAAATTTTAGAAATTAAAAAAGCAATAAAAAATAACAAAAATTTAACCAATGAACAGACTGAATTTTGTGTATCCCCTTTATTAAAATCTGTTATTTAGTTTAGTTTATTTTATATTATTTTGAATGTTCATCATTATTTTAAATTTTGCATTCAGTTTATATTTAGTTCAGTTAATTTTATATTTTGCATTCATGATTGTATTTAGTTTTTAAAGACACCAGACCTTCCCTTGTCTCATGCACACACTCCCCACCCCTCGCCATCACAACACAGATGTTCCAGATACGCCCTAAACAGATGTTTACCACCTACACTACTCTAACATCCTGTGTTCAGTAATTTCATTCACTCGCTCTTTGACAATGGCTTAAGTTAGTCGAAATAGCTGTCAGAGTTAATTAAAAAATTTGTGAAACTTACCAAGTGTTTTTATATATTTTACAAAACCTTTGTATTAATATGTTTCACCAAGTGCCCAACGAGTCATCAATTAATATCGTTCAATGGCAAGTTACACGCGAGACTGAATCCCAATTTTGTCTCCTGTATTATGGGAAAATGTGGGCTACGAATGAATTTGACACGTTCAATTAATTGTAAGTAATACTGAGCACCAAGCAATAGGTCGATCTGCGAAGAGAAGTTCAGTTGTGGGTCGGCCAGGAATATGCCTTTTGGTAAATTTAGGGATGCGATATCGAATGATTCCTCAGGTAGATTATTAGTGATACTGGGAAGCACAGCGCAATGTATGTTTAAACTAAAATTCTTATAACGTGAATGCAACCTTACCCTGGTACTGAAGTCAGCTTGAGATAATGAATTATTTATACCGGTGATGGGTCCTTGAGATTTAATTTGTTTTAGGCTTATGCGACGTGCAAAATTCATGGTGCAGAAGTGAGCTTGCGAACCTGAGTCTAATAAAATCCTTACTTGGTGTTTCCTACCGGCATGATCAGTTGTCATGCAGACGGCGGTGGATAATAATATAGATTTGTTTGTTTGCAGTTTTAGTGCAAACTGATTGTTACTGCACGAAGCGTTGTTGCCTGATACGTGGATCATTGTGTGATGGGGTTTAGAGCATGTCCTACACGCAAATTTGGAAGGACAGTGTGCGAGATCATGGCCTGGACGTATACAATTTAAACAGAGCTTATTTTTAGCTAAAATATTTTTTCGTTCCAGAGGAGACTTGTCTAAGAATCGTGGACATTCAGACAGGCGGTGTTTACCTTTTCACAGCTGACATACGTTATTGCCGATATGAGAATGGAATGCAGCCCTAGTGATATTAACCGGTTTAATCGCTTTGCGATAGTGAGTCTTATTGCTAACGTGCATTTTGCTTACTGAGCTGGTCGCTCCGTTTACATTTTGCAATTATTTTCTTCTATTATTTAAAAATTTAATAAAATTCCTAAAATTAGGAAATCGTTCGTCCGACAAGCTTTCTTTACAGAGCCGACATGTGTGGTTATCGAGTTTTTGCGTTAAGTATTGCACTAAAATGAGTTCAAATGTATTTACCGTTAAATTCAATGAATTTAAAGCGTTTATGTTCTCAGTGATCTCGTCAATGAATTTAGAAAAGCTAACCATGGATTCTTGTTAAATGGAGTTCACGGCCAGGACATTCCCTATGTGATAGGCTGAGAAATTTAATTTGCTGTCGTACCTGGCTTTTAACAGATCAATAGCTACCGCATAATTTTCATGGGTGATTGGAAGAGATTTTATTACATTTAACGCCTCATCCCTTAATGAAGAGTGCAAATAGTGTAATTTCTGAATGTCAGTCAGGTTAGTTCTGACGTGTATTAATTCTACAAACATATTATAATAATGTTGCCAATCAATAATGCTGCCTGAGAAGCAGGGCAATTTAATCGGCTCTAACTGTATAGGGGGGGTTTTAATTGGTGTAGCTTCCGCCTGAAACAACGGTTTCTTGTTCACCTGCTCTAAGGAACTTGTTATTCTTAGGAACGCTTATTGAGGTGCTGGTGAAATGAAATGATGAAGTGGACTGTATAAGTTATTGAGTTAATCTTTTACTGAAATTATTTGAAGTGAATTTCTGGCGCGTGCAGTTTTAGAGCGGCATGATGCCTAATAATTGAAATAGAATTAAGTACTGAATGACATAATCGTGCGTAAAAAAGCTGAGATCGCCTGAGTAAATTAGCGCATGCTGATCATGCTAAGAATTTAGAATACTGAAAATAATGTAGCCGCGGCTGGCGATTGAGACGAATGGCCTGCTCGGAATCTTGTTTAGAACTAACTTAATTTTGGCTGCTACAGGCCTGTGTCAAACCGGTAGCAGATAGTTGGGAGAAAAATGACGTCACCACACGCGCCCGCAATGCAGCAATTTACAGTACGAAGTGTATAGGTACAAAGTTTATCCAGACGTTTTGTGTGTTTTTATATTTAAATTCAATAATTCCTCTCTCCACCTTCTTCCTTTAAACTGCGTTCCGTGATCGGTTATTATTGTACATGGTTTTCCAATTTCAGTTATGTATTTGTTTTTTATTATTTCTAAAATTTTCTTTGTGGTTGCTCGATTTATAGCGTATAATTTGGTGTATTTGGTGTAATGGTGCAATGGAATCACAATGAACTTGAATCTATGCCACCCTCCGCTACGTGGGAATGGTCCACATATGTCAAGAAACACTTTTTCAAGTTTTTTATTTGATGTGATGGGTATCATAATTCCATCCTTTCTCTCATTATTGGTTTTAACCATTTGGCATATAGTGCATGTTTTGATATTTTTATTCACTTTTCTTGTTATACTCTTAATAAACATTTCTTCTTCTAAAGCTTTGACTATTTTTAAAGTTCCCATGTGTCCGTATCTGACATGGTAGTCCTTAATTCATTTATTTTCTAGAGATGTTGGAACTACTAGCTGCCAATTTCCATGATTTCTTTTGGTTTTAATGAACAACACATCCTTGTGTAGGCAATACAATCTGTTAATAATCTCTTCTGATTCCATCACTCTCCTTCGTATGTTTGCTAATTTGGTATCTTGTTTCTACTGTTGTACGATCTCATTGACTATCTCTTCCAGGTCCTTTCTCTCCTTCAATATATAATACACCTTGGCGATTTTCTCCTTTTCTCCTTCAAATGTCTGATTGTCAACATTTATTCTGGATAATATATCAGCCGCTACGTTCTTCCGGCCTGGAAGGTATTCTCACGTGATGTGGTACTCCTGTAGAGCGAGGATCCAACAGGTAAGTCTACCATGACTTAATTTACATTGTTTAAGGAATGATATCAATTTATGGTGGCTTCTGACTGTGATAGGGTACCCTAGGATGTATGTTCTAAATTTTCCGCACGCAAACACTATACTTAACAACTCTTTTTCCGTAACGTTGTAGTTACGTTCACAACTATTTAGCACTCTGCTGGCAAAGCTGATGACCAGGTGGTGCCCTTCTTTATCTTCTTGAAACGCTTCAGCGCCCAGACTGACGTCACTGGCGTCGCAATTCATGTAGAAGGGTTGCTCAAAGTTGGGATGATGCAGCATCACTGTTTCTAGAAATTTTTGTTTGATGAGCGTTAGTACCGTATCCTGTTCGGTTCCCCAGGTCCAATTGTCTGTAGATGAGAGTTGTTTTAAAAATTTGGCAGTTAAATAAGAGAAGTTATTTTGAAATTTACGGTAGTAGTTGCAAATACCCAGGAAGGATTGCAACTGCTTCTTATTTTTAGGTGTAGGGAATTTCTGGATGGCTTCTACCTTTTCTTGGGACGGAGATATTCCTTGCTCTGTTAGGTTAAATCCCAGGAATTTTACTTCTTCTGCTATGAACTTAGATTTATCTAGCTTCAGAGTTACATTGTTGTTGGAGAGTTTATTCAATACTTGTTCTATTCGTGCACAGTGTTCGTCCCAGTCCGATGATGTTATCAGTAGGTCGTACACATATATTGTTGTGAATTGCAGAGCCTCTTGACCTAGGACTTGGTTCATGCACTTTACAAACACTGCGACGGAGTTGATGAAAGCCATTACTGTCTACTGTGTGGGTGCAGCTCCACCTGCCAGTACACACATACGGTATCCCATGTACTGATGTATTTTATTCCGTAGAATTTTTTCAAAATTTCTTCAATTTCCCCAGGCGAAGTACGGTGATTTATGATCATTTTGTTTATTTCCCGGGCGTCTAAACAGATCCGGACCTTACCACTCTTATTGGGTATAGCTACGATAGGACTTGTGTTATGGAATTGGCTATACTCAATGATGTCCTCCTCCATCATTCTAATAATCTCCGCTCTGACTTCGTTTTTTAAGGGAGTATGCAATAGGATAAGATTTTCTATGAAAGTCCACTGGTTCCCGGAAATTGATTTTACATTGATATGACTTGACCTTGCCTGGAGTGTTGGAGAAAACGTGTTCGTATTTTTTATAATTTTTATTAAATTCTCGACTTGTGTTTTGGTGATTTCCTGGTTTGGCCTGTTTCTTTGAAATACTCTAATCTCCTCTAGTTTCTTCTCCCACAATTCACTATTATCCTCCAGATTATTATTTTTGCTGACCATATTCCTATTTCAGATGTTAACAACACTATCCCTTGTTGTAGGTTTATTATGGCTGAGTGTTGTCGTAACACGTCGCAGCCTATGAGCATATTGAATGGTAGTCCACTCGCTACCAGGAAAACAATAGGTATAGTCAAGTTCTGGCTGTTTAATTCCAGTGAGACTTGCTTTCTTACTGTTTTGTTTTGTTTTCCTGTTGCACCTATTATGATGATGTTATTAATCGGCGATGTGGGTATTGGTAGCTTGCAGTTAGCTTGGATCCGCTCTAGCTCTGTCTGGTTTATCAGGGAGATGTTTGATCCCGTGTCGATCATGATGATGGTTATTGTTCCGTTTATTGTGGCCTGTACGTGAACTATTTCATTGTTAATTCTTGGCAGCTGGTTGTCCTCTTCTCAGGAGTTCTTCTCGTATGTTCTTCAGATAATTATTGGAGACGATAGTTATAATCTTATGATGGTTTTGTCGCGTCATTTGTCTGAGTAACCCAATTGATTGGTCATGTGAAGAGCGTTCTTTAGTTCTCACTGACCTTGTTAGTTTAAATCTGCTTGTACGTGGTTGTCCCGGTTTTCTGACTGGTTCGTCACAGGTCCTTGATGGGCTCCGGCCGTACACTTATGTTGGTTCCTGACGTTTCAGTGGTCCTATTTCCTGGAAATGGATTATTACTTGAGGTCGATGCATTATACCAGGAGTTTGCCGGTGTGTTTGGGCAGTACCTCCTCTGGTTTGGCTGACTCCTTCCATTAATAAAGTTGACTTGTCGCCGAACATCATCTCTGTTTTGATTATTCCCGGTTCCCCTATTGTACTGGTAATTCGGGTTATAGTTATTTCCATGGTAATTACTATTTTTGGGGTGGCCGCTAGGACGTTGGTTTGGTCCCGTCCTCCGGTAATTGTTGTTGTTGGTGGAATTGTTATTAGGGTTGTTCCCGTTGTATGGTGGATTCCCCTGATTGTAAGTTGAGCGGTTTCCCCGATACTGATTGCCGTTAACATTCCGGTTAGAGTTATTCTGGTTGTTATTTTGGGGGTGGTTATTTGATGGGTTGTAGTTCTGTGTGTTCTGGTTCTCACTCCATCTGTTGTATCTCATATTGACCATTCTATTCCGTTTATATTGGCCATCATTCTCGTGATCCTCCAATAAGCTTGCCATGCCTTGAATTGTTTTTATTTGGCCCTGTCTTCTGGCTTTTTGGACCGCATCCTCATAATGGTATCCCAACTATATTACCAATGACTCCTCCGGTATCCTCGGTTCCAAATTTCTGGCTAAGCACACTTTACCTAGAAAGTACGAAGTAAGGGTGTGTCCCGCTTGCGGATCGTACCTCCCGTTGCTTATATCATTTTTTACCACGTTCTGGGTTGACTCCGACCAATATTTATTACGGAACTGCGTTTTGAATTCTTGAGTGCTGTTTATCTCTGGTCTGGTGGCCGTCCACCAATTGTCGTGAGTATCCCGGAACATCTCGTCAATCAGGCTTCGCACCGTTGTCCATCTAGTTTCCCTGTTCTTCTCAATCAGTTCCTCCACTCTTTTGAGGAATTCCATAGGGTTGTGCCGGTAGCTGCGGAAGTTTATTAGCTCCCGGTTCTCGCTGGTTATGATGTGGGTGTTGTTAGGGTTTCTCCCTAAGTGCGTCTAGCTCTTCTTGCATTTGTTTTCCCGTTGATTGAGCCCCTGCATCTTCTCTTTGTTTTCTTTGATCTGCCCGTCCACTTGGTTAAGTTTGGTATATACCCTTTCTACCCTTTCGCTTACATCAGTTTGTATTTCCTTGTGTTTTTCTTCAAGCATTTTTAGCACCTCCTGTTTATTTTTTGTGCATTCTATTGTTGTCCTTTGTTGGAGTTCCTCAATTCTATTTTTTCCTTCCTCCTCGACGTCGCTTATTTTATTTGCTAACTCCTCCCGGACTTGTACTACTGTTTCATTCGTCTCGGTGATGGTTTGTTTTATTTCTTCCAGGCATTCTACCAATTGTTGTCTCAACTCATCTTTGGTTTTCTCGCTATTTTCCTTCAATTGTCGTTGGAGTGTTTCACTATTATTCTCGATCTTATTATTCAGTAATTCAAGATATTTCTTGATCTGTCTCTTTAACTCCTCACTCTTTTCTTCTAAGATCTCTTGGTTTCTTTTCAAGGCCTCATGGTTGCTTTCCATTTTATTATTCAGAAGTTCTATGTCCTCCTTGAGTTGTTTCTTTAATTCTTCATTATTTCGTCTTAAGAATTCCCTGTCTTCTTTTCTTTGTTCGTTAGTTTCTTTCTTCGTTTTCTTTGAGTTTTCGGGCATGAAATTCATCAGGTCTTGCATGCTCGGACCTCTTTTGCTTTTTCATGATCTCCCGCCTGTTGTTCCCTCTCAATATCTTGACTTGGTTTCTCCGGTTGGTTACCGATTATTACCTCTATTTCAGGTTCTGGTTGGGTTGGGTTGTCTGGTTGGTCTTCTCGGGGATCCTCTTCGATCAATTCCTCGATCATTTCCATCTCTTCTTCGTCGGTATCCTCAGTCCTCTTCTTAGATTTTCCCCTGGTGATCATGGAGTGTTTCATAATTTTTCGTAACCGCCGCTAGTCTTTAATTCTAGCCACACTAGTTGGTCACCAATTTGTAACGACGTATTCTTGTCGTGTCTTTAAACCTGTAAAAGCCACACGTTTGTGCGTCAATCTGTAACGATGCGATCTTTGCGTTCCTTAAAGCCACACGTTGTATACGTCAATCTGTAACGAGTAGCTGTGTATGTGCTCTGTAAAAGTGTTTTTCGTGTGTTCGCCTCACACGTTGTAGTCGTTACCTTACGTTTATGCTGACGATGTCCGTCGCGATCTCACGAATTACCAGTACTCGCGAGTGTGAACCTTACCTGTATTTTGATATGTGATTGTAAATCCTGGGTGGCGCCAAATTGTTTAAACTGAAAACAATTTAAAAAATAGGACGATTGAGCGGTCGTTCGAGACGGTATTGTGGATTGAAATTACTCCCGCCACGTGCGGGTTTATTAATATCGCTGATAGTTCGCCGAGTTTCCGACGTCTAGCGCTTACCGTCACTTTCGCTCGTCGCTAAAATACACAAATCATATAATGCAATTTCCTATTAAATAAAGAACAGTGGTTACAACTCTGTACTAGTTTATTAACTTGTAATTAGTTGTTATTCAATATTATACAAAATTATATTTGGATTTTAAACAAAGTTGCTCCGGCAATAATAAGACAATTAATTCCCAAGATAGGCGAAAGATTCAGAACGATTTAGTTAGACATGGTGTCTACAAAAGTATATGTTAATTTCGTTCAATTATTCTGGGTTCTTGTGGTTACGAAAAAATATTACTAATGATTACAATAAAGTACACTACCTTACATTGATGGTACTTATATACTATAAGGTTTAATTACAATTCGTTTCTGAAGTTTTAAAACGCGTGTGTTAAAAGTTCGTAATTTTTGTCCAGGTTATTTTCTGGTGTCATACAAGATTAGTGTTTTATTTTTTAATTAATCCTTGAAAGAAATATGATTATCAGTTCGTAGTGAGAGTTAATAGTGTTGTGAGAAAAAGTTATAAAGAATTTATTCCATAAATTCCGGTAAATTCAGCAATACTTATCAAATCTGTTGAATTATGGTGAAGAGTTATTCATTTCTTCGTTAGGTTGGATCTATTCACCCATCAATCTTCCATCATGTATGAATTTAATTGCGCCTGGCGTCTTTTTCGGATAAGTTGATCTAAATTATTAATTTGGAACTTAATAATCTGGTCTCTGGCCTCGGTTGGATGGACTGGTTCCTCATCAGACTTCTTATTTCTTCATGTTATTAATTTTGATTACTTTTATACGGTTTTACATTAAAATTGAGTCGATTACGGGTTGGCGTCTATTCGTATTGAGCTTCAATAATGCACTAAATGTTTCTAACGGAATAATAATAAATAACGTTCGGTTGTTATGGCAACTGTCTGACTCTCATTGGCTGTTCATAATTTAAGTCTATTGTTATGATTTTTGAATTTTTATTCAAAATGACTAAATATCTTCTGATTGGTTTTATTCTTCTGTCTTCTTATCTATGTATGAGATATTATCACAACTGTTCCTATTTTCTTTCAAAGATCATTTTGACATCCCACAAAGCTGGGTTTGTTTATGTATTAATGTTTTGACAATTATGTAAATATTATGTAATTACATTTCCTTCTTATTTTATGTTTTTAATTTAACTTTTACATCTTAATATGATTCACTAATTTTACTTAACTAGTTACTTGCCCTGGATTTTCTAATACAATAGTTAATTTCTTATAATTTGTTGATTTTGGATTTATACAGTTAGGCATTTTATATGCCTAAATAGTAATTGGCTATATTTTCTTATTTTACACAATTTAACGATTATTCTGCCTTTACATATATTTTGCTTAGTGTCACTTATGACTTGTTTACTTTTTGAATTGATTTGGGTTGTTTTATAATAATTGTATGTTCTCATTACCTTACACAATCATGGCTTGTCTATTATTTACTACTACTTTTAAAACATAACATCAAATCTAGGTTTATGGTCTCTATACCTTTTTCAGCCGTATTCCTTCTCATAAACTTAATTGAACAAATCTTTTAACAGTTACTATGCTAATCTTGTTTATTTTTTGTTTATTCTTAACTCTTTTGGTGACTAACATTATCACACCATTTATTTTATCTTGCTAATTATCCCTTTGATCATAGGATGTTTTACTTATTTTGCATTTATATTCTTTACTAAATATTTTCTTATTTTATCTGACCATGGTAACACTAAAATTTTTACTCCTTATGGGATTTTTTCCCTGGTTTTTCTAATCTACAATCACTCTTAATTCTAATAACAATAATGGTTTTACTCTCTAGCACTTTTCACCATTAAACTGTAGTGTTTATCACTGGTTTTTAGATGTCTATACTGATCTGTAGGGTTTTATATTTATTTCAGGTTTACACTGTCACTTTGCACTTTTCTATGGTATTTGAGTGTTACTAGTGGGTATTCCCTAACATTAATTTCTCTTTTCTCACTTAATTATGTTTAGCACCTACCTATCTCTCACTTCTGGGTTTTTTACTACTTTACTCATAATTGTTAGTTATACTGTTAACAAGGTTCATATCATTATAGAGTTATTCATAACATTTAATCTCTATTTCTTCGGTTAGTGTACTTTAGTTGTCTTTCCTTTATTTGATTTTAATAATTATCATTTATATTTATTATTTATTTGATTCTTTTTCATTATCATTTGAGTTTACTATTTCTCATTTCCTTATGTATATTATTTGTTTGTGTCTTTTTATGTCTTCTCATTTTATTTCACTTTATTTACTGTTTGTTTCCTTTTCATTTACCTTCTCATTTGATTTCATTTTCTTTCATTTTATTGAGTTATAACGTCTCTTCGTTATAACATCGGGAACCTGGTTAATTGGCTCAGGTCAATTAAACAGGCTGCCATATTCTTAACAAAATAAACAATAACTGAACATAAACAAATATTATATAGGATCTCGAGAATTAAGGAAAATTGGCAGGGGTTTGTAGACATATTCACTCATCTTGGTTTGACCATGACATCTCTTTATTACTTACTGATATTAGCATCTTTACTTATGGTTATCAACATTTGTGTTTCAATAGTTTACAAAATGATTTTATGTTTTGTTCAATTACAAGGCTCCTCAAAATATAGATGTACATCTGTTTAACTTTTCCACGGATCCGGGACTTGAAAAGGTATATTAATAATGGTCACATATCATATATTATCTTGAAGTGGTGCCATTAGAAGAATGGACTTATTTCCCTTTTTAAACAATAAGGCTTTACAGTTTAGAGCTATAACTCTATTACTAAGAATAAGACAGTAATACAATTACTGTCAGTAATTAAATTGTCTTAATGGTGTTAATTTAATTGTCTTTTGTTGGATATAGTATTTAGTATTTCATATCCACGGAAGGCATGCCTCCGTGTCACCTGTGATATCCTCCAGCTCCTCGTTATTCCAGTCCTCGGTCCGGTCCTCGGTTGCAGCATGTTTGATGTAGGCCAGGTATCTATCGTTATCTTTGTATCCGGTGATGGTGTAGTCCTGAAGTCTTTTAGATCATTGTGGGTCCTGGTTCTCTGCTCTTTGCTAACTGGTAGTAATAGCTCGTTGATTTGAATGATTAACATAAAAGTTTTATTCACCTGTATCCACTTCACATGATTGTTTATTTGTTGCACTTCACTTTATGGTCTTACCACAGTTTTAATTACATAAGTTTTATATTTTAAGATTTTTTGTAGAGATGTCATAGGCGCTCAATTTTCATTATTCTTTCTTACTCGTTTACTACATATTTATATGAATCGCGGTTCAACTATATTAACTCAACACATTGTTTAATAGTATAAAGAATGCCTCTGTGTCTTAACTGACGGATTAATCACTTTAGGAAACAAACTATTTTTAACGTCCTACATTACTGCTGTGCGCAGCTTACGGGTTGACCGCTCCATTTCAAGTGGGCATCGTTTAGGGGCAGAATAGTAACCTCGCGTAGTTTACACTTCATCATAAAAGTAGTTCCACATTTATTTGATATTTACGGTATTAAAGTTTGACATTATAATTATCCTAAGCTACGCTTTACTTCAGAATTAATTATAGTATACTACTATGTTGTGGTTTTATTATTTATTTAATTTCAAATTTACGAATATTTTTAGTTTAGTTTATGGGCCGGTATGCAAGTTGATTCCGGTATTCGCATGTCGATGCATGGTAAATTATTAAAGGGTTTCTTTACTTTACACTCGCATTCCTTTTGTCTATATAATCTCTTTATTAAATATTATTTTAAGTTATTTAAGAGATTTAAAATTAGTTTAAATGTGCGATTAAAAATTTAATTTCTCTCCTTTTACATTTCCTATTTTAAAATCGTCACATAATCCCCCGCTTAAAGAAGACACTGGATGGGGAAACAGATATGTTTTCTATGGGTAATTAGGTCAGTAAAGTACTGGGAGTATGCTTGGCATTACTGTGTGAAATTTCTCTCACTCGTTTCTCTTTTCAAATTTATGAGGTGCATGAATCACTCTCGACTTACTTCTTCCTATTATCAACATATACAACGCCTTACAAACTAATTCTTAGACTACATAAAATTCACACTTTATAAAATATATCGAAAACATATTAAATTCTTCTTAAGACTACTACTTACGACTACTACCGGTTTTTTCTTTAGTTGTGAGTTACTCTTGTTATAGAATTACTCTTTAAGTAATTTATTACTTAATTATTATTTATATTCGATGTCAGCTGACTTCTCACTTTTCTGTACTTTCGCTGAATAGGATCCAAGGTTGATCAGGCCTCATCCCTATTTATACGATTAGGTAATCAAGTGGTTACTCAAGTACTCTTTAGCAGGTATACCTTTTTTATACATTTATTTCGCTTGCACTCTACCATTTCCTTTTTCGTGATAATACTTTATCTGCGAAATATGTGTTCTTCGTACATATTTTTGAGTAGAGGGTTCGTACAGGGCTACTGTTACTGGAGTTAAGTATTTGCGAATTTGGTAAGGACCACACCATCGGTATGATAGCTTGGAGGTGGTCTTATCGATAGCACTACTCGTCGGGTGTGTTTTATACATTACTAAGTCACCGACTTGGTACTTTACTACATTATTATTATTAATCCGCTCGTGATATCTTCGCGATTTCTTTAAGTTTGCTCTTAAATTAGCGCGAGCTTCATTCCAGATTTTTTAAATATTTTTATCCCTAATCTCGTGGGGTAGTAACTCATGTATTTTCCACTTAGTGGATAACGGGTGGCTAGGTTTGTATTTATACAATAATTCAAATGGCGTAGACTTATGTCCTTTATGATAGGCAGAATTGAAGGCGAATTGTATCCAGGATAGGTTCTGGTCCCAAGACGTATGGTCGTTTGCATGGTAGGCTATTAAAGCAGATTTTAGGTTTCGCAAATACCTTTCAGCTATATTACCTTTCGGACGATACTCTGTAGTGGATATGTGGTCTATCCCTAGTTTGAAACACATGTTCTTGAATTCCTTCGACTTAAACTGGGGTCCGTTATCTGACACTAGATGTACGGGTGTACCGAAATCTTTAAATAATCTATCCTGTAATATATTTACGGTGGTCGAAGCTAACGCTCGCCGCATGGGATACATCCAGACAAATTTGGTGAAAGAATCTACACAAATGAGTAGCATGGTATTTCCTGATTTAGAACGAGGGTAGGGTCCTGAAAAGTCTAAATAAATTTTCGAGAACGGGGTAGTTGGAATTTCTGAGATTAATTGACTTATTTGGCTGTTTCTCGCTGGCTTGCTGAGTGCACACAACTTACACCTTTTTACGAAACTAGCAATCTCACTGTTCATATTATCCCAGTAATATTCTTTACGGATTCGATGTATTGTATTATTTATTCCCATATGTGCTCCAATGGTGGAAGAATGGTAGTATTCCATCGGCATAGGTTTAATAATATCAGGGGCAATTATTCGTAAATATTTTCCGTTTGCTATTCTATAACATAATACTCTCTTACTCAATATGTATTTTTCTGACTTATTTACTTTATCTAGTTGTTCTATAATTGGTCTTAAAAAGGGGTCTTGTTGTTGATTCTGAGCTATGTCCGTAAATGCAAGAGGAAATTCGGTAATTAAAGTATTGATAATCGGCGATTCTCTACTCTCCTTGCTTTCAGATGTTTTACTAGACGGCTGGAACATACGTGACGGTGTATCGGCAACTACATTTTGGGTACCTCTAATATGTTGTACTTTAAATTTGTAACAATTTAACCTTAATACCCCATCTTCCAATACTACCTAACTGTTTAGGGTGATTTAATAACCAAGATAATGCTTGATTATCCGTTTCCAACTGGAACTCTTTATGTTCTAAAAAAGGTTTGAACTTCTCAAATGCGAAAACGATAGCTAAACATTCTAATTCGTATGCGGAGTATTTCTTTTCTTGGTCAGTCAGAATACGTAAAGCGTAACTAATAGGTAGTCTAGAGTTATCTACTTCCTGATATATTACTGCACCTAGGGCTACACTTGAACTGTCTGTTTGCGCTACGAACGGTTTTGTAAAATCGGCCAATTGTAATACTGGGGGTGATATAATGATTTCTTTTAGTTTTTCGAATGCAGCGTGGTGTTGCAGACTCCACTCAAATTCAGCTCCCTTATTTCTTAAAGCATTCAGCGGTGCTGCAATTTCGGCTAGATGAGGGATATACTTGTGGAAATAATTTATCATTCCCAAAAATCGGGCTATTCCTTTCGCATCCCGCGGTGGTAAAAATTAATGTAATTTTTTAATTTAAAAACCCCAATCACTTGGGTTGGGTCATAGTCATTTGTCTCGTCATAGTCATTTTATTTTCACTTGTTAAACATTTAATATAGTTGATTCATAGTTTTTTCCCTGGTATTGGGGTGGCTTTTTGTATTGTAACAACTAGTATACTAAAGGTTTCATTAGACGGTCATAGTGTTAAGTTTTACTCCATAGGTATTTTATTTATTAGGTCTAAAGAACGAGTCATTGTTTTTATAGGGTTTCTACAGAGTTATATTCCAAATATTTGCTCCATTTCAAAGTGTGTTAGATGGTAACTTTATTGTATGTTCCAAGACAATTAAAACAATTATTTTTCATGAACTTGTTCTACTAATCTTTTTGGATAATTCAAGTTGACATGTAATATGAAGGAAAAATAACATTTTTCGTTCTGCGATTCAGTATGTATATTCAGTGGGCTTGTTTTGTTTGTGTATGTTGTAGTAAACCCGCATTGTAGCAGCGCCGAGAGTAAGCTTTGTTCTTATATTCTGTTGCATTTTAAATCAGTATATTGAATTCTTGTAGCTTTGATTCTGCTAAATCAAGATATTTCATTTTTGTAGAATAGACGTAAAAATTGTTTTCCCAAACCTAATATGGCAGTCTGATCAAAAACTTGTGACTTATTACATATTGCCCCACACAGTGTTGTAATATATAAAGTAGTAAATTTTGCATTAAATATATTTGTAACAAATTGCCTTTTGAATTGTGTCACTGAAATATTTCACACAACCCAAAATATGAGAAACTATTCAATTCCCTTATGTTATCTCACTGAATTTGCTGAATTACTGAACACAAGTCGTTTAGCAACTGCAGTGAAAACAGAGGTTAGCTCAACTGCAGTGTAATATTGTTTATTTTATGATTGTAGATGGAGAGAGAATAACCGCCCAGATCCACATAAGGATCCAGTATTTCCTACATAATAAGCAGCAATGTCATCCTGTTGCATATATAATAGGGGAACACAATAATGCCACGTAAGCTGCACATGTTGGCTATTGCATTAGAGTAACAATGTGTCAATACACATATATCTCTATACTATTCAATTATGGTCGAAAGTAACGGACATCGGAAATGTTGTTGTCAAATGTGTTGCAGCCCGAATCCTGTATTTGTTACAACACGAAAGATAAGTGTTTGAGAAAGACTGAGAACGGATAAGTCATTTGAAACAGAAAAACAACAAGCGGATTGATAAGTGATTGTTAAATAAGTGAGTTAATTTAAAATTATCGTGTTGGACAATAAACTTGGCCCAATAGTCGGATTTTTTTCAGTGATGTAGCGTCCATGTAACCACTGTTGCTTGCGGCAACATACAAGCAATTAAAAAAATAAAATTAATTAGACTAGAGAGTAAATACTTTAATTATATTGAATAATTTTAAATGTGAACAACATTAGTCGAGAAACTTGAAGAAAAGCACAATATTGCTTTCGAACTGCTGGTCGCTTGTAGCGTCATTATATGTTTTGTTGCTGACTCAGATACCGGTGACGTTCTACTGTGTATGGTCATTGACCTCGTAGTAGTTGTCACTGTATATACTAGGGAAGGAGACGCGTTCGTCCGCCCGATCTGTTGTCGTTGTATAAACAGGCAAAACGCTCAGTTAGCAGCTATCTTTGTTTCCTGAACCGACGGGTACCAGTTATTACGTGTACCTGTTTCTGTTTTCTTAGTTTAGTTATGTGTTTCTTTATTAATCTTTAATTCGATTATTTGTGTTTGGATTTGATCTGTGTAAGTGTAACGGAGTCAGATTACGTTAAACCGGGACCATCTTCTTCTGCCAGCGAATGATACGTAGAAAATACAATAAAAAGTATCTTGGCTCTAAAAAGAATATATCGTACTAGAAAAAGTTCGAATTAATTTTTAGGCTAAATTTTAGCCTAAAACAACCGGCAACAGCTGTTATCTACCCACGCCACGCCACTGTTACAGAACAAAGTTTTGTGATAGTCGTTGACTATAATATTCAACGAGCAATGTTAAACAGCGAGTTCGATAAATGAATACCATGAATGAAACAATTAGACACGGAAATATTGTGAAAAAATAAACGTGCAGATTTTCTCTATCGGTAAAGACCTTTCCAAAATCTAGGAATCGTGTCACAGGCAGGATCGTGGTCTGTTGCTCGATTAAGTCGGAATTGCCTTAATCCAATGCTTAAGCAAATACAAAATAAAAGCTGAGAAAAAAGTAATATATAGATTATTCCATTACGATGTGGCTGGAATATTAGCATTAAAGGCTGATTCAATTTATATGAATGATACTATATTTTAAATTCTTTATAAGTCTTATATATTATTAAGTTATTATTATTACAGTGTAATATATTATTATGCCTGATTATATTATATATATATATTTGTCTGATTTATTATTATGTTTATATCTTATTATATTATATAACGTTATTTTATTAAGTGACAGTATAATATATTGTGTCAACAAATTACTCAGATCTTTCCATGAAGAGAAAATAAATACTCCACGATTGCAGCTATAGATGAAAATGACAATGGAGCGGAATATGTAAATGCATAATTATTATCACATCAGCAAAAGCAAGGTAATCAATTAGGTACATAGGAATTGAAATTAGCTGTGAACATGAGCAAACGGATATTCTTTTACGCCCACTTTTACCGTCAAGTGGTGGGGTTTCAGCCACTCCAGGCATTTCAATGTATTCTGGTTGAATTGCTTCATCTTTAACATATTCTTTCCCCTGCAGTTAACCGACTTCTCTGCATAGTCGATCCATTCCAATCAGTCTTTGTCTTCCTCTTCCTCCGTCTGGAAGGGATTCCTTTATTTCCTAATCCTAATTTTCCAACCAGTGCTCAACAATCTACTTTTAACCTGCTTTCAGTTTTTCTGAGGTGAGGTTTTCCGTCCCATAGAGCAGTGTAGGTAGAAAAATGTCTTGTTTACTCGTAACTTGTCTCCTTATACGATTTTGCTTTATACACAAACAAACTTTAGAAAACTTAACTGTTTGATTTTAACTTTGTATCAAATGTAAACTTCTTGACACATTTTACTCCTGATATGCAAACTTCTTCACCTGTTCCAAATGTCTTCACTTGTTGATAAAGCATTTCAATGTGTATCAATTTATTATTTTTATACTGTATGTTTTTTCATTAATCCAAAGTTTTGTTACCTCTCATAAACAATAGGCGTTTGAGAAACATAATAAGGAACATGGCGAATAAGAATCAGTTTTCTTTGATAGACAATAATGTGAGCCTAAAAAGATTACGGAAATAATTGAAAATTGATTTGTGTTAGAAAACCTACTGTTTGGTTTACTTATTAATGTAATGTTGTAAAATAGCTTTATTACATTTTATGAATTAAAAAATTCAGCGTCATTTGTCAGTGATTATACGTGTGCTTATTCGACGACAAACATGTCTGTGTTTGACATCTGTCTGATATTCAAAAAAGGAAATGTAGATGAGAAGCTGATAAATTGTGACTAATATTAAAGGAAAAATATATTTTCTTGACAGCATTAACAGCGTTTGTTAGGTTTTATTCTCTTTAAAAGTAGACTTACATAAAATAAAGAATTTACTACACAAAAAAGATAAGATTAGTATGATAATATAAATTTAAATGTAACAGCCATAATTTATAAATACAGTACGAAGATTTCTACAAAATGATGATAAAGGGTGAATGAAAGAAACGCGTAAATCTGAAAGTAAATAAGTAAATAGCAGCTATATCATGCTGTCGTGTATTTGACAAAGTACTTAAAAAATTAGTTTTTAAATAAATACTGAACTTCAGATTGATTTGGATATTTTAGGATCAGTCGTTTGTGGAATTATATTCTTTTTTTTATTCAGTTAAACTACATTACCAAAGGCTAATCATAAACTAACTCTGATAGATAAACGAGTGCGCTGGACCACAGACCGCTAACCACAGGAATTAATAGCCAGTCTGCCGGTAGAACAGTTTTTAACACCTGTGTCATCATCAGAGAACTAGTAAAATAGCTTGCTTTCTAATATACTTTTAAAACAGAAAGTAAATAACCACAATGTACGAATACACTGATTGATAGTTACTTACGTTTTCAGTGCTCCTGTCTGTTTAGAAGTTAGACTGTAGCAGCTCGTGAAAAAGTTTGTTTTGTACAACGTTTTCAAGGATGACTGGCCAGTAAACTCTATGCCAGGAACAAGGAATTTCCTGCATTCGCTGAAAATGTTACAGGCGAGAACGTATTACCAATACTGCATACAGTAATTTCACTTATTTTACAAAAGTACAGGAAAGTTTTCTTAGATAAACATAACTTTAGGTTTTTAGTCGTGACCATCAGTTGGTAAATCTTAATTTTTTAAAGTGACAAATAGTCACGGAAACGTACAATTATACTGGTATTTACGCGTGAGCACGCATCCTACAACTAAGTGAAGTAGACACAATAAATAAGGTTATTCAAAAATTCTTTAAGCAGTAACTTACTTATTTGAATAGTTAATCTATTAGTCTGCTAGACCCAAAATTTTGCTTACTATCGCACCGAAATTTCTTTGACCTAATGCCTCATTTGACCTATTGCTTCTGAATATTGTTAGAGATTCTTTCGCATTCTTAGTAACGCAAAGTATGATCCTTGTACTCTTAAAATGAATGAATTCTTTTTAATTTTATAATTTCTTGTAATTTATTAAATGTACTATTCATTTGTTAGGAAATATGACTGTTCAAAAGAAGCATTACAGTACGTCTCGTGCAGACACCTAATCATGTCCTGAATTTTTATGTGTTCATCATTGCACTGGACCGAGAGTTTTAAATTGGCAGCCAGACGCCAGACCTTCTAGTCTTCTGAAGACTCTCTATACCTCTTTGCACCTACTTTACTTGCATTCTTAATAAAAAGGTAAGCCGAACGTTTCTAGACAGAAGCCTTAAAGAAATACTATCTGGAATTAGGTACTTCATAATATCAAAGAATAATTTTAAAAAGTATTGATTTCTTTTATTCAAGTATAAAATTCTAGTGTAATAGCATATGGATTACTCATTGTATTTATAATAAACTTATTATCACTTATATAAGGTGTTTATTAGGAAACTCTCTATATTTAATATATTCAAGATTATTTAGTATTTTGTGTGCGTATAATGTCAGAAATTTACATTTTTAAATTCATAAAGCATGTAACAAATAAATTGTAGTACCATTGAATCTAGCCTTTGTTTATATTATAATGTAATTTGAAGTAAATAAAATGTATTTCTGTAATTTCATTTATCATATATCTTGTTCTTCATGGCATTATATCTCCAGAATACACCTTTGAAAAGACGACTAGATTGGATACTTTTCAGTTTATGGTCTGGTCTTACCCTTCTCAGACGTTACTCTGCACGACCGTGCAGTCACCCGGATTAAATCAACATTGAATAGAAAAGAAGTAGTTCTTCGTTTACTGTCTACATAAGTAATAAAATATTTAAATGTAATATCCAAGTCTAGAGTAAACCTCTTTTTTCTTCTTGAAGTGAAAATTTTCTCATATATGCTGTAACGTTTAGTTTTGAAAATATTTATAAAATTGTACAAGTAGTAAATAATAGCTAAAAATAATGTGTACTAGCAGTTATATTTGACAAAGAAGTATGTGAGGGTGTGTGAAGGGAAAGTTTGTAAGACTGTCCTTTTGGCATTGTAACCCACACACAGCTTGATGTGTTACGGCTGTAAAGTTAATTGTTTGACAAAAGAGTGACACTTACTAGATGTATGTGAGACGTTGTATTTTGCATCAGGCAGCTGCTCTGAGTGAAGAAAGGCATAACCCCCAATAAACCAATCTACCCTTTTTAAAACTTTGACACAGACTGAAAGCAAAGAGTTTGTCAATTCGGTACGGTACAACATTAGATGCCAGAACAATTGCAACGTAGAAATTTGACGAAAGTCGTGATTACAAAGGAAGATTCGTTCCAGACTCAAAACAAAGCCAGAGTGCAACTTGAAGATAAACAATGGTGCAGCAGATCGAACAATACCAGTATTGTATCTATGTCAAAGCGTAACAGAAATTGGACACTAGGAGACGGCCACGAGAGACAAAGAAATGTCGCCTGATTTACAAGGGGAAAGTGAAACTCACGAATTCTGGAGTGCTTGAATGAGATTCCTAGTAGAGAAAACGGCTGTAGGAACAATCAGGACGAATGGTAGTTCGACAAGAGAATCACGTGTAAAGCAGAGATACTCGAAAACCAATGACGAATATACAATTTGTCACACTGGCTAAAGAACCAATAAGAGTATCCAAGCAAATGGAAGATTCAGCAGAGGTAGGAGGGAGGAGAGTTTACTTGGTAGATCTCAGAACAGAAAAACGGCAGTTTAGTACTCATCTACAAAGTGATCACCACGAGCCATCTTAACTCGGTAACAATGTTTAGTCATCGATTCATTACATAAGCGTGAACAACTACAAGCGTTAGACACAATTTCAGAAGTGCGCATATCTAGAGTCTTGAGAACGGTTACTTCAGTGCGAACATTCAATTTCTCAAAGTGACAATGAAGTGAATACGACAAATCGTACGAAACTCGTTGTTATAATTCTCACTGAATTCTAAACTCATAGCAAGAGAGTTGAACAGTTAATCGCGTTCGACAGACTATTAGTATAAAGTAATATCACGCGAAGTCAACATGTAAAACAGACTTTACAATTAAGTAACTTCACCGTAATTTAAACAAAGTGTCGGAGAATACGGATACACAGTACAATACTAAGTGAAGACAAATTCAATTAACAGACATTCTACAATTACAAATAATTCACAAGAAACTATAAACATTACAGCAGCTTGTATATAATACAGAACACATCAACAGAGAGACTCAGTGCATATTCTACAACAAAGACATTAGACATAAAATCAGCAATATAAACAACTACTTTAAAAAACATTATACATGAACTTTACCAACATCAATTAAGGACACTCATATTCAACACAATACGAGTGCCGTGAAAAGTGAACAGTTCGAGAATTCTTCAATAATTAAACAGTGATCGTGAGGTGCAGTGACCGCGAAGGGATACGTAATCTACGACTACGGAGACCAGCAACTACTAAACACAGAGGACCACATGATGTCACCGAGAGTATGAACTACGAATAATCAACGCTCTCAAACTAATGGTACTTTAGAGTTAAGTCAATAAACTCAATTCATTCAAGTCAAAGAACTCACACTAATAATTAATTAACCTTGAGAACTGCCTCTCAGTGTTCTGCATTCGACTGAAGCGAAATAAAACGTCATCTAGTAAATTCTTAAAAAAATCATATCTAAACAGTAATCTAAATTTGCCAAATACAATTGTAGATTATAATTTACAATTATAAGTGTTAGAAAATTATTAAATGTTAATTAATCGCGATTTCAGAGATACTCATTGTTAAGATAAGAGAAGTGATTCTACTTAAGGAAATATCCATACAGAGTGTTATATTTGTAATTTGCTACAACTTAATTAATTAAATAAGCATTAGCCATAATATTGTTGTTGTGTGTTTGGCAAATAAATCCTTTATATCCACATCCTTGTAGATATGAGGTGGCGCCCGGGAAATTAAAACATTTTGGCAGTAAGTGATTTTTTAATTATTAATTTATTACTTGTTTAACCACCCCAAGTAAAAATTCTTTATATTTGTCGCCCAACTCGCGTGGCAAAATCTAAATTTAGATTTGTCAAAAAGGCAGATGAATGAATTGAGTTAAATAAGTTAACTAAACTGAGAATTAGAAATAAAATAAAAGTATTAATAAATAGAGTAGATATTAAGAACATAGGGCTAGTAATTGTAACTACAGTTGCTTAGTCACGGTTCGAATATATACGGTATATATTGACGCGAAGTAAGGCACGCAAAATGGAAAAAGAAACACCTTATACGACAATGGCCAGTGAAGAAGAAACACAAGCACCAAGGAGAGCTGAAGAGAGCGCAGAGATGGAGATATATAACCAAATGGGAGATCCTCAAGTCATAGCAATGATGGAGGAAGAAATCAGAACGGATATTGAAAATATAAGGGCAGAAGGACCACGCGCAGAAGTTGAACAAGTAAGTGCGACAGTACCACAGACGGAGAAGGAACAAAAAAGGGTAGAAGGACCACAGCCAAAAAGTGAGCTGCAAATGCTATACGAATTGATGAAAGAAGATAACAAGAAATTACAGAATAAATTAGAAATAAGTCTGAATAAATTGCAAGAAGACAATAAGAAGATACGAGAAGACATTCAAGATGTTAAAGTAAATCAGAAGAAATTAGAAGAAAAAGTTGAAGTAAATCAGAATAAATTAAAAGTAGCTATTAAGGATATTACAGTAAAGCACACTAAGTTAAGAGAGGAGATAAAAAACGATATGAACACGTTGCATGACAAATTAGTTGGTGATATTCAAATAGTGAATAAAACATGGCGTGAAGAATTGAATAAGACTGAGCATAATTTTGGCGAGGTGGTACAGCAACAAAGTGAAAATTTAAGTGTGAAATACAAAAAACTACTAAAAACTTAAGTGAAAATTTAAATCGAATCAATCAGGAAGTGAGTTGAGAAATAAAAACAACGAAAGAGGTCGTCCGAGAAGAATTCAGAAATATTTCTACCGTAAACAAAGAAGAAATGGAAGAACAATTAAGAAAATTAGCTGAAGAAAAGGGTCCACGCATCGACGAGATGAAAGAAGATCAAGAGCAATTAAAACGAAAATTAACAGAGTTGGAGTCAAGACCAATGGTAAACAACCAAAATACTATTGTGGCTAACCAAGAACAGTTAAAGGAGGTACGGTACAACGGACGAGACGCCTACCCCATGGAATTTCTAAAAGAATTAAAAGAGGTTAAAGAAATATATTACCCCAGCGGAGGTATTAAGTGGATTAGCAGGCATCTAGAGGGTGAAGCAACAGTATGGTGGAGAATCGTACAATCCCAAATACATACGTTTGAACAATTCGAGGAGGCGTTTGCCAAGAAATTCTGGGGTCAACAAATTCAAGAAAACATCCGGGACAGCTTGGAGTACGGATGTTATTATCCGAATGGTAAACTCACTATGGTGCAATACCTCGAGAATAAAATTCTACAGTGCAGACAACTGATTCCACCAATCTCGGACCAGCATCTAATTCGCAAACTTGCACGCCACTATGGTAAGGAAATAGAAGTTACCATCATAACTAGAGGCGTCCAACAAGTAGATCAATTTGAAAGCTTATTAAATGAGTTTGCTACCATTTAACAACGAGAAATGAGAGGATCGTATCGGCAGCCACAACAGACAACGGTTGACAACGGTGGAAGACATATTAACAATGGCTATCATAAAACGAAGGGTATGAAAGTGGAGACTGAACACGAGGGTCACAGACCTGGGTGGCGCAATAAACAAACTTTTGGTACAGAGGAGAGGGGAACAAAACAGCCCATTGTCAACACAGTAACAATTGAGCGTCAACAACCTGGCCCTTCACAAGAATCACGTACAAAAAACGACCAGCCAACCCACTGTCGCGGCAACAATACTTAGCTAGTAGAAAAATAAATAACCAGTTAGACGTAGCATTAGATTATATTGATATTCGTGAAGAATTGGATAAAATGGATGAAGAAAAAGAAACCACTAATTTCCCGTACAATAAATGTCCGGAAATAAATATAAAATTAAATAATGTAGAAGTAACTGCACTAATTGATTCGGGGAGTCAATTAAACGGCATTGCCGAAACGTGGTTTAACCATAATAAAGATAAATTAGGTAGAATCGAGCTATTAAACTTATCGAATACCAATATAAAAGGTGCATTCGGACATAAATCAAAATTAATACGAAAACAAGTACTTCTAGAAGCTGAGATTGATAATTATAAATTTGACTTAGTGTTTTTTATCATCCCTGGACTGAATAAAGACTGTATACTAGGAATAAATATGTTGAAGGAAGGTGAGTGTACTATAGATTTCCAGCAAAATGTAATGCATATTAAAAATAGAAATTATAAGAAAAATGTAGAGGATCCTAATGAAATTGTACATATACATCAGATCGCTTTGGATAAAGAGACGGCCGATGAGGAATCTATTAACTTTCAAGAAGCTGTCGAAGAGTTAACTAATATAAATACAGAAACGAAGAAAAAATTAACTAAAATATTAATGAAAAATAGAAATCTATTCCGAGAAGAACCAGGCCGAATTCATGGATATGAACATGAACTACGTATCACGGACAACACCCCCTTCTTCCAAAAGGGATGGCCTATACCAATTGCCTATCAAGACAAAGTCGAAGAGGAGATCCAGAAAATGTTAAGATACGGAGTGATCGAGCGAGCGAGCAGCCAATATATCAATCCCATGGTGACAGTTATAAAAAAGGACCAGAGCGTAAGATTGTGTTTGGACGCCAGGAAGTTAAACAAGGTGATGATACCTGACTTCGAAGGGGCACAACCAATCAACGAGCTCATTGCTAATTGCGGAGGAGTAAAATATATGTCATCGATCGATCTGCCTCCAGCTTCTGGCAGGTACCACTTAAGCGAGAATGCAGGGACTTCACCGGGTTTCTATATAAAGGAAAGACCTACCGCTTCACAGTCACACCGTTTGGATTAAAGACAAGTCTGGCCAGCCTGACGAGAGGATTGGATACTGTGTTGTCAGATGCAGTCAAGAAATTTACGATAATATATGTAGACGACTGCCTATGTCTATCTAACAGTCTGGAGGAACACCTCACACATTTAGATCTATTATTGACCAATTTATACAAAGCAAACATCACAGTAAACTTCAAAAAATCACAGTTTTTCCGTAGAGAAATTAATTATCTTGGTTACTGTTTATCAGTAGAAGGCCTTAGTCCTATGCCAGACAAGGTAAAGGCAATCCAAAATTTTCCACGTCCAAGAAATCAAAAGCAACTAAAAGGGTTTTTAGGACTTACAAATTTTTATAACAGATTTACCAGTCGATATGCTGAAACAACACCTTTATTAATACAATTGTTAAAGAAGGAGCGCAACTTCAAGTGGACGGAGCAGCACGACCGACAATTTAAATTAGTCAAAGAATTATTTATAGATACTGTAATTTTAAAACACCCAGATCTCAAGAAGCAATATTATTTACAAACGGATGCCAGCAACTACGCACTAGGAGGGCAATTGTTTCAATATGATGACGAAGGACGCATCGCCGTCGTAGCTTTTACTAGCAGAACTTTCAAAGGTGCTGAATTAAACTATCACACAACCGAGAAGGAACTGCTGAGTATCATACATTGTTTGAAGAAATTTCGGATATACTTATTAAAACATAGATTCACAATCATAACAGATAATAAAGCTCTCACATTCCTACACAAATGTCACCTATCAAATGCTAGAATTACCCGCTGGATACTGAGCATCCAAGAATACAATTTCGACATTGTTCATTGTAAAGGCAAAGAAAATATTGTAGCCGACATACTAAGCCGAAACCCAGAGGACGCTATGGACAGCAGTGATGTCAGTTTTAGTGAAGAGATGGAAATTAATCGTATTACCTTGAAATTGGATAAGAAAATAATGAAGGATATAAAAAATATTGAGAAATTGCGGCGCCAAGATCCTAAATTGAATAAAATTATTTGTGAATTAGGAAGTAAGGAAGACTCTAAATTAAGTAATAAATATCAATATGTTAAAAACATCCTATACCGACAAGACAAAATATGGAAAATATAAGTCATGTATGGAATATATGTTAGTCATGGAAAATATATGTACCGAATAACATGAAAGAAAATTTAATTCAAGAATTACACGTTGTATACGGACACTGCGGCATACAAAAAACCGAAAGACTTTTCGAGAGTACTTTACTGGAGACAGAATAAACAAAACGATACATCAAATCATTACTAAGTGCGATAAATGTCAGCGATGTAAGGATCATCATAAGAATAATGTAGGAGAAACCATACCGATGCTGCCAAAGAAGAAAGGGGAGTTAGTCAGTATGGACTACTATGGACCCCTAATTACATCAACTGGAGGTGTTAAATACATTCTTGTTATCATCGATAATTTCACAAAGTACGTCACACTTTATGCGTTGAAAAGAGCTACAACTCGTGCTACCATAAATAGACTCAAACAATATATAGCGTCATGGGGAAACCGTTATCAATTGTCACTGATAATGGGACCCAATTCACTACTAATATATGGACAAGGAGTTTACGAGAACTAGGAATTAAACCGAAGTTTACCGCTATTCGGAACCCTTGTACAAATATAGCCGAGAGAACTAACAGACAACTAGGCAACTTATTTCGAGTACTTGTCAAAGAGAAACACTCAAATTGGGCCAAGTATATCCAAGCCATTGAAATTTGTTTAAATGAGACATACCATAGTACCATTGAGATGAGTCCAATCGAGGCACACTTTGGAAAGAAACCAACCAGAGAGTGGACCAAATTTATTGACAGAAGTGTGATTTCCGAACCAACTACTTATAAGCCGGAAGACATTTATTTAAGGATTAAAGAAAAGAGAGAGCGACATGCAAATAAGATGAACCAAGGAGAACTAACAACACTCGCCATCGGTGACCTGGTATTAGTTAAAACATGTCCAATATCCGATGCAATAAATAAGATAATAGCGAAATTTTGCGACCTGTACGAAGGACCATATAGGGTTGCGAAGCAAATAAGTAAACCTACTTATACGTTAGAATATTTGGACGAGAAGAAAGGAACAAGGGGAAATTTCAATGTCCGACAGCTAAAGCAATATATTACCTGACAAGAAGAGCAGTAAAAGGAAATAATGCGTTAGTAACGATCGGTTACGTGAGTAAGCAAATTGTAGCACTCATATAATAAATATGATATAATAAAATTATGTATAATAATTGTAAGATTTTAAAGTAATAATCGAAGTAAGGTTATCAACTGACGATGTATATCAGAGTAAAGATTTATATTTTGTATATTATGTATAAAAATAAAAGTATATCTAAGAAAAACAAAACAAAGACATTGAACAATGATTAAAAATGAAAGTAATGATAAGAACTAAGTGATAATTAATATGATATTATGAATTTTTTGTTGTTGTATGCATTTGCAAGTAGAAAATTATTGACAAATGAAAAATATATATAAGTGGATATTTAACTAATAGAAAGTAAGAAAGAACAGTAATAGTATCTAAGTGAATAATTATATGTAAACAGATGTACATAATGAATTAGATAGTTGGTAATTCTACATTATGATATGTTAGGAAGATAAGTGGTCTGAATGGATGGTAGTGCGTAGGATTGTAAACAATTGTATAGGTTAGAAAAGCAAACAGAAAAAGTGAAACCGCCAGTAGGACCCTTTGCCAAGTAACGAGGTGTGAATGAGACAGTGACAGGGGATGAATGGGAGAGGTCATAAATCTCAGCCCAGACACAAGGGTACACTGTAGACAGTTTCGAACGTAAACAAACCAAGTTGAACGTACTCGAACCCGTTAAAAGGATTACATCACTAGCAATAAGTGTAACTCATTAGATATTTATACTTAATTAATTAAAATTTACATAATTAATTAAAATTTACATAATTAATTAAAAAAAGGGCACAAATTTTATTATTTGATTTTATTACACGCCATCAAGAAATAAAAATTTAAGGACAATGTAACGTTTATTTTTGAAAATATTTATAAAATTGTACAAGTAGTAAATAATAGCTAAAAATAATGTGTACTAGCAGTTATATTTGACAAAGAAGTATGTGAGGGTGTGTGAAGGGAAAGTTTGTAAGACTGTCCTTTTGGCATTGTAACCTACAGACAGCTTGATGTGTTACGGCTGTAAAGTTAATTGTTTGACAAAAGAGTGACACTTACTAGATGTATGTGAGACGTTGTATTTCGCATCAGGCAGCTGCTCTGAGTGAGGAAAGGCATAACCCCCAATAAACCAATCTACCCTTTTTAAAACTTTGACACAGACTGAAAGCAAAGAGTTTGTCAATTCGGTACGGTACAACATTAGATGCCAGAACAATTGCAACGTAGAAATTTGACGAAAGTCGTGATTACAAAGGAAGATTCGTTCCAGACTCAAAACAAAGCCAGAGTGCAACTTGAAGATAAACAATGGTGCAGCAGATCGAACAATACCAGTATTGTATCTATGTCAAAGCGTAACAGAAATTGGACACTAGGAGACGGCCACGAGAGACAAAGAAATGTCGCCTGATTTACAAGGGGAAAGTGAAACTCACGAATTCTGGAGTGCTTGAATGAGATTCCTAGTAAATAGAGAAAACGGCTGTAGGAACAATCAGGAAGAATGGTAGTTCGACAAGAGAATCACGTGTAAAGCAGAGATACTCGAAAACCAATGACGAATATACAATTTGTCACACTGGCTGAAGAACCAATAAGAGTATCCAAGCAGATGGAAGATTCAGCAGAGGTAGGAGGGAGGAGAGTTTACTTGGTAGATCTCAGAACAGAAAAACGGCAGTTTAGTACTCATCTACAAAGTGATCACCACGAGTCATCTTAACTCGGTAACAATGTTTAGTCATCGATTCATTACATAAGCGTGAACAACTACAAGAGTTCGACACAATTTCAGAAGTGCGCATATCTAGAGTCTTGAGAACGGTTACTTCAGTGCGAACATTCAATTTCTCAAAGTGACAATGAAGTGAATACGACAAATCGTACGAAACTCGTTGTTATAATTCTCACTGAATTCTAAACTCATAGCAAGAGAGTTGAACAGTTAATCGCGTTCGACAGACTATTAGTATAAAGTAATGTCACGCGAAGTCAACATGTAAAACAGACTTTACAATTAAGTAACTTCACCGTAATTTAAACAAAGTGTCGGAGAATACGGATACACAGTACAATACTAAGTGAAGACAAATTCAATTAACAGACATTCTACAATTACAAATAATTCACAAGAAACTATAAACATTACAGCAGCTTGTATATAATACAGAACACATCAACAGAGAGACTCAGTGCATATTCTACAACAAAGACATTAGACATAAAATCAGCAATATAAACAACTACTTTAAAAAACATTATACATGAACTTTACCAACATCAATTAAGGACACTCATATTCAACACAATACGAGTGCCGTGAAAAGTGAACAGTTCGAGAATTCTTCAATAATTAAACAGTGATCGTGAGGTGCAGTGACCGCGAAGGGATACGTAATCTACGACTACGGAGACCAGCAACTACTAAACACAGAGGACCACATGATGTCACCGAGAGTATGAACTACGAATAATCAACGCTCTCAAACTAATGGTACTTTAGAGTTAAGTCAATAAACTCAATTCATTCAAGTCAAAGAACTCACACTAATAATTAATTAACCTTGAGAACTGCCTCTCAGTGTTCTGCATTCGACTGAAGCGAAATAAAACGTCATCTAGTAAATTCTTAAAAAAATCATATCTAAACAGTAATCTAAATTTGCCAAATACAATTGTAGATTATAATTTACAATTATAAGTGTTAGAAAATTATTAAATGTTAATTAATCGCGATTTCAGAGATACTCATTGTTAAGATAAGAGAAGTGATTCTACTTAAGGAAATATCCATACAGAGTGTTATATTTGTAATTTGCTACAACTTAATTAATTAAATAAGCATTAGCCATAATATTGTTGTTGTGTGTTTGGCAAATAAATCCTTTATATCCACATCCTTGTAGATATGAGGTGGCGCCCGGGAAATTGAAACATTTTGGCAGTAAGTGATTTTTTAATTATTAATTTTTACTTGTTTAACCACCCCAAGTAAGAATTCTTTATACTGCATTGTAAATATTCTTACTCGTACTTAGTCTTACATAGTACGTCTTACTTAGTTGTAAATATTCTTATTACTTATTCACTGTAATTGCCTTATACTTTCATAGATACAGAATTTAGTAGGCAGAGTCACTCCTAATCATCGACCGTTTGGCGTTTGCCTATATGTGATTGGAGGATGACTTACGATAACCTTTGACCTACCAACTTTCTTAAAACCTAACACGCCCGTTCACACTTTTCCCCACAGACCTCTATTGGTTTTAAAAATTGGTCCTCTCACAAAATTAGTGCGGGAAGTGAAATGTGGGAGAAATTTAAAACCTACCTCAACATTCAAAGTAGGATATAAATGTAAAGATAAATTTAACCAAAATTTGAATACAGGATTCACTTTTTTAATTTAAAAATGTTTTAATCACTAGAACCCAAAGAGAAAATTTAATGTTTGTACAAAATTGTACAAACTAATGAGTCCAACTAAAAAAGAGTTTACGGAAATCCAAATTTATACTCTTTAACTTTAAGCTATCAGAGCCCAAAAAGCAATCAAGAAAATATTGAAACTCCTAACCAGGTATAGGTTAAATGAAATTTTTTTGTTTTTACTTAGAAGATGTTTTTAAATTTGCGAGCTACATGGTTCAGAACAAAAATTACCGTTTTAAGAAAACTGTAAAAGTCTATGTGAAGCACTACGTTGTAAATAATTTTATGAAAAATACGAACCTATCCCTTCAATAATTTATGAAATAAAACCTATCAACACTGATTACTATTTTTGAACCGCCTTCAAAGAGTTTCTAAGCTACGTTTAAAAAATGCACATATATTAATTAATAATGTAACATTTATAAAAAGTATTTGTGTTATTTAGAATGTAAATAAAACTAATGCAGTGGTTGGCATTTTAGTGCTTATCTTATTCATAATATTCAAATGTAACAATGATTGCTTTACAATTGTACTATGCATTCTTAGGAGGCTTACAGGCACCAAGTGGGGGGCCACACAAGACGTCCTAACCAGCACCTATAAAACGTACATCCGCCCATTAATGGAATACGGCTGCGAAGCTTTCCCCACTGCCAGCGACGCTACCAAAAAGAAACTGAGCACGGTGCAGGACAACGCCTTGCGGCTGGTCTGTGGAGCGGCTACATCGACATCCATCCTTGAAAGCCAAACTCTGACCGAACCCCTGGCAACCCGACGAGACAAAGCGGTCCTAAAGTTCCGAGATCTCGCAGAGTCGGTGACAAATTTTGGGAAACCTACTGCACCGCGAACGCACGGCTGAAGACACAAACTACTCCTTTGGCTAAAGAGCTGGAACTCTGTCAGAAGTATCAAATAAATGCCCAAGAACGGTTGCCGTTCCGAAAGGCCGAACTCGTCCGCGAAAAGCCCGAGCTGCAAGTTCACCTGTTCCTTTCCGCGATAATGGAACGCAAAGCCGACGTTTCTCAGCACCTTCTGAAGGCCACTGCCCTGGAAATGCTTACCACCAAATACCCACGAGCAGAATGGACCCATGTTTACACCGACGTCTCTGTAATGGGCGATAAAAGCGGCGCAGGGTTTTACACAACCTTTCTCGAGGGTTCCATCCCAGTGGGAAGAGACCGAAAAAACTTCGACGGGGAGGTACCTGCGACAAATTGCTGGGTCTTCCTGGTCTAAAGATAATTGTTTTTCTCTCCGACTCAACAGCAGCACTACAAGCCGTCACTTCTTCCCTACCGCAAGATGGTGACCTTGTCCCACTGTGCCAAGAACGCCGCTTCAAGCTGCAATCGAGATCAGAAGTCCGTCTGCAGTGGGTCCCTGGCCACTGCGACCTCGAGGGAAACGAGAGAGCTGATCAACTATCTAAAGCAGGATGCATTCTCCCACAAGAAGACCGGCCAGTTAGCTACCCAGCAATCTGCAGCCTCATCACGACATCCATCAACAGAATGGTGGAGACAGCCTGGGAGGCAGCCGCTGTTGGCAAAAGATGGGAGCCGATTGTAAAATCCAACGCCATCCCCAACAGCCTGCCAAGGGACGTCGCAGTCGCCACGTTTAGAATGACCACCGGCCACGACTACCTCCAGAGCCATCTTCACAGCACACACCATCGGCCTTGCCGACTCCCCCCTGTGCCTCTTGTGCTCCGATGATGAGGGCACGGCCGACCACCTCACAAGCTGCAGAGCCCTGGAAGTCGTGGACAACTTGCAAGGACGGGCCAGGATCTAAAGGTCAGCAAGGCGTCTAATGGCCGAGCAGCCACGGACGGGCGTTGGATGAAGTAAGAAGTACTTTACAATTGTTGTTTTACTAAACGCTATTCAGGCAATCATGGTTTCTTATATTTTTAAAGTACATCTAACTCTCCCCATTAACAGTAATAATGCCGGGGAGGGTATGAAAATATCGAAAATTTGAAATAACGGATAGTAGAACTGGGGTCGTTTATCGACCGTTGACGATTGTCCAAAAGAATTCCGACGTAGAGTGCTGTGATTCATTGCATATAAGTCTACATACAATACACTGCTGTTGTGTTTTCATTAAAAAATGCAACTACTACGTTTGTATCAGATTAAATAAAATTCTGACAATTACTGTGTTACGTCAGATTAAATAGATTACAAACTCATGTAACTATGATTGATAATTAATAAATGTCATATAATTATAAATGTTATTGATGCATTTTAAGCGAATAAGATTAAAAGGCAACGCGGGATGTCGCGATTGGATGGGCCCGTGGCACTCCGCCTACCTGCTCATCACCTTCACTACGAGAAAGGTTTTTTTTATGGCCACTAAAAAGGTGCATCTATTGTTAAAAGGGTTTTACGGTGGACGCATTGACATGGCACCATCTAGAGGATTAAATGGAATTTTATTCCCATAGATGCAACTTTAGTTGTTTCAGAAACATTTATTTTATTATTGTATATTGATAACAGCGCAACAATTATCAATATGTCATATGATGCATTAAGTCAAAGAAATTTCGGTCCGATAGTAAGTGAAATTTTTGGTCTAGCAGAATAATCGACTAACCATCAGCTAATTCTAATAAATAAGTTTATTTTTAGAAAAATTGTGATTATCTACTTCACTTAGTTATCGGATGCGTGCTCACGCGCAAATACTAGTATAATTGTACGTTCCCGTGACTATTTGTCACTTTAGAAAATTACGATTTCCCAACTGATGGTCACGACTAAGTGATTTATTTATTTATTTATAAAATAAATAAAGATAAAATGTTATGTTTTAGTGAAATTTATTATTCTGCATGGGGCTGTTTGTTTCTCATTTGTCTTTCGCAACGAATAAGCGACTCTATCCAAATACGTCATACACAGCTTTATGTATTTTATGTGTTTGGGTGCGAGTAGCTGTCATTGGAGCTATTTATTTGAAATAAACCACTCACCACAGCATATTCATTCCAAATCAATTAAATTTTAGCTAGTTTACACGTATTGTGACGACATTACAAAACATGCTTTGTGTTTCTCGGATATTCCAGCGGAGCCCGGCTGTAATTTGTGTGTGCGTACATATTGCTGCTACTTTGAGATGAAGGACAATTACGTGACACTTGTCACGCATCCGCAACGAGACTTTTCCAGACCATATCGATCCGCGCGCGATTTGTTCAAGGCCGCAATCAATTACGTTATAGTGTTTTATAGTAGACACATATTATGGAATATGCTGGAATCTCAGCGGGGTACAAATACAAGAATTCAGCGGCGCTTAGTTCAGTTGTCAGGCGATTACACAGTGCGTTTTAGTGGCGATTATTTCAGTGTGGTTCGAAGTACTGTGGCATAGTGTTATGTGTTTTATAATATGTCTTTTCGGTGAAAACAATTACGCGTCAACTGTAGGGTCTATACCAGACCATACCTGTCAGCGCAGTGTATTCAAGGACACTCTTTCTAGTGGATTCTCGAGAGCGCCTGTTTGTTTAATAAGTCATCCAAAGTGACAGATTATTCTGGAAATCAGCGGGGTATAAATACAGCCATTCAGCGACGGTCAAGTCAGTTATTGTCGGGCGATTACACAGTGCCTTTAAGTGGCGATTTACACAGTGCGGTTTGAAGTATTGTGGCGAAATATTACGTGTTTTATTATTGTGCGGTACTCTATTAGTTGACATTTTTTATTGCGTGTTAACAATTTTTATTTGATTTGTTGTAAGAGACTATCTTGTTAATTACAAACTTTTTGATTGTGATAATTAAAACTGGTGATTAGTGACTTAGTTAATGTCTTGTATTCTGTTTTCCACTATACCATACGACGATCAGTAGACCGTCGTAACAATATACTGATGACTTGAAATATTTAACTTCAATATTTATGTGAGACACCAAAGTAACTCAAACATTGTGTTATATCTATGCTCATATCTGTATTTTATTTTTCTTGTTTGTGTATTACGCGTATTTATGTGTAATTTGTAATGTGAATAGGCCTACTACGACTATTGCTTATAATACAGCTTCTTTTAAAAAGTGACATATAATAAATATTTCTTATCAAACTTTCAAGAATTTTTTATAAATCAGTGTTTTATTAGCCACAAAATCCTTCTTATCTCTTCTTACATAAAAATATATTGTGCAACAAAAGGAACCTAACGTAACGAACACGGAAATTGCAAGTGTAGGATATACCCTACTGGTAGCTGGTAGATTATTCGGTAATTACGTTGAGTTCTCTTCAGATACACATATATATAAATTGTAATTTTGCAATATGTATGTACATGTGCGCGCGCGCGTGGGTGTGTATTACATTGCATTCAACAAGAGAATAAATTGCAGCAAATGTGAAATTTCGTAATAAATAAAGTTTTGAATGATGTGTAAAGTGTACAATTCTAAATCATTCTGCTTAGTCGTATCAGTGGTAATTAGTTAAGTACGCTATGGGTAAAATACCTCTTGGTCATTCCTGGAACAGACGAAATGGCGGTTTACAATAACCAACTACAAAGCGACGGTATAAAAACGATTCCCAGGTTGATGGGCTTGTGTAAAGGTCTGGTGTACAGTTTACTGTTAGTTATTATGAATTTAATTTCAGCTTTTTATTATCAATCAAATAAAATGACACGTTTAAGTTTATCTTGTCACTATAGAGTTGATATTGTCAATTGTTATCTACCAAACTTTTGACTCTTGTACATTTTTTGTTTTTTCAATAACTTTTTATAGTTAACATTCGATCAGCGTTTTGTTGCTGTACCAATAAGAAGCAGTTATTTTCTTCTTAAATGTAGAATCTGATGCAAAATTAAATAACAACAGGCGTGAATGTTAAAATATTACGCTACAATCTAATCCATAGTTTAAATACGATAAAGCGTCAATTACCTGAATGTTTAAACCTCTAAACCGTCAAACGTCAAAACTGTCTTTACCAAAACCGCAAATATTCTAGATTCTTATTGTTCGCTATCATATAAACTTTTTACTGGGCGCTTTCTGAACTTTCTTACCATTAAACGATTCAGTTGTATATAAATTATTTAATATATTGTACTATTAACTTAAATTACAAGTAAGAGAAAAAAATTATTTTTAGATTTTATTGAAATTGACAAATTATTCTTGATTGTATAGAGAAAAAATGAATAAACGATAAGATGCGTTGGCAACAGCAAACGATACATATTGGTATTGTTTGCAGGTTTCATGTTTGCTTACAATTAAGACGCATCAATAATCTGTGACTTGTCAATCGTGACAATTGCTGGTTGTGTTTAGTGGCTTTATTTATCTCTGTACATTTTCTACTTTATTTAGTAACGATGGAATCTTCTGAGACTTCTAAAAGGGAACGTAACATTTTAACCATAGAAAGCAGACGAAAATTTTGAACAGACTTTCAAAGTAAGGAAAGTAGGTCCTTGGATAAATTTACAACATTGGGAAGTCCAATACGAGTGATACGTTTCAAAATGTTGATCGGTGTTATCAAAAAAGTTGTTTTTGTACTATCATAATTTATAACCTACAAACTGTTTTCGTATTTGACATTTCTAAACCGTTTTCTAAGTGGCTGCAAAGATAAAGTGCATTTGTATTTTGTGCGTGCGCGCGCGCGCGCGCGTGTGTGTAATCTCGTAACAACAAACTACAACATAAGTCAGTAAAAACCATAATATAGTATTAAATAACTTAGAAAAGCTAATGGGTACTACTAAGGTTCCTTCAAAAATATGTGAAAATACTCCAAAAAGTATTACCGTAAAATTGTCGCAAATTGGCGACAATTAGAGCTGCCCCTAATTGACACAGTGTTATTTAAATTGCGTTTTGTCCACGATCGGGTATGATTACAGGAAATTACGATTGCACGAAATATGATCACGGAAGTTTTGAATTATACTAACGGTACCTATAGAAGATCACAAAAAAGCACTTTAGAAGTAAGTATAAAGATAACAGAATTCATGCTTGTAGAAAGTAAGTAACCAGAACTAATAGTAAAAGGTGGATAGAAAATAAAGCAGTCCAAAGAATTTACATAGACACATATAGTGGTGAAGTTGTCAAAGGAAAGAAAGTTACAGATAAAGAAAGATAGAGCCCGAGAAAAAATGCTAGACTGTATTCTGTTGCATTAAACATGATAAGGAAAAATAATAAACATAATTTGTATAAAATAATTAAGAATACAATTATAATTTGAAGATAATTTCATTATTCGGTTGTTGAAACATAACGGAATATTGCTTATTTACTACAGAATAAAATAAGGGATTTTAGGAATCAAGAAGCCTACAGATACATTGTAGGGAGGATACCTATTTGGTCATATAAGGCAAAATGTGGTTATTATACACACTTCACAGATGATATCCAAAATAAACAGATAATCTGGTATGCCTTTTTCCATTGAACGGCCAAAAAATTTCTAAAGAAGCGGAGTGCGAAGTTGGTAACCCATATGCAAAAGTAAACAAATAAAGAAAGAGCACTTTAAGAGGATGAGGAATGAAGAAAACGATTTCAGTTGCAAATAATTTAAGTCAAAGAACTTTTCAAAATAATCTACGTAAATTCTATACGATCAAATTTGTATAGTAATAAACTTATTTGAAAAATCATACTCGTAATAATAATAAACATAGTAATAATAATGCAGTCTAGGACACATACACTCTTATACATATCGTTAAGTTATTTACGTGCCAAGCCGGAAGTAATAGTGCTCATACTGCCCCCAAGAAATTCAACCCTACGCCCAAACCCACACAAACTTGTCCACATGGGAGGCGGGCAACAGCTGTTACCACTTAACTGGCTAACACATCACTGGTAAGAGAGTTTCGGCGACATTGTGTGTACTGCTTGAAAACACCGTAACCCACGATTTGCCCCATAGTGCCATTGGGTAGATGGCTCTACTTTAGTGAGTCGCGAAGGATGGTTTCATCTTTATTATAAAATAATAATAATAATAATAATAATAATAACAATAAATATCTCGGGCAAAGTGTGAATAACGGAAGGTACACGTCATGAGATGATAACAATCCATTACAGTAAAATAGTAGTAAGCTAGTAGTAGTAGTAGTAAGTAAGTAGTAGTAAGCTAACAGTAAAATAGCTATACATTTTTCCAGCAATGGTGAGTCAGCACAAGTGATAGTAACGCGTACACACCATTACAGGCCTACACAATTTCCTTTCTTATAAAATTGTTGAAAAAAAATGTGTTTCTCTATCTATACAACCAATGTCGTAATGTTTTTCCTGAACTCACAGATTAACTTTCATGAAAGTTTGTTATTAGTAGTTGTAATAATCAATACCCTTACCGACCATTTCTTACAGCACTATTTTATACGTAAGCCTAATCAAATTTTGTTTTATAATTATTCCATTAACTATATATACACTTATATAAGTTTGTGATGTTTTCAATTTGTTTCTTCTGCAAATAGATAATATTGTATATTCTTTTTAACACCTGACGCACGTTTCACTGAAAAATATCTGTATCATCAGAGGTTTCTAAGTGAATTAATAACAATCGTAATAATTCTATTAATATAAAAGTGACGAATAATCAAATTTGTATCGATTTTAACGTAAAATAAAATAACTGATAATCGATTTAGGTCGATTAGTTAACGATTGTTTTAATGTTTATTTCTTCCGCAGCTGTTTTCTCGGTTATATTTGAAATTTTGTTTATATAGTATTTTATTCACATTTATTTTTATTTTTTAGTAAATTTATAATTTTATATAGATCGTCTTGTTTTGTTTTTATTTGGGTTTGTTCTTTAATTAATAAATTATTGTTATTGTGTTTGCAAATGTTAAGATTTTCCCAAATATTCATTTTTTGACCTTTTTGTATGTTTTTAATTAATTTTATATTTTCAATGTTTGGAAACTGGTGGTTATTATTTAGACAATGTGTGGCTAAATTAGATTTATAAATATTTGGTTTTAAATATGCATTGCGGTGTTGTGTGTGTGTGTAATATAAGTGTTATATAAGTGTAAAAACATTCAATAAATGTATGTATTGCACGTCTAGATTTAAAATTCAGTATGTGTTTATGTTCTTCACCGTACGTTATTAACTTGTTCCAATTTTTACTTTTGTCGTTACATATGAATTGGCGCTTACGAACTTCGTGTACTGTCATTTATGTCGGTGTTGCAAAAGTGAAGTGATACGTTCCATTTGTACTTCACAGTTAAATTAATGTCATGTTCCTTTTTATTTATATATTAAGTAAGTTTATTTGGAACAATTGTTTGTTTATGGTATATCATATCAACATTATTCATGAATAAAAAAGGAAAGTAAACGTTAATTATTCCCTAAAAAATCTAACAAATTAACTGAGAATATATACTGAAATCAGTGGTAATACCTATGTTATATCTTGACCAATCAGTGGAGAGATACGTGTTATTATTTGCCTGCGTTGTAATACAGTGACACTATGTTGTTTCACTGTAACCGACATAATCCTTTCTCCTTTCTCATTTTGATTTGTTAACTCACGGTTGCTAGACTGGAAAGTAGGTCAGCAGGAAACAGCTATACTAATGTTTCTGCCTTTCTTTTTTAATAACCTAGCCTGGAAACATGGCGCTAGTTCTTCATATTTCTCAAATCCTAAATTTTAAATCATTTACCAATATATTCGGTATCCTTAGTTATAAAACAATTCAGATACACAATAAAGTTTTATATTTATGCCGCGATACTTTATCAAAGATGTTCAAACAGTGCGCTGTCTATAAATGTTTTTAGAACTATTTTTTTGGACTGATTGCGCAAAACGTTAGTATCGTATCTCTCTGACGGATCCGATTCTGAGCTGCTGGTTACTTTAAAAATAGTGTTCTTTTCGATGTGGCAGGGGAGTAATAATTACGCAAATGTAAATTAACAGGAATAAAATTAGATTAAAGTGTCATAAATATAATGATTAAATAAATATTTACATAACCATAAATAAAATTGCGAATATGATGGTATCATCCGCATTAACTATGTTAATTTTTTCTTTCACCTTTCAGAGAAGCACATTGTATCTGTGAGCAAGCACATTTTGTAATTATGTGCTCACAGATAATTATGTAAATCCGATCACGGATAAGATAAATTATAATCATCATAATCAATTAACAGCAGAAATTATGATTGAAATTACCAACGTAGTGAATAATCCGTGTAAACAGTACACAAGTTAGGACTTAACTATATTTCGCTTAATATTATTCGTTACACTCCTGAGTTCTAAATAAGTTGGAAACAGTAAAATTATTGATTTGAAAGAACATAAACTATTAAGAAAATTACACTGAACTAATAAGTAATATACAAAGTGTGAGAACTTTATCTTTTACTACATACCTACAGACTAACAAATAACAAATGGTACTACAGAATAAGAGAATCATGGAAGGAAACCCGACTCTATAATGACATATGTGGCTGTGCTCGTTTCGCCAACTCAGGCTAGAATTCCATGTGTCAATATTAATAATAAATAAATGTTTAGTACAAAGGGACGGAATAATATATAATGTACAGAAATCTTTAAGAAATGTCTATGTTCCAATGCGGAAAACAAACGTTGGTTAACTTGTGCTATTGCCAAATTAGATTTGAAGATAACTACTAAATTACGTTTTCTACAAACTTTTGTGGATCTATGTAGTTTACAAAAATATCATTTTTACTCTAAAAGAAAAATGTATTTATTATAAAAGCTGGCCATCAAGATGTAAGCGCACTGTTAAATACACAAAATCATTTACTGTGTGACGTTAGTTTGCATTATACGGGTAATAAACGTCCCGGTCAATGAAACACTTTTTCCAACACATACACTGGGTATTGCTGTTAATGCTTATGTTTTACTTTTACAGTCGGTATAAATATATAATTCTTAATTTAATAACGTTTTTGCTAAGTTGCGCATTAGTGTTTCTGTGGGTGAAAGGAGTCTTAGGGAACTACTTTCCTCGATATATGTTTTCTGTGTGGTAGTATGCAATAAATGATATACCCCACACATTGACGCACGCACACACACACCGCACTTTTGCCAAAACCACAGTGATGTTCATTATTAGGTGTTCGGATTCTTTACAAATATCTTTGTAATTTAATTAAAAGAATTTTCTTCAGCTAGTCGAAATTCTTTCATTAAACACGGAGTAAAATGATGTTACAAAATACACAACACCCCTCTGTTTCCAGGGCGTATCATAATATAACACAAAACGCGTACTAAGACTTTTAGAGAATTTAATATCTTCTGATGTCTAAGCAATATATTATGTATTTAAATACCCATTCGTTTCTTTTTTTTCAATTTTTCATTCGTCTTCTATGTAAGTCGTCATTACAGCAAACTTCAAAAAGCAATTTCTTACTTTGAAACTCGAATTTCTCATTAACTTTTCAATCTACGTAAAAATTTCTGCTACTGGCCTCATAAATCTATAGTAGGGCCTACTGTAAAAATTGATAAAGAACCAATTGACGTCAAAAATCCTTAAGAGTTGAATAAGTGTATACGAAATTTTCATATAACGTGTAATTTGAATTGCGCGTCGTAGTTCCACACCTACAGTTCAAAACAAAGATAGAATAGGCAATTTGATCAAATTATTTAAAACATATTCGTTTAATAGATTGGACGTATTGTGAAGTGCATTGCACTTATAGTAACTTGTAATGTTAAAACGCGCGAGCGCCCACACACACATTCAATGCACACAAGAAAACAAATATATTTTTAAAATTATGGACCCTTTGTGTGTAATAATTACAATTATTTTATTTTAATAGTTCTATAAGTCACATTTTAGCTTGTATAAACATTAGAGTAGCATAGCGCAGCTTAAATAGACAATGTTCGCTACTTTATTTAGTATAAATACAGTAGTTACAGTTAAGTTACTAACATAATTGCTTAAACTATATTTAAAATTAACATTTTTCAAGTATTAACTAAAGTAATTAATGTCCAAATATAAAAAGAGTGGTAATTGAACAGTATGAAAAAATATTTTAAAAATGTTACTAACTTTTAAAAATGAAACTGCAATAGCAGAGAGTTGCTGTTGATTTCCAGATTTCTAAGGATCTCATCAGGCTCATGATGTTATCAGAATGCCATTAAACGCTCATGTTGTCTTTATATTTGTCTGCCATTTCCTTTCTCATTTCCAACGTCTTACAGATATTTCGTCCGTTTTACACGTTCCGCGCAAACGAAAAGCTCGTAATAAAAACTTGAAAGACTTGATAATGTAAAATTATTATTACCTATTCTGATAAACTAGACATTAGACTAAATTGTGGTACTCCAAGTAGGGAATGCCATTACTTTATTTCATTTCCCACACAAGCCGTGTGATAAAGACAACTATGTAGTTTTTAAGTCACTTCATAGCAATTTAGTCTAAAAACAATAATTTGTTTTATCAAAATGAATATAGCAAATAAATGTTAACATAGTTATTATTCTTTACTGACGAATGAAGCCAAGGCATACTGCAGGGTCCGAAGTAAACAACTCCAGAATTTCCATCTATGCTGTGAAAGAACACTAACGTGAACTTATGTCATGTTGGTAGGGTAGGCTATAATTCCCTACCATTTCAGTTGCATGGAGTAGGATGGAGTGGTCAGCAGCCTGAATTCGTTTTTGAGATTTATTTAAGAAACTCCAATTATTTCATAACACACAGAGATCATTTCGCACTGTAGGCTAGGCCGAAACTGCAGTTTCTGATTACGCGATCAGGAAGACCATTACACGACTCCACGAGGCGTGTAAATTAGGCAGTTGGAAATTTTCGTGTGGGTTTGGAATTTTCGTTTTATTTAGTAGCTAGAAATAGGGGGGGGGTCCATCCAGGTAGGCGGGGGTGTAAATACGAAAGAAGACAGCTGTCCAGGCGTTGTTCAGCCTTGCAACATGTTCTTCCAACCGTCAATCACATCTAAAATATGGTTTATTTGTTTCAGATTATTTTGTAGATTACTCTTATATTACGAATCTTATAGGTTTATTCTTATACGTTGTTCTTAATGTTAATAAGGAGTAATGTTATGATAAGATTTTTACCAAAATTATTTATTACACTTATCAAATGATCGCTCGACACTTGATAGAACATTGTATTAATACTTGAATTTAATAAATAAACACTTGTGCAACAATGTTTTCTGCATAATATAAATATTTAATTCAGTACAATAATATGTGAGAATAATAAATATCTTGCTGATGATTCGCAAACACACACACTCTCTCTCTCGCTTTCCCCCGTTTACTCAACTAATCGGTTTGTTTATATATTTGATTATTTGTCTATTGTCCAAAGATTTTGTGTTTGATTATACACAGGTCCTGTGATACTAAATAATAATAAATACTGTAGAAACTTCGTCAGCAGATTAGGCGTCACTTTCAACAATATATAAACTTATTGGCTATATTAATGATTTTCATCGTCTATAGAACACTCTCGTCAAATGCAACACTTGTTTTTTTATTCATGCATCAAAAATTATAAAACAATTTTAAGAAAGAAAATAAAATTTGCATGTAGACAAAAAGATAAATGACCATTAACATTTCCCTAACATCTAAAAACTGAGCTTACCCACTTATCCACTTATAAAGCACTGAATATTTAATTTAACTGTCGGTTTTTTCATTTATTTTTTTTTCAAGTACAAATAACTAGAAGTAATTATTTTTGTTTATTTCCCGTGCTTATAAAAAACATAATGTTTCGAAATTTCTCGTATGTATATGCGTTAGCAATATATATTGGTCTATTCAGTCTTTTATGTACTGATGAATTAAAAATCACATAAGTATAGGCTCAAACGGAGTAAGAAAGTAAATTGCAAACTTCTTAGTTGTATGACAAAGCGTCACTTAAGTTACTACTTTGTTTATGATATATTTCCTACTCGTTTATTCCTTATATTCTGCCTGTTTCTCTCTGTCATTCTATCTCTCAGCATTCTATCTACTTTTTCCTTTCAATGTGGTTTTATATATATATATATATATGTGTGTATGTGTGTGTCCTTGCTTTGTATATTTTGTACGGTGCCTTAATGTTGTTTGAAAACCTTCCTTCGATTCAGCCTTTAGCAGTAGAGAATCGATTTTCTAACTTAATAAACTTGGTACGAGAGGCAGTAACCGGAAAATGTAAGTAAAGGGTCACCCCATGTCAATTGGATGAAAGGTGGAGATGGCCGCATTCGAACGGGTTCGGACACTCGTTCTTACTAAAGTAAGTGGAGGCAATCGTGAAATTGCACTGGGGCGCCTATCGGTTCATTGACTTCATCGGTGTGCCCTGCAAGTTTTGAAAACTTTACACAAGAATGAAACTATTGCGTTTAGAATGAAGTTATAACATAAAATATACTAATAGAAACAAATATATCGTATGTATGGTAGTACTAGTGAATGGCTAGAATAAAGTAATTAACTTTAATTTTTATGAAGTGAATGTAATGATATTATAATTTTTAATAGGAAGGATATATTAATATGTTAAGGAAACATTTTTATATTCAGATGCGTCAAATCGTTGTAAACTTACTCTAACCGACGTAATGTTTATTGAAAATAAAATGAATTTAATGTTTTAAAAAATATTCAGTTATAAAAAATTGTATTATATATATATATATATATACACAAACAAACAAAAAATAAAATGTAGACTTCACAGGATAGAAAATTGAAATATAATTCCAATCAGTTAAACAGTACGGCATAAATTGTGTCTTTCAGATAAAAAGGTACAACAAAAGTATACTATTGTGCAGTTAATAAATACTATTATCTGTATACACTAAGTTGGCGTCTGGCCCGGCGACTACCTGGGTACTGGCCAGCCCCAGGTAGTCGCCGGCCCAGACGCCAACTTAGTGTATACAGATAATAAGCGTACCGTACTCGTATGCGGCTTTTGACACGTTTTTAACGGTTCGCAGACAGACGCGGTGTTCCAGAGATGTTCAGAGCCGGTCTGTAGGTTTAGCTGATCCTTACAGGTTCTCGGGTACAACTAATATCACCCGACATTTGAAATTTTTCTAGAACATCACATATATGACCTAGGGTGCGCATAAAAACTCTTTTTGTGCACTGTTACCGGTTATTTAAGATTCCCGCAATCTAAACGAGCAATTCTATTTAAACGAGCGTTAGAATTTCCTTCAGTGAACGAATTGTTTCAAGTGGTATGTGAGTATCATTATTCAGCGGTATCAGGAAAAACTGTCTAGCATTTAATTGTTGGTTATCTTCTGAATTACTGTAATTACTTAACGTTGTGATTTTTAATACTTTTTGAGTAGATTGAATATTGTATAACTAGGATAACTATAATTATAGGCCTACACATGTAGTGTAAATAAAATGTGTATCAGTTTCTCTGGCAATCAATATATGTTTCCACCGTTTTAAGCTAGCGATATATGCGATCGTCATAACAATATGATGTCTTACTGTGTTATTTTAGTTACGTAGTTATTTATTTTGGTCCATAAATATATTTGTATTCGTAGTCTGATTCCATACAAAATGTGTGGGTAGACAATATGTCGTATAACAGATTCGCATACAATACCGCCAGTTTAATTATTCAAAGTAGAGTGACAATAGCATCTAAAGAACATGCCGAAGAGGGTTATAAGATTATATCTGTTATTAGATATAATACTCTTTTCGTATAAAGAAATTTAACGATATTTATGCTAATTTATGCAAAATTTAATTATTCAATTAAATTATAAAATGTGACTAGGTAATCTGATTATGCAAATATTATTAATCAATCTAATCACTGAATGTATCCATTACTAATTAGCATAAATAATGAGACTCTATATTTCGTTGTTATTAAAACAATATAAGAAAATTTATCAAACAAATCAATTGACGTTAATGTCTTTTAATGTTAAGGTTTGGAACAATAATGAACGCATAAAATATATATATAACAAATAGAATGCTTGTTTATTACAAATTACTCAAGTTAACTTCCGAAACACATATATAAATCATTACCTGAAAATACATTCAGAAACATATAAAACATAAATCACAATATAAATCTGTCTTCGTTGATGGCTGAAAACATATCATACAACATTACATAGATAAACATACACAAAACATAGACAAATCAAACTTTACTAGTGGTCGCCCAGTGGTCGAAATTCGACCGTAATTCATTAAATTTTTAAGTTTGAACGTTATTGAGGTTCTTTTGTCAAAGAGTATACCTCTATAATCATTGCATATAATTTTTTGAATTTTGTTCTATTACGTCAGCTGCGAGCGTGTACAAATACGTCATTAGCGTGTGTTGTTTGCCTTAATTCCCTGCAATACCTATTAAATTTAAAATTTAATGTTAGTAACAGCTGAAAAAAAACAATTAGAGCTTGTATTCGTATTTATTTTTTGATATTATTTATTGCCAGTTTTAATTTTTTCATGTTATTATTGAATCAAATAAACGCTAATAAAAATGAGACTTGACATTCATAGAAGTATAAGATACATTGTTTTCAATTCCAGTGGATTACATTTCATTTTTGGTAAGGTACAGAATTCGAAAAGAGTTTGAAGATTATCTGCTACAAAGCTTATATAATTTTTTAAATTTTTTTCTATGCATTAATTTTCGAGTTATTTTAAAAACATGGAAGATAGGAAAAATGAGGTTTAGCTTGGCTAAGCCATATTTAAAAACAATAACGCGTTTTTTTACATTTCCTTGGGTTTTTTTATTGCCATACTGACCAGGTTTCGCCAAGGCTACACAGTTATTTTGCCTATCTTTTTCGAATTATATAAAATTTAAATAAAAAATTAATACAAAATAAAAAATGAAATAAAAAATACGTGCCTCGTATTTTTTCATATATTTTTCATTAAATCAAAAAAACCGGGCGTTAAAAAAAATAAATGTTGTCCATTGAACTTAAAATAATTTGAAAGTGAATTTAATGATTCAGAACTTCTGTGTAAACGATGTTTTTTGTAAAAACTCTTTCATTATTTGCTAAATGCTCTTGGCCATTATACTCGGAAATATAAAATCTCAAACCATCGAATGATCGAACTCTACTTGCTGCGAAGTACAATTGACCATGTGTAAAAACTGGCTGCCTCAATAAAATTCCAATTTTTTCGAATGTTTGTCCTTGAGACTTATTTATTGTCATCGCAAATGCAGGTATAATTGGAAATTAAGTTATTTGAAAGTTAAATGGTAAAACAGTACCGGAATATGTTAAATTTATACGTGGAATCAAAATTCTCTTATTGCGTGCGGTTCCAGTTAAAACTTCGCAATCAATAGCATTACGATGCATACACTTGATGCGCATTCTTGTTCCATTGATTAATGCTTCCTTTGTATTTAAGTTTCTGATCAGTAAAACGATGCAATTAACTTTCAATACTAACTTATGTGGTGGCAAACCACTAATAGTCAAAGAATTCAAAAACTCTACTGGATAGTTACTGATTTCATTGTCATCATCACAAATTATTTTATCGTAGCTATGATATGTTTTCGGTTCACCTGGTATTCGATTAAGTATATCAGTATTAATAAAAGTACAATCATCATTTTTAGGTGCTAAAATAACTGACTTCATATGTTATCTGAGAGTGTGTTTTCGGAAATATTTCCATACACCTCATTAATAATATTATTTTCATCTCCCATTAATTGCTGAGGTATTTCAATAATATTTTCACCAAACTGAGGGAATTGTGGGGCTTCATCATTACCAATTTTTTTCAAGGATTCGACAAATTCTATTTTACTTGGTAAGGCTCTCATATTTTGAGTAACCGTTACTTTATGAAAATAAACAAATTTATGCCAACTCGTGACACAATTTTCAATTAAAGTTGCACGTGATCCATGTGGGACAACTGGTAAGATTTGCCGAAAATCACCGCACAGAAGTATCGTTTTCCCTCCAAATGGTTTATGTTTATCATTTTCATCGCTTAGATCCTGCAATAATCTATCTATGATTTTCAACACTTGCAGTGGGCACATAGAAATTTCATCAATAATTATCAATGATGATGAATTTATGTAACATCCATAACTACTATTTGCGGAAATATTCGCTACAGAATTTTCCAAAACGGGTATAGGCAATTTAAACACATTGTGTAAAGTTCTACCTCCAAGTAATAGAGTTGAAGCTATGGCACTGAACGCTGTTGCAATGCAACTAAGATTAAGCGAATTTAATTTGTGAATGATTGCTGTTTGTGTGAATGTTTTTCCACAACCTGCATGAGCGGTTAAACAAAAAACATTAGATCCAGTATCATGATGCAAAACTTCACGAATCACACGATCAATTAGATTACGCTGTTCAATATTTGCAGTTTCATAATGCTCACAAAACAGAAACTCTTGTTCTATTGGATCATATTCTTCTCTTCTCTTCTCTTCGCTTCGTCTGCTCTCTGCGAATACGTGGGAACTGGTAAACCAAGTTCTTGACATGACAAATTATGAACATTCAAAATATCTTCAATTTCTAATAGAGCTGTATTAAAGGATACTTCTTCGTTGTAATCTCTCAAAAAATCTTCACTAAGATATACTTTAAATTCATTCCATAATGCCATTGCATTGGCTGGCACATTTAATGCACAAATGTAACCAAATAAATTTCGCATTTGTTTTGGTGAATGTAATTTTTTGCTTCATTTAAACATTCGCGCCATTCATTATCATTTGAAGCAATGCCGCGAGCATGGTACGCTTCAACAAAAGAAGTGTGTATAATTCCATTGTATGTTCTAACATCCTGAAATGATTTTGGACCACAGATATGTAATAAAAGCAATACTAAATGGAAAAGTTCGATGTCTTTTGGTGATACTACATATATGCGTGTAATGATTTTATCACCTCCACGCCTTCTCTTCTTCCATTTTTTCGGGAATCTTCCCACACATAATGCAAAGGAATTTCAATATACTTATATTCATGCGCTGATGGATCTGATCGATTCAATTCAAAAAATGCTAATAATTTTGTTTGTCTTGCATTTTCAATTGCTTGACGTTCTTGCCCTTCTCGAAAGTAAACATTCTGTCTACGCGGTAAATGAATGACAAGTCTAACGATGACATGTGATTGAAAATGCATTGGTAATTCATAGATGCGCCATACAGCTTCAGTTGATCCGACATAACGGCCATTTAAAAAATTTTTAACTTCATCCATTTGTATTTCTTGACCTGGTTCATTTCTCTCTGAACCTAATTCAACAGATGCACTGTCATAGCCTTTATTCACGTATTTATAAATGTATTTAACACTTTTAACTGTAGTGCATACTTCAACATTTATATGGCAATTAAATTTGGCAAGTAAATACGGATTGTATGGTACAACATAACGATTGTCGAGGCAACTACCGCGAACTTCAGCATTAATACCATTATCACGCCTTCTGTATAATGGATATCCATTTAATGATTCACAAGTAAATTCATTAAATTGTTTTGGATAATCTTTTGTCCATTTTCCATCTCTCATACATACAGAATTTGGATTAAGTATACCGCATGGACCATGCATCATGTGTTTTACAACATATTCATGTAATGTAGGATGTGTTTGAATGTTAGGAATCTCCGCAGATACAACTTTATCAATATTGGTAGCGTTAACAATTTTATCTTGCTCATTTAAAGAGAGTAAAATGTGAGCATGAGGCAATCCTATCTTTTGAAACTCAATTGTATAAATGAGTGCTTCAACTTTACCTAAGATTTTTTTTAGTGTTAGGCCCTCAATTAATGCTTTCAGTTTGGACTTGAATACACGCACAACAATATCAGGTCGCAAATTAGCTGACTCACCTACACCAATATTGCTAACTATTTCAGGCCAACTTGGATTGCAAGTCATTGTAATAAACAAAGAAGGCTTTCCGAAATGTTGTACAATTGACATTGCATCTAAATAATTCTGATACATATTTCTTGGAGAGCCATTGAATGAAGATGGTAAAATTACTCTACGGCCAACATTATTGGCATTGGGGTTCAATTCTAAATAATCTGTTAAATTGTTTTAAACTTCAGACCTAAGACTTGTTTGATTTTGTCGAACGAAATGTAACCTTGTGCCCTCTATTCTCAAATACATATCAACTATCCACTGCAGAAATAATTTTTGTGAATGGTGCAACATGCTAAAATCTTCTCTAATTGCAAGTCGATAGGCTGCATACTGAAGCATGGTTAATTTATTTCTGGGCGCTCTTGAATTAGATGTAGTTGGTACATTATGAGAAATATTGATATGCCACCCAGTATCACCACTTGGAAAAAGTAATGGATACGCTAAAGGGTCCAATGATGAATCCAAAACAGAGATATTTTTAATGGTACCATCAACTTTTGAAAACGAAACCATATTTCGTTCAAAGGGTGGCTCACCATCAACTGTACTAAATATTACTGCTACATCAGTTTGAACTGCATCATTATAACGGCGTAGATCTAAATCATGATTTACTTTAATGAGCATACAAATTTCTTTATTTTGATTTTCAACTCTCTGACAATGATCTTTCATTGCAATGAATGACCGAAAGAAAGGATTAATGCGTTCCATTTCAAGAGAGATTTCGCGCATTATATTGTTATTGCATGTTTGATTACAGTGTTCACGTAATCTATAATTGACAGCAGTGTCAACATCATAAAAATATAACTGCGCATAACATGGTGAGCGACCATATCCAGCAGTCATTGGACCTGATCTGTGATAAAAAACATGATGTATTTTAAAATGATACACTCCACGCGTAACTGTATCCGAAGGTTTAGCTTCTGAGCTAACCATAGCAAATGATGAATTGTATTTACGAATGTTTTCAAAATAATTTTTTGACTTTCTTTTAATTTACGGTTCATTTGAAGTAATTCCATCATACAATGATTTAAAGTATTCATTTTGACTTAAGGCCGGTAATATTGATTTACCCATATGACAACATGAAGTGATGCAGTCCTTTCACCTAAAGAGACTTCAGATTCGAAATGTTTTGCATTGCAAAACCTGCATTGTAAATGCATTAACCCACAATCAAAAGTATTAAAATTTATTGGAATGACATTCAGTGCGCATTTAAATGTGTCCCTCAAAATAATTTCATCATTTTGTATACTATTTACACTATTTAAATTTGCATTTGGTCTATTATCACTTTGACTTTCACGCGAATATATATTCCTTCTTCTTTGTCTCTCACTCCGACCCGTCAATGTTATACTATTTACACTATTTAAATTTGCATTTGGTCTATTATCATTTTGACTTTCACGCGAATATATATTCCTTCTTCTTTGTCTCTCACTCCGACCCGTCAAGACATCCGTCCGTATGTCGAGGCATAATGGAAGTAGGTGCGAATATCTGAATGTAAAAAAAAAAACATGTAATGAAATTACTGAAACTAAGATTAGACAGGGTTTAATTTAAAAATAATAAAATGTACTCACTTTTTTGAAACCACCAATAATAATTAGGCGAGAGTTAGTCAATTCAAATTGCTGCTACAAAATTTTCCTTTTGCAACAGGTGTATATTAAGCAAGCTGTATTTCACTTTAAACTGCACATTAATATATAAAACACAGATATCTAATATACAAAATATAAAATAAACGCTTTTTTGCTTTGACATACACTCCACAGACTATTGGAAAAGGAACATTTGAAATCACACAAAATTCACAGCTCATTCAGTCAATCTGTCAGTAATTATTTGTTGGCAACATTTTAAAATTCTTTGGCGACAATCTCTACTCTGTGCGACTGTTTGACCACAGACTATTATGTGTTTGACATTGGCAGTATGAACGGTAAACAATGAATGTTTTATTTTATTTAAGTTAATGTATTTGTAACATATATTATATACAAATTTTAGCTTTCTGCACTCCTTCTCCATATAAACTTTAACTATGCCAAATCTCGCACTCCTCCGTGCGCGTAATATGCTTAAAAAGGGGTACAAAGTTTTCTCTTCACGTATTAATATATAGATTCATCCTAAACTAATGCGTTCATTATGTGTCTCAGATGAGTAGCTTTTATATATTTAATATATAGTTTAACATTATCTTTACTAAATGATTATACAATTTCTCAAAGGTGCTGGTTCTTGGAAAAGAGACAGAGCAGCAGTATTATTATAATATTAAAATCATGAAGACTTAACTTGACATTTTAGAATATCCAATAATCCATCGGTGAAATTTCCTGCTTACTGGTGACTCCATGTGTGCTCGTTCCGTTGATTGGATGTTTTCACTATCACTTTGAAAATTGCGACGAGAATTCACTCGCGGCGTACGTGGTGTGGTGTTGATGTAACCCGTCTTTATTAACAGTTTATAGAGTTCTGTGTAGTGTAGATACAACCATCATTAGTGGGTAGTGTTCAAATAAAATGTATATTACAAAGATGCTTCATCTAACTCTTCATGTTCTACATAGTTTGGTCATGAATGTGCGTTATGTTATACACTTGTGTTTATGAATATTAAGTTCTCTTATCGTCATGAGTCTGCACAACTAGAATAATTAAGTCTGAATCAAGTTAAGTTTATGATACGAATCACAATTTCCGAAGTTGATACACACAATTTCTTTTATTGAGATGCACCTTCACTTGTTAAAAGTTTCTAAGTTCCATAATGTCGAATAATGAATAATACTTTAAAGTTTATAGTACTGAACTCGAAAGTATAACGATACTTAGGTAACTTCGCACGTTCAAAAGTTAAAGTAACTAAGTAAATAAACTGCGCAATACTGAGATAAAATTTTATAAGACTGAGGTAAACTTCTGTTGAACTGAGTTAATAAAACTGAGCACAAAATTTTATGAGACTGAGAGCCTCGTGTATTCTGCAAACGGTTTTCATCAAACGTTTTATACCACAATGCAATCTTCTGCCTTCCACGCCTTCGGTTGATCCCGATAGGTTCCAGACTTGCCCTCTCCTGGGTCACACGTTCCTTCCACTTTGATGATCTTTGGTTTTCGACTCTCTGATTTGCTGCCCTGGTTGTCACCATGACAACAGTCCTCTCCACTTACTTCTTCGGAAGATGCTAACCTCTGGTTGGCTGTTGAACATCCCCTGAAGTACACAGCTAAGGACATCGCACTCTTTCTAAGAATATAAAGTAATTGTTCGCCTGTCTGTCAAACCTTTGTTTCGTGAGTTTCCCAAGGTTTGTTGTTACACCCTCGCTAAGAATCCGTTGCGTCCTGTTGATTTTTCAACTTCCACCCCATTTTTTCTGCCAATTAATAACTTCTCGCTCTCTGACACTCTGAGTTGCCTCCACGATTTCTCGTCGTAAATATAAGTTGCCACTCTGGCGTTGTTTTCATGCTGTGCGACATGGTCGTATGTATTCACTGGGTATTCGCTGTATTGTCTCTGTACTATCGAGACATTCTAAATCCTTTGTCAGTGAGTATCCAGTATCCCTTTTCTTACGTTCACACGTGTTGGCTTAACCCTACAGCGTCCCCTCGTTACAATTTCTGCGTACTTGTGTCACTGGACTCTGCTCTTTGTTCGGTTTGTTATTATGTCGTAATTTTGAGTTCAGTTTGGTCTCTCAAAGTCGATCCCAATTTTTTTTGTTGCGTTAAGTCAAACGTTGTCTTATTGTCTCGTAGCTGGCGTCGGGTTGACGTGTTCTTAGTTGCCTTTATTTATTGTTCTGGTTTGGATTGGTGACCTGACTGTGTGAGAATGCACTGCTCGATCAGAAAATTTATAAATTTAAAAATTTTTGATCGCTATAGCGTCCCCAAATTGGATTGGATGTTGGGTCCGCAGGAGACAATCTGATCCAATTTCCGCACCCTGTCCTCGTCGTAAACGTCTTCTTTGGGAACAGGTATGGTTGGGTTACGTACTTTCTTTTCCATGGCGTGTATTGATGGGTATTCCCTATCTTTTGATCTTAATTGGGTACAGGAAGTTATTGCTACACATCTGAGAAAAGAATGAACGTATTTTACATAATATAAGTGTGTTAATGAATTGTACAACAGTGTTTCATGACAATAAATAAAGATATACAATAAATACTTATGTCTAATCATTAGACACTTTGTTTTTGGTCTCTTATGCTATATACATACAATATAATGAATGAGATGACGATCTGCTAACATCAAACTGAATTAATCAAATATTATGTTAATCACACTACGATAAACAATATCCTTAATTCATTTCAAGCGTCCCACAGACTACAATTGCTAAACAAAATAAACACATACATAGAATTATTATTAATCATCATTATATGTCAACTTGCAATCCATATTATAATCGTTCATACTAATTAATAAGGTATATACACAATCTATGAACAACTAAGAATTCATTTTATCCTACTGTAATGTAAATTGTCAACATAGTTCTATAAAATTTTCAAATGATCAACTTCACACTTGAATTGTTGATTCTATGTTACTCGCTTATTCTACGTGTCCACTCACGTGTTCACTTTATCTTCAGCAATTTATTGCTGCATATTTAATCAAAGTTCTGCACTATAAGTGTCTTTTCATTTACGGCACGTGTTATCAAGATGCTTTATTGACATTGGTTACTTGATATTTGACTAGTGTTTTTAATTATATATATCCTGATCTAAAGGAATACATGAATCTTTAATCATACATGATAATATTATGTTACACGTTTTTACTCTTTAGCTAGTTGGACTGGTTTCGCGGGACAATCGCCTGATACATGTGCTACCCCTCAGCCATCTAACTGTCAACATTACTTCCACATTCCTGCGTAACTTGTACTTCTTCCACTAGCTCATATTACTTTTTGATTTGTCGAATATTAAATTTTCCTCGCACCTTACTGTTGTCGTCGCAGTCAACAAGCTCATACGTGGCGTCTGCGAGGATTCGGTTAATTCTATACGGTCCGGAAAAAAGTTCAAAGAATTTATCAATCTTCTTCAGTGTAGCGTCAGATTGATAATAAGTTCTTATCAATACTTTGTCGCCAATTGCGAATTTCGTAATCTTCTTGCTTTTATTGCTGCGTTTTGCATGTTTTTCCCTCTTTTCTTCAATTTTTACAAATATATTGCTATTAATTTTTCCTTTAATATCAATAACTTCTTTATCTAAGCATTTTTCCCATGCTCGAGTTGGCTTTTTACCTAGGTGTGCTTCATGAGGAGTTATTTCGATTGTCTCATGAAACACTTCGTTTACGCATGCCTCAATTGTTCTCACGTACTGTGACCACTTGGTGTGTTGATCATGTACGAAAATCCGAAATAGATTGCCAAGCTGTCGGTTGATCCTTTCGGCTAGGTTGGCACAAGGATTCCGTATCGCTGTATATTTCGGCTGTATATTTAATTCTTTTAGTCCATTGACCCATTTTTTTGAGGTGAATTGAGTCCCGTTATCGGTCAAAATAGTCTTCGGTGACCCAAATTCCTCGCAGGAAGTCTTCACCCTTCGTAATGTCGTGGTAGTCGTTGCTCTCCGCAGCGTAAACAACTTGACATATTTTGTGAAGTTGTCCACTATCACAAGTAAATATTTGACACCTCCTGCTCCCGTCGCTAGGGGCCCATAGTAATCTGCGCTGATAAGATCTCCTTCCGCCACAGGTACTACAGCTCTAGTCCCTCCAAATAACGTTTTGTTATTAGTGTCCTTGCACTTCTGGCAAGTGTCACACGTTCGAAAGTAAGCCTTTACTTTCTTCAACATCTGATCAAATATAAAGTGCTCTTGCAACATTTTTATGCACTTTTTCGGTCCCAGATGTCCATACATCCAATGAATCTCCGCAATTAAATTATCAGATACATTACTAGGTACGTACAACTTCCATTCATTTCGTTGTCGTCTATACAACTTATTACTAATAAATATAGGGTACTTATAAAATCTGCTTAGCTCTTGACCTAAAATTTCGTCCTTAAACTTGTCAATAATTAATTTAAGCTTATTTTCATCAAGCTGGTGTCTCCCAATGTCCTTAATGATCTTGCTTACATCATGGTTCATTTTGATAATTAAATGGTTGATTAGGTATTCATGCGTGTCGTCATTGACTTCGTCAGGTTTTGCGTCGGCTGGGTGTCTGCTCAAAATATCTGCGACAAAATTATCTTTATCTTTACAACGGATAATGTCGAATTTGTATTCTTGCATGCTCAAAAACCACCGGGTGATACGTGAATTATTCAGGTGACATGTATGCATAAAAGTTAATGCTTTGTTGTCGGTGATTATGGTTAAAGGTTGGCCTAGGATGTATATACGGAATTTCTCCAAACATCGAACAATACTCAAGAGTTCTTTCTCTGTTGTATAATAGTTCCGTTCGCACCTTTAAATGTCTTGCTAGTGAAAGCAATCACGCCAATCTTCCCTTCTTCGTCGAGTTGATAGAGTTGGCCACCGTACGCAAAATTGCTAGCGTCACACTGTATGTAATACCTCTGGTTTGGTCGTGGGAATTTTAAAATTACAGTCTCCACAAATAAATTTTTGACTCTCTGAAAACAATCATTTAACTCGGGCGTCCAAGAAAACTTGCGTCCTTTCTTTAATAACTCCTGCAACGGTTGAGTCGTCTCTGCGTACTTACTCGTAATGCGATTGTAGGAGTTAGTAAGACCTAAGAAGCCTTTTAATTGTTTCTGGTTCTTGGGCGTAGGGAATTTCATGATGGCTTTTACCTTGTCTTCTGTTGCTTGGATTCCCCGTGTCGTTAATCGGTATCCAAGGTACGACATCTCCTGCCTGAAAAATTGTGATTTGTCGAGGTTGACGGTTAAGTTTGCTTTATTAAGATTGTTTAATAACGCTTCCAAGTGTTCCAATTGTGCTTCGATGCTGTTGGAATAACATAGACAATCATCTACGTATATTATTGTATTCTTTTTAATTTCATCTTCTAATGCTACATCTAATCCTCGTGTCAGCGCCGCAGAACTGGTACTGAGTCCGAACGGTGTCACTGTGAACCGGTAGCACCTGCCCTCATACTTGTATGCTGTAAAGTTCCGGCATTCCGGTTTTAATGGAACTTGCCAAAAACTGCTGGATAGATCGACTGTCGATAGGTATCGCATTTCACCACATCTCGCTAATATTTCATTTATCGTGGAAACGCCTTCGTAATCTGGTATAGTCACACTGTTCACTTTCCTTGCGTCAAGGCACAGGCGAACTCTTCCATCCTTTTTGATAACCGTGACGAGTGAATTGACGTACGGGCTGTTACAGCGTTCAATCACCCCGTATCGCAGCATCCGGTTGATCTCCTCATCCACCTGATCCTTGTAGGCAAGCGGCACAGGCCAACCTCTTTGAAAGTAAGGCGTCCTGTCCGTAACGTGAAATTTGTGTGAGTACCCTTCTATTCTTCCTGGGCATTACCTGAATACATTCCTGTTTCTTATTAATATTTCCTTCAGACGTTCAAATATACCTTCATCCTTACAATCTATATTTTCTATCTTCTCGTCGATGCACCGCAGAATCTCTTCCTCCTCTTCACTATTCAGGAATTCAATATTCATGATTGGTACAGCGTACTTCTCTTCATCAGCTTTATTTTTTAATTAAATTCTTCTATTTCCAATGTCGATGCGACATCCCATTTCTTGTAAGAAGCTTATTCCTAGTATACAAGGTTTAATAAGTTCTGGTATGATTAAGAATACACACTCGTTTTTAACACCGTCAATTTCAATATCACATAGTATTTGTTTTCTAATTCGTTTCGACTTATTCCCTACAGCACTTACAATAAGAGTATTTGTCATTGGCAATATTTCATAAGGTTCGATGTTCTTCTTGTTATTGTTGAACCAGGCTTCTGATGAGCCATTGATCACGCTACCGGTATCAATTAAAGCCGGTACGGTAATACTATTATTAAATTTAATGATTATTTCTGGGCACTTTAAAATTTGTTTGACAATTTCTTCATCCTCTTCTTGTAATAATTCGCTTCTCAAATCTGGTAACAATATATTTACATTGTTAGACGTGCCGGGTTACCTAAAATGGCTGTCTCATTCACTGCATTGGGGTATTTTTTTTTTTGTTATCGCTGCCACCTCCCTTTTGAGTAGCGTCTTTGACAGCGCCACTTGCATTCACACCTCGGCCAGTAAATTCCACAGTGTTTACGGTGTTGACAAACTGTTTATTGTCATAACGGTTCCTTTGTGGCCGCTCATTACAAACTCGTTTTGGGGTTGTTTTACTTTTGTTGTAAAAGTTCTCTTCCCCTCGACTATGTAATCTGTCTCCGTCAGTTGGCCTGTACTGCAACCTTTGGTTGTTAACGTTACACGGTTGAATGTTTGTATATTCGGTGATTAGTGCTTCGAAATTCGGTATCGTCGTAATCCCGCGTGTGATCACGGCAAGTTGCAAATCGCGTCCAAAATGGCGAGCAATTATTTTTATCAATTGACGATCGGTCAATGAGGGTGTCAGTTGCCTGCTCTCCAATAAAATCCTCTCAATATATTGTATGGCCGTAATTGGTCCGTTCCATTCGTATCTTCCGTATTCGAGATTATCCAGAATACTACCCTGACGTTCTTGTCCCCAATACTTCAGGGTAAACGCCTCTTTAAATTCTTCGAATGTGGATATTTGATTCCGAATCACGCGCCACCATATTCCTTCATCCATTTCTAAATGCTTGCCTATCCATTTAGTATCATTATTGGAATAATATAACTCTTGGATTTCCGACAATTCCTTGAGGAATTCCATTGGGAATCTATCGGTTCCGTTGTATTTAAGCTCAACGTGGTTCTGTCCGTTCACCCTATTAATTGGTCCAGACTCACCTTCAATCAGCTGTCTCTGTAATCGTTCCAGGTGACACTTTAATTCGTCTATACGGGTCGTCTTCTCTCTGGAGTTTTCGTACAGCTTCAACTCCGTCGTTCTCTGTCTGCCGTTTACTTCTTCGATCTTCTGCTGTATAGCGTTGTTTGTATCTCCCTGTTCCTGTTGTTGTTGTCTTATAGTCTGATACAGTTCGGCTTTCAATTCCTCCTGCTTCTTGTAGTTGTCTTTAATATGGGTTTCTAGTTTGTTACTGACCTTTTTGATATTTGTTTGCGTATTTTGGGTTACGCTTTTCAATTCTTGGCGGTCTGCTTCTCTTGTCTCCCGTATTTCTTCAAACTTCTTGTTGGTGTCATCCTTCAATTCTTTTACGGCTTCATCCTGTTTCTTCTGGACTTCGCTTAATTTTTCGTCCCAAGTGCTCTTGTATTCACGCATTTCTGTGCGCATCTGCATGATCAGCTCGGCCACCTGTTGTGTTACTTCTTCTTTGTGTTTATCCAGCTTCTGGCTGAGTAATTTGTTGTTTTCCTCCAGATTTTCGAACTTTTCATTAGTTTCTATTCTGGCTTACTCAAATTTCTCACTAATTTCTCTAACATTGTCATTAGTTTCTCTTCTAGTTTCTTCGAATTTTTCATTTTGCTTGCGCATGAAGTCCATTAATGAATGTAACGTTACTTCTTCTTGCGATTGGGATATCTGTCCCCGCGTTCTAACTTTCTGCGTCTCTTCAACCGTATTTGATTCGATCGGCGAGTTCTCATCTTCGGTATCGGGCACACCTTGTTGGTTATTGACCTCGAAGTTCATGCTGTCGGAGCTACTAGCCATTTTTGCCTTTTAGCTTCGCGTGAGCATCCAGTCAAACCAGCTTTACAATAAAGATTCTTATTCTAATTTTACGTTAATCTACCTAATCTACCTACTGCCTGCACTTTTGCCGTGCGTTGGGCGCCATAATATTTAACGATAATTATGCTAATTTATGCAGACTTTAATTATTCAATTAAATTATAAAATATGACTAGTTAATCTGATTATGCAAATATTATTAATGAATCTAATCACTGAATGTATCCATTACTAATTAGCATAAATAATGAGACTCTATATTTCGTTGTTATTAAAACAATATAAGAAAATTTATCAAAAAAATCAATTGACGTTAATGTCTTTTATGTTAATGTTTGAAACAATAATGAACGCATAAAAAATATATATAATAAATAGAATGCTTGTTTATTACGCATTACTCAAGTTAACTTCCGAAACACATATATAAATCATTACCTGAAAATACATTCAGAAACATATAAAACATAAACCACAATCTAAATCTGTCTTCGTTGATGGCTGAAAACATAACAGACAACGTGACATAGATAAACATTGTTATATAAAAATAAAAAATAAGATGATGAGTGTGTGTTGATATAGAGATTGTGAAGTTCGATATAATCGAGCCCCGCTGTTTGGGCTAGCCAATTTGTAATAAAATAAGTAAATTTGTAATGTAATATGTTTAATTGGTGTGTAATTGGTGTGGCTCTCGACGTCTTACTGGCCTGAAACACTTCCTTAAGTTTCCCCACTGGTCGAGTCTCAATGGTAGCAAGACCGGTCGAGTAGCGTAATGTCGATGAAGTAATATATGTCCAGCTTCACCGAAAGTTTCAAAACAAAATTTATTGTTTTGAAGGAAATTTAAAAAAAAATTATGTTTATAAAAAAAATAATTAAATTTTTTTTTTAATTTAATTAATTAATTAGGATCAATTAATTAATATAGGGCTGTGAAGTTTTAAACAGTGTAATGCTCTTCTGAAAATTTTTATTGAAGTTTTAGTATATTTTAAATAAGCTATCACCACTCATAAGACTGTCTTCAAACCAATCGATACTTGTTTACCTTTTTATTTTTTAGGTTATCTTCACCTACGGGTGGTAAAGTCCTTGTAGATTATCAATTAGAATTATATTATTGGTAATTAGTATTATTGAAGAAATAAAGAACTATTAAGTATTGAAAAGTATTAATGTTTTTTATTAAGTAGTAGCAATATTGACCCTTATCGATTAGTATCGATTCTCAGGATATCGAAAAAAGTTACAAGTATATGATATAAAAATTATATAGGGTTCTTTAAACAGCCAGTTATTACCAAAGTCAGAGAAATCGGGCTAATATTTAAAAAGTATAACGTTACAATCAAATTAATAGTTATTAATAAACACAGACATTGAATAATAATTTGTAAATATAATAATTGTTTTCACCAAACAGCTGAGTTGAACTAAGAAGAAGGCACTGGGATCGTCAAAGCAAATGGCCGCCGTCAAGTTGATCAAAATGTTGCTCGTTACTGCTGCGTTCCAAATAATGTATTTTCTGGCAATATTCCTGTTCTTGTGTCTGCAAATCTCTTGTTAAATGTTGTGTAGTGACTGGTGTAGTGATTCTGGGTTGTATTTGGTATGTCTGTGTAATTATAAGTCAAAACACTTTTCCCAATTCCGACACTAATTTGGTTAATGTGTTATACAGTTTTCTGGTGTTTTGTGGTGTTTTTCAGAGTAGAAATGTATTGTTTAGTGTTAATTAGTGTTTCTTGATCGTTTTTGTCACAATGTATATGTTCTGGAAGGATTTTATAATTCACTCTCGACTTTACAGTAACGTACTGTTCGCCACTGATCTTTAACGTTGTAAGATAGGTTAGATCGTCACAAAACTCTCGTTTATGTTAACCGTTCAAAAACCAATAATCAACTAACTGTTTCCTTCAGTTTCAATTAAACTCTTAGCCCATATAATATTATTCTTAACATTGTTCAAATATTTTTTCACATCCTGTGTACACTTTACTATTTCACTATATGAATGCCTAAACTTTGGTTATTTGTCAATTTTATTCACTAGATGTGATTTAAATTAATCTTTCAGTTCATTCAGCTTATTTTCAGATTAAATAATGCCGTTTTATAGTGTTTTCTGTCCAAAAAATTGTAATTTTACTTTCAGTTTGGTATACTCTGAAAAGTCAAAACATCAAAATTTACTTCCTGTCATTATATAAATTCAGCCATTTTATCAGTTATATTTAATATTAATAATCCTATATTGTATTAAAAGGTTCATAATCCCTTATTTTCTGGTAATTAATTGAATTAGTTGTATTCTGAAACATTATTCTGGAATATATGACTCCCATGTCTAAATTTCTGAGTTTAGTCATTTTCATTTTTATTTATAATTCTGAATATAATTTATTAAAATCTTTCTAAATGATTTGTGCAATTATATGGCTTGATCTCAAGTTTATTTTGTCTAAACCCCTCTTGTTTATTTGCATTTAAATGAGCAATTTCTCTGTTTTGATGAAGTTTGGTTTCCATTCTTTTGGCCTATGATTTTTTAACAATTTTTCTTACAAAATATTTTACAAACAATATATGATGTGTGATACCCTCTCTGACTTTTACATATAGTATTATAAATTAAACATGTTTTCAAATTACACAAAAACAATTAGTATTGGTTACAATACAAATAATAGTTAAACAAAAAGAAAGAATATTTTCTTAAATAAATGGTTGTCTTCAAGTCAGACATTTTGCAACAAAATCCTTATTTCTAAACATGGAAATATGGCTTACAAAAAAGGTTTTTTACTAACTAATATCTTAATTACTCTCTATTATTTACAAGTAGTAACTATTTTTATAGTTCTGATGTTAGTTGTATCAGACCCAAACAAATGGCCTTATATTTAAAACATTTTTCAACATTCTTGTACTATGTACATAAAAAAAAACCTTATATTTATATTCTTATTTCTAACTATTATTATAAGTAGGATTCTACAGTTTTTATACCGTCTTTTATACATTGTCTTTGGGGAATTGTACCCTGTCATTAATAAATAAATAGTATGAATTGTTCAAAAGGTATTATGAACTCTGTTTTTCTTTTTTCATGTAAAACAAAATGTTATTTTAAACAGATTCATGTCTTATGAACAACATATTGTCACAGTACACATTTTAAGTCATTGAAAAATGCATATTTCATTGCATTCAATGTTTGTGATTGCCAAGAATGAAACACAAGGTTCATTTTTTATAATACCCAAAACTATCACTGGTTCACTTTGCACTTATATATTATGTTAATGCTAAATGGTCGTATAGTCTTATTAACATAATAAATTGGTTAACGTTTTTTCAATGGAGATTTGTTCCATGGGTACTATATTATTGTTTCATCTTAGTTCACAGGCAACTTTTACTTTACACACTTCTCTCTCTTAAATTTGTATACATGTGGTTTTCAATTCGTTATACTTTTATTTTTAAATATTTATTTTGGGGATATAGGGATTTGGGTGTCTTTTATAAGAGCATGACATCTTCTTCAGGATGCTGCCTTCTTCTTCTTTCATCAGTCTTCTTTTCTCCTGCCTTCTGCGACTGGTATCTTCTCCATCTTCTTCTTGATGCCATCAGGTTTCTTGGGATCTTCTCCATCTTCTTCTTTATTTCAGAAATACACCACCTGTATTGGTTGATCTTGGCTTATTTTAGGGTTTCTATTCTATTTATTCTCCCTCGTTGTGGGTTTGGTCATATTCTGTACTGCTTGGTTATTTACTTTTTTACCTTCCTGGGTTATACCTTGAAAACCTTTGGTTATGAGACTGGTTTTGGATGACTCATCACTAGTAACTACTTTTACTTGAACTTGTATTTTCTTTATTATAATGATTTCTTTCCACAGTTGCTATGAATTAATCTATTTATATTAAACTTAATGCTTTCTTCCAAATTTAAACATTATAACTTTATTATTCTAATGATCAATTGCCATTCAATATTATGCTTATATCTGTCACGCTACAACATACACAAAACCTAGACAAATCAAATATTATTCATCCTAAACTAATGCGATCATTATGTGTCTCAGATGAGTAGCTTTTATATTCATAATATATTTTAACATTATCTTTACTAAATGATTATACAACTTCTCAAAGGTGTTGGTTCTTGGAAAAGAGACAGAGCAGCAGTATTATTAGAATATTAAAATCATGAAGACTTAACTGGACATTTTAGAATATCCAATAATCCATCGGTGAAATTTCCATGTGTGCTCGCTCCGTTGATTGGATGTTTTCACTATCACTTTGAAACTTGCGATGAAAATTCACTCGCGGCGTACGTGGTGTGGTGTTGATGTAACCCGTCTTTACTAACAGTTTATAGAGTTCTGTGTAGTGTAGATACAACCATCATTAGTGGGTAGTGTTCAAATAAAATGTATATTACAAAGATGCTTCATCTAACTCTTCATGTTCTACATAGCTTGGCCATCAATGTGCGTTATGTTATACACTTGTGTTTATGAATATTAAGTTCTCTTATCGTTCATGAGTCTGCACAACTAGAATAATTAAGTCTGAATCAAGATAAGTTTATGATACGAATCACAATGTCCGACGTTGATACACAAAATTTCTATTATTGAGATTTAACTTCACTTGTTAAAAGTTTCTAAGTTCCATAATGTCGAACAATGAATAATACTTTAAAGTTTGTAGTACTGAACTCGAAAGTATAACGATACTTAGATAACTTCGCACGTTCAAAAGTTAAAGTAACTAAGTAAATAAACTGCGCAATACTGAGATAAAATTTTATAAGACTGAGGTAAAATTGTGTAGAACTGAGTTAATAAAACTGAGCACAAAATTTTATGAGACTGAGAGCCTCGTGTACTCTGCAAACGGTTTTCATTAAACGTTTTCTACCACAATGCAATCTTCTGCCTTCCACGCCTTCGGTTGATCCCGATAGGTTCCAGCCTTACCCTCTCCTGGGTCACACGTTCCTTCCACTTTGATGATCTTTGGTTTTCAACTCTCTGATTTGCTGCCCTGGTAGTCACCATGACAACAGTCCTCTCCACTTACTTCTTCGGAAGATGCTAACCTCTGGTTGGCTGTTGAACATCCCCTGAAGTACACAGCTAAGGACATCGCACTCTTTCTATGAATATAAAGTATTTCTTCGCCTGCCTGTCAAACCTTTGTTTCGTGAGTTTCCCAAGGTTTGTTGTTACACCCTCGCTAAGAATCCGTTGCGTCCTGTTGATTTTTCAACTTCCACCCCGTTTTTTCTACCAATTAATAGCTTCTCGCTCGCTGACACTCTGAGTTGCCTCCACGATTTCTCGTCGTAAATATAAGTTGCCACTCTGGCGTTGTTTTCATGCTGTGCGACATGGTCGTATGTATTCACTGGGTATTCGCTGTATTGTCTCTGTACTATCGAGACTTTCTAAATCCTTTGTCAGTGAGTATCCAGTATCCCTTTTCTTACGTTCACACGTGTTGGCTTAACCCTACAGCGTCCCCTCGTTACAATTTCTGCGTACTTGTGTCACTGGACTCTGCTCTTTGTTCGGTTTGTAATGATGTCGTAAATTTGAGTTCAGTTTGGTCTGTCACAGTCGATCCCAATTTTTTTTGTTGCGTTAAGTCAAACGTTGTCTTATTGTCTCGTAGCTGGCGTCGGGTTGACGTGTTCTTAATTGCCTTTATTTATTGTTCTGGATTGGATTGGTGACCTGACTGTGTGAGAATGCACTGCTCGATCAGAAAATTTATAAATTTAAAAATTTTTGATCGCTATAGAAATTATATAATTTAGACTTACATTGCTATATTATAAATGTTCTGTAAGTTTAGTATCAGAGCTTAGTATCCGTAAGTTTAAATCTGTAGTACTAGTATCAAGTGGCTGACTGCTATAATTTATTCCGCTAGAAAAACTGTAATTAAACAGTAAACAAAGAAGAAAGGGGTTTTAAGAAACAAACATAAATGTAGTACAAACAGTGAATTCTATACTGTGGGCCAGAGCAAATACAAAGACAACTAAACAAGTATATGAAACGGATCACCAAATGTATAATTACATACAAATTAAAATAACGAAAGCTGATTAATCGTAATCGAAATACGTTTATGACGACATTCATAGATAAGATAAGAAGCACTGCAGAGATTATAAATCAAAAATGTAACTTATAAATAAAATAATAGGAGCATAGATGAATACACATAGTTGAAGAGATCGAAAGAAGAAAAGCAACATTTTTTGAACATAGAAAAGTAAATGTGAATACCAGGCGATAAGAAAAGGCTAGAGGAATAAGAAACATTAATATTGTTGAGGTTCAAGATAAAGAGTTTACAGAAATGCTTAATTACACTTTACATTTGTTACAACGCACAGAATTATTTCTGTAAATCACTTCGAAATGCAGCCGGTCTATGCAGGTATTAGTAAATATTATCAATGACAAAATAATATTATTTATGAATAAATCTTGATAATTCGCTGGAGCGCTATTTCTAGCTCATTTCGCATTCCGTTATTAGTTTTTGGTAATTCACTGATCCTATAATGTAATTTACAGTCATTAGGAATGCAAGTTGTTCCGTTAAATTTAATAGTAAAATGCATCTTCTAAATATGTTATATGCATAATAAACATATGTTGGTGTTTCGACTCTTGGCTTAATTGATTAAACTTACAAATTGAAAATAAAGTAGCATCGTGCATAAATTTCATAAACGTAAATTCATTACCATAATTTACAAACCTAATACTCCTTCTTACATAATATAAAAAACAAAATTTTTAAAGCGAAGGCAGAAAACAAACTACAAAATTAAGAATCGGAACAAAATTTAATTTTATATTAGACCAGGTAGTTACATAAAATCTTACACACAATAACTGCAGCTCTTAACATAAATGTGAGACAGGAATAATATTATCTAATTGTAGCAACAGGGACGGATAAAAATATAATTCTCTATCATTTCATCTTCACCAAAAATGTTCTCTGTATTTTATTGGGTGCCAAAAATGTTTATAGTTTCACTACCAAACACGCTTAAGCCTTTATGCTATTGTAAAATACTTCTTTATAATTTTGTCTTGTTTCGTACAAATGTGGTTGAAATATTCTCAAATAATACATTACTTTTAAGAGTAACCGCAAAATCAATCGAAGACCAATACAACAAGAGTTTTGAATAAATAAAATAGATATATTCTTGTATATACTGTTGTATATAGATATATTGTTGTTCTATACATTGAGTTAACATATAAAATTTCAAGCTGAAACCTAATAACTTAAGGACGAAAAGCTCTTTGAGCCACTCGGTCTCGCGTACAGATTTGTATTGAACGTGACTAGGCTCACAAGTGTTGGCTGATTCCATATCAATGATTAATTTATATTCAGTAAACGAGAACGAGGCCTTTTCTTTGTAAAGCGGTAGGAAACAAAAAATCTTGCTATATCTTAATAATAAAAAAATCTTAATAAGTGTTTTCAGTACACTAAATGCCATCCTAATTTCGTTTCAAATGTACATTATTTGTATACATTTAGTCGATGTTCAATAATGTTAATGTAATATTAACTAAAGTTCTGTAAATTAGCATATGCCTAAGAGTTAATTATTGAAAGGTATTACGATAATTATAAACATTCTCATTTCATTAAAAGCATCAAATACTTTACACTAAATACCGCACTGAATCACAAAATCCAACTAGTCACTGCGATTTGGTGTTGCCGCGTTTATAGGTAGTAAGAGCAGTGGTTTGGTCTAACAACTGTTACAGGGAAATACTATAGAGAATAATCGGGCCGTCTGAGGTGAAGAATTGAAAAATTGCTGTAATTAACTGCCGATTTATTTATTATTTACTCATTAACGTTTCCTGCTGATAGCAGGTCTAATTTATTTTACGTTTGATCATTAACGTATAAGCACATACTAAGTGATGTTTCTATACCATCAAAAATCCCACTAATAGCTACACTAAAAATAGGCCTATCAGTAGAGATCCCTACAGTACTCTATTTTCCATCTTGTGTGGGGTCGATAGTGAGTGTCCAACCTGAACATGGAAAGTCGTGTCTCTGGGAAAGCTGGAGTAAATTTAGGCATGTTACCTCTGAACCGCCACTCTTGTATCTGTTGTATAATGTTATACATCCTCATTTTGTCGAACAGTTTCTTCAAACCAAAGAATACTGCAACTACGTGTTTGCCTTCGACAAAACTGTTTTGAACTGCGTTCTCCAGCCAAATCAGTTGAGTAGCCGGTCAGTAGAATGTACTTCCGATACTTACAGTGTGTGCGGTCAGATGGCCGTGTTTTTCAAGACACCAGGTGAAGGCGTTTTCCATCCTCTCCAATAATTTCCTCAAAGAGCGCATCAATGATACTGGACGATAGTTTTCTGCTTTCAGAGGAGCCTTTCCGCCCTTCAGAAAGGGGACAGGCACAACTGTATAGCTGGCGTTGCATATCCACTCGATAAAACGGTGTTGGTCCTTTTTAATCGTTCAACCAGTACAACGTTTCGACCTCGCGTGTACCTCCGATTGTGCCATCAAAAGTAATCACGTTGATCGCGCCGGATAATCGCTGTGGACAGTTCAGAAGCACGCGTCGTTCCAATAAAACCCGCTGATTTGAAGGCAGCTGCCACATCAGAATGTCTCGTGACAGCAAACATAGCAAACCATACATACGAAACTGCGAGCAGTAAAACAAAGCACTGGCAGATTTCAGTATGCACAAGAACGTAGTTGACGTCAACAGATTTGTCTCACAAGACTACGTGTAAATCATACAACACTGGCATCAAGGGATCTGCTATAATTTGATCAACAAAGGCAGAGTACGTGTGGCAATTTGTAATTTGTACGTGTGCCAGAGTACTCGTGATTAAACACATAAAAGAAAACTGCTTTGTTTTCAAAGCCTTAAGATAGTAATGCACGGTAAGGGGTGGTATGATGAGACAATATCTGTGAGATATACCTCACAGATGAGACAATAGCGATAGAGGGAACTCTTGTCGTTTTTGAAAGCAGCCGGCTCAGTGAACGTGTTAGAAAACGATAATTTTCGGCGATACCTAATATCTGTAGCCAGTGCCGGATTTAAGATTGTTGAGGCCCTAGGCTATGTTTTCTGAGCGCCCCTCCCCCGGGCTATGACTTTGAAATAATATCTGTACTGCAGAAGTAACTTGATGGTAGATTAATACTAGCCGATTTAAAACCAGTAGGCGACTATAAAAAATCGTGCTTTCATTTAGTAGGGTGGTACCACGGACGTGTAAATTCGGGAGCAATATAGCGAACGTTCAAAACTCAAATGCACAGATTAGTTTTCGAGGATGACACCGTCTTAAAAATAAGCGCGCAATATTTAAATAAGAACAGTTTTTCATTTGTATTATTAACAAAAATTTATCAATTAATTTCAAAAAATCATACTTAAGTAAATCAAAGTGCCTCCTACTTTTATAAAAATACTTCAGTTAAAAAAATATATCTGTAGCTTGCGGCCCCCTCTGAGCCCGCGGCCCTAGGCTGCGGCCTAGTCGGCCTAGTGGTAAATCCGGCACTGTCTGTAGCAAATGAACCCCATTACTTTCTTCTAAAGAGGATTGAGAAAACAAGAGGTTTAAAACTTTAGTTGTCAACCCATAGCTAAAAAACCATTAAGTTCTCTTATTTTATTACCACACTTACATAAACGTTTGCCAATAAAAAATTAAAAACAACATATTACATATTTCATGATAAAACAGCTCGACTATGGTACATGTGAACATAGAATTACTTTATAATGGCGATTTCAAGTACTATGAAGATGAAACGAAGAAGAAAATAATTTAGCACCAGAGAAATAAATAAAACTTTTGTTAACACGGCTGTAAATCATAATCGATTTCTCTTAACAAAGGAAATCAATCAACAAGTAAATATATTTAAATGTTTCCATTCATTTACAAAATGTAACAGAAGTAGCACGTGAAAGACTAGAAATTATTTAATGGATTGTGTGGGCAACTAGCTTCTATTCTGAGGGCGACAATTTGTAATTTCCAAGTGATCACGTTTTTTCAGTCTCCTTTATTTTACTCATAAAGTTTAGAAAAGTAATTACTCTAAACGGTTGTGTATCTACCTACCATTTACATATTTATGCAATGCCCAAACTGGAAGTGTGCACTGATAACAAATCTGTGTAATTAAACTAAGAGTAAAAAAATGTTTTTTTTAATTTACAAAATGGTACTTTAAAAATTAACAATAAACCTTTTACTACACATTTTCACTATAAGGCTGCTTATTGCAAGAGAAATGTTTAGTTTAAATTGTATAAAAAAAGAAAAGTACTAATTCGCGTGAGTAATTCAATAACGTAGATTTGTATTAAAAACTTTTAATCTACATTTTTTTAAGTTTTTACATTTTTCTACAGCTTATCCAATTTGTGCTAAACGTTGGCAGACTAGACAAGGTTGAAATTAATGGTTCCTGACCCGAACCAACTGCACAGTATGACGAATGAGCGCTACCCAAATGAGTATCCTTTTACCTATTTACCTTTAACGACCTGGTAAAATGATGGATGCATATTTCCTGTACTTTTACACCTTTTTATTTAGAACTGACGTGTGAAAAAATAACATTTCAAAAAATAACTAATAATTGTCACGTAGTTTGAAAAAACTTTACGGTTAACACATAAATGTGTAAATCGCTTACTTTCTCTTGCTAGTTTTACAAAAAGCATCAGTATTTAAGTCTTACATATCATTAGTCTACTTTGAATCCATAATCTTAATCACAATTAAAGTTGAAAGCTTTCACTTTGGACAGCCTACAATTTTTTATATCATTCTTTTACTTAAGAGAGAAAACAATTCTTAATTAGTTAGTAGTCACAGGTAAAGGTTATGAGTTTGACCAACACTTGCATTGTTTGAAATGAAATTGCCCGAAGTAATTTATGACTACAAAGAACATAAATGACTGCAATTATAGTCTGTGTAAACAGCAGTTTCTTTGTCTCGATTACATCACCTAGAGTGTTTTACAGATATTATTTTTCTACAAGTATACTGTACTGAAATGTGTTTCAGAATCAAATTACGAAAATGAAGAAAGATGTGAAAGTGTGAAGGTAAATAATTTATAACGACAACCGTCTTGTTCAGTTCTATAAAATTGTATCGTTTACTCTCAAATCTCAAATTATATAGTGTTTGTTTAAGTAAACAGACAAAACTCTCATTGGTTAACAAAATATAATTGTCAGTCGAAAAATTTCTCATCAGTAATATATTAGTTTATCCTTGTCTTACTTTAGCCAAACGAATTAAACAAAAACGGCGAGATATTTAGTGTGAATAATTAACTTGAAACCAATACGATACTATCCAATGCTCTATAACAACTTGACAGCTTTGAAAACGTGAAAACAGTTGTTTTCTATTAAATATATTACCAGTTACATTTTCTCTAAAACTATTTACATAAATTATATAAACTTGTTTATATACTTTTATAAAACTTAATAAATTTAATAAACTTATTAACTCAATACATGGAAAGAAGATTAATTCAGGTGATACATGTAAATCAACTCTTCCTGACATTGTACTGTGCCTACATATGATATTCCTCTTTCTGGATAAATTGTATTGCACATACAAGGATTACGTTACAACGGTATAATGTACATTTTAACTTGTATCTAATTTAAGCAAATGTTCTAAACTGTATCAGTAAAAAAATTAACTTTATCAGTTTACAGAATACCAAACATTAGACATCTCCAATTAATCAAAGATTCTTGAGAAGAAATTATCTGTTCAACAGAATTGTATTGCTTTCAATATAGAAAGAGACTAAAGTATGGAACCAATTCTCCTATAAATTCTGCGACAACAGTTCCCTCCTAAACATCAGTGGGAAGAGAGTTGATTATTATTAAGAAAGGTTAGTGATCAGTTGCTCTATGAATACGTAAAAGGGTCAGCTAAAATTTCGACCTTTGGTATTTGAATTTTATGTTGTGCAAATATTCAATTGTGCTCTCTTTTTAATAAGTTATATTATAATGGAAATAAATTTAAAAGTCAGTTGTAGTAGTATTCAACTTTTCTGAATGACAAGGAAAAATAGAAATCACACATTAGACATTTTTAATAACTCTTTTATCATGTTGTTATTTTTCCACGTTCTCATTATTTTATTAGTAATTTATATAAAATAATTAAAATTACTTAAAATTAAATTAAACTACAGTTTAGCTATTATAAATTACATTATGGTTAATGACGCTTTACATGCCAGTTATTTAGGTACAAGTTCAATTACTAATACATCAAATAATGACGTAGTTTTCTACATAACGTCCAATCAGTTTAAACATAAAATAAACATTTTATTCGCTCTTTCAAAATTGATGAACTCCCTATATCCTTCAGATCCTCGGGTAAATTGTAAAATATCTACTTATAAACATGTTAGTATGGTTAACCTACGAGACTTGTTGGACAGTTCTAGTTTCACTTTATAGTATGAGGGTAAATTACAGGCATCGATTGGTGGATTATGAAATCCACTGTATACTATGAAATTAAAGTAAAAAAGTATATAAGATACAAAAGCTGAAAGGATCGTGGAAAATTTATAATTTGATTAAAACAGCCTAATAAATAATATTGAATCAATAGTATAAAATTCTTTGTCAGATGACACTAGAACCTGTACACCATTGTGTTAATTAATAATCCTTAGAACCAGGTTTGGATGAGTGAAAGTCGTAATCACAGCATTAGATAATAATTACACTAGGGATTTATATTGACGACCTTACTAAGCGGTTATACAGCATATCCCGGGGCGTAGCGTCAAATGTAAGTACTAATATAACTTATAAGTACAAGACTTTTTCTCTCTTGCCTTGTTTAAATTTTTTGTGTTTAGTGTTTACTCTAAATTACATTTGATTTATACGTTATATGTTAGAACTATATTGGTTCATTTCTAAGTAAATTGATAGGCTGAAAAAGTGTGTCATCAAATTTGTAAATAGGCTGGGTAACAAGTCTTTCTACATAGTTTTAGGTTTACTTGAATATATACTACATGAAAAGGAAAAGTAAAACGCAAATTCTCCAAGACCTAAAGCTATTTTCACCAACACAGTAGACGTTACATAATTATATGGTTACAAGGAACTGTATTCTCCCAACAGTTTATACAGAAATCTTGGAAAGCGATAAATCATAAAACATTCCGCTCAAAATGTTTAATCTGTTACATTGATTAGTACTCAAGATGTAAGCTATTCGACTTTACTGTTACCATTTATTACATCCGCATGGTATAAGTAAGCAGCGATTGTTTTCACCAATTACAATACAAATTAGATACAAATAAGGTATTTCTAAGTTTAAAATGGAATTATACAGTCAATAAAAATCACAAATTTACTATAATCATTAAAAATACAAAATAAAAAGGAAACCGTGTGAAAGAGAAAAACGAACACGGAGAGAATGCCTGACGAGGAACAAAGTAAGTAGTTGATACTAAAACAAAGCTAGAAAAACAGTATAGTATTCAATTATTTAATTATTTAATTTCATATCCAGGTATTAGCTTTGAGAGTTAAAAGGTCCATTGCTTCAGACTTTCAAAATTAAGTGCGTCTTACGTTTGTCTTTTAACAACATCCCTAAAAATGTGAAAGTGTAACTCGCAATCCTCTGTAATAATTTGGATAGTTCCTATTTTCTTCTTGGAAGATACCGGCAAGTACGTTTTCCAGTTTCAAAAAGATTTTACTAAGTCGAAAACGGACACTTCTTATTTATATCATTTGCTGCCAGAAGCCACTTACTAATTACAATTTTTGTATTTTGATTTCATCACATCTGATATTGTTAGGTGAAATATTATAAGGTTCCACTACATAATCATCATACCTCTGAATATTAGCAGCTGGTTGATTAATATCATACCATGTCATTACACCTGCACCTCTACTTGTATTAAACTGACAAACCGTTCTGCACTAAAGATGTGTAAATGCTTTGGTTTTGGTTTGACTTCTGCTTCGACTACAGTTTGATTTCGCGTTTCAATCGCGTTGCACTTTCTGCGTATCAAGAATTTCATCTTCTTCCTGTGATTATTCATTTTCTTCCGTTTTTTTGGATTAGTAAGGTTACTTTAGAAACCCGAAACGTCTGTCTCGGTCGCTTCATCCAGTTAAAAACTATTACTACGTGTCTTCTCTGTGACGCTGTTTAATTTATTGAAATCATCTCTTAGGCCTATTCATAACTAAAATAAGTACTGTCTTTTTTTTGTTCTTCTTCCATATGTGTGTTTATTTTCTGCGAACCTGATGACTTCTTTCTCGCCCTTCATAATTACATCTATACACAAATATGCTAACATTTTGTGCCAGTGCCTTATTTGTTATACAAATTCCCAGGATAATATTTCTAAATCACGGTGATAAATCAGCAGGTGTCCTTAATGTCAGCGCCAAGAACGGCTTCAGTGATAACGTGTGTAACTATCATTTGTGTACTTACATGAAAATAATCTGCTTTGGTACGGGGTAGTAGTAAAACTAATTAATAAGGTTTTTACTTGTAAGTACTTGCTCAAGTCATAATTCCATTTGAGAAGCCAATTAATTCTGTGTTCCCATGAAACGCTGTATCATAGAATTTCAAAAACCAAATAAGAAACATTGAGATTGTACCTTGATTATATTTATTATCTTCTGCTTCTTCTTCTTCAGCACTACAGCCCAACGTGAGCCCTGGCTTCCAACACCAATCTTATCCAAAGTCTCCAGTCCATTACCATTTCAGTGTAACCCCTCTCGTCCATTCTACTGAGATCTTCTAGCACTTTATCCAACTATCTTATTCTCCGTCAGCTCCTATTTCTACTTTTATAGACTTGCGCCCTCAGGATTTTCTTTGGCATACACTGATCATCCATCCACTCTAGGTGACCTAGCCATTGTATTTTTTGAGCCTTTGTGAAACTTACGGTGCCCTCATGCTTCAATAGCTGATCCAGCTCCTGAATATTTCTTATTTTCTATTTACCATTTTCTTTAACCGGGCCATAAACAGGTGCTACGATCTTTCTTTAAAACCTGCTTAGCGTTTCTTCTTCCTTTTTTTTCTCTTTCCATATCTCCCCTCCATAAGTAACAACCGGTCTGATGTATTTTATATATTTTTATTTATGTGTTACGACTAATAAGTTTGCTTCTCAATAGTTGTCTGATGGCATAATATGCCTTATTTCCTATCCTGTTATGCATTGTCGTGTTTATGGACCTTTCATTACCTACCATGTTACCCAGGTATCTAAATTTAATAACCGCATTAAATGATTTTACCTGTATGCATAAATTATATAGATTTCTTCTACATTCTGATGCATAAATTAGCATTTAGCATTAGTATTTAGTTTTACTGATATTTACATTGAGTCCCATTCTAGCGGATTTTTGGTTCAGCTCTTTGAATACCTCAACTAGCCATTGTCTTGATCTGGCTATTATGACAACTTCGTCAGCGTAAGCTCGTATTTGGCTTGCCTTATTTAGTACATAATTATTATTATGTAATGGTATATTTTTGTATACGCTTGCGTTTTGGAAGTATTAAACATTTTATTTTCAAATGTATTATCGCAGTACACAAAAATCATGATTCAATTTCCATAGAGACTAAAAATATAGTAACACAGATTTTTCGTCTATATTTATAAGTTAAATGTATATGTACCTCTAAACTGAACTGGTTATATATATAAAAACAGTAAATTAAAAATATAAATTTGCTTAAATTGCATTAATAGTTTTAGTAATTTTTAAGTTCGTTTCTTTAAAGAAGTGATGACAAAAAACCAAATTATTTTCATTAACGATCTGACAAACAACTTTGAATCTAAAAAACAACAATATTTTTAAATTCACGTCTTACCTTCAGTAAACAATATTTCAATATGATTAAAATTAAAACAAATATATTAACATTTACCGTATGTGTTGACAAATTTTGTCACTTTATATAAATATATATATATATATATATATATATATATATATATATTGTAACACATTTAATAAAGTACGAATTTAATTTCAAATACAAATACACTTCTATTTGTGTTTGCGGAGCCCCACGATCTTGGAGCGCCAAATATGTGCAACGTATTTATGTGTGTGAATTTTTATATGTACTTTAATTTGTATAGCCCCACGTTCTTTGGGAGCCAAATATGCAACAATACATATACATAAACACATATACATATACACAAATTTAGCGTGACCGGTCTCACGTTCAAGATTGACAAATTATGTAACAATATAACATTTAAATTGGGTTTCAGGTGTATCTGCAATAAGAACTCTATGTAACTTGTAACGGTATTTCAAATTTATTTGATATTATTAAAAATTGTGCACATGGCACTGACTTCGATTTAAAACATTCGTTATTATTTGTTATTATGCCGTAAGGCTTATGCTATATACATCCTTACTGACTAAATATTCTATTCTACTAATTATTGTATTAAAGAAAAATCTCATTTTCAGACTACTCAGTCAATTAATGTGTTTCAAAATATCAATATTTAAATCTCATTTTTATATATTGTAATGTACTCAAAATATTAATAGTTATTGAATTTATCTTTTGTTTCTCAGTACTGTTTTATCTCAAATACTAATTGTTTTCATTTAAATGCTTTGTATGCTTTTTATTTCATATTAATTTAAGCTCTTGTTACGTTAATCGTATTTCTAAAACATCTATGATTTTAATTCTACTTTACAGAAAACATTGGCTCTTACTTTTAAATAAAATAGAAATGTCTTTTATTGTCTTTGAGTTCATTGTACGATTAAGATATAAATAAGTTGTTTATCACCTTATTGTCGTCAATCATACTCGATCATTTTGGTCCATCTGTAGTTGTCCTCGTCTCGCACTCCAGCGTCGGCTGTCTCTCTTCTCCTCTTGTCCAGCGTCGAATCACTCTCTGGAACTCCTCTTGTCCAGCGTCGTATCACTTCTTCTTGTCCAGCGTCGTATCACTCTCTGGAACTCTCCTCGTGCTGTTTCTGACGTCAATGGATCTTCTTATGTAATTCTTCTTATGTACTGCTGTTATTATTTAAAAATGATTGTCTTTACAACTTAGTTACTTAGTTGTATGTAACTGGAAAATTTAAACTATTTACAAAAAATAAATAAATACGCCGTGCGGACGGGCATAAGCTCCCGCTGCACCGTGGATGATTTAAGAAAGAGAACCACTGTAGCTTGTGTGTCCTATTTATACCCATGTCTTGGTCGACACCTGCAGTGTTACGAAATCGACATGTCAGAAACTGTCTCTGGATTCAGTTCCCCCACTCTTCGTCAATTTCGCTATTTCTTATAGTTCTGCGAATTGCAGAGTCCTGTAAGTATACTCTTATACTTATCTTATAACTATTTTTACAACACATATTCACTGTAATTTTGGACATTGCAACTTAACCCTTTTGATTTGTACACAGTTATTTCACTATTACACTCGTACGGTGTGTCACTTTCGCGTGGTTTTCGTACACAGTATTTAGTAAATTTTACTACATTTTATTGTGGTTTTGGATTTTAATTCTTAATTATAGTTTTTGAATAATTACGGAAAAACAGTAATTGTGCAATTATTCATCTTGGGGTGGTAAACTCGCCTGCATATACCTGCGTTCACACACACTAGCAAAATACTGGTGTACACACTTCCAGTTACATTTGTGTGTGTGTGCACGTCGATTCAGGTCGAAACAACTGTTCATATTTTTGTCTGAGCCAAGCTTGCAATCCCTGACATGCTTGTTTCTAATATATTATTATTATTTACAGTTTATTAGGTATATTTAAATTTTTATATTAAATGCTCAGTATATCACTTATTTGTACTATCGCAATATATATATATATATATATATATATATATATATATATATTTCAATCACTTTCTGCTACAGTCCGTTTCTTGATGTATATAATACATTTAATATTTATACATAAATTTACCTCAAGATGTTATTTTTCTATTTGGAACATGTTTCGGGTACTATCTTGTGCCCATCCTCAGCCTTCCGGTTTTTTTGTCTGGTGAAGTACATATGTGTTGTTGGTTGACTATTATTATTGTGGTTTCCTGTTGGCTTCTGGTATTTCAAGTTGGTTTTATTGTGTGTGATTGTGGTGTATGTGTTAGTTTTTTGTGTATTTTCAATGTTGAGTGCTTTAAATATTGTGTCATGTTTTGTATTGATTTGTATTTGTTCAGGTATTAGTTTGTTTTCTGCTTTATGTTTGTATATTTGTAAATTTTCCCATATGTTCATTATGGTGCCTTTGTGTGGTATATGTTTTATTAGTGTTACATTTGTTATGTCTGGGTATTCATGTCCTGTGTTTATTGCATGTGTGGCTAAATTGGATTTATATATTTCTGGTTTTTCGTATGTATTTAGGTGTTCAAAATAACGTTTTTTCAGCTGTTTTTTTGTTTGTCCTATATAACATTTATTGCAATCTTGGCATTCAATTTTGTACAAAATTAAGTTAATCACAGTCCTTTCTGTTTACATTGTATTATAATTTAATACCCTTTTACAGTAATTATTCCCCCTCTGCTCTCTTTATCATTTGCATTTCTATAAATGTTTTTTGATAAAAAGATGTGTCCTCCTTTATGAAACATTTGACATCTAATCATAACAATATTTCATGCTATGTCATTTCTGTATTTATTATAAAACTTAAAGTTATTTATTGTATATAGTTACAATATCAGTACACCTTTATTTAAAGTTTATTATATGGGATTCACTTGCACTGTTACACTTACGCTGTTGGTTCTTATTTATAATTGAGTTCTACAATATGCTAAGACCAAACTTTTAGTTATAGGGAACTGTGAAGATTTGTCTTTTTGATTACATAATAACTTTCTTTGGTGCACTTCTATTTACTACTAAACACTTTTTTTTATAATTATTTTACATGAGGTTTTGGGGTGTTATACTTTCTCGGGGTTTATTATTTTTATCAATAGGTTTTTCACGGGTATTCTTCGTAGTTCTCCCATCCTACATCTTCTTTTCTTCATTTCTTCTGTCTTGGGTTTTCCAAGGTAAGTATTTCATTATGTCCTTCGGTTGGTTCGGGGTATCTTCTTTATCACCTGCTCCTAAACTTCCTGGATAATCTCCTGATTTTATATATGAGTTCCTTTGGATTTAATTTCCTTGATACTTTATCATTGCATTTTATTATTTAATTATACCTATCTTTTATGGTGGTGTTGTCCACTTTGATATTTAATTATCTTCATTTGATATTTAATTATTTTCATTTGATTTTTTAATTATTTTCATTCGATATTTATTTATTTTGCTTCTAACTTTCTTTTGATTTAATTAATTTAAATGTAATTATGATCATTTTTAAATTATCAATTAGTGGATTATCTGTCATGCTACAGATTGCCCTCCTCCAGAAGTGATTAGTTCAGACTATACTTGGTTTGTCTGAAATAATTGCTTATGATAATTATTATATTTGTTATTATTCTTGACTTCCTTCCATTTCTAACTTTTTCTCCTCTATATTTGAGCTTACATCTATTTCATTCTTACTTGATCTTCCTTGATAGTAATAGTCATCTGAGTTTCATATTTATTGTTTTATTTTCATTTTTCGTCTTGGTGTTTTATCCCTGGAATATTTATTCCATATCATTCCCTAACACGTGAGCTGGTGCAGTTCAGAGAGGCACTGTACGCTACAAACTCTGCTGGCCAATACTTCACTTTTATTTGATTACAGAGGCAAATCATCTCTGCTCAAAAACATATTAATACTGCTGGAATTATCTACAGACAGTTATAAAAAAATTATTTAAGAATAGTACACTTTCATTACTATTTAAAAAATATCTTTGGATACTTCACTTCGTATATTGCTCAGAGATTTTAATATTCCTATCTCAGTTATTCTTCAGACTTGTTATCTTTGTTGTTATCTCAATTCTTATTATGGTGGGAATTTCTTTTATTAATATAATTATCAATGTTTATTATTATATAAAGTTTTGGTTATTAGATCTTTATTCTTCTCTGGTTTTTATTACAATCTGCTTTTGTTTATTGATAGCATATATTTCTGATATTTTTTATTTGTTTCTTAGTTTTTATTAATTCCACTTGTTCCATATTCTAGCATTTTCTGTTAATTCTCTTTATTACACTTGACACTTATTTCTTGATCCTTTTCATTATTGATTTATTTAATTACATTTATTTCTTTTGTTCCTTTTCTCAATTTATTTCTCTCTGATTCTTTATTCAAATGAATGCTTTAATTAACTTTTTAATGAGGTCATTGTTTCTCTTTGTATTACTTCAAAGCTTTAGTATTTTTATTTCAACACAAGTTTATTTATTTAATCGTATCACTGGTTTTTATTTCTTTTTATATAATTTCATATACTGTTTTCACAACTTATTGGTTGTGATATTGCATTACTATATCCTTTAGAATTGATTTGTTTAATTCTAAATTCTTTTTCTGTTATATTTCATAATAATAGTTTCATAAATATTTCGTAGTAATGTGTACTTACTATATTTTTGAATTTTTAGGTTTTTCATAAAATTCTTTCTTTTTATTCCATAAAGTTTTTTCTCATAAATATTTGGTTTGTAAGGTGTGCTTACAATATTTTTGAATTTATTTGGTTTTTCACAAAATTCCTTCTTTTTATTCCATAAAGTTTTTATTCATAAATTATGTCTGTAATGTGATCTTACAATATTTTTGAATTTAGTGGTTTAAACTAAATTCTTTCTTTTTATTTTCCAACTGGTTTTTTTCAGTTTTCTTCTATTTTCCAAAAGTTTTCTTTTCAGAATTGTTTGTAGTAAGTTGATCTTACTTTGTTTTGGAATTTTTATTGGTGTTTTATACACAAAATTCATTTATTTTAATTACCATAAAGCTTTTTCTCATAAATATTTGGTTTGTAAGGTGTGCTTACAATATTTTTGAATTTATTTGTTTTAAACTAAATTCTTTCTTTTTATTTTCCAACTGGTTTCTTTCAAGATAGTTGTAGCAAGTTGTTCTTCCTTATATTTTTGAATTTTTATTGGTTTTTTATACACAAAATTCATTCTTTTTGTATTTCAAAAGTTTTCTTCTCAAAATTGTTTGTAGTAAGTTGATCTTGCTTATATTTTTGAAATTTTATTGGTTTTTTTTATACATCTCAAAATTCATTTCTTTTTGTATTTCAAAAGTTTTCTTTTCAAAATTGTTTGTAGTAAGTTGATCTTAATTCGTTTTGGAATTTTTAATATTGTTTTTTTTTTAACATCTCAAAATTCATTTCTTTTAATTACCATAAAGTTTTTTCTCATAAATATTTGGTTTGTAAGGTGTGCTTACAATATTTTTGAATTTATTTGTTTTAATTCAAAATTATTTTTAATTATCTTTCCATAATGATTTCATTAATAATGATAAACATATTATATTATTACCATAAATATAAATCGTCTTCTTTTCTTTATTTCAAATGTATTTCTTATTATTATATTTTCTTTTATACCCAGGTGGATGATTTTTATTATGTCGCACAGTTGCTCGGTAAGGTTTAGTTCCTTAAATAATTTCCTTTCTTAAATCCCCGTTTAGTTTCTTTGTTCATTCTTCTTATCATTTCTTTTCAATGATATTTATAACTCGTGTCCTTCACCATTGTTTTCCGCCGTAGTCGGTTATCATGACATCCGTCCCTTTTCTTGATGGTGTGTGATGTTTGAGTTAACCATGGTCCATCATCTTGGTTGCCCTCATTGTCCGGATGACCATTCTCTTCATAATCGTTCCGGTACTAGTGACATCTCTTGCCTTTGCGTTGTATTTCATTTTCCTTGCTGTTATTCCTTTCTTGGCGGTAAAGCTTATTCGAATTCTTCTATCATCTTGCTTTGTACACCAATACGTCACTGGTCCATCAATGATTAATGCCATCATTGACCATTTCCTATATATTTCTACCTTCGTATTCCATTTTCCTCTATTCTGTTCCCAGTTGTAAACTACGGTTTGGTAGTAAATTATTTCTGAAATTACCATTAATTTCCTTCCATAATCTCTGGAACTCACGATTTCTTGATTGTCGGTAATTGTAATATTATCGTCATCAAATAAACCATGGTTCATCATCTTTATTTCTTCCTTGGTTTTCATTAATTTCCTTGGATGCGTTCTTCTCATTTTCTTTGGTTCCATTTCCTTATCTTTAGTATTTTCCTTGTTTCCGTTTGTTTTATTTTCAGGTAATACCACCACTGATTCCTTTGTTTTTCCGTTTGGTATCTCTTCTGTTTCTGGTTTGCTATCATTATTTATTTCTTTGGTCCTCTCCTTTCTTAATTCTTCTCTTCTTAATCTGTCCTCTCTCATTTTCTTATTCTGATCATCTAGTATCTTATGCTGCTCATTTAATTTTTGACTCAATTCTTCCTTCATGGATTGGTTGTCCTTCTTCAAATCTTCTAATTTCTTCCCGTTCTCCTCCATCTTGGATTCTATGTTTTTTTTTTACTCCTTCCATTTTCTTATTCGACTCTTCGTTTGTAGAATCCATTTTCTTACGCAAGTCTTCCTTCGTGGATTTGATTTCTTCCATCATTTGACTAAACATCTCTTGTATTGCCACATTCTCTGATTGTGCGGGTTTCTCGGGTTGTTCCTCTGGTGGCGTGGTTTGTTTAGGTTCCACCGGTGGTAATAATGTTTCCACATTTTCTATGGGTTTTGCCTCCTTATCTCCCATATCGATTTCTTTTTCGGCCTCTATCGCCCTTTTCTTCGAAGTCGCACGACGCTGCATATTGTCTCCTTCTTGACGGTATAACCGCTGCCAAGCTTAATTAGTAATTGGGTAATTTACTGTCTTCCAATCGCTAATTGAAGCCCTCTAGTTGGACGCCAATTTGTAACTAGACCTGTTTACACTGGTTACAAATAAATATATCTTCTGTATCGTAAAAAAATTTTCAAAAAAAAATTTTTTATTTTTGTTTGTTGTTGAACATTTTTATAATAATTCTCGTTATGAGTTTCCGTTGAAATTTTAAAATTTTCGGAGTTTATTTGGTTAATATTTGCACTTCTGGTTGACCGTAAATGACTCTGGAGTTAATCAGATTGTCTTCCTACACTAATCGATTTGCGATTTTCTGCTCTGCTCCAATATATTACCCTTCTTTATATATGGTCGTCTTCCAGTAAGTCCTGTTGTTAATGTAAACTCTTATAATAATATGTGAAATAATTTTTTAACCCAGATAATTGAATTAGTTTAATTTATTAATAATTATTCGGAAAATATCGATTCAAAATCGATATTGATATAATGTTGACTCTTCTATAGGATAATCGATTTTACAAAACAGGTTATATTATATGAATGTTTATAATGGTTCTTTTAGCGGTTATAGTTATATAGTCAGAGAAGGGGAAGCATAGAAAGTATAACATGTACAAAAATAATCTTAATAATAATTAATGACAAATTGTTAATAATATATAATGTTTATAATAGTTGAGTTTTCAAACCAATGCCGTGTGCTGCATTCAATCTGGAGAAGTCGCGTTGCATCACGGAACCATCATGGCGGCTAGTTGAGTTGATGAGGTTAACCCAGGAATTTCGGCTGTAAATTCTGACAAATAAAATCGCCTTCACAATTGTTTTATCACCTCCGTATTAGTGTATACTGTCTATTATTTTGTTAGAAGTGTTCTGGTTAATTGTTCAGTGTCCACTGGCTTTAATTGTGTTGTGATAGGTGTGTTCACTGTTGTCGGTTTGTAGCTAAGAATCATAAAGTTTTTTGTAAAGTGAAATATTAATGTTAGATGGTTTTACTGTTTAATTCACTTGTATTATATTGCGTATCAATTGTTTTCACTGTTGGTGTTGGTGTGTTTCACTGAGTATAAGTTTAAAATAACAAATTCGGTAACTCTCGATTTTTCCACTGATTTTATGTTAACCTTATATACGCCATTGAAATTCGCTATAGAGGTTCTTAGAGCGATCTCACATCAACCGTTCTCGTTGAATGTTAATTAAGAACTATCCTACTTCCTTCGTCTCATGAAATATCTTGCCAAGTTAATATTGGAAAAGTATTGTTTAAATATTTTTCATTTCCTATTCATGTGATTCTAAAATACATTATAACCGGAATATTTTTTGTTTATTGATTGCTTTTGTGAATTATTAAATACATAATTGGTTTCTTTACCTCCTTCTGTTGTGCCGGTGTTTGCATAACCCGGCAGTCGAAGGTATAATAAATTTTTTTTTATTATAAACTCGGGTATTAATGTCGGTTAGAGCGACGATATTGGCAAGGCGTTGTTAGACAGAGCGCGCTATCTCGCGTCGAAGTTTGCTGTTTGTTGCGTTGTGGCTGTACCAGTTAGTTCGACGCAGACTTTGACTGAATCAACAAGCTCTCTACCTTGGACAGTCTAATTGGGTAATTTTCTTTTCGTCTTGATGGCAGGCTAATTTTTCGAGACTTCCCGGATTCTCGCACCTAGACGGAGATGTGGCCTGAGCTGGTGTACTGCCGCCTTCACCAGTCATGAACCACCCGACACTCGTCTGTTCTGAGGAGGGAGCTTGATAACCAACTCTAAAGATGTAACTCTACTGCTGCAATTGAGGTGATATAAACTCGTTGGCCTGGCCCGCAGTACATCCGTGTTACAAATTGTTTTTTTAAACTATGTGCTTACACTGCTAGACAGTCCGATCAAGGGTGTGTCAACAGGACATTCACTATGAACATTATTATAACTATCATAAAATTATTCTATAACTATAACGTACTATTATTGTAATTGTGTGCTGCACTGGGGGAGCGTGCCAGAGCTTATTTTTGCTTCTTTCAGAGACTTTTATGCAAGGGCCGTTAGAGTTTTTATTTCTTTCAATCTAAGTTCAAGTCATGTGTTTCTTGATTCGGAACCGGCTGGTTCAGGACGGGATTCATATTTTATTATTTTTCTGCATTTAAGGGATGGGGGTTTCGTTTTTCCGGCTGTTTTCGGGTGTTAATATTTACATAGTTTTTTTTACACTAGTTAGGCACATGTTGGTACCGTTTCATGCAGGCCTGATACCTGTCTTATCTGGTCTGGCACATGCTGGCACACTTCCACAGCTGCTAGAATACAACATGCTGTTACTTTAAAATTATTTATACACAGATGTCTGATATTAAAATTTTATTTTTTGTGGGCATATACTGATAATTTTGAGATTGTAAAATCATACTGGTGGTACTGATTATTGTAACTTGGGTTCTGACTTGTTTGCTGGACCTGTCTGTTTAATTAAATCGTTAGGATTAAAGAACGAATTCCTAATATATGGATACATCTATAGTTGTAACACAAGATTTAACATTTTGTAAAATTATGCCAGTTGTTTAAACTTAAGTGATAAGGGTTTACCACTTGTATACAGTTCAAAGAAATTTAAAAATTTTCATATACTTATAATATACAGTTTCTTAGATGTTACAAATTCATATGGGCTGCCAGGCCACTCTCATCTCGCAGTTATTAGTCATCATTATCCTTTCGGTTTAAAAAATGTTTTTGTTTGGTTTCATTTTTAATGGAGTAAAGGGGTTGTGGTTTTTTAATGAATTAATTCCAACTGTGGTTGGAAGCTTAAATTTAGGATTGCAGTTTTGGGGGCTTTATAGAATATACAGCCTGTCTGCCAGGTCGAACATGAGTTTATTGTGGTGATATTATATGTATATGTGTCTCTATGTTTCAATATGTGATGTTAGTGTTAAGTGTTATTCAAGGGGGGGGATTTATATAATTTATAGGATGTTGCCCGATATATGTTGTTTGTTTATATAATTTAAGGAACGAGATTGATTTATTTATCAAGCTTGTTGTTATAGTTGTGTCCTAAGGGACTTGTAACTGATAGATGCATGTAATGTATTATGGGGCAAGAATAAAAGTTGGTTATTACTGTTTACCGACCGAGTTTTATTGCAAGTCCCGTCTCACTGGACCCAGCGCAATTTTGGCTTCTCTAGGCCTTCCGCCTAGTTTTAAATAACTGTGGCCTCTCTTTCAACAAAAAAAAAAAAAAAAAAAAAAAAAAGGGGAGAAGGGGTTTATTTTTTTTCTAAGGCATGAAAATGAAAGAGGAGTTACACTGTTTAATTTGACATACAATAGTTTATATTTATTCAGTTTTTTGTTAAAATTGCTATATTTCTGTCTTTTTGGAAATATAGGCCCAAAATCAGCTTCCTGTTCTTGTCCAAAATATTAGCCATGTTAGGTGTTATAAATATGATTATAATAAATTTCTGATTGATATAAATCCTTACTTTTTTCTTAATTTCTTATAAATTTAACAATTTGATCCTCCTTTTAGTTAAATCCATTAATTTACTAGTACTCCTTTGAAATGGATACATATTACATTTTGAAATTATTTAATAATTTAGCCAACCTTTTATATTATTCTTTTAAAGTATAGTTTCTGTTATAATAGTTGGTGCTTGATTTACCTTATATAAATCTTACTATTTTACATGGTTTATTAGACTTCTTTACTCAAATATAAATGTTATTGGAATTTACCATTTTGCCTAGATTCTATTGTTTTACATATACTGGGTTTTTTTAATATTACTAATCCTATATACCCTCTCTGACTGTCTAAAGTTAATATAATATCAAATAAAAATTTCTTATACCACTATTGGAACATGTAGCACGGTATTCCTGCTCATACTATAAAAACAATATTGAATATTAATTATTAGTCTTTTAAGTTAGACATGTTAAGTTGAACTATTTTTAAAATACATAATAAACATTTTATAAACTGGTACAGTATACATACATAAACATTTTAGGCTGTATGTACACTTTTATATTAATAAACATTCTTACACTAAATATAATTCTATTCTCACTTTGAAATGTGTTGGCTTTAAACATAAACATAATTAGCCATTTAAAATTTTTATGTTAAACTTAAGTTAATCACAGTCCTTTCTGTTTACATTGTATTATAATTTAATCCCCTTTTACAGTAATTATTCCCCCTCTGCTCTCTTTATCATTTGCATTTCTATAAATGTTTTTTGATAAAAAGATGTGTCCTCCTTTATGAAACATTTGACATCTAATCATAACAATACTTCATGCTATGTCATTTCTGTATTTATTATAAAACTTAAAGTTATTTATTGTATATAGTTACAATATTAGTACACCTTTATTTAAAGTTTATTATATGGGATTCACTTGCACTGTTACACTTACACTGTTGGTTCTTATTTATAATTGAGTTCTACAATATGCTAAGACCAAACTTTTAGTTATAGGGAACTGTGAAGATTTGTCTTTTTGATTACATAATAACTTTCTTTGGTGCACTTCTATTTACTACTAAACACTTTTGTTTATAATTATTTTACATGAGGTTTTGGGGTGTTATACTTTCTTGGGGTTATATTAATATTTGGTTCGGGGTTTATTATTTTTATCAATAGGTTTTTCACGGGTATTCTTCGTAGTTCTCCCATCCTACATCTTCTTTTCTTCATTTCTTCTGTCTTGGGTTTTCCAAGGTAAGTATTTCATTATGTCCTTCGGTTGGTTCGGGGTATCTTCTTTATCACCTGCTCCTAAACTTCCTGGGTAATCTCCTGATTTTATATATGAGTTCCTTTGGATTTAATTTCCTTGATACTTTATCATTGCATTTTATTATTTAATTATACCTTTCTCTTATGGTGGTGTTGTTCACTTTGATATTTAATTATCTTCATTTGATATTTAATTATTTTCATTTGATTTTTTAATTATTTTCATTCGATATTTATTTATTTTGCTTCGAACTTTCTTTTGATTTAATTAATTTAAATGTAATTATGATCATTTTTAAATTATTAATTAGTGGATTGTCTGCCATGCTACAACGTACGTTAACGTAATTTATGTTTTTAAGAAATCAATAGTGTTTTGAGCACTATGAGAGTGCAGTGTTTCAAGTTCCACCAAGAAAGGAAATAATAAATCGTTCAAATAATTTCTGCTGTATTTTCGTTAAAAATTTAAATCTCAGAAGTATTTTTATTCGTCTAATTAAGACATGTTACAAATTTAACTGTGGTTGTAAAGTAGGTGATCTTGATAAGAGCTAAGTCCTCAGCGCAAGAAGGGCAAATAGAGTCCAAATGTTTGCTTGGCTAACGTTAAACCCCCGAGACAGATGTTCCACAAGCAATTTACTCAAGGAAGTCTTCAGCTGTTAAGTTTAGGAAATAAAAATGCTTATATAATGCATAAGTATATAGTTTATATTTAAATTATAGGTATCTGTAACCAAGAAAACACACGTAATATTGAATAACTTAGTGTATATTTGAAATAAGGATCAAAACTAATTTTAGATTTCCATACTTTTTGTGTTTGGAAAAAGATTTTTTTTGTGTTTGGAAAAAGATTTTTTCTTTTCGTTAAAAAGTGTAATTAATATCAATATTTACCAACTGATAATTACAATAATATCACGATTATTTATTCGCTTGTCCCTAAGAGATTGCTAGAAAATAAGTATTGGTGAATTTTGGTACATGGTAAAACAATACTGAAAAAAAACAATTTATAGAAATGAATAACAACATTGCAAAAATGTTATAAAAGAAAACAAACAAATAAATAATTTAACATAACTACATATTTGAAAGAAACTGTCATCATGAGGAATGCTGAAAACTAAATAACTCAACCGTCAATAATTTGGCTCTCATTTATTAGCAAAGCTGATTGATTGATTCCCAAGGATAAACGAACGGAACTTCTCTCTTGTCTTTTACTGTTACGACGGATTTGTTGAGTTTAGTCTCAAAATATTAGGCTCGTATTGGCCTATATAAGCGGCCTGTCTTTTGTAGTTAGTAAGAAATTTAGGAAATTGAAAGATACGATACAAAAGACATTATGGGCTTTAAGTGTTTTTGTGTGCTTTGTGTGTGTATGTGTTCCTCTATATGTCTGTGTGTTTATAAGTTCTGTCTTACTACACAAATTTTGGATGATAGCAATAAATACTGTGTACAAACAATAAACTCTTCACAGACCAAGCTAAGGACGTTTGGAAATAATTTATACTACCTCTAATAATATTAACAAATGTTTAGTAAACAAAACACCGTTAGACGTTCATTGACTGTTCAAAATATGTCTCCGTAAAATGTATTGAGTACTTACATTATTTATGAAATACGTTGCCCTTAAAAAGCTATAGATTAGGTTCGTCTCCTGAGACCAGTTATATAAAAACGGGAAATTATATAAATGCAGTCTAATTCTTAAATCATATGTTAATAAATCATGAATGATAATGTGCTGTACGTTATTTCAGTCAAGCAAAAATTTGGAATACATAAATGAGATACCCTTTTATTTTTATGTAATACTCTAATAAAAACAAAAGTCTTACTGCTCACAAGTACCAACAAACTCATAGGCTTTAGTTAATAAATATAAATAGAGAGAAATGGTAAGTTTTTCTACAGAAATGCGGATGCAATAAAAAACACTTTCAATCTAAAAATAAATTTGTAATATTATAGTAATAAACAGAAAAGTCTTACTAAAAAAATATGTTATCTTCTTAAATAAAGCAACAATAAATACTAAAGTATTTTTAAGCTGTTTGTAGAAATAAGTAGACGGTAAACAGGGAGTAAACAAGATTTTAATAAAATGTTATTAACAATGAAAATTTATAATTCCATAGGCTCTTCCAGCGACCAGATATTGTGAAAACAATTAAATTAAGTAGAATAAGGTGGGTTGGCCATGTTATAAGAATGAATGCAGACTACCCTAATAGAAAAACCTTGTTGGGGAGCCTTTATAGCCTGCGCAAGAGAAAAACTAAAATCGAGATTCATGGATAATACATATGAGTGGACTAACAAATCAGTGAAGTGGTAGAGTACTGGTGGAGAGAAATAAATGGAGACGATTGGAAGAATGTCCTGAAGGAAGCTATTGCCCAGTAAGGGCAGTGACGCCATGATGACGATGACGGTGTTACTACTAAACAAGAAGCGTGTTACTCTAAAACTAAATTATGTGTTTAAATACTACAGAGTAAATAACAAAATATTTTGAAACCGTTTGTACGGAAGAAAACGACGGTAACAGAAGTATACAAAAATTCAATAAACGTTTTACTGACAGTGAAAATGCATAATCTCCATAGAGTAATTACATTTAATTATGAATATGCTTCTTTTGTTTCTGAACATGTCAACTACTAACAAAGTCGTTTATCATCTTTAGACTATTATATTGTAATTATCATCTGATTCTACTGAATAATTACTTCAAGTTCCATATGAGAGTGACATTTCTTCTTTTTCATTTAAGCATTCCGTATGTAAAGATTTCAGACACAAATTAAAAGTAAAAAATATTCTTAAGTAAATATTGATTTTTCTTGTTATACAATTACATAATCATTAGATACAGTAAAGCAATCACACCACTTATTAAATTAATAAGCTTATAGGAATCACAGTTTTTTCAAAAATACTTGACAACAAAGCCTCCGTGTTTATTATGTTTTGTTCTCAATAATAAAATAATACAATAATATATTTGTATATAGTAATCAATATTTAATGGTACTTTACATTAATCAACTAACAGGCATATAGCTTACAAAAAACGACTAAACTACCATATGACCTACTTGACTTTGTTCAGATCGCAGACAAAATCAGGTCTTGGTAAAAGAACGTAAGATTTCACAGCCGGTGTCAACAATGCTAAAACTTGTCGCATTGTTGGGCCGTGATTCAGAACTGAGCCTATTAGTTTTGTTCCGACCAGGTCTCTTTCATTTCTTGTAGAAATTTTGGAAATGTATGAAACCAGCCATTTAGAGCTCAGTATGCATAACACTAATGTTATGCATCGTGATTAATTATGGCGATCCAATGTCCGTTCTAAGGAGTTACTAACTTTCGTGTATTATTATTACGCACGCTATGACAAAGTAGCACAATTCATTATTAAACCTATTAGACGACAAAAATAATAACCATATTAACATATTATTTTAATGTATTATTTAACACATATTGCAATGTTACAATTTATATATTAGGTATTAGCTCAACGTAACTGTGGAATACCCTACTAGCTAGGTGGTAGGATTTCGGTGTTTGTTACGTTAAACCACGTTTGCTGCACAATCAATTTTATATAAGAAGAGAGAAGAAAGATGTTGTGGCTTGGAATACGTTGAACGTTGTTGGACGTTGCTTCAAACAGAAATAGATTAAAAACACAAAGGCACTACACTCCACCACCGAATCCACCTTTGCAAACCACCTTATTGAAGCAAACCACACATACAAAACATAAACGGCAACACGGATATTCTATGCGTAGACACAAAAGACCGAAAACTAGACACTCTTGAACAACTAGAAATATACAAACACACAAAAACGACATCCTAAACGAACAGACACAATTAAAATCACACGTATTATTTGAACATATCACACCGCACACACACATCAATCTTTGAAACGACGGCGCCGTCACCAAGAACAAGACGGACAGTGCTCCTAGTGGCAGCCTCTGACAAAGCTTATAATAAGCGAAATGTAAATGTAAAATTTTACACTTTTACCAATAAAAAAACTTAGCGTTCCGAGTCAGTAGTATTATATTTATAATTATATATTTCACCTTATAAGATATTACTGGTAAACAAATTCGATTGTCCTGTTTCACAGCAAACATACGAAAAATAAATATTCTTTCAAAAATACTTTGTACATTTTGTATACGCAGGCAGGCATTTCATAACACACTAAAGGTTACGTAATAAAATATTTTTTAGGCCTACGGTTGTGTTTGTTTTGTCTCAGTGTTACGAGTCCTACCGTTAATAATCTTTCACCGTTAAAATTGTTTCCGAAAGATAACAAAATTGCAAAAATTAACTACTTACGTTTTGTTATTAACAATTTATTAGTATTATATGACTATTATTGTTATTATGATTATTATTATTATTATTTATAAATAGAAGTGTAGCATCTGTTTCTCCCCACCAACATGGGTTCATAAATGGGAGATGTACATTGTACAATTACCAACTTGGCGTCCTTTCTGTCTGTCGCGGGTCCGCAGTCGAGAGTCGTGACAGACAGATGTAGTCTATTTGGACTTTATGAAGGCATTTAATAAATTACCACTCCATATTTTTATGAATAAATTAATGAGCTTTAGCATTAATCTCTAACTAATTTAATGGATCGGATTGCACCTTCACCAGCGAGTAAGATTTGGTGGAAATATATCTGAGAATTGTATAGCTACTTCGGGAAAACAGCAAGATTCCAATTTAGGACCCCTCTTTATTTGATATTTATTAATGACATTTATTAATTGCTTATCCGTTCTAAATTGTCATGTCCAAATATTTTCTGATGATATTAAGCTCCAGCTTTTCATAAGTGGCAAGGAGGATCATCTAACCCTTCAACAATGCATAGGTAATTCTGTAGTGGCCACGAAACCAATAAATCATAAGAAAACTGCTGTAGTCACGTATACCCTTAGGACCAATCCACTATACTATTCTTATAAGATAAACGATGTGGCTGTAGAAAAAAAGGATTTAGTATTTGAACTGGGTGTTCGTATGAACTCAAAGCTTCTCAGTGCGTTGAGAGTGCCTCCAAAGCCCGCAGAAATTTAGACTTTATTATGTGGATCATGAGACACTTTAGGAGTGCGGATTCATGTGCGATTGTTTATAAATATTTGGTCCGAAACCATCTAGAATATGCTTCAGTCGTATAGAACAGGAACCGTGAGTACATAGCTAACTCCATTGAGGGAGTTCAGAGAAACCTCTTCCACTCGATGACCATAAGATTCACCTGATTGTGTTGTGATGTATCTCTTGGTCTTCCTTCATTTTTACTAGAAGAACTCATACAAACCTGATTTTCTTTTATCTAATTCTTCTTATACTTAGTGGGTTGGCAATTACCATTGGTTTGAAGGTCTCTACAAACTACACACTCACACACATCGTGTAAAATCCAAGTTTATTGGTGGACATTCTGCATCACATAGTCCGGTTGTGAGATGCATTGAAGTTGTCAACTTTTACGTTGACGTCTTCGACTCCTTTAGTAACTAAAGTTCTTTCAACACAGGCAGTAAGGAATTCAATTCTTTGGCTGAACTCGTTTGACCTGCCACGCCCATTTTTTGGCGTGACTTGTTAGAGGAGAAGTACTAAAATTTTCTGTTTTCTATTTGTTTTTCTTGTCACAGACGTCTTCTTACTTGACACACTAAGTCCTTCAGATTTATGTCTTTTTTATGTGTATATACTAAGGTTTTCTGAACCGTTCTAAAATACTTGTTTTTTGTTCCTTTACTTCTGTCCCAGTGGGTGAATCGGCAGGCTATAGCGGTGTGTGGGAGCCCTGCATTAAAAAAATATCATTAATATTACATACTATAATATTACAGATATTAGCCATAGTTTAGGAACAGTTCTAAACACATTGTTTTGGCCTTCAAAAATCTAAGGCCGTTGTCAGGTGTAAATAAATTTTTACATCGTTCTATCAGTATAAATAAATATCGTCACAAAAAGATTTTTAAAAAATGTTTACTTACCAAAAGCCTTTTTACTGAGTAGAAGGGATTTCACTTATGGTCATAAAAGAAAGAAAATGACAAGGTAACTAGGATAAGGGCCTCCAATCTCCCCGATTATATGAAGTATTGGGTGACTTGGGCATTCCATACTCGCACTAAATAACCCGTTCTGATGATAAATATTTGAGGAAAGAAATTAACGGTATCGCAAATGATTTTTCAAAAAGTTGGTATAATAAGTCGTTATATTATAAAACGATAAATTAAAAAATAGATAAGAAAATATTAACAACAATAAGGAAATTAAAGATGGAATAATCATACCGTATATTAGAGGTACCTCAGAAAGGATAAAGAGAATTACTGCAAAACTTAAGTCTACTTTCATTCCCGTACAACCATAGAAACATTTCTCTGTAAACCTAAGCCCAAGAGTACCAAATTTGAATCTAAAAATGTTATATGCGGACTCCATCCTGAATCTCGGAAGCGTTACCTGGGAGAAACGGGAAGGCCTCGGGAAGTTCGCCTGGATGAATAAAGAAAAAATATCAGACTTGGTAAATCTAATACGTTAAAATTAGTTGACCAAGTGTGAGAGGAATATTACAAGGTATTACGGAACAATATACAAATTATTGGAAAGGAAAGTATAATTTTTTAAAAAGATATATTGTGAAGGCATGTTCTCTCTCGGTAAGCTTACCCCAGTTACCACGTCGTTTTCTATACTTTTTTAACCAGAGGTGAAATCCCTTCTATCCAGTAATACGGCCTTATTGGTAAGTAAACATGTTTTTATTTATATTATTTAATATTTTTTGATGCTTTCTGTTCAGTATTGATAGATATGATGTAAATATTCATTTACTCCTGACTATGACCTGAGATTTTTTAGTTTAAATGTTGTGTTTAGCATTGCTTCTGAAACGATGGATAACGTCTGCAATATTGTAGTATGTAATAACGATAACGATAATAATAAAAATAAAAATAATAATAATAATAATAATAATAATAATAATAATAATAATAATAATGAGAGTCATACATTTCTAAGTAACAAAATATAAATCTTATGAATAAATCGCATGTAGATAAAGAAGTTAACTTACTGGAATAAGTAATCCTGGCACAGACAAATTCACGGACTCCCAAAGTTCATGACATAAACAAGGGCACGTACGTCTAATTGACCCTACTAGAAGTAGTTTAAGAATAAAACTGTAAAGACTTTACAGTCAGATAGCTAGTTTGAAGACTGAAGAAAGGGAAAGGAAAGAAAGATTTAATTGATAAATGCAGAAGAATAGTTGAAAATAACACAAATTCTTAATTACTGAAAGGTGTGGTAGCCTAAAGTGCTGGAAGTCTTAAGTATTGCGAGAAAAATGTTCGAAAAGGTGACAATGTAATTATTTAATAAGAAACTTTAACACTTTTCAGAACTCAAAGAACGTATGATATCATTCAGTACTAAAGTTGTCACAACGTAATGGAGACTACTTTCACAAAGTGCTACCTAATATCAGTAGAACTACCTACAAAGAATTACAGTATCTGGGTATGTGTTGATACCGAATAATTCTTAGAGCTTGAACGCATACAAGGGTAACTAAGGACATCTGACTCAATGTTTATGTGCCTTAGGAGGTATCCAATTAGTCCTTTTGCTTACGCTATTTTATCAGACAAATAACAAGCCCAGTGCGACCAAGGGAAACGTCAGAAAAAGTTTTTGTAAGAATAAGTAGAATATTAAAACGTGTTACCGTAAAAGATTACAACAATTGTCGATAAGTCTGACGTAAAAATGTATCCATTTAATACTTATCTAGATCCATTTCACGTAGTATGCCAATGTACCTTGTAACTGATTTAGCGCTTTTAAACGGCACTTATGTCTTAAATTAATTAGGATGTTCCAAGTATGTAAGACAAACAAATTAGTAGTGGTAATAAGGGAGAGTGCGGTGAAGAACAGAGAAGGAAAGATAAGAAACGCCGGATTCTGTATTTTGTACACGTATGAGTACGTATTCAAGATAGGCGCCTAAATACGTATGGTAGAGACACTAGTATATTTTAATAATCTCGTTTGGTTTGGAATCCCTATGTACCTTCAGAACACTTCTGTGACCTCTTGATCGAGGAGTTTCTTTCTTGATTTTGCCTTGTTGTTTCTTTCAATAGTGTTTCGCTCAAAACCGTAGACACCATAACCCCTCCCATGTACTATTTTAAAGATTTAATTCAGATATTTCATAAAGTTTCTAAATTTCCCTACACCACGATGTCTTAAAGACGTACAATTATTATTTATCGCTCTTATATTATATAGTATGATTATATAGTCAATGTCTTAGCGACAAAGAAGGCTCTCAAATTATTCTCTTAACCACAAAGGAAGTCTTTGCATTTTATGAAACGAATATAATATGCTAGAATAAGAAGACAAACTTTTATTAAAAGGAAATTTAAGGAAAATGAATTTAACCGACTCTATAAACACCAATCAGTAGGGAATCGGCGAATTAATCTTAAATTTTTCTCAGCACTGTTTAAGTGAAACTACATCACGACTTAAATAGAAACAAATTACTCAGCAAAGTCAAGCTGGTGCTGAACAGTAAATGTTAAACCATTTGTTAAGATCAAATGATACATGTATGTTTTGTTTCCTTCTGTAGTCCATTTACATGCTAATGTTGGCAGTTGGAATTGTAAAGCAAATAAGTGTCACACCCACGTATGCATGTGGGCGTGAACATGTAACGTTATTTTAAACGTGCGTTAAAATAATAAACATAACCAACTGTTGCCCTTTGTAAGTATCTATATCACACGAGCGCGCGCCCACACATACCCACACAGGGTAAAATCCGGATTGCACAAATACATGGCTACAAGACGTTGCACACATTTTACTCAATTGTTGTTGCTTTGCAGATCCTGCAAATATATTGGTTACACCAAAACACTGACTTGTTTTCGTATTACCGAATTTTGTTGCTTTACTTTAAATTTCCCATTTTATCTGTAAAATGTTTTGGGATCCTATGTAGGTTTTGCTAGTTTAAGCCGTAATTTACATAGGTAGGTCATTGTGGCTTGGACCATACCTTTTGCGCCCCACTATACGTCCTGATCTTAAAAATAGTATACGTAAAATTCATGTGAAGTATAAAGCAGGACTAGAATTTTGGCAGAATAATTAGAATCATTATATAGACCATGAACGTGTTTTTGCTTAAGCAAAAATTATTTCGATACAACAATGGTAATTGAAGCTAGTTGAAGTTACTCCATTCGATTTTTAAGGTGGTAGTAAAGTCAAACATTTGGTTCAAAAACGCATTTCTTATAAAGTCTTGTAATCAATATTTCTACAAAACACTTGTGTATATGTACAATAATTTCTGTCATTATTAATAATTATTATCTTGCCTTAATAACAATAATAATTTCTGTCTTGCCTTACAGAAATCCTAAAGTTTACAATAAATTTTGTCGGTACGTCTACACAAACTTTTGAAATTTTTAACTAGTTAATAATTAACGTTCACGAAAACTTTATCATTTATTTATTGTTGTATTGGAGTGTTAGTGGTCTCAAATATTTCTACTAGTAACTTTGTACAAACCACTGTGTTGTCTTTGGGTTTATCATTTATTACTTTACAACTTAATCATGTATGTCAACATAGTTACAGCCGACACTGTGTAACATAAAGGCAAGTCGCATCGTAACTTAGTAAGTTGCGACTTTTTAAGTTTTATCACTAAAACTAAATTGAATTACTTTTCAAGTTTTAGTAACTAAATTGTAGCTGTTTTGACTTCAAAGAACAACAACTTTGAATTGTATCACTGTTACTTGATTAAGATGATAAAAGTATTGGCAACAACTTTGTAGCAACAGCTAGAAGGACATTATCTAAAGAAAACTAAATCAGCAGTGCAATAGATTGTTCCGTACGTAATCGATACAAATGTACAGGGACTACAACTCTATGTGTGTGAAGAAGTCTTCAAGAAGTATACGTTGAATATAGTGTAGTGTTTATAACTGTATGGCTCGAAATGTCTGCTAGTTGGTTAGTTCGATTTATTAAAAATGTATAAAAAATATTAATTGATAAGATTTAGGATTGTAAAATGTTTCGTGTTTTATTTCAATGGTGACCGAATTTGACTGGTTTTGTATGTCATTTGTATTTTAAAGTAAGCTATAGTCCTATTATTTTCATTCTACTATACTTCTCATCCTTTACTGTATTTCCTCCTACGTTCTTGATTATAACATTGTAGATTCCTTAATCTTGAGTAGGGAATGTTAGTTACTTTATCTAGAACGGCATTTTAAACTAATATTAGATGTGTTTTTCATTTTAAAAATCTTTAATAATACCTTTTTTTAATTACTTAATTCAATATGCGACCAATAATTTTGTATATGTAGTACATTATAATTATAATTTATAGTACATTATAATTATAATTCGTTACAGTTTTATATAAAGATGTGTCAGTGGTAATATTGAACTCAACTGTAGAGTATAAATTATTTGTTGCATTGTAGGATTTGTGTGTGCGTTATTTTCAATATTACTGTTGCACAATAAATATTAATGTTAGCAGAGAGGAGAAAGATTTTAGTGGAATGAACTAACTACTTAAATATAAATACGAAAAATCATTGATTTATTAACTATTATTTAAAAAATTAATTACTGAAAAAAGTAAAATTAAAATATTTCATTTTTTAAGAAGGTAAAACTTATTTCACAGCATAAAACTCAGCATAAAACTTATTTCACATATTATAAAGTACACATAAGCAATATGCAAACAACAAACACATACGAAAAAGAATTATGAAAAAATTTCTATTTCTTGGGGTTTCTAACATATAATATAAAATTTAAATATTTACTTTAAAATGTTCGAAATTATCAGATGTAACATTTATATTTATTACATAAAAAAGGAAAGGTTACTCTTAATAACTTAGTAAATAATAATATTTACTTAATTAATTATATTAACTAACCGTAATATTTTGCACAAATTTTATTTTAATACAAAATGATTAAACAAAAAAATTAAAATTTCATATTTTAATTATAGTAATTCTTTAAATTTTTCAACTTTGATTATATACAATTAAGTGAATTCGTTTTATTTCTTCATTTAATCATGGTTCAGTTATTTACAAGGAAATTGTCGGCATAATATTTAGTAAAAGTATGCAGAATAATAAAATGTGTTACCGTAAAAGATTAGAACAACTGTCGATAAGTCTGATATAATGATATTTCCAAAAATTACCAGCATTTAATATTTACTTTGGCCCATTTCACATAGCATTTTAGTGTTCCTTGTAATATTATTTTACACTTATACACGTCATATGTATACTGCAATGAGTAGAATATTGTTACGACGGTCTACTTGATCGTTGTATGGTAGGCCTACAGTGGAAAGCAAAATACAAGACACCAAGTAAGTCACTTATCATCAGCTTTAATTATTACAGTTAAACACTTCGTAATTAACAACACAGTCTCTTACAACAAATCAAATAAAAATTGTTCACACGCAATAAAATGTCAACTAACATGAAATACAATTGTATTATAATTATACCGTCCGATTATAAAACACAACACTTCGCCACAATAACCACTTGAAGAACGCACAGAGTAATCACTTGTAATCGCCCGACAATAAACCCGAATTGCACTGTAAAATATCGCAACTATAACTGAAACTGAACGTCGGTAAGTAATGGTATTTATTAATTACCCCGAAATACTAAATTATTCCATACTGCGCGTTAACCCTACACTACGACGTAATTAATTGCGGCCTTGACACAGTCCGCGAAGCAAGCGGCTTCCAGAAAAGTCTCGCGAACGCATATTGAAATCACGTACGCCACAACATTTATCCATATTCCACTGGATCGTTCCATAAACACGTAGCTTGTTCTGTGATGTCGTAATACCCCCTCCTGAGGCCTGTTCGTCCCGAACTGGCAAACCGTCTCTGAAGACGGCGATCTAGTTGGCTTTCCAATCACTTCTTTTGTCGTTATAATTATTTGTACTTCCTCTGCTAGTTCTTCCTGCATTTCCGCTTGCAATAGGAAGAGTTCCTCTTGACCAGAACTGTTGAATTTTTCTTTGACTAATGCCATTTGCTTAATCGAATGGTTGGTAAACCCTGTCATTTTAGCCATGCAAAGCTTTATCTTATCGTGGCCAGCCTTCAGGACATTCTCTCTTAAGTCCACAACGAATCCGTAGGCATTCATAATGTCCGTGCCAAAAATCACTTCATCGACAATCTCTGCAACGAGCATTTGATGATTAAACTCGAGAAGATCCAGGCGTACATGTACGTCTACTTTTCCTAGCACCTTGACGGGGCTTCCAGTCACAGTCTGTATTGTGCAAGAGCTAATGTTTCCACTGGTCTTGTGTAGCGTGGAAGCCGTGTGCTGTTCTGGGGCTTTACTTCCCCAATTGGTGCGATCGCCCTCTTCTCTTTCTATCTTCTTCTCCCAACAGTCTACCTGTAGATGACCACGTTTTCTACAGTTGTAACATCTCGGTCTTCTCTCTTTTTCCCATCGTTCAAATCGTTGCGACTCTCTTGAACTTCTGAATTGTTTGTCCGACAACATTGTTTTCGTGCACCCATCGTAACAGCAATGTGATACAGGGATCTTCTGACTGCAATGTGATGGCACAAACCCATTAATGTAGCGGGACGCTGACTTTGCAGCTTCAAACTCTAGGGCGTGAGCAAGAGCTTCTTAGCTACTTCGGTGTCTTGTCATTCGTAACACTTGCTGAAATTCACAATCTCCGATGCCATCAATAAATGTCTGCACCGCAAACCTTATTCGAAAATCTTCTGGTCCTTCATGATAGGTCAATCTAATCAGTCTGTCGATAGCCCTACTTCCTTCAAACTCTTGAAGACTCTCTCCGGAAAGTTGTCGCCTTGTTTTCAAATGAGCGTAGTACACATCTCGCAAATGTTTATCACCATACCGTAATTCTAGAGCTTTTATCAACTCGGCATAGGTTTCCTGGCTGTCAGGTGGCACTTTCTGCAGTAATTTTGCCGCAGGTCCTTTTAATGCAAGAATGAGTGAAACAGCCTTGTCTTTCTCTGTCCAATTATTTGCGCATGCAGCAGCTTGAAATTGGCGGAAGTACGTTGCCCAGTGACTGCTTCCGTCAAAGGTTGGAGCTTTGACATGAACTGTCCCTACTGCAGGCAAAGTGACTTTCTCTGTTAACTTATTTTCTGCGTCTTTTTCTGTCTTTATCATTGGTACAGTCTGTTCATAAAATTGTTTTGTTTGAATCTTAATGCACTGCTCAAATTTATCTTTAATCTGTTCTGTTATGTTTGCCAGATTTTTCTACTTCAGCTATTTTTAATGTCATTGATTCTTGTACCTATATTTTAGTAACTTGTTTATTAAGCTCAACTCGTAGGAGACCGAATTCTGCGGTATTATGTTCTTGCATCTGTTTCTGTTCCTGTATGAATGCCTTGATGTCTTCTTCCTCCTGCTTAGGTTTTTCATCCTGTCGTCGTCTTTCTGCTTCTTCCGCCTCCTGCGTGCGTTTCTCATCCTTTCGTTTCTCCGTCTGTAAAAGCAGCGCCTGTAAATTTTCCATCATCTGTCTGGCATCCATTGTTTACCGCGTAATTACGAATTACATTCGTCTTGTATAAAGTGTCAACTGTTTTCAATGTTAACGGTTCTGTCGCACTTCTGACCCACTGTTACGACGGTCTACTTGATCGTTGTATGGTACAGTGAAAATCAAAATACAAGACACCAATTAAGTCACTAATCACCAGCTTTTATTATCACAGTTAAACACTTCGTAATTAACAACACAGTTTCTTACAACAAATAAAATAAAAATTGTTCACACGCAACAAAATGTCAACTAATATAAAATACAATTGTATTATAATTATATCGTCCGAATATAAAACACAACACTTCGCCACAATAACCACTTGAACGTACTTGTAATCGCCCGACAATAAACTCTAACTCCACTGTAAAATATCGCAACTCTAACTGAAACTGAACGTCGGTGAGTACTGGTATTTATACCCCACCCCAAATACTAAATTATTCCATACTGAGCGTTAACCCTACAGAACGACGTAATTAATTGCGGCCTTGACACACTCCGCGCGGCTAGCGGCTTCCAGAAATTTCTCGCGAGCGCATGTTGAAAACACGTACGGCACAACATTTAGCCGTATTCGACTGGATCGTTTGAGAAACGCGTTAATTTTTCTGTGATGTCGTAACAATATCCAAATATATTAGTACTGGTACTCTGAGCATATGATAGCATGTTGAAATGAAAATTTGTATAAGTAAAGACTGCACGTTTAGACATTGCATGTTAATTGATAACATACATGTTCAGATTGTTAGGTTTAAGAATTTTTTTACAGTAAGAAAATTGTGGCGTGTGGCGAGTGCGGAAATGTTTAATTATTTTACGGGATAATAATAAAAAACATATTAAAATGAATAACTTTTGTTATAACTTGAGTTTTGAGACGCAACTTGTACCAGAATACCCCTAATGAAAAGACCTATCGAATGGCTGTGTTTGTTAGTAATTTAAAGAACGAATATATCCGTTTTTTTAACTAAGAATGTTTTGTGGTCATTAGATGAGTCGTAAAATCATACTCGTTTTTGGACAGACCGTGCATTGCTTTCAAACAATTTAATACAAGGATAATTTTATCTTTGCTTCAGACGCAGAGAAGAGTTGCGAATTAAAAAATCAGCGTATTTGATAAATAGGCCAAATTTTAATTCGGGACTTTTTTTTCAGACAGGCTGTCTCTCTGTGAACTGGAAAACGCGCGGACGTATATGCTCTAGTCTGTACGCTAGGTCTACTAAGACGTTACGAACACAAGTTAGAAAATTCGCTAGTTGCTGATATCGTAAACTTTTAAATAGTGCTAATCTGGGAAAGTGGAAGTTTCTCCGTGTACGGATTGATCCAGACACTTAAAGTTTATACTGGAGTTATATATGTGTAAGCCCAATACACAAAACTGTAGTAAAAAATAAAATAGCGGGGAAAAATTAACTACAATTTATAGAATCGTTTAAATCGTTTCGAGAACGACCCTCAAAGCCAGACACCAGGAGGAGCTCACATCTGTATCCAGAGTGAAGCAGCCTACACCTGTTTCTTGAGTGAACGATCCACATCTGTATTCCAGACTGGATCATCAACATCTCGACCTACATTCTTCATATAAGGGAAATGATTTTATTTTTTGTTATATACTTTAATAAACTTATAAACTAAAGACACAAAAGAACTTTAAAAAAAGATTTGATGTATTAGATTACAAGAGAGAAAAATTATTTTAATTTGGTAGTCAGGTCAACAGAGACAGCGTCATTAGTTTGTTTTTGTTCATAAACTGTATTAAATCAAAAGAGTGAAATTTTGTAGTTATATGATTAATACATCCATTAGCATTCACAATTTACCGACTACTTATTCTAAGCGACACCTGTACATCGCATAGAATTTAGCGATACAACATATTTGGGCTCGATTAATAAAAAAAATTGAAATTCAATAAAATAAAAATTATAAAAATTAAATAAATTGTTGGTTGAATAAATCATATATTAGAAGTCTGTACTGGTCAAACGGGTTAAACCATCGCGATTAAACGTGTACGATTTAACCGTGAAATTGGAATGAAAGACGTTTACTAATGTATTAGATAAGGCATTGTTACAGTAATTGCACTGATAGGATTACTGGTACTGTTGACCTTGTAATCATTTGTAATAATCGCTTGGGTTGTCACATACACACACACACAATAACACACCAAATTTAATAACATCACAAATTTAATTTATACTCTGTATAAATAGTTAAAAATATCCCAAAAAGAGATGTTGTAGGCAATAGAATTGATGATTAAAACAAAAAGTTACGAGCGCGACCAAAAATTAGAGGAACAGGATAAAACACTACAGAGAACGGGACAAGCATCTACAAGAAAATACTAAAACTCAGGGGAATTTAAAAAAAAATACGGAGGGTCTTTAAAAAAAATGACCGCTGAAAATATAACACTGTTAGACACATTCGAAACACAAAAGGAAACACTCCAAATAAAATTAGAGGAATACTATAGTGTACATTAGCAAAAAATTAACACTGTACGAAAATAAACTTGCGGAAATTGATCAAACGTTACAGGAACAAAATCACAAACACGCACAACTCCAGAAATGCATTAACAGTTTTGATTTAGGTAACACTGACCAGGGTAGCTGTATAACACATGTGTATCATAATATGGAGGAACTTAATCTGCATCCGAAGTTCTACGTTGATGAAAATGACAACCCGATAGAGTTCCTGAGACAGTGCGTAAAAACAATGGAGACTATTGGGAATCAACTGACTCACTAAGACAAGTTCAACTTTATCGCGAAATACTGTGAAGGGTCGGCTGCACAATGGTATACGATTATCGGCTACCACCAGTTACGAAGACAGTGCACGCATTTGACCCCAGGTACTGGAATTAACATGTTCATCGGAAAAAACGTCATCGGCTGAAATTCGGTAAGTACACACATGGCGACAAATAAAGGAGCACTATGTGATTCAACAAGTGGCGAAAGCGAAACACTTGCGTCCACAATTTACCGAAATTAATCTCATCCATGAATTGGCATATCATTTTGAGCAGAACATACGAATCCCTGTGATGACCAGAGGGATAAGCCGGTTGGAAGATCTGCTGGTGCTGCTACCGCAATGGGAAGATCTAGTCAACAAACGTCAAGGTTCAGGTCCCAGTAGAGCATACAAAACTCCTAATCAATGCAAGTACACACAGAAACGAGGCACAAACAAAATAGAAATAAAACAAAAACGGGATAACAAAAAGGTTTAGGAAACCAATAGATACACAGTACCCACAATTAAAAAGGGTAATAACAAACAAAACACAATCTAAAGCAGTATTAGTAGTTGCAGAAATTAAATTAGTTATAAAGAAGTTAGTAATAGTAATAACAATGTCAATAGGATATTTTATGTGAATGGTGTGTACCCAGCTGATACGCAAGATGCGTTGTTAGATAATAATAATGTTCAAGAGATAATTAATAGCAGTATGCATAAATATAAGTGTCCTACTATTATAGCTAGAATGAATGGAGTGGAGGAACTACTAACTAAAATGAGGTTAGTACAATAACTAGACCTAAGATAAACATACAAAACCCGGACTGTGATAATAATAATATAAATAATAATAAATTAAGTAAACATGAAAACAGTAAAACAGTTGATTTGTTTAAAGCTACTAAAACGTAACATCCATAATTGCAGTAGCAACATGGTGTTATCTAATGTGTCGTATGTCTTTAAAAAAAGGGCAATATAATGCGGATGTGACTGTTTCATGCTTGTCGTTACAAATTATGTCTATCTATTTCTCTGGTGTTTGATGTCTACTGTTCTATGATTACAATCCATGTTGCGCTCTTAGCAATTTGTACGCACATTTCTTAATGCGTTTGTACAATACGGTATATATAAGTTGAACAACGGTACACATGTGGCAGTATTCCGCACACGTGGCACGTGCTATTTAGAATGTTCAACAACTACCAAAAATAAAAGAAAACTTTGTTATTTGCCTTCATGTAAAACGTTAAGGATTTACGGATTATTATGTGTAGATTATGCACACACAAACTAACAGTACGATAACTCTCAACAATGTGTAAACAGGAAAATACATTACATGAGGTGTGAGTGTCAGAGTACACGTAGCAATGCAGTCACGAGTATCATTGAAGCTGTGTTATTTTATAAGTACGCCACTCAAATACGAGGAGACGACGATACGTCGAGTCACTGTTGGATATGTGAAACCTTAAAGTTTACACAGAAAATATTTAATAATTACTTCAACAAGCAACTACATGTTGGGGTAACGTTAACTAATATAAACATATAAACAAAGTCACAACCCGTCTCTACTATATAAAAAAGTTTGCGTTAAATAGCAACTTGGTTAATTAAAGTAGGTCTGTATGAAAACTAAAACCTTAGCGATTCGGGATGCGTTCGGTTCAATGAAATTACCTTACATTACACTATGTTCCGACCACTGTAGATTTTTATTATATTTTAGATTTAATTCACAGTACCATATATGTATGTGCGTGTGTGTGTGTGTTGTGTGTGTAAATTGCATTCTACAAGTATTATAAAATAAATACACTTCCGTCCATGTACCCAACGCAATCATATAGTGTCAACCACCGGCTAGATAGTAGGATTTTTGTGTGTTCGGTGCGTTAAGTGTATGTGGTTGCACAATAAACTTATTTTTACATAAAGGAGTGAGACGTTGATGACACGAAATAATTAATTAAAACGGTAAAATAATTGTAAAAAATCAATCAACGGTTTATTAAATATTTCAAAAAAAATTTTAATAAAAATGTATTATTAAAATTTGAAAATAGAAAATTCAAAATATTCTCTTTTATAAGGTTGCACTCAGAAAACATAACATATCTTTGTTATTCAGCTCACATTAATAGCATATAGTCAAAAATGTCTAAACATATATGATGAACAAATTTTAAAATTCTTCATATCGCTTGGGTCTCTGACATAGAATCATTATTAAAATATGAAACCGTAGAAAATTATCAATAATAATGATACTAACATTATCAAATAAAATTTGATGTCTGCTACTGATATTTTAATAAAAGTAACATTTACTTTAAGAATAATTATGATTTATAATGATACGCCCAATTTTTAAATTAACAGAATAAAATGTTTTTAACACCAAACTTACAATTACGTCTTTTACTCTGAATGTTTAAACTATTTACATTCAAGTTTTTTTATATTACTTTATCTCACATTATGTTCTTTATGAGTTCTTTCTTTAACACAAAAATATAATTGTTCATAAGTCACCTGCGTATTGTTGAAGATACCGTTGCGTGTGTGTACGTGTGTGTGTGTGCGCGCGCGCGTCTCCTGGATTATGACTACGACGACGATGATGATGATGATGACGCTTCCTCAGTATTCTATAGCCTGTTGTGGATGGTGGTCCTGCGCTCCTCCATCAATCGTGGTGTGTCGCAAATTGTGGTAATGATGATAAGTTTAAGTCACTGATCAAACGGACATAATGACCTTGTGTATAATGTCTGTTCTTTGTCGATTAGCAAACGGACCTAGTATCCTCATGTGAAATTTCTTGGCGTCTGATTTTGGTCCAAAATTGCCAGAGGTATTTATAGTAGGCCTAGACACCAATCTGACATGTCAGATATTGTTTCCGACATGTACAAGTTTGTTAATTTGTGTGTAGCGTCCCTTTTTAACTGATCACTTTTTAGTCTGTTTTCGCGATAACTAAAAACTTGATCTTTAGGCGAGTGGTTGCATTGTCTTCGTAATTTTTCACTTGTCATTTACATGTAACACACTCGTTAATTACTAACTAATTGTAGTATTACGCAGTATAATGAAAGTTGATGCTGGTTCACACACACAGACAAACATACATATGACGACTTCACTGTAACAATTCCATCGGGCAGATGTACACTTTCGACAGGCTTCTGGATGTCCACGCCTGTACTGTTGCGCAAAATTTTTTTTAAACTATTTACCCTTTTCTCTTTACACTAATTATTTACAAAAAACTGCCCTGAGTAAATATGCAAATACAGTCGAACTTCCATATAACGAACTGTCACGGGGCGCCGAAAAAAGTTCATTATATGGAAAATTCATTATGTAAAAAAATGGAAAATGATGTGTATGGTCGAGCAAAAACACGAATAAAATTTATCTTATGTCTTATTTTGTAAAAGAATAGATAATCGATTAAATAAAGGTGATAACAAATTGAATGATAAAATTAACAAATTGAATTGTGATTGAACAGTGAAATTAAAAATTATATTCCAGAGAAATATGTTAAATATAAAACTGGAATGTATTTAGTTAACGTAATCACGTATTATACAGTAATTTTTTAATAAACCATGAAAGTAATGAAAACAAATTTAAGAGATAACGAAATTAAAAACTAGGCTATTACGGCTATTACATACGAGACCATGCTTTTGAAACAGCTTTAACGCATTCTTTCAACAAAATTAATTTACTGAAGTTAAATGGTTTGTTTTCATCGATATCCTTCAAAACGTTAGCAAGAATTCGCTTGCGATAATGAACTTTCAAATTTTTAATAATCCCCTGGTCCATAGGCTATAGTTTTGCTGTCATGGCGGGGGGGGGGGGAATAAAGAACCTTAACATTTTTACATTCCTCGGAAACAGTTCTTGGGTGCGCAGGGAAATTATCAACCAGCAATGAAATTTTTCTTTTTTGTTTAATCATTTCATAATCGAGTTTCATTAAAAATTTTGTGTAGATTTCAGTAGTCATCCAGGCTTTCCAGTTAGCATCGTAATCTGTTTCCAAAGATTTAACTATTCGGAAACAATGTTAAAACAACGGTATTGAAACAATGTTATTGATGTTTCCCAATAACCATGAGTTTTAACATTTCACTTCCGCTCATATTCGCCGCGACCATAGCAGTCACCTTCTCTTTACTATGCTTTCTGCCGAAACATTTGTCTCCTTTGAAAGCAAGGCTTTTATCAGGAAGACATTTACAAAACAGGCCGGTCTCATTGGCGTTAAAACTGTCGTCGTCGTTGTATTTCTGCAATAATTTTGGCGAGACATTTTGTTTCCAAGAAACACAGTCGTCCTCTTTAACATCAGTACTCTCGCCGCTGACACATTTTTGAGAATTGTCGTGACGGAACTTAAACTTATACAACCACCCCATACTGGCTTGAAAATCAGGATAGTTTAACATTTTAGCAAATTTAAGCCTTTCTGTTTTACTAATGCTCACGATACAGGAACATTTTATTCGCCGACCACGGTAAACAATTTAAGAACCGCCTCATCTAAATCTTCATAAACACATGTTTTAAAACGTTTTCGATTCGTATTTAACTGCTCAGCGTGTTTATCGATTGATTCGTGATTCTTTAAAATGGTCGATAAAGAATTTGCCGGAATACCGAAACGTAATGCAATTTCTTTTTTCTTAACTCCACTGTCCACTTCATTAAGAATCTGCAATTTTTTCTTTGATACTTAAAACCTTGCGTTTTGACGTTATAAAGTCCCACCGCTATTCTGCCTGACGAACATTGACAATATCTCAAAAATACAGGTTGACGACTACTGTATACAATAAATCACTTGAACTCGCTAAAACAGAGGACCACCACTAAGCAAAAAGGAAACCACAATGACGTGTGTAAGCTGTGAAGCAGTAACAGACAGTGGTGGTGGGGAGAACTGAACGCGAACGTGTAGACGAGTGGGCGGGATCACATTACATTCCACAGTAAGGTAATAGGCGAAGTTATTCAAGCATTTTATTAAATGTCAACACTCTGTAGTTGGCTATCAGACGTACGGAGGTAAAAAAAATGTAAACGGAAATGGCAATTCTAGTTTCAGCCCAGATTTTTTAATCAACTAGCCAGAAAAACGTACGTTAAAATATAAAACTTACTTCGTTAAGTAGGGACATTTTAACATGTTTTTCTGACTAATTCTCAAAACGCCTGAAAAAATTCGTTGAACAGAGGATTTCCTTATTTAGAAGTTTGTAATATGGAAGTTCTACTGTATATATAATGTTGAAATATATTGCAAAGTTGTTACAGGTTTAAAGCTTATTGCATTTGCAGAAATAAATTTTGCTTAGATAAATTAATATATTTGTTGGTTATTTTTTATATAACACATATACAGCTTATATCTGATGAGTTTAATAAATTTTAATATGTTTTACATTTAACAACTAAGAAAGAGAGTTGATAAAATTAAAAATTCCATACTACTTATATTACTTTGAGTATTTACATTTACGTATTGATTTTACTTAGTTAGTAAAATCTACAATTCTTATTGTTCTTTTTTGTCAAAAAATACTTTTTCGTTTGTCACATGCGCATTTATTGAGTTACAATTACAAAGCCTTATTGTGCGCGTGTGCGTGTGTTTGCGGCTCCAAGATGTGGACAATGTGGCTCCTAGACACATGGCAGAGGCAACAAAATGGATACACGAAACCCACCAAAAACTTCTTTTCAGATAGAGAAGTTACAGCGGTCTGAAAGTTGTCTGCACTTTAATTTCTCCCAGATCTGTTGTTCTGTATTAAAAATTAAATCAAGCAACTGAGACACTAATAAATAAACGTACTGCAGCAGGACAAATATGAGCGTACTATGACATATAGCATGAAAATCTCGTTCTTAGACTGAACGCAAAATTATGCTATTAGAAAGTAATTCATCTTTAAAGATTTAGTAACATCTTAAATTATTTATTTAGATGCTCGTTTTTATTCAGCTTGTTTGTGCTAACATTTACGTGACAGTAGAAACATAAAGTTATTGTTGAATGACAACTTGTGATGATGTATTATTTTCTCCTAAATTAATAAAAGTCGAGCAAAGAAAATAATAAACTAATGTATTTATGAAAATATGTATAAGCCTATATCACCTTTAAAGCTAATCAATTATGTGGAAACGTAATATAAATAACGTTTGGTTTTCTATAACGAAGCATGGAAGAAGATCTTCCAGAATCTGGTTGATTATTCGCCATGCATCCGAGGCCATGAAGCTTTCTCGTAACCTTGGCAAGTAGGCCTACGTATTGCGGTGTTTAGGAAGTAGCCGGCTAGTTAAGTTGAGTTCCTGCGTGAAATTCGTTGTTTTACAGCGACTTAGTGTAAAATGGTATTTTAAAACTTAGTGCGAAGACTTTTGTAATTGGTGAACTGTATTATTTATTGTGACAGTGTTAATTGCGTAAGTTTACTTATTATTTATTATATTACTTTTTGTTACACAAAGTTCAATTTCATAATTTTGTAATACAAACGTTAAGTTTATTTAAACTGTTATTAAGATTTTAATTACGATTTTTCGGGTGTTCAGTTATTATAATTACACTAAACCGATGATTTTTTATTGTCGTAAGAGTATGGTTGGATTCTTCATTACCAAAATCCTCAAAATCGTTATAAATATCATCTCCGTAACAAGGATTTATATTCATTTTCATTAATGTACTGACCTACAGCATTTTGATTTTCTAACTATAACATTTACAGCACTTTATATTATCGTAGGAAGGTGAAATATGAATTCTTAGTTTTAAAGATGAAATAAACATACGCTTATACAAAAATTAATAAGGTAACCAACGTAAAAATGAATCAAGGTAACCATAACAAGTATACTCAATGTTATAATTAAATATTTATTATTTGTGATAAATGATTTATTAAATTATGTTTTATAAAGTTAAAAAGGAAATTTTTTTTAATTCACTAAACGTATTATGTAAAATATAACAATTTTTCTATTTAGGTGAAGTAAATTTTCAGTTTACCAAAATTTAATAATTCTAATAAAAATATAAAATGTATAAAGTATTTAGTTTCAAAGTTTTGCCTGTGACACAGCTATTTGACTTACAGCTATTCACTATAAACTTTCCTCTCAAACTAAAAAAGAAAAAGAATTTATCAGTTAACGCAAAATTTTGTCAGCCACAGTTGTCATAGCTGTGATATTAGGCTGTGCTCTTAGCCCTTAGTCCAATATACAAATATTCTAAAACGCTAGACGTTTCGGGCGCACCAACGGCGGCTATCTTCAGTAGAGCGGCATAAAAGTAGTACTGCTCCCTAAAGAAAAAAAATGAGGTCAAAGTAAAACCTAAAGACGTCCACGACTTTCTTGGACCTTTCCATTGGCGCTAGACTTGTTTTGAACAAATTTCTTGAATTTATCCATTTTTCAAAACAATGGATGTTTACTGTGTGACACGTAAACAATGTAAACAGTGTAACAGATGGTAGACAATGAATAAATTGACAGACAGATTTGAAAATTAACGGCTCTTTACTAGAAATATAAATCTTACGACAGACTAAAAAATGTATTCTGCCACTGTGCTATACATGTCGCTCCGAAAATTTATGAACTACCTCTTGTATTGTGTAAAAATTGTAAATGGAGAGAAAAATAAAAATTAATCTAATAAAAAATAGGTCAATCAGTTAATATGAGAGGCCAATAGACCAATATTTTGTATAATCTTTTCGACAATGGCAACTGCTAATTATTTATATAAGTTTTTCTACATTTATTACCATTATTTTTTGCATGGGATGCTGAGTAATACTTAAGTTAGATAAAAGTAACGTTAGTGGTACCACAGTTAGATGAATAAGAGAAGTGGTATGAATCGTCGAGAATAATAGCTTAGAAATAATAACAATATACAAAATATAAAGTTAGAACCTACCAAACAATTTATCGAACAAACGCATCTTGGTTGTTGAAATTATCTAACGATAATGTACAGTACAATTCAGAAGATGTTTAGAAGTAATAACACAAAGTAAAAAGAGAAATATCAACTTAACAGAGAGACTTAAGGGAACACATTTAGTTGAATTTTAAACAAACGGAATAATAACATATTTACAACTAAAAAAGCTTGAACTAAATTGAACAACTCCTTCCTTACACCGCCAGTGCCTATAATATTGACAAAGATAGGTGTAAGTACTACAATACAATATTTTCATTTATAATACTTATAATTTTATTTGCGTTTGTTAACAAACTTATGTGCTATGCTACAATATATACTAACATATTTTTATCACAAACATCAGATATAAGAAACGAACATTGAGTTAAACAAATTATAATAACAGGAAATGAGATCGTAGTAAGTATATAACATTTAAAATCAACAGTGTAACTGCGCTGTTTAGTGTGATGTGTCGTTTTCCTTCATTAATGTGGATTTCAGCTCAGACTGAGTTCAACGACCGTCTGGTCGTATATCTTCGTTTAACGTTATTATTTTGTGTGTTATTGACTGTTATTGTCGTATTTGATTGTTATGCGTTTGTCTCTCTTAGAAAACAACCACCAAAATAACACGGCGCGCCCTTTACTGATAGAGTGGAAAACATTTAACGCGATATGATGGGACTAGTTGTTTTTTCGTGTTAACCCAATTTCGTGTTAAAGGGAAAAAAAGTGAAATAAAATGAGATAAGTGAACAAATATTGTATAGAGAAATAGCTGTATTGTGTAGTAAAATAAAGCAACAAAGAGAATACTCAGTAGTTACTTAAAAATAAACGTTTTATTTATGGTTATATTTAGCCTCCTGGATAATTTCTAATTAATTTTAGAAAAAATGTGATTAATTTAGTATACACGCACTCTAGCTGTTCTTAACTTAGTCTTACAATTTAAGGATTCTTGTAACCTATAGTAATCTAGTATGTTTTTTAAACTTCATACAGTATCACTCTTTAATTTTTTGTAAAATAGTTAGTTATTTTCTTTTGCAAGCATTTCTGCTCTGCTTTATTTTCTACAAATTGTTCCAAATTATCAATGTGGTCAAACGATTCACCTTTCAAGTTGGCTTCTAAATATCTAGGAACGAAAGCGTATCGGTACCGGTGAGAACTCGTAAATATTCACTGTAATTTTCCGTGACAAGTTCATATGCCTATTGTCATCACTTTCACAGATTTAAACGTTCACTGTTTTCGGGCGTTTGAGTGTGGATTTATTTATTAATCAGCTATTAAAATATCGGTATGGAGAACCATACATGACTTCCATATTCTAAGATTTATATTTAAAATCATTTTCGAAATGAAATATTACCATAGAAACTACTTCTTTCTACTTACTGCTTCAGCCTTAACCACAGTACTGTGGTCACTAATGTATACCACCTCACGTTATCGCACTCGATTTTCACTGATGATGGAAGTCGATGGCATTGCTGAAACGTCTGGTTTTGTAGAAAACATTGGACTACGGCCAAATATCCCGGGAAGGAATTTTAACAAAAACTACTTCTTTGTTGCCGATATCGTTGTACACATATATATATAAAAAATATGCATAAAATTAATTCAATAATATATATAAACTTTCACTAATGGACTTACTGTTGTCACTTCCCAAACGTTTCGAGATGTTGTTTCTCTTCTTCAGTGGGTGTATACTCATTGTCGATTACAGAATAACCGTTACGGAAAAATGGTGTGTGTGGTGGGGGTTGATGGTGGGAAGGGATTGGCGCTGAGGTTCGAATTGTGTGTGTGGATCAGTGTATCGAATAGTGTATGTGATTCATAATGTATTTGTTCATTTAATATGTTGTTTGGTTGTAGTGTGTGATATCTGTATATTTCAAATTGTTCAGCTGTGTTTAGTTTTCTACTTTTAGGTAAGTAGTGTAATATTTCCATGTTTTAGGAAATACACTACTTACCTAAAAGTAGAAAACTAAACACAGCTGAACAATTTGAAATATACAGATATCACACACTACAACCAAACAACATATTAAATGAACAAATACATTATAAATCACATACACTATTCGATACACTGATCCACACACACAATTCGAACGTCAGCGCCAATCGCTTCCCACCATCAACCCCCACCACACACACCATTTTTCCGTAACGGTTATTCTGTAATCGACAATCAGTATACACCCACTGAAGAAGAGAAACAACATCTCGAAACGTTTGGGAAGTGACAACAGTAAGTTCATTAGTGAAAGTTTATATATATTATTAAATTAATAAAGTGAACGAAGAGGATGCAACAACAAGATAATTAATAAAATTAATGGCTTGTATAAGTTAATGATTGATCTCCATTAAGTAGTGCTCAAGTTTCCAAAGTTTTAATATTATGATGTCCGTAATTAAAACATCAGAGCAGGTTTAGTGTGTATGAAGGTACACCGTGGACAAAAATTTTCAACATTTCCTATTGAGCGTTGCTTAGAATAAAGCTGCGAATCTACAGTGTACGTTTCACAGAACAAACACGCGGAAAAGAAGGAGCGCTCCGAAGTCACTCATGGACCCTCAGCATCTTGCAGAAGGTTCATTCCCTAAAGACGAAAAGTCTGTCTATGGATCGTTCCTCTGTAAACACGTGCAGTTACACTGCCCAGCGATCCACAGGAAGCAAATCGCTATCCACGCTGGACACTTTTTCGGCTTGCACGCATTATGTTGGTATGGGTTTTGGCACTTTCCATTTAAAAAGCGTGCAAATGTAAGAAAATAAACATGAATGAGGCCAGAAATAATGCGAATTTTGTGTGTGTGTGTGTGTGTGTGTGTGTGTGTGTGTGTGTGTGTGTGTGTGTGTGTGTGTGTGTGTGTGGTGTTCCCTGCCTTTTTATTGCGGTAGTCAAAATAATAAAATGGAAACGTAAACAGTACATAACTGAGATATGCTTGCCTGCCACGCACGATATATTTTCTCTTATACATGATTTACATTAAAATGAAAAAATTATAATTTTATTGCCTGGCAACAAAATTATTTTATTTTTAACAATTACCATTGTTTGAAAAAGTTTAAATGAATTTTCAAGTACTTTACTCTTGTTAAAACGTAAGAGGTTGCAGGTAAACTACCCCTTCCCCTTAACCGATCTTCACCAAAATCAAAAGGCCTTGCGTTCTCTGCAAGTCAGTGGCGTATGCAAAAAATTATTTGATTCTGTTTGAATATGCGGTAGTTATCGTTCGTCATAAAAAATTACCCTTGATAAAATACGTTGCTGGTAAACTACCCCTTTCCCTTAACTGATCTTCACCAAAAACAATAGGTCTTGAGTACTCTACAAATCAGGGCTGTATGCAAAAAATTGTTTGATTCTGTTTGAATTTGCGGCTGTTATCGTTTGCCATAGAAAATACCCTTGATGAAAAAACGCTGCAGGTAAACTACCCCTTTCCCTTAACCGATCTTCACCAAAAACAATAGGTCTTGAGAATTCATTTTGTTTTAATTGTCTCCAAGTCATGTTACTAAATATTTAGAATTAATATTAGGCAATTACCTGTATTAACTTCCGTCTTGTGACTTACTTGATTTTTTCTTAAAACGACGCGTTTCGAGAATAAATTCTCATCATCAGGTTCAAATTCTATAAAAACATCAAATTCACCCAAAAGGGGTCATCAACTAGTTAAAATACACAAACACAAAAACACCACACATAATTTGTCATCAAATTTTGGCATCGGACTGTGCCGTGACTGTGTCGGTGTTAAATTATGTGTGGTGTTTTTGTGTTTGTGTATGTTAACTAGTTGACGACACCTTTTGGGTGAATTTGATGTTTTTATAGAATTTGAACCTGATGATGAGAATTTATTCTCGAAACGCGTCGTTTTAAGAAAAAACCAAGTAAGTCACAAGACGGAAGTTAATACAGGTAATTGCCTAATATTAATTCTAAATATTTAGGTCTTGAGAACTCTGCAATTTAGGGCTGTATGCAAATAATCTTTTGATTCTGTTTGAATTTGCAGCTGTTATCGTTTGCCATAGAAAATACCCTTGTTAAAACATAAAACGTTGCAGGTAAACTACCCCTTTCCCTTAACCGATCTTCACCAAAAACAGTAGGTCCTGAGAACTCTATAATTCAGGGCTGTATGCGAAACATTATTTGATTCTGTTTGAATTTGCGGCTGTTATCGTTTGCAAAAAAAAATATCGGTATGGAGAACCATACATGACTTCCATGTTCTAAGATTTATATTTAAAATCATATTCGAAATGAAATATTTCTATAGAAACTACGTCTTTCTACTTATTGCTTCAGCATTAGACACAGTACTGTGCTCACTAACGTATACCACCACCACCTCACGTTTTCGCACTCGATTTTCACCGATGATGGGAGTCGATGGCACTGCCGAAAAGTCTGGTTTTGCAGAAAACATAGGACTACGGCTAAAGAGCCCGGGAAGCAATTTTAACAAAAAACTACTTCTTTGTTGCCGATAACGTAGTACACACATAAAAAATTCTCCCTACACCTTCAACTATAATTTTTAATAATAGAAAATTACCCCCACCCCGTTCTCCTAACTTCTGCATTTATAGATATTTCATCTACGTTTCTACAGTGGATTACTATGAGCTTCTTATCAGGATACTTTATTTATAAAAATAAAGTACTTTACTCTTGTTAAAACATAAAATGTTTCCGGTAAACTACCCCTTTCTCTTAACCGATCTTCTCCAAAATCAACAGACGTTCCGTCCTCTCCAATTCAGGGAAGCATGCAAAAAAATATTTGATTCTGTTTGAATGTGCGGCAGTTATCGTTCGTCATGGAAACATTTCTCTTGTTACAACATAAAATGTTGCAGGTAAACTACCCCTTTCCCTTAACCGATCTTCACCAAAATCAATAGACCTTGAGCTCTCTGCAACTCAGGGGGTGCAAAAAATTATTTGATTCTCATTGAATTTTCGGCAGTTATCGTTCGTCATAAAAAAAATTACCGTTTTTAAAACATAAAACGTTGCTGATAAACTACCCCTTCCCTTAACCGATGTTCAACAAAATCAACAGACCTTGAGTTCTCTTTAGTTCAAAAAGGTATGCAAAAACCTAGTTGATTCTGCTTGAATTTACGGCAGTTATCGTTCGTCATATAAAAAATTACCCTTGTTAAAACATAAAATGTTGCTGGTAAACTACCCCTTTCCCTCAACCGATCTTCACCAACACCAATACGTATTGAGAACTCTACAATACAGGGCTGTATGCAAAACATCATTTGATTCTGTTTGAATTTGCGGTTGTTATCGTTTACTATAGAAAAAAATTACCCTTGATAAAAAACCGTTGAAGGTAAACTACCCCTTTCCCTTAACCGATCTTTACCAAAAACGACAGGTCTTAGGTACTCTACAATTCAGGCCTGTATGCAAACAATTATTTGATTTAGTTTGAATTTGCGGCTGTTATCGTTTGCCATAGAAAACACCCTTGATAAAACATAAAACGTTGCTGGTAAAATACCCTATTCCATTAACCGATCTTCACCAAAAACAATAGGTCTTGAGAACTCTACAATTCAGGGTTGTATGCAAAACATTAGTTGATTCTCTTTTAATTCACGGCAGTTATCGTTCGTCATAGAAAAAATACCTTTGTTAAAACATAAAACGTTGCAGGTAAACTACCCCTTTCCCTTAACCGATCTTCAACAAAATCAACAGACCTTGAGTTCTGTATAATTCAAAAAGGTATGCAGAAGAGTAGTTGATTCTGTTTTAATGTACGGCTGTTATCGTTCTTCAAAAAAAAAAATTACCCTTGATAAAACATAAAATGTTGCTGGTAAACAACCCTATTCCCTTAACCGATCTTCACCAAAACCAACAGGTCTTGAGAACTGTACATTTCACGGCTGTATGCAAAATATTATATGATTCTGTTTGAATTTGCGGCTGTTATCATTTGCCATATAACATACCCTTGATAAAACAAAAAACGTGTCCGGTAAACTACCCGTTTCCCTTAACCGATCTTCACCAAAAACAATAGGTCTTTAGCACTCAACAAAACAGGGCTGTATGCAAAAACGTATTTGATTCTGTTTGAATTTGCGGCTCTTATCGTTTGCCATAGAAAATACCCTTGATAAAACATAAAACGTTGCAGGTAAACTACCCCATTCCCTTAACCGATCTTCACCAACAACAATAGGTATTGAGAACTCTACAATACAGGGCTGTATGCAAAACATCATTTGATTCTGTTTGAATTTGTGGCTGTTATCGTTTACCATAGAAAAATATCGGTATGGAGAACCATACATGACTTCCATATTCTAAGATTTATATTTAAAATCATTTTCAGCCAAACAGCCAGGCTGTGTCTTACCTGCCTTTTTATTGCTGTATTAAATGAAAAATATTATATTACATTAAAATGAAAAAACTATAATTTTATTGCCTGGCAACAAAATTATTTTATTTTTAACAATTACCATTGTTTCAAAAAGTTTAAATAAATTTTCAAGTACTTTACTCTTGTTAAAACGTAAAAGGTTGCTGGTAAACTACCCCTTCCCCTTAACCGATCTTCACCAAAATCGACAGTCATTGAGACCTCTACAATCCAGGGAAGTATGCAAAAAATTATTTGATTCTGTTTGAATTTGCGGCTGTTATCGTTTGCCATAAAAAATACGCTTGATAAAAAAACATTGCAGGTAAACTACCCCTTCCTCTCAACCGATCTTCACCAAAAACAATAGGTCTTGAGAACTCTACATCTTAGGGCAGTATGCAAATAATCTTTTGATTCTGTTTGAATTTGCGGCTGTTATCGTTTGCCATAAGAAATACCCTTGTTAAAACATAAAACGTTACAGGTAAACTACCCCTTTCCCTTAACCGATCTTCACCAAAATCAACAGATCTTGAGAACTCTACACTTCAGGGCTGTATGCGAAACATTATTTGATTCTGTTTGAATTTGCGGCTGTTATCGTTTGCCAAACAAACAAAATTACCCTTGCTAAAAAAAAACCGTTGCAGGTAAACTACCCCTTTCCCTCAACCGATCTTCACCAAAAACAACACGTCGCGAGTACTCTGCAAATCAGGGCTGCATGCAAAAAATTATTTGATTCTGTTTGAATTTGCGGCAGTTATCGTTTGCCATAGAAAAAAAAGTCTACAGACACACAGACAGACAGACACACAGACCGACCGACAGACAGACAGACACGCACACACACACACACACAGACACTTTTCGGAAAACGACTTTTTTTCATGTTTTGAGTGTAGTAGAATCAGAATCTGCAATAATCTCGAACACGATTTTTTTTGCCATCACCATACTTCCATTCCTTAAGGAATATGGAAGTAAAAATTGCCCTTGATAAAAAACCGATGCTGGTAAACTACCCCTTTCTCTTAACCGATCTTCACCAAAAACGATAGATCTTGAGAACTCTACAATTCAGGGACGTATGCAAATAATTATTTGATTCTGTTTGAATTTTCGGCTGTTATCATTTGCCATAGAAAATACGCTTGATAAAAAAACGTTGCAGGTAAACTACCCCTTCCCCTTAACCAATCTTTACCAAAAACAATACGTCTTGAGCATTCTACAAATCAGGGCTGTATGCAAAAAATTATTTGATTTTGTTTGAACTTGCGGCTGTTATCGTTTGCCATAGAAAATACCCTTTTAAAAAAACGTTGTACGTAAACTACCCCTTTCCCTTAACCGATCTTCACCAAAAACAATAGGTCTTGAGAACTCTACAATTTAGGGCTGTATGCAAATAATCTTTTGATTCTGTTTGAATTTGCGGCTGTTATCGTTTGCCATAAGAAATACCCTTGTTAAAACATAAAACGTTACAGGTAAACTACCCCTTTCCCTTAACCGATCTTCACCAAAAACAATAGGTTTTGAGAACTCTATAATCCAGGGCTGTATGCGAAACATTATTTGATTCTGTTTGAATTTGCGGCTGTTATCGTTTGCCAAAAAAAAAAATTTCCCTTGATAAAAAAAAACCGTCGCAGGTAAACTACCCCTTTTAACTACCCGTTTTCCTCAACCGATCTTCACCAAAAACAATAGGTCACGAGTACTCTACAAATCAGGGCTGTACGCAAAAAATTATTTGATTCTGTTTGAATTTGCGGCAGTTATCGTTTGCCATAGAAAAAAAATCTACAGACAGACACATACACAGACACTTTTCGAAAAATGACTTTTTTTCATGTTTTGAGTGTAGTACAATCATATTCTGCAATAATCTCGAACACGATTTTTTTTGCCATCACCATACTTCCATTTCCTTAAGGAACATGGAAGTAAATATCGGTATGGAGAACCATACATGACTTCCATATTCTAAGATTTATATTTAAAATCATTTTCAGCCAAACAGCCAGGGAAGGAATTTTAACAAAAAAATACTTCTTTCTTGCCAATAACGTAGTACACATATAAAAAATATTATCCCCTCCCCCTTCAACTATAATTTTGATTTATAGAAAATTACCCCCCGCCCCTTCAACTAGCCTCTTCATTTATAGATATTTCATCTACGTTTCTACAGTGGATTATTAAGATCTTATCAGGATACTTTATCAAAATTAAGTACTTTACTCATGTTACAACAAAAAATGTTTCTGGTAAACTGCCCTTTCCCCGTAACCGATCTTCACCAAAATCAACAGACATTGAGTTCTCTATAGCTCAGGCACATATGTAAAAAATTATTTGATTCTGTTTGAATTTACGGCAGTTATGGTTCGTCATATAAAAAATTACCCATGTTAAAACATAAAACATGAGATTTATAAAACATATCTAAGATTTATATTTAAAATCATTTTTGAAATAAAATATTTTCATAGAACCTACTAACGCTGGGGAAATCAGAGCCAATCAAGAGCCAATCATTGGGGGGGTAGCCAATCAGAGTTGGGCCTACCTGTCACTCTGCTGAATTTGGTGGAAAGCCCTGTCACTGTCGTCAAAGTATCAGCCTTGACAGGGTCCTCTTTTTCTGCAAAATGGGAGAGGAGGCTTGAGATGGAGTGAGTGACATGGTCCCCACCTCAATGAAGAACCCATTGTTTTATAAAAATATATTTAAATTTTGAAAACTGAAAATTCTTTTCTTGTTGTAAATATTTATATTTTATAATCAAAATGACTTTGTCAAAAAACAAACATTATTTTTTTATAATAAGTACTTACATATGTTTCTTAATAGCTTACTTTTTCTTCAATGTTGATGATCATTTCCAAACATTCTGACAAAATTGTATCTACAGAACAGTTAACATTCCCCAGGTTTCCATTTCTGCTAATTTCTCATTACGCCTTCCACTGACGTATTATTAACCATTTCATAAACTATCGTATAATCTTTTCAGATTGCCTGGCAACAAAATTATTTTATTTTCAACAATTACCATTGTTTGAAAAAGTTTAAATGAATTTTCAAGTACTTTACTCTTGTTAAAACGTAAAAGGTTGCAGGTAATCTACCCCTTTCCCTTAACTGATCTTCTCCAAAATCTACAGGCCTTGAGTCCTTTACAATTCACTGACGTATGCAAGAAATTATTTGATTCTGTTTGAATTTGCGGCAGTTATCGTTTGCCATAGAAAATACGCTTGATAAAAAAGGTTGCAGGTAAACTACCCCTTCCCCTCAACCGATCTTCACCAAAAACAATAAGTCTTGAGTACTCTACAAATCAGGGCTGTATGCAGAAAATTATTTGATTCTGTTTGAATTTGCGGCTGTTATCGTTTGCCATAGAAAATACCCTTGTTAAAAAACGTTGTAGGTAAACTACCCCTTTCCCTTAACCGATCTTCACCAAAAAAATAGGTCTTGATAGCTCTACAATTTAGGGCTGTATGCAAATAATCTTTTGATTCTGTTTGAATCTGCGGCTGTTACCGTTTGCCATAAGAAATACCCTTGTTGAAACATAAAACGTTACCGGTAAACTACCCCCTTCCCTTAACCGATCTTTACCAAAATCAACAGATCTTGAGAACCCCAGAATTCAGGGCTGTATGCGAAACATTATTTGATTCTGTTTGAATTTGCGGCTGTTATCGTTTGCCAAACAAACAAAATTACCCTTGATAAAAAAAAACCGCTGCAGGTAAACTACCCCCTTCCCTCAACCGATCTTCACCAAAAACAATAGGTCGCGAGTACTCTACAAATCAGGGCTGCATGCAAAACATTATTTGATTCTGTTTTAATTTGCGGCTGTTATCGTTTGCCATAAAAAAAATCTACAGACACACAGATAGACAAACAGACAGACAGACACACACACAGACACTTTTCGGAAAACGACTTTTTTCATGTTTTGAGTGTAGTAGAATCAGAATCTGCAATAATCTCGAACACGATTTTTTTTGCCATCACCATACTTCCATTCCTTAAGGAATATGGAAGTAAAATTACCCTTGATAAAAAACCGTTGCAGGTAAACTACCCCTTTCCCTTAACCGATCTTCACCAAAAACGACATGTCTTGAGAACTCTACAATTTAGGGTTGTATGCAAAATATTATATGATTTTGTTTGAATTTGCGGCTGTTATCGTTTGCCATAAAAAATACCCTTGATAAAACAAAAAACGTGGCAGGTACTATCCCTTTCCCTTAAACGATCTTCACCAAAAACAATAGGTCTTTAGTACTCAAGAAATCAGGGCTTTATGCAAAAACGTATTTGATTCTGTTTGAATTTGCGGCTCTTATCGTTTGCCATAGAAAATACCCTAAAAAACATAAAACGTTGCAGGTAAACTACCCCTTTCCCTTAACCGATCTTCACCAAAAACAAAAGGTCTTGAGAACTCTACAATTTAGGGCAGTATGCAAAACATTATTTGTTTATGTTTGAATTTGCGGCTGTTATCGTTTGCCATAGTAAATACCATTGTTAAAACATAAAATGGTACAGGTAAACTACCCCTTTCCCTTAACCGATCTTTACCAAAATCAACAGATCGTGAGAACTCTACAATTCAGGGCTGTATGCGAAACATTATTTGATTCTGTTTAAATTTGCGGCTGTTATCGTTTGCCAAACAAACAAAATTACCCTTGATAAAAAAAAACCGTTGCAGGTAAACTACCCCTTTCCCTCAACCGATCTTCACTAAAAACAATGGGTCGCGAGTACTCTACAAATCAGAGCTGTATGCAAAACATTATTTGATTCTGTTTGAATTTGCGGCTGTTATCGTTTGCCATAGAAAAAAAATCTACAGACACACACACACACACAGACAGACAGACAGACAGACACACAGACACTTTTCGGAAAACGACTTTTTTTCATGTTTTGAGTGTAGTACAATCAGAATCTGCAATAATCTCGAACACGATTTTTTTTGCCATCACCATACTTCCATTCCTTAAGGAATATGGAAGTAAAAAGACCAAAAAATTTTTTTTATCAAAACTTTTTTGTGTTAACCGATATTTTGCAGATAAAACTTTCGTGTTAACTGTATAAACTGTAATTGTAAAATAAAAATAACGATCGGGACCTGAGCCATATTTTGTGGTATCCGATATTTCGTGTTAAACATTTTCCACTGTATATTTAAACACTATTGTTTCTTCTAGTTGTAGGAGTGTGTTGTACATTACTGAATTGGGGATATGGTTTGTGTTACGTTTGTAGATTGTACATTTCAATCTTTACGTTATACAACAAACACAAATTTCTCGAAAACACAAAAGAAATTTATGTTTGGATTTACATTATAAAGTTCATTAGTAGGTTACATAGAGTACAGGGGAAGTGGCTATTTGAGGAACTTAAACACATAAGGTATTATAGATATCAGAGACTATTTTCAGTAACCTAACGGATGGTAAAACAAAAAAAATATCCAAAGGATAATTGGCTGGATACATGGTGACGATTTCAGGCGAAGATGACAGTCATTTGTAGGGAAAGGCCGGAATCCTCATACGATTTTAATGGCATACAAGTATTACCTATCCATGTATTACTAAATATTTCAGTAAAAGTTGGAACTTGATAATATGTTTCAAAGCCATTTGCAAAACATTGTGTCTGCATGATAGAAAACATGATAGACATCATTACTTCTATTATCAAGTGTCGACTTTGGGGATAAGGCAAGTAAAACATAGTCAAAGAAACTAATAACATAAAAAAATTTTAAGCGTAGGAGTGAAATTATTTAAACGATCAAAGTTTAAGAATTACAAGGAAGGAAGTGATGTAATTCTATGTGAGTATATGACGTTTAAGTGCCAAGCAGGACCTACGTTCTTCCTGGAACTAAGTTATTCGTTGCCGCTTCATAATACTACGGTAATCACCAATTCATGAACATGTTTAGTATCCGTGTTATACACAACACATTTCTTATCATTGTGCACAATGCTCTCATTATTATTATGATTTTAATAAACTGAAATTTGGTTTAATTTTCTTTCCTTCTTCTCGTATAATCTAGACGATTATTGTGCCATTTATTTTTTGCTCGGAGTTTAGTAAAAATTTCTACGTTTTCTCTAATAAATGGTACTTTTCAACATAAAAATTGTTTAATAAAGTAACTAAATTTGTCTTTAATTTGGTGCGATCATATAATCATATACGCAAGTTTTTAATAATACGTTTCTTAGGGAATCATATGTAATCGAATATAGTAAGCGAATACAGACATTTTAACAATGCTTTCTGTGTGTGTGTGTGTGTTCACAGTATCACACTAAATGACATTATGTTTAAAAGAATTTGTGTATCAACTCATGAAGTGAAAACAATTTTTAAGATTTGTAACACAATCAAGGAATAAACACACAATTTATATCAATTAATACTAGTTCATTGCATCTGGGTCGGATTCAGCTAATATTCCGGTTTAATAAAATATTTCTGATCTGATAAACGAAAAATATTTTGTAAAGAAAAATTAATGTTACTGTTCATTTTGCTGTAGTTTAGCGCAAAAATACAAGTTAGTTACTTTGTGCACAATATACGAATAACCTTCCCATTATTAACATTACGAGGATAGTTTAAAACGTTCTCAGCCTGACTCAAGGATACCACTGGGAGTATCAACTGGCTATGGTCGTTTTTAAGTTCAATCCGGTACATGCATACCATAACTTTTAACAATGGAACATTTAATAATTTTCAATTAGAACAATAAATATTTTTATGTTGTAAATGACGTTAAAACTTGTCTTTGAAAGTATAGTTGAACAGTTATTACAAATTGAAAACAGTAAAAACATTTAAAAAATAAAGAATCAACGAAATGAATTGCCTGTAGTTGGATACTTTTACAACCGGCGCTTACAACAATCATTCATGCGTATCTAATAATCACCAGTTTGAAATTTGCAGCAAAAATAATTGTATTTTTGTAAATAATTTCTTAATACTGTAGCGTTTCGTTTTAAATTATGACAGGCAACTGTAACGGCCTTAACGGATTCTGTAGGACAATGAAAAGTGTTAATATATTCATAAATAAATAGACAAAAGTTTTGGATATACACAAGCTAACAGTTGATTCTTGAATTATTTTCTGAGTATCTATAGACCTGTGGTAAATCTAGTTTGGAAATATACCTCGATGTTAACATAAACAAAGTGGAAGTAACTATCTTTAATCAGCCTTCCAGAACTTTTTCATATGAGATGACAAATTTCAAAACAAGATGACACTTAATTACAGCAACAAAACATAATGGATATATCGAAACCAAACACTACAAAATTAGGTCAAAAATAAAAACTAGATTAGCTTCTACAAAAACAAATGTTTATCCACTAGAAATGTTGTGATGTCCCTCCTAATCTGCTGACACGTTTATATTCACTTTAAACTTTTTTATCAGCGATAGTTCAAACTATGTGCAATTGCGAAACTGAGAAAGTAAAAATTTTAAAAATATGACATTAAAAGAAGAATGTTGAAAAATTATATTAGCTCACACAGTTAGTAATTTACGTTAACAACAGTGATACATAATAATTCTAGAGTATTAAAATAATAAAATAATCAACACAATCATGTCTGAACTCCTCTTAGTACTTAAGAAATTCTAATTAAATTAAATTACCTAATAAATAAAGTAGAAGACAAAGAATAACAGCCTGATAAAATCTTACGTCACTGGTATGCTGTCATATCACTATCTTGTTTCAAAAAAAGGAAAAAAGTTATTGTTAATAATTTTTGAGTACAACGTTTAGCGGAAGATAAAGACCAGCGTTCTGTTCTTTAGGTCAGGTTTGGTAATCTACTGCTTCTGGGTATCCCAGCTAACTCTATACGTAACGTAAATTAACCATGTTTACAGTTATAAATGTCAGAAACCATATATCATGAAAAATTCTATTCAGTCGTCATGTCCATCTAAAACTTTATTGAATATGTACATTCTAATTTGGTTACGTTTTTTAAATACATTGTGTTTAATTTTCTCCTTTCGGGCTGTAAGACTAAAATAATATAATCCATTGCCCCTTTACGAAAACTTTTGCCTATCATTACCGTTGTGTCATTTGCCTTTAGATACCGGCTGGTTTATACGTGGTCAAACTTTGAACCTTGTAAACTCTGTAATCTAAATACCGCATTGCGCCACGTGCAGATGACGTCACGTTTTTATCTGCTAACTACAGCCGGTCTCCAGTTACTGACTGTAGCGAAAATTACTTTTTTATACTCTAGACTCCGAGCTCATCACTCGTAACATTTCCAGCCGCGGCTACTGGGTTTCATTATTTAAATTATTTACTATGTGCAACATGCACTGATTCTACTTGGGCGATTCCTGCCTTATTAATAACGATTATGTCTTTCGACCTTTATTTCTAATTCAATTAGCGGGCATCATGCCGCGTTAACTTCTGCACGTGTCAGCAATCGCATCATCAAAATTTCAATAAACTATCATTATATGAAAAACATACAGTCCACGTTAAACTTCTTTCTAACCAGCCATTTCCAATTAGCGTTTCTAGGAACAACTCAAGAGCATTCAAGAGCTTCCAGACGCAACATTTTTTGGTCCTCCGGGCCGGATTTTATTTTGGCCTTACGGGCAACATTTTGGTCCACCACTATTTCAAAATATTTCATTTAATGGGCACAAACAGCCTGTGGCCCAAACAATCTTCAAACTTAAATACTTTCACATTGAGATTGCTGGCCGTGGCATGCCTTTGTTGCCACAAAGACAACCTTCAGGAGTGACACACAAGATCCAACAGAGCGTCAAATCTGACACGACAAGGAACTACAAGATAGTTATTCGACGGCAGCAAATTCCACAACGATAAAATTACGCTGAGATACAACATCAAGCTTCATCCAACCAGCACAAACAGGCGGTGTGCCAACTTCAAGGGATTGCCGGACGGGATCAGCACGGAACCAACAGGACCGAAGCAGTTTTGAACACGCCAGGATTCCAGGTGATTATAAACTTTCATTTTTCTTTACAATTGTTCATATATGATACATGAATACAACAAGCTGAATAATACTTCACATTTAATATGGTATTATTGATGCTTTTACATAAACAGATATTATTATAATGTGAGCACAAACTTTCATCTTAACTAGATTTTTATATGTACATTTGTGCATAAATTTCTATTTGCATAACTGCTCAATAACTCATTAGAAGTTCAAGTGTCGAGATAAGGCTATGTGTATATTATTATTTAAATAATTCATACTTTCAATAACGCTCATGGCTGTTCTTTAAAAGAGATAAGAAGTACATATTATAGTAAGTAATGTGTTAAGCTGTATGACAATCACTAGCTCCCGCATTATATCATATTTTATCAAGATATTCAAAATTACAGCAACTGATCAACCTGCTCTACGCTTAAATTCTTTTTAAATTACATTTTGAATTGCAATCGTGGCTGATGTGAAGGCGTTGATAAAGAAACGGGGCACGATTAAAGCATCTATATCCCGTGTGAACACTTTCGCGGATAATTTCGATCCAGGCACACGCGATCATCACGCACTAAAAATAAGCTTCGCCATTTAATGGAATTGTCTACTAAATATGATGATATTCAGACTCAAATTGAGTCTGATGACGCTGATTTCGAATTAGCCAGTGACAGAGTCCAAACTGAGGATGATCTTTGCAATATCGAATGCAAGTTGCAACACTTGTTAGAGCAAGTAGGGCAGGTGAACCAAAAACCGCTGGTTAATACCGGAATTACGCCTATTAAAACCTCCCCTATACAGTTGGAACCGATTAAATTGCCTCGCTTTTCAGGTAGCATTGTTGATTGGCAACTCTATTACAACATATTTCTTGATTTAATACACGTCAGAACCGACCTGACGGATATTCAAAAGTTACACTACTTGCACCCTTCATTAAGTGACGAGGCACTAAATGTGATAAAATCGCTTCCAATTACCGATGAAAATTATGCGGTAGCTCTTGATTTATGAAGAAGTAGGTATGACAGTAAGTTAATTGTCTCAGCCCATTATGTAGGGAATGTCTTGGGTGTGAAATCGGTTCAACAAGAGTCCAGGATTAGTATTTCCAGATTTATTGACGAGATAACCGCTAATATCAAGGCGTTAAACTCCTTAAATCTACCCGTAAATACATTCGTAATTATTCTCATTCATTACTTGGCCCAAAAACTCGATAATTACACGCTTCGTCTTTGGAAAGAAAGCTTGTCGGAAGAACGATTTCCGAACTTTAGTAATTTCATAAAATTTATAAATACCCGTAGACAGTTATTGCAAAACCTGGACAGCGCGACCGCTTCAACAAGCAAGATAAACGTTGGCGATAAGACTCACTATCGCAAGGCAATTGAAACGGTAAATGTTTCCAAATCAACATTCCATACCCATGTCGGAAATAATATATGTCAGCTGTGCAAGGGTAAACACCGACTTACTGAGTGTTCACAATTTATAACGATTACTCCACTGGAGAGAAAAAATATTATAGATAAAAATAAACTTTACCTAAATTGCATTCGCCCAGGCCACGATAGTGCTCACTGTCCCTCTAAATTTTCTTGCAGAACGTGTGCGAAACGCCATCACACAATAATCCATACGCCTAACAAAAACGAGTCGTCCAGTAACAACCAGTGTTCGTTAAAATTGCAAACAAATAAGTCCATATTATTATCTACAGCAGTCTGCATGACAACTGATCATGCAGGTAGAAAGCACCCGGTTAGGATTTTATTAGACTGTGCTTCGCAGGCTAACTTCTGTACTATGGGTTTCGCACGTCGCATGGCTCTGAAACTGATTAAATCTCAATTGGCCAAAACGGGTATAAACAATTCATTGTCCCAAGCTGACTTCAGTACCAGAGTAAGGTTACATTCACACTATAAACATTTTAGTTTAAACATACATTGCGCTGTGCTTCCCAGCATCACTAATAATCTACCGGCGGAATCATTTGATGTCGCATCTTTAAATTTACCAAAGGGCATATTCTTAGCCGACCCACAACTCAACTTCTCGTCGCAAGTCGATTTATTGCTCGGTGCTCAGTACTACTTGCAATTAATTGAACCTATCAAATTCATCCGTAACCCACATTTCCCCATAAATTCAGGAGACAAAACTGGGATTCATTCTCACAGGTAACTTGCCGTTTAATGTCGACATGACGAAACCGGTTTCATCATTTATGGTATGTGAAAATGATAGTGCCATTTCCTCTCAACTAAAGGAATTTTGGAAGTTGGAGGAAGTTTCTATTCGTGATCCCTCCGCTGAGGACTCGGAATGCGAGAATCATTTTGTGTCCAATACTGCCCGTAATGAGGATGGCAGATTTGTGGTATCCCTGCCTCGCAGGTCAGACAAGACTCATTTGGGCGATTCTCTTCACGGAGCTATCCGCAGGTTTCAGTCATTGGAACTTAAATTCAAGCAGAACCCTGCCCTTCACAAAGATTATAGCGCGTTCATGCATGAATATGTAAATCTTGGTCACATGTCTTTTACTTAATGCGTACAATTTGTCGCTTGACAAGTCAGGCACCTTTTATTTGTCGCACCACTCAGTCTTTAAAGGTTCCAGCATAACTACCAAGTTGCGAGTTGTTTTCGACGGCTCCGCTAAAACGACAAATAATTTGTCCTTGAACGATACCCTGATGGTCGGTCCCACGGTCCAGCAGGATCTGTTCTCTATTATGGCTCGATTTCGAACTCACCGATACGTCCTCATCTCAAACATTGTAAAGATGTATCGGGAAATTTTAGTTAATCCTAAGGATTCCAATTTGCAGCGTATTGTTTGGCGTGACGCCCCCCATAAGGAACTCCAACATTACGCCTTGAGGACAGTCACGTATGGGACTGCAAGTGCCTCATTTCTTGCTACAAGATGTCTGGCTTAAATAGCCCAAGAAAATAAAACTAAATACCCTATAGCTTGCTCAGCAATAGCCAATGATTTTTATGTGGACGATCTCATGACGGGCTCAGATAACCCGAATGTTCTATCTAGAATGAAATCTGACATCATAAATTTACTAAGCCGATACGGTTTTACCTTACACAAATGGTTTCGAATAATCAGACCATTATAGCCTCTCGCGCTCACGTTTCCCATGACGTTAGCAAAAACCAAAATGTGCGTACGTTGGGCATTCAATGAAACGTCAACGAAGACAGTTTTTTGTATTCCGTCCAGAGGAATGTCAATGCAGCGGCGGTCAACAAGAGAAATGTGTTATCGGTCATCGCAGGAATTTACGGCCCTTTGGGCCTCGTTGGCCCTATTACATTTTGAATTAGCTAAAATTTGAATTATTGACCGATCCTCACTAACCATCCACTAAAACATTCATTGATTGACGGTCACTAAAACTTAAGGAGTAAATTTTATGAATTTTATATTTATGACTTGTAACAAACGTTTTTAATTACTTCATTAAAATGTTTGTGAGCTACCGTTAAGAGAAATGGGTATAAGCAAATAAAATATGATATCTAGCCTGCCTGGGGAGAAAACACTAAGAAACACACAACTACAAGTGTGAAATCTTCGTAACGTGCAAGTCGTGATATTGGATTTGTAACGTATAAATTAACAAACAGACAAAGGAAGTAAGTAGCTATGTACAAAGTTATAATAGGAAAAGTGTATGAGGAAGTGACGCAACTAGTATGTGATAGTTTACTGATTCTAAGAATGAATTATATATGATTAAAATTAAACTCATAGCTTTATAATTAGCACAAACTTTAGTATTAAATTTTTATAGCTATGATAAGTAAGGGAAGTTTTTATTAGAGATTTTCTGACTCTGTTTGGGTATTGTGCGGAGGAATATTCTCGCGCGAACCGTACGTGTGCCTATGAAAGCATTCTTGTTTGAGAATGTAAAAACAGTTTTACCTACTTAATAAATGTATTAAAATTTAATATACGTAGAAAATGTTGAGGGAAAATAACAACTAGGAAACCAATTCTTACAAGAAACAAATATTTTCATATAAATTTCGTCATCATACTTACAACAGATCAATCCTTCAACACGCTGAAAGAAAAAGGAGTAGCAGTAAATGAAGTGTTCTTGCAAAAGCATAACTATAAACATTATAATATTTGATAACGCACGTAGTGTGAGGTGCATTATGATAACTTCATTCTCCTTCGTTACCATAGCGGTCACGAGCACCATTTCGCTAACTAAATGAAATTCATAGCATTCGGCGAAGATAATTCAGGTTAAAAGTATGCATAAGTAAAATATTATTACACTTTCAAGCGTGGACACGACAAAACAAAATTTTAATTTAACTTAGTTTGTTGTTACATACAGTTAAGCTGAAGCTCGCTGCGAAGCTTGATCGCAATAAAATTAGGAATACAAACAAATGCACAATGCTTTCCTTTGTAAGGGAGGGCGTTAAGTCAAATTAAACGTAGATAAAACTAATACTCCGTGTACTTTGAGTATATTTTATGCATATGATTTACAGAATTTTGCTGTGATGTTTAGAACACTTTTGTAAACATTATTACACTGACTGGAGTACTACAACGACTGCCGTATGGGAGTATTCATTATAAAAATTTCGTTTTTTGTTAACAACAATTTTAACATTGAAAATGTATATAAGGACGTGTCGCACATTTGCGGCAGATCGCTGGTGCGTGATCGAAAATGGGAACCGGTGAGTTTCCATAGAAACTATTTCTTTGTTGTCAATAACGTAGTACACATATAAAACTTCTCTTATGAATGCGACTACATTTAACTTATAATCTGTACATTGGTAAATGAAGAATGAATTCATTGATTGGTGAATGAAGAATGAATTCATAGATTGGTGAATGAAGAATGAATTCATTGATTGGTGAATGAACATAAATATATATATTTCTTAGATTTATTGAAGCATTTTCAATGCCCTTCTCTGTGCATTGCATTTGTGCAATGCCTGTAAATTTTTTTACATATTCGTTAATTTTATAATACGCTGTAAGTGTTTAACATTGCCTGGTTCAAATTCTATCAAAATTATAAATTACGATTACTATCACATAAGTTTCTAATATTGATAATTTACTAATTCTAAGAATATGAATTAGATATGTTTAAAATTAAACACATGGCTTTATAATTAGCAAACATTTTAGTATTACATTTTTGTAACTATGGTAAATAAGGAAAGTTTTTATTATAAATGCTCTGACTCTCTCCAGGCATTTTGCGGTGGGATATTCTTGCGCGAACAGTACGTGTGTCTATCAAAGCATTCTTGTTTCTGAATGTAAAAACAGTTTTACCTACTTGATAAATTTATTAAAATTTAGTATACATAGAAAATTCTGAATGGAATAACAACTAGCAAACCAATTCTTACAAAGAGTAAACATTTCCACATAAATTTAGTTCTATTTTTTCAGATTTTCCTCTCTCCAGTTGCATTTTTAAACGTCAGACAGCTGTCACACAGACGTATTATCATCTGCCGTTGACTACACATCTCAACTCACTGCACTGACGAATGTCACTTTACGTATTTAACGCGTAAACTTAACATGCTTGCAATAATACCCTCCCACAACACTGCGTGATAAATTTTTTCTAACTTACTCGTACATTACGTTTATATTACATGTTATCTATTCATTTATACATTTTTTGTATAATGAAACTATTCTTTCAAAACGTTGAAAGGGAAACTAGCAAAACTTTCCAAGGAAGACTACGTGTCTTTTTTTGTACTTGGTATCTGGAGAATGGTATCATATGTATTATAAAGCAATAAATAAAGCGTACGAAAGTTTAGTGGCTAAAATGCATTAAATGAATCATTATGACGTAATGATTCTCAAGAAAATAAACACACAAGTTATGGTCTACTAGGTGCACACACTGATAGACTAAAGCCATCTTCTTTGCCATCTGAACAGATTATTAATAGTAAGTAATCTTGAAGATTTGTTTTATTACCAGGAAACTCGTTCAGGCATCATCCTAAAAAATAGCGTTGTTGTTTCTTCTCGGCCATACCTATTGTCCCTCAAGCACGAGACTCTTAGAAACCTTCAGTTTCGATGAAACATCTTCTTAATATGGGTGTCACCTTCAAAGACGACCGCGTTTGATCATACACGGTAGTCACCTATTCCTCTTGGATGTAAGAAGATGTAGTTACTAAACCATCTTCTCATTCGTAGCAATTCGATGAACAAACTAGTAAAATCTTGTTAGGACCGCGTCGGGCTGTTGTACTAGACCGATTTTTTGTAAGTGTGTCAAGGGGTTCAGGACCCTTTAGAAATTCACTGGTACATTAAAACACGACCACGAACGTGTAAGGGTAGACTAGGAGTGAATACTTTATATGAAATAGGGAAACAACTGCCCTTAGAAAGGACAGTGTATATACCAAATTTGTAGTAACAACGCAGCTTTTCTCATAACTTTATTATTATATTATTTATTCTGTACACACTTGTATGCTCGATCCTAAACATTATTATGTTTTTCCAGATGAAAGCGCGACACGTAACAGTATCTTCCCTCTCATCGAAGAGAAACTGTTTCTTTCTGTGTCATTCTGAATTATTTGCGTGCGCCACGCTAAGTTTATACTTACCTATTGGTGTGAATGGCTTCTAATAACAAATCACAACAACGCTATTACCGTAATTTGCTAGTGATTAAAGTATCAGTGGTAATGGCTAAATTGTTAAGGCGTCCGTTTCTAAAATGTCCTCTTTACTTTTCCCAGATAACGTAGCAGCAAGTTAACCATTATGTACAACTCTGTACATTTTCTGAAATTGTTTCGCCTGTTAAAACATATAAACAAAAGATGTAAAGGTTTGTCATCACACTGCCAAACTCACTAGAGTTTTCAGTGTTAACGTTATGATAAAATATTTTCTGACATTGGTGAAACGATATTAACAAATAAAAAAGAACAGTTCTGTTTACGCATCCCCAGTCCCATCGGTTTCCTTGAATAAAATATCTTGGAGGCTTTATAAGCCATCTCTAATAGCTATGACGCCCTTAAACTTTATATTTTAATCTGTGCACGAGAATGATATTTCATTCTTCTGTTAAAAGCAAATTTTGGTAACAAGATAACTGCAAGAATATAATTCACAAAAATCAGTATGGAGAACCAACCATATATGACTTCCATGTTTAAAACATAAGATTTAATTTTAAAATAATTTACTTGAATTCGGTTCGGCAACTTCTAAAAAAATATCACCCACCCTCAAACTAATTTCACTATTTATAGATATTTTTGTTATTATGGAGTAGTCGTTTAATATAATGTTATTTTCAGTCACTTTATCCATAAAAATTAGGTAGGCTTACTTTATTCTTATAAAGAAACCGAACTACCCAGATAATCATCCCTCCTCCGAAGTCATTCATGGACCCTGAGCATCTTGCAGAGGGTTCATTCTCTAAAGACGAAAAGTCTGTCTATGAACCGTTCCTCTGTAAACACGTGCAGTTACACTGCCCAGCAATCCACAGGAAGCAAATCGCTATCCACGCTGGACACTTTTTCGGCTTGCACGCGTTGTGTTGGTGTGGGTTTCGACACTTTCCATTCAAAAAGGGTGCAAATGTAAAAAAATAAACATGAGTAAGGCCAGAAATAACGTGAATTGTGTGTGTGTGTGTGTGTGTGTGTCTTGGCTGCCTTTTTATTGCGGTAATCATAATAATAAAATGTAAACGTAAACATTACATAATTGAGATATGCTTGCCTGCCACGAACGATATAGTCTATTTTCTCTGATACATGATTTAAATTAAAATGAAAAATTATAGAATTTTGTTAAAGTTAAATGAAATGTTTCCATAGAAACTACTTTTTTGTTGTCAATAATGTAGTACACATAAAAAACTTATAAACATTTACTTACTCCATCATCAGTAACAATTTTAGTTTATAAAAAAAATTACCCCCTCCCCCTTCAACTACCCTTTTCATTTATAGATATTTCATCTACCTTTCTACAGTGGATTATTATGACCTTCTTTTCAGGATACTTTATTTATCAAAATTAAGCAATTTACTCTTGTTAAAACGTAAAACGTTGCAGGTAAACTATCCCTTTCCCTTAACCGATCTTCACCAAAAACAATAGGCCTTGGCTCCTCTACATGGCTGTATTCAAAAAATATTTGATTCTGTTTTCATTTGCGGCTGTTATCGTTTGCCATATACAAATTTCTACACACAGACACACACACACTTTTCGAAAAATGACATTTTTTCATGTTTTGATGGTAGTACAATCAGAATCTGCCGTTATCTCGAACACGATTTTTTCGGCATGACCATACTTCCATTTCCTTATGGAATATGGAAATAAAAAGAGTCAGCATACCACTAATAAAAAGTAATTTTAAGTGTATTCGGTGATATTTACTCCGATGTGTTGGTTGAAATAATTGTGTATAGAATGAATAACATGTTGCTGGAGCCAATGTGTAGAAAACATGACAGCTCTGTTTGTAGAAACCAGGATGCTATAACTTATAATCTGCAATAGCTCTTTGTACAACACACAAAGGCGGAACTAGATTAAACCCTTGACAATATAGTCCTTGGTAATTAGAAGCAAGAGCACTAACATCTATACCAGTCGAAATGTCTTTCCTACAAAGGTTATTGTTTAAAACTATTAGATATAACATACAGTTCAATAATTTTTATAACTGCTGGTTAACAAGGAGTAGGTGTAGCATTTTCTAAAAGCATGTACTTTAGAAACTTCTAATCAACATCGAGTTTGAATTTTTCTGTAGAGTTGTGGTCACTTAAACGTTGGTAATTCTATAAGTACAGTTAATCTTATGTAAACTGTTTCTTATATAGTTTCCAATAAGAAATACTATGTAGGAAAGGCTAAAGAAGAGGACTCCATCCAAGACAAGTTGAAACAAGGTGAGAATCCAGCTAGGATTCTGTGTGCTAATCCGTATCCACCAGGTTTGGTAACTGATGTACAGTTAATCATAATTAACTGTGATGTATAATGGTTAGCATAGTTGTCTTGCAGTTAGATTTATTAGATAACTCACTAATAAATCAACGTCTTTGTCGAAGTGATATCGTATGCACAATTAAATGATTGCCAAATGTAAGTAAATCTTTGTGATGTCTAGAAAAGAACACAAATGACAGGAAAGCACAATATCGTTTCTATGGTAACACCGGAGTTCATGGTAGTACATGGTTCAGGGTAGGTGAACATGTTATTATCAAAATTAAAGTTGAGTTAAAAGTTGAACACAGTGTTTTGACATATTCAATTTGACGACTAGAAGAAATTAATTATCTTTAACACAGCCTTCGTCTCAATGACGTTCTCCACCTTAACCTTGCATTGAAGTGTATTGTTACAGAATTAAATTCCCTCACATGAAACGTTAGTAACAAGTTATTATCATAGTTATGAGTTAACTACTTACCATAATTTGGAGTAAAAGCTAAATAAAAAACTTGTATTTGCAATATTTACTTAGTTTTTCTGTTTCTTCTTCGTGTATCAACAGTCATTAAAGTGTGCCTGTGTATGTTACTACACCTGTATCTTTCACCATTGTCAATTTCCTGCTTTAAATAAGTATTGCTACGACGGTCTACTTGATCGTCGTAGGTACAGTTGAAACAAAATACAGACACCAATTAAGTCACCAATTACTAGCTTTAATTTTCACAGTTAAACAGTTCGTAATTAACAACACAGTCTCTTATAACAAATTTTAAAAAATGTTCACAGGCAAATAAATGTCAACTAATATTAAAACACAATTGTATTGCAATATACCGTCCGATTATAAAACACAACAGTTAACTAATAACCACTTGAACGCTCACAATAATATCACCAGATAATTACTTGTAATCGCCCAACAATAAACTCGGGCCGCACTGTAAATATATCGTGACTAATACTGAAAACTAAGGCCTCTGCCGCCATGTGTTTATACCTCCGCTCACAGACCAGAACGTTCCAAACTACGTCTTAGCGTCAGTGTTAACCACGTTATTAATTGCGGCCTTGACACAGTCCGCGCGGCTGGCGGCTTCGAGAAAACTCTCGCGAATGCGTCTGGTGTCACGTAAGCCACACACATTAGAGCGAGATTCTTCTGGCACATTCGACAAACACGTAGATTGTTCTGTGATGTCGTAACACTTCTCCCTACTTAAGCCTGTTCGTCCCGAACTGGCAAACTGTCTCTGAAGTAGTATTTAGGCAGGCGATCTAGGTGGGGGACATTTTCGCTGTCCTTCCTGTTGAATCCGATAAACAACATCGTCGATTAATTTTTTCACAGTGTAGGGTCCTTCCCAGTTAGACTGAAGCTTAGGTGAGCGACCAAGACGGCGCTTTGCGTTGAACAACCAGACCTGATCTCCTTCTTGGAAACCCACACTATTGCTGCGAATGTCATACTGAGTTTTCATTTTATCACTCGCAATCTTCAGCCGTCCTCTTATCAAGCGTTTAATTTCTCGCAATTGGTTTTCTAATTGGGAGGAATAGTTCTGTGGCTCATGGGACTGAGTCTCAGGTGATCCAAACATTAAGTCCCCAGGAAGACGAATCTCCCGCCCAACCACTAGTTTTGCTGGAATCACTCCCGTTGCGTCATGTACTGATGACCTAAACACCACTGGCTGATCCAAGTTTGTTTGGTTCTCGTCAACCATCTCTTGCGTAACCTCATCTTCAGCCACTTTGCCTTCGGGCGCTTCTATCAGCTCAGGAACAAGCAAGAGTTTTGTCTCGACACCCATAGTTGGCTTTCAAATCACTTCTTTTGTTGTTATACTTAATTGTATTTCCTCTGCTAGTTCTTCCTCCATTTCCGCTTGCAATATGGTGGGTTCCTCTTGACCAGACCTGTTGAATTTTTCTTCGACTAATGCCACTCGCTTAATCTAATAGTTGGTAGACCCTGTCATTTTAGCCATGCAAAACTTTATCTTCTCTTGGTCAACCTTCAGGACATTCTCTCTTAAGTCCACAACGAATCCGTTGGCATTCATAATGTCCGTGCCAAGAATCACTTTGTCGGCAATGTCTACAACGAGCATTTGGTGGCTAAACTCGAGAAGACCCAGGCGTACACGTACGTCTATATTTCCTAGCACCTTGACGGGGTTTCCAGTCACAGTCTGTATTGTACAAGAGCTAATTAGAGGCTGGGGGCTTCTGACAAAGTCAGGGCGCACAATGGACACTGTTGCGCCCGTGTCAACTGTAAATGATGTTGGTTTACCTTCCGCAAATCCATTAACAATCCAGTTTCCACTCGTCTTATGAAGCGTGGAAACTGTGTGCTGTTCTGGGGCTTTACTTCTCCAATTACTGCGATCACTCACTTCTCTCGGTATCTTCTTCTCCCAACAGTCTACCTGTAGATGACTACGTTTTCCACATTTAAACATTTCGGTCTTCTATCTTTTTCAAATCGTTCCAACTCTCTTGAACTTTTGAATTGTTTGTCCGACAACATTGTTTTTCTGCACCCATCGTAACGGCAATGTGATACAGGGATCTTCTGACTGCAATGTGATGGCACAAACCCATTAATGTAGCGGGACGCTGACTTGGCAGCTTCAAACTCTAAGGCGTGAACAAGAGTTTCTGAGCTATTTCGGTGCCTTGCCATTCGTAAATCTTTCTGAATTTCAAAATCTCCGATGCCATCAATAAATATCTGCACCGCCTTATTCGCAAATCTTCTGGTGCTTCAGGATATGCTAATCTAATCAGTCTGTCGATACTTGCTTCAAACTCTTGAAGACTCTCCACGGAACGATGTCGTCTTGTTCTCAACTGAGCGTAGTACACATCTTGCAAATGTTTATCATCGTAGCGTAATTCTAGAGCTTTTATCAATTCGGCACAGATGTTCTGGCTGTCAGGTGGCACTGTCTGTAGTAGTTCTGCCGCAGGCCTTTTTAATGCAAGAACGAGTGAAACTGCCTTGTCTTTGTCCAATTATTTGCGCATGCAGCAGCTTCGAATTGGTGTAAATACGTCGCCCAGTATGTGCTTCCATCAAAGGTTGGGGCCTTGACATGAAATGTCCCAACCGCAGGGGAGGTGACCTTCTCTATTGACTTATTTTCTGTGTCTTTCTCTGTCTTTATCATTGGTACAGTCTGTTAAGAAATTTGTTTTGGTTGTATTTTCATGAACTACTCAACTTCACTTTTAATTTGTTCAGTTTTGTTTGCCGTTGAGTTTTCTACTGCACATATTTTTGTTGACATAGCTTCTTCCACATTCAAGACAGATTTTTCTACTTTAGCTATTTTATTTGACATGGATTCTTCTACGTCAGATATTCTGGTAATCGGCCGACAATAAACTCGGACCGCACTGTAAATATATCGCGACTAATACTGAAAACTAAGGCCGCTACCGCCATGTATTTATACCTCCGCTCACAGACCAGAACGTTCCAAACTACGTCTTAGTGCCAGTGTGAACTATGTAATTAATTGCTGCCTTGACACAGTCTGCGCGACTGGCGGCTTCGAGAAAACTCTCGCGAATGCGTCTAGAGTCACGTATACCACACACATTAGAGCGATATTCTCCTGGCACATTCGACAAACATAGATTGTTCTGTGATGTCGTAACAGTATATTTATGCCGGTTGGCTACCAACAGTCTGTGATTTGGTTCCGTCAGCATGATGGATCTTGCTTTTTTATTCAATTTGTAACTAGTAGTTAATTTTACCTTGACTTGTAGGACTGTTAGGGAAACCGTTTGTACAAATAATCGAAAATAAAAAAATTTACACCGAGTATTTATGGAAAAGACATGTTTGATTTTCTTTCTCACCATGGATATAGCAGCATACACTGTAAAACCATATTTACATTAGTCTGTTCTCTGTTCGACTCTCTGGTCCATGACTCAACCCTGCACATTATTACTCCGACACGGTAGGCGACATTCGTAGCTTACATGAAATTTGTCACTACTGTATGAGCAGCAGGATAGCGCAACGTTCTCTTTTTTGTGTAGCAGTTTCTCGATCACTTATGCACTTTCGGAGTGTCTCTAGATGTTCCCCTGACAACTGGAAACATGACGTAATCAAATTACGTGAAAATTGGCCTAGCCTACTCATATAACATTGGCCTAGCCTACTCATATAACATTGGCCTAGTCTACTCATATAACATTTCAGTTGATGTTACAAGTCGTATTCAGTACGCTAGCATGGCAAAAACAATACATTTCTTGATTCAGGTTACATCCCTTTAGTAACATAATACAAAGAGCAGTGTGTTGCAAATACGAGTTTACAAAATAATATTTACTACTTTACATATTTCAACACTGTTTCAACATGTGCAAAACGTCACAGAGGTTTTGATAAGAATATTGTATTTTAGAGTTCCAGAAATAATTTCGTTTATTGTACAGAAGCAAAATTCGCTAGTCGACAGAATCCAGGCTACAAGAATTTCAATATACTTGTCACGCAGTAGAATGTACGAACTCAAACTATTCGGCTGATGCTGCTGCACTGCGGATTTACTGAAACGTATACAAGCAAATCGTGGCGCGCAAAACGTTACGTTTCCACCCTGCTACACTACACGGCAGATTGAATTATCCATAAAAAGATTGGTACAACACAATCATGAAAAATAATGTTCAAATTTTTCTTGCAATATAAAATGAAATCATCTAATATACTTTCATAGGAATGTACATATTTGGAATATAACTCACAAAAGCAATAAATAAACGTACTTAATGAATAAAAAGAATGCTTTGATTGTGCAATGTGTCGTTGGTAAACAAACCAACTAAATTTTCCTCCTTACTTGAATTAGAATCTAATAATCTAAAGATGGATTAAACAGTGTTTTAGTCAAGTATCTTTAAATTTAATCACTGATACTTCATGAATCGCACTGTATGTTTATCTATATATATATACATATATAGATCTACATCCCGGCAAAACACTCAATAAAATTGTCTATTAAAAAGTTGTGTGTGTGTGTGTGTGTGTGTGTGTGTGTTTGTGTGTGTATGTGTGTTGCAATGTGTATTATATATCAATGCAATGAATGATACATGTAGGTTACATTAAAAAATCCATTATTATGAAAGTTGGTATTTATTGAAAATTATCTAAATTACATTCTCTCATATTGTCAATAATAATCATACATTAATAAAATTGAACTATTTCCTTTGGAATACAGAAATTATAATTAAGGTTTTTATAAATAGTTATAACTGTTGGATGTTACTTGATGGACGAATCTACTCGTAGTCCTTCTACTTAACTGCGTTGATCCAATGTTTCTGCAATCCGGTGTGGGTTCACTTAACTTTACACATCTATTCGTTACATCCGACAATTTAATTATAAACTCATATTCTCTGGTATTCAAGTCACGTTTCAATACAGATTAAAATTAATTTACCTTTTTTTATCAGTCGTGTGACTTCTTATTGTATTTAATAAATAACGCGTTTCGAGGCTCAAGGCCTCATCTTCAGATTTCAACTCCGTGTGGACGTCGTTAACACATTAAAATTAAACTACAACACATTAAAATAAAACACACTACACAAGTTAACCGATGTCTGGGTGCCCACTCAGACATCGGTTAACTTGTGTAGTGTGTTTTATTTTAATGTGTAGTAGTTTAATTTTAATGTGTTAACTACGGCCACACGGGACTGAAATCTGAAGATGAGGCCTTGAGCCTCGAAACGCGTTATTTATTAAATACAATAAGAAGTCACACGACTGATAAAAAAGGTAAATTAATTTTAATCTGTAATTTAATTATAGTTAATTATATAATATTGTTTTATTTATTTATTATTGTTTATTATAGTTTCATTATTTAGTTAATTATATTATTATCTGTTGGTTTGTTTATACGGATTTAGTAACTTAATTACTCAAATGCGCTGAACTTGCACTCATCAAAATCCTGAAGCGTTCTTGCGTGTACTTTGGTTAAACTCCGGACGACTTATCTAATTGTATATCTTCAATACACACGCACTTCATACTAAGTGAACGTAATATACGTATTATTTTTACTGCCCCACTAATATACGATTTTTATTTATCTGTTAATTTCAGAGCGGTATTTGAAATTCTAAAAATGATACGATTTCCATGTGACACTTAGCTCACGGTACCTCAAACGTGAATTCCACACGGAGGGTTAATGTTCTCTGATCAACGCTTTTCGAAGAACTGCTAGACCTATCCAAAAAAATTGCAATCTCACTGATATATCGAGAGTTCTGATTGGTTTAAATTGCTTTCCATATCGTAGATAAAGATGTGATAAAAGCAAATTTTGTTATCTGCAAAATTTGCCTCATTAAAATATTTACTACATAAAACTGTATAAAAAACATATTAAAATATGTTAAATCATTCATGTGACATTAAAAAACAATAGCGTTCAATATGGTTTATTATCTGTCAAATTTTCATTTAAATTGTTAGAAATAAAGGAGTATTTTTAAATTTATTTCCGCACATGTCCACTCACACACTAGGATGTGCATATAGGCCTATATGGATGTAGAGAAAATTATGATCAATTTGAAAGCACTTTACAATCCTAAATCTAAAGGATACATATGTAGTTAAAAATATAACTAATATAGCCTAACTAAAAATCAACCTAATGATATACACATACAATTTAAACTGAATTCCTGAGTGTTCTATATACATGTTAAACAAAAAGTCATTCAAAATAGATATCTAAAACATAAATGTAAAAAATAATGTGTTCAAATATTAAAAATTAATAACTTGGAAACTTTTGCCTATTTTGTGTAGAAATACTACTATATTAATAATAAATTAACACGTAAAATATTTTTTGAATAAGGGCATTATATTTATTTTAGATTTTAACCCAACTTTCAATAATTCAGGGCAAATATTCAGTATTAAAACACTTTATGCAATTCACGTAAACATATCGATTTAACAAAATATGTCTAAAGCGTAAAGCAAAACAGTTGACAAACGTAGTAACAGGATCAATTAACAAATATTGTAAATTAACAATTGGTATGTTGATGTTGAATAGAGATAGATTAAACAAAATACGCACATTATCAAAGGACCTACAACATATACGAGGAAAATTTCTCGTATTTCTATTTGGGAAATTTTGAAAAGTAACCTTTGGATACATAGAAAGTAACTTTATAATTACTATGGAACGTAATGAAGAATTGATCAACATGCTATGTTAATGAAGCTTTTGGTATTTTTAAAATCTCAAGTTTGTTTTCTATTTTTCTTTTTTTACGCCTTCATTTTTGTCTTCGTTGTCTTCTTCCTCTTCTTCTGCATTTAAGTGTTAAACGGGTTCACCTGTTTAGGATTTTAGAGTCTAAATGTATATTCTGTTGTCTTCAGCATGCCTATTTGTGCATGCAAAAGGCTTCCTTGGCAATCAGCTTCATTCATTCTCGTGACCTTCCTGTTCTCGGTAATACCATCACCGACGGCACAAATTATCACACTGCAAAGCTTGTATTTGTATTCGAAACTGCTTTAAACAAACTTGAGTGCCAAAATAAACCCTGTTTCTGTCATCTCAAAGGTACATTGCTAAGGTAAATTTCGCTGTGAATCAGTTCTCTTTCTTGTATAGAATACTTTGTACAAATTGTAGAATTCATAATAAATTTATGAATAATGTTTTAATAAATTTAAGCTGTGATAAATTAGTATTATATTTGTTTACAATACTCTGCTAATATCATAAATTATACACTATAAACAGTCGTTCCTTCCTAAATTATATCAATTAAAACTGTATTGCTGCCACACGTATTGTGCTTTCTCTAAATGATTTAAATAAAGTAAATAAATATATATCGGTGTGTTCCCTGCTTTGCAGGTTTCACACTACTCACGTTTCACATAACATATCAGAAGCCTCCATCATATATTGTATCCCGCGAGACGCACACTCTACAGCCAATAACTTGCAGCTGATAAAATATTATTAACATGTGTGGCATTATTGTGTTATTTTCTCCAGACTGACATATGATAAATCATATGTCACGTGAGTCGTATGGTAGAATTTACAAACACCTTCTTCGTCAAGCGTGTCTGGCTTATACCTTGTTAAATCAGTTTGTAAAATAACACATTTTAAAAATCTCTGAGATATTTGATTAAAATAACTTTACAGTAACAATTTTTAACGATCAACACAATATAAGACCAAATAACACCGTAGTGTGTGAGTATTGTCTTATTATACAAACTTTTACATTCAATGTTAGTTGGGTATTTGTTTAAATACATTCTCTCCATATATGAATGTGTGTATGTGTGTGTGTGTGTGTGTGCGCGCGCGTGTGTCTGTGTCTGTTGTTATTAAAATTTAAGCGTAAAACTACATAAGGAGTCAAAATATTTGAAAGTTAGGGTTATACTTGATAGAAGCGCAGACAATAAATATAGGTTAGCGAAAAACCTCCAAAATATGTTCGTAATACAAGGAAATCAAATAAGCCTACATAGAAACTAAATTAGGTCATTAAAAAAGTGACAAGTTTGGAGCGTGATCGTATTATACGATATGTATTTATGCCTTATTAAAGAGGTAAAGAGACTTTACAAATTTCAAATAGTCAATTCCATACAATTATAATAAATATTACTTGTTCATATAATACATGGACATTTAAATTTCCTACCTAAAATGAATATATAAATAGGATAAACAGGATAATTTGGTGAGTCCACTTTAAATAAAATGAAGAGACGTTCAAAATTCTTAACTGTTACTCATGTAAGAATTATCAACAATGCTGTACAAAGACAAAGAATTATACCTTTCGACCAGAGGTCAGACATCCTTATAAATTATGTAATTGTCAGCGTGAGGATGGCAAAACAAACTACTTATGAGTCAATTACATATTTTTTCCTATCAATCTTTTCTTTTCTAGTGCTTTTGAAGAAGACTGTACAATAATTGGAAAGAGAAAGCAAGCTCTTTCTATGAATAACTGATATGGAAGTCCACAAAGTCTAGATGATAATAACAGAAACATACAAAAGTATGCAAAATGTCACTATAGATAAAAAATAAATCACAATTAAGAAATAGGAAAAGAATGCTCTATAACCTTCTTTGTAATTACTATTTCTTTTAAGTTACAATGTTTGTACATAGTATATGGATTATCCGTATTTTTCTAGACTCTAAAAAAGTAGTAAAATATTGTTTACAAATTATTTATTTATTTTTCAGAGATTAGCTACACCTAGAGAAGAAACATGATGGCCTATAAGTAAAAGTATATCTGAGACAAATCTAAAATTAAAATAGATTTTGTTTCTCTCTTTGTCTGAGAGAAAAACCAACATAAAATCACTCTTCCCTCATGCACAGAGGGTAGTCGTTCAAAATGTTAATTAAGTTTTGAAACGTCATCACCGTGCTCTGATGAAGTTCAAACTTACCCACACTCCATGGCACACACATGTTTTGCACGTTTCTCTGAACTTGAGAAAATGAGGGCAACATAATGGCTCAAAGGCGAGCAGCTGGAAGATTCAACGCAGTGTTCTCTGTGTGAGTCGTGTCATGTGTGCTTGTGAATTAACAATGTTTTATGTTGTTAATACAATAATTCTTTTTATTCTTTATGTTTCGCACAAAAACTTAAGCATTTAATACGTTTATATTTAGAAACATTTCATACCCTATTTACATCAATTATAAATACCTTTAAAAGCAACAGTATACAACTATTAAGCTTAACTTAGTCAGTGATAATCGCACGTTGGTTAGACATTAGCTAGGAAATATTGGCCACGTTTTTAGTTAAATCGAATTAGCATTAGAAAAGTTGTATTGTGTTTTATTATTATTACTATTGTTATTATTAATATTGTCATCATCATTATCATCATCATATATATATTAAATATAGGTGGTGTGATAAATAATATTTACTGTTTCTTTCCGTACACACATAGTTCTACCATAATAGCTTACTAGTATGTTCATTTTTTACATATCTTTTACACACTGCTAGAATTCTCTCAATATGTGTGTTGCATCTTAGAAGCTCTCGAAGTGCTCTTGAATTATTCTTAGGAACGCTAATTGGAGTTAGCTGGTTAGAAATGAAGAATTAAGTGGACTGTATGCTCTGTATATAAATAATTGTTTATTGAAATTTAGTTGAAGCGATTGCTGGCACGTGTAGTAATTACCGCGGCATGATGCCCGCTAATTAAATTAGATTTAAATATCGAATGACATAATAGTGTGAAGTAAGGCTGAGATAGCCAAAGTAAACTTAGCGCATGTTGAACATGCTAATAATTTAAATAATGAAAATCCTGTAGCCGCGGTTGGAGATAGAACGAGTGGGCTTCTCGGAGTCTTGAGTAGAACTAACGTAATTTTTACTGCAGTCAGCCCCGCTCAAGACCGGCTGTAGATAACAGAGAAAAACGTGACGTCATCTACACGTGTCGCAATCCGGTATTCAGAATATAAAGTTTACAAGGTTCAAAGTTTGACCATACTGCCCGCACAAAATCGGGGCGATTTTGCAACTTAAGTTATTATGTGAAACGCAAATCACAAATTATTATCAAATGCTGTATGCAGAGAAAATACATAATATACTTGAAAGCATTATACATTAAATAAATTGACCTTTTGCTTAAAGTAAATCTTCGCTGACATAAAAATCTGTAAGTAAAAAAATTAATCAAGCTATCAGAAACAAACTCAAAAGCAAAACAAAACAATTTCTGTTCTGAAAACGTACAAAATAAAGCTCATGATAAAAATAAAAGTGCTTATATAACTAACATAATCTTTCCTGAAGCATTAACATAGGTTCAGTAATTACATACATTTAATTTTTAACAGAAAGTAAGTGACAACCTATAATTTATGTAAAAGAAAACATCCTCAAAAACTGACTCAATATAGTAGCACAATAATAAAGACACAATAATTGATACAATAATAGTAGACTAACAATCCCCAAAAAATTCAAAGATACATAACCATGGTAAATACAATAGTGAAAAACATAATAATGTACATGCATAGTATTAATATAATGATATCAAAATTCAATGGTGCATCGCAGTATGATAGACATATCCAAATGGATGTAAAAATGCATAATATGAATATACATAATACATAACGATTGACATAATAATTAATAGTACATAATAGAATAATAATAATCACAACAAATTCAATAACATAATAATGATACATATGAAAACAATAATAAAAACTTAATAACAATATAATACAAACAACAAATAGAAAGCATGATAAATGTTTGATGCAATGATGCATGAATTAGTCTTAGTCCACTGGAAGTGGACATAATTTATGAATGGGTCGACGTAGGATACCATTTGCGGTGCAAATGTCCGCGACGCGCACTATTGAGTCCTGACCCGAATAAACATTCGTGACTACCCCGCGTTTCCACTGAAGGGGGGGGCGGAATTGTCAACTAGAATAAGGACAAGTTGTCCGGGAGTCAAATTTTTTGACGTAATGGGCCATTTGTTACGCTGTTGCAACTGGTGCAAGTAATCTTTTGACCACCGTTTCCAAATTGATTGGGTGAATCTTTGGAGCAGCTGCCATATCCCCAAACGACTAATATTGACTTGGGAGTAGTCAGGATCAGGGAGTGCCGTGAGCGGAGAACCAACCAGGAAATGAGCTGGAGTTAAAGGTTCGGGGACCCTAGAGTCATTGGATATGGCGAATAAAGGGCGTGAGTTAAGGCAGGACTCTATTTGTGTTAGGATGGTATAATACTCCTCGAAAGTCAGAATGGTTCCCCCAACCATGCGACGCAAGTGAAACTTGACACTCTTGACTCCGCTTTCCCACAGACCACCGAAATGAGGGGCTGAGGGTGGAATAAAGGACCACTTGATGCCTTGGGCACTGGTAAACTCCTGAGTGGTTTGCTCAAATCCTTTAGACTGCAAAAGTCTGTATAATTCGTGGAGGTGCTGCTAGCACGACGAAAGTTCGTTCCATTGTCGGAGAATATCTGATCAGGGATACCTCTACGCGCTATAAACAGTTTTAAGGCCGCTATGAAGGCGTCTGAGGTAAGATCTGAGACAAGTTCCAAGTGAATGGCTTTAGTGGTCATGCATATAAATAAAGCAATATACGCCTTTGACGTCGATTTAGAGCGCTGCCCGCCATGACGTACAAATACGGGACCGGCATAGTCGACAGCAGATTGGGAAAATAGCTTAGCAGGCGTGACCCTGGAGGGGGGTAATTGTCCCAAAAATTGGTTTGCGCCCCTAGCACGGTATCGGAAACAAGTGATACATTTATGTATTATCTAGCGGATATAGGATTTATCATTAACGATCCAATATTTCTGCCTCAGAGAAAACAGGGTTAATTGTACACCAGAGTGAAATAAAAGAAGATGTTCGTTTTCTATGATTAACTTGCTGAGATGAGAATGCGGGTGTAGTATGATTTGATGTTTGCTCTCGTAGTTAAGCTGGGAGTGCTGCAGACGTCCACCCACGCGTAATATACCTGTCTTGTCCAGAAAGGGGTTAAGCGAAAGAATTTTACTGTTATTAGGGATGCAGCGATGCGCCTCAAGTTCCTTAACCTCGATGCTAAAGTGCGATTGCTGAGACTGGCGAATAAAAACCAAAAGTGTATCATGCAAATCCTGGGCCGTTAAAAAGGAAGTGTCCCTATCAGCTATGGGGAGCCTAGAGTTCCGAATGAATCGGCGGCAATATGAAAAAGCGCGAATGAGTTTTGAAAGAGATGAATAGTTTTCAAAATAACTGGATGTCGATGAAGCGACAATTAGTGAAGTTTGGGCCTGCATGCGTCGTTACTGCTCCAGATCGGGATGAGTGCAGGGAGAATGGGTATCGAAGGCACTGGATAGGCCATGAGGATGTCTCGTGGGACAATCAAGATGGACCATGCCACCATTGTGGGTGACTGTGTAAAATCCGAGGGAGACAACCACGCGATAAAATGTCGGCAGGGTTGTCCAGCGACGAGACATGGTGCCAAGTTCCCTTTGTAGTGAGACGCTGTATTTCCGCAACACGGTTGGCGACAAATACCTTCCAACGGGACGATTGCTGATGGATCCAATGTAAGGCTATCATTGAGTCCGAGTAGGAATATAATTCGTCGAATTTGTAATTCACGGCGTCTATGACCTTGGAAGCTAACTGAGCCAACAATAAACAGCCACAAAGTTCAAGTCTTGGTAACGTTATCTGCTTCAATGGAGCGACTCTAGATTTGGAACATAGCAGGTTTGATGATATGGCGTAGCTTAAATAGACCGTACGCACATAAATACAGCACGCGTAACCCTTAGCTGACGCGTCGGCAAATCCGTGAAGCTGGAATGAAAAGATTCGCGTATTACTTAAACTCTTTACAGACCTCTGAATTTTAAAGTAAGTGTCTGAAATCAGCTGAGAATAAAGCTCTACCCACTGGTTAGATAATGAATCTGATAAGGGTTCGTCCCAATTTGTACCTGTTAACCACAATAGCTGCATAAAATGCTTACACCAAAATGAAACAGGGCCAATGAGTCCCAAAGGGTCGTAAATTCCTGCGATGACTGATAATACATTTCTCTTGTTAAATACTTCTACATTGTCATGTCTCTGAACACTATATACGAAACTATCTTCGTTAATGTTCCATTGAATGCCCAAAGTGCGCACAGTCTGATTTTTGCTAAGGTCGAGGGAGGAACAATCGAGCGCAGCTGTAATGGCCTGATTATTCGAAAACCATTTGTGTAAGGTAAAACCGTATTGGCTTAGTACATTTATGATGTCAGATTTCATTTTAGATAGGATGTTCGAGTTATCTGAACCCGTCATGAGATCGTCCACATAAAAATCATTGGCGATGGCTGAGCAAGCTATAAGGTATTTAGTTTTATTTTCTTGGGCTATTTGAGCCACACATCTTGTAGCAAGAAATGAGGTACTTGCAGTCCCATATGTGACTGTCCTCAAGGCGTAATGTTGGAGTTCCTTATGGGGGGCGTCGCGTCAAACAATACGCTGCAAATTGGAATACTTGGGATTAACTAAAATTTTTCGATACATCTTCTCAATATCCAAAATGAGGACATATCGGTGAATTCGAAATCGAGCCATAATAGAGAACAGATCCTGCTGGACCGTGGGACCAACCATCAGTGTGTCGTTCAAGGACAAATTATTTGTCGTTTTAGCGGAGCCGTCGAAAACAACTCGCAATTTGGTAGTTATGCTGGAGCCTTTAAAAACTGAGTGTTGCGGCAAATAAAAGGTGTCTGACTTGTCCACCGACAAATCGTACGCATCAAGTAAAGACATGTGACCAAGATTTAAATATTAATGCATGAATGCGCTATAATGTTTGTGCAGAGCAGAGTTCTGCTTGAACTTGAGTTCCAATGATTGAAACCTGCGGATAGCTCCGTGAAGAGAATCGCCCAAATGAGAATTGTATGACTTGCGAGGCATGGATACCACAAATCTGCCATCCTTATTACAGACAGTATTAGATACAAAATGATTTTCGCATTCCGAATCCTCAGCGGAGGGATCACGAATAGCAACGTCCTCTAACTTCCAAAAGTCCTTTAGTTGCGAGGAAATGGCTCTACCATTTTCACATACCATAAATGATGAAACCGGTTTCGTCATGTCGACATTAAATGGCAAGTTACCTGCGAGAATGAATTTCAATTTTGTCTCCTGTATTATGGGGAAATGTGGACTACGGATAAATTTGACAGGTTCAATTAATTGCAAGTAATACTGAGCACCGAGCAATAGATCTACTTGCGGCGAGAAGTTCAGTTGTGGGTCGGCTAAGAATATGCCCTTTGGTAAATTTAAAGATGCGATATCGAATGATTACGCAGGGAGATTATTAGTGATACTGGGAAGCACAACGCAATGTATGTTTAAACTAACATTCTTATAGCGTGAATGCAACCTTACTCTGGTATTAATAGCAGCCTGAGACAATGAATTATTTATACCTGTTATGGGTAATTGAGATTTAATCAGTTTTAAATCCATGCGACGTGCGAAATTCATAGTGTAGAAGTTAGCTTGCTAAACTGAGTCTAATAAAATCCTAACTGGGTGCTTCCTACCTGCATGGTCAGCTGTCATGCAGACCGCGGTGGATAATAATATAGACTTGTTTGTTTGCAATTTTAACGAACACTGATTGTTCCTGGACGAATCGTTTTTGTTAGATATATGAATCATTGTGTGATGGCGTTTCGCACACGTTCTGCAAGAAAATTTGGAGGGACAGTGTGCAAGATCGTGGCCTGGACATATGCAATTTAGGCAAAGTTTATTTTTAATTAGAATATTTTTTCTCTACATTGGAGTAATCGCTACAAATTGTGGACACTCAGTAAGTCGGTGTTTACCCTTGCACAGCTGACATATATTATTTCCGATATGAGTATGGAATGTTGATTTGGAAACATTTACCGGTTTAATTGCTTTGCGATAGTGAGCCTTATCGCCAACGTTTATCTTGCTTGCTGAAGTGGCCGCGCTGTCCAGGTTTTGTAATATCTGCCTACGGGTATTTAAAAATTTTATAAAATTAGTGAAATTAGGAAATCGTTCTTCCGACAAGCTTTCTTTTTAGAGCCGACACGTGTGATTATCGAGTTTTTGGGCTAAGTAATGAATGAGAATAATTTCAAATGTGTTTACGGGTAGATTTAATGAGTTTAAGGCATTGATATTCGCGGTTATCTCGTCAATGAATCTGGAAATGCTAACTCTGGACTCTTGTTGAACTGATTTCACACCCAAGACATTCCATATGTGATGGGCTGAGACAATTAACTTACTGCCATACCTGCTTTTTAATAAATCAATGGCTACCGCATAATTTTCATTGGTAATTGGAAGAGATTTTATTACAATTAATGCCTCGTCACTCAACGAAGAGTGCAAGTAGTGTAACTTTTGAATATCCCTCAGGTCGGTTCTGACGTGTACCAATTCAAGAAATATATTGTAGTAGTGTTGCCAATCAATAATGCTACCTGAGAAGCAAGGCAATTTAGTTGGTTTCAACTGTATACGGGGGGTTTTAATTGGCGTAATTTTGGTTTGAACTAACGGTTTCTGGTTCACCTGCTCTACTTGCTCTAACTAGTGGTGTAACTTGCATTCGATATTGCAGAGATCATCCTCGGTTTGAACTCTGTCACTGGCTGATTCGAAATCAGAGTCGTCAGACTCAATTTGAGTCTGAGTATCGTCATATTTAGCGGACAATTCCATTAAATGGCGAAGCTTAATTTTTAATGCACGATGATCGCTTACGTCTGGATCGAAATTTTCCGCAAAAGTGTTCACACGGGATATAGACGCCTTAATTGTGCCCCGTTTCTTTATTAACGCCTTCACATCAGCCATGACTGTAATGTAAAATGTGATTTGAAAAAATATTTAAACGTAGAGTAGGTGAACAATTGTTATAATTTTGAATAACTTGCTAAAATCTGATATAATGCGGGAGCCAGTGATCGGTATACACCTTAATACATTACTTACTATAATAGATCCTTCTATCTCTTTTAAAAGAATAGTTATGACCGTTATTGAAAGTATGAATTATTCAAATGATAATATACATATAGCCTTATCTCGACACTTGAGCTTCTTAATGAGTTATTGTACAGTTATATAAATGGAAATTTATGTACAAATGTACATATGAAAATCTAGTTAAAATGAAAGTTTATGCTCACATGACAATAATATCTGCTTACGTAAAAGTATTAATAATACTATATTAAATGTAAAATATTATTCAGTTTGTTGTACCCATGCATTATATATGAACAATTATAAAAGAAAATGAAAGTTTATAATCACGTGGATGTTGAATCCTGGCGTGTTCAAAACGGCTTCGGTCCTGTTGGTTCCGTGTTGATCCCGTCCGGCAATCCTTTGAAGTTGGCGCACAGCCTGTTTGTGCTGGTCGGGTGACGCTTGACGTTGTAGCTCTATGTAACTTTAAGTTGTGGAAGTTTGTTGCCGTAGAACAAATGTCTTGTAGTGTCTTGTAATCTTAGAGATGACGCCTTGCAGAATCTTGCATGTCACGTATGAAGTTTGGTTTTATGTAAATAAAGACATGCCACGGCCAGCAATCTAAATTCGAAAGTATTTGGGCCTGAATATTATTTGGGCCACAGGTTGTTTGGGCCCATTAAATGAAATGTATTTGAAATCGTGGTTGACGAAAATGCGGCCCTATGATGAAAATGTGAAATCCGTCCCGTGAGGACCAAAAAATGCGGTCGCTGTAGACCAAGAAATGCTGTCGCTGTGGACCAAGAAATGCGGCCGCTTGTGAACCATAAAATGCGGTCGCTTGTGGACCATAAAATGCGAAATCCTGCCCGGATGACCAAAAAATGCGGTCCCTGTGGACCAAGAAATGCGGTCGCTGTGGACCAAAATTGTGAAATCCGGACCGGAGGACCAAAAATGTTTCGTCTTAGAAGCTCTCGAAGTGCTCTTGAGTTATTCTTAGGAACGCTAATTGGAGTTAGCTGGTTAGAAATGAAGAATTACGTGGACTGTATGCTCAGTATATAAATAATTGTTTATTGAAATTTAGTTGAAGCGATTGCTTCAAGAGTAATAAACCTTACAGAGGTAACTTTCAATACAGAAGAAAAAGAAATGTTAGCAAAAGGCTTAAAATACGCGCCGCCACCAGAATTAAATCAAGAAAAAATGATTATTGAATGCGAAAGCGTAATACAAAAACTAGGAAATGAAAATGATAAAAAAAGAATAAGGTGGGAAGTAGGGAATGTAGTAGATAAAATATTTAAGAAACATTTGTATAATTCAAAAAAATCAAATCAACTGTAACTAAAGTAAAGAATAAAAAAAAAGAATGATATTATAGTTACGAAGGCAGACAAAGGAAATACAATGGTACTACTGAGAAAGGACAAATACATAAAGGAAACGGAAGAATTTATAAGTAAAGGACCATATGAAAAAATAAAGTATGATTACACAAGTAAGTACCAGTCAAGGATAAAACAAATGATGAAACAGATAACATTTATAAAAGAAAATAAGAAAAAGGATTTATTGGAAAGTAATCCAACAGCACCAACTTTTAAAAGTCAGGTTAAGATACATAAAGAAGGAAAACCAATTACATCGATTGTTTCTTTTATTAATGCACCTATTTATAAATTATCAAAGGAAGTTAGCAGAGTACTGAAAGAGAAAAATGAATTTGGGCAAAGTACAACATAGAGAATAATGTAAAATTGATACAAAAATTAGAAAACATTAGAATTAATGAAAATACAAAATTGATATCACTGGATGTTAAGGACATGTTTACCAATATCACAGTAAATAAAGTTATTAAGTTAATAAACGATAATAATATGGGAGAATACAGGTATAAAAAGCAATTGATTAAAGTAATTAAAGAATGTGTAAATGAGAACTATTTTAGGTGTAATAACAAGTTTTATATACAGAAAAAAGGATTAACTTTGAGGTCTTCATTATCCCCTATTCTTGCAGTAATATACATGAATGACTTTGAAAAGCAATTAATAAGTTCCACTAAGTATAAAGACAATATAAAATTATGGACTAGGTACGTTGACGATGTATTAGTAATTTGGGAAGGAAGCATAGAAGAAGTGCATGAATATTTATAAATGAGGTAAATAATAAGGATAAAAACTTACAATTTAAAGAAGAGATAGGAGGTAAGAAAATAAATTACTTAGATTTAAACATAGAAATTAAAGATAATGAGAAACTACAGTTTGGGATATTTAGGAAAGAATCGTATTCGGATATATTTTTACCAAGAGAGTTTTACCACCCTTATAGATGTAAAATGGTAGCAATCAATTCATTTTGTTATAGAGCTCAGAAGTGTTTAAAAGAGACCGAATCAAAAGATAGGGAGTTAAAAACGATAAAGGGAGTTTTAAGGAATAATAACTATAACACCAACATATTGGATAAAGTTATGAAAAGGGTTAACATACAAAAAGCTAAAATAGAACCAGAACAAAAGAATTATGCAGGGTCATTGACATACATAGGTTCACATACTAGAAAAATTATAAAATGTTTTAATAAACACGGAGTAGATATAGCTATTAAAAAATGTGAAACGGTATTTAATAAGATATGGAATAAAAATATAGAAAAAATCCCAGTATTACAGAAAAGCGGAATTTATAAATTAAAATGTAAAGACTGCAACAAAGTGTACCTAGGTGAGACAGGACGAAAATTCGTAACCACAAACGTGGAGAAGGTAATAGAACAACGAATTCATTATATTATATGCAAGACATTTCATAGAAGACAACCATAAGTTTGTTAATCCTTTGGAAGACTACGAAATTGTAAAAGTAGTAAATAACACAGTTGAAAGCAAGCCTAGGGAGGAGTTAGAAATATTGAAAGAAAGAGAAAAAGGGTTAGACAATTTAATTAATACTAAAACTAAATATGATAATGAAGAAATATTTTATAATATAATTAAGAAGTAAATGATAGAGGACAGATAGATAAGATTAAGAATTAAATTGCATAAGACTAATTAGTTGTTTTTAAAATAAGGGAGTGTGACTGGCCCACATGTGTGGGGATAAAATACTAGGTTTAAAAGGAATGCACACACACACACACACACACACACACACACACCACTGAAATACAAGGAATTTGCTAGAAAAATATGTAACTGTCCAGATGGTGGGACAGGGCTGATGGTGGGGAAGGGACATTGAATTATAACTCGTTGTGTGTGAGCAGGGTGGAGTGGGGTGAGGATGAAGTGCTTTGTTTTCAGGTTATTTGTTTCATATCCGATCTGACGATGACCTGTGAAGCTTGAAAGCGCTAATCGGAATAATTTTATATAGTGGTGTGCAACAGTGATAATTCTGCTTGTGATTTTAACCACTAACACAACTTTCTTCATTAAATAATTTTTTGCAGTTTATATCCTTTTCTAATACAAATAGCAAAATTACTTCTACATTTTCAGACAAATCCTATTGTGTGCTGAAAGAACAACAGCCTTGAGACCATAAGAATCTGATCGCAATCTGAATAATCTTTCTCCTTTGTAGCCAAGCTGTTAGTTGTAAAGGCAAACTATGATGAACTGATATTACTTGTGAACGTAGCAACAAAAACTTCCCTTTGATTAAGGCTTATACGACTCCTCTCTGGCCAATCTATACCCTCGTATATGAGCCGCTGAAGAACAGGATGCCATTATTGTGAAGTACAAACTTAATATCAGCCGCAATTATTTTGATGTCAAAATAATGAAAAATATTATGCCTTTTGTTACCATTAAAAGAAGAAATGTTCTAAAATAGTACTTTGGGTAACTCCAAAATTATTTTATAAACTACAATTATTGGGGACTTTTCCAATAAATAATTATTTAAAAGCACCACCAATGACGGTGAGATACAATCCACAAACCCCGATTAAGGAAAACCCAGAGTTTCATAAATTATTGACGAAACATTATCCATTTTTTTATTTACATATTTCTTTAAACTTTATACAGTCGGTTTACAGAAAGATTGAAAAAAGCATTTGGATTCTATAACCTCTTCTCTTGAGTTATAACTTAGGGAACCAGTAATAATTGGATCTGCCAATTATACAGGCTGCCTTCGTTGTGACGCACTGAAAATAATCACAACAAATAAAACAATTCATATAGCAGGATATTAGGAAGGGGAGACTGTTGATTTATGCACTCAGTTTACTCGGTACTCAGATGACATCTCTTTATTACATTTGGTGATTAAGTTCTCTATTGAAAGTTCTCAAACAATATAGTTTACTATATGATTATATATATAAATTACTCCTTTACAAAGGGGCCTCAAAATATGATGTACATCTTATTGATTAATTCCACGGATCCGGGATTAAATATATTAAATGAATAATGGTCACCTTGCCATGTACAATATTGAAACTCTAACCATTTGAAGAATGGGTTTTTAATTAATCTTCTAAAACAACAAAACTTTTAGTTTAAACTTTACCTTTTTGCTATAACTAGTGTTATTAGATTTTAGACTACATGTTACCTATAATGTCAGTTTTCTAAAGTCTTTAATGTTATTACATTTAAAACATAAGTTTTAAAGTCTTTAATATGATAATTTAAATTGTCTTTTGGGGGTTATAATTTTGTAACTCTTAACCATGGAAGACAAGCCTCCATGTCACCTGTGTGTTTCCTGAAGTTGCTGCAGAATTAGTTCTTCGGTCCTCCTGATGTTTCTTGAAGTTCAGTCGTTACCTTATCATACTGTGACGGTGAAGTTCTAGAAGTATGTCAAATCATTCCTGGTGTGGTACATTCATCTCAGGCGACTGTAGTTATTCTTCGTAATTCTTGTAGTTAGAATACATAGATAGAAAGTTTTGTTTCACTGTTATACACTTCACATGACTATAGATTAGTTGACTATCACCTTCTTGGTTGTAATACTGTATAAATTACATAGTCCGTTATTTTATAATATAGAGAGATGTCATCACCACACAAATTTACTTATTTAAATAGTCATTGAATCAAGATTTTCACATTTTATACATACACGTAGCGAAACAACGCTTTACGCTGCTTACGGCGTGAGCGCTCCATTCCAAGTGGCAGAAATAGTTAAGGGGGAGAGTAGTAATCTCAAGACAATTACTAGGCAACATAAAAGTAGTTCCGTGTTTCTAATTTTAATTAAAGGACTACGGTTTGATTAAATAATTAAATAGAGATATTCTTAGTTACAGAAGTTATCAAAGTACGTAACAATGGTCTTATTTAATTATTTAAATAATAACAAATTTACAATAATACTTAGTTTATTTAGGGGTCAGAAAACAAGTTAATTCTGGTCAGTTCCTGTTTATGCAGGAATAATTAATAAGTTTTTCCCTTTCTGTACAATTCCATTCCCTTTTATTTTATTATTAGACTTTATATTAAATATTATTATTATTTAATGATTGCAATAAGATTTAGTTTACAATGTGAGATTTTATTAAGAATTTAAAATTTCACAGCTTATACATTATCAACTTAATTAATTAACATATTTTTTATTAATGAAATCGTCACATACTCCGCCGCTTAAGCCACAGACTCCGGTTTATTTGTTCAGGAATGTACCGGGAGTATGTTTGGGGATTTCCGTGTGTAATTTCTCTCATCCGTTTTTCTCTGTATGTAATTACGAGTTGCACAAGTCAGTCTCGACTTGCTTATTCTTACTATCTACATATCATACTTTACAGACTAATTCTAAATCTACATAAAATTCACACATTATAAAACATATTGTTAACATTCTAAATTTTCTTAACTCTACTCCTTATGACTACTACCGGGTTTTTCTTTAGTTGGGAGTTATTCTAGTTATAGAATTACAGATTAAGTAATTTGTTAATTAATTATTTCTCATATTTGATGTCAGCTGACTTCTTACTTTGCTCTACTTTTGAAGAATAGGATTCAAGGTTGATCAGGCCTCGTACCTATTTATACGATTAGCTAGCTAAACGTTACTCTAGTACTCCTTTGCAGTTGAGTACAAAACATATTCCTTTCTTTTTTTTACATTTATTTAACTTGCACTCTACCATTTCCTTCTTCGTGATAATGTTTTATCTGCGAAATATGTGTCCTTCGTACATATTTTTGAGTAGAGGGCTCATACAGTGCTACGGTTACTGGAGTTAAATATTGGTGAATTTGATAAGGACCGCACCATCGGTATGATAGCTTGGAAGTGGTCTTATCGATTGCACGACTCGTAGGATGTGTTTTACACATAACTAAGTTACCGATTTGGTACCTTACTTCATTATTATTATTTCGCTCGTGATATTTCCTTGATTTCGCTAAGTTTGTTCGTAAATTAGCGCGCGCTTCATTCCATATTTTCCTAATATTTTTATCCCTAATTTCAAGGGGTAACAATTCATGTATTTTCCACTTAGTGGATAATGGGTGGTTAGGTTTATACTTGAACAATAATTCGAATGGGGTAGACTTATGTCCTTCATGATATGCAGAATTAAAGGCGAACTGGATCCAGGATAGGTTCTGGTCCCAAGAAGTATGATCGTTAGCATGGTAGGCTATTAAAGCAGATTTTAGGTTTCGCAAATACCTCTCAGCTATATTACCTTGCGGACGATACTCTGTAGTGGTAATGTGGTTTATACCTAGTTTGAAACACATGTTCCTGAATTCCTTGGACTTAAACTGTGGTCCGTTATCCGACACTAGATGGACAGGAATACCGAATTCTTTAAATAATCTATGCTGTAAAATACTTACTGTGGTTGTAGCTAAGGCTCGCCGCATGGGGTACATCCAGACGAATTTGCTAAAAGAGTCTACACAAATTAGTAAGATTGTATTTCCTAATTTAGAACGCGGGTAGGGTCCTGAAAAGTCTAAATAAATTTGGAGAACGGGGTAGCAGGAATCTCGGAGATTAATTGACTTATTTGGCTGTTTCTCGCTGGTTTGCTGAGTGCACACAACTTACACTTTTTTACAAAATTGGCGATCTCACTGTTCATATTTTCCCAGTGATATTCTTTACGAATTTGGTGTATGGTTTTATTTATTCCCATATGTGCTCCAATGGTGGAAGAGTGATAATATTCCATCAGCATAGGTTTAATAATATCAGGGGCGAATATTCGTAGATATTTTCCGTTCGCTATTCTACAACATAATACTCTCCTACTTAATATGTATTTCTCTGACTTATTTCCTTTTCCAAGTTGTTCAATAATTGGACTCAAACGTGGGTCTCGTTGTTGATACTGGGCTAAATCTGTAAATGCAAGAGGAAATTCGGTAATTAACGTATTAATAATCGGCTTTTCTCTACTCTTGTTTTCGTAAGTATTACTACTAGGCTGGAACATAGTGACAGTGTATCGGCAACTACGTTTTGGGTGCCTCTAATATGTTGTACTTTGAATTTAAAACAATTTAATCTTAATACCCATCTTCCGATACGACCTAACTGTTTTGGGTGATTTAGTAGCCAAGATAACGCTTGATTATCTGTTTCTAATAAAAACTCCTTATGTTCTAAAAATGGTTTGAACTTCTCAAAAGCGAAAACTATAGCTAAACATTCTAATTCGTATGCGGAGTATTTCTTTTCTTGCTCAGTCAGGGTGCGAGAAGCGTAACTAATAGGTAACCTTGAGTTATCTACTTCCTGATATATTACTGCACCTAGGGCGACACTAGAACTGTCTGTCTGCACTACAAATGGTTTTGTAAAGTCGGCTAATTGTAGTACGGGGGGTGATATTATGCTTTCTTTTAATTTCTCGAATGCGGTTTGGTGTTGCTCATTCCATTCAAATTTAATTCCCTTTTTTCTTAAGGTATTTAGCGGTGCTGCAATTTCGGCTAGAAAATAATGTACTTATGGAAATAATTTATCATTCCTAAAAATCGGGCTATTCCTTTCGCATCCCGCGGCGGTAAAAATTCTCTGATGGCACGGGTTCGCTCTGGGTCTATACTTACCTTTCCGTTGGCTTTTACGATGTGACCTAAAAATGAGAATTGTGTCACAGCAAAATTTACTTTACTGGGATTTACGGTTAATCCAGCTTTCTCCAATCGGGTTAGTACTTCACGTAGATGATTAAGATGTTGCTCAATTGACTCGCTGTAGATAACAATGTCATGTAAGTAGTGATACACATATTTAAATTTTATGTCATGAAATAACTTTTCTAATAATCTGCTACATACAGAACTACCTTGGGATATACCAAAATGTACCCTTGTAAATTGGTACAGGTTGAAAGGGACGGCAAATGCGGTAAGACGTTTTGATTCTTCCGAAAGGGGTATCTGATGAAATGCCTGATTTAAATCCATAATGGTAAAGATTTTTGCTTTCGTAAAATAATGAAATGCACTGTGGATGTCGGGAAGTGGTATAGATTCAAATTCTATCCGTTTATTTAGTTGTCTGTAGTCCACAACTAATCTATGTTTGTCGTTACTTTTGGGTACTAAAAACGCGGGTGATGAATACGATGACGTAGAGGGTTCGATGACTCCTTGTTCTAACAATTTATTAATTTGGTTCCTCATTACTTCCATTTTCGGAGGTGATAATTTGTATGGGGCTAAACGTATTACTTTGTTGTCGCTCAAATTTATTTTGTACTCTATCAGATCCGTCAGTCCTAACTTTGGGGTGAGAACGTTGGAGAATTGTTTTATTAAAGTTTGTATGTTCCGTCTATCTTTACTTTCCAGATGACTTAATTCAGATTCGTGATGCTTTATATGTGTAGAAGTGGTGCTAGTACTTTCTCTGTTATTTGCATTATCATGCAAGTTATATTTCCGTGAACGATCGAATCCAAAGTAAAATATCTTCTCGTGAATGTCTAAAATTATTCCTGTTTTACTGATAAAATCAGCTCCCAATATTAACTCGGGTCCTAATTCATCGCATACCAACATTGGAAAATACCACGTTAGATTTTTAATTTTTACTTTAAACGTGATAATAAGTTTTATCATTAAGTTTTGCTTATTAGCTGTAGGGCATCTAATATTTACTGATTGACTGCGTTTAACTAAATTGTGTTTAAATAATTGATTGGCTAGCTCTTGACTAATTAAACTCCGCGTGGATCCGGAATCAATTAATCCGAGGGTGGATGTAACACCAATGTCAACTTGTATATACGGCAATTCACACCTATAGTAATCACATTTACTAATAGAGTTACATTTATCGATGAATTTCCTAACATAGGGGTCTAATTTTCTTTTGTTATTATTATTATTATTTTGTTTTAATTTGTGGTCTCTCAGGGGTTTACCTGTTTTCACGATGCTGCGGAAGACACAGGGTTTCGGATCTCCCTGCCTTACATGTTTTTTGGATAATGAGTTTTCTGATGGTACTGTTTCCGTTTACAGTTTCTACTGAGGTGTCCAGGTTTTCCGCAGTTATCGCATATATATTCTTTACGCGGGGTCTCACTGGTTTCGCGTCGAGGTGGTGGCTCCTTGGACTTACCATGGCCATGAACATAGGTTGGTCGCCGAAATGGTCGTCGTTCTCGTAGACTTCTTGTATCTGAGGATAGGGCTTGCGTTTCCTTTCTATGTGGTGTTGTGGATACCGGTGCATGTCGATGCTGATCTGCATACCACACATTTGAAGAGTACACACTACATTGTTCAAGGTCAGCGAAAGTAAGGGGTCTACTTACTAGTGCTAAACGGGAGCGTTCTTCAGGAGATAAGCCTACCAATATAGTATCGACCAATTGTTTTTCAGTCCAGTCGACTTGCAGTAGACGTGAAGATTCTCTGATGTCTGCGATATAGTGGGCCAGTCTTTCTTGAGCTCTTTGTACTCGAAGTACGGTATTTCTTTTGATCTCCTCATATATTCCAGTGGGGATAAAATATTTGATTATATTTGTATGAAGTTCTTCTACCGGAAGAGTCGCGTTTAAGGATTCTAGCACACGATCTCGTAAAGGTGGTTTACATTTGGGTAAGATGACCTGCTGTATTTGCCAATCGCTCAATTGTTGTAGATCTTTTATTTGCAGTAGATATCTGATAAAAGTCAATAGAGTCGTGATACTTAAGCCATCGGTGTAAGGAATTTCATTAATTATTTTCTCTACTGGGTGGGAAATCTTTCCGTAGAGGTCTACATTAAAATGTACGTTAGGTATACTTTTCAAAGGATTTGTGTTTGTATTAGGATTCGTAATCGCATATTTACTAGTGCGAGTATGCTGAACACTAGGCGGTGGGGGTTCTAACATAGTTTGGGTATTTAATTCTCTACTAGGTAATTGTTCATGACTCTGTTGTATCTTCGATACGGTGGGTGATTCGGAGTTCGAGGTGGAGAGAGGGTGTTCTAAAGTAGTGTGACGATTTAAATTGTGACAAAAATAAAGAAATTAAAAAAATTTTAAGTTGCGAACAATTAACCATTTAAATCTCACAATGATAATAAAAAACATGTAGGTACTAAGTGTGAATGGAAGTAGTAATTAATAAGGGCAAAGAAACGGTAAAGAAAAGACATATTGTAAATAATTATTATTGTCGCATTTAACCCTTTGCTTGTTATCAGGCGCCTACCTGTTGATACCGGACTCGACATGTTTACCGAGTCTTCTGTAATTAAAATAATATAGAAAAATAATGTTAATAATTAAAGAATCTGAAGACACAGATAGTCAAGAAAACAACTAATTTAAATGATGTATTTTTATCTAGCGATAGTTTGTATAAATAAAAAAGTTTTATTTAGAGAGAGACCGGGACTATATTCTCGCGGAATAAACACCCCACTATCTATTGTCCTGTACCAGTGGTAGCGTACGAAAAATCTCTCTCTCGCTATGACGACTCCAAGCAGTGCACACGCACGAGCGAAATGCTCTGTTAAAATGTTATGTGATTGGTTATTAGTTTGGATTAATTCTTATGTATTTTACTAACTGCTACAAAAGAGTGTAATATGTAACGTTAAGGGAAAGAAAAATTAATAAAACGTTGTAACAAGAAGAAATATGTGACAACCAATAGTACGAGTGTTAATAACTATAACAGCTATCTTCTTCGATTGACGACTCTCCACAACATCCTGCCTGGAGACATGAATCATCAGAATTACAACTCTAGTAGACCCGACCGATAATGCAGTTCGAGACTTCTGAGAATCAACGAGTACCTGTGTAGAAGGCCCACTCTATCCTGCAGACGTTTAAGCCGTGGACAACTGAGACCAGACCTAGACGAGGACGACGCTCTTAGGATTCCCAAGATGTAACCATATGGAGGAGATGTCTACATCCCAAATTAAAGGTGACTCGATAGCACGTCTATCGAGGAATAATAATAATAGTAATTGTAACACAATACTCTCTTAAAGAGACTTTCAGAGACGATTGACTTTATAAGAATATAAAAATTTAAATCTAAGAATTTAATTGTAACTATTCAGACTTCTTGCAATTGTAACAGTTTAGATTTTAACGTATCGTAGTATAATTAATACCATTCTTCAAATGGAATAATAATGAAACTTAAAAGTAAAAGTAAAAGTAAAAGTAACAGTCTTGCAAGCTAATATCTTGAATTGAATATAATTAATTTTTAAAGTTTAAAGACTAAATACCAAATGGTTACCCGGATCCGGGGAAAAGCTAAATATAATTTGTTGTGATCCCACAGTATATATAAAGCAATTTAAACAAGTTAATAATTTAATTAATAATGTAATGGGATCTGTTTTTGAGTAAATGTCATTTGTTTTATTTTAAATGTTTAATAAAGGGAAATCTTCTTGTTGCACACATATACTGAGTACATAAATCAACAGTTTTCCCTTCCATGATTCCTTTTATATTTACTGTGTGTTATTATGTTTAAATTTCAGCTCGTCCCGAATAAGGCAGCCTGAAGTAATTGGCCGAACCAATTACTTTGGGTTCCCTCTGTTATAACTCAAGAGAAGAGGTTATAAATTGCGCGACTCTGCTAATTAGTTAAAATTTTGCTGCTAATTAAAAATCACAAAAAAAAGAAATTTTGTGACTTGTGTTATTAAGCAGTAATTGTGCCTATTAACCCAGACCATAATCTGTTGAATTATTTACTCATGTACTTTAAATGTGTCTAAAATCTTAAATAAAATTAAACGATATTAGTTATTATAATAGTTTTGTAAATAGGTAATTTTAATTATTATTTAGATATAGCAATGAACATAATATTGACTAAAGACGCCCCGTGTATTCGATATAACATCAGGTATGTGCTTGTCAAGAGTTCATTCAACAACACGTCTGTTTGTAAACAAAATCAAACCAGTTTAATTCTTGTCCAAGCCTGTGTGAGAGTGTCCTTGTCACCCTAGCGCAAAGTTGCGTTAGACAATACATCACCTCCCTCTATTGTATAAAAAAGTGTGTGACCCCTTGCCCAGTAACAAAAGATTTCAGACCTATGTTGAAAATTAAAACAAAAAAAAAGTAAATAATTTTATTATTAAAATGCGCCACTGTTTTTGGTTTCAATTTGTGTAAATGCTTAGTGTACTTAGTGTCAATTATAAAATACTCCATTCTGTATATCGATGCACTCAGTTAGGAAATTGTATGTAAAAAGAAAGAGGCTAAGTAGCATATATGAATAATATTGACGATATTTATAAGTGTATAAATATAAGTGTATATTTTGTGTGAGATTACGCACATACTCGTATATAAGTATACGTGAAAAGATTAGATTGTATTATACCAATTCATGTACGTACGTGTCAAAGTATTCAGTCTCTAACACGTCAATTTTGCGACGATTTAAGACCTGTAGTTTTCCTGTACAAGCCAGCATAAATGTGTAATTCGTGTTTCTATTGACACGATGAGTTATGTGAACTACTGACTAAACAAAACAAGTGTACTAATTAATTTTATGGAATGATGCTTCCGAAGTAAACAACCGAGTCCTAAACAAATGAAAAACGAAGTTTCTTAAATCTGAGTAAAGTAAATAATAAGAATAAATGACTTAGTTAACCCTCCCTTGTTAGATAAAGTATTATACCCCAAGTCCCAAAACAATGTAAATAAAGAGTATTCTAAATAATATGGTAGTAGATAGTAAATAATTCTAGGTGCGTTTCGTTAATGCTCCAAAGTAATTAATAAATTATAGAGAAAGTAAATCAGAATAAAGAGAATAATAATTGTTTAAATAATAAGGCTAATTAATTCTTGATTTAAACTAATTGTGTGAAGTGTAGCGTAGAAGTAAGAGAAAAGAATAATAATAATACAAGTAACGTAGATTAGTAAGCACCCCAGTTGTGGTGGCCAGTTAGAAGAAATAATGCGTGTTCAGGATTGTACTAAGCAGCCACCCTCTCTATTGTATAAACGGTAGCACTCCCTAAACAATGAATGCCACCGCGTGTGAAATAAAATGCAGCGTGTAAAGTGTCCCCCTTCCGCATAGTTTGTCTAGTTATTGTTAAAGAGTTAAAAGAGAAGTATCCTCGTGAAATTCCGCTTCTCTCCAAGTAACCATAATCAAGAGTGTAGTATGAGACCCTCTTTGGATTATTTAAAAGTAAGTCTATGGTATATAATCAAGATAGAATTATATACCGGTGTATAATCAAGATAGAATTATATACATGTTAAGTAACGAGTCACAACGGCGCCGGCTGAAAAGGATAATGATGAGCCAAGAGAGCCAAGAGATCATTTATGAATGCTGAAAGCTAACCTGTAGTGTTAGAGTAAGCTGATGTCAGCCGGGCCACGATATTGTGAGTTGCTGAAATTAGGGAAATTAGTATTATAAGTTAGTACTGTAAGAAGTGAGATAAAGGGAATTTCACGAAAGCGAACATTTAAATGAGAACTAGATCATTTAAAGAGAATTTAAAACAACAAACTGTGCACTAATAATAATAAAAGAGAATAATAATAAATAATGATAATAATAAGAAATTTCACACTGTACTCCCCAAGCATACTCTCGGTACGTATCTAACCAAATTTTCCGGAGTCGGTGTTGGTTAAGAGGCGGAGAATGTGACGATTTAAATTGTGACAAAAATAAAGAAATTAAAAAAATTTTAAGTTGCGAACAATTAACCATTTAAATCTCACAATGATAATAAAAAACATGTAGGTACTAAGTGTGAATGGAAGTAGTAATTAATAAGGGCAAAGAAACGGTAAAGAAAAGACATATTGTAAATAATTATTATTGTCGCATTTAACCCTTTGCTTGTTATCAGGCGCCTACCTGTTGATACCGGACTCGACATGTTTACCGAGTCTTCTGTAATTAAAATAATATAGAAAAATAATGTTAATAATTAAAGAATCTGAAGACACAGATAGTCACGAAAACAACTAATTTAAATGATGTATTTTTATCTAGCGATAGTTTGTATAAATAAAAAAGTTTTATTTAGAGAGAGACCGGGACTATATTCTCGCGGAATAAACACCCCACTATCTATTGTCCTGTACCAGTGGTAGCGTACGAAAAATCTCTCTCTCGCTATGACGACTCCAAGCAGTGCACACGCACGAGCGAAATGCTCTGTTAAAATGTTATGTGATTGGTTATTAGTTTGGATTAATTCTTATGTATTTTACTAACTGCTACAAAAGAGTGTAATATGTAACGTTAAGGGAAAGAAAAATTAATAAAACGTTGTAACAAGAAGAAATATGTGACAACCAATAGTACGAGTGTTAATAACTATAACAGCTATCTTCTTCGATTGACGACTCTCCACAACATCCTGCCTGCAGACATGAATCATCAGAATTACAACTCTAGTAGACCCGACCGATAATGCAGTTCGAGACTTCTGAGAATCAACGAGTACCTGTGTAGAAGGCCCACTCTATCCTGCAGACGTTTAAGCCGTGGACAACTGAGACCAGACCTAGACGAGGACGACGCTCTTAGGATTCCCAAGATGTAACCATATGGAGGAGATGTCTACATCCCAAATTAAAGGTGACTCGATAGCACGTCTATCGAGGAATAATAATAATAGTAATTGTAACACAATACTCTCTTAAAGAGACTTTCAGAGACGATTGACTTTATAAGAATATAAAAATTTAAATCTAAGAATTTAATTGTAACTATTCAGACTTCTTGCAATTGTAACAGTTTAGATTTTAACGTATCGTAGTATAATTAATACCATTCTTCAAATGGAATAATAATGAAACTTAAAAGTAAAAGTAAAAGTAAAAGTAACAGTCTTGCAAGCTAATATCTTGAATTGAATATAATTAATTTTTAAAGTTTAAAGACTAAATACCAAATGGTTACCCGGATCCGGGGAAAAGCTAAATATAATTTGTTGTGATCCCACAGTATATATAAAGCAATTTAAACAAGTTAATAATTTAATTAATAATGTAATGGGATCTGTTTTTGAGTAAATGTCATTTGTTTTATTTTAAATGTTTAATAAAGGGAAATCTTCTTGTTGCACACATATACTGAGTACATAAATCAACAGTTTTCCCTTCCATGATTCCTTTTATATTTACTGTGTGTTATTATGTTTAAATTTCAGCTCGTCCCGAATAAGGCAGCCTGAAGTAATTGGCCGAACCAATTACTTTGGGTTCCCTCTGTTATAACTCAAGAGAAGAGGTTATAAATTGCGCGACTCTGCTAATTAGTTAAAATTTTGCTGCTAATTAAAAATCACAAAAAAAAAGAAATTTTGTGACTTGTGTTATTAAGCAGTAATTGTGCCTATTAACCCAGACCATAATCTGTTGAATTATTTACTCATGTACTTTAAATGTGTCTAAAATCTTAAATAAAATTAAACGATATTAGTTATTATAATAGTTTTGTAAATAGGTAATTTTAATTATTATTTAGATATAGCAATGAACATAATATTGACTAAAGACGCCCCGTGTATTCGATATAACATCAGGTATGTGCTTGTCAAGAGTTCATTCAACAACACGTCTGTTTGTAAACAAAATCAAACCAGTTTAATTCTTGTCCAAGCCTGTGTGAGAGTGTCCTTGTCACCCTAGCGCAAAGTTGCGTTAGACAATACATCACCTCCCTCTATTGTATAAAAAAGTGTGTGACCCCTTGCCCAGTAACAAAAGATTTCAGACCTATGTTGAAAATTAAAACAAAAAAAAAGTAAATAATTTTATTATTAAAATGCGCCACTGTTTTTGGTTTCAATTTGTGTAAATGCTTAGTGTACTTAGTGTCAATTATAAAATACTCCATTCTGTATATCGATGCACTCAGTTAGGAAATTGTATGTAAAAAGAAAGAGGCTAAGTAGCATATATGAATAATATTGACGATATTTATAAGTGTATAAATATAAGTGTATATTTTGTGTGAGATTACGCACATACTCGTATATAAGTATACGTGAAAAGATTAGATTGTATTATACCAATTCATGTACGTACGTGTCAAAGTATTCAGTCTCTAACACGTCAATTTTGCGACGATTTAAGACCTGTAGTTTTCCTGTACAAGCCAGCATAAATGTGTAATTCGTGTTTCTATTGACACGATGAGTTATGTGAACTACTGACTAAACAAAACAAGTGTACTAATTAATTTTATGGAATGATGCTTCCGAAGTAAACAACCGAGTCCTAAACAAATGAAAAACGAAGTTTCTTAAATCTGAGTAAAGTAAATAATCAGAATAAATGACTTAGTTAACCCTCCCTTGTTAGATAAAGTATTATACCCCAAGTCCCAAAACAAAGTAAATAAAGAGTATTCTAAATAATATGGTAGTAGATAGTAAATAATTCTAGGTGCGTTTCGTTAATGCTCCAAAGTAATTAATAAATTATAGAGAAAGTAAATCAGAATAAAGAGAATAATAATTGTTTAAATAATAAGGCTAATTAATTCTTGATTTAAACTAATTGTGTGAAGTGTAGCGTAGAAGTAAGAGAAAAGAATAATAATAATACAAGTAACGTAGATTAGTAAGCACCCCAGTTGTGGTGGCCAGTTAGAAGAAATAATGCGTGTTCAGGATTGTACTAAGCAGCCACCCTCTCTATTGTATAAACGGTAGCACTCCCTAAACAATGAATGCCACCGCGTGTGAAATAAAATGCAGCGTGTAAAGTGTCCCCCTTCCGCATAGTTTGTCTAGTTATTGTTAAAGAGTTAAAAGAGAAGTATCCTCGTGAAATTCCGCTTCTCTCCAAGTAACCATAATCAAGAGTGTAGTATGAGACCCTCTTTGGATTATTTAAAAGTAAGTCTATGGTATATAATCAAGATAGAATTATATACCGGTGTATAATCAAGATAGAATTATATACATGTTAAGTAACGAGTCACAACGGCGCCGGCTGAAAAGGATAATGATGAGCCAAGAGAGCCAAGAGATCATTTATGAATGCTGAAAGCTAACCTGTAGTGTTAGAGTAAGCTGATGTCAGCCGGGCCACGATATTGTGAGTTGCTGAAATTAGGGAAATTAGTATTATAAGTTAGTACTGTAAGAAGTGAGATAAAGGGAATTTCACAAAAGCGAACATTTAAATGAGAACTAGATCATTTAAAGAGAATTTAAAACAACAAACTGTGCACTAATAATAATAAAAGAGAATAATAATAAATAATGATAATAATAAGAAATTTCACACTGTACTCCCCAAGCATACTCTCGGTACGTATCTAACCAAATTTTCCGGAGTCGGTGTTGGTTAAGAGGCGGAGAATGTGACGATTTAAATTGTGACAAAAATAAAGAAATTAAAAAAATTTTAAGTTGCGAACAATTAACCATTTAAATCTCACAATGATAATAAAAAACATGTAGGTACTAAGTGTGAATGGAAGTAGTAATTAATAAGGGCAAAGAAACGGTAAAGAAAAGACATATTGTAAATAATTATTATTGTCGCATTTAACCCTTTGCTTGTTATCAGGCGCCTACCTGTTGATACCGGACTCGACATGTTTACCGAGTCTTCTGTAATTAAAATAATATAGAAAAATAATGTTAATAATTAAAGAATCTGAAGACACAGATAGTCACGAAAACAACTAATTTAAATGATGTATTTTTATCTAGCGATAGTTTGTATAAATAAAAAAGTTTTATTTAGAGAGAGACCGGGACTATATTCTCGCGGAATAAACACCCCACTATCTATTGTCCTGTACCAGTGGTAGCGTACGAAAAATCTCTCTCTCGCTATGACGACTCCAAGCAGTGCACACGCACGAGCGAAATGCTCTGTTAAAATGTTATGTGATTGGTTATTAGTTTGGATTAATTCTTATGTATTTTACTAACTGCTACAAAAGAGTGTAATATGTAACGTTAAGGGAAAGAAAAATTAATAAAACGTTGTAACAAGAAGAAATATGTGACAACCAATAGTACGAGTGTTAATAACTATAACAGCTATCTTCTTCGATTGACGACTCTCCACAACATCCTGCCTGGAGACATGAATCATCAGAATTACAACTCTAGTAGACCCGACCGATAATGCAGTTCGAGACTTCTGAGAATCAACGAGTACCTGTGTAGAAGGCCCACTCTATCCTGCAGACGTTTAAGCCGTGGACAACTGAGACCAGACCTAGACGAGGACGACGCTCTTAGGATTCCCAAGATGTAACCATATGGAGGAGATGTCTACATCCCAAATTAAAGGTGACTCGATAGCACGTCTATCGAGGAATAATAATAATAGTAATTGTAACACAATACTCTCTTAAAGAGACTTTCAGAGACGATTGACTTTATAAGAATATAAAAATTTAAATCTAAGAATTTAATTGTAACTATTCAGACTTCTTGCAATTGTAACAGTTTAGATTTTAACGTATCGTAGTATAATTAATACCATTCTTCAAATGGAATAATAATGAAACTTAAAAGTAAAAGTAAAAGTAAAAGTAACAGTCTTGCAAGCTAATATCTTGAATTGAATATAATTAATTTTTAAAGTTTAAAGACTAAATACCAAATGGTTACCCGGATCCGGGGAAAAGCTAAATATAATTTGTTGTGATCCCACAGTATATATAAAGCAATTTAAACAAGTTAATAATTTAATTAATAATGTAATGGGATCTGTTTTTGAGTAAATGTCATTTGTTTTATTTTAAATGTTTAATAAAGGGAAATCTTCTTGTTGCACACATATACTGAGTACATAAATCAACAGTTTTCCCTTCCATGATTCCTTTTATATTTACTGTGTGTTATTATGTTTAAATTTCAGCTCGTCCCGAATAAGGCAGCCTGAAGTAATTGGCCGAACCAATTACTTTGGGTTCCCTCTGTTATAACTCAAGAGAAGAGGTTATAAATTGCGCGACTCTGCTAATTAGTTAAAATTTTGCTGCTAATTAAAAATCACAAAAAAAAGAAATTTTGTGACTTGTGTTATTAAGCAGTAATTGTGCCAATTAACCCAGACCATAATCTGTTGAATTATTTACTCATGTACTTTAAATGTGTCTAAAATCTTAAATAAAATTAAACGATATTAGTTATTATAATAGTTTTGTAAATAGGTAATTTTAATTATTATTTAGATATAGCAATGAACATAATATTGACTAAAGACGCCCCGTGTATTCGATATAACATCAGGTATGTGCTTGTCAAGAGTTCATTCAACAACACGTCTGTTTGTAAACAAAATCAAACCAGTTTAATTCTTGTCCAAGCCTGTGTGAGAGTGTCCTTGTCACCCTAGCGCAAAGTTGCGTTAGACAATACATCACCTCCCTCTATTGTATAAAAAAGTGTGTGACCCCTTGCCCAGTAACAAAAGATTTCAGACCTATGTTGAAAATTAAAACAAAAAAAAAGTAAATAATTTTATTATTAAAATGCGCCACTGTTTTTGGTTTCAATTTGTGTAAATGCTTAGTGTACTTAGTGTCAATTATAAAATACTCCATTCTGTATATCGATGCACTCAGTTAGGAAATTGTATGTAAAAAGAAAGAGGCTAAGTAGCATATATGAATAATATTGACGATATTTATAAGTGTATAAATATAAGTGTATATTTTGTGTGAGATTACGCACATACTCGTATATAAGTATACGTGAAAAGATTAGATTGTATTATACCAATTCATGTACGTACGTGTCAAAGTATTCAGTCTCTAACACGTCAATTTTGCGACGATTTAAGACCTGTAGTTTTCCTGTACAAGCCAGCATAAATGTGTAATTCGTGTTTCTATTGACACGATGAGTTATGTGAACTACTGACTAAACAAAACAAGTGTACTAATTAATTTTATGGAATGATGCTTCCGAAGTAAACAACCGAGTCCTAAACAAATGAAAAACGAAGTTTCTTAAATCTGAGTAAAGTAAATAATAAGAATAAATGACTTAGTTAACCCTCCCTTGTTAGATAAAGTATTATACCCCAAGTCCCAAAACAAAGTAAATAAAGAGTATTCTAAATAATATGGTAGTAGATAGTAAATAATTCTAGGTGCGTTTCGTTAATGCTCCAAAGTAATTAATAAATTATAGAGAAAGTAAATCAGAATAAAGAGAATAATAATTGTTTAAATAATAAGGCTAATTAATTCTTGATTTAAACTAATTGTGTGAAGTGTAGCGTAGAAGTAAGAGAAAAGAATAATAATAATACAAGTAACGTAGATTAGTAAGCACCCCAGTTGTGGTGGCCAGTTAGAAGAAATAATGCGTGTTCAGGATTGTACTAAGCAGCCACCCTCTCTATTGTATAAACGGTAGCACTCCCTAAACAATGAATGCCACCGCGTGTGAAATAAAATGCAGCGTGTAAAGTGTCCCCCTTCCGCATAGTTTGTCTAGTTATTGTTAAAGAGTTAAAAGAGAAGTATCCTCGTGAAATTCCGCTTCTCTCCAAGTAACCATAATCAAGAGTGTAGTATGAGACCCTCTTTGGATTATTTAAAAGTAAGTCTATGGTATATAATCAAGATAGAATTATATACCGGTGTATAATCAAGATAGAATTATATACATGTTAAGTAACGAGTCACAACGGCGCCGGCTGAAAAGGATAATGATGAGCCAAGAGAGCCAAGAGATCATTTATGAATGCTGAAAGCTAACCTGTAGTGTTAGAGTAAGCTGATGTCAGCCGGGCCACGATATTGTGAGTTGCTGAAATTAGGGAAATTAGTATTATAAGTTAGTACTGTAAGAAGTGAGATAAAGGGAATTTCACAAAAGCGAACATTTAAATGAGAACTAGATCATTTAAAGAGAATTTAAAACAACAAACTGTGCACTAATAATAATAAAAGAGAATAATAATAAATAATGATAATAATAAGAAATTTCACACTGTACTCCCCAAGCATACTCTCGGTACGTATCTAACCAAATTTTCCGGAGTCGGTGTTGGTTAAGAGGCGGAGAATGTGACGATTTAAATTGTGACAAAAATAAAGAAATAAAAAAAATTTTAAGTTGCGAACAATTAACCATTTAAATCTCACAATGATAATAAAAAACATGTATGTACTAAGTGTGAATGGAAGTAGTAATTAATAAGGGCAAAGAAACGGTAAAGAAAAGACATATTGTAAATAATTATTATTGTCGCATTTAACCCTTTGCTTGTTATCAGGCGCCTACCTGTTGATACCGGACTCGACATGTTTACCGAGTCTTTTGTAATTAAAATAATATAGAAAAATAATGTTAATAATTAAAGAATCTGAAGACACAGATAGTCACGAAAACAACTAATTTAAATGATGTATTTTTATCTAGCGATAGTTTGTATAAATAAACAAGTTTTATTTAGAGAGAGACCGGGACTATATTCTCGCGGAATAAACACCCCACTATCTATTGTCCTGTACCAGTGGTAGCGTACGAAAAATCTCTCTCTCGCTATGACGACTCCAAGCAGTGCACACGCACGAGCGAAATGCTCTGTTAAAATGTTATGTGATTGGTTATTAGTTTGGATTAATTCTTATGTATTTTACTAACTGCTACAAAAGAGTGTAATATGTAACGTTAAGAGAAAGAAAAATTAATAAAACGTTGTAACAAGAAGAAATATGTGACAACCAATAGTACGAGTGTTAATAACTATAACAGCTATCTTCTTCGATTGACGACTCTCCACAACATCCTGCCTGCAGACATGAATCATCAGAATTACAACTCTAGTAGACCCGACCGATAATGCAGTTCGAGACTTCTGAGAATCAACGAGTACCTGTGTAGAAGGCCCACTCTATCCTGCAGACGTTTAAGCCGTGGACAACTGAGACCAGACCTAGACGAGGACGACGCTCTTAGGATTCCCAAGATGTAACCATATGGAGGAGACGTCTACATCCCAAATTAAAGGTGACTCGATAGCACGTCTATCGAGGAATAATAATAATAATAATTGTAACACAATACTCTCTTAAAGAGACTTTCAGAGACGATTGACTTTATAAGAATATAAAAATTTAAATCTAAGAATTTAATTGTAACTATTCAGACTTCTTGCAATTGTAACAGTTTAGATTTTAACGTATCGTAGTATAATTAATACCTTTCTTCAAATGGAATAATAATGAAACTTAAAAGTAAAAGTAAAAGTAAAAGTAACAGTCTTGCAAGCTAATATCTTGAATTGAATATAAATAATTTTTAAAGTTTAAAGACTAAATACCAAATGGTTACCCGGATCCGGGGAAAAGCTAAATATAATTTGTTGTGATCCCACAGTATATATAAAGCAATTTAAACAAGTTAATAATTTAATTAATAATGTAATGGGATCTGTTTTTGAGTAAATGTCATTTGTTTTATTTTAAATGTTTAATAAAGGGAAATCTTCTTGTTGCACACATATACTGAGTACATAAATCAACAGTTTTTCCTTCCATGATTCCTTTTATATTTACTGTGTGTTATTATGTTTAAATTTCAGCTCGTCCCGAATAAGGCAGCCTGAAGTAATTGGCCGAACCAATTACTTTGGGTTCCCTCTGTTATAACTCAAGAGAAGAGGTTATAGTAGGGGATTGAACTGGGGAGATATATAATTTTTGTAAGTAGTGCTCAATTTCCTCCATTCTCGATGAGTCTGATTTTTGTCGTAAGTCGTTGATAATTATGGGTAATTGGCTTAATGCCTCATCCGCAAATTTCTGCACATCGGCGGGGATTACGGTGACGTCGGGCCAGCTTAATAAATTATTTAACCGGCGGGTTAAATGTTCTATACGTTGCGTAACGTGCAAAAATTCCGTAGGTGATTTTTTGTCCTGAAGGTTCTGAGATAATACTATCAGTTCCCTATATTTCGCATAACAGGTTTCTCGTTCGCCGTCATAATCGAGTTCACGCAATCTATCTAACTGCGAGGGTGTCTCTGATCCGGTTTGGCGTAATGATTTTCGTAATTCCGACACGGTTACATTCACGTGTTTTAGACCTCGCAAAAGTGCTTCGTAGCATAGCTCATCTTTTAATAATAGATCAGGATTAAATTCAGCCATTTTCGTAACGTGAGTGGCTATAACTAATTATTCTACTATTTACATTAAATGCTATACAACGCTTCTTTTTTTTACACAAGAATATAAAAATATAAATCAATCGTATTCTTACTCCTTTTTCTTTTTACAAATAAACACTTAAAATGTTATGACAACCTTTATCGTTTTACATTGAGAGAGAGAGAGAGAAATTTCACACAGGCATGAATATGCGTACGACAAAAGGGGGAATCTTCGGTTACTCAACACAGGAAAATACACGCTTCTTATAACAATAGACCACACAAGGAGGGCGACTTATTGTCTAACTCAACTTAGGGGAGACCAACTATGACAATTTTAAACAAACGGCAACAGGAAACTTACATGTCCGAGATTGTCTTGAATGTGGCACGTTTATGAATGGGACTTTTAACAAGTACCTACATGGATTGTTTACATTGGATTATATGTTAATATTACTTTACACATATTATATTTACAAATAAAGTTATTTATACTATATTACTATAATATTAATTATTATTTTTATCTTATTTAAAACTCTGACACATATTGAAATACATGAGTGAATAGATCAACAGCTTTTGTGCGTGGGAAATCGGGACGCAATTACTTCTTTCTTTTCTCTTACGCAAAATTAGCACATTAGCAAAATAAGCAAATTACAGCAGAAAAGCAGAGTGGCGCAATTTATTTGTGACACTCTGTACACAATTAATTATTAAACAACAACACAATAGCAGAAAATAACAAAATAAGCAAAATCAGCAAAATAAGCAAAATTAGCAGAGTGGCGCAATTTATAACCTCTTCTCTTGAGTTATAACTTAGGGAACCAGTAATAATTGGATGTGCCAATTATACAGGCTGCCTTCGTTGTGACGCACTGAAAATAATCACAACAAATAAAACAATTCTTATAGAAGGATATTAGGAAGGGGAGACTGTTGATTTATGCACTCAGTTTACTCGGTAATCAGATGACATCTCTTTATTACATTTGGTGATTAAGTTCTCTATTGAAAGTTCTCAAACAATATAGTTTACTATATGATTAAATATATAAATTACTACTTTACAAAGGGGCCTCAAAATATGATGTACATCTTATTGATTAATTCCACGGATCCGGGATTAAATATATTAAATGAATAATGGTCACCTTGCCATGTACAATATTGAAACTCTAACCATTTGAAGAATGGTTTTTTAATTAATCTTCTAAAACAACAAAACTTTTAGTTTAAACTTTACCTTTTTGCTATAACTAGTGTTATTAGATTTTAGACTACATGTTACCTATAATGTCAGTTTTCTAAAGTCTTTAATGTTATTACATTTAAAACATAAGTTTTAAAGTCTTTAATATGATAATTTAAATTGTCTTTTGGGGGTTATAATTTTGTAACTCTTAACCATGGAAGACAAGCCTCCATGTCACCTGTGTGTTTCCTGAAGTTGCTGCAGAATTAGTTCTTCGGTCCTCCTGATGTTTCTTGAAGTTCAGTCGTTACCTTATCATACTGTGACGGTGAAGTTCTAGAAGTATGTCAAATCATTCCTGGTGTGGTACATTCATCTCAGGCGACTGTAGTTATTCTTCGTAATTCTTGTAGTTAGAATACATAGATAGAAAGTTTTGTTTCACTGTTATACACTTCACATGATTATAGATTAGTTGACTATCACCTTCTTGGTTGTAATACTGTATAAATTACATAGTCCGTTATTTTATAATATAGAGAGATGTCATCACCACACAAATTTACTTATTTAAATAGTCATTGAATCAAGATTTTCACATTTTATACATACACGTAGCGAAACAACGCTTTACGCTGCTTACGGCGTGAGCGCTCCATTCCAAGTGGCAGAAATAGTTAAGGGGGAGAGTAGTAATCTCAAGACAATTACTAGGCAACATAAAAGTAGTTCCGTGTTTCTAATTTTAATTAAAGGACTACGGTTTGATTAAATAATTAAATAGAGATATTCTTAGTTACAGAAGTTATCAAAGTACGTAACAATGGTCTTATTTAATTATTTAAATAATAACAAATTTACAATAATACTTAGTTTATTTAGGGGTCAGAAAACAAGTTAATTCTGGTCAGCGCCTGTTTATGCAGGATAAATTAATGAGCTTTACCCTTTCTGTACAATTCCATTCCCTTTTAATTTTATTATTAGACTTAAATTAAATATTATTATTATTAAATGATTGCCAGAAGATTTAGTTTACAATGTAAGATTTTATTAAGAATTTAACATTTCTCCGCTTATATATTATCAACTTAATTAATTAACAAATTTTTTATTAATGAAATCGTCACAATTCATACGCCTGAGGGTAGTAACGAGAGACGTAACTAATCGTTACTTGCGTAGCCTATAAGTACCAAATAAATAAGCCAAATATCAGAGCCACATTTTCATGTAAAATTTACAACAAATTAAAAACATTTTACACGAACGAACACAGACCAAATTTTGTGCAAACTTCTCCACAAAATTCACTTTTACTAACATGACATAACTACCTACATACCCGTTTTTTTTAATAAGATTAAAGCAAAAAGGTTTTTGAAAACTCCATATCACGTTTGGCAGATTTTTTATCTTATCTAAATAAAATGAGTTCCTCCTTCAAAAATTCGAAACCCAAGACGAGGAGCCCAATGTTGCAATAAGAAATAGTACAAGAAAAATAAAAATGTTCACTGAGTAAAACTACAAACGTAAAAAAGATGAGTATAAAATCGTATGTTTCTGAAATTCTTAAAATAAAACATAAGTGTTTTTATATACGGTCTTTTTAAGGTAGAAACCATACAGCTCATTGAACGCATCATCAGAAAAAGGTCGTCTAACTTTCCACAGTGCAGCTTCAATTACACTTTTTTTAATAATAACATAATAACAATAATTAAGTAGTAGTAGTATAGTAGTAGTAGTAGTAGTAGTAGTAGTAGTAGTAGTAGTAGTAGTAGTAGTAGTAGTAGTAGTAGTAGTAGTAGTAGTAATAGTAGTAGTGGTAGTAGTAGTAGTAGTCATCGTCATTCTCAGTAAGGCTGCCAAAATGAGCCGTACAGGAAGTCTGTATAATCAGCACTCCAATTCCGACTATCTTTTTCATTATTTTAAATATTCGACCCATTGTTGAATCGACTTCAAGCTGAGTCGACGTGGGGCTAAAAGCTCAGCATTGATTTTGTAGTGCAATGTTCCCAGCTTGCGATTCTTCCATAAAACGAATTCTCCTTCCCGTTGGTCTTTCTGCATTATGGACAATAACAAGAAAATTTTAAATATAATTCTTACTTCCATCGTGTAATTATAATTAATGAAATTTTTGTGTGTGCACGTAATGTTTTTTGTATCTACGTCAGTGCGCGCGCGCGCGCGCGTTCGTGTGTGTGTGTGTGTGTGTGTGTGTGGGTGGGTGGGTGGGTGGGGGTGTGACTTTATTCACACATTGAAACAAGACTCGTAAGTTTGCGCCAGCCCTCCACCCCTGGATTTAATGCACACGTAGATTTGTTAGTACATAGGTCTGCACAGACGTAGATTGCCTTCCTTACTGTTGTTCTTATTTCAGCTGTTCCTTGCAAGTTATCTCTATTATTACAATTATCCAACCGGTAAGCAAATTCCATTATGAGCTGTAGTTTACAATTACTACTCCTAACTTTTGTTCCGGTTACCGTTTGAAACATGCGGTGTGTTGGTTTCCATCATCGTTTAACCAGCTAACTTCTTGTTCAATTAAACTTTGTACGTGCATGTGTGTGTGGTGAGTGCGTGGCTCTGTCTGTTAATATTTTTCCGCTTGCATGTTTGTTGGTGTTATTGACTTACCCATATACGGATACTTACAGTTTCTGCCGTGTCCGTCGAAGTTGGACAATTTACTGTAGTCTCATTTAAAAAACCTACAGTATTTAATGATACTGTTTGGCTCTCAATTGAATTTTAAAAGACGCGTGTGCCGCTTCCGGGTTTAACTCATACTTTTGCTTCTTGATATTTGAATTTCATCTCCGGCTACTTTTTACATAAAGCATTTTCTATTGTCTGCAGCCGTTTACCAAATTAAAAAATATATATATTGCGTTTGAGATTTTCAGAATGAGCAGGCGCCTCTCAGTTATCCATACATTTCTATGTATTTGCTTTTATCTGATCATTCAATACGCTAGAAAATAAGTATTTATTAACAGACAGACTGCAAGCTACCTTTTACATTGATACTTCTGTGCGTCTATTGTACATCCATCACTGATACCGAAAGGGACTTTTTAGTCTTATTTCTGTTCCCCTCCCTGCCAGAGAGCTTATCTTCTATCTATATCTTCTATCTGTTTTTCTATATTCCCTGTATTTTTCGTGCTCAGGAGTGGCAGTACAAAAACAGACACATAGCAGTTGGATATAGAGGCACACATGCCCAACAAACTTTCTAAATAAAATAAATGTTCTAAAGTGAAATTCATAATTAATGTCGAGTAGCTCTTTCCTAATGAATCATATAAACATTATGGTTTTTAAGATGCAGCTATAAGTTTCTGTTATTTTGAATAATGATTTCAACTTTCGTTATACTAAAGAGAGGGGAAATTTGCGTTGCTCATGAGACTTGTTGCGTTACGCGTTGTGAGGGCAGCCGAATCACGCAATCCTTTTCCACGAAGCTTTTTCTTCCTACACGTGCCTTCCAGACGTTGATCGATTATTCGACCGGCATTCCTGTCAACCTTGGCACCTACTATGCTCTTCAGGCTGAGTGTAAAAGAACTACTTTTAAAGCGAACGTCTAGCTTGTCGCTCATTGCAAAACGAAGCAATAAGATATACCGTTATTATTAGTAGAATTATTTTGTTGAAAATTGCAATTTGGTGCGTCTCTAGACACTGCTTTAGCGTGCGGTAATTATTTTCAATTATTGTGTGCGGACATGTCTAGTTAATAAAGTGAATTATTTATTGTGAAAGTGTCAATTAAGTGAATTAAATTTGTAATTTTTAGGTGTTTGACAGTAGTGAAATTAAATAGTTGTTGTATACGTGCAGTTCTGCGCGTATGCAGTGATTTTTATCGTCACCCTATGTATTTCAGTATAGAAAGCAAGTCTTTTTATAGTATCATGCTATTAACACAAAGTTCTCTTGATTTATTCATCAGATTGTGCTTTACACACTGCGCCCAACAATTTATATTTCCATTGTTAAAACTACCTTAATTATGATTTTTTACTTTTACTTTTCACTGGTTTTAACGCTATTTTCCTTAATGTTGAACAACTGAAAATCGGTATAGAGTACTTGAATTTACAACTAATTATATACCGAGATCACAATTGTTTATTGAGGTGTGTGTTGTAAGATATACACGTAATTTGAGCTTTTTCCAGAAGGAGCTATGTTTGTTTTATAACCTTATCTACATTACCTACGAACGAGTCGTATACGCAAATGTAAAAATTATTTTGGAGTAAGTTTTCTGACACCCACCTACCGAATAATTCGCGCATGAAACGTTTGCACGGGCTCCTTTGTAAAACTGGTCGGACAGGAGATAATGCACTCTGGTCTCCCTTCACTCCTGATTGTTTACGTAGCTGACGACATTATAAACCAATTGCTGCAGCCTTAAAAAAAATTGTGAAAACTTCCTCATCAGGTAGAAATTCCTAAAACAATAGTTTTTAAAGCAAAACGGTTAATTTACGGCCGCAAAAGTAATATCGTCCAATAATTTAAGGAACTTTATAAAGTTAAATATTAATTATTGCAAGTTGCTTTGACTATAAATTTAAAAAAGGAATACCATATTGGATAACGTCTATTGTAGCGATGAAGCATGGTTTAATGAAGGCATAATATAAGCAGCTGCTTTAATGTAAAGAAAAGCCAAACTGTGGCAGTGTAAATCCACACATCTTTCAAGAATCGCGTTTAAATAGAAAAAACTACATTTGTGTGCAATCTTGCAAAAAATATAATCAGATCAATCGTTTTTGGCAACAGTATTATCAAACATGCCTATTAAAGCGTTGTGACACTGGTTGTTGCACTTTCTGAACTAAAGGTGCTTACTGTTACCTACGACAAGGTGGTGCGTACGTCATATTGCAATTAAAACTATTAAGAGTTTGAAAGTTTTTGATGACTGTTTAATTTTAAAAGAATTACGATCCCCTAAGTCTCCTAAACTCTTGTCAACAGAACTTCGCTTCTGGACACATTTATAAATTCTGTGTATAGTAGTAATATTCATTCAGCTGAACAACCAAGGAACAGAATAAAAAAATGGCAAAATAATGCTGGTAAACCATTCCAACTGATCGACGTCCAGTTTCTTTCAGAAGTAAGTCGTTCGAGCAGGGTTAATTATGGCATGTACTGAAGTTGAGAAACAGTGTAGTATGCAGGCTACAGTACATTGAGCATTGGGTTGTGAAGTGATAGTTCGTATATCTTACCAGTGTCAAACAAATAATGTAAATTTGGAAACAAAAGTACAAAGTAGACTGAAGCAAAGGATGAAATTCGTCAGTAGTAAAACTAAAGTAGCTGATTCATATTAGAATATTTTCCACCAAATATGTAGGTGCATCGTTTTCATCCACCGTCACATCTATACGGTTATTTATTTTTACTTCCATGTTCCGTAAAGAAATGGAAGTATGGTGATCGCTAAAAACAATCGTGTTCCAATAAGAGTTGATTCTGATTGTACTACCCTCAAAATATGAAGAAAAGTCTTTTTCAGAAATGTGTGTGTGTGTGTGTGTGTGTGTGCGTGTGTAGAACTTTTTCTATGGCGAACGATAGAAGACTCGAATAATTCTTTGTGTATGTGGCAGAGTAATATAGGACTTAAGGCGTGTTGATTTTGGTGACGATCGGTTAACGGGTAGGGGTAGTTTACCAGCAACGTTTTAGGTTTTAACAAGAGTGAAGTACTTAGAAATTCATTTAAACTTTTCAAACAGTAGTAATTGTTAAATATAAAAATAATTTTGTCGCCAGGCAGCAAAATTATAATTTTTCTTTTTACTTCCATGTTCCATAAGGAAATAGAAGAATGGTCATGGCGAAAATAATCGTATTGGAGATAAGGCTGATTCTGATTGTACTACCCTCAAAACATGAAGAAAAGTTATTTTTCGAAAATTGTGTGTGTGTGTGTCTGTCTGTCTATCTCTGTGTAGAATGTTTCCTATGACGAACGATAACTGCCTCATATTCAAACAGAATCAAATAATTTTTTGCATGCATCCCTTAATTGTAGGGAACTCAAGGCCTTTTGATTTTGGTGAAGATCGATTCAGGGGAAGGGGTAGTTTACCCGAAACCTTTTACGTTTTAACAAGAGTAAAGTTCTTGAAAATTCATTTAACTTTTTCAAACAATGGTAATTGTTAAAAATAAAATAATTTTGTTTCCAGGCAATAAAATTATAATTTGTTCATTTTAATTTAAATCATGTATGAGAGAAAATATACCGTTCGTGGCAGGCAAGCATATCTCAATTATGTAATGTTTACGTTCCCATTTTATTATTATGATTACCGCAATAAAAAGGCAGCTAAGACACACACACACACACACACACACACACATACACACACAATTCCCGTTATTTCTGGCCTCAATCGTGTTTATTTTCTTACATTTTCACGCTTTTTAAATGGAAGGTGCTGAAACCTACACCAACATAACGCGTGCAAGCCGAAAAATTGACCAGCGTAGATAGCGATTTGCTTCTTTTGGATCGCTGGGGAATGTAACTGCACGTGCTTACAGAGGAACGGTTCATAGACAGACTTTTCGTCTTTAGGGAATGAACCCTCTGCAAGATGCTCAGGCTCCATGAGTGACTTCGGAGCGCTCCTTCTTTTCCGCGTGTTTGTTCTGTAAAACGTACTGTGACGATTTAAAGCCAATTTAAATAGCACCAAAAAAAAAAATTTTTCGTTTGAAATGACAAAATTTGAAATGAGAAAATAATCCACCCTCCCCTTTGTACCTGTAACTTCTTGTCAACCGCGAGTACGGACATGCAAATCGTAATGTTGTTGAGCTAATTAAAATAACAATTCTAATTACATAAAAAAGAACGTGATAATAATAAATAAAATATTGACTAAATAAAGAAGCTATAGTAGGATTAATAGTAGCTAAGTAGAGGTAAATAATAATAATAAAATTACGAACTATTTCTTCTCGCGGCGGGAACTGCGCCAATCTTCCTACTCGGCCACAAAACCTTACCGACAGTCTCCTCTGAATCACGGCCAATCCAACAGCCTTGTCATGTGTTGTGAAGACGAATACTTCTATATTGCAAAACTAGGTATCCGTGAATAAGTGTTTCGTGGTTACACAAGCCCCATATGTAGTTAAGCGAAGTGAAATGTAAAAACAAAAGTTACGTAGTTTCAATGTAAATAAAAAAAAAAAAGGCATAGCCGACACATCTCTTTATGAAATGGTTTAATCGTTAAGGTATGTTCCATACCATATAATAAGGTAACATCAGTGCAGTTTAAACCAAAATGTAAAAGTGAACATGAACGACCGGAGTGAATCAACAACAACAACACTATGAGCTCCAGGTAGCCAGAATCCGAGCCTCATGCCTGCGCTAACTACTTAGAGTCAACCACTGAAATGGAGGAGCACAAACTACAACTAAGATCATCCAGGAAAACCTACGGAAGAGGGCCAGCTGTCGACCAACATCATACCCAGGTGACATGGAAGCATAACTTCCGTGGTTATATTGTTTTCTAAGAACCCAGAGTAAAAAATAGTTTATTTTGTAAAGACTCATACAAATCATGTAAATCATAACTTAATAATATGTATACTTTCTGTAACGAGATAAGCGTAATCTGAAGATGGATACAGATATAATTAATTCAAAATTGAATCAAACTATTCTTCAAATAGTTTGCATAATGTCAAAGTACTTTTAAAATATAAAAAGAATTAGAACCTGGATCCGTGGTATTCTATGTAATATACAGTTGTATTGTTTTGAGCTCATCATAGTAACAGTTTAATGAGAATAAGAGCATAAAATGCAGAATCTATCAGAATCTTTCATTTAATAACAATAAGAATCATTAAAGGTATTATTTTGGAATCTTTATTTTGGAAGCTGCAATAAAGAGATGTTTTTGCTAAACAGAAGAGAGTGAGTAAATTTACGTAACTTTAGTCAAACTCCTGATCTTTACAGGTTCCCAATTTGTTGGAACTAATTAGTACTAACAATGGCAGCCGGTTTAATTGACAGAGGCCAATTAAACTGGTTCCCTGTGTTATAATGTGTTAACAGGAGGAGACGTTATAAAATGCGCCACTCTGCTTCATTATAAGAAATTCTGCTTTAATATAAAAATTTTTGTACGTCGTAGCATATGTAAAATGCACCATTGCTGCTAAATAATAAACATATAATTAACAAAAGGCGTAAATTTTTTCACTCTGAATTTGTGAACTAGAACAAGATAAAAACAAAATAAATAAATCTTTGTTAATAGAATAATAATAGTAGTATAAGGAAAGCAACGTAATAAGCAAGTCCCCGCTTGTAAAAATATTCCATTTTCAACCTGTCTGTATACCGACAGGCTGTTTCATGTTGGAGTCGTGTTGTGGAATGTACGTTCTGACCCGTGCGTTGTATTCACGGTAGTATATTAATTAAACTAGAGTGTAATAAAAGTCTAGTAGTACTTCAAATAAACAAAATCTAAACCTATCGTAATTATAGTTTATTACCGTGAGAGTAGTAAAATTTAATAGAATTTTAGTAAAACGTAAAATAATAATAAGCGCATATTTAAAGATTGCGAGCCCAGGTTCTCGCCTGTTTGATAAGTCATTCCCAAGCCTGTCACTAAGGGACAAGCTCGTGCAGGAAATAATCGTGTTTCAGATTGTAGGAAGTCACCCTCCCTTTGTTGAGAACACCTGCCTATGTAAACAATAAGCTACCCTAACTCATTGAATCAACCTCCCCAAGAGCTGTTAAAAGTGTAGAAGAGCTCTCCTATTGTTTACACTAGCACAATGAACTCTCTGGGTGAAATTTCTTTAAACTGTTAAAAAATGATATTACGTTATTATCTCCACAGGTAATTATTAGATTTACATATATTTGAAATAATTTAAATTTGATTTATTAGTATAAGATTGTTATCGTATATATATGTGTGTGTGTGTGTGTGTGTGTGTGTGTGTGTGTGTGTGTGTGTGTGTGTGTTTAAATGAATTCAATTTTCATAAGAGTGTTTAAAATAGATAACATATTTTAACGTACGTAGTACATAAGATTTAAAAATTATTCTTACGACTACAATGGCTCAATTTAACCCCGACTTGTTGTTGAAGGACGACCTGAGCTATGAAGCTTTGTTACGCGGTCCCCCATACACAAACGTAACTGTCGCGGAGCTGCGCAAAACATTACGCGAGAATAGACCAGACAAACCCTCACTGTTGAATCGTTTAAGCGTAGTAGATTTTGAGAGTGAGAGGGAAACATGCTATCATAAATATACGGAGCTTACCTCCATCGCACAATCCCTGCGAGATGAGAAATCCCCCGCGGTAATTATAAGAACCACTCAAAGAATAGAACATCTGACCCGCCGCATCAGCAATTTGTTGAATTGGCCCGGTGACAAAGTTACTCCACCTGACGTGCAAAAATTCGCGGAAGAAGCTTTACAACAATTACCTGAGATAATGCGCGAATTACGTAGAAGGTCCGAATCGTTTAGAATAGAAGAGATCGAAGAAGCAATGACGAAACTAAATATTTCCCCCACCCAATCTCCTACTCAAGAACAGCAACCCAGTGCTGTAAAATTTCAATTTCTGCAGGAATCTACTATAAAACCCAGTAAGGATCGGTTAACGGTAAGACAAGCAAATACCCTCCCCGTAACCGCCTCTCCATTTCCAAATGAACTAGGGAATATTACCCGTAATTACGATTTACCTCCTCTCTTACAGACAAATCTATCAGCGGGAAAACCTGTGACGACACCTCAATTAAATTTCAGCACTGAGTTCTATGGAAAAATAACTCACCGCGTAGAACGGATTTTATCTGAAATACCAACCACTGATGGGCTGAATATTACGAAACTCCTAGGCTTTATCAAGCACCTGTTACAAATAAAGGATCTGCGACAACTAAAAGATGACCAAATTTTACAAGTAATTCTACCCAAATGTAGATCTCCTTTAAAATATCGTGTGTTAGAGTCACTAAGGTATAATCACCCTGCAGAAGAACTACATACCTCCCTGATAAGACACTTCATCCCCACCCGTACCTACGAAGAATTAAAGCGGAATTCCGTACTTCGTGTACAAGGAGCGTACGAGAGACTAGCTCATTATATATCTGAAATAAGGGAATCGGCCTTATTACTACAAGTTAACTGGAGTGAACAACAGCTAGTAGACACTATCTTAGTAGGGCTATCTCCCGAGGAGCGATCTCGCTTAGCACTTATGAAGAGACCAACCACATTCACAGAACTGGAACTGTGTTGTATACATTCATCCAACGTCTGGTATTCAGATCAGAACAGACGCGTGTTAATGTCCCAGACTCAACGCAGGGATACATTCCTACCTCTACCCCTTGGGCCCGATACTCGAACCTCCCGCGATAAGTGATCGTAAGAACTTCTAAAACCCAGAGCTACCCCAATACATCAAACTCCCTACCAAAACCCCAACTGCATGCGAGCGATGCCAATAACGAAAGAAGATGTTATAACTGTGGAAAGTCCGGACACATTAGCAAACATTGTAAACAAAAGCGGTACCAACAAAAAACCAATCAGTCAAAAAACATGTGAAGCAGGAAGGACCAAAAACCTACGTCTTCCGCAGTATCAAAAGGAAAGGTATGAACACTAATCAACCTAAAGTAAAAATAAAAGTAAACAAACGTATAGACCCTTACGTAACAAGATTTATTGACAAGTGCAACTCTATTGGTACATGCAAAACAAGTATATGCCAATTACCCTACATACAGATAGACCTTGGAGCAACGAATATCCTCGGTTTAATCGATTCGGGATCTACACGTAGTCTTATCAGTCAACAGCTAGCCACCGTATTAGCTAATCATAATCTTATTAGACGTAGCCAAAACGTGAACATAAAGTGTGCTACCGCGAATAAGCAAAACCTAAATATATCACGCAGTATTACTGTCAAATTAAAAATAAAGAATTTTACTTGGTATGTTCCACTACTAGTAGCTGAATTATTAGGACAAAACTTAATACTAGGCGCCGATTTTTTAAGCAAAACTGGCTTAATTCTCAACATATACGCTAAACAATATTGCTTTAGATTTGATCGGACTCGAAAATATCATTTCGACTCCGAGCTAAATAACAGCGAGAATTGCGAAACATCAACTATTCATCTGGAGCATCATGAATCTGGTTTGAGTCATTTAAGAGGTAATGAGCAACAAAGAATTCAAAAGCTAATAAGGGAATTTTCTACTGTACTCACACCCAAGTTAGGATTGACCAGTCTAATCGAATACAAAATAAATCTCAGCGACAACAAAGTAATACGTCTGCATCCATACAAATTATCGCCGCCCAAGATGGATTAATGAGAAACGAAATCAACAAACTCCTAGAACAACACGTCATCGAACCGTCAACTTCTCCATACTCATCTCCTGCATTCCTAGTACCGAAAGGAACTGACAAACATAGACTAGTCGTGGATTATAGACAGCTGAATAAGAAGATAGAATTTGAATCTATTCCCCTGCCCGACATTCACAGCGCATTCCATTATTTTACAAAAGCAAAAATTTTCGCCATAATGGATCTCAACCAGGCTTTTCACCAAATCCCACTAGCTGAGGAATCAAAACATCTAACTGCATTTGCTGCCCCATTTAATCTATATAAATTTACTAGGGATACTTCGGAATATTACAAGGAAGTTCAGTATGTAGCAGATTGTTAGACAAAATATTCCATGACGTTAAATTTAAATTCGTATATTCGTATATTCACTATCTTGACGACATAGTAGTATATAGTGAATCGATGGATCAGCACATTCATCACTTGCGTGAGGTATTATCAAGGTTAAAGAATGCTGGACTAACGGTAAACCCCAGTAAAGTTAATTTCGCAGTAAAACAATTCTCCTTCTTAGGTCATATAGTATCGGCCGAAGGTAAGGTTAGCATTGACCCCGAACGCACGCGTGCAATCCGAGAATTTTTACCACCTAGAGACACCAAAGGTATGCTCGATATTTAGGTATGATCAATTATTTTCACAAGTACATACCCCACCTAGCGGATATAGCAGCCCCATTAAATGCATTAAGGAAGAAAGGAACGAAATTCGAGTGGACTACTCGACACCAAGCCGCTTTCGAAACACTCAAAGAAAGAATAATATCACCCCCGGTATTGCAGTTAGCAGATTTCAGTAAACCATTTGTCGTACAGACCGACAGTTCTAGTGTAGCATTAGGAGCAGTAATATACCAAGAAATAGATAATACAAGACTACCGATCAGCTATGCATCACGTACTTTGACGGAGCAAGAAAGGAAGTTCTCACCCTATGAACTTGAATGTTTAGCTGTAGTGTTCGCCTTCGAAAAATTCAAACCATTTTTGGAACACAAGGAATTTCTACTAGTGACCGACAACCAAGCTTTGTCGTGGTTGTTGAACCATTCAAAACAGTTAGGTCGTATCGGAAGATGGGTGTTAAGATTAAATTGCTACAAGTTTAAAGTACAACATATTCGTGGTACCCAAAATGTAGTCGCCGATACACTATCCCCCATGTTCCAACTACCCAATACCAGACCTGGAGAAGACAAGGTCGAAACCACTACTGTCAATACGCTAATAACAGAATTCCCCCTTGCATTTAAGGATATAGCGCACCAACAACAAGATCCTAATTTGAGTAAGATAATAGAACAATTAGATGAAGGAAATTATTCTGACAAGTATACCTTGAGTAAACGACTACTTTGTTATAAAAAGGCTAACGGAAAGTCGTTGAGAATAATCGCCCCGGAAAGTATTAAACCCATGCTCATGGAATACTACCATTCATCAACCATTGGAGCTCATATGGGAATAAGGAAAACGATACATCGTATTCGCAAGGACTATCATTGGGAAAACATGAACAGTCAAATAAATATGTTCGTGAAACAATGCGAAATCTGTGCCCTGAGCAAGCCAGCAAGAAACAGTCAAATCGTGAAATTAATCTCAGAAATCCCCACAACACCGTTTTCAAAGATATACATAGATTTTTATGGACCCTATCCCCGTTCTAAATCAGGAAATACTATGCTATTAATTTGCGTGGACTATTTCACTAAATTCGTATTGATGTACCCTATGAGACGTGCTTTAGCATCTGCGACAATAAAAATTCTGCAAGAGAGACTATTTAAAGATTACGGTCTGACAACGGACCTCAGTTTAAATCCAAGGAATTGAATGACATGTGTTTCAAATTAGGAATAAATCACATTACAGTCACAGAGTACCGACCGCAAGGAAACATAGCTGAGAGATACTTGCGAAACCTAAAATCAGCCTTAATATCTTACCACGCTAAAGATCAAACGGCGTGGGATCAAAATCTATAATGGATACAATTTGCCTTCAACTCAGCGTATCATGAAGGACATAAATCAACACCATTTGACTTACTGTACAAGTATAAACAAAACCACCCGTTAACCACCAAGTGGAAAATTCATGAATTATTGCCCCGCGAAATAAATGGGAGTAATATAAGGAAAATATGGAACGAAGCTCGCGCAAATTTGAGAGCGAATCTACAAAAATCGCGGAAATATCACGAGCAGAATAATAGGAAAATAAAGTACAAAGTAGGTGATTTAGTCATGTATAAAACTCACCCTACGAGTAGAGCCGTTGATAGTACCACTTCCAAACTATCTTACCGATGGTGTGGCCCCTACACGATTCACAAGTTTATCACCCCCGTGACAGTAGCGCTACACTAACCCAATACGGATAATTACGTTCGCAGAAGTCATGTGTCTCAGATAAAAAATTTTTCTCTTTGTGAAAATAAAGAAACACGACTGCGAGAAAGTAGGTAAACCAAGAATACTACCTGAGTATTATGAAATAAATATAGGCAACATCCTATACTGTAATTGAGTCTAAACTCAAACACCTCGTACGAATAATAGCGAGGCCTGATCAACCTTAGCTCAAGTTCTACGAAAATAAAATAAATAATGAGAAGTCAGCTGACGAACAACTAACCCCTACCTAAGTAAACTAAAGGTAACACTAGTCTTATTACGACATATTGTAGGTTGCTGCTTGCCATGAACATGATAGTAGTAATACACTAAATTGTAGTTCACGTTTGCGACTAAGAGAAAGACGAAACTAGGAAATAAAAGGAGTCGTCGGCCACAAAGAAGTCAAAATAATCAGCGAATCGACGCGTTAAGAATTATAAAGGTGCGAATGAATGAATGAATTATAAATGCATTTCTTGTATTTGATGGTACATGTAGGCAGGCAGAAATTTTGAATACATATATAAATAGTATACATCCAAACATAAAGTTTACACTCGAGTTGGAGAACGAACATAGCTTAAATTTTCTTGACCTGATGATACAAAACATAAATAACCACCTTAAATTTAAAATCTACAGAAAACCGACCACTATGGACATTACAATCATGCGTCCTCATTTCATCCATTCGCTCAGAAAATGGCGTCTTGTAACTCCTTCGTCAACAGGCTATTGAAAATTCCATTGGAGCCGGAGGACTCCGTGAAGAACTTAGTACTATAAAGTACATAGCGATGGCCAACGGTTATAACAGCGTGATTGTGGATATGTTAGTAAAAAAGCAAAAAAAGAACCTGCATAGAAATAACAATGAAACACACAATAGGGTCCAGAAATAAATAGCAACTGAATATACGAGTCTTTTACCCAATACTATTTATAATGTTTTTAGAAAGTAGCCTATGACTATACAGTATCTTTCAAGACGAATAACAGCATTTTAAAAACTTTAAGGCCAAAATCCAATAAACCAGTAGAAAGCTGTTCAGGGGTGTATAAAATAGAATGTGAAGTATGTAATAGTTTTTACATTGGACTAACAGGCTGACAATTTTTAGATAGATATAAAGAGCACCTGCCTAGGGGCAACATCAGGAACGTCAAATCAAACTTTGCCATGCATATCATCGATCACAACCATACCTATTCCAGTTTTAGAAATAATTTCAAACCACTGCATTTCTGCAAAAAGGGTAAACTCATGGACGCACTGGAGGAGTTTGAAATTTACAGAGCCTCTTCAACACACAGTGATCAGTTTCTGAACGAGAAACTGTAGTTAAAATCAAACGAACTGTATGATACTGCTATACGCATGCTGAAACAGAACGACAAATAGGTACAGGCCGAATAGATTTGTAAGTCGCTCGCGTGGTCGGTAGCGATGCGCATCGTGAGATAACGCGAGTGGGGAAATCGACTGAGTAGCGAGATGTGCGTAACCTTTATATATTTTAACTATTATATAAAAACTATTGATTTTGGTGAAGGTCGGTTTTGGGGAAAGGTAGTTTACCTGCAACGTTTTATGTTTTAACAAGAGAAAAGTACTTAATTTTGATTAATAAAGTATCCTGATAAGAAGATCATAATAATCCACTGTAGAAACGTAGATGAAATATCTATAAATGAAGAGGCTAGTTGAACGGGGTGGGGGTAATTTTCTATAAATGAAAATTATAGTAGAATGTGGGAGGGGATAATTTTTTATATGTGTACTACGTTATCGGCAACAAAGAAGTAGTTTGTTGTTAAAATTCCTTCCCGGACTGTTTGGCCGTAGTCAAATATTTTCTGCAAAACCAGACGTTTCGGCAGTGCCATCGACTGCCATCATCAGTGAAAATAGAGTGTGATAACGTGTGGTAGTAGGCTATACGTTAGTGACCACAGTACTGTGGTTAAGGCTGAAGCAATAAGTAGGAAGAAGTAGTTTCTATTGAAATATTTCATTTCGAAAATGATTTTAAACATAAATCTTAGAACATGGAAGTCATGTATGGTTCTCCATACCGATATTTTATAAGTTTTATATGTGTACTACGTTATTGACAACAAAGAAGTAGTTTCTATGGAAACATTTTATTTCACTTGACAAAAATCTATATTGAGTACCCGCAATACATTTCGATGTTTTTAATATGCGATTGAATCGATATATTACGGTGTGGAAAAGAAGTGTACAAATTTGTAAATTGCCCTATTTCTTAATGTAAAGCAAAAATAGGTGTTCTTTTCATTTGGTAGTTAGGTAATAATGGTTTTGGGTTTTTAGTTTACTGCTAAAATAAATAAAAGCTGTGGTTGAGGAAACATAACATTAAACGTGTAAGACAATGCGTATAACAGAGTAACACTTAAAATATAGAACCTAACGTTTTTGAGTTTACAAATTAGAAAAAACATCAGCAAATAAAAAATTAAAAATACAAATATTTATGGGTAATGAAAAAACAAAAAACACTGTATTAAGGAATGACAACATACGCTCTACAAGTTGTACATAATGGATGTTTGTTTTTTGTTAGTCACAAAACGAGTACTTGTCGGAAAACGAATTTTACCAAAACAACGAGTTCTGCCACAAAAAAGTGACATGTAAGCCTATAATAATAGGCAAGGGGTTGACCCTTGGGCCACTCCCGCCTTACTTCGCGTTGGGTTTTTCGTGGTTTTAGAAAAAAAATAGTTTTACATTACAAACGTATTGGTTTCCATGTATAATTTCAGTTTTCATGTTAACCTAACATAATCAATTTTTGGTGTCACACCCACGACCCGGTGATAAATTACTACTACAGTCATTTTCCATTAAAAAATGACAAACGAAATCAATTTCAATCACCAGCCAACTATTTTCCAACATACAAAATTAAAATTTGTATAATTCTTTCACTACATAAAATTATGTGCGATATTCACTACATATCGAAGCCCAAAATTCGCATTATCGAAATAACTTCGGGTACGCATAAAGGCAGTACCAAATGATTTTATATATAATCTGAAAACGTGGAAGTCATGTATGGTTCTCCATACTGATTTTTAATTTAAATCATCTGTGCGTGAAGAAATAACGTTTCTGGCAGGCAAGAATATCTCCATTATGTAATGTTTACGTTTCCGAAGTTTTATTATTTTGGTTACCGCAATCAAAAGGTAAAGGTAGGAAGGACACAGACGGACAGACAGACACACACACACAATTCCCGTTATTTCTGGCCTTACTCATGTTTTCTTACGCTTGCCCGCTTTTTAAATGGGAAGTGCCGAAACCACACCAACACTACGGGTGCAAGCCGAAAAAGTGTCCAGCGTGAACAGCGATTTGCTTCCTGTGGATCACTGGCCAGTGTAACTGCACGTGTTTACAGAGGAACGGTTCATAGACAGACTTTTCGTCTTTAGGGAATGAACCCTCTGCAAGATGCTCAGGGTCCATGAAAGACTTCGGAGCGCTCCTTCTTTTCAGTGTGTTTGTTCTGTGAAAGGTACACTGTAGATTCTCAGCATTACTCTGAGCAACGCTCCATAGGGAATGTTGAAAATTTTTGTCCACGGCGTACCCTTATACACACTAAAACCTGCTCCGATGTTTTGATTACGGACATCATAATTTAAAATTTTGGAAACTTGAGCACTACTTAATGGAGATCAAACATTAACTTTTACAAGCCATTAATTTTATGCATATTTTGAAGAAATAAATGTCTTAATAAATTAATACAATCTGTGTACTTATTTGTATTATGATATAAGAATTGCAAAATAATATGTATGTGTGTATGTATGAAAAAATATAAATATTTTTTTTCTCAGGAAATTGTTTGCCCTCTCTGATGGCAAGTTTGTGTGAATGTAGCGTTATGATATGGATCAGAATGGTGGGTGTTAAACAGAAGACACAAACGTATTAAAGACAAATATTTTTATGAGAAATTTTAAATTATACGGTTGAACAGAATCGTAGCCCAGGAAATCAGAAGTCGAATAGAAAGGAAGAAAGACTCGATTTAGAAAAACAAAAATGACTAGTATGATATTGACAGGAAAGACTTTGATAACACTACAGACTTATTCTCCCCCGGCTGATAACGCGCAGCGTGAGTCCAAATCCATTACAGAAATGAGATCACAGCTCCCTTTGGCCAGCTCTTCGTTGGACCTACAAACATTTTATCCAAAAGCACAGTCGTTCCTCACGAAGGTTGGGGATTGTCTTCACCCACCCGACATGGGTGTACCACTTTAACTGATACGTCAATTCTTCAGAACTCAAGCATCCACTTTTTGATCTTTTGTCACCACATCCAGCTTTGCTTCTTGTCAAATAAATATTACAGACACAAACGTAAAATTCTTATATCTTTGTTGTAAAGTAAAGAACGTAAGTTTTTGTGGCTCTGTGCTCAGAGCACCAGTACTCAGAACACCTATCGACAGATACTAGTAGCGGTCACTAGTCCTGCTTTGGTGTTTCTGATTGGCATACATAATGAAAATTACATCTGAAAGTCACCCTATAACGTATGCTTCTTGTTGAACAAGGAAGCGAGTTCTTAAGGTTTAACTCGATCTTTTGGCATTTATCTGTCTGTCTGTCTAACTAATTGGGATATGTTTCACGATAACTTTTGAACGCATCAACCAATTTTGTAAAACTTTGCACATGTGTCCACACTTTACTCTACAGAACCTTGTAGTTTTTGAGATGATCACCCCAAAAATAGGACGGTGAGTCAAAAATGTGAAAAAAACGCAAAATTCTATGCGAGGTATCAAATTCAAGGAAATTTAAACCAAAATCTGAACATAGTATTTGTTTTTTGAAATTTTCAAAGTTTTTGAACGTCAGAGCCTAGAACGTTGGCAAAATTTTTGATAAAGTCACAAACATTCAGGTGACATATTAAGGTAAAGAAATTTTTATTAAAATCTGAATGTAATATTAAGTTTCAAAATTTCAAAATATTTAGACTCTAAGAACCTGTAAGGAGATCACAATTTTATTTTAAGTAAAAATCCAACTGGGTATCTGGTTAAAAGGAACTGTAACTCAAATCCGAACGTTCCTAAGTGTTTACGCTTATTGTATGATTGTGTGCTCTACAGTCTAAGAAATATTAGAGTAATCAGGACGTATGTAATTTTCCCGCAATTGGAAAATTGTATAATAATATCGAAATTTATGTAAAAATAAATGTACTTCGTTCAAAATAGTAAGCGAGTTCTGCAGCTCAGTGATCATAAGCTTACTAGTTAATCATCATCATCATCTTCAAGGATTAAACCAAGGTTGGTTTGTTCCGCTTTCAAATAGGCAAATATTACACCTGGTCACTCCAGCGCTTCCTCGAACGTCCCACACCTATCCGTCCCCTCGGCTTATAATTCCATAGTTGTTTGGGGATGCGGCAGTCATCCATTCGGCAAAGATATTCCCACAAATGCAGCTGATACTGGGCGATCCTGTCGAGTATACTCATAATATTCAGTTCCTGCCGTATATCTGTTTCTTCTATGACTAGTTAATCATAAAGTGACAAATATATTTAAAAAGACCCCGATGTACGAACACACGAAGATTATTGTAAGATAATTTAACATATAGTAGGCTATAGCCTACACTTAAATTTTTGAGCTAAGCAGAAGTAGGCCTATTTCAGGATTAAACGCTGTGAGCACGCTACTAGTTAAACATCTGACGATGAAGTATATGCTTTGAGGTGCGTCATCAATTGTAAACAAGAAGTCATAAGGCGGATTGAAAAGTTAGTTTATGTATTCATTACAAGTGGATTGGATACCTCTGAAAACATGTATGCTAAATTGCCTTTCATTACATAAATAAATCCTTAAATTTTTAGTGACCGTCAATTAATGAATATTTTAGAGGATGGTTAGTGAGGATCGGTCAATAATACAAATTTTAGCTATTTTGCGTCGACGTTTCGACAATATTTATTGTCATCTTCAGGACCTGTGTATGAAATATAATAGAAATATCAAACATAACGAAACAATTAAATATTTGGATGAACGTGTTGGTGTATGTGAGTGTGTGTGTGCGTATGTATGTATAATTTTATATGTGAAGACTTATGATAGTTTGTTTACATCTTCAAATTATCTTTAAGAAAACGAGCAAATTATAGTATGAGAGAACTTAATTTATACAGTATTACAATTTAAATTACTAATGTAATGTTATTTTAATTAATTAAACAAACAGTAATCAACAATTGGATATTAGATTGGTACATAAATTGTTTATACCTGCAGCAGTCAACATATAGCAAAGTAATATATAACCTATAACTAAAACAGATTAGGGGATGTTCACTACATAACTATTAAAAGTTATTTCTACCATGTTTCACTCCCTACTGGTGTTAACAAACAATCATAATTTAGAAACATACAATTTACACAATACTGTAAAACATTACGACTTAAATCAGATAGCTGACTAGGGTTACAAAAAATTTATGTACCAATCTAATATCCAGGACATGTGTCGCCTCAGCGGTACTGTGTGAGTCTGTACGCGCGGGCAACACATGTGCTCTTACCAGAGTGCGTGTTGAAGTCAATCCAAGGCGCGCGCTTGCATTGACTTCCAACATGTAGACTGCAACGCAGGACATGTGTCAGCCGAACGGGTGCGTGTGAGTATGCTGCCCTTATCCTAATCGTAACAATCAGAGTAGCAAAAATTTACATTACCTGGAGTATTTCACAGTGGTAAAGGTGCTATAAGCTGAATTTATCTGTAGAGACACCGACAGGACACATCTGTTATCTTTGCCGGTTTAAATTAAACTAAATATCGGTATGGAGAACCATACATGACTTCCATGTTCTAAGATTTATATTTAAAATCATTTTCGAAATGAAATATACCATAGAAACTACTTCTTTCTACTTACTGCTTCAGCCTTAACCACAGTACTGTGGTCACTAACGTATACCACCTCACGTTATCGCACTCAATTTTCACTGATGATGGAAGTCGATGGTATTGCCGAAACGTCTGGTTTTGCAGAAAACTTTGGTCTACGGCCAATCAGGACGGGAAGGAATTTTAACAACAAACTACTTGTTTGTTGCCGATAATGTAGTACATATATAAATAAAATGTTGCTGGTAAACTACCCCTTTCCCGTAACCGATTTTCACAAAAATCAACAGGCCTTGAGTTCTCTACAATTCAGGAACGTATGCAAAAAATTATTTGATTCTCTTTGAATTTGTGGCAGTTATCTTTCGTCATAAAAAAATTACCCTTGATTAAAAAAAGTTGCTGGTAAACTACCCCTTCTCCTTAACAGATCTTCACCAAAAACAATAGGTCTTGAGAACTCTACAATTCAGAGTTGCATGCAAAAAATTATTTGATTATGTTTGAATTTGCGGCTGTTATCGTTTGCCATATAAAATAATTACCCTTGATTTTAAAAAAGTAGCTGGTAAACTACCCCTTTCCTTTAACCGATCTTCACCAAAAATTATAGGTCTTGAGAACACTACAATTCAGGGCTGTATGCAAAAAATTATTTGATTCTGTTTGAATTTGGGGCTGTTATCGTTTGCCAAAAAAATACCCATGTTAAAACATAAAACGTTGCTAGTAAACGTAGGGGTAGGGGTAGGGGTAGTTACCCCTTTCCCTTAACCGATCTTCACCAAAACCAACAGATCTTGAGAACTCTCCAAATCAGGGCTGTATCCAAAACATTATTTGATTGTGTTTGAATTTGCGGCTGTTATCGTTTGCCATAGAAAAAAATTACCCTTGATAAGAAAAAACGTTGCCGTTAAACTACCCCTTCCCGTTAACCGATCTTCACCAAAAACAATAGATATTGAGTACTCTACAAATCAGGACTGTGTGCAAATAATTATTTGATTTTGTTTGAATTTGCGGCTCTTATCGTTTGCCATAGGAAATACCCTTTTAAAACATAAAACGTTGCAGGTAAACTACCCCTTTCCCTTAACCGATTTTCACCAAAAACAATAGATCTTGAGAACTCTACTAATCAGGGCTGTATGCAAAAAATTATTTGATTCTGTTTGAATTTGCGGCTGTTATCGTTTGCCATAGAAAAAAATTACCCTTGATAAAAAAACCATTGCAGGTAACCCTTTTCCCTCAACCGATCTTCACCAAAAGCAATAGGTCGTGAGTACTCCACAAATCAGGACTGTACTCAAAAAATTATTTGATTCTGTTTGAATTTGCGGCTGTTATCGTTTGCCATAGAAAATAAATCTACAGACAGACACACAGACACACAGACAGACAGACACACACACACAGACACTTTTCGAAAAATGACTTTTTCTCATGTTTTGAGTGTAGTACAATCAGAATCTGCAATAATCTCGAACACAATTTTTTTTGCCATCACCATACTTCCATTTCCTTAAGGAACATGGAAGTAAAAAATATGCATAAAATTAATGGCTTGTATAAGTTAATGTTTTATCTCCGTTAAGTAATGCTCAAGTTTCCAAAGTTTTAATATTATGATGTCCGTGATTAAAACATCAGAGCAGGTTTAGTGTGTATGAGGGTACACAGTGGACAAAAATTTTCAACATTTCCTATTGAGCGTTGCTTAGAGTAAAGCTGCGAATCTACAGTGTACGTTTCACAGAACAAACACGCGGAAAAGAAGGAGCGCTCCGAAGTCACTCATTGACCCTCAGCATCTTGCAGAGGGTTCATTCCCTAAAGACGAAAAGTCTGTCTATGAATCGTTCCTCTGTAAACACGTGCAGTTACACTGCCCAGCGATCCACAGGAAGCAAATCGCTATCCACGCTGGACACTTTTTCGGCTTGCACGCCTTATGTTGGTGTGGGTTTCGGCACTTTCCATTTAAAAAGCCTGCAAATGTAAGAAATTAACATGAATGAGGCAAGAAATAACGCGAATTGTGTGTGTGTGTGTGTGTGTGTGTCCCTGCCTTTTTATAGCGGTAATCATAATAATAAAATGGAAACGTAAACATTACATAATTGAGATATGCTTGCCTGCCACAAACGATATATTTTCTGTCATACATGATTTAAATTAAAATGAAAAAATTATAATTTTATTGCCTGGCAACAAAATTATTTTATTTTAAACAATTACCATTGTTTGAAAAAGTTTAAATGAATTTTCAAGTACTTTACTGTTGTTAAAACGTAAAAGGTTGCGGGTAAACTACCCTTTCCCCTTAACCGATCTTCACCAAAATCAAAAGCCTTGAGATCTCTACAATTCAGGCATGTATGCAAAACATTATTTGATTCTGTTTGAATTTTCGGCTGTTATTATTTTCCATAGAAAAAAAATTAACCTTGATAAAAAAAACGTTCCAGGTAAACTACCCCTTTCCCTCAACCGATGTTAACCAAAAACAAATAGATCTTGAGAACTCTATAATTCAGGGCTGTGTGCGTAACATTGTTTGATTCTGTTTGAATTTGCGGCTATCGTTTGCCATAAAAAAATTACCCTTGATAAAAAAAATGTTGCTGGTAAACTACCCCTTTCCCTCAACCGATCTTCACCAAAAACAATAGGTCGTGAGTGCTTTACAAATCAGGGCTGTATGTAAAAAATTATTTGATTCGGTTTGAATTTGCGGCTGTTATCGTTTGCCATAGAAAAAAAATCTACAGATAGACACACAGACACACACACACATACACTTTTGGAAAAACGACTTTTTTTCATGTTTTGAGTGTAGGACAATCAGAATCTGCAATAATCTCGAACACGATTTTTTTTGCCATCACCATACTTCCATTCCTTAAGGAACATGGAAGTAATAATTTCATTTAATTTCTATCAATTGCTTAGTAACGAACAACTTATTGTTATTAACAATTACAACAATGAAAATTTTTTAATTTTTTCTTTTCTTAATGCTTAAATAATAATTCTTAAAAAATGCTTAAGAAAATAATTCTTAAAATACAGGATCAGTTAATGATACGGGTAACATTAAAAACCTGTTGTGTTTTTATTTATGGATTTTAAAATTAACTTTTACACTAAATTGAAAGTATAAATAGTAGCATTTAACTAGACGCAGAAACTACAAGCTTTTCAACACTACGCCCCGAATTTGGCGACAATTTCAACTCGCACACTTTTGAAGGCGAGATTATACGTTTTCCATTACACGGTGTAACATGTGAACAGAAATTACACCAACTTTGATTGTTTTGGTGTTTCATGGGGGTGGATCACTGTACAATTTACTCTCAAAATATTTCCAGTAGAATAAATGGCCAGCTGGCAATCTCGCGGGCCACGGAATGTTGCCACTCCTGAAGGTAACTCGTTCAACTGCATCCATTGATCGCCTAGCCCTATGGCTGGATACTCCCCAGACTCTTTGTTGTGGTTTCAGACTTTTCTGCGACTTGGTTAGACAAAACTTTGTTTAATCATTTGGACATATTGCTCTGATGTGACAGTAATAGAATTCCCATTTTCATCCTCAAAAAAGTGAGGACTTATTATTCCAAAGGAAGCTATTGCACACAATTCAGTAAGTTTGTCAGTGTCCAATGGTTCTCGAAGCATTTCTTGATGGTTATTTGGCTCTCATTACGGAAAGGTTTGTTTATTTACACATCCGCTCAGATGGAAATGCGTTCCATTACTCATTAACGTATTGCGAATAACGTCTCCGTTGTCATTTATAACATACGAGAACTGGGGGCATAAGGTCACATAGTTTACTTTATCACTGTCACTTAAGGTTTACAATATTTGAATTTTGCATGGCTTCGTGTTTTATGAAGAATTTTTCGAACACTGTTATTTGACAAGCCACGTGAAACTGTATGGTGTCAAGCAGAATGTTTAGCATAGGATAGCGTAGGATCTTATGAGCGCAATGTGTTCGGGCGTACATACAGTTCTATGTTACCTGGAAGTTTCCATGTTCCGTAAGCAAATAGAAGAATGGTGGTCGCGAAAAAAATCGTGTTCCAGTCTAATTTTACTATATTCCAAAAAGTGTTTGGTGCGTCTGTCAGTCTATGTGTCTGTGTGCCTGTATGTAAAATTCTTTCTATGGCGAACGATAACTGCCGCAATTTCAAACAAAATCAAGTAATTTTTTTGCATATGTGTCCAAATTGTAGAAAACTGAAGACCTATTGATTTAGGTGAAGATCGGTTAAGGTTGAGGGGTACTTTAATAGCAACGTTTTACGTTTTAAAAAGAGTAAAATAATTAATTTTGATAAATAAAGTATCCTGAAAAGAAGGTCATAATAATCCACTGTAGAAAGGTAGATAAAATGTCTATAAATAGACAGGGTAGTTTAAAGGGGATGAGGTAATTTTTTGAAAACTACCTTTTTCATGAAATAAACTACTTCATTTTGAGGATAAGATACCTTAGTAATTACATATAACAAAACTATTACTAAACAGAAGTGTAAACATCAAAGATAGGGTTGTTTGGTTAAGGGGTAGAGGTAATTTATCTGCATTGTTTTGTGTTTTAACAAGAATAAACTACTTAATTTTTAAAAATAAGTGCCCCAAAAATGAAGTCATATTAATCCACTGTAAAATGGTAAATGATATATCTATAAATGAAGAGGGTAGTTGAAAAGGGAGGGGTAATATTTTTTAAATTTCTTTGCTGGTATCAAGTAAAGTACGAGTATTTAATTTTGAAGGATGAGATACGTTAGCAATTACATATGATAAAACTGTTGCTCTATGTAAGTGTAAATATCATTAATGGTGAGGATCGGTTGAGGAGGAGGGATGAGTATCTGCGAAGTTCAGATTCTTTATAAAAATAAAGTACCTAATTTTATAGAAAAAGTGATTCGAAAATAACATTATATTTGACGACTACTCCATGATTACAAACATATTTATAAAAGTGAAAATAGTTTGAGGGTGGGGAATATTATTTTAGAAATTATCTAACCAAATTCAAGTAAATGATTTTAAATATAAATCTGAATGGTTCTCCATACTGATAGTTTCAATATCAACATTCTGAATAAAATTACTGATAGTGTAGATGAAGTAGAAAGTTATTTTAGGAGTTGGATTAAAGTTATATACGGGTAAAGTAGCTCCCGGTACAGGCTGAGGGAATTTAAATATTATTTTTATATATAGCTACGCCACAGGGGAGAAATGCAGAGGGACAGAGCAGACACGTGTAGGGAATGTCATAATTATCACTTCATGCATTGGATTTCTCCTGTTCCGGCCATCTTGTTACTGGCTTGCCTACAGATCTTCCAACCAGCTCATACTCATAAGCCAACTTCGGAAAGCGGGTATTGTGTACTCGTTCTAGACCTTTTCTCCAGCAATTTATATAATTCTGAATGAGATAATTTAGGAAAACTATATTAAGTTCTCGTCTGTCCTTATTTGTCCCAAGTCTGAATCCATTATTTCCAGTCCGGCTATTCTCTTGAGGCTTGGCAGTAATAAAGAAATTTCACCCTGGCCACGTTACGAGCGTTGGGGCTGCCACTTATCTGCCTCTGAGCATGCAGTGATGTTGTTCGGGACGTCCTCTCTAGATGTGTTGCCTTCACTATGGCTACTGAGTCACATCTACCCAGGGCAGAGCACTGCATACCCCGCAGTCGCAGTATTACAGCCAACTTAATTCACCTAGATTTCTGTCTGTTATATTCCAAAGTGAAGCCGGTCCAGGATCATTTCCCTTACGCCTTAACTTGGTAGGCCTACTGATGGCTACTGGTGCCCTCCACCAGGAATATTTTTGACCTTACGGTCTAGATCCGTACTGTTTTGCGAAAATATGGTCACCTCTTGTATGATGTGGCTCTTCACCACGCAGTATGGTCTTGACTGGACGCCATCACCTTCTCCAACCCTGGGACTTGTGAGAACCAGTGCCCAGTCAACCCAGAGCGAAGGTGCTACCTCTCCAAGCTCCCTCGACCTCGTGTGGGTAATGCATGTTTATTAATTTTGTACTGTAGGTACCAGGCGGTTATTACCTTTAGACGACGAGTATTAATTTGCACTAAACTAACCCCAATGTTTTTATTGGGGTCGGATGAAGCAAACTTAAAACGAGTTAGATCTTTCTATTTCAAAATTCTCGGCCTAGGGTTTTCAGTGCTTAAAAAAAATTATTTTGTTATTTAAGTAACAAAAAGAAAACAGTCGGGATACAGCAGAATGTTTGTTCCATCACGACCACACAAAAGACTCAATAAGAGATTTAATTTAGAGAATCGCACTGCTAGTCTTAATTTTGCAGTTTTACACTACAATAGGTAGTGAATGCGGCAGTTTAAGTAGCAACTTATGTACTTTCATTATAAATCTGGGCACCGCACACTTAACAAATATGCAACTCTACCAAAAACAAATTTAAATCTATTCCGAGTCTTATTACAACAATCTAATTAATTACAACAACACAGATGAAAAAAATTACAACAACAATGCTGAAATAAAACCCTTCCTAAACGGAAAATATTAGCATTCTTATACAATCTCTTTTTTTATGTACGAATGATATAATATTCTTGTGAGTTCGCTATTGTTCACCTCTGTAAAATATAACAGTGTGTCTGAGTGTGAAAGTGTGTCTGTGTTTCTTACCACTGCGTCCTCCCACGGCGATGTACTTCACGATGTTTGGGCCCGTAGCGAACGTACTGGGGACCAGGTATCGTGGTTCCCGATCTGAGGTTCAAACGTAGTGGATTATCTCCGGGTGGCGCCAAATTGTTTATAGAAAACAATTAAAATGGTTTGCTTATCAATGTTCTATTTGAACAAGGCGACGAATTCAATCCGTCCCGCCTTTTCTCAATTTTGTGTCGATCGAGATAGCAGTTGTAGGATTCGCTACCTGAGCGCTAGACGTCACCTTGGAAACCTTCGCTATACATTATATTTTTAAACATACACTTTGCTAATGGAAATAAGACACGATTTAACACACACAGTATAAATTTATTATTAATTTAAAGTTAATATTTTATAGACACAAGTTGTAATTAATTTTTCATATACAATTCTGCACCGGATAATTCTTTATAAGACTCTTACTCAAGGTTAAACGATCGACTTTTGAATACAAATAAACAGTAATGGCGTTATATTTCGCCGATCAACAAATATTTTGGTCGACGTTTGTGGGTTGTTTGGATCACGTTAAAAGGTTCAGATGCAGTTACAACATTAAAAATACACAACCTTACAATGTTTTTTCCTTATGTAGGATAATGTGTGATAATTGTTTGGTTTAAGTGTCATACAAGATGTTTATAATTCGTACATAAATATGAGGTTAGTTCTATAGTTAACAAGTTTTTCAGTGATATAAATTTATGGATCAATCCTTGTAAGAGAATAAAAATGATTTAGTGGTATTCAACATACATTGAGAAATGGTCAAAGTGCGTTTATTTTTTGGAAGTTGAAATAATTTAACTGATACTTAACAGCCTTGCAGTACGGTATTATTCTGGATGAAGAGAAGGAAAGATTATGGCATCAATATTGTTCAGCGTTCTTTATTCAGGCTTCGGCACTTTTTTTCAAAGTTGGTTTGTACTTATTTGGATATTTCATATTGAGTTAAATGTCTTCTCCCTCTGGAAATGGTATTCTGCATTCATCAAACTTCTGTACTCTCGATTTCTACACTTTGTTTCACTTCTAAGATGTTTTAAACATTAAAAGGTGTTGTACAGACAATTCGCGTCTGGCTTGCGATAGCGTCACTTTTCAAGTAATTGTATTTAACGGTAATTACCTCGTTAAACGGCTGTTTCCATGGTTACGTGTTTACTCTCATTGGGTGAGCAGAAAATCAGTACATTGTTATCAATTTTCGAATTTCTTTCAAATCTTCCCACATCTTCGGACTTTCTTCCTCCTCTTATCTTCCTTCGGGGTTATTATCTAAATGCACTGTCATTTATATTTTCTCAAAAAATTATTTTGGTACCCCACAATATTGGGTTTTATCTAGCTTTCTAAGTTTAAAATTAACTCCATACTTACTAATTACATTTCTTTGTTTATATAATTCCTTAATTTAATATTTGGTTTTTAATAATAACTATTATTCATCCTTGATGTATTCGTCACCTTGGATTTGTCCATTAAATGGTGATTTTTGTACAATCAGTAATTGTTTATGTTTGACCGTTAGGCCTGTTTCACATTTAAGTAGCTATTACTGGGTTTTTGTGGCTTCATACACAACATATTTCATTTAGTCCCAAATTGTTATTTTGCATTTGTAATTATGTTTAATGTATCTGGATGTGTTTTAATTAGTAACAACTGTGTTATTCAACCTTACTTGCTAATTATTTGCTATTCATTTCTAATATAAAATAAAACATCTAGGCCTATGGTCTGTATAACTCTTACAGCCATATTCATTTCATAACTAACAGTTTATATAATTCATTATTTCTTATTTGTTGTTCTGGTGCTAAACAATCTCACCTCTATTGAACTTTTTCCCTTAAACTCCCCTTATAACATGGGTATTTAATTAATATTGATACAAACTTATTTTCTAATGCTTTTTTCTCTCCCTTCCATATTAACACCATCTAATTACTTTTCTTTGTGAAACACACCTTTGAACTTTTACAATACATTTTTAAGCTATAACAATACTATTTACTAGTCATCACAGTGAATATCACTACTTAGTGTTCATTATTTACTGATTAAAGGTTCTATCCTAAATACTATTCATTGTAACTTGTTAAATGTCATTGTTCACTCTTAAAACTAAAACATATTGTTCACTCTTAAAACTAAAACATGAGTAATTTTACTAAGTCTTTACCTTAGCCTACCCTCCTCTTACTATTTATATGATAGATAATATTTGTATTTGTTGTTCACTAGCACTTTCTTAAATTGTTTAGTGTTCATTATAATTTATTTAGTGTTTCTTTAGTATCATATCACTCTAGTATAAATCACTTTCACTAATTCAACTTCCATTTATTTCTCATCATTTTATTCTCTTTCTCTACCCACTATCTATATAACATTATTAATATTGTGTCTTTCTTAGTTAACAAATTACATATATCCCTAACTCTTTTGGTTAGTGTATTTTTATACATTGTTTCATATTACTGACGGTTCATAATGGTCATTTTATCAATACTAACATTCATTAATAGTTTTGGTTCTTAACCGAATTTCATTGTCTTTATTATTTTGGGTTACACTATTTATCCCTTCTCTATTTTTCATTACTTGTCTAGTTTTCTTGATGCGTTTCATCTTGTTTTCTTCCTCATGGGTTTGTTCTCTCTTGGTTTTCATTCTTCTTCTCCTTCCTCCGTCTTGTTTTCTTTATTTTGATTTCTTAACTGGTTTCTTAACTGGTTTCTCAACTGGTTTCTCAACTGGCCAATCTCTGGGGTTGGGTCAATGTCGTTTCTCTATCAGTCTATCATATTAGTTTCTTTGTTAATCATTTTCAGTTTATTACACCTCCTCCTTCCATGTTAATTACCTTTTATTTATTTTTTACTATCCACATAATTTATTTATTCAAACATAATATCATTTAGCATTTTTTTTATACATACTTATTGTTATCAAAATTTATCTGAATTTGGTGATGTTATAATAAACATTTTGTATCTTAAAATATTGCTAAGAGTTTTCACAAAGTGCAGTGTATTTACATTTTATGGTGGAAAAAACGTTTTAGGTAGGTCTCGATCTCCGAAATATTTATATCGAAAAACGAGTAATTAAAAGCTTGACATTGAAACAACGCTCTTACTTTATTGTATCGTTAGTTACCGACACTTACGTTCTATGCATTTGGATTCATGTGATAGTCATTGTTCCGAGTATTCTTACGTTGCTGAAATGCAATTTCACTAAAACCTGTTTTTCTCTTGTTACATTTACGTACTTAGATACAAACAACACTTAAAATGTATTATCAATTACTAAAATTTATCCAACTAAAGAAAATTGTCTCACAGGTACCTTTTGAAACATCGAGATTTTGACATTAGTAAGAAGGATGCGCCATCATACAACGAGAAAAAAGTCAAAGATATATACGGGGCTGTATAACATAAAGGATCATCAACTATATTTTAGATAAAGAAAATCAGCTTATAATGTATAAGATTAATCCGAGCAGCCAAGGCTGCAAGTGTAAAAAATTGTTGGCTTTACTACGTTCCTCAGACCGAATTTTGTAAAGAAACTCAGACAAGTGCACCACATAAACAGACATGAATTGCAACTGAAGCAGGTAAAAATCACTACAAGCAATGGCTGAAAACCAACGACATCGACCATCACGGCGAACACGACATCCAACACAACCTCCAAAAAGAGATTACTGATCCGATTTAAAAAATTCTTTCGCCACCATGTTCTTTGACTTTTGAGGATGGTTTTAGACGTAAATTTGAACCGATGACTCTTATAATTATTAAAACAATGGTTTAAAACTGTATCACGTCATGAAATGGCTTGTTAATTTGCTGGTAGAAAATTTTTTGGCATGCGACAAACTTTTGTTTTTATAAAATAGCTATATAGTATAAGCGATTGAAGTTTATAGACAATTCCAAATTTTATTTTGATTTCGTTTTAGTAAAATTCTATTTTCGTCTTCGAGATATTGGAGGTTTTGTAAAATTGTATACGACGTTTCCACAAGTTCTGTTCCTTTGTGTTATTGACTCCACGCCTTTGAGTACACTCGCCCATCCGCCTGTCACTACTATTTCCCAGTTACATTAATGCCTCTCTCTTTCTGCGTCAACATTGTCCTACGCTACCCTCAATCGCAACAGTTACAATGTTTATATATACTACTATTTCCTGTTGTAGCATTACACCGCCCCAAGCACTCACACTGCTACTTACAGTTGCAAGAATAGGCTTACAGTACTAACAGACCAGCCACATCCCAATGTCATCATTCTTATCCAGGCATGATGATTGTCGTGATTCAACTTTTAACGCGTACAGTAGTATTAGTGACGTTTATAATTTTCTTCATTTTTAATTAATGCATACAGTGATGTTAGTGAAGTTTATGATTTTCTTCAACACCAATTTTCACTGCTATTGCTGCCGCAGTATTTCATTTTTGCGTTGATGTTTTTACAGACTCGTTGTAATCTCTACCCGACAATTATCGAATTCTGCGTTTTCTATTCTACTTCTACGTATTATTTCTTTTTTCTGTAAATCTTTAATATCTCAGTTTGTCATATAATATTTGTTCATTAATTATACTATTCATTTTACATTTGTTAACGGTTTATTTTTAGATGGTTAATAGTAGTTCAATCTTTATAACAGTACTACAGATAGTATAGATAGATAGTATAGATTTTCTGTAAAACTTATTAAAATTGGCACGTCCAGCAAAGCGCAAGGGTATCGCCACTAATTACATATTTCACTTGAAAATTATAACAACATAAGAATAATAAACTGAAATCAAATTAATTATTAAAACAATTTTGTCTGTTAGTTTGAAATTACTTTTATTTCAAACTAGAATTTCTTTTATCCATTACGAGTTTTGAAAAAAATAATTTTTTTCAAGTTGTTATAAACTATGCCTGCAAAAACTAAAAAGTATAATACTTTAATATTTAATTAATAGCTTTTTAAACATATTTAGTTAGTAGGGTGGTGTTAATTATGTGAAAAGAAATCACTAATTATACGTTTAATATAAATATGAAATAAACACTTTACAAAGATTATTTATAATCACTGCCCAGAACTCACAAACCCATGTAATAATGCAAATTACAGAAATGGTAATAAATAGTTAAAGGGTGAATATGTAGGCTACGTTCATTACTTAAAGATACTTAGAAAAGTAGCCTATAAAGCACAGTTTTTTAACTATGGGTGACTAGAAAGGATAATTGTCGTTGCAAAATATATCTAAACAAACGTAGGAAACAAAATCTTTTAGGAAAGTGTTCCAATGTGGGCAAAGCTTTGTGTTTTTTATCCCCTTTTTAAAGCTTTAATAACGACTTTCTACGAGGGATATTTTATTATATGATGATGAAGCATATGCTTTGCAACACGCCATCTAATATATATATATATAAATATAAAAAGAAGTTACAAGTCCGATTGAAAAAGTTAGTTTGTCTACTAACAGGTAAGTTAATTACCTAATAAAATAATAAAAACTATACAACACTGCAAAATAAACCACACTGTAAATTCAAACAAATCCAATCGGTCGACTGTAAATTTCATTAAATTTCATCGTCAGTATAAAAATAAAATTTATCGCAGAGCAAAAAAAAAATATTTTCTTGAAATTGTAGTTCACGTCCTATATTAAATTTATGTAAACCTTTACAATAATCTATGAAAAAAGCATTTAAAAGGATGATGGAAAAGGTCACTTGTTCTTGAAAAAAAAAACTAATAAAACTTAGGAGGCAGAACGCTTTAAAGAAAGTAATAAAACGCTTAGAAAATTGTAATACTCCGTCGTGGGTAAGGCTTTCTGTTCTTTTATCCTTTGTTTGAAACTCTGATTACGCCGTAATCTCTCAGTCACGTGCAAAACATTTTCTGTCACAGTTGTTAATAAAGTTATTACTGATAGATCACGCACATTGTCTTCCGCCTACACAACAGCAAAATATGTTGGTCTTTACTTTTCATGGTTGCCCTTTTCAGTTACAAACATTAATGGGCATTATAATGTCTAATAACAACCCATATTAGACTACAGCAGTGACGTTTTATTCGTTAATAAATGAAAAAATTGTTGCACGCTGAAACCTTTCGGCCTTGTGTGTTACAAATACTGCTACTCTTATCTCATACAAGAGTACAAGGTAAAGTTTTAAACCTGTTCATACTGATGAAGGAACACCGAACATATGAAAGTTTAATATGAAACACAAACTATGTTACGGAGCTTGTCAATTTTGTAGCAACTGCTGCGTCCTTGTTCAGTTCACGTTCTGCATATTCTAAATTGAATATGTCGCACTACCGTCTTATTATCTTTACCTCCTCAAACTCTGGTTCGCGTTGCCCACAGACTACGTGACACTCGGAACCTCTGTAGATATTCTGCTCTCATAAATTTCCCAGAGCTGGAGGAAATAGTAACTTGGTCAATAGGAATAATGAACAACTGGGTCAAGATACACACGAGAGCGCGCGCGCGCGCGAACAAAATACTAAGGCAAGTGTTTGTGTCACGTCAAAGTTGTAACTCGATTTTTACTTGGAGTAATTTCAATTCCGTGCCCATTCATCACACACCATTAAGTGAAAAAAACAGAAGGCGTGACAAAGTTATAACTCAGTTTGTATCTCGTGATAACAACCAACAGTCTCTTGTTTTCCTTGTTCTGTTTTCCCGTACACCGCAGGCGATGACAGCGGACAATTCCTGTGATCAATGAATTTACAAATCAGGAATTATTTAATACTTTTGTGGTAAAAAAATTTGAAAAATCAGTAAATGCTTCTCTTTGCGACATTCACTCGTTCAACCCGTAATCTATAACTGTATTCTGTTAGTTTCCTGGTGTTTGTTTAAAATTTACAACATCTCTTCACAGTCGTTTGTGTTAAGGAAAAATCAGAAATCAGACGAAAGTTGAACTAAATCAGCTGAATTTGGAGAAACCGGTTGTCGAATTATCTCTAGTAACGTCAATAATTTAGTCGTAATTACATATCATTGAAAATTTTATAATTTGAGTATTATGGGTGTTTCGAGGTAAAATTCAATAATTTAATTACTAATAATAATAGACATGTAGTGCCAATTGTTTAATGATCAAATAAGTTTGTAAAGTATAAACATTACAGCCTGAAAGATAAATATATCTTAGTAGGCGCCTCCGCCTTAAAAACTTTTGTTGAATCAAGTGTAGATAATCAGAATGATCACTGTTGCACACCACTATATAAAAATTATTCCGATTAGCGCTTTCAAGCTTCACAGCTCATCGTCAGATCAGGAATCCCGATCTGACGATGAGCTGTGAAGCTTGAAAGCGCTAACCGGAATAATTTTTATATAGTGGTGTGCAACAGTGATCATTCTGATTGTGATTTCAACCACTAACACAAATTTCTTCATTAAACAAGTGTAGATAATTATCTTATTATATCTCGTGTCGATTTAGTCCCACCATAGTTGTGCAAATAGTAAAATATTTTTTAAAGGCATAATATATTTTACGGTGGTCAGCCCGATTCTCGTGTTCATCAGTGGAAATAGAATAACCGTCACTAATGAAGTCACTAACTACAAACTTTAATTTGATACAAACAACAATTATAAATCAACAAAAGCATTCTTATAAAAATAATTCAAACAAATTATTTAACACACAACAATAAATGTCAGCTTCCACATTTTTTTTTTTAGTAATTAACCCAAAAATCATATTCCACTAATTTCCAACAATCACTTGATCCGCACTGAATAAATCTCCAGCTGTAACTGCACTGACCACTTCAAAATCCAATGTTTATACACAGCCGGTGATACATTGTAGTGACACTGAGGGCCTAATGCCGGTCCAATAGCAGAGTAACGTCTTAAGGCGGCATCTCGCATGACGTTACGTAATTCTACCACGCAGAAAGATCTCTAAAAGTCTGGAACAGCTTCGTACGTTGCCGCGTGCACTATACGTGTAATTTATTACAAAGTCAAGCAGCAATGCGGTATTATCTATTTCCTCCGTGTATTTATAAGTTGCTTATGTGTAGTAAAATTTTAAATTTAATAGCCTTTATTTGTTTTTATTTAAAGGTACATTTAAATTCAAATCTACACTCTGTAGTGTAGTCCATTGTATGAACTACACTCCAATAAGCAATTTAAATTTCAAAGGGCCTTAAGAAATTAATTATTTTTTTGTCGTCTGTCATTTGATGTCTTACGTTAAAAAACATAAAATTTGTTTAGATCTAAAAAAGTAGTTGTCTTAATCAACATGTAACTATAATAAATTTAAACTTTATTAAAGTGTGAAAAAAGGTAGTTTCTCAATAAACCGTGGACAATGCAATATTGATCATAATATAAGTCAATCATGATCCAAATAAAACGTTATTTCAGGCATTACACATGCCGTCCCAAGAGATGATCACTTCAAGAATAAGTAAATCATGATTTGCATTGTCTCCGTCTGATTACTTACTTTAATTGGCAAACGGTATGTGTCCGGAAATTGTATTTAATAGACTGTTACACAGACAACTTGACTTGTAAATACAGCCCAGGTAAACAGTGTCATTTTAAAACACCATTTAGAGGCAATTAATTTTGGTTGGTGTGAAACGTCTTTAAACCTTTACAATCTAATGTTACTATTTTTAAATTTTATAACATATACGTAATTTAAATGTAAATAAAAATTACATTTTTTTATAACTTGCAAACGTAATGGATTTCTTCATACCTTTGAAACCAAGCTTTCGTATGGGACTCAACTAGCAAATACATATAATTGACTTATACATCTCTAAAAAAAAATTATTTTTTAATTAATGTTTATTAAGAACATAATATTACATATTAAGAAATAAAAGTCCAACCTTTCCATAAGTTACATAACAGGAATAAAAGGTAAACAAAATACACAGAATTAAATTTTTGTATGAAGAAGAAAATAATTACATATAATTAAAATAAATATGATTCATTAAGAAATCCCATGCTTATTACACTTGTCTTATCAAACATAATATACATTTTAATAAGTTGAAGGATCTAATAAAATGTTTTATTTTCTGGCACGCCACAGTGAAAACCCCCCTAACAGAGTCAAGTTAGAAAATTCATGGTAAGCTTACTGACACTATACTTTACAGAGCAGTAAAGGTAGTCATGAGCTTCCGTGACCTCACTGTTACACTGTTACCCCTGTTTACAAAATGTTTACAAAATACGGTAGGTACTTTAGCCTTAAAATCAACACTTTCTTGAACTGTTGAGTAAGTGCAAACCACTTAAAAGGAAATGTATATACTTCAATCTAATATTGCAATAAATAGTAAGTAAATGTCAATATGTTTCAAAATTTTTTTTTCCTAGCCTATAAACTAAAAATAGTAATTTTACAGCCAACAAAGGTGTGTAATACGAAATGCTTCTTTATACTGAATTCCCGAAAGCACGTCGGGCGATTTGGTAAGACGAAACAGCTTCATCTGTAAAGGTATCACATAAACGACGATGCAATATGATTCTGGCCAACAATGTACAAATCGTTCTTAAAACAAAAGGCAGTCGCGTATATTACAAACATAACAGAAATCTTGACCGACTAAAACAACTGTGAACTCGTTCTACTCCGTATTGAGAAATGTTGATGGACGTGTTTATTTTACTAGACTGCGACACGTTTGAGTGTTTTATTTTGTTTCTTTGCCATCGGCTCCTCTTATGAGAAGTCGTCTTATGTCGATTTCTTCGTCTTTACGCAAGTTCCAGATTACGGGCCGGTTACGGGTTAATCTGTGTGTTGGATTTATTTCAGCGGCGATTGTTTTCAGGCATTTCCAGATCTCTCTATTTAATTAGATTGCAGCTTTCTCAGGCTTCTTCCACTCCCTTCTGTTAACTCTTTCCTTTCTTTATACTTATTTAATTTTTTCATGGGTGTAAATCTTGGATTTCGCAGATATATCTTGAATTGAAATATTATATAAGCAAGGGTTTAGGCGTTGCTAGGCCCCTTGCCCACTGCAAGCAAATGTAATAGCACTTCTAGCCCCGTATGTTTCGTTATTGCATTCTATTGAATATTTATTTCATGATATAGAATTTCTGTTGTCTACATTATAATATTAACAAAAATAATATAATAATTTGTTCCACAAAATAAAATACATTTTACATTGTTTGCAGGAAAACACTGACTTATCTACCTCAACATCAGAAAGCAGATCACCATATCCTTCACCGGTAAAAGTACCTCAAAACCACAAACGAAAGAGAGGTATTTCGAAGAGAAACCTCAACAAGGTAAGAAGAAACAAAGGCAGGTAATATAGTAGTAGTAAGAAGAAAACACATCATAGGAGAGTTGTGTGACTGTCCTTTAAAGTGTAAAAATAAACAATCAGAGATAAAGGAAACAATTATTGATGAATTTTGGAATCTTTCCGAGTTTGGCAAACAAGATGCATATCTGTTTGATTGTACTGAACAATTTAGTGTAAGTAAGCGGTATGGGAAAAGCACCCCTGAAGAGTCTCGCCGCCAGAAGTCATACTATTTCAAGGATAACATATCTGAAAACATGGTGAGGGTTTGCAAAAAATTCATTTACGGCGGTTCATGGTCTACAAGATAACAGAGGATGAATATATAATATAATAAAGCATGTATTTATCGGCCCAAAACACGTATTACAATCATTGTAAAGGTCAAAGCCCAAAAACAACCGAAGTGTCAATGTCAAATAAACTGTTCTATTTTCTAGGGAACAACAGTGCTAACCGACAAAAAAACTCTCACTTTTTTAAAAGAGTAAATTTTTCTGGTGATCAGCAAGTTAAAATTTTAATGTTATATATTAGAATGTTTGACAAATACGTATATACACTAACTAAAAATAAATCTTGATAAAATTTATAGATTTTGCATCCTTTTTAATTAAACTACCTTAAAACTCAAGTAATGTGGGTTAGCATTTAATTCTCTCGACCCCTCCATTGGGGAAGGATGTGGAGAAAATAGATAATTAATTTTAAATTTACCAAGAACATTTTTGCTGGGGGGCAATTTTTGCTAGTATCCATGACAACAAACAATACCTTTACATACATTTTACGCCTTATTTTAGCAATTAACATTACAAACCCATTTTACCGCTTGTAGGTATCATAACACATTTGTTGTGCGGTTTCATTAACCAAGAATAGCTGTAGGTGCGAAAGATGTAAAGTAGAATAGTGTAGTTTCCTGAGGCCTACACTGGTAGAAATCATAAAAATCGTAACATATTAACAAACATAAATAGCTTCATATGCTTTTTATTAAATTAATCAAATTTAGGATTTAGTCAATTTTAATGAGCTTCATCGCCAGTTAATCCTTTTTAAGTGTCTTTCGTTATGATATATAAGTGTTATTCATGATCCCTCTTTCGAAAAAAAATGTACACTTAGAAATAGTTACAAGATCAAACCCGAACCTTTATTTAATAAAATATTCAAAATGAATCATCGTTTTTTCATTTTGTTAATATCTTTCCAACATTTTGCCAAATGTTAATTAATAAGTACTTTAATTACGATTCTTTATTTCAGGTAATTATAGTTAATACTTCTTTTTGAAAAATTACTGTTTTACCTAACCTAACTTTTTCACTAAATCAAACGTCAAATATTATTTTACAAAATAAAAGTAAATAAATGAAATTTTCAAATCATTTGGTTTATTTTTTTAAACAAATGTATTGTTGACTCAGTTAATTTTTATTGACAGAATATGTAAATCAGAAGAATTCATATCTCTAAAAAAGAATATCTAGCTAGTAAAACTTAATTAACTACAAACTACATTATTTGGTACTTCTTACAAAACTTTATAAAATTAAACGTGGCGTTGTACTTTTAAGATCAAAGGTTACAGGAGAACTGTTCAAATGACTAGCGACAATGACTTGGTCTTCAGTTTGTGAGATTGTCGTTGCTAGGAAACATATTATACAGACGTTGCCAAACAAAGGACACCATTTGTCAGACAAAAGATGGTAGTAGGTTGTTATTAAAATGACGATCTCATTACGCATCGTCTGACAAAGAGCTAAAATAACTGCATGCATAATTTAATGACGCTATACTGATATCAAGAACATACCATCGACACAAATATTTCCTTGACGAGTTTATGTTACGTATTATCTGATGTTGTTGTATCGTTTATTGTTGTTTGTTATATTGTTTAAGTTTGTTGTACAAAACACTACGAATCAAATGACTAGACTTCAAATTTTGAATGTGCCAGTAGAGTAAAGCAAACAGAGTATAATTTGTACAATTAACTTTTACAAGTAACGATAATCAGTCCTACAACTTTTGGTGAATTGTCTTAATTAAACAGCTAGTACTTATAAAAAAGTCAATTCCTTTTATCTAAATGTCAGTAACGCCACCAGGAGCGTCTCTCACACTATCTTTCACGTCTACCTAATTTACTTCTTCCAATTGATGTCTCTCCATTTCTCTATGCACTTCATTTCTCAAAGTGCATTCCCCATTTTTCTGTGTTGACTGCTGGCAGTCAGTTTTATATATGTTGCTCTACCTTTCGTTCGGTGTGTTTTCCATGTCCTCAAACCGGCTCAATTACATTGGTTTTGTCATTCAGGTTTTATCCATATCAAACTTCACTTTTACCAGCTTATTTTCAAATTGTTTCTGCAAGGCTACAGTTTCATTAATCTCAAGTAAATCCAATCAACTAATTACAAACACACTGTGTGTGCAGACTGTTTTTAAATACACAGAGTAGTATTTCTGAAATATTAATTCTGATTCAGTGGAAAAATATCATAAGTATTTGTTTACATTTAAATTTCGTTTGTCAATTTTAATAAAATTCCTTAACTCTTCCCATCAGATAGATTATAAGTATTTTGTGACTTTTGTTCGTGATTACTAACAATCATTATGTATTATAAACGTGTGTCGTAGGCCTACACGTTTTTGTCCGATTTCCTCAGCGTAGGCAGTATCTCGCTTCCCGGTTGCCGTGTTAGTAATACACACCAATCATTTTGTACATAGCCTTATGTTTGCCGTTACCTCTTTGGTGTTAACATATCACCATCTTCTCAGATGTTACCTCTTATTCCACACATTGATTATGCGTTATTGTTCCTTATTGGTTATTCAGATGCCTCGTAAATATTTATGTTTTTCTACTCGTTATACGTAGCCAAATCATAAGAGCTTTTCTTGAACAATGATGACAAAGCCAAATGAAAATGTTTTATTTCTTTAATATAAGTTTCACATTCAGCAAGTATAACGAAAGGATCATTAACCAATAAGATTTAAGGTCATAGGTTACTGACGTTGCACAGCTGTGGAAATTGACAGCTGGAACTGGTATCAACTGATAGTTGTCAACTGTCAGTAAAACGTTTAGACAATCAATACGTTACCTTAAATTATACGGACTTGTAAATATTTACGTTACACGTTTTATTCATGAAGAATGATTATGTAGCCTACATGTGTCTTTGTTTGTGTGTGTGTATCAATTTGACCACACAAGTTAACTGCCTGTTAGCATTATTTTACAGTCTAATTTAGTCAAGCATATATTTCTTTTTAATTCACTTTACAAATTGTGGTTTCTAAAAAATTCTTAAGAATCTGTAACAGCGATAAAAATCTAACATTCTTTGAGTACTAAAGATAAATTAATGTTTGTACACAACACGTAATTGCGTATGTAACAATTAATAATTAAAATCTTCCTATTTTCATAAAACCTTTGCCGCAAATAGCTTTTGAAACAGTTTTGGGGATAAAACAATGTCAGTAGATGCCTCAGGATCTTACACTGTAAACCAGATTTTACATTAGAATAGTAGCATATGTTTAACCTTTTACAGCAATCGTACTAAACGAGAAACATTTGTTACCTCTGGAGACTCTTGATAAAACTTCGTTTATTGCTTACAATACATAAAAGCCTCATTAAGATGACAAAACTAGGCCACTATATTATAAATGAAAACACCTGCGTATATTTGAGTAGTTAGAATAAAAAAGTTGATATAGAAAATTGAGTACTCTAATTCTTCTAAATAGTTTTTAATTACTCCTTTTTAAATCTTATCAGATTCTGACAGGAACAAATTAATTTGTAAAAACCCACTGACTTTGAAAGCGAAAAATGGTTTTACTTTATAAATATATATAATTTTTTACTTAATATCTCGAATCATTGGAGCTTATAAGATATATTAAGGCACGGATTTGAGATTGTTTTATAACATATACAGTTGATTGATCTTTATACTCGTTGTAATAACTTTTACATCCCTCTCCCTATCACTTAGTCGCCAAAAAGTGGTCGCAGCAAACAATTTACAATATCCTTATTCTTCATCACACAGTTTATTTGTAGTTAAATTTTATTTAGAGTTAAACTTTGATGAGAATTCCTTCCCTCATTACACACTAAGCTACTCTGAATTTTGTTTACTTCCTTGATGTGCCAAAACATACTTGATTAGTTTATTCACACTAGTTCTGCGACTTCACTAGGACTTTTTAGTGCATCAGTCGACTAAGATAAAATAATTTAGACATATATTTTCATTTACTATGCCATTATTTTTTCATTTTCTTCCTTTTTCAATATGATTTGAGCACGAATTTCAAATTTTCTAATATTACTATTGCGTATATAAAGCCGAATGTAAACATGTAAATGAAGGCAAGAAGCTAATAGTTTTGCAAAATATATTTTTATAAGAAATGATTACTAAAAATAATAGGAACTTTGTTGTACTTTATTGCAAATATTCTAAACTAATTTTAATTACAACAGTGTAGTCAAACTGTCTACTCTTTTCTACTTAGAATTATTTTACGAACATTTATTTCTTATATATTGTCTGAATTTACTTTTTATGACTTAATGTTATTTGTTAATACGTTTTATAGTACTTTATTTTTCTCTTTTGGTTTCTCTTTTGATTTGTTATTGTTTTAATAAAACCCTATAATAATAAATAAGTAAACAAATATATTCAAATGATTATCTTTGTTTTGATCAAAACAAATAATTAATACAGTAAGCGATACAACGCTTAACTAGGGCATTACAATAATAAACATAATTCATACCATGTGTTTATTACTGAAATCAACGTTACGAACACCAAGTGTTTGTCAGAGTAAACTATGCAACTACTACCATGTGTCTGTTACAGCAATCAATACATGGTAACATGTGTTTATTATTGAAATCGACGTTATGAAAACCAAGTGTTTGTTATAGTAATGTACGTAACTTTTAAAATTTGTCTGTTACAAAAATCAGTCGATGTAACTCGTACCATGTGTTTATTACAATAAGCGAAGTAATGCTTATCAACTGTTTGTTACAAAGTGGAAAATTTTCACTTTCCAAATGTTTTTGTTTACTGTACTCCCTGATTTTAACATTCCCATTTAAAATTGGTTACGTCAACAAGCCTTATAAAAACTTTCTGTTAAAGAAACGAATCTCTCCCTCGAAGATACGTACTTGTAAAGTACGCGTACACTGACGTATACTGAACAAAAAAGTAAATAAAAATTAGAACGTGAATAAATGTCAGAAAAGAAAGATATCAGTGATTCCTTAGAATAGGAGAGGAGAGAAGGGAATTTCTATTTCTTTTCTATTTTCCAAATAAACTTTAGCTTTGACACAGTATAAATACATAGATACTCACCAGATTCTTGTGTCGGATAATTACAATTATACGACGGCTATCATGTTTACTGTGTTAGGTGACTAATGTTTTTTGATGCTATAGTAATCAAAAACTATCAGAACTTGGAAAGATTTATAATATAATTACAGTACTACAAATAATATTTCAAACAGTAACTCAAACAATGCGATTCAATGATTAGAAGTTACTTAATGCATTATAGAAAATATTAACCATATTACTTACAATAAGACATTTGTAACTTTTATAAATTAACAGGAGCGAGTATAGTACAACGAAATCAAAACCCAAGTAAATTTATCATGAAAAATGGAAAATAGGTACTACCGTCTTTGACAGTTGCCGACGTTAAAGACACCTAAGCCTCAATGCGTTGAGGAGGAGTTATGAAATGACTGCCTGTACTAAATATCATTATATTATGATGACCTTATAATTTTCAAGGCCGTATTATTTCTTGATATTAAAAACTACAATGAAAAATTCAATAACGTTTTTTTAAAAATTTAAAAATTACTAAAAATAATTAATAATATTTAATAAATTAATAAACCTATACTGAGATTGCAGTTATAATATAACTGTTTAAGGTAACCAACTATAATTGCACTCACGATATTTTTTATAGAGAATCAAATTCAAAAATCGTTAGAAAACTTTGCTTGCCTTAGGCATAATTTAAATTCCTTACGATCTTATTATAAATAAAGAGTGATGATGCTGTAAAGCTATTCGTGGCACGTTAAATAGACCGACACCTATTAATTGATAATGGATGGTCTGTAAAATATAAACTCTGTAAACATATAACTGTCTAAGCGGGAGGATCCCTAACCGAACGAAAAAAGCCATCTGTGAAGCTTCGTTTTTGCCTTAGTATTTCTAATTATAGATTTTTGTTGTCATTGTACACCATACATAATAACATATTTGACGCCCCCCCCCCCCAGGCGTACTCAATTTTCTACTCTGTTGATACATGACACCGAAGGCTCTCCTACCACATTAGTAAGTACTTTAACAGGATACGTATCGCTTAACAAAAAGAATGTAATTATTTCCCTATGTTCCAATCTTTTACTAAGTCACCCTATATTCCAATAATACCGTTTAACATACATACGTTTTTTATTTTATGTCGGCCGAGAAACATTTGTAGGTGTAAACAAATTGAAGACTGTCAACACAATGGCATAATAAAATCAAAATTAACAAGGGAAAATCAGTAAAAACAAACCTATTTGACTGGACACGTGCACTGCAGTCAGAAATAACGTGCATCACAGAGACGAATAACTGAGCAGCACGCTTAACAGTGCCAATGGTGAAATTGGATTTGTAGGAGTTACAAAGTGGCTCACAGTGTGAAGTATTACTGTCAGCAAGTAATGTCGACTGGCGAGTTGTTATAACGTAGCGATACTCATACAAATAACACTACTCAAATGGAACATGCAGTCTGATATTTTAACATACTGTACTGTACTGTACAGTTGTTATACCCTAGTAACTGTACATTACTTATTGCATTAATTTCAACAGTCATGTGGTGCTTGTCATTTATCGTATTTAGCTATATACACAAGACAAAGACCTTAATTATATTATAAACTTCATATATTTGTAAAAACGGCAAGGAAAGAGTAAGTACCATTAAAAAGCAGAATCATTTTAGGTAATTATTAACCATATACCTATCAAACACAGAACAAAAATATTGTTATAAAAACTCGTAGAATAAACTATTAACTACTATGAATGGCACAATGCTCTATTAATAAACTGACAACAAAAATTGGGGATAACTGTTTTGTATCACGGTAATCATGTAACTTCTGATTAGGTGTTTACATTCCGGTGTATCTTAAAATCACCGTTTAGTATAAGTAGCATAGGTATTGCTAACGCCAACTGCATTACGCTACCGCAAACACTTTACCGAATTCACTGCTACGAGAAGATAAAAGTATATCTCGTATTAGAAATCGTATTAGTAGAGTACGCATTAGTAAAGAAGAGAGTTCGTATTAAGCGCCACTCCTACAAAAGCAGTATAATTAAGAAACACGAACGGACTAATACCACAGTATATGTTAGTGTAAGACGGGTTGCGCTTGGTTAGGTCGGTTAAAGTAGCACAGAAAACGGATAGCAGTGATTTTCTTATTGCGGTTGCTTTTACGAATATTTACGCTTACAAAAACCAAAACGTCCTTAGTTGTAATTACTCTACTTAAGGTTTAAACTGATTGAATCAGAGTTTTTTTTTCTAATAACGTTTAAAAACAAATTTATTAAAAAGAATGCAAGGGTGTCTAGGTAAACGTTATACAGAGTCTTCATTTTTAAACTTGATTTTTAACTTGATTAAAATAAACAAAATTAAACAACAAATTAAATCCAAACCTAAAACTAATTAAACGCAATAAATTAAACAATACTAAGGTATTTATTTGTTATACTTTGTTGATATCGTTGTAAAAATACTATTTTAAATCATGATCTCATCATCTACCGGTACTTCAGGGAAGGGATTATGTTTGTTACGGCCTCACAGGTTTGTTGTGTTCATTTTCCTTTTGGCCGTCCTGGATCAGTTTTACCTCTTACTGTATATTACCAAACTTTCTTTAGCAACATCATCATCTGGCTGCCTATTTAAATAATCTTTCAATTTGGAGGGATACTCTATTATTTTTTCATTTATTGAGAATACACTCAGTCCCTTCTGATAGATATTATTGATATATAAATTAATGTCGTCATTTCTCTTAATGTATATCCTGCCACTGAACGCAAAAGTTTTATCTGTGCACCTGGGTATTTTTACAATCACTTTTTGTTAATGACCAGACCTCGCTACCATATAAGAGAGTAGGAACAGCCATTACCCTATAAAATTTCAATAAAGTAACTCTTTGCTCCTTTATTTTGATTGTTCTTCAAATTATACAACGCACATTAAAATCTAGATAATTTTTTGTAGATCATAATTATAACTCTAACTCATATCAGATCACTGCAGAACGCGAGCCGTAATGTTCTATGTCTTTTGTAATAAACTAACCATTCCTGGAAATTCGTGGAGAGAATTAACTCAGGCTATTTATATTATTGCCGGTGCTCAGGTGTTTGTTGTTCATTGGTAAATTGAAATCAGGTGGAATAATTAAAACCTTCTTCAGTACAGACAGTTTGCTGGTATATTAAAATTATTTTTATTAAGTAGAATTTTATGTTGTTTTACCATACTCTTTACTTTATTTCTAGATTTCTAAGCGTCTTTTGTCTTTTAACCTTATTTCATTTTCTACTTATAGTATCTTTTACTATTCTAATATCCCAATATAAACACAAAAATACATATTTTGAAAAATATTTTAATGTTTTAAAATAAACGCAAAATGTTTTACTGTAACATTCTCGCAATAAGTGTTTTCCGGTGTTTATATTGTAACATTACATTTGGCATAGCTTGATATCGTACCAGATTTAATGAAGATCATAGATAAGAAAATTAACAAGAAGAAAAAATATCTTTTAAAAATAATAGTGAAGATGAACAAATTACTACTTTAGACTGACTTGTACTATAACTGACCGTACCCAAATTAATGTTTAGGTAAAGTGATGCAAAATACCCCGATGATGACATGAATTTCAAATAATTACAATAATAAGACTTATAAAGACAGACAGCATTATGTACCATTACTATAAGTAAACAAATCGTTTTATTAAATGTATCAAAATATAAAAATAATCAAAATACAAATTGAGGGATAATAGGCCCAAATATACAATAATGTAAAATAATATATTAGTAAAGTGTTAACTAAATGATATAATGGAATAAAACAAGAAAATAATTATATAGATACATGAAAACATACAACTAATAGTGTGAATAATAGTGGACATAATGTTATCAAATAAATAATGTATAATCACTTAATAATTCTCAAAGATATAAAAAATGTGCTAAAAATGCCTAGTACAGCAATGGCTGAAATGCATGAGGAAAGAATAGAAATTACAAATCATTATTAAATTATTAAACTTTCCTTTTTTATGTTTTAAAAATAAGATTAAGTTGTGTTGACGTTATTTATAATTTTATTAAGTAATGAGTGTATGATATGCCTTATGTAGGATGTATGTAACCAGACATATACAAATTGTTTAATCACAAAATGTGAATTATATTTTTTATAATGTTACAGTAATAATTATTGTTATATTTTTAAATAATAATACTAATAGGGTTATAAGGAGTAGTTTTGATGGTAGTTGCATTGTTAATAGGTGTTACAATAACAGAAAATAGAAATTTAACATGTCAAGATATAAAAACTTTGGAATTTTGTAAATTTTAGGAAATACATTTAGAATTTTATAAAAAAAATGTTGTAATATGGATAGGTTTATAATTAATAGTATACACAACAAATATGGAATCGAAATAATCAGTTTTAAGTTATTTAAGAAAAATTCAGATAGCAAAAAACGTAACATCAGTATTTCTTAAGCAAAAATAGGCATGTTTGGTGTCTATATGTCACTATGTTAAGACCAAAATAATGATGCTATTGGTTTTAAATTCCCAATCAGTACAAACAATATATACTAATTTAAAAGTTTTTGACCTAATTCAGACATTGAAATAATGAATTTGTATGACAATGTATATCTGAATCAACCAACCAGATTTCAAGTTTTACCTTAGCAACCAAAAATTCAGATAAATAAAATGGGACTTCTTTAACAACCGTCATTGAAGACAGATGCGTTTAAAAAACGTCTCAGATAATTACATTTTAATTAGTGAAAACACATACCAGACTTAGTAAACCGAATTGGTATAGTCAATACAGAATATTATAATAACAAAAGAACATCAAGAACTTAATTCAGAAGAATTTAGATCCGGGGAGAAGAAGCAAAGAAGACTTGGACCCTATCTTCGTCCTGGAAGAATAAACAAGAGGATCTAGGTTAATTGGAACAATTTATCATCTTCTTTGACAACACCTACACTTGTGTACACAACTATTTAGGAATTAAACAATAAATAAAACTACATACAATATTCTACACCAACAATAAAGAACACTTGAAAATAACACCAATTGAGTATTACACCTTTTTTGAACACCATAAAAATTTTAACGATAACTAATTAGCATCTAAACTGTTCATAACCTATAATAGTGAGTAACACATACACGACCACCAGTTTGCACTATACACATCAAAACATTGTAATATCCTTATATTGTGAAGTGTGTATTTTGATTTTAAGAGTTGTATTATTTGTTTAACCAGATACGCCCTGAGATTATTTATTTAATTGAAATAAAAACAAACTGCATCATTCTTTTGCTTGTCGAATCCAGCATAGAGCACTATATTTTAGCTACTACCAACTTATGAATAAAGACACATAATTTTGTCATAATTTGTAATTACAGTAAAGAAAAATGAGAAGTAATTAATCAATACTTCATTTGAATAAAGATTGATAAAAGGAATATATCTGTTTGGTGTTATCTTTGCATTATTATTACTGTTTCAATTAAGAATTACGATAACATAGCACAGCGGATGTAGCGACTGTTGGCAACTCCGAGTGACGTCATTAGGACTGCATGCATAGTGGGAGCGAGCGGCAAAATACAACAGTATCATAATAATTTATCGTTCAACATATAATTATTGTTACAAATTGACGCTTCCAACGTGCGGCATATAATATAATATACGTCCCCGTTAATTGTATTGTTACAAATTGGCGAACCAACGTGTGAGGCGATAAATTAAAATACAATTTATAATTAAACAACCAGAAATAAACGAAAATGAGGAAGCGAGGAAATCCCTCAAACGAGCAGCCGAAACCGAGAAAGTAAGCGAATTAAGCATGGAAGGCAAGGAAGCAACACCGGTTGAGGAAGTAGAAACTATAATAAGGAAGGCTCCGGAGAAACAACCAGAAGAACCCACACAAACAGATAGCGAGAAGACGCAAGAAATGATTAAACGTATGGTGGAATTAATGCAGGAAACTGGTAAAAAAACGGAGGAGAGTAATAAAAAAATGGAAGAAAGGATGGACGAATTAAGTGAGGATAGTAACAAGAACTTAGTAATATTGAAGGAAGACTTGAGTAAGAAGGTGGAGGAAATTAAGAGTGATAATAAACAGACAAAGGAGGAAAGGAGCCGAAAATTGGAAGAGACTAATAAGAAAATTGAAGAAAAAATGGGAGAATTGAAAGAGAATAGCAGGAAAATGTAGGAGAAAATAGACGAAAATAATAGAGCATTGAGGGAAGAATTGAAGGGAAATTAACAGGAAACCATGAAAAAATTAAATGAACACAAAGAATCATTACAAGAAGAGTGGAATAACAAGATGGAAATTAATAACCAGCAATTGCAGGATGAATGGGACAAGAAGCTAGAAGAACCGGTGACTGAAATTAAAAGGGTAGAATCCGAGACCAAGGAAAAGTGTGAGCGGATGAACCAAGAGGTACTGAGCGTCCGGGAAGAAACGAATGGACGAATAGGAATTATACAAACCAATCAAGCAGTGATGGGAGAAAGATTAGAAAGCATAGGTACTAGTCTTAATCGGGTACAAGACCAAACAACTGCCCATAGAGATGAGATCAACTCTCTAAGGAACAGACAATGTACCGGTGCCTATACCACATGTGAGGAAAACCGAGAAGTTATCGACTTCCAGAATTATAGAAGAAACCCCGTGCTATTCCTAGAACGGGTAGAAGAAAAAATAGTCAAAACCGGAGAAGACAGATGGGTTGTGATTAGAAGTATGCTGGACGAAATGTTCAGAAAAGTCTATGACAATTGGTGGACGGCGATGCGGCCGAATATACAAAATTTTCAAGAATTCAAAAAATAATTAAATCCAAGTACTGGTCTGATGCCACACAACACATGATAAGAAGTGACATAGGATTGGGCCGATATGATCTACACGGCAAACAAACTCCGACCGCACACTTCCTTGGTAAGATAAACATAGCCAGACATTTAGAACCTGCAATACATACTGAATGTCTAGTGAGGCTATTAGCTTATCACTATGGTGGGGAAATTACGAGAGGCCGAATAAACGGACGAATACAAACCATTGAGGAGATGTCGGCATTGTTAGCGGAAATGGAACAAGAGAAGAGCTTCCTCCAATACAGACGAAGGAGCGACGAGATGGATAGAAATAATGGTCGCCGCGACGCCCGATACGAAAATAACGGGCATAGACCAAATAGTAATTACAACAACAGCGGTAACAACGTAGTTACTAAATATAAATAACAATAATAACTACCCACGGAATAATGCGGTGAATAACAATAACAATAACAACAGACACTATTACCGTAGCTCTCCTACGAATCATGATAACGGATACCAGCGTGCCAATGATAGAGACAACCACTACCAGAACAACCGAGGTAATCAAAACAATTACGATAACCGTTACAGACAGAATAATAATGGTAATTATAACAACCAAAACTAAACATATCGAAGACATGTGAATTATGTGAGCACCGACGATAGAGATATGGGAAGACGTTCGTACCAGGGACGAATGAATTATAATGGGAACCGGGAGAGAAATTTTCAGGAGGAGAATAACCAGCGCTACCGGAATAAACATAGACGAAGTAGGAGCTGCGATGATGACAGGAGCAATAGAAACATAGTGACGTTCAATAATAACGCCAGTGACATACAAGAATTACATAACAGAGACAGACCCGGTCAACCAGACAACAGGACCGAGGAAATCAGCCCTGATTTAAACGGACGGCGGCAGTGAAAAACCAACAGGTCCCATCACTGAACCGACAATTTGGGTACTTACTAGGACGAGACAAAACGACTGACAATACCATTACCATAGTGCATAATCATTTCTTAAAAAATGTGAGAGAAGAATTGCTAAACGAAAATACAATAACGAACAATAATTTGAATAACGAGATTGCTTATATTATCGCCCAAGTAAATGGACTAGACACAAGATTCATGATAGATACGGGCGCAAACGTGTCGTTAATCTATATCAACGAATACTACAAAATTCAAAAATTGATTAAGATCATCTTACCTACTCTACCAATCCAGAATATAATTTTAAATAGAGCCAATTAAAACCATTTTTGAATAAACCTCAAAATTCAAACAAATAGTAAGGACAACTTACAGTACATTTTGATAATGTTATTTTGAACCAAGTGAATAAACAAATTTGAATAAATTTCAAAATTCTAAACGAAATAAGCACCTCTTATTAAATATAATTATGAAATTATTATTTGAATATAAAAGAAAGAGACAACATCCATGAATCAGGAGAAACCAAAGTGTTATAAAATGAATAAGAAAAGACAGATGTAGACGATCGACGATGAAAATAAGACAAGACTAGAAACGAATTACTACGAATAACCTATCATGATTGTGAGAGAATCAGCAACAACTATAGATACAGATACTTGTTACGTGTTAATTGAATAAAGATAGTGAATGAAAAAGGAAGATTAAGCAGTACTGATAAAGAAGGAAAGAAAATAGTACCAATTAAAAATAAAAATGTTATTAATATCGCCACAAGAAAATAAATATCTGAAGGAATCAATGGAAAGAAATATTTAGATTGAGAATTTAAACTGAGTAAACCATCCCAAGAATATATTATTATATTATTTTTATTTGATTTAGTCGTGAATAGACTAGTTATTATTAAATGTGATTGACTGATGAGATAGCTCCAGCAATCGATATTATTTATGTATTATGTATTAATAGGACAGCGGGGTATTAGGTCAAGAGAGCCCCCCGACTGATTCCAAAACATACGTGATAATGATTAATTTGTTAGGGAGGTAACATGTTCCAGGGATAGAACACTTATAATTAAAAACAAGTATACCAGATCATGAAAAGGATAACAAATGATAATATGGAAGATAAGATAATTGATAATTTCAACAAAATATATTATTTTATTAAAATAATCAAATTTGGTGGCAGGGTTTTATGTACCATTACATTTGGCATAGCTTGATGTCGTACCAGATTTAATGAAGATCATGGACAAGAAAATTAACAATAAGAAAAAATATCTTTTAAAAATGATAGTGAAGATGAACAAATAACTACTTTAGACTGACTTGTACTATAACTGACCGTACCCAAATTATTGTTAGGTAAAGTGATGCAAAATACCCCGATGATGACATGAATTTCAAATAATTACAACAATAAGACTTATAAAGACAGACAGCATTATGTACAATTACTATAAGTAAACAAATTGTTTTATTAAATGTATCAAAATATAAAAATAATCAAAATACAAATTGAGGGATAATAGGCCCAAATATACAATAATGTAAAATAATATATTAGTAAAGTGTTAACTAAATAATATAATGGAATAATACAAGAAAACAATCATATAGATACATGGAAACATACAACTAATAGTGTGAATAATAGTGGACATAATGTTATCAAATAAATAATGTATAATCACTTAATAATTCTCAAATATATAAAAAAAAAGTGGTAAAAGTGCCTAGTACAGCAATGGCTGAAATGCATGAGGAAAGAATAGAAATTTTAAATCATTATTAAATTATTAAACTTTCCTTTTTTATGTTTTAAAAATAAGATTAAGTTGTGTTGACGTTATTTCTAATTTTATTAAGTAATGAGTGTATGATATGCCTTATGCAGGATGTATGAAACCAGACATATACAAATTGTTTAATCACAAAATGTGAATTATATTTTTTATAATGTTACAGTAATAATTATTGTTATATTTTAAAATAATAATACTAATAGGGTTATAAGGAGTAGTTTTGATGGTAGTTGCATTGTTAATAGGTGTTACAATAACAGAAAATAGAAATTTAACATGTCAAGATGCAAAAACTTTGGAATTTTGTAAATGTTAGGAAATACATTTAGAATTTTATAAAAAAAATGTTGTAATATGGATAGGTTTATAATTAATAGTATACACAACAAATATGGAATCGAAATAATCAGTTTTAAGTTATTTAAGAAAAATTCAGATAGCAAAAAACGTAACATCAGTATTTCTTAAGCAAAAATAGGCATATTTGGTGTCTATATGTCACTATGTTAAGACCAAAATAATGATGCTATTGGTTTTAAATTCCCAATCAGTACAAAAAAGATATACTAATTTAAAAGTTTTTGACCTAATTCAGACATTGAAATAATGAATTTGTATGACAATGTATATCTGAATCAACCAACCAGATTTCAAGTTTTACCTTAGCAACCGAAAATTCAGATAAATAAAATGGGACTTCTTTAACAACCGTCATTGAAGACAGATGCGTTATAAAAAACGTCTCAGATAATTACATTTTAATTAGTGAAAACACATACCAGACTTAGTAAACCGAATTGGTATAGTCAACACAGAATATTATAATAACAAAAGAACATCAAGAATTTAATTAAGAAGAATTTAGATCCGGGGAGAAGAAGCAAAGAAGACTTGGACCCTATCTTCGTCCTGGAAGAATAAACAAGAGGATCTAGGTGAATTGGAACAATTTATCATCTTATGTGACAACACCTACACTTGTGTACACAACTATTTAGGAATTAAACAATAAATAAAACTACAGACAATATTCTACACCAACAATAAAGAACACTTGAAAATAATACAAATTGTGTATTACACTTTTTTGAACACCATACAAATTTTAACGATAACTAATATGCATCTAAACTGTTCATAACCTATAATAGTGAGTAACACATACACGACTACCAGTTTGCACTATACACATCAAAACCTTGTAATATCCTTATATTGTGAAGTTTGTATTTTGATTTTAAGAGTTGTATTATTTGTTTAACCATAATTTTCGAACCAGATACGCCCTGAGATTATTTATTTAATTGAAATAAAAACAAACTGCATCATTCTTTTGCTTGTCGAATCCAGCATAGAGCACTATATTTTAGCTACTACCAACTTATGAATAAAGACACATAATTTTGTCATAATTTGTAATTACAGTAAAGAAAAATGAGAAGTAATTAATCAATACTTCATTTGAATAAAGATTGATAAAAGGAATATATCTGTTTGGTGTTATCTTTGCATTATTATTACTGTTTCAATTAAGAATTACGATAACATAGCACAGCGGATGTAGCGACTGTTGGCAACTCCGAGTGACGTCATTAGGACTGCATGCATAGTGGGAGCGAGCGGCAAAATACAACAGTATCATAATAATTTATCGTTCAACATATAATTATTGTTACAAATTGACGCTTCCAACGTGCGGCATATAATATAATATACGTCCCCGTTAATTGTATTGTTACAAATTGGCGAACCACCGTGTGAGGCGATAAATTAAAATACAATTTATAATTAAACAACCAGAAATAAACGAAAATGAGGAAGCGAGGAAATCCCTCAAACGAGCAGCCGAAACCGAGAAAGTAAGCGAATTAAGCATGGAAGGCAAGGAAGCAACACCGGTTGAGGAAGTAGAAACTATAATAAGGAAGGCTCCGGAGAAACAACCAGAAGAACCCACACAAACAGATAGCGAGAAGACGCAAGAAATGATTAAACGTATGGTGGAATTAATGCAGGAAACTGGTAAAAAAACGGAGGAGAGTAATAAAAAAATGGAAGAAAGGATGGAGGAATTAAGTGAGGATAGTAACAAGAACTTAGTAATATTGAAGGAAGACTTGAGTAAGAAGATGGAGGAAATAAAGAGTGATAATAAACAGACAAAGGAGGAAAGGAGCCGAAAATTGGAAGAGACTAATAAGAAAATTGAAGAAAAAATGGGAGAATTGAAAGAGAATAGCAGGAAAATGGAGGAGAAAATAGACGAAAATAATAGAGCATTGAGGGAAGAATTGAAGGGAAATTAACAGGAAACCATGAAAAAATTAAATGAACACAAAGAATCATTACAAGAAGAGTGGAATAACAAGATGGAAATTAATAACCAGTAATTGGAGGATGAATGGGACAAGAAGCTAGAAGAACCGGTGACTGAAATTAAAAGGGTAGAATCCGAGACCAAGGAAAAGTGTGAGCGGATGAACCAAGAGGTACTGAGCGTCCGGGAAGAAACGAATGGACGAATAGAAATTATACAAACCAATCAAGCAGTGATTGGAGAAAGATTAGAAAGCATAGGTACTAGTCTTAATCGGGTACAAGACCAAACAACTGCCCATAGAGATGAGATCAACTCTCTAAGGAACAGACAATGTACCGGTGCCTATACCACATGTGAGGAAAACCGAGAAGTTATCGACTTCCAGAATTGTAGAAGAAACCCCTTGCTATTCCTAGAACGGGTAGAAGAAAAAATAGTCAAAACCGGAGAAGACAGATGGGTTGTAATTAGAAGTATGCTGGACGAAATGTTCAGAAAAGTCTATGACAATTGGTGGACGGCGATGCGGCCGAATATACAAAATTTTCAAGAATTCAAAAAATAATTAAATCCAAGTACTGGTCTGATGCCACACAACACATGATAAGAAGTGACATAGGATTGGGCCGATATGATCTACACGGCAAACAAACTCCGACCGCACACTTTCTTGGTAAGATAAACATAGCCAGACATTTAGAACCTGCAATTCCTACTGAATGTCTAGTGAGGCTATTAGCTTATCACTATGGTGGGGAAATTACGAGAGGCCGAATAAACGGACGAATACAAACCATTGAGGAGACTTCGGCATTGTTAGCGGAAATGGAACAAGAGAAGAGCTTTCTCCAATACAGACGAAGGAGCGACGAGATGGATAGAAATAATGGTCGCCGCGACGCCCGATACGAAAATAACGGGCATAGACCAAATAGTAATTACAACAACAGCGGTAACCACTATCAACGTAGTTACCAAAATATAAATAACAATAATAACTACCCACGGAATAATGCGGTGAATAACAATAACAATAACAACAGACACTATTACCGTAGCTCTCCTACGAATCATAATAACGGATACCAGCGTGCCAATGATAGAGACAACCACTACCAGAACAACCGAGGTTATCAAAACAATTACGATAACCGTTACAGACAGAATAATAAGGGTAATTATAACAACCAAAACCAAACATATCGAAGACATGTGAATTATGTGAGCAACGACGATAGAGTTATGGGAAGACGTTCGTACCAGGGACGAATGAATTATAATGGGAACCGGGAGAGAAATTTTCAGGAGGAGAATAACCAGCGCTACCGGAATGAACATAGACGAAGTAGGAGCTGCGATGATGACAGGAGCAATAGAAACATAGTGACGTTCAATAATAACGCCAGTGACATACAAGAATTACATAACAGAGACAGACCCGGTCAACCAGACAACAGGACCGAAGAAATCAGCCCTGATTTAAACGGACGGCGGCAGTGAAAAACCAACAGGTCCCATCACAAAACCGACAATTTGGGTACTTACTAGGACGAGACAAAACGACTGACAATACCATTACCATAGTGCATAATCATTTCTTAAAAAATGTGAGAGAAGAATTGCTAAACGAAAATACAATAACGAACAATAATTTGAATAACGAGATTGCTTATATTATCGCCCAAGTAAATGGACTAGACACAAGATTCATGATAGATACGGGCGCAAACGTGTCGTTAATCTCTATCAACGAATACTACAAAATTCAAAAATTGATTAAGATCATCTTACCTACTCTACCAATCCAGAATATCATTTTAAATAGAGCCAATTAAAACCATTTTTGAATAAACCTCAAAATTCAAACAAATAGTAAGGACAACTTACAGTACATTTTGATAATGTTAGTTTGAACCAAGTAAATAAACAAATTTGAATAAATTTCAAAATTCTAAACGAAATAAGCACCTCTTATTAAATATAATTATGAAATTATTATTTGAATATAAAAGAGAGAGACAACATCCATGAATCAAGAGAAACCAAAGTGTTATAAAATGAATAAGAAAAGAGAAATGTAGACGATCGACGATGAAAATAAGATAAGACTAGAAACGAATTACTACGAATAACCTATCATGATTGTGAGAGAATCAGCAACAACTATAGATACAGATACTTGTTATGTGTTAATTGAATAAAGATAGTGAATGAAAAAGGAAGATTAAGCAGTACTGATAAAGAAGGAAAGAAAATAGTACCAATTAAAAATAAAAATGTTCTTAATATCGCCACAAGAAAATAAACATCTGAAGGAATCAATGGAAAGAAATATTTAGATCTGAGAATTTAAACTGAGTGAACCATCCCAAGAATATATTATTATATTATTTTTATTTGATTTAGTCGTGAATAGACTAGTTAATATTAAATGTGATTGACTGATGAGATAGCTCCAGCAATCGATATTATTTATGTATTATGTATTATAAGGACAGCGGGGTATTAGGTCAAGAGAGCCCCCCGACTGATTCCAAAACATATGTGATAATGATTAATTTGTTAGGGAGGTAACATGTTCCAGGGATAGAACACTTATAATTAAAAACAAGTATACCAGATCATGAAAAGGATAACAAATGATAATATGGAACATAAGATAATTGATAATTTCAACAAAATATATTATTTTATTAAAATAAACAAATTTGGTGGCAGGGTGTTATGTAGCATTACATTTGGCATAGCTTGATGTCGTACCAGATTTAATGAAGATCATGGACAAGAAAATTAACAATAAGAAAAAATATCTTTTAAAAATGATAGGGAAGATGAACAAATAACTACTTTAGACTGACTTGTACTATAACTGACCGTACCCAAATTAATGTTTAGGTAAAGTGATGCAAAATACCCCGATGATGACATGAATTTCAAATAATTACAATAATAAGACTTATAAAGACAGACAGCATTATGTACCATTACTATAAGTAAACAAATTGTTTTATTAAATGTATCAAAATATAAAAATAATCAAAATACAAATTGAGGGATAATTGGCCCGAATATACAATAATGTAAAATAATATATTAGTAAAGTGTTAACTAAATAATATAATGGAATAATACAAGAAAACAATCATATAGATACATGGAAACATACAACTAATAGTGTGAATAATAGTGGACATAATGTTATCAAATAAATAATGTATAATCACTTAATAATTCTCAAATGTATTAAAAAAAAGTGGTAAAAGTGCCTAGTACAGCAATGGCTGAAATGCATGAGGAAAGAATAGAAATTATAAATCATTATTAAATTATTATACTTTCCTTTTTTACGTTTAAAAATAAGATTAAGTTGTGTTGATGTTATTTATAATTTTATTAAGTAATGAGTGTATGATATGCCTTATGCAGGGTGTATGTAACCAGACATATACAAATTGTTTAATCACAAAATGTGAATTATGTTTTTTTATAATGTTACAGTAATAATTATTGTTATATTTTAAAATAATAATACTAATAGAGTTATAGGAAGTAGTTTTGATGGTAGTTGCATTGTTAATAGGTGTTACAATAACAGAAAATAGAAATTTAACATGTCAAGATACAAAAACTTTGGAATTTTGTAAATGTTAGGAAATACATTTAGAATTTTATAAAAAAATGTTGTAATATGGATAGGTTTATAATTAATAGTATACACAACAAATATGGAATCGAAATAATCAGTTTTAAGTTATTTAAGAAAAATTCAGATAGCAAAAACGTAACATCAGTATTTCTTAAGCAAAAATAGGCATGTTTGGTGTCTATATGTCACTATGTTAAGACCAAAATAATGATGCTATTGGTTTTAAATTCCCAATCAGTACAAAAAAGATATACTAATTTAAAAGTTTTTGACCTAATTCAGACATTGAAATAATGAATTTGTATGACAATGTATATCTGAATCAACCAACCAGATTTCAAGTTTTACCTTAGCAACCGAAAATTCAGATAAATAAAATGGGACTTCTTAACAACCGTCATTGAAGACAGATGCGTTATACAAACGTCTCAGATAATTACATTTTAATTAGTGAAAACACATACCAGACTTAGTAAACCGAATTGTTATAGTGAATACAGAATATTATAATAACAAAAGAAAATCAAGAAATTAATTCAGAAGAATTTAGATCCGGGGAGAAGAAGCAAAGAAGACTTGGACCCTATCTTCGTCCTGGAAGAATAAACAAGAGGATCTAGGTGAATTAGAACAATTTATCATCTTTTGTGACAACACCTACACTTGTATACACAACTATTTAGGAATTAAACAATAAATAAAACTACAGACATTATTCTACACCAACAATAAAGAACATTTGAAAATAACACCAATTGAGTATTACACCTTTTTTGAACACCATAAAAACTTTAACGATAACTAATAAGCATCTAAACGGTTAATAACCTATAATAGTGAGTAACACATACACGACCACCAGTTTGCACTATACATATCAAAACCTTGTAATATCCTTATATTGTGAAGTTTGTATTTTGATTTTAAGAGTTGTATTATTTGTTTAACAATAATTTTCGAACCAGATACGCCCTGAGATTATTTATTTAATTGAAATAAAAACAAACTGCATCATTCTTTTGCTTGTCGAATCCAGCATAGAGCATTATATTTTAGCTACTACCAACTTATGAATAAAGACAAATAATTTTGTCATAATTTGTAATTACAGTAAAGAAAAATGAGAAGTAATTAATCAATACTTCATTTGAATAAAGATTGATAAAAGGAATATATCTGTTTGGTGTTATCTTTGCATTATTATTACTGTTTCAATTAAGAATTACGATAACATAGCACAGCGGATGTAGCGACTGTTCGCAACTCCGAGTGACGTCATTAGGACTGTATGCATAGGGACGAATGAATTATAATGGGAACCGGGAGAGAAATTTTCAGGTGGAGAATAACCAGCGCTACCGGAATGAACATAGACGAAGTAGGAGCTGCGATGATGACAGGAGCAATAGAAACATAGTGACGTTCAATAATAACGCCAGTGACATACAAGAATTACATGACAGAGGCAGACCCGGTCAACCAGACAACAGGACCGAGGAAATCAGCCCTGATTTAAACGGACGGCGGCAGTGAAAAACCTACAGGTCCCATCACTGAACCGACAATTTGGGTACTTACTAGGACGAGACAAAACGACTGACAATACCATTACCATAGTGCATAATCATTTCTTAAAAAATGTGAGAGAAGAATTGCTAAACGAAAATACAATAACGAACAATAATTTGAATAACGAGATTGCTTATATTATCGCCCAAGTAAATGGACTAGACACAAGATTCATGATAGATACGGGCGCAAACGTGTCGTTAATCTATATCAACGAATACTACAAAATTCAAAAATTGATTTAGATCATCTTACCTACTCTACCAATCCAGAATATAATTTTAAATAGAGCCAATTAAAACCATTTTTGAATAAACCTCAAAATTCAAACAAATAGTAAGGACAACTTACAGTACATTTTGATAATGTTATTTTGAACCAAGTGAATAAACAAATTTGAACAAATTTCAAAATTCTAAACGAAATAAGCACCTCTTATTAAATATAATTATGAAATTATTATTTGAATATAAAAGAAAGAGACAACATCCATGAATCAGGAGAAACCAAAGTGTTATAAAATGAATAAGAAAAGACAAATGTAGACGATCGACGATGAAAATAAGACAAGACTAGAAACGAATTACTACGAATAACCTATCATGATTATGAGAGAATCAGCAACAACTATAGATACAGATACTTGTTACGTGTTAATTGAATAAAGATAGTGAATGAAAAATGAAGATTAAGCAGTACTGATAAAGAAGGAAAGAAAATAGTACCAATTAAAAATAAAAATGTTATTAATATCGCCACAAGAAAATAAACATCTGAAGGAATCAATGGAAAGAAATATTTAGATCTGAGAATTTAAACTGAGTAAACCATCCCAAGAATATATTATTTTATTATTTTTATTTGATTTAGTCGTGAATAGACTAGTTATTATTAAATGTGATTGACTGATGAGATAGCTCCAGCAATCGATATTATTTATGTATTATGTATTATAAGGACAGCGGGGTATTAGGTCAAGAGAGCCCCCCGACTGATTCCAAAACATATGTGATAATGATTAATTTGTTAGGGAGGTAACATGTTCCAGGAATAGAACACTTATAATTAAAAACAAGTATACCAGATCATGAAAAGGATAACAAATGATAATATGGAAGATAAGATAATTGATAATTTCAACAAAATATATTATTTTATTAAAATAATCAAATTTGGTAGCAGGGTGTTATGTAACATTACATTTGGCATAGCTTGATGTCGTACCAGATTTAATGAAGATCATGGACAAGAAAATTAACAATAAGAAAAAATATCTTTTAAAAATGATAGTGAAGATGAACAAATAACTACTTTAGACTGACTTGTACTATAACTGACCGTACCCAAATTAATGTTTAGGTAAAGTGATGCAAAATACCCCGATGATGACATGAATTTCAAATAATTACAATAATAAGACTTATAAAGACAGACAGCATTATGTACCATTACTATAAGTAAACAAATCGTTTTATTAAATGTATCAAAATATAAAAATAATCAAAATACAAATTGAAGGATAATAGGCCCAAATATACAATAATGTAAAATAATATATTAGTAAAGTGTTAACTAAATGATATAATGGAATAATACAAGAAAACAATCATACAAACATACAACATACAAACATACAATCATGGAAACATACAACTAATAGTGTGAATAATAGTGGACATAATGTTATCAAATAAATAATGTATAATCACTTAATAATTCTCAAATGTATAAAAAAAAAGTGGTAAAAGTGCCTAGTACAGCAATGGCTGAAATGCATGAGGAAAGAATAGAAATTATAAATCATTATTAAATTATTAAACTTTAGTTTTTTATGTTTTAAAAATAAGATTAAGTTGTGTTGACGTTATTTATAATTTTATTAAGTAATGAGTGTATGATATGCCTTATGCAGGATGTATGTAACCAGACATATACAAATTGTTTAATCACAAAATGTGAATTATGTTTTTTATAATGTTACAGTAATAATTATTGTTATATTTTTAAATAATAATACTAATAGAGTTATAGGGAGTAGTTTTGATGGTAGTTGCATTGTTAATAGGTGTTACAATAACAGAAAATAGAAATTTAACATGTCAAGATACAAAAACCTTGGAATTTTGTAAATGTTAGGAAATACATTTAGAATTTTATAAAAAAAATGTTGTAATATGGATAGGTTTATAATTAATAGTATACACAACAAATATGGAATCGAAATAATCAGTTTTAAGTTATTTAAGAAAAATTCAGATAACAAAAAACGTAACATCAGTATTTCTTAAGCAAAAATAGGCATGTTTGGTGTCTATATGTCACTATGTTAAGACCAAAATAATGATGCTATTGGTTTTAAATTCCCAATCAGTACAAAAAATATATACTAATTTATAAGTTTTTGACCTAATTCAGACATTGAAATAATGAATTTGTATGACAATGTATATCTGAATCAACCAACCAGATTTCAAGTTTTACCTTAGCAACCGAAAATTCAGATAATTAAAATGGGACTTCTTTAACAACCGTCATTGAAGACAGATGCGTTATAAAAAACGTCTCAGATAATTACATTTTAATTAGTGAAAACACATACTAGACTTAGTAAACCGAATTGGTATAGTCAATACAGAATATTATAATAACAAAAGAACATCAAGAACTATATTCAGAAGAATTTAGATCCGGGGAGAAGAAGCAAAGAAGACTTGGACCCTATCTTCGTCCTGGAAGAATAAACAAGAGGATCTAGGTGAATTGGAACAATTTATCATCTTATGTGACAACACCTACACTTGTGTACACAACTATTTAGGAATTAAACAATAAATAAAACTACAGACACTATTCTACACCAACAATAAAGAACACTTGAAAATAACACCAATTGAGTATTACACCTTTTTTGAACACCATAAAAATTTTAACGATAACTAATAAGCATCTAAACTGTTCATAACCTATAATAGTGAGTAACACATACACGACCACCAGTTTGCACTATACACATCAAAACCTTGTAATATCCATATATTGTGAAGTTTGTATTTTGATTTTAAGAGTTGTATTATTTGTTTAACCAGATACGCCCTGAGATTATTTATTTAATTGAAATAAAAACAAACTGCATCATTCTTTTGCTTGTCGAATCCAGCATAGAGAATTATATTTTAGCTACTACCAACTTATGAATAAAGACACATAATTTTGTCATAATTTGTAATTACAGTAAAGAAAAATGAGATTTAATTAATCAATACTTCATTTGAGTAAAGATTGATAAAAGGAATATATCTGTTTGGTGTTATCTTTGCATTATTATTACTGTTTCAATTAAGAATTACGATAACATAGCACAGCGGATGTAGCGACTGTTGGCAACTCCGAGTGACGTCATTAGGACTGCATGCATAGTGGGGCGAGCGGCAAAATACAACAGTAGCATAATAATTTATCGTTCAACATATGATTATTGTTACAAATTGACGCTTCCAACGTGCGGCATATAATATAATATACGTCGCCGTTAATTATATTGTTACAAATTTGCGAACCAACGTGTGAGGCGATAAATTAAAATACAATTTATAATTAAACAACCAGAAATAAACGAAAATGAGGAAGCGAGGAACATCGCTCAAACGAGCAGCCGAAACCGAGAAAGTAAGCGAACTAAGCATGGAAGACAAGGAAGCAACACCGGTTGGGGAAGTAGTAACTATAATAAGGAAGGCTCCGGAGAAACAACCAGAAGAACCCACACAAACAGATAGCGAAAAGACGCAAGAATTGATTAAACGTATGATGGAATTAATGCAGGAAACTGGTAAAAAAACGGAGGAGAGTAATAACAAAATGGAAGAAAGGATGGAGGAATTAAGTGAGGATAGTAACAAGAACTTAGTAATATTGAAGGAAGACTTGAGTAAGAAGATGGAGGAAATTAAGAGTGATAATAAACAGACAAAGGAGGAAAGGAGCCGAAAATTGGAAGAGACTAATAAGAAAATGGAAGAAAAAATAGGAGAATTGAAAGAGAATAGCAGGGAAATGGAGGAGAAAATAGACGAAAATAATAGAGCATTGAGGGAAGAATTGAAGGGAAATTAACAGGAAACCATGAAAAAATTAAATGAACACAAAGAATCATTACAAGAAGAATGGAATAACAAGATGGAAATTAATAACCAGCAATTGCAGGATGAATGGGAAAAGAAGCTAGAAGAACCGGTGACTGAAATTAAAAGGGTAGAATCCGAGACCAAGAAAAAGTGTGAGCGGATGAACCAAGAGGTACTGAGCGTCCGGGAAGAAACGAATGGACGAATAGAAATTATACAAACCAATCACGCAGTGATGGGAGAAAGATTAGAAAGCATAGGTACTAGTCTTAATCGGGTACAAGACCAAACAACTGCCCATAGAGATGAGATCAACTCTCTAAGGAACAGACAATGTACCGGTGCCTATACCACATGTGAGGAAAACCGAGAAGTTATCGACTTCCAGAATTATAGAAGAAACCCCTTGCTATTCCTAGAACGGGTAGAAGAAAAAATAGTCAAAACCGGAGAAGACAGATGGGTTGTAATTAGAAGTATGCTGGACGAAATGTTCAGAAAAGTCTATGACAATTGGTGGACGGCGATGCGGCCGAATATACAAAATTTTCAAGAACTCAAAAAATAATTAAATCCAAGTACTGGTCTGATGCCACACAACACATGATAAGAAGTGACATAGGATTGGGCCGATATGATCTACACGGCAAACAAACTCCGACCGCACACTTTCTTGGTAAGATAAACATAGCCAGACATTTAGAACCTGCAATTCCTACTGAATGTCTAGTGAGGCTATTAGCTTATCACTATGGTGGGGAAATTACGAGAGGCCGAATAAACGGACGAATACAAACCATTGAGGAGATGTCGGCATTGTTAGCGGAAATGGAACAAGAGAAGAGCTTCCTCCAATACAGACGAAGGAGCGACGAGATGGATAGAAATAATGGTCGCCGCGACGCCCGATACGAAAATAACGGGCATAGACCAAATAGTAATTACAACAACAGCGGTAACCACTATCAACGTAGTTACCAAAATATAAATAACAATAATAACTACCCACGGAATAATGCGGTGAATAACAATAACAATAACAACAGACACTATTACCGTAGCTCTCCTACGAATCATAATAACGGATACCAGCGTGCCAATGATAGAGACAACCACTACCAGAACAACCGAGGTTATCAAAACAATTACGATAACCGTTACAGACAGAATAATAAGGGTAATTATAACAACCAAAACCAAACATATCGAAGACATGTGAATTATGTGAGCACCGACGATAGAGTTATGGGAAGACGTTCGTACCAGGGACGAATGAATTATAATGGGAACCGGGAGAGAAATTTTCAGGAGGAGAATAACCAGCGCTACCGGAATGAACATAGACGAAGTAGGAGCTGCGATGATGACAGGAGCAATAGAAACATAGTGACGTTCAATAATAACGCCAGTGACATACAAGAATTACATAACAGAGACAGACCCGGTCAACCAGACAACAGGACCGAAGAAATCAGCCCTGATTTAAACGGACGGCGGCAGTGAAAAACCAACAGGTCCCATCACTAAACCGACAATTTGGGTACTTACTAGGACGAGACAAAACGACTGACAATACCATTACCATAGTGCATAATCATTTCTTAAAAAATGTGAGAGAAGAATTGCTAAACGAAAATACAATAACGAACAATAATTTGAATAACGAGATTGCTTATATTATCGCCCAAGTAAATGGACTAGACACAAGATTCATGATAGATACGGGCGCAAACGTGTCGTTAATCTCTATCAACGAATACTACAAAATTCAAAAATTGATTAAGATCATCTTACCTACTCTACCAATCCAGAATATCATTTTAAATAGAGCCAATTAAAACCATTTTTGAATAAACCTCAAAATTCAAACAAATAGTAAGGACAACTTACAGTACATTTTGATAATGTTAGTTTGAACCAAGTAAATAAACAAATTTGAATAAATTTCAAAATTCTAAACGAAATAAGCACCTCTTATTAAATATAATTATGAAATTATTATTTGAATATAAAAGAGAGAGACAACATCCATGAATCAAGAGAAACCAAAGTGTTATAAAATGAATAAGAAAAGACAAATGTAGACGATCGACGATGAAAATAAGATAAGACTAGAAACGAATTACTACGAATAACCTATCATGATTGTGAGAGAATCAGCAACAACTATAAATACAGATACTTGTTATGTGTTAATTGAATAAAGATAGTGAATGAAAAAGGAAGATTAAGCAGTACTGATAAAGAAGGAAAGAAAATAGTACCAATTAAAAATAAAAATGTTCTTAATATCGCCACAAGAAAATAAACATCTGAAGGAATCAATGGAAAGAAATATTTAGATCTGAGAATTTAAACTGAGTGAACCATCCCAAGAATATATTATTATATTATTTTTATTTGATTTAGTCGTGAATAGACTAGTTAATATTAAATGTGATTGACTGATGAGATAGCTCCAGCAATCGATATTATTTATGTATTATGTATTATAAGGACAGCGGGGTATTAGGTCAAGAGAGCCCCCCGACTGATTCCAAAACATATGTGATAATGATTAATTTGTTAGGGAGGTAACATGTTCCAGGGATAGAACACTTATAATTAAAAACAAGTATACCAGATCATGAAAAGGATAACAAATGATAATATGGAACATAAGATAATTGATAATTTCAACAAAATATATTATATTAAAATAAACAAATTTGGTGGCAGGGTGTTATGTAGCATTACATTTGGCATAGCTTGATGTCGTACCAGATTTAATGAAGATCATGGACAAGAAAATTAACAATAAGAAAAAATATCTTTTAAAAATGATAGGGAAGATGAACAAATAACTACTTTAGACTGACTTGTACTATAACTGACCGTACCCAAATTAATGTTTAGGTAAAGTGATGCAAAATACCCCGATGATGACATGAATTTCAAATAATTACAATAATAAGACTTATAAAGACAGACAGCATTATGTACCATTACTATAAGTAAACAAATTGTTTTATTAAATGTATCAAAATATAAAAATAATCAAAATACAAATTGAGGGATAATTGGCCCGAATATACAATAATGTAAAATAATATATTAGTAAAGTGTTAACTAAATAATATAATGGAATAATACAAGAAAACAATCATATAGATACATGGAAACATACAACTAATAGTGTGAATAATAGTGGACATAATGTTATCAAATAAATAATGTATAATCACTTAATAATTCTCAAATGTATAAAAAAAAAGTGGTAAAAGTGCCTAGTACAGCAATGGCTGAAATGCATGAGGAAAGAATAGAAATTATAAATCATTATTAAATTATTATACTTTCCTTTTTTACGTTTAAAAATAAGATTAAGTTGTGTTGATGTTATTTATAATTTTATTAAGTAATGAGTGTATGATATGCCTTATGCAGGGTGTATGTAACCAGACATATACAAATTGTTTAATCACAAAATGTGAATTATGTTTTTTTATAATGTTACAGTAATAATTATTGTTATATTTTAAAATAATAATACTAATAGAGTTATAGGAAGTAGTTTTGATGGTAGTTGCATTGTTAATAGGTGTTACAATAACAGAAAATAGAAATTTAACATGTCAAGATACAAAAACTTTGGAATTTTGTAAATGTTAGGAAATACATTTAGAATTTTATAAAAAAATGTTGTAATATGGATAGGTTTATAATTAATAGTATACACAACAAATATGGAATCGAAATAATCAGTTTTAAGTTATTTAAGAAAAATTCAGATAGCAAAAACGTAACATCAGTATTTCTTAAGCAAAAATAGGCATGTTTGGTGTCTATATGTCACTATGTTAAGACCAAAATAATGATGCTATTGGTTTTAAATTCCCAATCAGTACAAAACATATATACTAATTTAAAAGTTTTTGACCTAATTCAGACATTGAAATAATGAATTTGTATGACAATGTATATCTGAATCAACCAACCAGATTTCAAGTTTTACCTTAGCAACCGAAAATTCAGATAAATAAAATGGGACTTCTTAACAACCGTCATTGAAGACAGATGCGTTATACAAACGTCTCAGATAATTACATTTTAATTAGTGAAAACACATACCAGACTTAGTAAACCGAATTGTTATAGTGAATACAGAATATTATAATAACAAAAGAAAATCAAGAAATTAATTCAGAAGAATTTAGATCCGGGGAGAAGAAGCAAAGAAGACTTGGACCCTATCTTCGTCCTGGAAGAATAAACAAGAGGATCTAGGTGAATTAGAACAATTTATCATCTTTTGTGACAACACCTACACTTGTATACACAACTATTTAGGAATTAAACAATAAATAAAACTACAGACATTATTCTACACCAACAATAAAGAACATTTGAAAATAACACCAATTGAGTATTACACCTTTTTTGAACACCATAAAAACTTTAACGATAACTAATAAGCATCTAAACGGTTAATAACCTATAATAGTGAGTAACACATACACGACCACCAATTTGCACTATACATATCAAAACCTTGTAATATCCTTATATTGTGAAGTTTGTATTTTGATTTTAAGAGTTGTATTATTTGTTTAACAATAATTTTCGAACCAGATACGCCCTGAGATTATTTATTTAATTGAAATAAAAACAAACTGCATCATTCTTTTGCTTGTCGAATCCAGCATAGAGCATTATATTTTAGCTACTACCAACTTATGAATAAAGACAAATAATTTTGTCATAATTTGTAATTACAGTAAAGAAAAATGAGAAGTAATTAATCAATACTTCATTTGAATAAAGATTGATAAAAGGAATATATCTGTTTGGTGTTATCTTTGCATTATTATTACTGTTTCAATTAAGAATTACGATAACATAGCACAGCGGATGTAGCGACTGTTCGCAACTCCGAGTGACGTCATTAGGACTGTATGCATAGGGACGAATGAATTATAATGGGAACCGGGAGAGAAATTTTCAGGAGGAGAATAACCAGCGCTACCGGAATGAACATAGACGAAGTAGGAGCTGCGATGATGACAGGAGCAATAGAAACATAGTGACGTTCAATAATAACGCCAGTGACATACAAGAATTACATGACAGAGGCAGACCCGGTCAACCAGACAACAGGACCGAGGAAATCAGCCCTGATTTAAACGGACGGCGGCAGTGAAAAACCTACAGGTCCCATCACTGAACCGACAATTTGGGTACTTACTAGGACGAGACAAAACGACTGACAATACCATTACCATAGTGCATAATCATTTCTTAAAAAATGTGAGAGAAGAATTGCTAAACGAAAATACAATAACGAACAATAATTTGAATAACGAGATTGCTTATATTATCGCCCAAGTAAATGGACTAGACACAAGATTCATGATAGATACGGGCGCAAACGTGTCGTTAATCTATATCAACGAATACTACAAAATTCAAAAATTGATTTAGATCATCTTACCTACTCTACCAATCCAGAATATAATTTTAAATAGAGCCAATTAAAACCATTTTTGAATAAACCTCAAAATTCAAACAAATAGTAAGGACAACTTACAGTACATTTTGATAATGTTATTTTGAACCAAGTGAATAAACAAATTTGAACAAATTTCAAAATTCTAAACGAAATAAGCACCTCTTATTAAATATAATTATGAAATTATTATTTGAATATAAAAGAAAGAGACAACATCCATGAATCAGGAGAAACCAAAGTGTTATAAAATGAATAAGAAAAGACAAATGTAGACGATCGACGATGAAAATAAGACAAGACTAGAAACGAATTACTACGAATAACCTATCATGATTATGAGAGAATCAGCAACAACTATAGATACAGATACTTGTTACGTGTTAATTGAATAAAGATAGTGAATGAAAAAGGAAGATTAAGCAGTACTGATAAAGAAGGAAAGAAAATAGTACCAATTAAAAATAAAAATGTTATTAATATCGCCACAAGAAAATAAACATCTGAAGGAATCAATGGAAAGAAATATTTAGATCTGAGAATTTAAACTGAGTAAACCATCCCAAGAATATATTATTTTATTATTTTTATTTGATTTAGTCGTGAATAGACTAGTTATTATTAAATGTGATTGACTGATGAGATAGCTCCAGCAATCGATATTATTTATGTATTATGTATTATAAGGACAGCGGGGTATTAGGTCAAGAGAGCCCCCCGACTGATTCCAAAACATATGTGATAATGATTAATTTGTTAGGGAGGTAACATGTTCCAGGAATAGAACACTTATAATTAAAAACAAGTATACCAGATCATGAAAAGGATAACAAATGATAATATGGAAGATAAGATAATTGATAATTTCAACAAAATATATTATTTTATTAAAATAATCAAATTTGGTAGCAGGGTGTTATGTAACATTACATTTGGCATAGCTTGATGTCGTACCAGATTTAATGAAGATCATGGACAAGAAAATTAACAATAAGAAAAAATATCTTTTAAAAATGATAGTGAAGATGAACAACTAACTACTTTAGACTGACTTGTACTATAACTGACCGTACCCAAATTAATGTTTAGGTAAAGTGATGCAAAATACCCCGATGATGACATGAATTTCAAATAATTACAATAATAAGACTTATAAAGACAGACAGCATTATGTACCATTACTATAAGTAAACAAATCGTTTTATTAAATGTATCAAAATATAAAAATAATCAAAATACAAATTGAAGGATAATAGGCCCAAATATACAATAATGTAAAATAATATATTAGTAAAGTGTTAACTAAATGATATAATGGAATAATACAAGAAAACAATCATACAAACATACAACATACAAACATACAATCATGGAAACATACAACTAATAGTGTGAATAATAGTGGACATAATGTTATCAAATAAATAATGTATAATCACTTAATAATTCTCAAATGTATAAAAAAAAAGTGGTAAAAGTGCCTAGTACAGCAATGGCTGAAATGCATGAGGAAAGAATAGAAATTATAAATCATTATTAAATTATTAAACTTTAGTTTTTTATGTTTTAAAAATAAGATTAAGTTGTGTTGACGTTATTTATAATTTTATTAAGTAATGAGTGTATGATATGCCTTATGCAGGATGTATGTAACCAGACGTAAACAAATTTTTTAATCACAAAATGTGAATTATGTTTTTTTATAATGTTACAGTAATAATTATTGTTATATTTTAAAATAATAATACTAATAGAGTTATAGGGAGTAGTTTTGATGGTAGTTGCATTGTTAATAGGTGTTACAATAACAGAAAATAGAAATTTAACATGTCAAGATACAAAAACCTTGGAATTTTGTAAATGTTAGGAAATACATTTAGAATTTTATAAAAAAAATGTTGTAATATGGATAGGTTTATAATTAATAGTATACACAACAAATATGGAATCGAAATAATCAGTTTTAAGTTATTTAAGAAAAATTCAGATAACAAAAAACGTAACATCAGTATTTCTTAAGCAAAAATAGGCATGTTTGGTGTCTATATGTCACTATGTTAAGACCAAAATAATGATGCTATTGGTTTTAAATTCCCAATCAGTACAAAAAATATATACTAATTTATAAGTTTTTGACCTAATTCAGACATTGAAATAATGAATTTGTATGACAATGTATATCTGAATCAACCAACCAGATTTCAAGTTTTACCTTAGCAACCGAAAATTCAGATAATTAAAATGGGACTTCTTTAACAACCGTCATTGAAGACAGATGCGTTATAAAAAACGTCTCAGATAATTACATTTTAATTAGTGAAAACACATACTAGACTTAGTAAACCGAATTGGTATAGTCAATACAGAATATTATAATAACAAAAGAACATCAAGAACTATATTCAGAAGAATTTAGATCCGGGGAGAAGAAGCAAAGAAGACTTGGACCCTATCTTCGTCCTGGAAGAATAAACAAGAGGATCTAGGTGAATTGGAACAATTTATCATCTTATGTGACAACACCTACACTTGTGTACACAACTATTTAGGAATTAAACAATAAATAAAACTACAGACACTATTCTACACCAACAATAAAGAACACTTGAAAATAACACCAATTGAGTATTACACCTTTTTTGAACACCATAAAAATTTTAACGATAACTAATAAGCATCTAAACTGTTCATAACCTATAATAGTGAGTAACACATACACGACCACCAGTTTGCACTATACACATCAAAACCTTGTAATATCCTTATATTGTGAAGTTTGTATTTTGATTTTAAGAGTTGTATTATTTGTTTAACCAGATACGCCCTGAGATTATTTATTTAATTGAAATAAAAACAAACTGCATCATTCTTTTGCTTGTCGAATCCAGCATAGAGAATTATATTTTAGCTACTACCAACTTATGAATAAAGACACATAATTTTGTCATAATTTTTAATTACAGTAAAGAAAAATGAGATTTAATTAATCAATACTTCATTTGAATAAAGATTGATAAAAGGAATATATCTGTTTGGTGTTATCTTTGCATTATTATTACTGTTTCAATTAAGAATTACGATAACATAGCACAGCGGATGTAGCGACTGTTGGCAACTCCGAGTGACGTCATTAGGACTGCATGCATAGTGGGGCGAGCGGCAAAATACAACAGTAGCATAATAATTTATCGTTCAACATATGATTATTGTTACAAATTGACGCTTCCAACGTGCGGCATATAATATAATATACGTCGCCGTTAATTATATTGTTACAAATTTGCGAACCAACGTGTGAGGCGATAAATTAAAATACAATTTATAATTAAACAACCAGAAATAAACGAAAATGAGGAAGCGAGGAACATCGCTCAAACGAGCAGCCGAAACCGAGAAAGTAAGCGAATTAAGCATGGAAGACAAGGAAGCAACACCGGTTGGGGAAGTAGTAACTATAATAAGGAAGGCTCCGGAGATACAACCAGAAGAACCCACACAAACAGATAGCGAAAAGACGCAAGAAATGATTAAACGTATGATGGAATTAATGCAGGAAACTGGTAAAAAAACGGAGGAGAGTAATAACAAAATGGAAGAAAGGATGGAGGAATTAAGTGAGGATAGTAACAAGAACTTAGTAATATTGAAGGAAGACTTGAGTAAGAAGATGGAGGAAATTAAGAGTGATAATAAACAGACAAAGGAGGAAAGGAGCCGAAAATTGGAAGAGACTAATAAGAAAATGGAAGAAAAAATAGGAGAATTGAAAGAGAATAGCAGGGAAATGGAGGAGAAAATAGACGAAAATAATAGAGCATTGAGGGAAGAATTGAAGGGAAATTAACAGGAAACCATGAAAAAATTAAATGAACACAAAGGATCATTACAAGAAGAATGGAATAACAAGATGGAAATTAATAACCAGCAATTGCAGGATGAATGGGAAAAGAAGCTAGAAGAACCGGTGACTGAAATTAAAAGGGTAGAATCCGAGACCAAGAAAAAGTGTGAGCGGATGAACCAAGAGGTACTGAGCGTCCGGGAAGAAACGAATGGACGAATAGAAATTATACAAACCAATCACGCAGTGATGGGAGAAAGATTAGAAAGCATAGGTACTAGTCTTAATCGGGTACAAGACCAAACAACTGCCCATAGAGATGAGATCAACTCTCTAAGGAACAGACAATGTACCGGTGCCTATACCACATGTGAGGAAAACCGAGAAGTTATCGACTTCCAGAATTATAGAAGAAACCCCTTGCTATTCCTAGAACGGGTAGAAGAAAAAATAGTCAAAACCGGAGAAGACAGATGGGTTGTAATTAGAAGTATGCTGGACGAAATGTTCAGAAAAGTCTATGACAATTGGTGGACGGCGATGCGGCCGAATATACAAAATTTTCAAGATCTCAAAAAATAATTAAATCCAAGTACTGGTCTGATGCCACACAACACATGATAAGAAGTGACATAGGATTGGGCCGATATGATCTACACGGCAAACAAACTCCGACCGCACACTTTCTTGGTAAGATAAACATAGCCAGACATTTAGAACCTGCAATTCCTACTGAATGTCTAGTGAGGCTATTAGCTTATCACTATGGTGGGGAAATTACGAGAGGCCGAATAAACGGACGAATACAAACCATTGAGGAGATGTCGGCATTGTTAGCGGAAATGGAACAAGAGAAGAGCTTCCTCCAATACAGACGAAGGAGCGACGAGATGGATAGAAATAATGGTCGCCGCGACGCCCGATACGAAAATAACGGGCATAGACCAAATAGTAATTACAACAACAGCGGTAACCACTATCAACGTAGTTACCAAAATATAAATAACAATAATAACTACCCACGGAATAATGCGGTGAATAACAATAACAATAACAACAGACACTATTACCGTAGCTCTCCTACGAATCATAATAACGGATACCAGCGTGCCAATGATAGAGACAACCACTACCAGAACAACCGAGGTTATCAAAACAATTACGATAACCGTTACAGACAGAATAATAAGGGTAATTATAACAACCAAAACCAAACATATCGAAGACATGTGAATTATGTGAGCACCGACGATAGAGTTATGGGAAGACGTTCGTACCATGCTTGTCTTTATTCGACAAGCAAAAGAATGATGCAGTTTGTTTTTATTTCAATTAAATAAATAATCTCAGGGTGTATCTGGTTCGAAAATTATGGTTAAACAAATAATACAACTCTTAAAATCAAAATACAAACTTCACAATATAAGGATATTACAAGGTTTTGATGTGTATAGTGCAAACTGGTGGTCGTGTATGTGTTACTCACTATTATAGGTTATTAACCGTTTAGATGCTTATTAGTTATCGTTAAAGTTTTTATGGTGTTCAAAAAAGGTGTAATACTCAATTGGTGTTATTTTCAAATGTTCTTTATTGTTGGTGTAGAATAATGTCTGTAGTTTTATTTATTGTTTAATTCCTAAATAGTTGTGTATACAAGTGTAGGTGTTGTCACAAAAGATGATAAATTGTTCTAATTCACCTAGATCCTCTTGTTTATTCTTCCAGGACGAAGATAGTGTCCAAGTCTTCTTTGCTTCTTCTCCCCGGATCTAAATTCTTCTGAATTAAGTTCTTGATTTTCTTTTGTTATTATAATATTCTGTATTCACTATAACAATTCGGTTTACTAAGTCTGGTATGTGTTTTCACTAATTAAAATGTAATTATCTGAGACGTTAGTATAACGCATCTGTCTTCAATGACGGTTGTTAAGAAGTCCCATTTTATTTATCTGAATTTTCGGTTGCTAAGGTAAAACTTTAAATCTGGTTGGTTGATTCAGATATACATTGTCATACAAATTCATTATTTCAATGTCTGAATTAGGTCAAAAACTTTTAAATTAGTATATATTTTTTGTACTGATTGGGAATTTAAAACCAATAGCATCATTATTTTGGTCTTAACATAGTGACATATAGACACCAAACATGCCTATTTTTGCTTAAGAAATACTGATGTTACGTTTTTGCTATCTGAATTTCTCTTAAATAACTTAAAACTGATTATTTCGATTCCATATTTGTTGTGTATACTATTAATTATAAACCTATCCATATTACAACATTTTTTTATAAAATTCTAAATGTATTTCCTAACATTTACAAAATTCCAAAGTTTTTGTATCTTGACATGTTAAATTTCTATTTTCTGTTATTGTAACACCTATTAACAATGCAACTACCATCAAAACTACTTCCTATAACTCTATTAGTATTATTATTTTAAAATATAACAATAATTATTACTGTAACATTATAAAAAAACATAATTCACATTTTGTGATTAAACAATTTGTATATGTCTGGTTACATACACCCTGCATAAGGCATATCATACACTCATTACTTAATAAAATTATAAATAACATCAACACAACTTAATCTTATTTTTAAACGTAAAAAAGGAAAGTATAATAATTTAATAATGATTTATAATTTCTATTCTTTCCTCATGCATTTCAGCCATTGCTGTACTAGGCACTTTTACCACTTTTTTTTTATACATTTGAGAATTATTAAGTGATTATACATTATTTATTTGATAACATTATGTCCACTATTATTCACACTATTAGTTGTATGTTTCCATGTATCTATATGATTGTTTTCTTGTATTATTCCATTATATTATTTAGTTAACACTTTACTAATATATTATTTTACATTATTGTATATTCGGGCCAATTATCCCTCAATTTGTATTTTGATTATTTTTATATTTTGATACATTTAATAAAACAATTTGTTTACTTATAGTAATGGTACATAATGCTGTCTGTCTTTATCAGTCTTATTATTGTAATTATTTGAAATTCATGTCATCATCGGGGTATTTTGCATCACTTTACCTAAACATTAATTTGTGTACGGTCAGTTATAGTACAAGTCAGTCTAAAGTAGTTATTTGTTCATCTTCCCTATCATTTTTAAAAGATATTTTTTCTTATTGTTAATTTTCTTGTCCATGATCTTCATTAAATCTGGTACGACATCAAGCTATGCCAAATGTAATGCTACATAACACCCTGCCACCAAATTTGTTTATTTTAATAAAATAATATATTTTGTTGAAATTATCAATTATCTTATGTTCCATATTATCATTTGTTATCCTTTTCATGATCTGGTATACTTGTTTTTAATTATAAGTGTTCTATCCCTGGAACATGTTACCTCCCTAACAAATTAATCATTATCACATATGTTTTGGAATCAGTCGGGGGGCTCTCTTGACCTAATACCCCGCTGTCCTTATAATACATAATACATAAATAATATCGATTGCTGGAGCTATCTTATCAGTCAATCACATTTAATAATAACTAGTCTATTCACGACTAAATCAAATAAAAATAATAAAATAATATATTCTTGGGATGGTTTACTCAGTTTAAATTCTCAGATCTAAATATTTCATTTTTATTTTTAATTGGTACTATTTTCTTTCCTTCTTTATCAGTACTGCTTAATCTTCCTTTTTCATTCACTATCTTTATTCAATTAACACATAACAAGTATCTGTATCTATAGTTGTTGCTGATTCTCTCACAATCATGATAGGTTAATCGTAGTAATTCGTTTCTAGTCTTGTCTTATTTTCATCGTCGATCGTCTACATTTGTCTTTTCTTATTCATTTTATAACACTTTGGTTTCTCTTGATTCATGGATGTTGTCTCTCTCTTTTATATTCAAATAATAATTTCATAATTATATTTAATAAGAGGTGCTTATTTCGTTTAGAATTTTGAAATTTATTCAAATTTGTTTATTTACTTGGTTCAAACTAACATTATCAAAATGTACTGTAAGTTGTCCTTACTATTTTTTTGAATTTTGAGGTTTATTCAAAAATGGTTTTAATTGGCTCTATTTAAAATGATATTCTGGATTGGTAGAGTAGGTAAGATGATCTTAATCAATTTTTGAATTTTGTAGTATTCGTTGATAGAGATTAACGACACGTTTGCGCCCGTATCTATCATGAATCTTGTGTCTAGTCCATTTACTTGGGCGATAATATAAGCAATCTCGTTATTCAAATTATTGTTCGTTATTGTATTTTCGTTTAGCAATTCTTCTCTCACATTTTTTAAGAAATGATTATGCACTATGGTAATGGTATTGTCAGTCGTTTTGTCTCGTCCTAGTAAGTACCCAAATTGTCGGTTCAGTGATGGGACCTGTTGGTTTTTCACTGCCGCCGTCCGTTTAAATCAGGGCTGATTTCTTCGGTCCTGTTGTCTGGTTGACCGGGTCTGTCTCTGTTATGTAATTCTTGTATGTCACTGGCGTTATTATTGAACGTCACTATGTTTCTATTGCTCCTGTCATCATCGCAGCTCCTACTTCGTCTATGTTCATTCCGGTAGCGCTGGTTATTCTCCTCCTGAAAATTTCTCTCCCGGTTCCCATTATAATTCATTCGTCCCTATGCATACAGTCCTAATGACGTCACTCGGAGTTGCGAACAGTCGCTACATCCGCTGTGCTATGTTATCGTAATTCTTAATTGAAACAGTAATAATAATGCAAAGATAACACCAAACAGATATATTCCTTTTATCAATCTTTATTCAAATGAAGTATTGATTAATTACTTCTCATTTTTCTTTACTGTAATTACAAATTATGACAAAATTATTTGTCTTTATTCATAAGTTGGTAGTGATCGGTCAACCAGACAACAGGACCGAGGAAATCAGCCCTGATTTAAACGGACGGCGGCAGTGAAAAACCTACAGGTCCCATCACTGAACCGACAATTTGGGTACTTACTAGGACGAGACAAAACGACTGACAATACCATTACCATAGTGCATAATCATTTCTTAAAAAATGTGAGAGAAGAATTGCTAAACGAAAATACAATAACGAACAATAATTTGAATAACGAGATTGCTTATATTATCGCCCAAGTAAATGGACTAGACACAAGATTCATGATAGATACGGGCGCAAACGTGTCGTTAATCTATATCAACGAATACTACAAAATTCAAAAATTGATTAAGATCATCTTACCTACTCTACCAATCCAGAATATAATTTTTAATGGAGCCAATTAAAACCATTTTTGAATAAACCTCAAAATTCAAACAAATAGTAAGGACAACTTACAGTACATTTTGATAATGTTATTTTGAACCAAGTGAATAAACAAATTTGAATAAATTTCAAAATTCTAAACGAAATAAGCACCTCTTATTAAATATAATTATGAAATTATTATTTGAATATAAAAGAGAGAGACAACATCCATGAATCAGGAGAAACCAAAGTGTTATAAAATGAATAAGAAAAGACAAATGTAGACGATCGACGAAGAAAATAAGACAAGACTAGAAACGAATTACTACGAATAACCTATCATGATTGTGAGAGAATCAGCAACAACTATAGATACAGATACTTGTTACGTGTTAATTGAATAAAGATAGTGAATGAAAAAGGAAGATTAAGCAGTACTGATAAAGAAGGAAAGAAAATAGTACCAATTAAAAATAAAAATGTTATTAATATCGCCACAAGAAATTAAACATCTGAAGGAATCAATGGAAAGAAATATTTAGATCTGAGAATTTAAACTGAGTAAACCATCGCAAGAATATATTATTTTATTATTTTTATTTGATTTAGTCGTGAATAGACTAGTTATTATTAAATGTGATTGACTGATGAGATAGCTCCAGCAATCGATATTATTTATGTATTATGTATTATAAGGACAGCGGGGTATTAGGTCAAGAGAGCCCCCCGACTGATTCCAAAACATATGTGATAATGATTAATTTGTTAGGGAGGTAACATGTTCCAGGAATAGAACACTTATAATTAAAAACAAGTATACCAGATCATGAAAAGGATAACAAATGATAATATGGAAGATAAGATAATTGATAATTTCAACAAAATATATTATTTTATTAAAATAATCAAATTTGGTAGCAGGGTGTTATGTAACATTACATTTGGCATAGCTTGATGTCGTACCAGATTTAATGAAGATCATGGACAAGAAAATTAACAATAAGAAAAAATATCTTTTAAAAATGATAGTGAAGATGAACAACTAACTACTTTAGACTGACTTGTACTATAACTGACCGTACCCAAATTAATGTTTAGGTAAAGTGATGCAAAATACCCCGATGATGACATGAATTTCAAATAATTACAATAATAAGACTTATAAAGACAGACAGCATTATGTACCATTACTATAAGTAAACAAATCGTTTTATTAAATGTATCAAAATATAAAAATAATCAAAATACAAATTTAAGGATAATAGGCCCAAATATACAATAATGTAAAATAATATATTAGTAAAGTGTTAACTAAATGATATAATGGAATAATACAAGAAAACAATCATACAAACATACAACATACAAACATACAATCATGGAAACATACAACTAATAGTGTGAATAATAGTGGACATAATGTTATCAAATAAATAATGTATAATCACTAATAATTCTCAAATGTATAAAAAAAAGTGGTAAAAGTGCCTAGTACAGCAATGGCTGAAATGCATGAGGAAAGAATAGAAATTATAAATCATTATTAAATTATTAAACTTTCCTTTTTCATGTTTTAAAAATAAGATTAAGTTGTGTTGATGTTATTTATAATTTTATTAAGTAATGAGTGTATGATATGCCTTATGCAGGATGTATGTAACCAGACATATACAAATTGTTTAATCACAAAATGTGAATTATGTTTTTTTATAATTTTACAGTAATAATTATTTTTATATTTTAAAATAATAATACTAATAGAGTTATAGGGAGTAGTTTTGATGGTAGTTGCATTGCTAATAGGTGTTACAATAACAGAAAATAGAAATTTAACATGTCATGATATAAAAACTTTGGAATTTTGTAAATTTTTATTAAATACATTTAGAATTTTATAAAAAAAAATGTTGTAATATGGATAGGTTTATAATTAATAGTATACACAACAAATATGGAATCGAAATAATCAGTTGTAAGTTATTTAAGAAAAATTCAGATAACAAAAAACGTAACATCAGTATTTCTTAAGCAAAAATAGGCATGTTTGGTGTCTATATGTCACTATGTTAAGACCAAAATAATGATGCTATTGGTTTTAAATTCCCAATCAGTACAAAAAATATATACTAATTTAAAAGTTTTTGATCTAATTCAGACATTGAAATAATGAATTTGTATGACAATGTATATCTGAATCAACCAACCAGATTTCAAGTTTTACCTTAGCAACCGAAAATTCAGATAAATAAAATGGGACTTCTTTAACAACCGTCATTGAAGACAGATGCGTTATAAAAACGTCTCAGATAATTACATTTTAATTAGTGAAAACACATACCAGACTTAGTAAACCGAATTGGTATAGTCAATACAGAATATTATAATAACAAAAGAAAATCAAGAACTTAATTCAGAAGAATTTAGATCCGGGGAGAAGAAGCAAAGAAGACTTGGACCCTATCTTCGTCCTGGAAGAATAAACAAGAGGATCTAGGTGAATTGGAACAATTTATCATCTTATGTGACAACACCTACACTTGTGTACACAACTATTTAGGAATTAAACAATAAATAAAACTACAGACACTATTCTACACCAACAATAAAGAACATTTGAAAATAACACCAATTGAGTATTACACCTTTTTTGAACACCATAAAAACTTTAACGATAACTAATAAGCATCTAAACACTTCATAACCTATAATAGTGAGTAACACATACACGACCACCAGTTTGCACTATACACATCAAAACCTTGTAATATCCTTATATTGTGAAGTGTGTATTTTGATTTTAAGAGTTGTATTATTTGTTTAACCATAATTTTCGAACCAGATACGCCCTGAGATTATTTATTTAATTGAAATAAAAACAAACTGCATCATTCTTCTGCTTGTCGAATCCAGCAAAGAGCATTATATTTTAGCTACTACCAACTTGTGAATAAAGACACATAATTTTGTCATAATTTGTAATTACAGTAAAGAAAAATGAGAAGTAATTAATGAATACTTCATTTGAATAAAGATTGATAAAAGGAATATATCTGTTTGGTGTTATCTTTGCATTATTTTTACTGTTTCAATTAAGAATTACGATAACATAGCACAGCGGATGTAGCGACTGTTGGCAACTCCGAGTGACGTCATTAGGACTGCATTCATAGTGGGGCGAGCGGCAAAATACAACAGTAGCATAATAATTTATCGTTCAACATATAATTATTGTTACAAATTGACGCTTCCAACGTGCGGCATATAATATAATATACGTCCCCGTTAATTATATTGTTACAAATTGGCGAACCAACGTGTGAGGCGATAAATTAAAATACAATTTATAATTAAACAACCAGAAATAAACGAAAATGAGGAAGCGAGGAACATCGCTCAAACGAGCAGCCGAAACCGAGAAAGTAAGCGAATTAAGCATGGAAGGGAAAGGAAGCAACACCGGTTGAGGAAGTAGAAACTATAATAAGGAAGGCTCCGGAGAAACAACCAGAAGAACCCACACAAACAGATAGCGAGAAGACGCAAGAAATGATTAAACGTATGATGGAATTAATGCAGGAAACTGGTAACAAAACGGAGAAGAGTAATAAGAAAATGGAAGAAAGGATGGAGGAAATAAGTGAGGATAGTAACAAGAACTTAGTAATATTGAAGGAAGACTTGAGTAAGAAAATGGAGGAAATTAAGAGTGATAATAAACAGACAAAGGAGGAAAGGAGCCGAAAATTGGAAGAGACTAATAAGAAAATTGAAGAAAAAATGGGAGAATTGAAAGAGAATAGCAGGAAAATGCAGGAGAAAATAGACGAAAATAATAGAGCATTGAGGGAAGGATTGAAGGGAAATTAACAGGAAACCATGAAAAAATTAAATGAACACAAAGAATCATTACAAGAAGAGTGGAATAACAAGATGGAAATTAATAACCGGCAATTGCAGGATGAATGGGACAAGAAGCTAGAAAAACCGGTGACTGAAATTAAAAGGGTAGAATCCGAGACCAAGGAAAAGTGTGAGTGGATGAACCAAGAGGTACTGAGCGTGCGGGAAGAAACGAATGGACGAATAGAAATTATACAAACCAATCAAGCAGTGATTGGAGAAAGATTAGAAAGCATAGGTACTAGTCTTAATCGGGTACAAGACCAAACAACTGCCCATAGAGATGAGATCAACTCTCTAAGGAACAGACAATGTACCGGTGCCTATACCACATGTGAGGAAAACCGAGAAGTTATCGACTTCCAGAATTATAGAAGAAACCCCATGCTATTCCTAGAACGAGTAGAAGAAAAAATAGTCAAAACCGGAGAAGAGAGATGGGTTGTAATTAGAAGTATGCTGGACGAAATGTTCAGAAAATTCTATGACAATTGGTGGACGGCGATGCGGCCGAATATACAAAATTTTCAAGAATTCAAAAAATAATTAAATCCAAGTACTGGTCTGATGCCACACAACACATGATAAGAAGTGACATAGGATTGGGCCGATATGATCTACACGGCAAACAAACTCCGACCGCACACTTTCTTGGTAAGATAAACATAGCCAGACATTTAGAACCTGCAATTCCTACTGAATGTCTAGTGAGGCTATTAGCTTATCACTATGGTGGGGAAATTGCGAGAGGCTGAATAAACGGACGAATACAAACCATTGAGGAGATGTCGGCATTGTTAGCGGAAATGGAACAAGAGAAGAGCTTCCTCCAATACAGACGAAGGAGCGACGAGATGGATAGAAATAATGGTCGCCGCGACGCCCGATACGAAAATAACGGGCATAGACCAAATAGTAATTACAACAACAGCGGTAACCACTATCAACGTAGTTACCAAAATATAAATAACAATAATAACTACCCACGGAATAATGCGGTGAACAACAATAACAATAACAACAGACACTATTACCGTAGCTCTCCTACGAATCACATTAACGGATACCAGCGTGCCAATGATAGAGACAACCACTACCAGAACAACCGAGGTAATCAAAACAATTACGATAACCGTTACAGACAGAATAATAATGGCAATTATAAAAACCAAAACCAAACATATCGAAGACATGTGAATTATGTGAGCACCGACGATAGAGATATGGGAAGACGTTCGTACCAGGGACGAATGAATTATAATGGGAACCGGGAGAGAAATTTTCAGGAGGAGAATAACCAGCGCTACCGGAATGAACATAGACGAAGTAGGAGCTGCGATGATGACAGGAGCAATAGAAACATAGTGACGTTCAATAATAACGCCAGTGACATACAAGAATTTCATAACAGAGACAGACCCGGTCAACCAGACAACAGGACCGAGGAAATCAGCCCTGATTTAAACGGACGGCGGCAGTGAAAAACCTACAGGTCCCATCACGGAACCGACAATTTGGGTACGTACTAGGACGAGACAAAACGGCCATTACCTTAGTGCATAATCAATTCTTAAAAAATGTGAGAGAAGAATTGCTAAACGAAAATATAATAACGAACAATAATTTGAATAACGAGATTGCTTATATTATCGCCCAAGTAAATGGACTAGACACAAGATTCATGATAGATACGGGCGCAAACGTGTCGTTAATCTATATCAACGAATACTACAAAATTCAAAAATTGATTAAGATCATCTTACCTACTCTACCAATCCAGAATATAATTTTAAATGGAGCCAACTAAAACCATTTTTGAATAAACCTCAAAATTCAAACAAATAGTAAGGACAACTTACAGTACATTTTGATAATGTTATTTTGAACCAAGTGAATAAACAAATTTGAATAAATTTCAAAATTCTAAACGAAATAAGCACCTCTTATTAAATATAATTATGAAATAATTATTTGAATATAAAAGAAAGAGACAACATCCATGAATCAGGAGAAACCAAAGTGTTATAAAATGAATAAGAAAAGACAAATGTAGACGATCGACGATGAAAATAAGACAAGACTAGAAACGAATTACTACGAATAACCTATCATGATTGTGAGAGAATCAGCAACAACTATAGATACAGATACTTGTTACGTGTTAATTGAATAAAGATAGTGAATGAAAAAGGAAGATTAAGCAGTACTGATAAAGAAGGAAAGAAAATAGTACCAATTAAAAATAAAAATGTTATTAATATCGCCACAAGAAAATAAACATCTGAAGGAATCAATGGAAAGAAATATTTAGATCTGAGAATTTAAACTGAGTGAACCATCCCAAGAATATATTATTTTATTATTTTTATTTGATTTAGTCGTGAATAGACTAGTTATTATTAAATGTGATTGACTGATGAGATAGCTCCAGCAATCGATATTATTTATGTATTATGTATTATAAGGACAGCGGGGTATTAGGTCAAGAGAGCCCCCCGACTGATTCCAAAACATATGTGATAATGATTAATTTGTTAGGGAGGTAACATGTTCCAGGAATAGAACACTTATAATTAAAAACAAGTATACCAGATCATGAAAAGGATAACAAATGATAATATGGAAGATAAGATAATTGATAATTTCAACAAAATATATTATTTTATTAAAATAATAAAATTTGGTGGCAGGGTGTTATGTAACATTACATTTGGCATAGCTTGATGTCGTACCAGATTTAATGAAGATCATGGACAAGAAAATTAACAATAAGAAAAAATATCTTTTAAAAATGATAGTGAAGATGAACAAATAACTACTTTAGACTGACTTGTACTATAACTGACCGTACCCAAATTAATGTTTAGGTAAAGTGATGCAAATACCCAGATGATGACATGAATTTCAAATAATTACAATAATAAGACTTATAAAGACAGACAGCATTATGTACCATTACTATAAGTAAACAAATTGTTTTATTAAATGTATCAAAATATAAAAATAATCAAAATACAAATTGAGGGATAATAGGCCCAAATATACAATAATGTAAAATAATATATTAGTAAAGTGTTAACTAAATGATATAATGGAATAATACAAGAAAACAGTCATACAAACATACAACATACAAACATACAATCATGGAAACATACAACTAATAGTGTGAATAATAGTGGACATAATGTTATCAAATAAATAATGTATAATCACTTAATAATTCTCAAATGTATAAAAAAAAGTGGTAAAAGTGCCTAGTACAGCAATGGCTGAAATGCATGAGGAAAGAATAGAAATTATAAATCATTATTAAATTATTAAACTTTCCTTTTTTATGTTTTAAAAATAAGATTAATTTGTGTTGATGTTATTTATAATTTTATTAAGTAATGAGTGTATGATATGCCTTATGCAGGATGTATGTAACCAGACATATACAAATTGTTTAATCACAAAATGTGAATTATGTTTTTTTATAATGTTACAGTAATAATTATTGTTATATTTTAAAATAATAATACTAATAGAGTTATAGGGAGTAGTTTTGATGGTAGTTGCATTGCTAATAGGTGTTACAATAACAGAAAATAGAAATTTAACATGTCAAGATATAAAAACTTTGGAATTTTGCAAATGTTAGGAAATACATTTAGAATTTTATAAAAAAAATGTTGTAATATAGATAGGTTTATAATTAATAGTATTCACAACAAATATGGAATCGAAATAATCAGTTTTAAGTTATTTAAGAAAAATTCAGATAGTAAAAAACGCAAGATTTCTTAAGCAAAAATAGGCATGTTTGGTGTCTATATGTCACTATGTTAAGACCAAAAAAATGAGATCAACTCTCTAAGGAACAGACAATGTACCGGTGCCTATACCACATGTGAGGAAAACCGAGAAGTTATCGACTTCCAGAATTATAGAAGAAACCCCATGCTATTCCTAGAACGGGTAGAAGAAAAAATAGTCAAAACCGGAGAAGACAGATGGGTTGTAATTAGAAGTATGCTGGATGAAATGTTCAGAAAAGTCTATGACAATTGGTGGACGGCGATGCGCCCGAATATACAAAATTTTCAAGAATTCAAAAAATAATTAAATCCAAGTACTGGTCTGATGCCACACAGCACATGATAAGAAGTGACATAGGATTGGGCCGATATGATCTACACGGCAAACAAACTCCGACCGCACACTTTCTTGGTAAGATAAACATAGCCAGATATTTAGAACCTGCAATTCCTACTGAATGTCTAATGAGGCTATTAGCTTATCACTATGGTGGGGAAATTACGAGAGGCCGAATAAACGGACGAATACAAACCATTGAGGAGATGTCGGCATTGTTAGCGGAAATGGAACAAGAGAAGAGCTTCCTCCAATACAGACGAAGGAGCGACGAGATGGATAGAAATAATGGTCGCCGCGACGCCCGATACGAAAATAACGGGCATAGACCAAATAGTAATTACAACAACAGCGGTAACCACTATCAACGTAGTTACCAAAATATAAATAACAATAATAACTACCCACGGAATAATGCGGTGAACAACAATAACAATAACAACAGACACTATTACCGTAGCTCTCCTACGAATCACAATAACGGATACCAGCGTGCCAATGATAGAGACAACCACTACCAGAACAACCGATGTAATCAAAACAATTACGATAACCGTTACAGACAGAATAATAATGGCAATTATAACAACCAAAACCAAACATATCGAAGACATGTGAATTATGTGAGCACCGACGATAGAGATATGGGAAGACGTTCGTACCAGGGACGAATGAATTATAATGGGAACCGGGAGAGAAATTTTCAGGAGGAGAATAACCAGCGCTACCGGAATGAACATAGACGAAGTAGGAGCTGCGATGATGACAGGAGCAATAGAAACATAGTGACGTTCAATAATAACGCCAGTGACATACAAGAATTACATAACAGAGACAGACCCGGTCAACCAGACAACAGGACCGAGGAAATCAGCCCTGATTTAAACGGACGGCGGCAGTGAAAAACCAACAGGTCCCATCACTGAACCGACAATTTGGGTACTTACTAGGACGAGACAAAACGACTGACAATACCATTACCATAGTGCATAATCATTTCTTAAAAAATGTGAGAGAAGAATTGCTAAACGAAAATAAAATAACGAACAATAATTTGAATAACGAGATTGCTTATATTATCGCCCAAGTAAATGGACTAGACACAAGATTCATGATAGATACGGGCGCAAACGTGTCGTTAATCTATATCAACGAATACTACAAAATTCAAAAATTGATTAAGATCATCTTACCTACTCTACCAATCCAGAATATAATTTTTAATGGAGCCAATTAAAACCATTTTTGAATAAACCTCAAAATTCAAACAAATAGTAAGAACAACTTACAGTACATTTTGATAATGTTATTTTGAACCAACTGAATAAACAAATTTGAATAAATTTCAAAATTCTAAACGAAATAGGCACCTCTTATTAAATATAATTATGAAATTATTATTTGAATATAAAAGAAAGAGACAACATCCATGAATCAGGAGAAACCAAAGTGTTATAAAATGAATAAGAAAAGACAAATGTAGACGATCGACGATGAAAATAAGACAAGACTAGAAACGAATTACTACGAATAACCTATCATGATTGTGAGAGAATCAGCAACAACTATAGATACAGATACTTGTTACGTGTTAATTGAATAAAGATAGTGAATGAAAAAGGAAGATTAAGCAGTACTGATAAAGAAGGAAAGAAAATAGTACCAATTAAAAATAAAAATGTTATTAATATCGCCACAAGAAAATAAACATCTGAAGGAATCAATGGAAAGAAATATTTAGATCTGAGAATTTAAACTGAGTAAACCATCCCAAGAATATATTATTTTATTATTTTTATTTGATTTAGTCGTGAATAGACTAGTTATTATTAAATGTGATTGACTGATGAGATAGCTCCAGCAATCGATATTATTTATGTATTATGTATTATAAGGACAGCGGGGTATTAGGTCAAGAGAGCCCCCCGACTGATTCCAAAACATATGTGATAATGATTAATTTGTTAGGGAGGTAACATGTTCCAGGAATAGAACACTTATAATTAAAAACAAGTATACCAGATCATGAAAAGGATAACAAATGATAATATGGAAGATAAGATAATTGATAATTTCAACAAAATATATTATTTTATTAAAATAATCAAATTTGGTGGCAGGGTGTTATGTAACATTACATTTGGCATAGCTTGATGTCGTACCAGATTTAATGAAGATCATGGACAAGAAAATTAACAATAAGAAAAAATATCTTTTAAAAATGATAGTGAAGATGAACAAATAACTACTTTAGACTGACTTGTACTATTACTGACCGTACCCAAATTAATGTTTAGGTAAAGTGATGCAAAATACCCAGATGATGGCATGAATTTCAAATAATTACAATAATAAGACTTATAAAGACAGACAGCATTATGTACCATTACTATAAGTAAACAAATTGTTTTATTAAATGTATCAAAATATAAAAATAATCAAAATACAAATTGAGGGATAATAGGCCCAAATATACAATAATGTAAAATAATATATTAGTAAAGTGTTAACTAAATGATATAATGGAATAATACAAGAAAACAATCATACAAACATACAACATACAAACATACAATCATGGAAACATACAACTAATAGTGTGAATAATAGTGGACATAATGTTATCAAATAAATAATGTATAATCACTTAATAATTCTCAAATGTATAAAAAAAAGTGGTAAAAGTGCCTAGTACAGCAATGGCTGAAATGCATGAGGAAAGAATAGAAATTATAAATCATTATTAATTTATTAAACTTTCCTTTTTTATGTTTTAAAAATAAGATTAAGTTGTGTTGATGTTATTTATAATTTTATTAAGTAATGAGTGTATGATATGCCTTATGCAGGATGTATGTAACCAGACATATACAAATTGCTTAATCACAAAATGCGAATTATGTTTTTTTATAATGTTACAGTAATAATTATTGTTATATTTTAAAATAATAATACTAATAGAGTTATAGGGAGTAGTTTTGATGGTAGTTGCATTGCTAATAGGTGTTACAATAACAGAAAATAGAAATTTAACATGTCAAGATATAAAAACTTTGGAATTTTGTAAATGTTATGAAATACATTTAGAATTTTATAAAAAAAATGTTGTAATATGGATAGGTTTATAATTAATAGTATACACAACAAATATGGAATCGAAATAATCAGTTTTAAGTTATTTAAGAAAAATTCAAATAGTAAAAAACGCAAGATTTCTTAAGCAAAAATAGGCATGTTTGGTGTCTATATGTCACTATGTTAAGACCAAAATAATGATGCTATTGGTTTTAAATTCCCAATCAGTACAAAAAAGATAAACTAATTTAAAAGGTTTTGACCTAATTCAGACATTGAAATAATGAATTTGTATGACAATGTATATCTGAATCAACCAACCAGATTTCAAGTTTTACCTTAGCAACCGAAAATTCAGATAAATAAAATGGGACTTCTTTAACAACCGTCATTGAAGACAGATGCGTTATAAAAATGTCTCAGATAATTACATTTTAATTAGTGAAAACACATACCAGACTTAGTAAACCGAATTGGTATAGTCAATACAGAATATTATAATAACAAAAGAAAATCAAGAATTTAATTCAGAAGAATTTAGATCCGGGGAGAAGAAGCAAAGAAGACTTGGACCCTATCTTCGTCCTGGAAGAATAAAGAAGAGGATCTAGGTGAATTGGAACAATTTATCATCTTATGTGACAACACCTACACTTGTGTACACAACTATTTAGGAATTAAACAATAAATAAAACTACAGACACTATTCTACACCAACAATAAAGAACATTTGAAAATAACACCAATTGAGTATTACACCTTTTTTGAACACCATAAAAACTTTAACGATAACTAATAAGCATCTAAACTCTTCATAACCCATAATAGTGAGTAACACATACACGACCACCAGTTTGCACTATACACATCAAAACCTTGTAATATCCTTATATTGTGAAATTTGTATTTTGATTTTAAGAGTTGTATTATTTGTTTAACCAGATACGCCCTGAGATTATTTATTTAATTGAAATAAAAACAAACTGCATCATTCTTTTGCTTGTCGAATCCAGCATAGAGCATTATATTTTAGCTACTACCAACTTATGAATAAAGACACATAATTTTGTCATAATTTGTAATTACAGTAAAGAAAAATGAGAAGTAATTAATCAATACTTCATTTGAATAAAGATTGATAAAAGGAATATATCTGTTTGGTGTTATCTTTGCATTATTATTACTGTTTCAATTAAGAATTACGATAACATAGCACAGCGGATGTAGCGACTGTTGGCAACTTCGAGTGACGTCATTAGGACTGCATGCATAGTGGGGCGAGCGGCAAAATACAACAGTAGCATAATAATTTATCGTTCAACATATAATTATTGTTACAAATTGACGCTTCCAACGTGCGGCATATAATATAATATACGTCCCCGTTAATTATATTGTTACAAATTGGCGAACCAACGTGTGAGGCGATAAATTAAAATACAATTTATAATTAAACAACCAGAAATAAACGAAAATGAGGAAGCGAGGAACATCGCTCAAACGAGCAGCCGAAACCGAGAAAGTAAGCGAATTAAGCATGGAAGGGAAAGGAAGCAACACCGGTTGAGGAAGTAGAAACTATAATAAGGAAGGCTCCGGAGAAACAACCAGAAGAACCCACACAAACAGATAGCGAGAAGACGCAAGAAATGATTAAACGTATGATGAAATTAATGCAGGAAACTGGTAAAAAAACGGAGAAGAGTAATAAGAAAATGGAAGAAAGGATGGAGGAATTAAGTGAGGATAGTAACAAGAACTTAGTAATATTGAAGGAAGACTTGAGTAAGAAAATGGAGGAAATTAAGAGTGATAATAAACAGACAAAGGAGGAAAGGAGCCGAAAATTGGAAGAGACTAATAAGAAAATTGAAGAAAAAATGGGAGAATTGAAAGAGAATAGCAGGAAAATGGAGGAAAAAATAGACGAAAATAATAGAGCATTTAGGGAAGAATTGAAGGGAAATTAACAGGAAACCATGAAAAAATTAAATGAACACAAAGAATCATTACAAGAAGAGTGGAATAACAAGATGGAAATTAATAACCGGCAATTGCAGGATGAATGGGACAAGAAGCTAGAAAAACCGGTGACCGAAATTAAAAGGGTAGAATCCGAGACCAAGGAAAAGTGTGAGCGGATGAACCAAGAGGTACTGAGCGTGCGCGAAGAAACGAATGGACGAATAGAAATTATACAAACCAATCAAGCAGTGATTGGAGAAAGATTAGAAAGCATAGGTACTAGTCTTAATCGGGTACAAGACCAAACAACTGCCCATAGAGATGAGATCAACTCTCTAAGGAACAGACAATGTACCGGTGCCTATACCACATGTGAGGAAAACCGAGAAGTTATCGACTTCCAGAATTATAGAAGAAACCCCATGCTATTCCTAGAACGGGTAGAAGAAAAAATAGTCAAAACCGGAGAAGACAGATGGGTTGTAATTAGAAGTATGCTGGACGAAATGTTCAGAAAAGTCTATGACAATTGGTGGACGGCGATGCGGCCGAATATACAAAATTTTCAAGAATTCAAAAAATAATTAAATCCAAGTACTGGTCTGATGCCACACAACACATGATAAGGAGTGACATAGGATTGGGCCGATATGATCTACACGGCAAATAAACTCCGACCGCACACTTTCTTGGTAAGATAAACATAGCCAGACATTTAGAACCTGCAATTCCTACTGAATGTCTAATGAGGCTATTAGCTTATCACTATGGTGGGGAAATTACGAGAGGCCGAATAAACGGACGAATACAAACCATTGAGGAGATGTCGGCATTGTTAGCGGAAATGGAACAAGAGAAGAGCTTCCTCCAATACAGACGAAGGAGCGACGAGATGGATAGAAATAATGGTCGCCGCGACGCCCGATACGAAAATAACGGGCATAGACCAAATAGTAATTACAACAACAGCGGTAACCACTATCAACGTAGTTACCAAAATATAAATAACAATAATAACTACCCACGGAATAATGCGGTGAACAACAATAACAATAACAACAGACACTATTACCGTAGCTCTCCTACGAATCACAATAACGGATACCAGCGTGCCAATGATAGAGACAACCACTACCAGAACAACCGATGTAATCAAAACAATTACGATAACCGTTACAGACAGAATAATAATGGCAATTATAACAACCAAAACCAAACATATCGAAGACATGTGAATTATGTGAGCACCGACGATAGAGATATGGGAAGACGTTCGTACCAGGGACGAATGAATTATAATGGGAACCGGGAGAGAAATTTTCAGGAGGAGAATAACCAGCGCTACCGGAATGAACATAGACGAAGTAGGAGCTGCGATGATGACAGGAGCAATAGAAACATAGTGACGTTCAATAATAACGCCAGTGACATACAAGAATTACATAACAGAGACAGACCCGGTCAACCAGACAACAGGACCGAGGAAATCAGCCCTGATTTAAACGGACGGCGGCAGTGAAAAACCAACAGGTCCCATCACTGAAACGACAATTTGGGTACTTACTAGGACGAGACAAAACGACTGACAATACCATTACCATAGTGCATAATCATTTCTTAAAAAATGTGAGAGAAGAATTGCTAAACGAAAATAAAATAACGAACAATAATTTGAATAACGAGATTGCTTATATTATCGCCCAAGTAAATGGACTAGACACAAGATTCATGATAGATACGGGCGCAAACGTGTCGTTAATCTATATCAACGAATACTACAAAATTCAAAAATTGATTAAGATCATCTTACCTACTCTACCAATCCAGAATATAATTTTTAATGGAGCCAATTAAAACCATTTTTGAATAAACCTCAAAATTCAAACAAATAGTAAGAACAACTTACAGTACATTTTGATAATGTTATTTTGAACCAAGTGAATAAACAAATTTGAATAAATTTCAAAATTCTAAACGAAATAAGCACCTCTTATTAAATATAACTATGAAATTATTATTTGAATATAAAAGAAAGAGACAACATCCATGAATCAGGAGAAACCAAAGTGTTATAAAATGAATAAGAAAAGACAAATGTAGACGATCGACGATGAAAATAAGACAAGACTAGAAACGAATTACTACGAATAACCTATCATGATTGTGAGAGAATCAGCAACAACTATAGATACAGATACTTGTTACGTGTTAATTGAATAAAGATAGTGAATGAAAAAGGAAGATTTTGTAAAATATATAAAAACACTTGGTAAGTTTCACAAATTTTTTTTTTTTTTAATTAACTCTGACAGCTGTTTCGACTAACTTAAGCCATTGTCAAAGAGCGAGTGAATGAAATTACTGAACACAGGATGTTAGAGTAGTGTAGGTGGTAAACATCTGTTTAGGGCGTATCTGGAACATCTGTGTTGTGATGGCGAGGGGTGGGGAGTGTGTGCATGAGACAAGGGAAGGTCTGGTGTCTTTAAAAACTAAATACAATCATGAATGCAAAATATAAAATTAACTGAACTAAATATAAACTGAATGCAAAATTTAAAATAATTATGAACATTCAAAACAATATAAAATAAACTAAACTAAATAACAGATTTTAATAAAGGGGATACACAAAATTCAATCTGTTCATTGGTTAAATTTTTGTTATTTTTTATTGCTTTTTTAATTTCTAAAATTTCTAACAAATCCATTTTTCTACCTTTTTGTATGTTGTGGAGTAGTGTTATGTTTTTTGTGTCTATAAAGTGATTGTGTTGTAAGCAATGATCTGCAAAACCTATATTAGATATATTGGTTAAAATCGCCTTCTTATGTTCAGAAATGCGATGTTTCAGAGCACGGCCACATTGTCCGATATAAATAGCATCGCATTCTGCACAGTGTATTTCATAAACTCCATTTTTCTCCAGTGTATTAGATTTTTCTTTATTATTGACTAGTAGTGAAAAAAGATTACGTTTGTTTACTGATACCATGTTAAGACCATGGTTTTTTAACCTATTATTAATCTTATCTGTTATACATGGAATGTAATTTGTTAAGTGAAATTTTTTGTTACCCTGATCTGGCTCTATGGAATAAAATTCTTTTAAAGTAATTTTCTTCTGTTTTTTTAAAATTAAAGAATTAATTATTCTTTCATCATAACCGTTATTTTGTGCTATGGCTTTTATAATATCTACCTCTTTATTGAAATTTTCTTTGGATAAAGGAACTATAAGGAGACGATTAACCATTGCATGAAAACTGCTTAATTTTATGTGCCATGATGTTAGTGATTGTTTATGTATAACGGTATCTGTAAAAGTAGGTTTTCTATATATCTGAAAACTAAGATTATTTTGTGATCTAGTAATGGTAAGATCCAAAAAATTTAAACTTTTCATATTTTCTGTTTCAAGTGTAAATTGCACGCTACTATAAAAGGAATTAATATAATCTAAGAACATATGGAGCTGTCTATCTGTTCCCGTCCAGATACAAAATATATCATCAACATACCTTGCCCAATGAAAAACATATTTTATGTTGGGGTTATCAGATGTAAAAATGTTTTCTTCCAAAAATGTCATAAAGATTTCACTTAATAAAGGTGATAAAGGAGAGCCCATAGGTAAGCCATTAAATTGTTTATAGATTTTATTATTAAACTGAAAATAATTTTGTCCTATGCAAATATCTAAGGCCGAGAATAATTCTTTTTTCTGATCACTATTTAAGGTTAAAGTATTTTGTATATGTGAGGAACAGATAGACAACAGAACATCTACAGGTATAGACGGAAATAAATTCTTAACATCAAATGAAACTAATTTTGCATTCAGTGGTAAATGTACATTTTTTATATTATTAACTAATTGTAAAGTGTTTTTAATAGCATACTTTGGGTTAAAGTTAATATATTTTGGCAATAATTCATTAAGTTTTTTACAGACTTTATATGCAGGTGCAGTTACATATGAAACAACTGGGCGCATGGGACAATTAGGTTTATGTATTTTTGGTAAACTATACAAAACAGGAGCTTTTGGGTTCATCATAGTTAGCATGAAACTTTTTGTGTCTGAAAATATATTAGGGCAATTTTTAATAAGTGATTTTATTTGTTTTTGAAACTTATTAGTGGGATCATTTAATATCTTGAAATTGTCATTCCTGAAGAGAAGTTCTGTCTTTTCAATATATACACTGTGCAGAATGCGATGCTATTTATATCGGACAATGTGGCCGTGCTCTGAAACATCGCATTTCTGAACATAAGAAGGCGATTTTAACCAATATATCTAATACAGGTTTTGCAGATCATTGCTTACAACACAATCACTTTATAGACACAAAAAACATAACACTACTCCACAACATACAAAAAGGTAGAAAAATGGATTTGTTAGAAATTTTAGAAATTAAAAAAGCAATAAAAAATAACAAAAATTTAACCAATGAACAGACTGAATTTTGTGTATCCCCTTTATTAAAATCTGTTATTTAGTTTAGTTTATTTTATATTGTTTTGAATGTTCATCATTATTTTAAATTTTGCATTCAGTTTATATTTAGTTCAGTTAATTTTATATTTTGCATTCATGATTGTATTTAGTTTTTAAAGACACCAGACCTTCCCTTGTCTCATGCACACACTCCCCACCCCTCGCCATCACAACACAGATGTTCCAGATACGCCCTAAACAGATGTTTACCACCTACACTACTCTAACATCCTGTGTTCAGTAATTTCATTCACTCGCTCTTTGACAATGGCTTAAGTTAGTCGAAACAGCTGTCAGAGTTAATTAAAAAAAAAAGAAATTTGTGAAACTTACCAAGTGTTTTTATATATTTTACAAAACCTTTGTATTAATATGTTTCACCAAGTGCCCAACGAGTCATCAATTAATATCGTGAAAAAGGAAGATTAAGCAGTACTGATAAAGAAGGAAAGAAAATAGTACCAATTAAAAATAAAAATGTTATTAATATCGCCACAAGAAAATTAATATCTGAAGGAATCAATGGAAAGAAATATTTAGATCTGAGAATTTAAACTGAGTGAACCATCCCAAGAATATATTATTTTATTATTTTTATTTGATTTAGTCGTGAATAGACTAGTTATTATTAAATGTGATTGACTGATGAGATAGCTCCAGCAATCGATATTATTTATGTATTATGTATTATAAGGACAGCGGGGTATTAGGTCAAGAGAGCCCCCCGACTGATTCCAAAACATATGTGATAATGATTAATTTGTTAGGGAGGTAACATGTTCCAGGAATAGAACACTTATAATTAAAAACAAGTATACCAGATCATGAAAAGGATAACAAATGATAATATGGAAGATAAGATAATTGATAATTTCAACAAAATATATTATTTTATTAAAATAATCAAATTTGGTGGCAGGGTGTTATGTAACATTACATTTGGCATAGCTTGATGTCGTACCAGATTTAATGAAGATCATGGACAAGAAAATTAACAATAAGAAAAAATATCTTTTAAAAATGATAGTGAAGATGAACAAATAACTACTTTAGACTGACTTGTACTATTACTGACCGTACCCAAATTAATGTTTAGGTAAAGTGATGCAAAATACCCAGATGATGACATGAATTTCAAATAATTACAATAATAAGACTTATAAAGACAGACAGCATTATGTACCATTACTATAAGTAAACAAATTGTTTTATTAAATGTATCAAAATATAAAAATAATCAAAATACAAATTGAGGGATAATAGGCCCAAATATACAATAATGTAAAATAATATATTAGTAAAGTGTTAACTAAATGATATAATGGAATAATACAAGAAAACAATCATACAAACATACAACATACAAACATACAATCATGGAAACATACAACTAATAGTGTGAATAATAGTGGACATAATGTTATCAAATAAATAATGTATAATCACTTAATAATTCTCAAATGTATAAAAAAAAGTGGTAAAAGTGCCTAGTACAGCAATGGCTGAAATGCATGAGGAAAGAATAGAAATTATAAATCATTATTAAATTATTAAACTTTCCTTTTTTATGTTTTAAAAATAAGATTAAGTTGTGTTGATGTTATTTATAATTTTATTAAGTAATGAGTGTATGATATGCCTTATGCAGGATGTATGTAACCAGACATATACAAATTGCTTAATCACAAAATGCGAATTATGTTTTTTTATAATGTTACAGTAATAATTATTGTTATATTTTAAAATAATAATACTAATAGAGTTATAGGGAGTAGTTTTGATGGTAGTTGCATTGCTAATAGGTGTTACAATAACAGAAAATAGAAATTTAACATGTCAAGATATAAAAACTTTGGAATTTTGTAAATTTTAGGAAATACATTTAGAATTTTATAAAAAAAATGTTGTAATATGGATAGGTTTATAATTAATAGTATACACAACAAATATGGAATCGAAATAATCAGTTTTAAGTTATTTAAGAAAATTTCAAATAGTAAAAAACGCAAGATTTCTTAAGCAAAAATAGGCATGTTTGGTGTCTATATGTCACTATGTTAAGACCAAAATAATGATGCTATTGGTTTTAAATTCCCAATCAGTACAAAAAAGATAAACTAATTTAAAAGTTTTTGACCTAATTCAGACACTGAAATAATGAATTTGTATGACAATGTATATCTGAATCAACCAACCAGATTTCAAGTTTTACCTTAGCAACCGAAAATTCAGATAAATAAAATGGGACTTCTTTAACAACCGTCATTGAAGACAGATGCGTTATAAAAACGTCTCAGATAATTTCATTTTAATTAGTGAAAACATATACCAGACTTAGTAAACCGAATTGGTATAGTCAACACAGAATATTATAATAACAAAAGAACATCAAGAATTTAATTCAGAAGAATTTAGATCCGGGGAGAAGAAGCAAAGAAGACTTGGACCCTATCTTCGTCCTGGAAGAATAAAGAAGAGGATCTAGGTGAATTGGAACAATTTATCATCTTATGTGACAACACCTACACTTGTGTACACAACTATTTAGGAATTAAACAATAAATAAAACTACAGACACTATTCTACACCAACAATAAAGAACATTTGAAAATAACACCAATTGAGTATTACACCTTTTTTGAACACCATAAAAACTTTAACGATAACTAATAAGCATCTAAACTGTTCATAACCTATAATAGTGAGTAACACATACACGACCACCAGTTTGCACTATACACATCAAAACCTTGTAATATCCTTATATTGTGAAGTTTGTATTTTGATTTTAAGAGTTGTATTATTTGTTTAACCATAATTTTCGAACCAGATACGCCCTGAGATTATTTATTTAATTGAAATAAAAACAAACTGCATCATTCTTCTGCTTGTCGAATCCAGCATAGAGCATTATATTTTAGCTACTACCAACTTGTGAATAAAGACACATAATTTTGTCATAATTTGTAATTACAGTAAAGAAAAATGAGAAGTAATTTATCAATACTTCATTTGAATAAAGATTGATAAAAGGAATATATCTGTTTGGTGTTATCTTTGCATTATTATTACTGTTTCAATTAAGAATTACGATAACATAGCACAGCGGATGTAGCGACTGTTGGCAACTCCGAGTGAAGTCATTAGGACTGCATGCATAGTGGGGCGAGCGGCAAAATACAACAGTAGCATAATAATTTATCGTTCAACATATAATTATTGTTACAAATTGACGCTTCCAACGTGCGGCATATAATATAATATACGTCCCCGTTAATTATATTGTTACAAATTGGCGAACCAACGTGTGAGGCGATAAATTAAAATACAATTTATAATTAAACAACCAGAAATAAACGAAAATGAGGAAGCGAGGAACATCGCTCAAACGAGCAGCCGAAACCGAGAAAGTAAGCGAATTAAGCATGGAAGACAAGGAAGCAACACCGGTTGAGGAAGTAGAAACTATAATAAGGAAGGCTCCGGAGGAACAACCAGAAGAACCCACACAAACAGATAGCGAGAAGACGCAAGAAATGATTAAACGTATGATGGAATTAATGCAGGAAACTGGTAAAAAAACGGAGAAGAGTAATAAGAAAATGGAAGAAAGGATGGAGGAATTAAGTGAGGATAGTAACAAGAACTTAGTAATATTGAAGGAAGACTTGAGTAAGAAAATGGAGGAAATTAAGAATGATAATAAACAGACAAAGGAGGAAAGGAGCCGAAAATTGGAAGAGACTAATAAGAAAATTGAAGAAAAAATGGGAGAATTGAAAGAGAATAGCAGGAAAATGGAGGAAAAAATAGACGAAAATAATAGAGCATTGAGGGAAGAATTGAGGGGAAATTAACAGGAAACCATGAAAAAATTAAATGAACACAAAGAATCATTACAAGAAGAGTGGAATAACAAGATGGAAATTAATAACCGACAATTGCAGGATGAATGGGACAAGAAGCTAGAAGAACCGGTGACTGAAATTAAAAGGGTAGAATCCGAGACCAAGGAAAAGTGTGAGCGGATGAACCAAGAGGTACTGAGCGTGCGGGAAGAAACGAATGGACGAATAGAAATTATACAAACCAATCAAGCAGTGATTGGAGAAAGATTAGAAAGCATAGGTACTAGTCTTAATCGGGTACAAGACCAAACAACTGCCTATAGAGATGAGATCAACTCTCTAAGGAACAGACAATGTACCGGTGCCTATACCACATGTGAGGAAAACCGAGAAGTTATCGACTTCCAGAATTATAGAAGAAACCCCATGCTATTCCTAGAACGAGTAGAAGAAAAAATAGTCAAAACCGGAGAAGACAGATGGGTTGTAAGTAGAAGTATGCTGGACGAAATGTTCAGAAAAGTCTATGACAATTGGTGGACGGCGATGCGGCCGAATATACAAAATTTTCAAGAATTCAAAAAATAATTAAATCCAAGTACTGGTCTGATGCCACACAACACATGATAAGAAGTGGCATAGGATTGGGCCGATATGATCTACACGGCAAACAAACTCCGACCGCACACTTCCTTGGTAAGATAAACATAGCCAGACATTTAGAACCTGCAATTCCTACTGAATGTCTAGTGAGGCTATTAGCTTATCACTATGGTGGGGAAATTACGAGAGGCCGAATAAACGGACGAATACAAACCATTGAGGAGATGTCGGCATTGTTAGCGGAAATGGAACAAGAGAAGAGCTTCCTCCAATACAGACGAAGGAGCGACGAGATGGATAGAAATAATGGTCGCCGCGACGCCCGATACGAAAATAACGGGCATAGACCAAATAGTAATTACAACAACAGCGGTAACCACTATCAACGTAGTTACCAAAATATAAATAACAATAATAACTACCCACGGAATAATGCGGTGAACAACAATAACAATAACAACAGACACTATTACCGTAGCTCTCCTACGAATCACAATAACGGATACCAGCGTGCCAATGATAGAGAAAACCACTACCAGAACAACCGAGGTAATCAAAACAATTACGATAACCGTTACAGACAGAATAATAATGGCAATTATAACAACCAAAACCAAACATATCGAAGACATGTGAATTATGTGAGCACCGACGATAGAGATATGGGAAGACATTCGTACCAGGGACGAATGAATTATAATGGGAACCGGGAGAGAAATTTTCAGGAGGAGAATAACCAGCGCTACCGGAATGAACATAGACGAAGTAGGAGCTGCGATGATGACAGGAGCAATAGAAACATAGTGACGTTCAATAATAACGCCAGTGACATACAAGAATTACATAACAGAGACAGACCCGGTCAACCAGACAACAGGACCGAGGAAATCAGCCCTGATTTAAACGGACGGCGGCAGTGAAAAACCAACAGGTCCCATCACTGAACCAACAATTTGGGTACTTACTAGGACGAGACAAAACGACTGACAATACCATTACCATAGTGCATAATCATTTCTTAAAAAATGTGAGAGAAGAATTGCTAAACGAAAATAAAATAACGAACAATAATTTGAATAACGAGATTGCTTATATTATCGCCCAAGTAAATGGACTAGACACAAGATTCATGATAGACACGGGCGCAAACGTGTCGTTAATCTATATCAACGAATACTACAAAATTCAAAAATTGATTAAGATCATCTTACCTACTCTACCAATCCAGAATATAATTTTTAATGGAGCCAATTAAAACCATTTTATAATAAACCTCAAAATTCAAACAAATAGTAAGAACAACTTACAGTACATTTTGATAATGTTATTTTGAACCAACTGAATAAACAAATTTGAATAAATTTCAAAATTCTAAACGAAATAAGCACCTCTTATTAAATATAATTATGAAATTATTATTTGAATATAAAAGAAAGAGACAACATCCATGAATCAGGAGAAACCAAAGTGTTATAAAATGAATAAGAAAAGACAAATGTAGACGATCGACGATGAAAATAAGACAAGACTAGAAACGAATTACTACGAATAACCTATCATGATTGTGAGGGAATCAGCAACAACTATAGATACAGATACTTGTTACGTGTTAATTGAATAAAGATAGTGAATGAAAAAGGAAGATTAAGCAGTACTGATAAAGAAGGAAAGAAAATAGTACCAATTAAAAATAAAAATGTTATTAATATCGCCACAAGAAAATTAATATCTGAAGGAATCAATGGAAAGAAATATTTAGATCTGAGAATTTAAACTGAGTGAACCATCCCAAGAATATATTATTATATTATTTTTATTTGATTTAGTCGTGAATAGACTAGTTATTATTAAATGTGATTGACTGATGAGATAGCTCCAGCAATCGATATTATTTATGTATTATGTATTATAAGGACAGCGGGGTATTAGGTCAAGAGAGCCCCCCGACTGATTCCAAAACATATGTGATAATGATTAATTTGTTAGGGAGGTAACATGTTCCAGGAATAGAACACTTATAATTAAAAACAAGTATACCAGATCATGAAAAGGATAACAAATGATAATATGGAAGATAAGATAATTGATAATTTCAACAAAATATATTATTTTATTAAAATAATCAAATTTGGTGGCAGGGTGTTATGTAACATTACATTTGGCATAGCTTGATGTCGTACCAGATTTAATGAAGATCATGGACAAAAAATTAACAATAAGAAAAAATATCTTTTAAAAATGATAGTGAAGATGAACAAATAACTACTTTAGACTGACTTGTACTATAACTGACCGTACCCAAATTAATGTTTAGGTAAAGTGATGCAAAATACCCCGATGATGACATGAATTTCAAATAATTACAATAATAAGACTTATAAAGACTGACAGCATTATGTACCATTACTATAAGTAAACAAATTGTTTTATTAAATGTATCAAAATATAAAAATAATAAAAATACAAATTGAGGGATATAGGCCCAAATATACAATAATGTAAAATAATATATTAGTAAAGTGTTAACTAAATGATATAATGGAATAATACAAGAAAACAATCATATAGATACATGGAAACATACAACTAATAGTGTGAATAATAGCGGACATAATGTTATCAAATAAATAATGTATAATCACTTAATAATTCTCAAATGTATAAAAAAGAAGTGGTAAAAGTGCCTAGTACAGCAATGGCTGAAATGCATGAGGAAAGAATAGAAATTATAAATCATTATTAAATTATTAAACTTTCCTTTTTTATGTTTTAAAAATAAGATTAAGTTGTGTTGATGTCATTTATAATTTTATTAAGTAATGAGTGTATGATATGCCTTATGCAGGATGTATGTAACCAGACATATACAAATTGTTTAATCACAAAATGTGAATTATGTTTTTTTATAATGTTACAGTAATAATTATTGTTATATTTTAAAATAGTAATACTAATAGAGTTATAGGGAGTAGTTTTGATGGTAGTTGCATTGCTAATAGGTGTTACAATAACAGAAAATAGAAATTTAACATGTCAAGATATAAAAACTTTGGAATTTTGTAAATTTTAGGAAATACATTTAGAATTTTATAAAAAAAATGTTGTAATATGGATAGGTTTATAATTAATAGTATACACAACAAATATGGAATCGAAATAATCAGTTTTAAGTTATTTAAGAAAAACTCAGATAGCAAAAAACGTAACATCAGTATTTCTTAAGCATAAATAGGCATGTTTGGTGTCTATATGTCACTATGTTAAAACCAAAATAATGATGCTATTGGTTTTAAATTCCCAATCAGTACAAAAATATACTAATTTAAAAGTTTTTGACCTAATTCAGACATTGAAATAAGGAATTTGTATGACAATGTATATCTGAATCAACCAACCAGATTTCAAGTTTTACCTTAGCAACCGAAAATTCAGATAAATAAAATGGGACTTCTTTAACAACCGTCATTGAAGACAGATGCGTTATAAAAACGTCTCAGATAATTACATTTTAATTAGTGAAAACACATACCAGACTTAGTAAACCTAATTGGTATAGTCAATACAGAATATTATAATAACAAAAGAACATCAAGAACTTAATTCAGAAGAATTTAGATCCGGGGAGAAGAAGCAAAGAAGGCTTGGACCCTATCTTCGTCCTGGAAGAATAAACAAGAGGATCTAGGTGAATTGGAACAATTTATCATCTTATGTGACAACACCTACACTTGTGTACACAACTATTTAGGAATTAAACAATAAATAAAACTACAGACACTATTCTACACCAACAATAAAGAACATTTGAAAATAACACCAATTGAGTATTTCACCTTTTTTGAACACCATAAAAACTTTAACGATAACTAATAAGCATCTAAACTGTTCATAACCTATAATAGTGAGTAACACATACACGACCACCAGTTTGCAATATACACATCAAAACCTTGTAATATCCTTATATTGTGAAGTTTGTATTTTGATTTTAAGAGTTGTATTATTTGTTTAACCAGATACGCCCTGAGATTATTTATTTAATTGAAATAAAAACAAACTGCATCATTCTTTTGCTTATCGAATCCAGCATAGAGCATTATATTTTAGCTACTACCAACTTATGAATAAAGACACATAATTTTGTCATAATTTGTAATTACAGTAAAGAAAAATGAGAAGTAATCAATCAATACTTCATTTGAATAAAGACTGATAAAAGGAATATATCTGTTTGGTGTTATCTTTGCATTATTATTACTGTTTCAATTAAGAATTACGATAACATAGCACAGCGGATGTAGCGACTGTTGGCAACTCCGAGTGACGTCATTAGGACTGCATGCATAGTTGGAGCGAGCGGCAAAATACAACAGTAGCATAATAATTTATCGTTCAACATATAATTATTGTTACAAATTGACGCTTCCAACGTGCGGCATATAATATAATATACGTCCCCGTTAATTATATTGTTACAAATTGGCGAACCAACGTGTGAGGCGATAAATTAAAATACAATTTATAATTAAACAACCAGAAATAAACGAAAATGAGGAAGCGAGGAACATCGCTCAAACGAGCAGCCGAAACCGAGAAAGTAAGCGAATTAAGCATGGAAGACAAGGAAGCAACACCGGTTGAGGAAGTAGAAACTATAATAAGGAAGGCTCCGGAGAAACAACCAGAAGAACCCACACAAACAGATAGTGAGAAGACGCAAGAAATGATTAAACGTATGATGGAATTAATGCAGGAAACTGGTAAAAAAAACGGAGAAGAGTAATAAGAAAATGGAAGAAAGGATGGAGGAATTAAGTGAGGATAGTAACAAGAACTTAGTAATATTGAAGGAAGACTTGAGTAAGAAGATGGAGGAAATTAAGAGTGATAATAAACAGACAAAGGAGGAAAGGAGCCGAAAATTGGAAGAGACTAATAAGAAAATTGAAGAAAAAATGGGAGAATTGAAAGAGAATAGCAGGAAAATGGAGGAGAAAATAGACGAAATTAATAGAGCATTAAGGGAAGAATTGAAGGGAAATTAACAGGAAACCATGAAAAAATTAAATGAACACAAATAATCATTACAAGAAGAGTGGAATAACAAGATGGAAATTAATAACCGGCAATTGCGGGATGAATGGGACAAGAAGCTAGAAGAACCGGTGACTGAAATTAAAAGGGTAGAATCCGAGACCAAGGAAAAGTGTGAGCGGATGAACCAAGAGGTACTGAGCGTGCGGGAAGAAACGAATGGTCGAATATAAATTATACAAACCAATCAAGCAGTGATTGGAGAAAGATTAGAAAGCATAGGTACTAGTCTTAATCGGGTACAAGACCAAACAACTGCCCATAGAGATGAAATCAACTCTCTAAGGAACAGACAATGTACCGGTGCCTATACCACATGTGAGGAAAACCGTGAAGTTATCGGCTTCCAGAATTATAGAAGAAACCCCATGCCATTCCTAGAACGGGTAGTGTGACGATTTAAATTGTGACATTTTTAAATAAAAAAAAAAAAAAATTTGATTGATTAAGGTTACGTACAATTGACCATTTAAATCTCACAATAATAATAATAAAAACATGTAGGTACTAAGTGTGAATGGAAGAAGTAATTAATAAGGGCAAGGTATCCATAAAGAAAAGGCATATGGTAAATAATTATTATGTTCGTATTTAACCCTTTGCTTGCTATCAAGCGCCTACCTGTTGATACCGGACTCGACATGTTTTCCGAGTCTACTGTAATTAAAAATAATAGAGTAAACTAATGTTAATAATTAAAGTATCTGTAGACACAGATAGTAACTAAAACAATTAATTTAAATGATGTATTTTTATCTAGCGATAGTCAGTATAAATAAAAAAGTTTATTTAAAGAGAAACAGGAACTATATATGCTCGCGGAATAAACACCCCACCCTCTCTCGTCATGTACAAGGGTAGCGGACTAAAAATCGCTCTCTTGCGATGACGACTCCCAGCAGTGCAGACTCACGAGCAAAATGCTCTGTTCAAAAGTTATGCAATTTGTTGTTAGTGTGGATTAATTAATTAGTATTTTGTATTTTACTAACTGTTACAAAAAGTGTAACATGTAACGTTAACAAAAAGAAAATTCCAAAAACTTTGTAACAAGAAGAAAGATGTAACTACAAACGACGAGTGTTAATAGAAAAAAACGATGACTGCAATCTTCACCGATGGACGAATCTTTTCAACATCTGACCTGTTGTCATGTACCATCTAAATGAGAACTCCCGTATACCCTACCGATAATGCAGTTCGAGACATCTGAGAATCAACGAGTATCGGCGTAGAAGACTCTACCTATCCTGCAGACGTATTAAGCCATGAACAACAGAGACCAGACCAAGACGAGGACGACGTTTTAGGACTCCCAAGACGGAACCACATGGAGGCGATTACTACATCCAAAAATAGAGGTGACTCGATAGCACGTCTATCGAGGAATAATGATAATAGTTTTTGTAACACAATACTCTATTTAAGACACTTTCAGAGACGATTGATTTTATAAGAATATAAAAACTTAAATTTGAGAATTTAATTGTAACTATTCAATATCATTTAATTGTAACAGTTTAGATATTAACGTAACGTAGTGTTATTAATACCATTCTTCTAATGGAATATATATATAAAGCAAAAAGGTAAAAGTCTTGCAAGATAAAATTTTGAATTAAATATAATTAAAAGATTACAGACTAAATACCAATGGTTAGCCGGATCCGGGGGTATAGCTAGATAAATTTGTTGTGATCCCATATTCTAAATAAAGCATTTCACTTAAATTAAATAATTTAATTAATAATGTCATGGGATCTGTTCTTTGGAGTAAATGTTATATTTCAAATGTTTAATAAAGCAAGTCTTCTTGTTACACACATATACTGAGTATATAAATCAACAGTTTCACCTTCCCTGATTCCTTGTATGTCTTACGGTGTGTTGTTCTGATTTAAATTTCAGCTCGTCTCGAATAAGGCAGCCTGAAATAATTGGCAGAACCAATTATTTTGGGTTCCCTCCGTTATAACTCAAAAGAAGAGATTATAAGATGCGCCACTCTGCTAATTTGTTTAATTTTTGCTACTAAAAAATAAAATAAAAAAATGTTGTGACTTGTGTTGTTAAACAGTAATTGTGTCCCTATTCATAAGCTGTTGATTTATTTACTCGTGTATTTTAATATGTGTCAGAAATTTAAATAAGATAAAATAATAATTAGTATTATAGTAATATAGTATTGATAATTTTATTAGTAAATATGATATGTGTAGAGTAAGAGTAACATATAATCCAATGTAAACAAACCATGTAGGTACTTGTTAAAAGTCCCATTCATAAACGTACCCCATTCACGACAATCTCGGACATGTAAATTTCCTGTTGGCGATTGTTTAATATTATCGTAGTCGGTCTCCCCAGTTAGAGTGAGAACAATCGGTCACCCTTCTTGTGTGGTGTATTGTTATTTGAAGCGTGTCTGTTCATGTGTTGATAACCGAAGGGGGAATCTTTTGCCGTGAGCATCTGTAAGACTGTGTGAGATTTCTCTCTCTCTCTTTCTATGTAATATGACAACCTTTGTCATCTCATTTTAATTGTTTATTAATAAACGTGTAGGAATACGATTTATTCATATTGTTATGTTTGTGTAAAATGATATAGCGTTGTATAGTAGTAAATACTAATCGTAGAATAATTAGTTCTTGCCACTTTACGAAAATGGCTGAATTTCATCCTGATTTATTAGTAAAAGATGAGCTATGCTACGAAGCACTTTTACGAGGTCTAAAACACGTGAATGTAACCGTGTCTGAATTACGAATATCATTACGCCAAACCGGATCAGAGACAACCTCGCAGTTAGATAAATTGCGTGAACTCGATTATGGCGGCGAACGAGAAACCTGTTATGCGAAATATCGGGAACTGATAGTATTATCTCAGAACCTTAAGGACAAGAAATCACCCACGGAACTTTTGCGCGTTACGCAACGTATAGAACATTTAACCCGCCGATTAAATAATTTATTAAGCTGGCCCGACGTCCCCGTCGTCCCCGCCGATGTGCAGAAATTTGCAGACGAGGCATTGCGCCAATTACCTATAATTATTAGCGACTTACGTCGAAAGTCGGATGAATCGAGAATGGAGGAAATTGAGCAAGACTTACAAAAATTATATATCTCCCCTGTTCAATCCCCTATTGTAGAAGAACCCCCACCACCTAAAGTTCAGCGTACTCGTAGTAGTCAAATGCGACCACTAATTTTTCGGAGGAAATACAAAACGTAAATTTGAACGTTGACCTCTACGGAAAGATTTCCCACCCAGTAGAGAAAATAATTAATGAGATTCCTTACACCGATGGGTTAAGTATAACGATACTGTTAACTTTTATAAAATACCTGCTGCAAATAAAAGATCTACAACAATTAAACGATCGGCAAATACTGCAAGTAATATTACCCAAATGTAAACCACCATTACGAGATCGTGTACTAGAAACATTAAACTCAAGTTTATCAGTAGAAGATCTTCATACGAATGTAATCAAATATTTTATCCCCACTGGAATTTATGAGGATATCAAAAGAAGTACTGTACTTAGAGTACAAGGAGCTCGCGAAAGACTGGCCCACTATATTGCGGATATCCGAGAATCTTCACGTATACTACAAGTTGACTGGACTGAAAAACAATTGGTCGATACGATCCTAATAGGCTTGTCTCCAGATGAACGCTCCCGTTTAGCACTAATAAGTAGACCCCTTACGTTCGCGGACTTTGAACAATGTAGTATTCATTCTTCCAATGTTTGGTATGCAGATCAGCATAGACATGCATCGGTATCCACTACACAACATAGAAAAGAAATGCATGCCTTGGTATCTGACGCAAGAAGTATACAAGAAAGAAGACCATTTCGAATATCAACCAATGGCCATGGTAAGTCCCAGGAGGCTCAACCACTCCAGGAAACCAGTAAGACACAACGTAAAGAATTTGTGTGTTATAACTGCGGAAAATCTGGACATCTCAGTAGATACTGTAAACAAAAAAGGTATAATCAAAAAACTCATTATCCAAAAAACATGTAAGGCAGGGAGATCCAAAACCCTGTGTCTTCCGCAGCATCGTAAAAAAAGGTAAACCCCTGAGAGTCAACAAAATAAAACTAAATAATAATAATAACAAACGAAAACTAGACCCCTATGTAAAAAAATTTATAGATAAATGTAACACCATTAATAAGTGTAATTTCAGTAAGTGTCAATTACCTTATGTACAAGTTGACCTTGGTGTAACATCCACCCTTGGTTTAATTGATTCCGGATCAACGCGAAGTTTAATTAGTCATGACCTCGCCAATAAGTTATTTAAACATAATTTAGTCAAACGCAGTCAATCTGTAAACATTAAATGCTCAACCGCTAACAAACAAAACTTAATAATAAAACTTATCATCACGTGTAAAGTTAAGATAAAACTTTTGACGTGGTATTTTCCAATGTTAGTAAGCGACGAATTAGGACCCGAGTTAATATTGGGAGCTGATTTTATCAGTAAAACAGGAATAATTCTAAATATTCATGATAAGAAATTTTACTTTGGATTCGATCGTTCACGGAAATATAACTTAGAGGATAATTCCAATAACAGGGAAAGTACTAGCACTACTTCTTCTCATCTAAAGCATCACGAATGTGAATTAGGTCATCTGGAAAGTAAAGATAGACGTAACATACAAAAGTTAATAAATCAATTCTCCAATGTGCTCACCCCAAAGTTAGGACTGACGGATCTGATAGAGTATAAAATAAATTTGAGCGATAATAAAGTAATACGTTTAGCCCCATACAAGTTATCACCGCCAAAAATGGAAGTAATGAGGAACCAAATTAATAAACTATTAGAACAAGGAGCCATCGAACCCTCTACTTCCTCTTATTCGTCCCCTGCGTTTTTAGTACCCAAAAGCAACGATAAACATAGATTAGTTGTAGACTATAGACAACTAAATAAACGGATAGAATTTGAATCCATTCCACTTCCCGACATCCACAGTGCTTTTCATTATTTTACGAAAGCAAAAATTTTTACCATTATGGATTTGAATCAGGCTTTTCATCAGATACCCCTTTCAGAAGAATCGAAACGTCTCACCGCTTTTGCCGTCCCTTTCAACCTATACTAATTTACAAGGGTACCTTTTGGTATATCCCAAGGTAGTTCTGTATGTAGCAGATTGTTAGAAAAATTATTTCACGACATAAAGTTTAAATATGTGTACCACTACCTAGACGATATTGTTATTTACAGCGAGTCAATGGAACAACATCTTGCACATCTACGTGAAGTATTATCACGATTAGAGAAAGCTGGATTAACTGTAAACCCCAGTAAAGTAAATTTTGCTGTAACACAATTCTCCTTTTTAGGTCACATCGTAAAAGCCAACGGAAAGGTAAGCATAGACCCAGAGCGAACCCGTGCTATCAGAGAATTTTTACCACCGCGGGATGCGAAAGGAATTGCTCGATTTTTAGGAATGATAAATTATTTCCACAAGTATATCCCACATCTAGCCGAAATCGCAGCTCCACTAAATACTTTAAGAAAGAAGGGAGTAAAATTTGAGTGGAATGAGCAACGCCAAACCGCATTTGAGAAATTAAAGGAAAGCATCATATCACCTCCCGTACTACAATTAGCCGATTTTAGTAAACCGTTTGTTGTGCAAACCGACAGTTCAAGTGTAGCCCTAGGTGCAGTAATTTATCAATAAGTAGATAACTCTCGATTACCAATTAGTTACTCTTCACGCACTTTGACGGACCAAGAAAAGAAATACTCCGCATACGAATTAGAATGCTTAGCTATCGTTTTTGCGTTTGAGAAGTTCAAACCATTTTTAGAACATAAAGAGTTTTTGCTAGAAACAGATAATCAAGCTTTATCCTGGCTACTAAACCACCCAAAACAATTAGGTCGAATCGGAAGATGGGTATTGAGATTAAATTGTTTTAAGTTCAAAGTACAACATATTAGAGGCACCCAAAACGTAGTTGCCGATACCCTGTCACGTATGTTCCAGCCTAGTAGTAATAATTACGAAAACAAGAGTAGAGAGACACCGATTGTTAATGCGTTAATTACCGAATTTCCTCTTGCATTTACGGATTTAGCCCATTATCAACAACAAGACCCACGTTTGAGTCCGATCATCAAACAACTTGAAAAAGGAAACAAGTCTGAAAAATACATATTAAATAAGAAAGTATTATGTTGTAGAATAGCTAACGGAAAATATTTGCGAATCATCGCCCCGGATATTATTAAACCTATGCTAATGGAATATTATCACTCTTCCACCATTGGAGCACATATGGGAATAAATAAAACCATACATCGGATTCGGAGAGAATATCACTGGGAAAATATGAACAGTGAGATAGCTAACTTTGTAAAAAGGTGTAAGATTGTTTAAGACCTGAAGATGTCAGTAATGACGAAAAGCTTTGTCTAAATAATAAAAACAATTATAGCAGTTTAGCAATTTTATAAAAGAAAAAAAAAAAAAAGGTGTAAGTTGTGTGCACTCAGCAAACCAGCGAGAAACAGCCAAATAAGTCAGTTAATATCTGAGATCCCTGCTACCCCATTTTCCAAAATTTATTTCGACTTTTCTGGACCCTACCCACGTTCCAAGTCAGGAAATACTATGTTACTAATTTGCGTAGATTCGTTTAGTACGTTCGTCTGGATGGACCCCATGCGGCGAGCTTTAGCTACGACAACAGTAAGCATTTTACAGAATAGATTATTCAAAGATTTCGGTATTCCAGTCCATCTAGTGTCGGATAACGGACCACAGTTTAAGTCTAAGGAATTCAGGAACATGTGTTTTAAACTAGGTATAAACCACATTACCACTACAGAGTATCGTCCGCAAGGTAATATAGCTGAGAGGTATTTGCGAAACCTAAAATCTGCTTTAATTGCCTACCATGCTAACGACCATACTTCGTGGGACCAGAACCTATCCTGGATACAATTCGCCTTTAATTCGGCATATCATGAAGGACATAAGTCAACCCCATTCGAACTATTGTTCAAGTATAAACCTAATCACCCATTATCCACAAAGTGGAAAATACGTGAATTGTTACCCCTTGAAATTAGGGATAAAAATATTAGAAAAATATGGAACGAAGCGCGCGCTAATTTACGAACAAACTTAGCGAAGTCAAGGAAATATTACGAGCAAAAGAATAAGAATAATAAAGTAAAATATCAAATCGGAGACTTAGTTATGTATAACACGCACCCAACGAGTAGTGCAGTCGATAAGACAACTTCCAAGCTATCTTACAGATGGTGCGGTCCTTATCAAATTCACAAATACTTAACTCCGGTAACTGTGACCCTGTACGAACCCTCTACTCAAAAATATGTGCGAAGGACACATATTTCACAGATAAAACGTTATCTTGAAGAAGAAAATAGTAGAGTGCCAGTTAATTAAATAAGTAAATGTGAAAACAATGTTTAGTACTCAACCGCAAAAGTACTTGAGTAACCTTTGGCTACCTTGTCGTATAAGTAGGTACGAGGCCTGATCAACCTTGAATCCTCTTCATCGAAAGTAGAACAAAGCAAGAAGTCAGCTGACATCCAATAAAAGTAATGGAGTAATTAAAGAGTAAATTCTATAACGAAGAAAAACTCTCACAAAAAAAAAAGGAAAAATCCGGTAGTAGTAATAAGTAGTAGTGTTAAGGAAATTTACAATGTTGAAAATACTTTATAATGTAAATTTTATGTAGTAATAGAATTAGCGTGTAAAATATGAAGTATATGTATAGATGGTAAGAAACAGCAAGTCAAGAATGACTTATGCTGCTAGTAATTATATACAGCCAGAAACGGGTGAGAGAAATTTCACACGGAACTCCCTAAGCATACTCTCGGTACTTAGCTGACCAAATTTTTAGGAGTCTGTGTTGGTAAGGAGGCGGAGTATGTGACGATTTAAATTGTGACATTTTCAATAAAAAAAAAAAAAAATTAATTGATTAAGGTTACGTACAATTGACCATTTAAATCTCACAATAATAATAATAAAAACATGTAGGTACTAAGTGTGAATGGAAGAAGTAATTAATAAGGGCAAGGTATCCATAAAGAAAAGGCATATGGTAAATAATTATTATGTTCGTATTTAACCCTTTGCTTGCTATCAAGCGCCTACCTGTTGATACCGGACTCGACATGTTTTCCGAGTCTACTGTAATTAAAAATAATAGAGTAAACTAATGTTAATAATTAAAGTATCTGTAGACACAGATAGTAACTAAAACAATTAATTTAAATGATGTATTTTTATCTAGCGATAGTCAGTATAAATAAAAAAGTTTATTTAAAGAGAAACAGGAACTATATATGCTCGCGGAATAAACACCCCACTCTCTCTCGTCATGTACAAGGGTAGCGGACTAAAAATCGCTCTCTTGCGATGACGACTCCCAGCAGTGCAGACTCACGAGCAAAATGCTCTGTTCAAAAGTTATGCAATTTGTTGTTAGTGTGGATTAATTAATTAGTATTTTGTATTTTACTAACTGTTACAAAAAGTGTAACATGTAACGTTAACAAAAAGAAAATTCCAAAAACTTTGTAACAAGAAGAAAGATGTAACTACAAACGACGAGTGTTAATAGAAAAAAACGATGACTGCAATCTTCACCGATGGACGAATCTTTTCAACATCTGACCTGTGGTCATGTACCATCTAAATGAGAACTCCCGTATACCCTACCGATAATGAAGTTCGAGACATCTGAGAATCAACGAGTATCGGCGTAGAAGACTCTACCTATCCTGCAGACGTAATAAGCCATGAACAACAGAGACCAGACCAAGACAAGGACGACGTGTTAGGACTCCCAAGACGGAACCACATGGAGGCGATTACTACATCCAAAAATAGAGGTGACTCGATAGCACGTCTATCGAGGAATAATGATAATAGTTTTGTAACACAATACTCTATTTAAGACACTTTCAGAGACGATTGATTTTATAAGAACATAAAAACTTAAATTTGAGAATTTAATTGTAACTATTCAATATCATTTAATTGTAACAGTTTAGATATTAACGTAACGTAGTGTTATTAATACAATTCTTCTAATGGAATATATATATAAAGCAAAAAGGTAAAAGTCTTGAAAGATAAAATTTTGAATTAAATATAATTAAAAGATTACAGACTAAATACCAATGGTTAGCCGGATCCGGGGGTATAGCTAGATAAATTTGTTGTGATCCCATATTCTAAATAAAGCATTTCACTTAAATTTAATAATTTAATTAATAATGTCATGGGATCTGTTCTTTAGAGTAAATGTTATATTTCAAATGTTTAATAAAGCAAGTCTTCTTGTTACACACATATACTGAGTATATAAATCAACAGTTTCACCTTCCCTGATTCCTTGTATGTCTTACGGTGTGTTGTTCTGATTTAAATTTCAGCACGTCTCGAATAAGGCAGCCTGAATTAATGGCAGAACCAATTATTTTGGGTTCCCTTCGTTATAACACAAAAGAAGAGGTTATAAGATGCGCCACTATGCTAATTTGTTTAAATTTTGCTACTAAAAAATAAAAAAAAAAAAAATTTTGTGACTTGTGTTGTTAAACAGTAATTGTGTCCCTATTCATAAGCTGTTGATTTATTTACTCGTGTATTTTAATATGTGTCAGAAATTTAAATAAGATAAAATAATAATTAATATTACAGTAATATAGTATTGATAATTTTATTAGTAAATATGATATGTGTAGAGTAAGAGTAACATATAATCCAATGTAAACAAACCATGTAGGTACTTGTTAAAAGTCCCATTCATAAACGTACCCCATTCACGACAATCTCTGTGAATTATGTTTTTTATAATGTTACAGTAATAATTATTGTTATATTTTAAAATAATAATACTAATAGAGTTATAGGGAGTAGTTTTGATGGTAGTTGCATTGCTAATAGGTGTTACAATAACAGAAAATAGAAATTCAACATGTCAAGATCTAGGCCTATAAAAACGTTAAAATTTTGTAAATTTTAGGAAATACATTTAGAATTTTATAAAAAAAATGTAATATGGATAGGTTTATAATTAATAGTATACACAACAAATATTGAATCGAAATAATCAGTTTTAAGTTATTTAAGAAAAATTCAGATAGCAAAAAATGTAACATCAGTATTTCTTAAGCTAAAATAGGCATGTTTGGTGTCTATATGTCACTATGTTAAGACCAAAATAATGATGCTATTGGTTTTAAATTCCCAATCAGTACAAAAAAGATATACTAATATAAAAGTTTTTGACATAATTCAGACATTGAAATAATGAATTTGTATGACAATGTATATCTGAATCAACCAACCAGATTTCAAGTTATACCTTAGCAACCGAAAATTCAGATAAATAAAATGGGACTTCTTTAACAACCGTCATTGAAGACAGATGCGTTATAAAAAACGTCTCAGATAATTACATTTTAATTAGTGGAAACACATACCAGACTTAGTAAACCGAATTGGTATAGTGAATACAGAATATTATAATAACAAAAGAACATCAAGAACTTAATTCAGAAGAATTTAGATCCGGGGAGAAGAAGCAAAGGAGACTTGGACCCTATCATCGTCCTGGAAGAATAAAGAAGAGGATCTAGGTGAATTGGAACAATTTATCATCTTATGTGACAACACCTACACTTGTGTACACAACTATTTAGGAATTAAACAATAAATAAAACTACAGACACTATTCTACACCAACAATAAAGAACATTTGAAAATAACACCAATTGAGTATTACACCTTTTTTGAACACCATAAAAACTTTAACGATAACTAATAAGCATCTAAACTGTTCATAACCTATAATAGTGAGTAACACATACACGACCACCAGTTTGCACTATACACATCAAAACCTTGTAATATCCTTATATTGTGAAGTTTGTATTTTGATTTTAAGAGTTGTATTATTTGTTTAACCATAATTTTCGAACCAGATACGCCCTGAGATTATTTATTTAATTGAAATAAAAACAAACTGCATCATTCTTTTGCTTATCGAATCCAGCATAGAGCATTATATTTTAGCTACTACCAACTTATGAATAAAGACACATAATTTTGTCATAATTTGTAATTACAGTAAAGAAAAATGAGAAGTAATTAATCAATACTTCATTTGAATAAAGACTGATAATAGGAATATATCTGTTTGGTGTTATCTTTGCATTATTATTACTGTTTCAATTAAGAATTACGATAACATAGCACAGCGGATGTAGCGACTGTTGGCAACTCCGAGTGACGTCATTAGGACTGCATGCATAGTTGGAGCGAGCGGCAAAATACAACAGTAGCATAATAATTTATCGTTCAACATATAATTATTGTTACAAATTGACGCTTCCAACGTGCGGCATATAATATAATATACGTCCCCGTTAATTATAATGTTACAAATTGGCGAACCAACGTGTGAGGCGATAAATTAAAATACAATTTATAATTAAACAACCAGAAATAAACGAAAATGAGGAAGCGAGGAACATCGCTCAAACGAGCAGCCGAAATCGAGAAAGTAAGCGAATTAAGCATGGAAGACAAGGAAGCAACACCGGTTGAGGAAGTAGAAACTATAATAAGGAAGGCTCCGGAGAAACAACCAGAAGAACCCACACAAACAGATAGCGAGAAGACGCAAGAAATGATTAAACGTATGATGGAATTAATGCAGGAAACTGGTAAAAAAACGGAGAAGAGTAATAAGAAAATGGAAGAAAGGATGGAGGAATTAAGTGAAGATAGTAACAGGAACTTAGTAATATTGAAGGAAGACTTGAGTAAGAAGATGGAGGAAATTAAGAGTGATAATAAACAGACAAAGGAGGAAAGGAGCCGAAAATTGGAAGAGACTAATAAGAAAATTGAAGAAAAAATGGGAGAATTGAAAGAGAATAGCAGGAAAATGGAGGAGAAAATAGACGAAAGTAATAGAGCATTGAGGGAAGAATTGAAGGGAAATTAACAGGAAACCATGAAAAAATTAAATGAACACAAAGAATCATTAAAAGAAGGGTGGAATAACAAGATGGAAATTAATAACCGGCAATTGCAGGATGAATGGGACAAGAAGCTAGAAGAACCTGTGAACGAAATTAAAAGGGTAGAATCCGAGACCAAGGAAAAGTGTGAGCGGATGAACCAAAAGGTACTGAGCGTGCGGGAAGAAACGAATGGACGAATAGAAATTATACAAACCAATCAAGCAGTGATTGGAGAAAGACTAGAAAGCATAGGTACTAGTCTTAATCGGGTACAAGACCAAACAACTGCCCATAGAGATGAGATCAACTCTCTAAGGAACAGACAATGTACCGGTGCCTATACCACATGTGAGGAAAACCGAGAAGTTATCGACTTCCAGAATTATAGAAGAAACCCCATGCTATTCCTAGAACGGGTAGAAGAAAAAATAGTCAAAACCGGAGAATACAGATGGGTTGTAATTAGAAGTATGCTGGATGAAATGTTCAGAAAAGTCTATGACAATTGGTGGACGGCGATGCGGCCGAATATACAAAATTTTCAAGAATTCAAAAAATAATTAAATCCAAGTACTGGTCTGATGCCACACAACACATGATAAGAAGTGACATAGGATTGGGCCGATATGATCTACACGGCAAACAAACTCCGACCGCATACTTTCTTGGTAAGATAAACATAGCCAGACATTTAGAACCTACAATTCCTACTGAATGTCTAGTGAGGCTATTAGCTTATCACTATGGTGGGGAAATTACGAGAGGCCGAATAAACGGACGAATACAAACCATTGAGGAGATGTCGGCATTGTTAGCGGAAATGGAACAAGAGAAGAGCTTCCTCCAATACAGACGAAGGAGCGACGAGATGGATAGAAATAATGGTCGCCGCGAAGCCCGATACGAAAATAACGGGCATAGACAAAATAGTAATTACAACAACAGCGGTAACCACTATCAACGTAGTTACTAAAATATAAATAACAATAATAACTACCCACGGAATAAAGCGGTGAATAACAATAACAATAACAACAGACACTATTACCGTAGCTCTCCTACGAATCACAATAACGGATACCAGCGTGCCAATGATAGAGACAACCACTACCAGAACAACCGAGGTAATCAAAACAATTACGATAACCGTTACAGACAGAATAATAATGGCAATTATAACAACCAAAACCAAACATATCGAAGACATGTGAATTATGTGAGCACCGACGATAGAGATATGGGAAGACGTTGGTACCAGGGACGAATGAATTATAATGGGAACCGGGAGAGAAATTTTCAGGAGGAGAATAACCAGCGCTACCGGAATGAACATAGACGAAGTAGGAGCTGCGATGATGACAGGAGCAATAGAAACATAGTGACGTTCAATAATAACGCCAGTGACATACAAGAATTACATAACAGAGACAGACCCGGTCAACCAGACAACAGGACCGAGGAAATCAGCCCTGATTTAAACGGACGGCGGCAGTGAAAAACCAACAGGTCCCCTCACTGAACCGACAATTAGGGTACTTACTAGGACGAGACAAAACGACTGACAATACCATTACCATAGTGCATAATCATTTCTTAAAAAATGTGAGAGAAGAATTGCTAAACGAAAATAAAATAACGAACAATAATTTGAATAACGAGATTGCTTATATTATCGCCCAAGTAAATGGACTAGACACAAGATTCATGATAGATACGGGCGCAAACGTGTCGTTAATCTATATCTACGAATACTACAAAATTCAAAAATTGATTAAGATTATCTTACCTACTCTACCAATCCAGAATATAATTTTAAATGGAGCCAATTAAAACCATTTTTGAATAAACCTCAAAATTCAAACAAATAGTAAGGACAACTTACAGTACATTTTGATAATGTTATTTTGAACCAAGTGAATAAACAAATTTGAATAAATTTCAAAATTCTATACGAAATAAGCACCTCTTATTAAATATAATTATGAAATTATTATTTGAATATAAAAGAAAGAGACAACATCCATGTATCAGGAGAAACCAAAGTGTTATAAAATGAATAAGAAAAGACAAATGTAGACGATCGACGATGAAAATAAGACAAGACTAGAAACGAATTACTACGAATAACCTATCATGATTGTGAGAGAATCAGCAACAACTATAGATACAGATACTTGTTACGTGTTAATTGAATAAAGATAGTGAATGAAAAAGGAAGATTAAGCAGTACTGATAAAGAAGGAAAGAAAATAGTACCAATTAAAAATAAAAATGTTATTAATATCGCCACAAGAAAATAAACATCTGAAGGAATCAATGGAAAGAAATATTTAGATCTGAGAATTTAAACTGAGTGAACCATCCCAAGAATATATTATTACATTATTTTTATTTGATTTAGTCGTGAATAGACTAGTTATTATTAAATGTGATTGACTGATGAGATAGCTCCAGCAATCGATATTATTTATGTATTATGTATTATAAGGACAGCGGGGTATTAGGTCAAGAGAGCCCCCCGACTAATTCCAAAACATATGTGATAATGATGAAATTGTTAGGGAGGTAACATGTTCCAGGGATAGAACACTTATAATTAAAAACAAGGATACCAGATCATGAAAAGGATAACAAATAATAATATGGAACATAAGATAATTGATAATTTCAACAAAATATATTATTTTATTAAAATAATCAAATTTGGTGGCAGGGTGTTATGTAACATTACATTTGGCATAGCTTGATGTCGTACCAGATTTAATGAAGATCATGGACAAGAAAATTAACAATAAGAAAAAATATCTTTTAAAAATGATAGTGAAGATGAACAAATAACTACTTTAGACTGACTTGTACTATAACTGACCGTACCCAAATTAATGTTTACGTAAAGTGATGCAAAATACCCCGATGATGACATGAATTTCAAATAATTACGATAATAAGACTTATAAAGACAGATAGCATTATGTACCATTACTATAAGTAAACAAATTGTTTTATTAAATGTATCAAAATATAAAAATAATCAAAATACAAATTGAGGGATAATAGGCCCAAATATACAATAATGTAAAATAATATATTAGTAAAGTGTTAACTAAATGATATAATGGAATAATACAAGAAAACAATCATATAGATACATGGAAACATACAACTAATAGTGTGAATAATAGTGGTCATAATGTTATCAAATAAATAATGTATAATCACTTAATAATTCTCAAATGTATAAAAAAGTAGTGGTAAAAATGCCTAGTACAGCAATGGCTGAAATGCATGAGGAAAGAATAGAAATTATAAATCATTATTAAATTATTAAACTTTCCTTTTTTATGTTTTAAAAATAAGATTAATTTGTGTTGATGTTATTTATAATTTTATTAAGTAATGAGTGTATGATATGCCTTATGCAGGATGTATGTAACCAGACATATACAAATTGTTTAATCACAAAATGTGAATTATGTTTTTTTATAATGTTACAGTAATAATTATTGTTATATTTTAAAATAATAATACCAATAGAGTTATAGGGAGTAGTTTTGATGGTAGTTGCATTGCTAATAGGTGTTACAATAACAGAAAATATAAATTTAACATGTCAAGATATAAATTTTTGAATTTTGTAAATTTTAGGAAATACATTTAGAATTTTATAAAAAAAATGTTGTAATCTGGGTAGGTTTATAATTAATAGTATACACAACAAATATGGAATCGAAATAATTAGTTTTAAGTTATTTAAGAAAAATTCAGATAGCAGAAAACGTAACATCAGTATTTCTTAAGCAAAAATAGGCATGTTTGGTGTCTATATGTCACTATGTTAAGACCAAAATAATGATGCTATTGGTTTTAAATTCCCAATCAGTACAAAAAAGATATACTAATTTAAAAGTTTTTGACCTAATTCAGACATTGAAATAATGAATTTGTATGACAATGTATATCTGAATCAACCAACCAGATTTCAAGTTTTACCTTAGCAACCGAAAATTCAGATAAATAAAATGGGACTTCTTTAACAACCGTCATTGAAGACAGATGCGTTATAAAAACGTCTCAGATAATTACATTTTAATTAGTGAAAACACATACCAGACTTAGTAAACCGAATTGGTATAGTCAATACAGAATATTATAATAACAAAAGAACATCAAGAACTTAATTCAGAAGAATTTAGATCCGGGGAGAAGAAGCAAAGAAGACTTGGACCCTATCTTCGTCCTGGAAGAATAAAGAAGAGGATCTAGGTGAATTGGAACAATTTATCATCTTATGTAACAACACCTACACTTGTGTACACAACTATTTATGAATTAAACAATAAATAAAACTACAGACACTATTCTACACCAACAATAAAGAACATTTGAAAATAACACCAATTGAGTATTACACCTTTTTTGAACACCATAAAAACTTTAACGATAACTAATAAGCATCTAAACTGTTCATAACCTATAATAGTGAGTAACACATACACGACCACCAGTTTGCACTATACACATCAAAACCTTGTAATATCCTTATATTGTGAAGTTTGTATTTTGATTTTAAGAGTTGTATTATTTGTTTAACCAGATACGCCCTGAGATTATTTATTTAATTGAAATAAAAACAAACTGCATCATTCTTTTGCTTGTCGAATCCAGCATAGAGCATTATATTTTAGCTATTACCAACTTATCAATAAAGACACAAAATTTTGTCTTAATTTGTAATTACAGTAAAGAAAAATGAGAAGTAATTAATCAATACTTCATTTGAATAAAGATTGATAAAAGGAATATATCTGTTTGGTGTTATCTTTGCATTATTATTACTGTTTCAATTAAGAATTACGATAACATAGAACAGCGGATGTAGCGACTGTTGGCAACTCCGAGTGACGTCATTAGGACTGCATGCATAGTGGGAGCGAGCGGCAAAATACAACAGTAGCATAATAATTTATCGTTCAACATATAATTATTGTTACAAATTGACGCTCCCAACGTGCGGCATATAATATACTATACGTCCCCGTTAATTATATTGTTACAAATTGGCGAACCAACGTGTGAGGCGATAAATTAAAATACAATTTATAATTAAAAAACCAGAAATAAACGAAAATGAGGAAGCGAGGAACAGCTCAAACGAGCAGCCGAAACCGAGAAAGTAAGCGAATTAAGCATGGAAGGCAAGGAAGCAACACCGGTTGAGGAAGTAGAAACTATAATAAGGAAGGCTCCGGAGAAACAACCAGAAGAACCCACACAAACAGATAGCGAGAAGACGCAAGAAATGATTAAACGTATGATGGAATTAATGCAGGGAACTGGTAAAAAAACGGAGGAGAGTAATAAGAAAATGGAAGAAAGGATGGAGGAATTAAGTGAGGATAGTAACAAGAACTTAGTAATATTGAAGGAAGACTTGAGTAAGAAGATGGAGGAAATTAAGAGTGATAATAAACAGACAAAGGAGGAAAGGAGCCGAAAATTGGAAGAGACAAATAAAAAAATTGAAGAAAAAATGGGAGAATTGAAAGAGAATAGCAGGAAAATGGAGAAGAAAATAGACGAAAATAATAGAGCATTGAGGGAAGAATTGAAGAGAAATTACCAGGAAACCATGAAAAAATAAATAGAACACAAAGAGTCATTAAAAGGAGAGTGGAATAACAAGATGGAAATAAATAACCGGCAATTGCAGGATGAATGGGACAAGAAGCTAGAAGAACCGGTGACTGAAATTAAAAGGGTAGAATCAGAGACCAAGGAAAAGTGTGAGCGGATGAACCAAGAGATACTGAGCGCCCGGGAAGAAACGGATGGACCAATTGATGGGAGAAAGATTAGAAAGCATAGGTACTAGTCTTAATCGGGTACAAGACCAAACAACTGCCCATAGAGATGAGATCAACTCTCTAAGAAACAGACAATGTACGGGTGCCTATACCACATGTGAGGAAAACCGAGAAGTTATCGACTTCCAGAATTATAGAAGAAACCCCATGCTATTCCTAGAACGGGTAGAAGAAAAAATAGTCAAAACCGGAGAAGACAGATGGGTTGTAATTAGAAGTATGCTGGACGAAATGTTCAGAAAAGTCTATGACAATTGGTGGACGGCGATGCGGCCGAATATACAAAATTTTCAAGAATTCAAAAAATAATTAAATCCAAGTACTGGTCTGATGCCACACAACACATGATAAGAAGTGACATAGGATTGGGCCGATATGATCTACACGGCAAACAAACTCCGACCGCACACTTTCTTGGTAAGATAAACATAGCCAGACATTTAGAACCGGCAATTCCTACTGAATGTCTAGTGAGGCTATTAGCTTATCACTATGGTGGGGAAATTACGAGAGGCCGAATAAACGGACGAATACAAACCATTGAGGAGATGTCGGCATTGTTAGCGGAAATGGAACAAGAGAAGAGCTTCCTCCAATACAGACGAAGGAGCGACGAGATGGATAGAAATAATGGTCGCCGCGACGCCCGATACGAAAATAACGGGCATAGACAAAATAGTAATTACAACAACAGCGGTAACCACTATCAACGTAGTTACTAAAATATAAATAACAATAATAACTACCCACGGAATAAAGCGGTGAATAACAATAACAATAACAACAGACACTATTACCGTATCTCTCCTACGAATCACAATAACGGATACCAGCGTGCCAATGATAGAGACAACCACTACCAGAACAACCGAGGTAATCAAAACAATTACGATAACCGTTACAGACAGAATAATAATGGCAATTATAACAACCAAAACCAAACATATCGAAGACATGTGAATTATGTGAGCACCGACGATAGAGATATGGGAAGACGTTCGTACCAGGGACGAATGAATTATAATGGGAACCGGGAGAGAAATTTTCAGGAGGAGAATAACCAGCGCTACCGGAATGAACATAGACGAAGTAGGAGCTGCGATGATGACAGGAGCAATAGAAACATAGTGACGTTCAATAATAACGCCAGTGACATACAAGAATTACATAACAGAGACAGACCCGGTCAACCAGACAACAGGACCGAGGAAATCAGCCCTGATTTAAACGGACGGCGGCAGTGAAAACCCAACAGGTCCCATCACTGAACCGACAATTTGGGTACTTACTAGGACGAGACAAAACGACTGACAATACCATTACCATAGTGCATAATCATTTCTTAAAAAATGTGAGAGAAGAATTGCTAAACGAAAATACAATAACGAACAATAATTTGAATAACGAGATTGCTTATATTATCGCCCAAGTAAATGGACTAGGCACAAGGTTCATGATAGATACGGGCGCAAACGTGTCGTCAATCTATAACAACGAATACTACAAAGTTCAAAAATTGATTAAGATCATCTTACCTACTCTACCAATCCAGAATATAATCTTAAATGGAGCCAATTAAAACCATTTTTGAATAAACCTTAAAATTCAAACAAATAGTAAGGACAACTTACAGTACATTTTGATAATGTTATTTTGAACCAAGTGAATAAACAAATTTGAATAAATTTCAAAATTCTATACGAAATAAGCACCTCTTATTAAATATAATTATGAAATTATTATTTGAATATAAAAGAAAGAGACAACATCCATGAATCAGGAGAAACCAAAGTGTTATAAAATGAATAAGAAAAGACAAATGTAGACGATCGACGATGAAAATAAGACAAGACTAGAAACGAATTACTACGAATAACCTATCATGATTGTGAGAGAATCAGCAACAACTATAGATACAGATACTTGTTACGTGTTAATTGAATAAAGATAGTGAATGAAAAAGGAAGATTAAGCAGTACTGATAAAGAAGGAAAGAAAATAGTACCAATTAAAAATAAAAATTTTATTAATATCGCCACAAGAAAATTAACATCTGAAGGAATCAATGGAAAGAAATATTTAGATCTGAGAATTTAAACTGACTGAACCATCCCAAGAAAATATTATTATATTATTTTTATTTGATTTAGTCGTGAATAGACTAGTTATTATTAAATGTGATTGACTGATGAGATAGCTCCAGCAATCGATATTATTTATGTATTATGTATTATAAGGACAGCGGGTTATTAGGTCAAGAGAGCCCCCCGACTGATTCCAAAACATATGTGATAATGATTAATTTGTTAGGGAGGTAACATGTTCCAGGAATAGAACACTTATAATTAAAAACAAGTATACCAGATCATGAAAAGGATAACAAATGATAATATGGAACATAAGATAATTGATAATTTCAACAAAATATATTATTTTATTAAAATAATCAAATTTGGTGGCAGGGTGTTATGTAACATTACATTTGGCATAGCTTGATGTCGTACCAGATTTAATGAAGATCATGGACAAGAAAATTAACAATAAGAAAAAATATCTTTTAAAAATGATAGTGAAGATGAACAAATAACTACTTTAGACTGACTTGTACTATAACTGGCCGTACCCAAATAACTGTTTAGGTAAAGTGATGCAAAATACCCCGATGATGACATGAATTTCAAATAATTACAATAATAAGACTTATAAAGACAGACAGCATTATGTACCATTACTATAAGTAAACAAATTGTTTTATTAAATGTATCAAAATATAAAAATAATCAAAATACAAATTGAGGGATAATAGGCCCAAATATACAATAATGTAAAATAATATATTAGAAAAGTGTTAACTAAATGATATAATGGAATAATACAAGAAAACAATCATATAGATACATGGAAACATACAACTAATAGTGTGAATAATAGTGGTCATAATGTTATCAAATAAATAATGTATAATCACTTAATAATTCTCAAATGTATAAAAAAGAAGTGGTAAAAATGCCTAGTACAGCAATGGCTGAAATGCATGAGGAAAGAATAGAAATTATAAATCATTATTAAATTATTAAACTTTCCTTTTTTATGTTTTAAAAATAAGATTAATTTGTGTTGATGTTATTTATAATTTTATTAAGTAATGAGTGTATGATATGCCTTATGCAGGATGTATGTAACCAGACATATACAAATTGTTTAATCACAAAATGTGAATTATGTTTTTTTATAATGTTACAGTAATAATTTTTGTTATATTTTAAAATAATAATACCAATAGAGTTATAGGGAGTAGTTTTGATGGTAGTTGCATTGCTAATAGGTGTTACAATAACAGAAAATATAAATTTAACATGTCAAGATAAAAATTTTTGAATTTTGTAAATTTTAGGAAATACATTTAGAATTTTATAAAAAAAATGTTGTAATCTGGGTAGGTTTATAATTAATAGTATACACAACAAATATGGAATCGAAATAATTAGTTTTAAGTTATTTAAGAAAAATTCAGATAGCAGAAAACGTAACATCAGTATTTCTTAAGCAAAAATAGGCATGTTTGGTGTCTATATGTCACTATGTTAAGACCAAAATAATGATGCTATTGGTTTTAAATTCCCAATCAGTACAAAAAAGATATACTAATTTAAAAGTTTTTGACCTAATTCAGACATTGAAATAATGAATTTGTATGACAATGTATATCTGAATCAACCAACCAGACTTCAAGTTTTACCTTAGCAACCGAAAATTCAGATAAATAAAATGGGACTTCTTTAACAACCGTCATTGAAGACAGATGCGTTATAAAAACGTCTCAGATAATTACATTTTAATTAGTGAAAACACATACCAGACTTAGTAAACCGAATTGGTATAGTCAATACAGAATATTATAATAACAAAAGAACATCAAGAACTTAATTCAGAAGAATTTAGATCCGGGGAGAAGAAGCAAAGAAGACTTGGACCCTATCTTCATCCTGGAAGAATAAAGAAGAGGATCTAGGTGAATTGGAACAATTTATCATCTTATGTAACAACACCTACACTTGTGTACACAACTATTTATGAATTAAACAATAAATAAAACTACAGACACTATTCTACACCAACAATAAAGAACATTTGAAAATAACACCAATTGAGTATTACACCTTTTTTGAACACCATAAAAACTTTAACGATAACTAATAAGCATCTAAACTGTTCATAACCTATAATAGTGAGTAACACATACACGACCACCAGTTTGCACTATACACATCAAAACCTTGTAATATCCTTATATTGTGAAGTTTGTATTTTGATTTTAAGAGTTGTATTATTTGTTTAACCAGATACGCCCTGAGATTATTTATTTAATTGAAATAAAAACAAACTGCATCATTCTTTTGCTTGTCGAATCCAGCATAGAGCATTATATTTTAGCTATTACCAACTTATCAATAAAGACACAAAATTTTGTCATAATTTGTAATTACAGTAAAGAAAAATGAGAAGTAATTAATCAATACTTCATTTGAATAAAGATTGATAAAAGGAATATATCTGTTTGGTGTTATCTTTGCATTATTATTACTGTTTCAATTAAGAATTACGATAACATGGAACAGCGGATGTAGCGACTGTTGGCAACTCCGAGTGACGTCATTAGGACTGCATGCATAGTGGGAGCGAGCGGCAAAATACAACAGTAGCATAATAATTTATCGTTCAACATATAATTATTGTTACAAATTGACGCTCCCAACGTGCGGCATATAATATACTATACGTCCCCGTTAATTATATTGTTACAAATTGGCGAACCAACGTGTGAGGCGATAAATTAAAATACAATTTATAATTAAAAAACCAGAAATAAACGAAAATGAGGAAGCGAGGAACATAGCTCAAACGAGCAGCCGAAACCGAGAAAGTAAGCGAATTAAGCATGGAAGGCAAGGAAGCAACACCGGTTGAGGAAGTAGAAACTATAATAAGGAAGGCTCCGGAGAAACAACCAGAAGAACCCACACAAACAGATAGCGAGAAGACGCAAGAAATGATTAAACGTATGATGGAATTAATGCAGGGAACTGGTAAAAAAACGGAGGAGAGTAATAAGAAAATGGAAGAAAGGATGGAGGAATTAAGTGAGGATAGTAACAAGAACTTAGTAATATTGAAGGAAGACTTGAGTAAGAAGATGGAGGAAATTAAGAGTGATAATAAACAGACAAAGGAGGAAAGGAGCCGAAAATTGGAAGAGACAAATAAGAAAATTGAAGAAAAAATGGGAGAATTGAAAGAGAATAGCATGAAAATGGAGGAGAAAATAGACGAAAATAATAGAGCATTGAGGGAAGAATTGAAGGGAAATTACCAGGAAACCATGAAAAAATAAATAGAACACAAAGAGTCATTAAAAGGAGAGTGGAATAACAAGATGGAAATTAATAACCGGCAATTGCAGGATGAATGGGACAAGAAGCTAGAAGAACCGGTGACTGAAATTAAAAGGGTAGAATCAGAGACCAAGGAAAAGTGTGAGCGGATGAACCAAGAGATACTGAGCGCCCGGGAAGAAACGGATGGACCAATTGATGGGAGAAAGATTAGAAAGCATAGGTACTAGTCTTAATCGGGTACAAGACCAAACAACTGCCCATAGAGATGAGATCAACTCTCTAAGAAACAGACAATGTACGGGTGCCTATACCACATGTGAGGAAAACCGAGAAGTTATCGACTTCCAGAATTATAGAAGAAACCCCATGCTATTCCTAGAACGGGTAGAAGAAAAAATAGTCAAAACCGGAGAAGACAGATGGGTTGTAATTAGAAGTATGCTGGACGAAATGTTCAGAAAAGTCTATGACAATTGGTGGACGGCGATGCGGCCGAATATACAAAATTTTCAAGAATTCAAAAAATAATTAAATCCAAGTACTGGTCTGATGCCACACAACACATGATAAGAAGTGACATAGGATTGGGCCGATATGATCTACACGGCAAACAAACTCCGACCGCACACTTTCTTGGTAAGATAAACATAGCCAGACATTTAGAACCGGCAATTCCTACTGAATGTCTAGTGAGGCTATTAGCTTATCACTATGGTGGGGAAATTACGAGAGGCCGAATAAACGGACGAATACAAACCATTGAGGAGATGTCGGCATTGTTAGCGGAAATGGAACAAGAGAAGAGCTTCCTCCAATACAGACGAAGGAGCGACGAGATGGATAGAAATAATGGTCGCCGCGACGCCCGATACGAAAATAACGGGCATAGACAAAATAGTAATTACAACAACAGCGGTAACCACTATCAACGTAGTTACTAAAATATAAATAACAATAATAACTACCCACGGAATAAAGCGGTGAATAACAATAACAATAACAACAGACACTATTACCGTAGCTCTCCTACGAATCACAATAACGGATACCAGCGTGCCAATGATAGAGACAACCACTACCAGAACAACCGAGGTAATCAAAACAATTACGATAACCGTTACAGACAGAATAATAATGGCAATTATAACAACCAAAACCAAACATATCGAAGACATGTGAATTATGTGAGCACCGACGATAGAGATATGGGAAGACGTTCGTACCAGGGACGAATGAATTATAATGGGAACCGGGAGAGAAATTTTCAGGAGGAGAATAACCAGCGCTACCGGAATGAACATAGACGAAGTAGGAGCTGCGATGATGACAGGAGCAATAGAAACATAGTGACGTTCAATAATAACGCCAGTGACATACAAGAATTACATAACAGAGACAGACCCGGTCAACCAGACAACAGGACCGAGGAAATCAGCCCTGATTTAAACGGACGGCGGCAGTGAAAACCCAACAGGTCCCATCACTGAACCGACAATTTGGGTACTTACTAGGACGAGACAAAACGACTGACAATACCATTACCATAGTGCATAATCATTTCTTAAAAAATGTGAGAGAAGAATTGCTAAACGAAAATACAATAACGAACAATAATTTGAATAACGAGATTGCTTATATTATCGCCCAAGTAAATGGACTAGGCACAAGGTTCATGATAGATACGGGCGCAAACGTGTCGTCAATCTATAACAACGAATACTACAAAGTTCAAAAATTGATTAAGATCATCTTACCTACTCTACCAATCCAGAATATAATCTTAAATGGAGCCAATTAAAACCATTTTTGAATAAACCTTAAAATTCAAACAAATAGTAAGGACAACTTACAGTACATTTTGATAATGTTATTTTGAACCAAGTGAATAAACAAATTTGAATAAATTTCAAAATTCTATACGAAATAAGCACCTCTTATTAAATATAATTATGAAATTATTATTTGAATATAAAAGAAAGAGACAACATCCATGAATCAGGAGAAACCAAAGTGTTATAAAATGAATAAGAAAAGACAAATGTAGACGATCGACGATGAAAATAAGACAAGACTAGAAACGAATTACTACGAATAACCTATCATGATTGTGAGAGAATCAGCAACAACTATAGATACAGATACTTGTTACGTGTTAATTGAATAAAGATAGTGAATGAAAAAGGAAGATTAAGCAGTACTGATAAAGAAGGAAAGAAAATAGTACCAATTAAAAATAAAAATGTTAATAATATCGCCACAAGAAAATTAACATCTGAAGGAATCAATGGAAAGAAATATTTAGATCTGAGAATTTAAACTGAGTGAACCATCCCAAGAATATATTATTATATTATTTTTATTTCATTTAGTCGTGAATAGACTAGTTATTATTAAATGTGATTGACTGATGAGATAGCTCCAGCAATCGATATTATTTATGTATTATGTATTATAAGGACAGCGGGGTATTAGGTCAAGGGAGCCCCCCGACTGATTCCAAAACATATGTGATAATTATTAATTTGTTAGGGAGGTAACATGTTCCAGGGATAGAACACTTATAATTAAAAACAAGTATACCAGATCATGAAAAGGATAACAAATGATAATATGGAACATAAGATAATTGATAATTTCAACAAAATATATTATTTTATTAAAATAATCAAATTTGGTGGCAGGGTGTTATGTAACATTACATTTGGCATAGCTTGATGTCGTACCAGATTTAATGAAGATCATGGACAAGAAAATTAACAATAAGAAAAAATATCTTTTAAAAATGATAGTGAAGATGAACAAATAACTACTTTAGACTGACTTGTACTATAACTGACCGTACCCAAATTAATGTTTAGGTAAAGTGATGCAAAATACCCCGATGATGACATGAATTTCAAATAATTACAATAATAAGACTTATAAAGGCAGACAGCATTATGTACCATTACTATAAGTAAACAAATTGTTTTATTAATGTATCAAAATATAAAAATAATCAAAATACAAATTGAGGGATAATAGGCCCAAATATACAATAATGTAAAATAATATATTAGTAAAGTGTTAACTAAATGATATAATGGAATAATACAAGAAAACAATCATATAGATACATGGTAACATACAACTAATAGTGTGAATAATAGTGGACATAATGTTATCAAATAAATAATGTATAATCACTTAATAATTCTCATATGTATAAAAAAAAAGTGGTAAAAGTGCCTAGTACAGCAATGGCTGAAATGCATGAGGAAAGAATAGAAATTATAAATCATTATTAAATTATTAAACTCTCCTTTTTTATGTTTTAAAAATAAGATTAAGTTGTGTTGATGTTATTTATAATTTTATTAAGTAATGAGTGTATGATATGCCTTATGCAGGATGTATGTAACCAGACGTAAACAAATTTTTTAATCACAAAATGTGAATTATGTTTTTTTATAATGTTACAGTAATAATTATTGTTATATTTTAAAATAATAATACTAATAGAGTTATTGGGAGTAGTTTTGATGGTAGTTGCATTGCTAATAGGTGTTACAATAACAGAAAATAGAAATTTAACATGTCAAGATATAAAAACTTTTGGATTTTGTAAATTTTAAGAAATACATTTAGAATTTTATAAAAAAAATGTTGTAATTTGGATAGGTTTATAATTAATAGTATACACAACAAATATTGAATCGAAATAATCAGTTTTAAGTGATTTAAGAAAAATTCAGATAGCAAAAAACGTAACATCAGTATTTCTTAAGCAAAAATAGGCATGTTTGGTGTCTATATGTCACTATGTTAAGACCAAAATAATGATGCTATTGGTTTTAAATTCCCAATCAGTACAAAAAAGATATACTAATTTAAAAGATTTTCACCTAATTCAGACATTGAAATAATGAATTTGTATGACAATGTATATCTGAATCAACCAACCAGATTTCAAATTTTACCTTAGCAAACGAAAATTCAGTTAATAAAATGGGACTTCTTTAACAACCGTCATTGAAGACAGATGCGTTATAAAAAACGTCTCAGATAATTACATTTTAATTAGTGAAAACACATACCAGACTTAGTAAACCGAATTGGTATAGTCAATACAGAATATTATAATAACAAAAGAACATCAAGAACTTAATTCAGAAGAATTTAGATCCGGGGAGAAGAAGCAAAGAAGACTTGGACCCTATCTTCGTCCTGGAAGAATAAAGAAGAGGATCTAGGTGAATTAGAACCATTTATCATCTTATGTGACAACACCTACACTTGTGTACATAACTATTTAGGAATTAAACAATAAATAAAACTACAGACATTATTCTACACCAAAAATAAAGAACATTTGAAAATAACACCAATTGAGTATTACACCTTTTTTGAACACCATAAAAACTTTAACGATAACTAATAAGCATCTAAACTGTTCATAAGCTATTATAGTGAGTAACACATACACGACCACCAGTTTGCACTATACACATCGAAACCTTGTAATATCCTTATATTGTGAAGTTTGTATTTTGATTTTAAGAGTTGTATTATTTGTTTAACCAGACACGCCCTGTGATTATTTATTTAATAGAAATAAAAACAAACTGCATCATTCTTTTGCTTGTCGAATCCAGCATAGAGCATTATATTTTAGCTACTACCAACTTATGAATAAAGACACATAATTTTGTCATAATTTGTAATTACAGTAAAGAAAAATGAGAAGTAATTAATCAATACTTCATTTGAATAAAGAGTGATAAAAGGAATATATCTGTTTGGTGTTATCTTTGCATTATTATTACTGTTTCAATTAAGAATTACGATAACATAGCACAGCGGATGTAGCGACTGTTGGCAACTCCGAGTGACGTCATTAGGACTGCATGCATAGTGGGAGCGAGCGGCAAAATACAACAGTGGCATAATAATTTATCGTTCAACATATAATTATTCTTACAAATTGACGCTTCCAACGTGCGGCATATAATATAGTATACGTATTATATTATATTGTTACAAATTGGCGAACCAACGTGTGAGGCGATAAATTAAAATACAATTTATAATTAAACAACAAGAATTAAACGAAAATGAGGAAGCGAGGAACATCGCTCAAACGAGCAGCCGAAACCGAGAAAGTAAGCGAATTAAGCATGGAAGGCAAGGAAGCAACACCGGTTGAGGAAGTAGAAACTATAAAAAGGAAGGCTCCGGAGAAACAACCAGGAGAACCCACACAAACAGATAGCGAGAAGACGCAAGAAATGATTAAACGTATGATGGAATTAATGCAGGAAACTGGTAAAAAAACGGAGGAGAGTAATAAGAAAATGGAAGAAAGGATGGAGGAATTAAGTGAGGATAGTAACAGGAACTTAGTAATATTGAAGGAAGACTTGAGTAAGAAAATGGAGGAAATTAAGAGTGATAATAAACAGACAAAGGAGGAAAGGAGCCGAAAATTGGAAGAGACTAATAAGAAAATTGAAGAAAAAATGGGAGAATTGAAAGAGAATAGCAGGAAAATGGAGGAGAAAATAGACGAAAGTAATAGAGCATTGAGGGAAGAATTGAAGGGAAATTAACAGGAAACCATGAAAAAATTAAATGAACACAAAGAATCATTAAAAGAAGGGTGGAATAACAAGATGGAAATTAATAACCGGCAATTGCAGGATGAATGGGACAAGAAGCTAGAAGAACCTGTGAATGAAATTAAAAGGGTAGAATCCGAGACCAAGGAAAAGTGTGAGCGGATGAACCAAAAGGTACTGAGCGTGCGGGAAGAAACGAATGGACGAATAGAAATTATACAAACCAATCAAGCAGTGATTGGAGAAAGATTAGAAAGCATAGGTACTAGTCTTAATCGGGTACAAGACCAAACAACTGCCCATAGAGATGAGATCAACTCTCTAAGGAACAGACAATGTACCGGTGCCTATACCACATGTGAGGAAAACCAAGAAGTTATCGACTTCCAGAATTATAGAAGAAACCCCATGCTATTCCTAGAACGGGTAGAAGAAAAAATAGTCAAAACCGGAGAATACAGATGGGTTGTAATTAGAAGTATGCTGGATGAAATGTTCAGAAAAGTCTATGACAATTGGTGGACGGCGATGCGGCCGAATATACAAAATTTTCAAGAATTCAAAAAATAATTAAATCCAAGTACTGGTCTGATGCCACACAACACATGATAAGAAGTGACATAGGATTGGGCCGATATGATCTACACGGCAAACAAACTCCGACCGCATACTTTCTTGGTAAGATAAACATAGCCAGACATTTAGAACCTACAATTCCTACTGAATGTCTAGTGAGGCTATTAGCTTATCACTATGGTGGGGAAATTACGAGAGGCCGAATAAACGGACGAATACAAACCATTGAGGAGATGTCGGCATTGTTAGCGGAAATGGAACAAGAGAAGAGCTTCCTCCAATACAGACGAAGGAGCGACGAGATGGATAGAAATAATGGTCGCCGCGACGCCCGATACGAAAATAACGGGCATAGACCTAATAGTAATTACAACAACAGCGGTAACCACTATCAACGTAGTTACTAAAATATAAATAACAATAATAACTACCCACGGAATAATGCGGTGAATAACAATAACAATAACAACGGACACTATTACCGTAGCTCTCCTACGAATCACAATAACGGATACCAGCGTGCCAATGATAGAGACAACCACTACCAGAACAACCGAGGTAATCAAAACAATTACGATAACCGTTACAGACAGAATAATAATGGCAATTATAACAACCAAAACCAAACATATCGAAGACATGTGAATTATGTGAGCACCGACGATAGAGATATGGGAAGACGTTGGTACCAGGGACGAATGAATTATAATGGGAACCGGGTGAGAAATTTTCAGGAGGAGAATAACCAGCGCTACCGGAATGAACATAGACGAAGTAGGAGCTGCGATGATGACAGGAGCAATAGAAACATAGTGACGTTCAATAATAACGCCAGTGACATACAAGAATTACATAACAGAGACAGACCCGGTCAACCAGACAACAGGACCCAGGAAATCAGCCATGATTTAAACGGACGGCGGCAGTGAAAAACCAACAGGTCCCCTCACTGAACCGACAATTAGGGTACTTACTAGGACGAGACAAAACGACTGACAATACCATTACCATAGTGCATAATCATTTCTTAAAAAATGTGAGAGAAGAATTGATAAACGAAGATACAATAACGAACAATAATTTGAATAACGAGATTGCTTATATTATCGCCCAAGTAAATGGACTAGACACAAGATTCATGATAGATACGGGCGCAAACGTGTCGTTAATCTATATCAACGAATACTACAAAATTCAAAAATTGATTAAGATTATCTTACCTACTCTACCAATCCAGAATATAATTTTAAATGGAGCCAATTAAAACCATTTTTGAATAAACCTCAAAATTCAAACAAATAGTAAGGACAACTTACAGTACATTTTGATAATGTTATTTTGAACCAAGTGAATAAACAAATTTGAATAAATTTCAAAATTCTATACGAAATAAGCACCTCTTATTAAATATAATTATGAAATTATTATGTGAATATAAAAGAAAGAGACAACATCCATGTATCAGGAGAAACCAAAGTGTTATAAAATGAATAAGAAAAGACAAATGTAGACGATCGACGATGAAAATAAGACAAGACTAGAAACGAATTACTACGAATAACCTATCATGATTGTGAGAGAATCAGCAACAACTATAGATACAGATACTTGTTACGTGTTAATTGAATAAAGATAGTGAATGAAAAAGGAAGATTAAGCAGTACTGATAAAGAAGGAAAGAAAATAGTACCAATTAAAAATAAAAATTTTATTAATATCGCCACAAGAAAATTAACATCTGAAGGAATCAATGGAAAGAAATATTTAGATCTGAGAATTTAAACTGACTGAACCATCCCAAGAATATATTATTACATTATTTTTATTTGATTTAGTCGTGAATAGACTAGTTATTATTAAATGTGATTGACTGATGAGATAGCTCCAGCAATCGATATTATTTATGTATTATGTATTATAAGGACAGCGGGGTATTAGGTCAAGAGAGCCCCCCGACTAATTCCAAAACATATGTGATAATGATGAATTTGTTAGGGAGGTAACATGTTCCAGGGATAGAACACTTATAATTAAAAACAAGGATACCAGATCATGAAAAGGATAACAAATAATAATATGGAACATAAGATAATTGATAATTTCAACAAAATATATTATTTTATTAAAATAATCAAATTTGGTGGCAGGGTGTTATGTAACATTACATTTGGCATAGCTTGATGTCGTACCAGATTTAATGAAGATCATGGACAAGAAAATTAACAATAAGAAAAAATATCTTTTAAAAATGATAGTGAAGATGAACAAATAACTACTTTAGACTGACTTGTACTATAACTGACCGTACCCAAATTAATGTTTTGGTAAAGTGATGCAAAATACCCCGATGATGACATGAATTTCAAATAATTACGATAATAAGACTTATAAAGACAGACAGCATTATGTACCATTACTATAAGTAAACAAATTGTTTTATTAAATGTATCAAAATATAAAAATAATCAAAATACAAATTGAGGGATAATAGGCCCAAATATACAATAATGTAAAATAATATATTAGTAAAGTGTTAACTAAATGATATAATGGAATAATACAAGAAAACAATCATATAGATACATGGTAACATACAACTAATAGTGTGAATAATAGTGGACATAATGTTATCAAATAAATAATGTATAATCACTTAATAATTCTCATATGTATAAAAAAAAGTGGTAAAAGTGCCTAGTACAGCAATGGCTGAAATGCATGAGGAAAGAATAGAAATTATAAATCATTATTAAATTATTAAACTTTCCTTTTTTATGTTTTAAAAATAAGATTAAGTTGTGTTGATGTTATTTATAACTTTATTAAGTAATGAGTGTATGATATGCCTTATGCAGGATGTATGTAACCAGACGTAAACAAATTGTTTAATCACGAAATGTGAATTATGTTTTTTTGTAATGTTACAGTAATAATTATTGTTATATTTTAAAATAATAATACTAATAGAGTTATAGGGAGTAGTTTTGATGGTAGTTGCATTGCTAATAGGTGTTACAATAACAGAAAATAGAAATTTAACATGTCAAGATATAAAAACTTTGGAATTTTGTAAATTTTAGGAAATACATTTAGAATTTTATAAAAAAAATATTGTAATATGGATAGGTTTATAATTAATAGTATTCACAACAAATATGGAATCGAAATAATCAGTTTTAAGTTATTTAAGAAAAATTCAGATAGCAAAAAATGTAACATCAGTATTTCTTAAGCAAAAATAGGCATGTTTGGTGTCTATATGTCACTATGTTAAGACCAAAATAATGATGCTATTGGTTTTAAATTCCCAATCAGTACAAAAAAGATATACTAATTTAAAAGTTTTTGACCTAATTCAGACATTGAAATAATGAATTTGTATGACAATGTATATCTGAATCAACCAACCAGATTTCAAGTTTTACCTTAGCAACCGAAAATTCAGATAAATAAAATGGGACTTCTTTAACAACCGTCATTGAAGACAGATGCGTTATAAAAAACGTCTCAGATAATTACATTTTAATTAGTGAAAACACATACCAGACTTAGTAAACCGAATTGGTATAGTCAATACAGAATATTATAATAACAAAAGAACATCAAGAACTTAATTCAGAAGAATTTAGATCCGGGGAGAAGAAGCAAAGAAGACTTGGACCCTATCTTCGTCCTGGAAGAATAAAGAAGAGGATCTAGGTGAATTGGAACAATTTATCATCTTATGTGACAACACCTACACTTGTGTACACAACTATTTAGGAATTAAACAATAAATAAAACTACAGACACTATTCTACACCAATAATAAAGAACATTTGAAAATAACACCAATTGAGTATTACACCTTTTTTGAACACCATAAAAACTTTAACGGTAACTAATAAGCATCTAAACTGTTCATAACCTATAATAGTGAGTAACACATACACGACCACCAGTTTGCACTATACACATCAAAACCTTGTAATATCCTTATATTGTGAAGTTTGTATTTTGATTTTAAGAGTTGTATTATTTGTTTAACCAGATACGCCCTGAGATTACTTATTTAATAGAAATAAAAACAAACTGCATCATTCTTTTGCTTGTCGAATCCAGCATAGAGCATTATATTTTAGCTACTACCAACTTATGAATAAGACACATAATTTTGTCACAATTTGTAATTACAGTAAAGAAAAATGAGAAGTAATTAATCAATACTTCATTTGAATAAAGATTGATAAAAGGAATATATCTGTTTGGTGTTATCTTTGCATTATTATTACTGTTTCAATTAAGAATTACGATAACATAGAACAGCGGATGTAGCGACTGTTGGCAACTCCGAGTGACGTCATTAGGACTGCATGCATAGTGGGGCGAGCGGCAAAATACAACAGTAGCATAATAATTTATCGTTCAACATATAATTATTGTTACAAATTGACGCTTCCAACGTGCGGCATATAATATAATATACGTCCCCGTTAATTATATTGTTACAAATTGGCGAACCAACGTGTGAGGCGATAAATTAAAATACAATTTATAATTAAACAACCAGAAATAAACGAAAATGAGGAAGCGAGGATCATCGCTCAAACGAGCAGCCGAAACCGAGAAAGTAAGTGAATTAAGCATGGAAGACGAGGAAACAACACCGGTTGAGGAAGTAGAAACTATAATAAGGAAGGCTCCGGAGAAACAGCCAGAAGAACCAACACAAACAGATAGCGAGAAGACGCAAGAAATGATTAAACGTATGATGGAATTAATGCAGGGAACTGGTAAAAAAACGGAGGAGAGTAATAAGAAAATGGAAGAAAGGATGGAGGAATTAAGTGAGGATAGTAACAAGAACTTAGTAATATTGAAGGAAGACTTGTGTAAGAAGATGGAGGAAATTAAGAGTGATAATAAACAGACAAAGGAGGAAAGGAGCCGAAAATTGGAAGAGACTAATAAGAAAATTGAAGAAAAAATGGGAGAATTGAAAGAGAATAGCAGGAAAATGGAGGAGAAAATAGACGAAAATAATAGAGCATTGAGGGAAGAATTGAAGCGAAATTACCAGGAAACCATGAAAAAATTAAATGAACACAAAGAGTCATTAAAAGAAGAGTGGAATAACAAGATGAAAATTAATAACCGGCAATTGCAGGATGAATGAGACAAGAAGCTAGAAGAACCGGTGACTGAAATTAAAAGGGTAGAATCCGAGACCAAGGAAAAGTGTGAGCGGATGAACCAAAAGGTACTGAGCGTCCGGGAAGAAACGAATGGACCAATTGATGGGAGAAAGTTAAGAAAGCATAGGTACTAGTCTTAATCGGGTACAAGACCAAACAACTGCCCATAGAGATGAGATCAACTCTCTAAGGAACAGACAATGTACCGGTGCCTATACCACATGTGAGGAAAACCGAGAAGTTATCGACTTCCAGAATTATAGAAGAAATCCCATGCTATTCCTAGAACGGGTAGAGAGAAAATAGTCAAAATCGGAGAATACAGATGGGTTGTAATTAGAAGTATGCTGGACGAAATGTTCAGAAAAGTCTATGACAATTGGTGGACGGCGATGCGGCCGAATATACAAAATTTTCAAGAATTCAAAATATAATTTAAATCCAAGTACTGGTCTGATGCCACACAACACATGATAAGAAGTGAAGTGACATAGGATTGGGCCGATATGATCTACACGGCAAACAAACTCCGACCGCATACTTTCTTGGTAAGATAAACATAGCCAGACATTTAGAACCTGCAATTCCTACTGAATGTTTAGTGAGGCTATTAGCTTATCACTATGGTGGGAAAATTACGAGAGGCCGAATAAACGGACGAATACAAACCATTGAGGAGATGTCGGCATTGTTAGCGCAAATGGAACAAGAGAAGAGCTTCCTCCAATACAGACGAAGGAGCGACGAGATGGATAGAAATAATGGTCGCCGCGACGCCCGATACGAAAATAACGGGCATAGACCAAATAGTAATTACAACAAAAGCGGTAACCACTATCAACGTAGTTACCAAAATATAAACAAAAATAATAACTACCCACGGAATAATGCGGTGAATAACAATAACAATAACAACAGACACTATTAACGTAGCTCTCCTACGAATCATAATAACGGATACCTGCGTGCCAATGATAGAGACAACCACTACCAGAACAACCGAGGTAATCAAAACAATTACGATAACCTAACAGACAGAATAATAATGGCAATTATAACAACCAAAACCAAACATATCGAAGACATGTGAATTATGTGAGCACCGACGATAGAGATAAGGGAAGACGTTCGTACCAGGGACGAATGAATTATAATGGGAACCGGGAGAGAAATTTTCAGGAGGAGAATAACCAGCGCTACCGGGATGAACATAGACGAAGTAGGAGCTGCGATGATGACAGGAGCAATAGAAACATAGTGACGTTCAATAATAACGCCAGTGACATACAAGAATTACGTAATAGAGGCAGATCCGGTCAACCAGACAACAGGACCGAGGAAATCAGCCCTGATTTAAACGGACCGCGGCAGTGAAAATCCAACAGGTCCCATCACTGAACCGACAATTTGTGTACTTACTAGGACGAGACAAAACGACTGAAAAGACCATTACCATAGTGCATAATCATTTCTTAAAAAAATGTGAGAGAAGAATTGCTAAACGAAGATACAATAACGAACAATAATTTGAATAACGAGATTGCTTATATTATCGCCCAAGTAAATGGACTAGACACAAGATTCATGATAGATACGGGCGCAAACGTGTCGTTAATCTATATCAACGAATACTACAAAATTCAAAAATTGATTAAGATCATCTTACCTACTCTACCAATCCAGAATATAATTTTTAATGGAGCCAATTAAAACCATTTTTGAATAAACCTCAAAATTCAAACAAATAGTAAGAACAACTTACAGTACATTTTGATAATGTTATTTTGAACCAAGTGAATAAACAAATTTGAATAAATTTCAAAATTCTAAACGAAATAAGCACCTCTTATTAAATATAACTATGAAATTATTATTTGAATATAAAAGAAAGAGACAACATCCATGAATCAGGAGAAACCAAAGTGTTATAAAATGAATAAGAAAAGACAAATGTAGACGATCGACGATGAAAATAAGACAAGACTAGAAACGAATTACTACGAATAACCTATCATGATTGTGAGAGAATCAGCAACAACTATAGATACAGATACTTGTTACGTGTTAATTGAATAAAGATAGTGAATGAAAAAGGAAGATTTTGTAAAATATATAAAAACACTTGGTAAGTTTCACAAATTTTTTTTTTTTTTAATTAACTCTGACAGCTGTTTCGACTAACTTAAGCCATTGTCAAAGAGCGAGTGAATGAAATTACTGAACACAGGATGTTAGAGTAGTGTAGGTGGTAAACATCTGTTTAGGGCGTATCTGGAACATCTGTGTTGTGATGGCGAGGGGTGGGGAGTGTGTGCATGAGACAAGGGAAGGTCTGGTGTCTTTAAAAACTAAATACAATCATGAATGCAAAATATAAAATTAACTGAACTAAATATAAACTGAATGCAAAATTTAAAATAATTATGAACATTCAAAACAATATAAAATAAACTAAACTAAATAACAGATTTTAATAAAGGGGATACACAAAATTCAATCTGTTCATTGGTTAAATTTTTGTTATTTTTTATTGCTTTTTTAATTTCTAAAATTTCTAACAAATCCATTTTTCTACCTTTTTGTATGTTGTGGAGTAGTGTTATGTTTTTTGTGTCTATAAAGTGATTGTGTTGTAAGCAATGATCTGCAAAACCTATATTAGATATATTGGTTAAAATCGCCTTCTTATGTTCAGAAATGCGATGTTTCAGAGCACGGCCACATTGTCCGATATAAATAGCATCGCATTCTGCACAGTGTATTTCATAAACTCCATTTTTCTCCAGTGTATTAGATTTTTCTTTATTATTGACTAGTAGTGAAAAAAGATTACGTTTGTTTACTGATACCATGTTAAGACCATGGTTTTTTAACCTATTATTAATCTTATCTGTTATACATGGAATGTAATTTGTTAAGTGAAATTTTTTGTTACCCTGATCTGGCTCTATGGAATAAAATTCTTTTAAAGTAATTTTCTTCTGTTTTTTTAAAATTAAAGAATTAATTATTCTTTCATCATAACCGTTATTTTGTGCTATGGCTTTTATAATATCTACCTCTTTATTGAAATTTTCTTTGGATAAAGGAACTATAAGGAGACGATTAACCATTGCATGAAAACTGCTTAATTTTATGTGCCATGATGTTAGTGATTGTTTATGTATAACGGTATCTGTAAAAGTAGGTTTTCTATATATCTGAAAACTAAGATTATTTTGTGATCTAGTAATGGTAAGATCCAAAAAATTTAAACTTTTCATATTTTCTGTTTCAAGTGTAAATTGCACGCTACTATAAAAGGAATTAATATAATCTAAGAACATATGGAGCTGTCTATCTGTTCCCGTCCAGATACAAAATATATCATCAACATACCTTGCCCAATGAAAAACATATTTTATGTTGGGGTTATCAGATGTAAAAATGTTTTCTTCCAAAAATGTCATAAAGATTTCACTTAATAAAGGTGATAAAGGAGAGCCCATAGGTAAGCCATTAAATTGTTTATAGATTTTATTATTAAACTGAAAATAATTTTGTCCTATGCAAATATCTAAGGCCGAGAATAATTCTTTTTTCTGATCACTATTTAAGGTTAAAGTATTTTGTATATGTGAGGAACAGATAGACAACAGAACATCTACAGGTATAGACGGAAATAAATTCTTAACATCAAATGAAACTAATTTTGCATTCAGTGGTAAATGTACATTTTTTATATTATTAACTAATTGTAAAGTGTTTTTAATAGCATACTTTGGGTTAAAGTTAATATATTTTGGCAATAATTCATTAAGTTTTTTACAGACTTTATATGCAGGTGCAGTTACATATGAAACAACTGGGCGCATGGGACAATTAGGTTTATGTATTTTTGGTAAACTATACAAAACAGGAGCTTTTGGGTTCATCATAGTTAGCATGAAACTTTTTGTGTCTGAAAATATATTAGGGCAATTTTTAATAAGTGATTTTATTTGTTTTTGAAACTTATTAGTGGGATCATTTAATATCTTGAAATTGTCATTCCTGAAGAGAAGTTCTGTCTTTTCAATATATACACTGTGCAGAATGCGATGCTATTTATATCGGACAATGTGGCCGTGCTCTGAAACATCGCATTTCTGAACATAAGAAGGCGATTTTAACCAATATATCTAATACAGGTTTTGCAGATCATTGCTTACAACACAATCACTTTATAGACACAAAAAACATAACACTACTCCACAACATACAAAAAGGTAGAAAAATGGATTTGTTAGAAATTTTAGAAACTAAAAAAGCAATAAAAAATAACAAAAATTTAACCAATGAACAGACTGAATTTTGTGTATCCCCTTTATTAAAATCTGTTATTTAGTTTAGTTTATTTTATATTGTTTTGAATGTTCATCATTATTTTAAATTTTGCATTCAGTTTATATTTAGTTCAGTTAATTTTATATTTTGCATTCATGATTGTATTTAGTTTTTAAAGACACCAGACCTTCCCTTGTCTCATGCACACACTCCCCACCCCTCGCCATCACAACACAGATGTTCCAGATACGCCCTAAACAGATGTTTACCACCTACACTACTCTAACATCCTGTGTTCAGTAATTTCATTCACTCGCTCTTTGACAATGGCTTAAGTTAGTCGAAACAGCTGTCAGAGTTAATTAAAAAAAAAAGAAATTTGTGAAACTTACCAAGTGTTTTTATATATTTTACAAAACCTTTGTATTAATATGTTTCACCAAGTGCCCAACGAGTCATCAATTAATATCGTGAAAAAGGAAGATTAAGCAGTACTGATAAAGAAGGAAAGAAAATAGTACCAATTAAAAATAAAAATGTTATTAATATCGCCACAAGAAAATTAATATCTGAAGGAATCAATGGAAAGAAATATTTAGATCTGAGAATTTAAACTGAGTGAACCATCCCAAGAATATATTATTTTATTATTTTTATTTGATTTAGTCGTGAATAGACTAGTTATTATTAAATGTGATTGACTGATGAGATAGCTCCAGCAATCGATATTATTTATGTATTATGTATTATAAGGACAGCGGGGTATTAGGTCAAGAGAGCCCCCCGACTGATTCCAAAACATATGTGATAATGATTAATTTGTTAGGGAGGTAACATGTTCCAGGAATAGAACACTTATAATTAAAAACAAGTATACCAGATCATGAAAAGGATAACAAATGATAATATGGAAGATAAGATAATTGATAATTTCAACAAAATATATTATTTTATTAAAATAATCAAATTTGGTGGCAGGGTGTTATGTAACATTACATTTGGCATAGCTTGATGTCGTACCAGATTTAATGAAGATCATGGACAAGAAAATTAACAATAAGAAAAAATATCTTTTAAAAATGATAGTGAAGATGAACAAATAACTACTTTAGACTGACTTGTACTATTACTGACCGTACCCAAATTAATGTTTAGGTAAAGTGATGCAAAATACCCAGATGATGACATGAATTTCAAATAATTACAATAATAAGACTTATAAAGACAGACAGCATTATGTACCATTACTATAAGTAAACAAATTGTTTTATTAAATGTATCAAAATATAAAAATAATCAAAATACAAATTGAGGGATAATAGGCCCAAATATACAATAATGTAAAATAATATATTAGTAAAGTGTTAACTAAATGATATAATGGAATAATACAAGAAAACAATCATACAAACATACAACATACAAACATACAATCATGGAAACATACAACTAATAGTGTGAATAATAGTGGACATAATGTTATCAAATAAATAATGTATAATCACTTAATAATTCTCAAATGTATAAAAAAAAGTGGTAAAAGTGCCTAGTACAGCAATGGCTGAAATGCATGAGGAAAGAATAGAAATTATAAATCATTATTAAATTATTAAACTTTCCTTTTTTATGTTTTAAAAATAAGATTAAGTTGTGTTGATGTTATTTATAATTTTATTAAGTAATGAGTGTATGATATGCCTTATGCAGGATGTATGTAACCAGACATATACAAATTGCTTAATCACAAAATGCGAATTATGTTTTTTTATAATGTTACAGTAATAATTATTGTTATATTTTAAAATAATAATACTAATAGAGTTATAGGGAGTAGTTTTGATGGTAGTTGCATTGCTAATAGGTGTTACAATAACAGAAAATAGAAATTTAACATGTCAAGATATAAAAACTTTTGAATTTTGTAAATTTTAGGAAATACATTTAGAATTTTATAAAAAAAATGTTGTAATATGGATAGGTTTATAATTAATAGTATACACAACAAATATGGAATCGAAATAATCAGTTTTAAGTTATTTAAGAAAATTTCAAATAGTAAAAAACGCAAGATTTCTTAAGCAAAAATAGGCATGTTTGGTGTCTATATGTCACTATGTTAAGACCAAAATAATGATGCTATTGGTTTTAAATTCCCAATCAGTACAAAAAAGATAAACTAATTTAAAAGTTTTTGACCTAATTCAGACACTGAAATAATGAATTTGTATGACAATGTATATCTGAATCAACCAACCAGATTTCAAGTTTTACCTTAGCAACCGAAAATTCAGATAAATAAAATGGGACTTCTTTAACAACCGTCATTGAAGACAGATGCGTTATAAAAACGTCTCAGATAATTTCATTTTAATTAGTGAAAACATATACCAGACTTAGTAAACCGAATTGGTATAGTCAACACAGAATATTATAATAACAAAAGAACATCAAGAATTTAATTCAGAAGAATTTAGATCCGGGGAGAAGAAGCAAAGAAGACTTGGACCCTATCTTCGTCCTGGAAGAATAAAGAAGAGGATCTAGGTGAATTGGAACAATTTATCATCTTATGTGACAACACCTACACTTGTGTACACAACTATTTAGGAATTAAACAATAAATAAAACTACAGACACTATTCTACACCAACAATAAAGAACATTTGAAAATAACACCAATTGAGTATTACACCTTTTTTGAACACCATAAAAACTTTAACGATAACTAATAAGCATCTAAACTGTTCATAACCTATAATAGTGAGTAACACATACACGACCACCAGTTTGCACTATACACATCAAAACCTTGTAATATCCTTATATTGTGAAGTTTGTATTTTGATTTTAAGAGTTGTATTATTTGTTTAACCATAATTTTCGAACCAGATACGCCCTGAGATTATTTATTTAATTGAAATAAAAACAAACTGCATCATTCTTCTGCTTGTCGAATCCAGCATAGAGCATTATATTTTAGCTACTACCAACTTGTGAATAAAGACACATAATTTTGTCATAATTTGTAATTACAGTAAAGAAAAATGAGAAGTAATTTATCAATACTTCATTTGAATAAAGATTGATAAAAGGAATATATCTGTTTGGTGTTATCTTTGCATTATTATTACTGTTTCAATTAAGAATTACGATAACATAGCACAGCGGATGTAGCGACTGTTGGCAACTCCGAGTGAAGTCATTAGGACTGCATGCATAGTGGGGCGAGCGGCAAAATACAACAGTAGCATAATAATTTATCGTTCAACATATAATTATTGTTACAAATTGACGCTTCCAACGTGCGGCATATAATATAATATACGTCCCCGTTAATTATATTGTTACAAATTGGCGAACCAACGTGTGAGGCGATAAATTAAAATACAATTTATAATTAAACAACCAGAAATAAACGAAAATGAGGAAGCGAGGAACATCGCTCAAACGAGCAGCCGAAACCGAGAAAGTAAGCGAATTAAGCATGGAAGACAAGGAAGCAACACCGGTTGAGGAAGTAGAAACTATAATAAGGAAGGCTCCGGAGGAACAACCAGAAGAACCCACACAAACAGATAGCGAGAAGACGCAAGAAATGATTAAACGTATGATGGAATTAATGCAGGAAACTGGTAAAAAAACGGAGAAGAGTAATAAGAAAATGGAAGAAAGGATGGAGGAATTAAGTGAGGATAGTAACAAGAACTTAGTAATATTGAAGGAAGACTTGAGTAAGAAAATGGAGGAAATTAAGAATGATAATAAACAGACAAAGGAGGAAAGGAGCCGAAAATTGGAAGAGACTAATAAGAAAATTGAAGAAAAAATGGGAGAATTGAAAGAGAATAGCAGGAAAATGGAGGAAAAAATAGACGAAAATAATAGAGCATTGAGGGAAGAATTGAAGGGAAATTAACAGGAAACCATGAAAAAATTAAATGAACACAAAGAATCATTACAAGAAGAGTGGAATAACAAGATGGAAATTAATAACCGACAATTGCAGGATGAATGGGACAAGAAGCTAGAAGAACCGGTGACTGAAATTAAAAGGGTAGAATCCGAGACCAAGGAAAAGTGTGAGCGGATGAACCAAGAGGTACTGAGCGTGCGGGAAGAAACGAATGGACGAATAGAAATTATACAAACCAATCAAGCAGTGATTGGAGAAAGATTAGAAAGCATAGGTACTAGTCTTAATCGGGTACAAGACCAAACAACTGCCCATAGAGATGAGATCAACTCTCTAAGGAACAGACAATGTACCGGTGCCTATACCACATGTGAGGAAAACCGAGAAGTTATCGACTTCCAGAATTATAGAAGAAACCCCATGCTATTCCTAGAACGAGTAGAAGAAAAAATAGTCAAAACCGGAGAAGACAGATGGGTTGTAAGTAGAAGTATGCTGGACGAAATGTTCAGAAAAGTCTATGACAATTGGTGGACGGCGATGCGGCCGAATATACAAAATTTTCAAGAATTCAAAAAATAATTAAATCCAAGTACTGGTCTGATGCCACACAACACATGATAAGAAGTGGCATAGGATTGGGCCGATATGATCTACACGGCAAACAAACTCCGACCGCACACTTCCTTGGTAAGATAAACATAGCCAGACATTTAGAACCTGCAATTCCTACTGAATGTCTAGTGAGGCTATTAGCTTATCACTATGGTGGGGAAATTACGAGAGGCCGAATAAACGGACGAATACAAACCATTGAGGAGATGTCGGCATTGTTAGCGGAAATGGAACAAGAGAAGAGCTTCCTCCAATACAGACGAAGGAGCGACGAGATGGATAGAAATAATGGTCGCCGCGACGCCCGATACGAAAATAACGGGCATAGACCAAATAGTAATTACAACAACAGCGGTAACCACTATCAACGTAGTTACCAAAATATAAATAACAATAATAACTACCCACGGAATAATGCGGTGAACAACAATAACAATAACAACAGACACTATTACCGTAGCTCTCCTACGAATCACAATAACGGATACCAGCGTGCCAATGATAGAGAAAACCACTACCAGAACAACCGAGGTAATCAAAACAATTACGATAACCGTTACAGACAGAATAATAATGGCAATTATAACAACCAAAACCAAACATATCGAAGACATGTGAATTATGTGAGCACCGACGATAGAGATATGGGAAGACATTCGTACCAGGGACGAATGAATTATAATGGGAACCGGGAGAGAAATTTTCAGGAGGAGAATAACCAGCGCTACCGGAATGAACATAGACGAAGTAGGAGCTGCGATGATGACAGGAGCAATAGAAACATAGTGACGTTCAATAATAACGCCAGTGACATACAAGAATTACATAACAGAGACAGACCCGGTCAACCAGACAACAGGACCGAGGAAATCAGCCCTGATTTAAACGGACGGCGGCAGTGAAAAACCAACAGGTCCCATCACTGAACCAACAATTTGGGTACTTACTAGGACGAGACAAAACGACTGACAATACCATTACCATAGTGCATAATCATTTCTTAAAAAATGTGAGAGAAGAATTGCTAAACGAAAATAAAATAACGAACAATAATTTGAATAACGAGATTGCTTATATTATCGCCCAAGTAAATGGACTAGACACAAGATTCATGATAGATACGGGCGCAAACGTGTCGTTAATCTATATCAACGAATACTACAAAATTCAAAAATTGATTAAGATCATCTTACCTACTCTACCAATCCAGAATATAATTTTTAATGGAGCCAATTAAAACCATTTTATAATAAACCTCAAAATTCAAACAAATAGTAAGAACAACTTACAGTACATTTTGATAATGTTATTTTGAACCAACTGAATAAACAAATTTGAATAAATTTCAAAATTCTAAACGAAATAAGCACCTCTTATTAAATATAATTATGAAATTATTATTTGAATATAAAAGAAAGAGACAACATCCATGAATCAGGAGAAACCAAAGTGTTATAAAATGAATAAGAAAAGACAAATGTAGACGATCGACGATGAAAATAAGACAAGACTAGAAACGAATTACTACGAATAACCTATCATGATTGTGAGGGAATCAGCAACAACTATAGATACAGATACTTGTTACGTGTTAATTGAATAAAGATAGTGAATGAAAAAGGAAGATTAAGCAGTACTGATAAAGAAGGAAAGAAAATAGTACCGATTAAAAATAAAAATGTTATTAATATCGCCACAAGAAAATTAATATCTGAAGGAATCAATGGAAAGAAATATTTAGATCTGAGAATTTAAACTGAGTGAACCATCCCAAGAATATATTATTATATTATTTTTATTTGATTTAGTCGTGAATAGACTAGTTATTATTAAATGTGATTGACTGATGAGATAGCTCCAGCAATCGATATTATTTATGTATTATGTATTATAAGGACAGCGGGGTATTAGGTCAAGAGAGCCCCCCGACTGATTCCAAAACATATGTGATAATGATTAATTTGTTAGGGAGGTAACATGTTCCAGGAATAGAACACTTATAATTAAAAACAAGTATACCAGATCATGAAAAGGATAACAAATGATAATATGGAAGATAAGATAATTGATAATTTCAACAAAATATATTATTTTATTAAAATAATCAAATTTGGTGGCAGGGTGTTATGTAACATTACATTTGGCATAGCTTGATGTCGTACCAGATTTAATGAAGATCATGGACAAAAAATTAACAATAAGAAAAAATATCTTTTAAAAATGATAGTGAAGATGAACAAATAACTACTTTAGACTGACTTGTACTATAACTGACCGTACCCAAATTAATGTTTAGGTAAAGTGATGCAAAATACCCCGATGATGACATGAATTTCAAATAATTACAATAATAAGACTTATAAAGACTGACAGCATTATGTACCATTACTATAAGTAAACAAATTGTTTTATTAAATGTATCAAAATATAAAAATAATAAAAATACAAATTGAGGGATATAGGCCCAAATATACAATAATGTAAAATAATATATTAGTAAAGTGTTAACTAAATGATATAATGGAATAATACAAGAAAACAATCATATAGATACATGGAAACATACAACTAATAGTGTGAATAATAGCGGACATAATGTTATCAAATAAATAATGTATAATCACTTAATAATTCTCAAATGTATAAAAAAGAAGTGGTAAAAGTGCCTAGTACAGCAATGGCTGAAATGCATGAGGAAAGAATAGAAATTATAAATCATTATTAAATTATTAAACTTTCCTTTTTTATGTTTTAAAAATAAGATTAAGTTGTGTTGATGTCATTTATAATTTTATTAAGTAATGAGTGTATGATATGCCTTATGCAGGATGTATGTAACCAGACATATACAAATTGTTTAATCACAAAATGTGAATTATGTTTTTTTATAATGTTACAGTAATAATTATTGTTATATTTTAAAATAGTAATACTAATAGAGTTATAGGGAGTAGTTTTGATGGTAGTTGCATTGCTAATAGGTGTTACAATAACAGAAAATAGAAATTTAACATGTCAAGATATAAAAACTTTGGAATTTTGTAAATTTTAGGAAATACATTTAGAATTTTATAAAAAAAATGTTGTAATATGGATAGGTTTATAATTAATAGTATACACAACAAATATGGAATCGAAATAATCAGTTTTAAGTTATTTAAGAAAAACTCAGATAGCAAAAAACGTAACATCAGTATTTCTTAAGCATAAATAGGCATGTTTGGTGTCTATATGTCACTATGTTAAAACCAAAATAATGATGCTATTGGTTTTAAATTCCCAATCAGTACAAAAATATACTAATTTAAAAGTTTTTGACCTAATTCAGACATTGAAATAAGGAATTTGTATGACAATGTATATCTGAATCAACCAACCAGATTTCAAGTTTTACCTTAGCAACCGAAAATTCAGATAAATAAAATGGGACTTCTTTAACAACCGTCATTGAAGACAGATGCGTTATAAAAACGTCTCAGATAATTACATTTTAATTAGTGAAAACACATACCAGACTTAGTAAACCTAATTGGTATAGTCAATACAGAATATTATAATAACAAAAGAACATCAAGAACTTAATTCAGAAGAATTTAGATCCGGGGAGAAGAAGCAAAGAAGGCTTGGACCCTATCTTCGTCCTGGAAGAATAAACAAGAGGATCTAGGTGAATTGGAACAATTTATCATCTTATGTGACAACACCTACACTTGTGTACACAACTATTTAGGAATTAAACAATAAATAAAACTACAGACACTATTCTACACCAACAATAAAGAACATTTGAAAATAACACCAATTGAGTATTTCACCTTTTTTGAACACCATAAAAACTTTAACGATAACTAATAAGCATCTAAACTGTTCATAACCTATAATAGTGAGTAACACATACACGACCACCAGTTTGCAATATACACATCAAAACCTTGTAATATCCTTATATTGTGAAGTTTGTATTTTGATTTTAAGAGTTGTATTATTTGTTTAACCAGATACGCCCTGAGATTATTTATTTAATTGAAATAAAAACAAACTGCATCATTCTTTTGCTTATCGAATCCAGCATAGAGCATTATATTTTAGCTACTACCAACTTATGAATAAAGACACATAATTTTGTCATAATTTGTAATTACAGTAAAGAAAAATGAGAAGTAATCAATCAATACTTCATTTGAATAAAGACTGATAAAAGGAATATATCTGTTTGGTGTTATCTTTGCATTATTATTACTGTTTCAATTAAGAATTACGATAACATAGCACAGCGGATGTAGCGACTGTTGGCAACTCCGAGTGACGTCATTAGGACTGCATGCATAGTTGGAGCGAGCGGCAAAATACAACAGTAGCATAATAATTTATCGTTCAACATATAATTATTGTTACAAATTGACGCTTCCAACGTGCGGCATATAATATAATATACGTCCCCGTTAATTATATTGTTACAAATTGGCGAACCAACGTGTGAGGCGATAAATTAAAATACAATTTATAATTAAACAACCAGAAATATACGAAAATGAGGAAGCGAGGAACATCGCTCAAACGAGCAGCCGAAACCGAGAAAGTAAGCGAATTAAGCATGGAAGACAAGGAAGCAACACCGGTTGAGGAAGTAGAAACTATAATAAGGAAGGCTCCGGAGAAACAACCAGAAGAACCCACACAAACAGATAGCGAGAAGACGCAAGAAATGATTAAACGTATGATGGAATTAATGCAGGAAACTGGTAAAAAAAACGGAGAAGAGTAATAAGAAAATGGAAGAAAGGATGGAGGAATTAAGTGAGGATAGTAACAAGAACTTAGTAATATTGAAGGAAGACTTGAGTAAGAAGATGGAGGAAATTAAGAGTGATAATAAACAGACAAAGGAGGAAAGGAGCCGAAAATTGGAAGAGACTAATAAGAAAATTGAAGAAAAAATGGGAGAATTGAAAGAGAATAGCAGGAAAATGGAGGAGAAAATAGACGAAATTAATAGAGCATTAAGGGAAGAATTGAAGGGAAATTAACAGGAAACCATGAAAAAATTAAATGAACACAAATAATCATTACAAGAAGAGTGGAATAACAAGATGGAAATTAATAACCGGCAATTGCGGGATGAATGGGACAAGAAGCTAGAAGAACCGGTGACTGAAATTAAAAGGGTAGAATCCGAGACCAAGGAAAAGTGTGAGCGGATGAACCAAGAGGTACTGAGCGTGCGGGAAGAAACGAATGGTCGAATATAAATTATACAAACCAATCAAGCAGTGATTGGAGAAAGATTAGAAAGCATAGGTACTAGTCTTAATCGGGTACAAGACCAAACAACTGCCCATAGAGATGAAATCAACTCTCTAAGGAACAGACAATGTACCGGTGCCTATACCACATGTGAGGAAAACCGTGAAGTTATCGGCTTCCAGAATTATAGAAGAAACCCCATGCCATTCCTAGAACGGGTAGTGTGACGATTTAAATTGTGACATTTTTAAATAAAAAAAAAAAAAAATTTGATTGATTAAGGTTACGTACAATTGACCATTTAAATCTCACAATAATAATAATAAAAACATGTAGGTACTAAGTGTGAATGGAAGAAGTAATTAATAAGGGCAAGGTATCCATAAAGAAAAGGCATATGGTAAATAATTATTATGTTCGTATTTAACCCTTTGCTTGCTATCAAGCGCCTACCTGTTGATACCGGACTCGACATGTTTTCCGAGTCTACTGTAATTAAAAATAATAGAGTAAACTAATGTTAATAATTAAAGTATCTGTAGACACAGATAGTAACTAAAACAATTAATTTAAATGATGTATTTTTATCTAGCGATAGTCAGTATAAATAAAAAAGTTTATTTAAAGAGAAACAGGAACTATATATGCTCGCGGAATAAACACCCCACCCTCTCTCGTCATGTACAAGGGTAGCGGACTAAAAATCGCTCTCTTGCGATGACGACTCCCAGCAGTGCAGACTCACGAGCAAAATGCTCTGTTCAAAAGTTATGCAATTTGTTGTTAGTGTGGATTAATTAATTAGTATTTTGTATTTTACTAACTGTTACAAAAAGTGTAACATGTAACGTTAACAAAAAGAAAATTCCAAAAACTTTGTAACAAGAAGAAAGATGTAACTACAAACGACGAGTGTTAATAGAAAAAAACGATGACTGCAATCTTCACCGATGGACGAATCTTTTCAACATCTGACCTGTTGTCATGTACCATCTAAATGAGAACTCCCGTATACCCTACCGATAATGCAGTTCGAGACATCTGAGAATCAACGAGTATCGGCGTAGAAGACTCTACCTATCCTGCAGACGTATTAAGCCATGAACAACAGAGACCAGACCAAGACGAGGACGACGTTTTAGGACTCCCAAGACGGAACCACATGGAGGCGATTACTACATCCAAAAATAGAGGTGACTCGATAGCACGTCTATCGAGGAATAATGATAATAGTTTTTGTAACACAATACTCTATTTAAGACACTTTCAGAGACGATTGATTTTATAAGAATATAAAAACTTAAATTTGAGAATTTAATTGTAACTATTCAATATCATTTAATTGTAACAGTTTAGATATTAACGTAACGTAGTGTTATTAATACCATTCTTCTAATGGAATATATATATAAAGCAAAAAGGTAAAAGTCTTGCAAGATAAAATTTTGAATTAAATATAATTAAAAGATTACAGACTAAATACCAATGGTTAGCCGGATCCGGGGGTATAGCTAGATAAATTTGTTGTGATCCCATATTCTAAATAAAGCATTTCACTTAAATTAAATAATTTAATTAATAATGTCATGGGATCTGTTCTTTGGAGTAAATGTTATATTTCAAATGTTTAATAAAGCAAGTTTTCTTGTTACACACATATACTGAGTATATAAATCAACAGTTTCACCTTCCCTGATTCCTTGTATGTCTTACGGTGTGTTGTTCTGATTTAAATTTCAGCTCGTCTCGAATAAGGCAGCCTGAAATAATTGGCAGAACCAATTATTTTGGGTTCCCTCCGTTATAACTCAAAAGAAGAGATTATAAGATGCGCCACTCTGCTAATTTGTTTAATTTTTGCTACTAAAAAATAAAATAAAAAAATGTTGTGACTTGTGTTGTTAAACAGTAATTGTGTCCCTATTCATAAGCTGTTGATTTATTTACTCGTGTATTTTAATATGTGTCAGAAATTTAAATAAGATAAAATAATAATTAATATTATAGTAATATAGTATTGATAATTTTATTAGTAAATATGATATGTGTAGAGTAAGAGTAACATATAATCCAATGTAAACAAACCATGTAGGTACTTGTTAAAAGTCCCATTCATAAACGTACCCCATTCACGACAATCTCGGACATGTAAATTTCCTGTTGGCGATTGTTTAATATTATCGTAGTCGGTCTCCCCAGTTAGAGTGAGAACAATCGGTCACCCTTCTTGTGTGGTGTATTGTTATTTGAAGCGTGTCTGTTCATGTGTTGATAACCGAAGGGGGAATCTTTTGCCGTGAGCATCTGTAAGACTGTGTGAGATTTCTCTCTCTCTCTTTCTATGTAATATGACAACCTTTGTCATCTCATTTTAATTGTTTATTAATAAACGTGTAGGAATACGATTTATTCATATTGTTATGTTTGTGTAAAATGATATAGCGTTGTATAGTAGTAAATACTAATCGTAGAATAATTAGTTCTTGCCACTTTACGAAAATGGCTGAATTTCATCCTGATTTATTAGTAAAAGATGAGCTATGCTACGAAGCACTTTTACGAGGTCTAAAACACGTGAATGTAACCGTGTCTGAATTACGAATATCATTACGCCAAACCGGATCAGAGACAACCTCGCAGTTAGATAAATTGCGTGAACTCGATTATGGCGGCGAACGAGAAACCTGTTATGCGAAATATCGGGAACTGATAGTATTATCTCAGAACCTTAAGGACAAGAAATCACCCACGGAACTTTTGCGCGTTACGCAACGTATAGAACATTTAACCCGCCGATTAAATAATTTATTAAGCTGGCCCGACGTCCCCGTCGTCCCCGCCGATGTGCAGAAATTTGCAGACGAGGCATTGCGCCAATTACCTATAATTATTAGCGACTTACGTCGAAAGTCGGATGAATCGAGAATGGAGGAAATTGAGCAAGACTTACAAAAATTATATATCTCCCCTGTTCAATCCCCTATTGTAGAAGAACCCCCACCACCTAAAGTTCAGCGTACTCGTAGTAGTCAAATGCGACCACTAATTTTTCGGAGGAAATACAAAACGTAAATTTGAACGTTGACCTCTACGGAAAGATTTCCCACCCAGTAGAGAAAATAATTAATGAGATTCCTTACACCGATGGGTTAAGTATAACGATACTGTTAACTTTTATAAAATACCTGCTGCAAATAAAAGATCTACAACAATTAAACGATCGGCAAATACTGCAAGTAATATTACCCAAATGTAAACCACCATTACGAGATCGTGTACTAGAAACATTAAACTCAAGTTTATCAGTAGAAGATCTTCATACGAATGTAATCAAATATTTTATCCCCACTGGAATTTATGAGGATATCAAAAGAAGTACTGTACTTAGAGTACAAGGAGCTCGCGAAAGACTGGCCCACTATATTGCGGATATCCGAGAATCTTCACGTATACTACAAGTTGACTGGACTGAAAAACAATTGGTCGATACGATCCTAATAGGCTTGTCTCCAGATGAACGCTCCCGTTTAGCACTAATAAGTAGACCCCTTACGTTCGCGGACTTTGAACAATGTAGTATTCATTCTTCCAATGTTTGGTATGCAGATCAGCATAGACATGCATCGGTATCCACTACACAACATAGAAAAGAAATGCATGCCTTGGTATCTGACGCAAGAAGTATACAAGAAAGAAGACCATTTCGAATATCAACCAATGGCCATGGTAAGTCCCAGGAGGCTCAACCACTCCAGGAAACCAGTAAGACACAACGTAAAGAATTTGTGTGTTATAACTGCGGAAAATCTGGACATCTCAGTAGATACTGTAAACAAAAAAGGTATAATCAAAAAACTCATTATCCAAAAAACATGTAAGGCAGGGAGATCCAAAACCCTGTGTCTTCCGCAGCATCGTAAAAAAAGGTAAACCCCTGAGAGTCAACAAAATAAAACTAAATAATAATAATAACAAACGAAAACTAGACCCCTATGTAAAAAAATTTATAGATAAATGTAACACCATTAATAAGTGTAATTTCAGTAAGTGTCAATTACCTTATGTACAAGTTGACCTTGGTGTAACATCCACCCTTGGTTTAATTGATTCCGGATCAACGCGAAGTTTAATTAGTCATGACCTCGCCAATAAGTTATTTAAACATAATTTAGTCAAACGCAGTCAATCTGTAAACATTAAATGCTCAACCGCTAACAAACAAAACTTAATAATAAAACTTATCATCACGTGTAAAGTTAAGATAAAACTTTTGACGTGGTATTTTCCAATGTTAGTAAGCGACGAATTAGGACCCGAGTTAATATTGGGAGCTGATTTTATCAGTAAAACAGGAATAATTCTAAATATTCATGATAAGAAATTTTACTTTGGATTCGATCGTTCACGGAAATATAACTTAGAGGATAATTCCAATAACAGGGAAAGTACTAGCACTACTTCTTCTCATCTAAAGCATCACGAATGTGAATTAGGTCATCTGGAAAGTAAAGATAGACGTAACATACAAAAGTTAATAAATCAATTCTCCAATGTGCTCACCCCAAAGTTAGGACTGACGGATCTGATAGAGTATAAAATAAATTTGAGCGATAATAAAGTAATACGTTTAGCCCCATACAAGTTATCACCGCCAAAAATGGAAGTAATGAGGAACCAAATTAATAAACTATTAGAACAAGGAGCCATCGAACCCTCTACTTCCTCTTATTCGTCCCCTGCGTTTTTAGTACCCAAAAGCAACGATAAACATAGATTAGTTGTAGACTATAGACAACTAAATAAACGGATAGAATTTGAATCCATTCCACTTCCCGACATCCACAGTGCTTTTCATTATTTTACGAAAGCAAAACTTTTTACCATTATGGATTTGAATCAGGCTTTTCATCAGATACCCCTTTCAGAAGAATCGAAACGTCTCACCGCTTTTGCCGTCCCTTTCAACCTATACTAATTTACAAGGGTACCTTTTGGTATATCCCAAGGTAGTTCTGTATGTAGCAGATTGTTAGAAAAATTATTTCACGACATAAAGTTTAAATATGTGTACCACTACCTAGACGATATTGTTATTTACAGCGAGTCAATGGAACAACATCTTGCACATCTACGTGAAGTATTATCACGATTAGAGAAAGCTGGATTAACTGTAAACCCCAGTAAAGTAAATTTTGCTGTAACACAATTCTCCTTTTTAGGTCACATCGTAAAAGCCAACGGAAAGGTAAGCATAGACCCAGAGCGAACCCGTGCTATCAGAGAATTTTTACCACCGCGGGATGCGAAAGGAATTGCTCGATTTTTAGGAATGATAAATTATTTCCACAAGTATATCCCACATCTAGCCGAAATCGCAGCTCCACTAAATACTTTAAGAAAGAAGGGAGTAAAATTTGAGTGGAATGAGCAACGCCAAACCGCATTTGAGAAATTAAAGGAAAGCATCATATCACCTCCCGTACTACAATTAGCCGATTTTAGTAAACCGTTTGTTGTGCAAACCGACAGTTCAAGTGTAGCCCTAGGTGCAGTAATTTATCAATAAGTAGATAACTCTCGATTACCAATTAGTTACTCTTCACGCACTTTGACGGACCAAGAAAAGAAATACTCCGCATACGAATTAGAATGCTTAGCTATCGTTTTTGCGTTTGAGAAGTTCAAACCATTTTTAGAACATAAAGAGTTTTTGCTAGAAACAGATAATCAAGCTTTATCCTGGCTACTAAACCACCCAAAACAATTAGGTCGAATCGGAAGATGGGTATTGAGATTAAATTGTTTTAAGTTCAAAGTACAACATATTAGAGGCACCCAAAACGTAGTTGCCGATACCCTGTCACGTATGTTCCAGCCTAGTAGTAATAATTACGAAAACAAGAGTAGAGAGACACCGATTGTTAATGCGTTAATTACCGAATTTCCTCTTGCATTTACGGATTTAGCCCATTATCAACAACAAGACCCACGTTTGAGTCCGATCATCAAACAACTTGAAAAAGGAAACAAGTCTGAAAAATACATATTAAATAAGAAAGTATTATGTTGTAGAATAGCTAACGGAAAATATTTGCGAATCATCGCCCCGGATATTATTAAACCTATGCTAATGGAATATTATCACTCTTCCACCATTGGAGCACATATGGGAATAAATAAAACCATACATCGGATTCGGAGAGAATATCACTGGGAAAATATGAACAGTGAGATAGCTAACTTTGTAAAAAGGTGTAAGATTGTTTAAGACCTGAAGATGTCAGTAATGACGAAAAGCTTTGTCTAAATAATAAAAACAATTATAGCAGTTTAGCAATTTTATAAAAGAAAAAAAAAAAAAAGGTGTAAGTTGTGTGCACTCAGCAAACCAGCGAGAAACAGCCAAATAAGTCAGTTAATATCTGAGATCCCTGCTACCCCATTTTCCAAAATTTATTTCGACTTTTCTGGACCCTACCCACGTTCCAAGTCAGGAAATACTATGTTACTAATTTGCGTAGATTCGTTTAGTACGTTCGTCTGGATGGACCCCATGCGGCGAGCTTTAGCTACGACAACAGTAAGCATTTTACAGAATAGATTATTCAAAGATTTCGGTATTCCAGTCCATCTAGTGTCGGATAACGGACCACAGTTTAAGTCTAAGGAATTCAGGAACATGTGTTTTAAACTAGGTATAAACCACATTACCACTACAGAGTATCGTCCGCAAGGTAATATAGCTGAGAGGTATTTGCGAAACCTAAAATCTGCTTTAATTGCCTACCATGCTAACGACCATACTTCGTGGGACCAGAACCTATCCTGGATACAATTCGCCTTTAATTCGGCATATCATGAAGGACATAAGTCAACCCCATTCGAACTATTGTTCAAGTATAAACCTAATCACCCATTATCCACAAAGTGGAAAATACGTGAATTGTTACCCCTTGAAATTAGGGATAAAAATATTAGAAAAATATGGAACGAAGCGCGCGCTAATTTACGAACAAACTTAGCGAAGTCAAGGAAATATTACGAGCAAAAGAATAAGAATAATAAAGTAAAATATCAAATCGGAGACTTAGTTATGTATAACACGCACCCAACGAGTAGTGCAGTCGATAAGACAACTTCCAAGCTATCTTACAGATGGTGCGGTCCTTATCAAATTCACAAATACTTAACTCCGGTAACTGTGACCCTGTACGAACCCTCTACTCAAAAATATGTGCGAAGGACACATATTTCACAGATAAAACGTTATCTTGAAGAAGAAAATAGTAGAGTGCCAGTTAATTAAATAAGTAAATGTGAAAACAATGTTTAGTACTCAACCGCAAAAGTACTTGAGTAACCTTTGGCTACCTTGTCGTATAAGTAGGTACGAGGCCTGATCAACCTTGAATCCTCTTCATCGAAAGTAGAACAAAGCAAGAAGTCAGCTGACATCCAATAAAAGTAATGGAGTAATTAAAGAGTAAATTCTATAACGAAGAAAAACTCTCACAAAAAAAAAAGGAAAAATCCGGTAGTAGTAATAAGTAGTAGTGTTAAGGAAATTTACAATGTTGAAAATACTTTATAATGTAAATTTTATGTAGTAATAGAATTAGCGTGTAAAATATGAAGTATATGTATAGATGGTAAGAAACAGCAAGTCAAGAATGACTTATGCTGCTAGTAATTATATACAGCCAGAAACGGGTGAGAGAAATTTCACACGGAACTCCCTAAGCATACTCTCGGTACTTAGCTGACCAAATTTTTAGGAGTCTGTGTTGGTAAGGAGGCGGAGTATGTGACGATTTAAATTGTGACATTTTCAATAAAAAAAAAAAAAAATTAATTGATTAAGGTTACGTACAATTGACCATTTAAATCTCACAATAATAATAATAAAAACATGTAGGTACTAAGTGTGAATGGAAGAAGTAATTAATAAGGGCAAGGTATCCATAAAGAAAAGGCATATGGTAAATAATTATTATGTTCGTATTTAACCCTTTGCTTGCTATCAAGCGCCTACCTGTTGATACCGGACTCGACATGTTTTCCGAGTCTACTGTAATTAAAAATAATAGAGTAAACTAATGTTAATAATTAAAGTATCTGTAGACACAGATAGTAACTAAAACAATTAATTTAAATGATGTATTTTTATCTAGCGATAGTCAGTATAAATAAAAAAGTTTATTTAAAGAGAAACAGGAACTATATATGCTCGCGGAATAAACACCCCACTCTCTCTCGTCATGTACAAGGGTAGCGGACTAAAAATCGCTCTCTTGCGATGACGACTCCCAGCAGTGCAGACTCACGAGCAAAATGCTCTGTTCAAAAGTTATGCAATTTGTTGTTAGTGTGGATTAATTAATTAGTATTTTGTATTTTACTAACTGTTACAAAAAGTGTAACATGTAACGTTAACAAAAAGAAAATTCCAAAAACTTTGTAACAAGAAGAAAGATGTAACTACAAACGACGAGTGTTAATAGAAAAAAACGATGACTGCAATCTTCACCGATGGACGAATCTTTTCAACATCTGACCTGTGGTCATGTACCATCTAAATGAGAACTCCCGTATACCCTACCGATAATGAAGTTCGAGACATCTGAGAATCAACGAGTATCGGCGTAGGAGACTCTACCTATCCTGCAGACGTAATAAGCCATGAACAACAGAGACCAGACCAAGACAAGGACGACGTGTTAGGACTCCCAAGACGGAACCACATGGAGGCGATTACTACATCCAAAAATAGAGGTGACTCGATAGCACGTCTATCGAGGAATAATGATAATAGTTTTGTAACACAATACTCTATTTAAGACACTTTCAGAGACGATTGATTTTATAAGAACATAAAAACTTAAATTTGAGAATTTAATTGTAACTATTCAATATCATTTAATTGTAACAGTTTAGATATTAACGTAACGTAGTGTTATTAATACAATTCTTCTAATGGAATATATATATAAAGCAAAAAGGTAAAAGTCTTGAAAGATAAAATTTTGAATTAAATATAATTAAAAGATTACAGACTAAATACCAATGGTTAGCCGGATCCGGGGGTATAGCTAGATAAATTTGTTGTGATCCCATATTCTAAATAAAGCATTTCACTTAAATTTAATAATTTAATTAATAATGTCATGGGATCTGTTCTTTAGAGTAAATGTTATATTTCAAATGTTTAATAAAGCAAGTCTTCTTGTTACACACATATACTGAGTATATAAATCAACAGTTTCACCTTCCCTGATTCCTTGTATGTCTTACGGTGTGTTGTTCTGATTTAAATTTCAGCACGTCTCGAATAAGGCAGCCTGAATTAATGGCAGAACCAATTATTTTGGGTTCCCTTCGTTATAACACAAAAGAAGAGGTTATAAGATGCGCCACTATGCTAATTTGTTTAAATTTTGCTACTAAAAAATAAAAAAAAAAAAAATTTTGTGACTTGTGTTGTTAAACAGTAATTGTGTCCCTATTCATAAGCTGTTGATTTATTTACTCGTGTATTTTAATATGTGTCAGAAATTTAAATAAGATAAAATAATAATTAATATTACAGTAATATAGTATTGATAATTTTATTAGTAAATATGATATGTGTAGAGTAAGAGTAACATATAATCCAATGTAAACAAACCATGTAGGTACTTGTTAAAAGTCCCATTCATAAACGTACCCCATTCACGACAATCTCTGTGAATTATGTTTTTTATAATGTTACAGTAATAATTATTGTTATATTTTAAAATAATAATACTAATAGAGTTATAGGGAGTAGTTTTGATGGTAGTTGCATTGCTAATAGGTGTTACAATAACAGAAAATAGAAATTCAACATGTCAAGATCTAGGCCTATAAAAACTTTAAAATTTTGTAAATTTTAGGAAATACATTTAGAATTTTATAAAAAAAATGTAATATGGATAGGTTTATAATTAATAGTATACACAACAAATATTGAATCGAAATAATCAGTTTTAAGTTATTTAAGAAAAATTCAGATAGCAAAAAATGTAACATCAGTATTTCTTAAGCTAAAATAGGCATGTTTGGTGTCTATATGTCACTATGTTAAGACCAAAATAATGATGCTATTGGTTTTAAATTCCCAATCAGTACAAAAAAGATATACTAATATAAAAGTTTTTGACATAATTCAGACATTGAAATAATGAATTTGTATGACAATGTATATCTGAATCAACCAACCAGATTTCAAGTTATACCTTAGCAACCGAAAATTCAGATAAATAAAATGGGACTTCTTTAACAACCGTCATTGAAGACAGATGCGTTATAAAAAACGTCTCAGATAATTACATTTTAATTAGTGGAAACACATACCAGACTTAGTAAACCGAATTGGTATAGTGAATACAGAATATTATAATAACAAAAGAACATCAAGAACTTAATTCAGAAGAATTTAGATCCGGGGAGAAGAAGCAAAGGAGACTTGGACCCTATCATCGTTCTGGAAGAATAAAGAAGAGGATCTAGGTGAATTGGAACAATTTATCATCTTATGTGACAACACCTACACTTGTGTACACAACTATTTAGGAATTAAACAATAAATAAAACTACAGACACTATTCTACACCAACAATAAAGAACATTTGAAAATAACACCAATTGAGTATTACACCTTTTTTGAACACCATAAAAACTTTAACGATAACTAATAAGCATCTAAACTGTTCATAACCTATAATAGTGAGTAACACATACACGACCACCAGTTTGCACTATACACATCAAAACCTTGTAATATCCTTATATTGTGAAGTTTGTATTTTGATTTTAAGAGTTGTATTATTTGTTTAACCATAATTTTCGAACCAGATACGCCCTGAGATTATTTATTTAATTGAAATAAAAACAAACTGCATCATTCTTTTGCTTATCGAATCCAGCATAGAGCATTATATTTTAGCTACTACCAACTTATGAATAAAGACACATAATTTTGTCATAATTTGTAATTACAGTAAAGAAAAATGAGAAGTAATTAATCAATACTTCATTTGAATAAAGACTGATAATAGGAATATATCTGTTTGGTGTTATCTTTGCATTATTATTACTGTTTCAATTAAGAATTACGATAACATAGCACAGCGGATGTAGCGACTGTTGGCAACTCCGAGTGACGTCATTAGGACTGCATGCATAGTTGGAGCGAGCGGCAAAATACAACAGTAGCATAATAATTTATCGTTCAACATATAATTATTGTTACAAATTGACGCTTCCAACGTGCGGCATATAATATAATATACGTCCCCGTTAATTATAATGTTACAAATTGGCGAACCAACGTGTGAGGCGATAAATTAAAATACAATTTATAATTAAACAACCAGAAATAAACGAAAATGAGGAAGCGAGGAACATCGCTCAAACGAGCAGCCGAAATCGAGAAAGTAAGCGAATTAAGCATGGAAGACAAGGAAGCAACACCGGTTGAGGAAGTAGAAACTATAATAAGGAAGGCTCCGGAGAAACAACCAGAAGAACCCACACAAACAGATAGCGAGAAGACGCAAGAAATGATTAAACGTATGATGGAATTAATGCAGGAAACTGGTAAAAAAACGGAGAAGAGTAATAAGAAAATGGAAGAAAGGATGGAGGAATTAAGTGAAGATAGTAACAGGAACTTAGTAATATTGAAGGAAGACTTGAGTAAGAAGATGGAGGAAATTAAGAGTGATAATAAACAGACAAAGGAGGAAAGGAGCCGAAAATTGGAAGAGACTAATAAGAAAATTGAAGAAAAAATGGGAGAATTGAAAGAGAATAGCAGGAAAATGGAGGAGAAAATAGACGAAAGTAATAGAGCATTGAGGGAAGAATTGAAGGGAAATTAACAGGAAACCATGAAAAAATTAAATGAACACAAAGAATCATTAAAAGAAGGGTGGAATAACAAGATGGAAATTAATAACCGGCAATTGCAGGATGAATGGGACAAGAAGCTAGAAGAACCTGTGAACGAAATTAAAAGGGTAGAATCCGAGACCAAGGAAAAGTGTGAGCGGATGAACCAAAAGGTACTGAGCGTGCGGGAAGAAACGAATGGACGAATAGAAATTATACAAACCAATCAAGCAGTGATTGGAGAAAGACTAGAAAGCATAGGTACTAGTCTTAATCGGGTACAAGACCAAACAACTGCCCATAGAGATGAGATCAACTCTCTAAGGAACAGACAATGTACCGGTGCCTATACCACATGTGAGGAAAACCGAGAAGTTATCGACTTCCAGAATTATAGAAGAAACCCCATGCTATTCCTAGAACGGGTAGAAGAAAAAATAGTCAAAACCGGAGAATACAGATGGGTTGTAATTAGAAGTATGCTGGATGAAATGTTCAGAAAAGTCTATGACAATTGGTGGACGGCGATGCGGCCGAATATACAAAATTTTCAAGAATTCAAAAAATAATTAAATCCAAGTACTGGTCTGATGCCACACAACACATGATAAGAAGTGACATAGGATTGGGCCGATATGATCTACACGGCAAACAAACTCCGACCGCATACTTTCTTGGTAAGATAAACATAGCCAGACATTTAGAACCTACAATTCCTACTGAATGTCTAGTGAGGCTATTAGCTTATCACTATGGTGGGGAAATTACGAGAGGCCGAATAAACGGACGAATACAAACCATTGAGGAGATGTCGGCATTGTTAGCGGAAATGGAACAAGAGAAGAGCTTCCTCCAATACAGACGAAGGAGCGACGAGATGGATAGAAATAATGGTCGCCGCGAAGCCCGATACGAAAATAACGGGCATAGACAAAATAGTAATTACAACAACAGCGGTAACCACTATCAACGTAGTTACTAAAATATAAATAACAATAATAACTACCCACGGAATAAAGCGGTGAATAACAATAACAATAACAACAGACACTATTACCGTAGCTCTCCTACGAATCACAATAACGGATACCAGCGTGCCAATGATAGAGACAACCACTACCAGAACAACCGAGGTAATCAAAACAATTACGATAACCGTTACAGACAGAATAATAATGGCAATTATAACAACCAAAACCAAACATATCGAAGACATGTGAATTATGTGAGCACCGACGATAGAGATATGGGAAGACGTTGGTACCAGGGACGAATGAATTATAATGGGAACCGGGAGAGAAATTTTCAGGAGGAGAATAACCAGCGCTACCGGAATGAACATAGACGAAGTAGGAGCTGCGATGATGACAGGAGCAATAGAAACATAGTGACGTTCAATAATAACGCCAGTGACATACAAGAATTACATAACAGAGACAGACCCGGTCAACCAGACAACAGGACCGAGGAAATCAGCCCTGATTTAAACGGACGGCGGCAGTGAAAAACCAACAGGTCCCATCACTGAACCGACAATTAGGGTACTTACTAGGACGAGACAAAACGACTGACAATACCATTACCATAGTGCATAATCATTTCTTAAAAAATGTGAGAGAAGAATTGCTAAACGAAAATACAATAACGAACAATAATTTGAATAACGAGATTGCTTATATTATCGCCCAAGTAAATGGACTAGACACAAGATTCATGATAGATACGGGCGCAAACGTGTCGTTAATCTATATCTACGAATACTACAAAATTCAAAAATTGATTAAGATTATCTTACCTACTCTACCAATCCAGAATATAATTTTAAATGGAGCCAATTAAAACCATTTTTGAATAAACCTCAAAATTCAAACAAATAGTAAGGACAACTTACAGTACATTTTGATAATGTTATTTTGAACCAAGTGAATAAACAAATTTGAATAAATTTCAAAATTCTATACGAAATAAGCACCTCTTATTAAATATAATTATGAAATTATTATTTGAATATAAAAGAAAGAGACAACATCCATGTATCAGGAGAAACCAAAGTGTTATAAAATGAATAAGAAAAGACAAATGTAGACGATCGACGATGAAAATAAGACAAGACTAGAAACGAATTACTACGAATAACCTATCATGATTGTGAGAGAATCAGCAACAACTATAGATACAGATACTTGTTACGTGTTAATTGAATAAAAATAGTGAATGAAAAAGGAAGATTAAGCAGTACTGATAAAGAAGGAAAGAAAATAGTACCAATTAAAAATAAAAATGTTATTAATATCGCCACAAGAAAATAAACATCTGAAGGAATCAATGGAAAGAAATATTTAGATCTGAGAATTTAAACTGAGTGAACCATCCCAAGAATATATTATTACATTATTTTTATTTGATTTAGTCGTGAATAGACTAGTTATTATTAAATGTGATTGACTGATGAGATAGCTCCAGCAATCGATATTATTTATGTATTATGTATTATAAGGACAGCGGGGTATTAGGTCAAGAGAGCCCCCCGACTAATTCCAAAACATATGTGATAATGATGAAATTGTTAGGGAGGTAACATGTTCCAGGGATAGAACACTTATAATTAAAAACAAGGATACCAGATCATGAAAAGGATAACAAATAATAATATGGAACATAAGATAATTGATAATTTCAACAAAATATATTATTTTATTAAAATAATCAAATTTGGTGGCAGGGTGTTATGTAACATTACATTTGGCATAGCTTGATGTCGTACCAGATTTAATGAAGATCATGGACAAGAAAATTAACAATAAGAAAAAATATCTTTTAAAAATGATAGTGAAGATGAACAAATAACTACTTTAGACTGACTTGTACTATAACTGACCGTACCCAAATTAATGTTTACGTAAAGTGATGCAAAATACCCCGATGATGACATGAATTTCAAATAATTACGATAATAAGACTTATAAAGACAGATAGCATTATGTACCATTACTATAAGTAAACAAATTGTTTTATTAAATGTATCAAAATATAAAAATAATCAAAATACAAATTGAGGGATAATAGGCCCAAATATACAATAATGTAAAATAATATATTAGTAAAGTGTTAACTAAATGATATAATGGAATAATACAAGAAAACAATCATATAGATACATGGAAACATACAACTAATAGTGTGAATAATAGTGGTCATAATGTTATCAAATAAATAATGTATAATCACTTAATAATTCTCAAATGTATAAAAAAGTAGTGGTAAAAATGCCTAGTACAGCAATGGCTGAAATGCATGAGGAAAGAATAGAAATTATAAATCATTATTAAATTATTAAACTTTCCTTTTTTATGTTTTAAAAATAAGATTAATTTGTGTTGATGTTATTTATAATTTTATTAAGTAATGAGTGTATGATATGCCTTATGCAGGATGTATGTAACCAGACATATACAAATTGTTTAATCACAAAATGTGAATTATGTTTTTTTATAATGTTACAGTAATAATTATTGTTATATTTTAAAATAATAATACCAATAGAGTTATAGGGAGTAGTTTTGATGGTAGTTGCATTGCTAATAGGTGTTACAATAACAGAAAATATAAATTTAACATGTCAAGATATAAATTTTTGAATTTTGTAAATTTTAGGAAATACATTTAGAATTTTATAAAAAAAATGTTGTAATCTGGGTAGGTTTATAATTAATAGTATACACAACAAATATGGAATCGAAATAATTAGTTTTAAGTTATTTAAGAAAAATTCAGATAGCAGAAAACGTAACATCAGTATTTCTTAAGCAAAAATAGGCATGTTTGGTGTCTATATGTCACTATGTTAAGACCAAAATAATGATGCTATTGGTTTTAAATTCCCAATCAGTACAAAAAAGATATACTAATTTAAAAGTTTTTGACCTAATTCAGACATTGAAATAATGAATTTGTATGACAATGTATATCTGAATCAACCAACCAGATTTCAAGTTTTACCTTAGCAACCGAAAATTCAGATAAATAAAATGGGACTTCTTTAACAACCGTCATTGAAGACAGATGCGTTATAAAAACGTCTCAGATAATTACATTTTAATTAGTGAAAACACATACCAGACTTAGTAAACCGAATTGGTATAGTCAATACAGAATATTATAATAACAAAAGAACATCAAGAACTTAATTCAGAAGAATTTAGATCCGGGGAGAAGAAGCAAAGAAGACTTGGACCCTATCTTCGTCCTGGAAGAATAAAGAAGAGGATCTAGGTGAATTGGAACAATTTATCATCTTATGTAACAACACCTACACTTGTGTACACAACTATTTATGAATTAAACAATAAATAAAACTACAGACACTATTCTACACCAACAATAAAGAACATTTGAAAATAACACCAATTGAGTATTACACCTTTTTTGAACACCATAAAAACTTTAACGATAACTAATAAGCATCTAAACTGTTCATAACCTATAATAGTGAGTAACACATACACGACCACCAGTTTGCACTATACACATCAAAACCTTGTAATATCCTTATATTGTGAAGTTTGTATTTTGATTTTAAGAGTTGTATTATTTGTTTAACCAGATACGCCCTGAGATTATTTATTTAATTGAAATAAAAACAAACTGCATCATTCTTTTGCTTGTCGAATCCAGCATAGAGCATTATATTTTAGCTATTACCAACTTATCAATAAAGACACAAAATTTTGTCTTAATTTGTAATTACAGTAAAGAAAAATGAGAAGTAATTAATCAATACTTCATTTGAATAAAGATTGATAAAGGAATATATCTGTTTGGTGTTATCTTTGCATTATTATTACTGTTTCAATTAAGAATTACGATAACATAGAACAGCGGATGTAGCGACTGTTGGCAACTCCGAGTGACGTCATTAGGACTGCATGCATAGTGGGAGCGAGCGGCAAAATACAACAGTAGCATAATAATTTATCGTTCAACATATAATTATTGTTACAAATTGACGCTCCCAACGTGCGGCATATAATATACTATACGTCCCCGTTAATTATATTGTTACAAATTGGCGAACCAACGTGTGAGGCGATAAATTAAAATACAATTTATAATTAAAAAACCAGAAATAAACGAAAATGAGGAAGCGAGGAACAGCTCAAACGAGCAGCCGAAACCGAGAAAGTAAGCGAATTAAGCATGGAAGGCAAGGAAGCAACACCGGTTGAGGAAGTAGAAACTATAATAAGGAAGGCTCCGGAGAAACAACCAGAAGAACCCACACAAACAGATAGCGAGAAGACGCAAGAAATGATTAAACGTATGATGGAATTAATGCAGGGAACTGGTAAAAAAACGGAGGAGAGTAATAAGAAAATGGAAGAAAGGATGGAGGAATTAAGTGAGGATAGTAACAAGAACTTAGTAATATTGAAGGAAGACTTGAGTAAGAAGATGGAGGAAATTAAGAGTGATAATAAACAGACAAAGGAGGAAAGGAGCCGAAAATTGGAAGAGACAAATAAGAAAATTGAAGAAAAAATGGGAGAATTGAAAGAGAATAGCAGGAAAATGGAGAAGAAAATAGACGAAAATAATAGAGCATTGAGGGAAGAATTGAAGGGAAATTACCAGGAAACCATGAAAAAATAAATAGAACACAAAGAGTCATTAAAAGGAGAGTGGAATAACAAGATGGAAATAAATAACCGGCAATTGCAGGATGAATGGGACAAGAAGCTAGAAGAACCGGTGACTGAAATTAAAAGGGTAGAATCAGAGACCAAGGAAAAGTGTGAGCGGATGAACCAAGAGATACTGAGCGCCCGGGAAGAAACGGATGGACCAATTGATGGGAGAAAGATTAGAAAGCATAGGTACTAGTCTTAATCGGGTACAAGACCAAACAACTGCCCATAGAGATGAGATCAACTCACTAAGAAACAGACAATGTACGGGTGCCTATACCACATGTGAGGAAAACCGAGAAGTTATCGACTTCCAGAATTATAGAAGAAACCCCATGCTATTCCTAGAACGGGTAGAAGAAAAAATAGTCAAAACCGGAGAAGACAGATGGGTTGTAATTAGAAGTATGCTGGACGAAATGTTCAGAAAAGTCTATGACAATTGGTGGACGGCGATGCGGCCGAATATACAAAATTTTCAAGAATTCAAAAAATAATTAAATCCAAGTACTGGTCTGATGCCACACAACACATGATAAGAAGTGACATAGGATTGGGCCGATATGATCTACACGGCAAACAAACTCCGACCGCACACTTTCTTGGTAAGATAAACATAGCCAGACATTTAGAACCGGCAATTCCTACTGAATGTCTAGTGAGGCTATTAGCTTATCACTATGGTGGGGAAATTACGAGAGGCCGAATAAACGGACGAATACAAACCATTGAGGAGATGTCGGCATTGTTAGCGGAAATGGAACAAGAGAAGAGCTTCCTCCAATACAGACGAAGGAGCGACGAGATGGATAGAAATAATGGTCGCCGCGACGCCCGATACGAAAATAACGGGCATAGACAAAATAGTAATTACAACAACAGCGGTAACCACTATCAACGTAGTTACTAAAATATAAATAACAATAATAACTACCCACGGAATAAAGCGGTGAATAACAATAACAATAACAACAGACACTATTACCGTATCTCTCCTACGAATCACAATAACGGATACCAGCGTGCCAATGATAGAGACAACCACTACCAGAACAACCGAGGTAATCAAAACAATTACGATAACCGTTACAGACAGAATAATAATGGCAATTATAACAACCAAAACCAAACATATCGAAGACATGTGAATTATGTGAGCACCGACGATAGAGATATGGGAAGACGTTCGTACCAGGGACGAATGAATTATAATGGGAACCGGGAGAGAAATTTTCAGGAGGAGAATAACCAGCGCTACCGGAATGAACATAGACGAAGTAGGAGCTGCGATGATGACAGGAGCAATAGAAACATAGTGACGTTCAATAATAACGCCAGTGACATACAAGAATTACATAACAGAGACAGACCCGGTCAACCAGACAACAGGACCGAGGAAATCAGCCCTGATTTAAACGGACGGCGGCAGTGAAAACCCAACAGGTCCCATCACTGAACCGACAATTTGGGTACTTACTAGGACGAGACAAAACGACTGACAATACCATTACCATAGTGCATAATCATTTCTTAAAAAATGTGAGAGAAGAATTGCTAAACGAAAATACAATAACGAACAATAATTTGAATAACGAGATTGCTTATATTATCGCCCAAGTAAATGGACTAGGCACAAGGTTCATGATAGATACGGGCGCAAACGTGTCGTCAATCTATAACAACGAATACTACAAAGTTCAAAAATTGATTAAGATCATCTTACCTACTCTACCAATCCAGAATATAATCTTAAATGGAGCCAATTAAAACCATTTTTGAATAAACCTTAAAATTCAAACAAATAGTAAGGACAACTTACAGTACATTTTGATAATGTTATTTTGAACCAAGTGAATAAACAAATTTGAATAAATTTCAAAATTCTATACGAAATAAGCACCTCTTATTAAATATAATTATGAAATTATTATTTGAATATAAAAGAAAGAGACAACATCCATGAATCAGGAGAAACCAAAGTGTTATAAAATGAATAAGAAAAGACAAATGTAGACGATCGACGATGAAAATAAGACAAGACTAGAAACGAATTACTACGAATAACCTATCATGATTGTGAGAGAATCAGCAACAACTATAGATACAGATACTTGTTACGTGTTAATTGAATAAAGATAGTGAATGAAAAAGGAAGATTAAGCAGTACTGATAAAGAAGGAAAGAAAATAGTACCAATTAAAAATAAAAATTTTATTAATATCGCCACAAGAAAATTAACATCTGAAGGAATCAATGGAAAGAAATATTTAGATCTGAGAATTTAAACTGACTGAACCATCCCAAGAAAATATTATTATATTATTTTTATTTGATTTAGTCGTGAATAGACTAGTTATTATTAAATGTGATTGACTGATGAGATAGCTCCAGCAATCGATATTATTTATGTATTATGTATTATAAGGACAGCGGGTTATTAGGTCAAGAGAGCCCCCCGACTGATTCCAAAACATATGTGATAATGATTAATTTGTTAGGGAGGTAACATGTTCCAGGAATAGAACACTTATAATTAAAAACAAGTATACCAGATCATGAAAAGGATAACAAATGATAATATGGAACATAAGATAATTGATAATTTCAACAAAATATATTATTTTATTAAAATAATCAAATTTGGTGGCAGGGTGTTATGTAACATTACATTTGGCATAGCTTGATGTCGTACCAGATTTAATGAAGATCATGGACAAGAAAATTAACAATAAGAAAAAATATCTTTTAAAAATGATAGTGAAGATGAACAAATAACTACTTTAGACTGACTTGTACTATAACTGGCCGTACCCAAATAACTGTTTAGGTAAAGTGATGCAAAATACCCCGATGATGACATGAATTTCAAATAATTACAATAATAAGACTTATAAAGACAGACAGCATTATGTACCATTACTATAAGTAAACAAATTGTTTTATTAAATGTATCAAAATATAAAAATAATCAAAATACAAATTGAGGGATAATAGGCCCAAATATACAATAATGTAAAATAATATATTAGAAAAGTGTTAACTAAATGATATAATGGAATAATACAAGAAAACAATCATATAGATACATGGAAACATACAACTAATAGTGTGAATAATAGTGGTCATAATGTTATCAAATAAATAATGTATAATCACTTAATAATTCTCAAATGTATAAAAAAGAAGTGGTAAAAATGCCTAGTACAGCAATGGCTGAAATGCATGAGGAAAGAATAGAAATTATAAATCATTATTAAATTATTAAACTTTCCTTTTTTATGTTTTAAAAATAAGATTAATTTGTGTTGATGTTATTTATAATTTTATTAAGTAATGAGTGTATGATATGCCTTATGCAGGATGTATGTAACCAGACATATACAAATTGTTTAATCACAAAATGTGAATTATGTTTTTTTATAATGTTACAGTAATAATTTTTGTTATATTTTAAAATAATAATACCAATAGAGTTATAGGGAGTAGTTTTGATGGTAGTTGCATTGCTAATAGGTGTTACAATAACAGAAAATATAAATTTAACATGTCAAGATAAAAATTTTTGAATTTTGTAAATTTTAGGAAATACATTTAGAATTTTATAAAAAAAATGTTGTAATCTGGGTAGGTTTATAATTAATAGTATACACAACAAATATGGAATCGAAATAATTAGTTTTAAGTTATTTAAGAAAAATTCAGATAGCAGAAAACGTAACATCAGTATTTCTTAAGCAAAAATAGGCATGTTTGGTGTCTATATGTCACTATGTTAAGACCAAAATAATGATGCTATTGGTTTTAAATTCCCAATCAGTACAAAAAAGATATACTAATTTAAAAGTTTTTGACCTAATTCAGACATTGAAATAATGAATTTGTATGACAATGTATATCTGAATCAACCAACCAGATTTCAAGTTTTACCTTAGCAACCGAAAATTCAGATAAATAAAATGGGACTTCTTTAACAACCGTCATTGAAGACAGATGCGTTATAAAAACGTCTCAGATAATTACATTTTAATTAGTGAAAACACATACCAGACTTAGTAAACCGAATTGGTATAGTCAATACAGAATATTATAATAACAAAAGAACATCAAGAACTTAATTCAGAAGAATTTAGATCCGGGGAGAAGAAGCAAAGAAGACTTGGACCCTATCTTCATCCTGGAAGAATAAAGAAGAGGATCTAGGTGAATTGGAACAATTTATCATCTTATGTAACAACACCTACACTTGTGTACACAACTATTTATGAATTAAACAATAAATAAAACTACAGACACTATTCTACACCAACAATAAAGAACATTTGAAAATAACACCAATTGAGTATTACACCTTTTTTGAACACCATAAAAACTTTAACGATAACTAATAAGCATCTAAACTGTTCATAACCTATAATAGTGAGTAACACATACACGACCACCAGTTTGCACTATACACATCAAAACCTTGTAATATCCTTATATTGTGAAGTTTGTATTTTGATTTTAAGAGTTGTATTATTTGTTTAACCAGATACGCCCTGAGATTATTTATTTAATTGAAATAAAAACAAACTGCATCATTCTTTTGCTTGTCGAATCCAGCATAGAGCATTATATTTTAGCTATTACCAACTTATCAATAAAGACACAAAATTTTGTCATAATTTGTAATTACAGTAAAGAAAAATGAGAAGTAATTAATCAATACTTCATTTGAATAAAGATTGATAAAAGGAATATATCTGTTTGGTGTTATCTTTGCATTATTATTACTGTTTCAATTAAGAATTACGATAACATAGAACAGCGGATGTAGCGACTGTTGGCAACTCCGAGTGACGTCATTAGGACTGCATGCATAGTGGGAGCGAGCGGCAAAATACAACAGTAGCATAATAATTTATCGTTCAACATATAATTATTGTTACAAATTGACGCTCCCAACGTGCGGCATATAATATACTATACGTCCCCGTTAATTATATTGTTACAAATTGGCGAACCAACGTGTGAGGCGATAAATTAAAATACAATTTATAATTAAAAAACCAGAAATAAACGAAAATGAGGAAGCGAGGAACATAGCTCAAACGAGCAGCCGAAACCGAGAAAGTAAGCGAATTAAGCATGGAAGGCAAGGAAGCAACACCGGTTGAGGAAGTAGAAACTATAATAAGGAAGGCTCCGGAGAAACAACCAGAAGAACCCACACAAACAGATAGCGAGAAGACGCAAGAAATGATTAAACGTATGATGGAATTAATGCAGGGAACTGGTAAAAAAACGGAGGAGAGTAATAAGAAAATGGAAGAAAGGATGGAGGAATTAAGTGAGGATAGTAACAAGAACTTAGTAATATTGAAGGAAGACTTGAGTAAGAAGATGGAGGAAATTAAGAGTGATAATAAACAGACAAAGGAGGAAAGGAGCCGAAAATTGGAAGAGACAAATAAGAAAATTGAAGAAAAAATGGGAGAATTGAAAGAGAATAGCATGAAAATGGAGGAGAAAATAGACGAAAATAATAGAGCATTGAGGGAAGAATTGAAGGGAAATTACCAGGAAACCATGAAAAAATAAATAGAACACAAAGAGTCATTAAAAGGAGAGTGGAATAACAAGATGGAAATAAATAACCGGCAATTGCAGGATGAATGGGACAAGAAGCTAGAAGAACCGGTGACTGAAATTAAAAGGGTAGAATCAGAGACCAAGGAAAAGTGTGAGCGGATGAACCAAGAGATACTGAGCGCCCGGGAAGAAACGGATGGACCAATTGATGGGAGAAAGATTAGAAAGCATAGGTACTAGTCTTAATCGGGTACAAGACCAAACAACTGCCCATAGAGATGAGATCAACTCTCTAAGAAACAGACAATGTACGGGTGCCTATACCACATGTGAGGAAAACCGAGAAGTTATCGACTTCCAGAATTATAGAAGAAACCCCATGCTATTCCTAGAACGGGTAGAAGAAAAAATAGTCAAAACCGGAGAAGACAGATGGGTTGTAATTAGAAGTATGCTGGACGAAATGTTCAGAAAAGTCTATGACAATTGGTGGACGGCGATGCGGCCGAATATACAAAATTTTCAAGAATTCAAAAAATAATTAAATCCAAGTACTGGTCTGATGCCACACAACACATGATAAGAAGTGACATAGGATTGGGCCGATATGATCTACACGGCAAACAAACTCCGACCGCACACTTTCTTGGTAAGATAAACATAGCCAGACATTTAGAACCGGCAATTCCTACTGAATGTCTAGTGAGGCTATTAGCTTATCACTATGGTGGGGAAATTACGAGAGGCCGAATAAACGGACGAATACAAACCATTGAGGAGATGTCGGCATTGTTAGCGGAAATGGAACAAGAGAAGAGCTTCCTCCAATACAGACGAAGGAGCGACGAGATGGATAGAAATAATGGTCGCCGCGACGCCCGATACGAAAATAACGGGCATAGACAAAATAGTAATTACAACAACAGCGGTAACCACTATCAACGTAGTTACTAAAATATAAATAACAATAATAACTACCCACGGAATAAAGCGGTGAATAACAATAACAATAACAACAGACACTATTACCGTAGCTCTCCTACGAATCACAATAACGGATACCAGCGTGCCAATGATAGAGACAACCACTACCAGAACAACCGAGGTAATCAAAACAATTACGATAACCGTTACAGACAGAATAATAATGGCAATTATAACAACCAAAACCAAACATATCGAAGACATGTGAATTATGTGAGCACCGACGATAGAGATATGGGAAGACGTTCGTACCAGGGACGAATGAATTATAATGGGAACCGGGAGAGAAATTTTCAGGAGGAGAATAACCAGCGCTACCGGAATGAACATAGACGAAGTAGGAGCTGCGATGATGACAGGAGCAATAGAAACATAGTGACGTTCAATAATAACGCCAGTGACATACAAGAATTACATAACAGAGACAGACCCGGTCAACCAGACAACAGGACCGAGGAAATCAGCCCTGATTTAAACGGACGGCGGCAGTGAAAACCCAACAGGTCCCATCACTGAACCGACAATTTGGGTACTTACTAGGACGAGACAAAACGACTGACAATACCATTACCATAGTGCATAATCATTTCTTAAAAAATGTGAGAGAAGAATTGCTAAACGAAAATACAATAACGAACAATAATTTGAATAACGAGATTGCTTATATTATCGCCCAAGTAAATGGACTAGGCACAAGGTTCATGATAGATACGGGCGCAAACGTGTCGTCAATCTATAACAACGAATACTACAAAGTTCAAAAATTGATTAAGATCATCTTACCTACTCTACCAATCCAGAATATAATCTTAAATGGAGCCAATTAAAACCATTTTTGAATAAACCTTAAAATTCAAACAAATAGTAAGGACAACTTACAGTACATTTTGATAATGTTATTTTGAACCAAGTGAATAAACAAATTTGAATAAATTTCAAAATTCTATACGAAATAAGCACCTCTTATTAAATATAATTATGAAATTATTATTTGAATATAAAAGAAAGAGACAACATCCATGAATCAGGAGAAACCAAAGTGTTATAAAATGAATAAGAAAAGACAAATGTAGACGATCGACGATGAAAATAAGACAAGACTAGAAACGAATTACTACGAATAACCTATCATGATTGTGAGAGAATCAGCAACAACTATAGATACAGATACTTGTTACGTGTTAATTGAATAAAGATAGTGAATGAAAAAGGAAGATTAAGCAGTACTGATAAAGAAGGAAAGAAAATAGTACCAATTAAAAATAAAAATGTTAATAATATCGCCACAAGAAAATTAACATCTGAAGGAATCAATGGAAAGAAATATTTAGATCTGAGAATTTAAACTGAGTGAACCATCCCAAGAATATATTATTATATTATTTTTATTTCATTTAGTCGTGAATAGACTAGTTATTATTAAATGTGATTGACTGATGAGATAGCTCCAGCAATCGATATTATTTATGTATTATGTATTATAAGGACAGCGGGGTATTAGGTCAAGGGAGCCCCCCGACTGATTCCAAAACATATGTGATAATTATTAATTTGTTAGGGAGGTAACATGTTCCAGGGATAGAACACTTATAATTAAAAACAAGTATACCAGATCATGAAAAGGATAACAAATGATAATATGGAACATAAGATAATTGATAATTTCAACAAAATATATTATTTTATTAAAATAATCAAATTTGGTGGCAGGGTGTTATGTAACATTACATTTGGCATAGCTTGATGTCGTACCAGATTTAATGAAGATCATGGACAAGAAAATTAACAATAAGAAAAAATATCTTTTAAAAATGATAGTGAAGATGAACAAATAACTACTTTAGACTGACTTGTACTATAACTGACCGTACCCAAATTAATGTTTAGGTAAAGTGATGCAAAATACCCCGATGATGACATGAATTTCAAATAATTACAATAATAAGACTTATAAAGGCAGACAGCATTATGTACCATTACTATAAGTAAACAAATTGTTTTATTAATGTATCAAAATATAAAAATAATCAAAATACAAATTGAGGGATAATAGGCCCAAATATACAATAATGTAAAATAATATATTAGTAAAGTGTTAACTAAATGATATAATGGAATAATACAAGAAAACAATCATATAGATACATGGTAACATACAACTAATAGTGTGAATAATAGTGGACATAATGTTATCAAATAAATAATGTATAATCACTTAATAATTCTCATATGTATAAAAAAAAAGTGGTAAAAGTGCCTAGTACAGCAATGGCTGAAATGCATGAGGAAAGAATAGAAATTATAAATCATTATTAAATTATTAAACTCTCCTTTTTTATGTTTTAAAAATAAGATTAAGTTGTGTTGATGTTATTTATAATTTTATTAAGTAATGAGTGTATGATATGCCTTATGCAGGATGTATGTAACCAGACGTAAACAAATTTTTTAATCACAAAATGTGAATTATGTTTTTTTATAATGTTACAGTAATAATTATTGTTATATTTTAAAATAATAATACTAATAGAGTTATTGGGAGTAGTTTTGATGGTAGTTGCATTGCTAATAGGTGTTACAATAACAGAAAATAGAAATTTAACATGTCAAGATATAAAAACTTTTGGATTTTGTAAATTTTAAGAAATACATTTAGAATTTTATAAAAAAAATGTTGTAATTTGGATAGGTTTATAATTAATAGTATACACAACAAATATTGAATCGAAATAATCAGTTTTAAGTGATTTAAGAAAAATTCAGATAGCAAAAAACGTAACATCAGTATTTCTTAAGCAAAAATAGGCATGTTTGGTGTCTATATGTCACTATGTTAAGACCAAAATAATGATGCTATTGGTTTTAAATTCCCAATCAGTACAAAAAAGATATACTAATTTAAAAGATTTTCACCTAATTCAGACATTGAAATAATGAATTTGTATGACAATGTATATCTGAATCAACCAACCAGATTTCAAATTTTACCTTAGCAACCGAAAATTCAGTTAATAAAATGGGACTTCTTTAACAACCGTCATTGAAGACAGATGCGTTATAAAAAACGTCTCAGATAATTACATTTTAATTAGTGAAAACACATACCAGACTTAGTAAACCGAATTGGTATAGTCAATACAGAATCTTATAATAACAAAAGAACATCAAGAACTTAATTCAGAAGAATTTAGATCCGGGGAGAAGAAGCAAAGAAGACTTGGACCCTATCTTCGTCCTGGAAGAATAAAGAAGAGGATCTAGGTGAATTAGAACCATTTATCATCTTATGTGACAACACCTACACTTGTGTACATAACTATTTAGGAATTAAACAATAAATAAAACTACAGACATTATTCTACACCAAAAATAAAGAACATTTGAAAATAACACCAATTGAGTATTACACCTTTTTTGAACACCATAAAAACTTTAACGATAACTAATAAGCATCTAAACTGTTCATAAGCTATTATAGTGAGTAACACATACACGACCACCAGTTTGCACTATACACATCGAAACCTTGTAATATCCTTATATTGTGAAGTTTGTATTTTGATTTTAAGAGTTGTATTATTTGTTTAACCAGACACGCCCTGTGATTATTTATTTAATAGAAATAAAAACAAACTGCATCATTCTTTTGCTTGTCGAATCCAGCATAGAGCATTATATTTTAGCTACTACCAACTTATGAATAAAGACACATAATTTTGTCATAATTTGTAATTACAGTAAAGAAAAATGAGAAGTAATTAATCAATACTTCATTTGAATAAAGAGTGATAAAAGGAATATATCTGTTTGGTGTTATCTTTGCATTATTATTACTGTTTCAATTAAGAATTACGATAACATAGCACAGCGGATGTAGCGACTGTTGGCAACTCCGAGTGACGTCATTAGGACTGCATGCATAGTGGGAGCGAGCGGCAAAATACAACAGTGGCATAATAATTTATCGTTCAACATATAATTATTCTTACAAATTGACGCTTCCAACGTGCGGCATATAATATAGTATACGTATTATATTATATTGTTACAAATTGGCGAACCAACGTGTGAGGCGATAAATTAAAATACAATTTATAATTAAACAACAAGAATTAAACGAAAATGAGGAAGCGAGGAACATCGCTCAAACGAGCAGCCGAAACCGAGAAAGTAAGCGAATTAAGCATGGAAGGCAAGGAAGCAACACCGGTTGAGGAAGTAGAAACTATAAAAAGGAAGGCTCCGGAGAAACAACCAGGAGAACCCACACAAACAGATAGCGAGAAGACGCAAGAAATGATTAAACGTATGATGGAATTAATGCAGGAAACTGGTAAAAAAACGGAGGAGAGTAATAAGAAAATGGAAGAAAGGATGGAGGAATTAAGTGAGGATAGTAACAGGAACTTAGTAATATTGAAGGAAGACTTGAGTAAGAAAATGGAGGAAATTAAGAGTGATAATAAACAGACAAAGGAGGAAAGGAGCCGAAAATTGGAAGAGACTAATAAGAAAATTGAAGAAAAAATGGGAGAATTGAAAGAGAATAGCAGGAAAATGGAGGAGAAAATAGACGAAAGTAATAGAGCATTGAGGGAAGAATTGAAGGGAAATTAACAGGAAACCATGAAAAAATTAAATGAACACAAAGAATCATTAAAAGAAGGGTGGAATAACAAGATGGAAATTAATAACCGGCAATTGCAGGATGAATGGGACAAGAAGCTAGAAGAACCTGTGAATGAAATTAAAAGGGTAGAATCCGAGACCAAGGAAAAGTGTGAGCGGATGAACCAAAAGGTACTGAGCGTGCGGGAAGAAACGAATGGACGAATAGAAATTATACAAACCAATCAAGCAGTGATTGGAGAAAGATTAGAAAGCATAGGTACTAGTCTTAATCGGGTACAAGACCAAACAACTGCCCATAGAGATGAGATCAACTCTCTAAGGAACAGACAATGTACCGGTGCCTATACCACATGTGAGGAAAACCGAGAAGTTATCGACTTCCAGAATTATAGAAGAAACCCCATGCTATTCCTAGAACGGGTAGAAGAAAAAATAGTCAAAACCGGAGAATACAGATGGGTTGTAATTAGAAGTATGCTGGATGAAATGTTCAGAAAAGTCTATGACAATTGGTGGACGGCGATGCGGCCGAATATACAAAATTTTCAAGAATTCAAAAAATAATTAAATCCAAGTACTGGTCTGATGCCACACAACACATGATAAGAAGTGACATAGGATTGGGCCGATATGATCTACACGGCAAACAAACTCCGACCGCATACTTTCTTGGTAAGATAAACATAGCCAGACATTTAGAACCTACAATTCCTACTGAATGTCTAGTGAGGCTATTAGCTTATCACTATGGTGGGGAAATTACGAGAGGCCGAATAAACGGACGAATACAAACCATTGAGGAGATGTCGGCATTGTTAGCGGAAATGGAACAAGAGAAGAGCTTCCTCCAATACAGACGAAGGAGCGACGAGATGGATAGAAATAATGGTCGCCGCGACGCCCGATACGAAAATAACGGGCATAGACCTAATAGTAATTACAACAACAGCGGTAACCACTATCAACGTAGTTACTAAAATATAAATAACAATAATAACTACCCACGGAATAATGCGGTGAATAACAATAACAATAACAACGGACACTATTACCGTAGCTCTCCTACGAATCACAATAACGGATACCAGCGTGCCAATGATAGAGACAACCACTACCAGAACAACCGAGGTAATCAAAACAATTACGATAACCGTTACAGACAGAATAATAATGGCAATTATAACAACCAAAACCAAACATATCGAAGACATGTGAATTATGTGAGCACCGACGATAGAGATATGGGAAGACGTTGGTACCAGGGACGAATGAATTATAATGGGAACCGGGTGAGAAATTTTCAGGAGGAGAATAACCAGCGCTACCGGAATGAACATAGACGAAGTAGGAGCTGCGATGATGACAGGAGCAATAGAAACATAGTGACGTTCAATAATAACGCCAGTGACATACAAGAATTACATAACAGAGACAGACCCGGTCAACCAGACAACAGGACCCAGGAAATCAGCCATGATTTAAACGGACGGCGGCAGTGAAAAACCAACAGGTCCCCTCACTGAACCGACAATTAGGGTACTTACTAGGACGAGACAAAACGACTGACAATACCATTACCATAGTGCATAATCATTTCTTAAAAAATGTGAGAGAAGAATTGATAAACGAAGATACAATAACGAACAATAATTTGAATAACGAGATTGCTTATATTATCGCCCAAGTAAATGGACTAGACACAAGATTCATGATAGATACGGGCGCAAACGTGTCGTTAATCTATATCAACGAATACTACAAAATTCAAAAATTGATTAAGATTATCTTACCTACTCTACCAATCCAGAATATAATTTTAAATGGAGCCAATTAAAACCATTTTTGAATAAACCTCAAAATTCAAACAAATAGTAAGGACAACTTACAGTACATTTTGATAATGTTATTTTGAACCAAGTGAATAAACAAATTTGAATAAATTTCAAAATTCTATACGAAATAAGCACCTCTTATTAAATATAATTATGAAATTATTATGTGAATATAAAAGAAAGAGACAACATCCATGTATCAGGAGAAACCAAAGTGTTATAAAATGAATAAGAAAAGACAAATGTAGACGATCGACGATGAAAATAAGACAAGACTAGAAACGAATTACTACGAATAACCTATCATGATTGTGAGAGAATCAGCAACAACTATAGATACAGATACTTGTTACGTGTTAATTGAATAAAGATAGTGAATGAAAAAGGAAGATTAAGCAGTACTGATAAAGAAGGAAAGAAAATAGTACCAATTAAAAATAAAAATTTTATTAATATCGCCACAAGAAAATTAACATCTGAAGGAATCAATGGAAAGAAATATTTAGATCTGAGAATTTAAACTGACTGAACCATCCCAAGAATATATTATTACATTATTTTTATTTGATTTAGTCGTGAATAGACTAGTTATTATTAAATGTGATTGACTGATGAGATAGCTCCAGCAATCGATATTATTTATGTATTATGTATTATAAGGACAGCGGGGTATTAGGTCAAGAGAGCCCCCCGACTAATTCCAAAACATATGTGATAATGATGAATTTGTTAGGGAGGTAACATGTTCCAGGGATAGAACACTTATAATTAAAAACAAGGATACCAGATCATGAAAAGGATAACAAATAATAATATGGAACATAAGATAATTGATAATTTCAACAAAATATATTATTTTATTAAAATAATCAAATTTGGTGGCAGGGTGTTATGTAACATTACATTTGGCATAGCTTGATGTCGTACCAGATTTAATGAAGATCATGGACAAGAAAATTAACAATAAGAAAAAATATCTTTTAAAAATGATAGTGAAGATGAACAAATAACTACTTTAGACTGACTTGTACTATAACTGACCGTACCCAAATTAATGTTTTGGTAAAGTGATGCAAAATACCCCGATGATGACATGAATTTCAAATAATTACGATAATAAGACTTATAAAGACAGACAGCATTATGTACCATTACTATAAGTAAACAAATTGTTTTATTAAATGTATCAAAATATAAAAATAATCAAAATACAAATTGAGGGATAATAGGCCCAAATATACAATAATGTAAAATAATATATTAGTAAAGTGTTAACTAAATGATATAATGGAATAATACAAGAAAACAATCATATAGATACATGGTAACATACAACTAATAGTGTGAATAATAGTGGACATAATGTTATCAAATAAATAATGTATAATCACTTAATAATTCTCATATGTATAAAAAAAAGTGGTAAAAGTGCCTAGTACAGCAATGGCTGAAATGCATGAGGAAAGAATAGAAATTATAAATCATTATTAAATTATTAAACTTTCCTTTTTTATGTTTTAAAAATAAGATTAAGTTGTGTTGATGTTATTTATAACTTTATTAAGTAATGAGTGTATGATATGCCTTATGCAGGATGTATGTAACCAGACGTAAACAAATTGTTTAATCACGAAATGTGAATTATGTTTTTTTGTAATGTTACAGTAATAATTATTGTTATATTTTAAAATAATAATACTAATAGAGTTATAGGGAGTAGTTTTGATGGTAGTTGCATTGCTAATAGGTGTTACAATAACAGAAAATAGAAATTTAACATGTCAAGATATAAAAACTTTGGAATTTTGTAAATTTTAGGAAATACATTTAGAATTTTATAAAAAAAATATTGTAATATGGATAGGTTTATAATTAATAGTATTCACAACAAATATGGAATCGAAATAATCAGTTTTAAGTTATTTAAGAAAAATTCAGATAGCAAAAAATGTAACATCAGTATTTCTTAAGCAAAAATAGGCATGTTTGGTGTCTATATGTCACTATGTTAAGACCAAAATAATGATGCTATTGGTTTTAAATTCCCAATCAGTACAAAAAAGATATACTAATTTAAAAGTTTTTGACCTAATTCAGACATTGAAATAATGAATTTGTATGACAATGTATATCTGAATCAACCAACCAGATTTCAAGTTTTACCTTAGCAACCGAAAATTCAGATAAATAAAATGGGACTTCTTTAACAACCGTCATTGAAGACAGATGCGTTATAAAAAACGTCTCAGATAATTACATTTTAATTAGTGAAAACACATACCAGACTTAGTAAACCGAATTGGTATAGTCAATACAGAATATTATAATAACAAAAGAACATCAAGAACTTAATTCAGAAGAATTTAGATCCGGGGAGAAGAAGCAAAGAAGACTTGGACCCTATCTTCGTCCTGGAAGAATAAAGAAGAGGATCTAGGTGAATTGGAACAATTTATCATCTTATGTGACAACACCTACACTTGTGTACACAACTATTTAGGAATTAAACAATAAATAAAACTACAGACACTATTCTACACCAATAATAAAGAACATTTGAAAATAACACCAATTGAGTATTACACCTTTTTTGAACACCATAAAAACTTTAACGGTAACTAATAAGCATCTAAACTGTTCATAACCTATAATAGTGAGTAACACATACACGACCACCAGTTTGCACTATACACATCAAAACCTTGTAATATCCTTATATTGTGAAGTTTGTATTTTGATTTTAAGAGTTGTATTATTTGTTTAACCAGATACGCCCTGAGATTACTTATTTAATAGAAATAAAAACAAACTGCATCATTCTTTTGCTTGTCGAATCCAGCATAGAGCATTATATTTTAGCTACTACCAACTTATGAATAAGACACATAATTTTGTCACAATTTGTAATTACAGTAAAGAAAAATGAGAAGTAATTAATCAATACTTCATTTGAATAAAGATTGATAAAAGGAATATATCTGTTTGGTGTTATCTTTGCATTATTATTACTGTTTCAATTAAGAATTACGATAACATAGAACAGCGGATGTAGCGACTGTTGGCAACTCCGAGTGACGTCATTAGGACTGCATGCATAGTGGGGCGAGCGGCAAAATACAACAGTAGCATAATAATTTATCGTTCAACATATAATTATTGTTACAAATTGACGCTTCCAACGTGCGGCATATAATATAATATACGTCCCCGTTAATTATATTGTTACAAATTGGCGAACCAACGTGTGAGGCGATAAATTAAAATACAATTTATAATTAAACAACCAGAAATAAACGAAAATGAGGAAGCGAGGATCATCGCTCAAACGAGCAGCCGAAACCGAGAAAGTAAGTGAATTAAGCATGGAAGACGAGGAAACAACACCGGTTGAGGAAGTAGAAACTATAATAAGGAAGGCTCCGGAGAAACAGCCAGAAGAACCAACACAAACAGATAGCGAGAAGACGCAAGAAATGATTAAACGTATGATGGAATTAATGCAGGGAACTGGTAAAAAAACGGAGGAGAGTAATAAGAAAATGGAAGAAAGGATGGAGGAATTAAGTGAGGATAGTAACAAGAACTTAGTAATATTGAAGGAAGACTTGTGTAAGAAGATGGAGGAAATTAAGAGTGATAATAAACAGACAAAGGAGGAAAGGAGCCGAAAATTGGAAGAGACTAATAAGAAAATTGAAGAAAAAATGGGAGAATTGAAAGAGAATAGCAGGAAAATGGAGGAGAAAATAGACGAAAATAATAGAGCATTGAGGGAAGAATTGAAGCGAAATTACCAGGAAACCATGAAAAAATTAAATGAACACAAAGAGTCATTAAAAGAAGAGTGGAATAACAAGATGAAAATTAATAACCGGCAATTGCAGGATGAATGAGACAAGAAGCTAGAAGAACCGGTGACTGAAATTAAAAGGGTAGAATCCGAGACCAAGGAAAAGTGTGAGCGGATGAACCAAGAGATACTGAGCGTCCGGGAAGAAACGAATGGACCAATTGATGGGAGAAAGTTAAGAAAGCATAGGTACTAGTCTTAATCGGGTACAAGACCAAACAACTGCCCATAGAGATGAGATCAACTCTCTAAGGAACAGACAATGTACCGGTGCCTATACCACATGTGAGGAAAACCGAGAAGTTATCGACTTCCAGAATTATAGAAGAAATCCCATGCTATTCCTAGAACGGGTAGAGAGAAAATAGTCAAAATCGGAGAATACAGATGGGTTGTAATTAGAAGTATGCTGGACGAAATGTTCAGAAAAGTCTATGACAATTGGTGGACGGCGATGCGGCCGAATATACAAAATTTTCAAGAATTCAAAATATAATTTAAATCCAAGTACTGGTCTGATGCCACACAACACATGATAAGAAGTGAAGTGACATAGGATTGGGCCGATATGATCTACACGGCAAACAAACTCCGACCGCATACTTTCTTGGTAAGATAAACATAGCCAGACATTTAGAACCTGCAATTCCTACTGAATGTTTAGTGAGGCTATTAGCTTATCACTATGGTGGGAAAATTACGAGAGGCCGAATAAACGGACGAATACAAACCATTGAGGAGATGTCGGCATTGTTAGCGCAAATGGAACAAGAGAAGAGCTTCCTCCAATACAGACGAAGGAGCGACGAGATGGATAGAAATAATGGTCGCCGCGACGCCCGATACGAAAATAACGGGCATAGACCAAATAGTAATTACAACAAAAGCGGTAACCACTATCAACGTAGTTACCAAAATATAAACAAAAATAATAACTACCCACGGAATAATGCGGTGAATAACAATAACAATAACAACAGACACTATTAACGTAGCTCTCCTACGAATCATAATAACGGATACCTGCGTGCCAATGATAGAGACAACCACTACCAGAACAACCGAGGTAATCAAAACAATTACGATAACCTAACAGACAGAATAATAATGGCAATTATAACAACCAAAACCAAACATATCGAAGACATGTGAATTATGTGAGCACCGACGATAGAGATAAGGGAAGACGTTCGTACCAGGGACGAATGAATTATAATGGGAACCGGGAGAGAAATTTTCAGGAGGAGAATAACCAGCGCTACCGGGATGAACATAGACGAAGTAGGAGCTGCGATGATGACAGGAGCAATAGAAACATAGTGACGTTCAATAATAACGCCAGTGACATACAAGAATTACGTAATAGAGGCAGATCCGGTCAACCAGACAACAGGACCGAGGAAATCAGCCCTGATTTAAACGGACCGCGGCAGTGAAAATCCAACAGGTCCCATCACTGAACCGACAATTTGTGTACTTACTAGGACGAGACAAAACGACTGAAAAGACCATTACCATAGTGCATAATCATTTCTTAAAAAAATGTGAGAGAAGAATTGCTAAACGAAGATACAATAACGAACAATAATTTGAATAACGAGATTGCTTATATTATCGCCCAAGTAAATGGACTAGACACAAGATTCATGATAGATACGGGCGCAAACGTGTCGTTAATCTATATCAACGAATACTACAAAATTCAAAAATTAATTAAGGTCATCTTACCTACTCTACCAATCCAGAATATAATTTTTAATGGAGCCAATCAAAACCATTTTTGAATAAACCTCAAAATTCTAACAAATAGTAAGGACAACTTACAGTACATTTGGTAATGTTATTTTGAACCAAGTGAATAAACAAATTTGAATAAATTTCAAAATTCTATACGAAATAAGCACCTCTTATTAAATATAATTATGAAATTATTATTTGAATATAAAAGAAAGAGACAACATCCATGAATCAGGAGAAACCAAAGTGTTATAATATGAATAAGAAAAGACAAATGTAGACGATCGACGATGAAAATAAGACAAGACTAGAAACGAATTACTACGAATAACCTATCATGATTGTAAGAGAATCAGCAACAACTACAGATACAGATACTTATTACGTGTTAATTGAATAAAGATAGTGAATGAAAAATGAAGATTAAGCAGTACTGATAAAGAAGGAAAGAAAATAGTAGCAATTAAAAATAAAAATGTTATTAATATCGCCACAAGAAAATTAACATCTGAAGGAATCAATGGAAAGAAATATTTAGATCTGAGAATTTAAACTGAGTGAACCATCTCAAGAAAATATTATTATTTTATTTTTATTTCATTTAGTCGTGAATAGACTAGTTATTATTAAATGTGATTGACTGATGAGATAGCTCCAGCAATCGATATTATTTATGTATTATGTGTTATAAGGACAGCGGGGTATTAGGTCAAGAGAGCCCCCCGACTGATTCCAAAACAAATGTGATAATGATTAATTTGTTAGGGAGGTAACATGTTCCAGGAATAGAACACTTATAATTAAAAACAAGTATACCAGATCATGAAAAGGATAACAAATGATAATATGGAACATAAGATAATTGATAATTTCAACAAAATATATTATTTTATTAAAATAAACAAATTTTGTGGCAGGGTGTTATGTGACATTACATTTGGCATAGCTTGATGTCGTACCAGATTTAATGAAGATCATGGACAAGAAAATTAACAATAAGAAAAAATATCTTTTAAAAATGATAGTGAAGATGAACAAATAACTACTTTAGACTGACTTGTACTATAACTGACCGTACCCAAATTAATGTTTAGGTAAAGTGATGCAAAATACCCCGATGATGTCATGAATTTCAAATAATTACAATAATAAGACTTATAAAGACAGACAGCATTATGTACCATTCCTATAAGTAAACAAATTGTTTTATTAAATGTATCAAAATATAAAAATAATCAAAATACAAATTGAGGGATAATAGGCCAAATATACAATAATGTAAAATAATATATTAGTAAAGTGTTAACTAAATGATATAATGGAATAATACAAGAAAACAATCATATAGATACATGGAAACATACAACTAATAGTGTGAATAATAGTGGACATAATGTTATCAAATAAATATTGTATAATCACTTAATAATTCTCAAATGTATAAAAAAAAGTGGTAAAAGTGCCTAGTACAGCAATGGCTGAAATGCATGAGGAAAGAATAGAAATTATAAATCATTATTAAATTATTAAACTCTCCTTTTTTATGTTTTAAAAATAAGATTAAGTTGTGTTGATGTTATTTATAATTTTATTAAGTAATGAGTGTATGATATGCCTTATGCAGTATATATGTAAACAGACATATACAAATTGTTTAATCACAAAATGTGAATTATGATTTTTATAATGTTACAGTAATAATTATTGTTGTATTTTAAAATAATGATACTAATAGAGATATAGGGAGTAGTTTTGAAGGTAGTTGCATTGCTAATAGGTGTTACAATAACAGAAAATAGAAATTTAACATGTCAAGATATAAAAACTTTGGAATTTTGTAAATTTTAGGAAATACATTTAGAATTTTATAAAAAAAATATTGTAATATGGATAGGTTTATAATTAATAGTATTCACAACAAATATGGAATCGAAATAATCAGTTTTAAGTTATTTAAGAAAAATTCAGATAGCAAAAAATGTAACATCAGTATTTCTTAAGCAAAAATAGGCATGTTTGGTGTCTATATGTCACTATGTTAAGACCAAAATAATGATGCTATTGGTTTTAAATTCCCAATCAGTACAAAAAAGATATACTAATTTAAAAGTTTTTGACCTAATTCAGACATTGAAATAATGAATTTGTATGACAATGTATATCTGAATCAACCAACCAGATTTCAAGTTTTACCTTAGCAACCGAAAATTCAGATAAATAAAATGGGACTTCTTTAACAACCGTCATTGAAGACAGATGCGTTATAAAAAACGTCTCAGATAATTACATTTTAATTAGTGAAAACACATACCAGACTTAGTAAACCGAATTGGTATAGTCAATACAGAATATTATAATAACAAAAGAACATCAAGAACTTAATTCAGAAGAATTTAGATCCGGGGAGAAGAAGCAAAGAAGACTTGGACCCTATCTTCGTCCTGGAAGAATAAAGAAGAGGATCTAGGTGAATTAGAACCATTTATCATCTTATGTGACAACACCTACACTTGTGTACACAACTATTTAGGAATTAAACAATAAATAAAACTACAGACACTATTCTACACCAATAATAAAGAACATTTGAAAATAACACCAATTGAGTATTACACCTTTTTTGAACACCATAAAAACTTTAACGGTAACTAATAAGCATCTAAACTGTTCATAACCTATAATAGTGAGTAACACATACACGACCACCAGTTTGCACTATACACATCAAAACCTTGTAATATCCTTATATTGTGAAGTTTGTATTTTGATTTTAAGAGTTGTATTATTTGTTTAACCAGATACGCCCTGAGATTATTTATTTAATAGAAATAAAAACAAACTGCATCATTCTTTTGCTTGTCGAATCCAGCATAGAGCATTATATTTTAGCTACTACCAACTTATGAATAAGACACATAATTTTGTCACAATTTGTAATTACAGTAAAGAAAAATGAGAAGTAATTAATCAATACTTCATTTGAATAAAGATTGATAAAAGGAATATATCTGTTTGGTGTTATCTTTGCATTATTATTACTGTTTCAATTAAGAATTACGATAACATAGAACAGCGGATGTAGCGACTGTTGGCAACTCCGAGTGACGTCATTAGGACTGCATGCATAGTGGGGCGAGCGGCAAAATACAACAGTAGCATAATAATTTATCGTTCAACATATAATTATTGTTACAAATTGACGCTTCCAACGTGCGGCATATAATATAATATACGTCCCCGTTAATTATATTGTTACAAATTGGCGAACCAACGTGTGAGGCGATAAATTAAAATACAATTTATAATTAAACAACCAGAAATAAACGAAAATGAGGAAGCGAGGATCATCGCTCAAACGAGCAGCCGAAACCGAGAAAGTAAGTGAATTAAGCATGGAAGACGAGGAAACAACACCGGTTGAGGAAGTAGAAACTATAATAAGGAAGGCTCCGGAGAAACAGCCAGAAGAACCAACACAAACAGATAGCGAGAAGACGCAAGAAATGATTAAACGTATGATGGAATTAATGCAGGGAACTGGTAAAAAAACGGAGGAGAGTAATAAGAAAATGGAGGAAAGGATGGAGGAATTAAGTGAGGATAGTAACAAGAACTTAGTAATATTGAAGGAAGACTTGTGTAAGAAGATGGAGGAAATTAAGAGTGATAATAAACAGACAAAGGAGGAAAGGAGCCGAAAATTGGAAGAGACTAATAAGAAAATTGAAGAAAAAATGGGAGAATTGAAAGAGAATAGCAGGAAAATGGAGGAGAAAATAGACGAAAATAATAGAGCATTGAGGGAAGAATTGAAGCGAAATTACCAGGAAACCATGAAAAAATTAAATGAACACAAAGAGTCATTAAAAGAAGAGTGGAATAACAAGATGAAAATTAATAACCGGCAATTGCAGGATGAATGAGACAAGAAGCTAGAAGAACCGGTGACTGAAATTAAAAGGGTAGAATCCGAGACCAAGGAAAAGTGTGAGCGGATGAACCAAGAGATACTGAGCGTCCGGGAAGAAACGAATGGACCAATTGATGGGAGAAAGTTAAGAAAGCATAGGTACTAGTCTTAATCGGGTACAAGACCAAACAACTGCCCATAGAGATGAGATCAACTCTCTAAGGAACAGACAATGTACCGGTGCCTATACCACATGTGAGGAAAACCGAGAAGTTATCGACTTCCAGAATTATAGAAGAAATCCCATGCTATTCCTAGAACGGGTAGAGAGAAAATAGTCAAAATCGGAGAATACAGATGGGTTGTAATTAGAAGTATGCTGGACGAAATGTTCAGAAAAGTCTATGACAATTGGTGGACGGCGATGCGGCCGAATATACAAAATTTTCAAGAATTCAAAATATAATTTAAATCCAAGTACTGGTCTGATGCCACACAACACATGATAAGAAGTGAAGTGACATAGGATTGGGCCGATATGATCTACACGGCAAACAAACTCCGACCGCATACTTTCTTGGTAAGATAAACATAGCCAGACATTTAGAACCTGCAATTCCTACTGAATGTTTAGTGAGGCTATTAGCTTATCACTATGGTGGGAAAATTACGAGAGGCCGAATAAACGGACGAATACAAACCATTGAGGAGATGTCGGCATTGTTAGCGCAAATGGAACAAGAGAAGAGCTTCCTCCAATACAGACGAAGGAGCGACGAGATGGATAGAAATAATGGTCGCCGCGACGCCCGATACGAAAATAACGGGCATAGACCAAATAGTAATTACAACAAAAGCGGTAACCACTATCAACGTAGTTACCAAAATATAAACAAAAATAATAACTACCCACGGAATAATGCGGTGAATAACAATAACAATAACAACAGACACTATTAACGTAGCTCTCCTACGAATCATAATAACGGATACCTGCGTGCCAATGATAGAGACAACCACTACCAGAACAACCGAGGTAATCAAAACAATTACGATAACCTAACAGACAGAATAATAATGGCAATTATAACAACCAAAACCAAACATATCGAAGACATGTGAATTATGTGAGCACCGACGATAGAGATAAGGGAAGACGTTCGTACCAGGGACGAATGAATTATAATGGGAACTGGGAGAGAAATTTTCAGGAGGAGAATAACCAGCGCTACCGGGATGAACATAGACGAAGTAGGAGCTGCGATGATGACAGGAGCAATAGAAACATAGTGACGTTCAATAATAACGCCAGTGACATACAAGAATTACGTAATAGAGGCAGATCCGGTCAACCAGACAACAGGACCGAGGAAATCAGCCCTGATTTAAACGGACCGCGGCAGTGAAAATCCAACAGGTCCCATCACTGAACCGACAATTTGTGTACTTACTAGGACGAGACAAAACGACTGAAAAGACCATTACCATAGTGCATAATCATTTCTTAAAAAAATGTGAGAGAAGAATTGCTAAACGAAGATACAATAACGAACAATAATTTGAATAACGAGATTGCTTATATTATCGCCCAAGTAAATGGACTAGACACAAGATTCATGATAGATACGGGCGCAAACGTGTCGTTAATCTATATCAACGAATACTACAAAATTCAAAAATTAATTAAGGTCATCTTACCTACTCTACCAATCCAGAATATAATTTTTAATGGAGCCAATCAAAACCATTTTTGAATAAACCTCAAAATTCTAACAAATAGTAAGGACAACTTACAGTACATTTGGTAATGTTATTTTGAACCAAGTGAATAAACAAATTTGAATAAATTTCAAAATTCTATACGAAATAAGCACCTCTTATTAAATATAATTATGAAATTATTATTTCAATATAAAAGAAAGAGACAACATCCATGAATCAGGAGAAACCAAAGTGTTATAAAATGAATAAGAAAAGACAAATGTAGACGATCGACGATGAAAATAAGACAAGACTAGAAACGAATTACTACGAATAACCTATCATGATTGTAAGAGAATCAGCAACAACTACAGATACAGATACTTGTTACGTGTTAATTGAATAAAGATAGTGAATGAAAAATGAAGATTAAGCAGTACTGATAAAGAAGGAAAGAAAATAGTAGCAATTAAAAATAAAAATGTTATTAATATCGCCACAAGAAAATTAACATCTGAAGGAATCAATGGAAAGAAATATTTAGATCTGAGAATTTAAACTGAGTGAACCATCTCAAGAAAATATTATTATTTTATTTTTATTTCATTTAGTCGTGAATAGACTAGTTATTATTAAATGTGATTGACTGATGAGATAGCTCCAGCAATCGATATTATTTATGTATTATGTGTTATAAGGACAGCGGGGTATTAGGTCAAGAGAGCCCCCCGACTGATTCCAAAACAAATGTGATAATGATTAATTTGTTAGGGAGGTAACATGTTCCAGGAATAGAACACTTATAATTAAAAACAAGTATACCAGATCATGAAAAGGATAACAAATGATAATATGGAACATAAGATAATTGATAATTTCAACAAAATATATTATTTTATTAAAATAAACAAATTTGGTGGCAGGGTGTTATGTGACATTACATTTGGCATAGCTTGATGTCGTACCAGATTTAATGAAGATCATGGACAAGAAAATTAACAATAAGAAAAAATATCTTTTAAAAATGATAGTGAAGATGAACAAATAACTACTTTAGACTGACTTGTACTATAACTGACCGTACCCAAATTAATGTTTAGGTAAAGTGATGCAAAATACCCCGATGATGTCATGAATTTCAAATAATTACAATAATAAGACTTATAAAGACAGACAGCATTATGTACCATTCCTATAAGTAAACAAATTGTTTTATTAAATGTATCAAAATATAAAAATAATCAAAATACAAATTGAGGGATAATAGGCCAAATATACAATAATGTAAAATAATATATTAGTAAAGTGTTAACTAAATGATATAATGGAATAATACAAGAAAACAATCATATAGATACATGGAAACATACAACTAATAGTGTGAATAATAGTGGACATAATGTTATCAAATAAATAATGTATAATCACTTAATAATTCTCAAATGTATAAAAAAAAGTGGTAAAAGTGCCTAGTACAGCAATGGCTGAAATGCATGATGAAAGAATAGAAATTATAAATCATTATTAAATTATTAAACTCTCCTTTTTTATGTTTTAAAAATAAGATTAAGTTGTGTTGATGTTATTTATAATTTTATTAAGTAATGAGTGTATGATATGCCTTATGCAGTATATATGTAAACAGACATATACAAATTGTTTAATCACAAAATGTGAATTATGATTTTTATAATGTTACAGTAATAATTATTGTTATATTTTAAAATAATGATACTAATAGAGATATAGGGAGTAGTTTTGAAGGTAGTTGCATTGCTAATAGGTGTTACAATAACAGAAAATAGAAATTTAACATGTCAAGATATAAAAACTTTGGAATTTTGTAAATTTTAGGAAATACATTTAGAATTTTATAAAAAAAATATTGTAATATGGATAGGTTTATAATTAATAGTATTCACAACAAATATGGAATCGAAATAATCAGTTTTAAGTTATTTAAGAAAAATTCAGATAGCAAAAAATGTAACATCAGTATTTCTTAAGCAAAAATAGGCATGTTTGGTGTCTATATGTCACTATGTTAAGACCAAAATAATGATGCTATTGGTTTTAAATTCCCAATCAGTACAAAAAAGATATACTAATTTAAAAGTTTTTGACCTAATTCAGACATTGAAATAATGAATTTGTATGACAATGTATATCTGAATCAACCAACCAGATTTCAAGTTTTACCTTAGCAACCGAAAATTCAGATAAATAAAATGGGACTTCTTTAACAACCGTCATTGAAGACAGATGCGTTATAAAAAACGTCTCAGATAATTACATTTTAATTAGTGAAAACACATACCAGACATAGTAAACCGAATTGGTATAGTCAATACAGAATATTATAATAACAAAAGAACATCAAGAACTTAATTCAGAAGAATTTAGATCCGAGGAGAAGAAGCAAAGAAGACTTGGACCCTATCTTCGTCCTGGAAGAATAAAGAAGAGGATCTAGGTGAATTGGAACAATTTATCATCTTATGTGACAACACCTACACTTGTGTACACAACTATTTAGGAATTAAACAATAAATAAAACTACAGACACTATTCTACACCAATAATAAAGAACATTTGAAAATAACACCAATTGAGTATTACACCTTTTTTGAACACCATAAAAACTTTAACGATAACTAATAAGCATCTAAACTGTTCATAACCTATAATAGTGAGTAACACATACACGACCACCAGTTTGCACTATACACATCAAAACCTTGTAATATCCTTATATTGTGAAGTTTGTATTTTGATTTTAAGAGTTGTATTATTTGTTTAACCAGATACGCCCTGAGATTATTTATTTAATAGAAATAAAAACAAACTGCATCTTTATTTTGCTTGTCGAATCCAGCATAGAGCATTATATTTTAGCTACTACCAACTTATGAATAAAGACACATAATTTTGTCACAATTTGTAATTACAGTAAAGAAAAATGAGAAGTAATTAATCAATACTTCCTTTGAATAAAGATTGATAAAAGGAATATATCTGTTTGGTGTTATCTTTGCATTATTATTACTGTTTCAATTAAGAATTACGATAACATAGCACAGCGGATGTAGCGACTGTTGGCAACTCCGAGTGACGTCATTAGGACTGCATGCATAGTGGGAGCGAGCGGCAAAATACAACAGTAGCATAATAATTTATCGTTCAACATATAATTATTGTTACAAATTGACGCTTCCAACGTGCGGCATATAATATAATATACGTCCCCGTTAATTATATTGTTACAAATTGGCGAACCAACGTGTGAGGCGATAAATTAAAATACAATTTATAATTAAACAACCAGAAATAAACGAAAATGAGGAAGCGAGGATCATCGCTCAAACGAGCAGCCGAAACCGAGAAAGTAAGTGAATTAAGCATGGAAGACGAGGAAGCAACACCGGTTGAGGAAGTAGAAACTATAATAAGGAAGGCTCCGGAGAAAAAACCAGAAGAACCAACACAAACAGATAGCGAGAAGACGCAAGAAATGATTAAACGTATGATGGAATTAATGCAGGGAACTGGTAAAAAAACGGAGGAGAGTAATAAGAAAATGGAAGAAAGGATGGAGGAATTAAGTGAGGATAGTAACAAGAACTTAGTAATATTGAAGGAAGACTTGTGTAAGAAGATGGAGGAAATTAAGAGTGATAATAAACAGACAAAGGAGGAAAGGAGCCGAAAATTGGAAGAGACTAATAAGAAAATTGAAGAAAAAATGGGAGAATTGAAAGAGAATAGCAGGAAAATGGAGGAGAAAATAGACGAAAATAATAGAGCATTGAGGGAAGAATTGAAGCGAAATTACCAGGAAACCATGAAAAAATTAAATGAACACAAAGAGTCATTAAAAGAAGAGTGGAATAACAAGATGAAAATTAATAACCGGCAATTGCAGGATGAATGAGACAAGAAGCTAGAAGAACCGGTGACTGAAATTAAAAGGGTAGAATCCGAGACCAAGGAAAAGTGTGAGCGGATGAACCAAGAGATACTGAGCGTCCGGGAAGAAACGAATGGACCAATTGATGGGAGAAAGTTAAGAAAGCATAGGTACTAGTCTTAATCGGGTACAAGACCAAACAACTGCCCATAGAGATGAGATCAACTCTCTAAGGAACAGACAATGTACCGGTGCCTATACCACATGTGAGGAAAACCGAGAAGTTATCGACTTCCAGAATTATAGAAGAAATCCCATGCTATTCCTAGAACGGGTAGAGAGAAAATAGTCAAAATCGGAGAATACAGATGGGTTGTAATTAGAAGTATGCTGGACGAAATGTTCAGAAAAGTCTATGACAATTGGTGGACGGCGATGCGGCCGAATATACAAAATTTTCAAGAATTCAAAATATAATTTAAATCCAAGTACTGGTCTGATGCCACACAACACATGATAAGAAGTGAAGTGACATAGGATTGGGCCGATATGATCTACACGGCAAACAAACTCCGACCGCATACTTTCTTGGTAAGATAAACATAGCCAGACATTTAGAACCTGCAATTCCTACTGAATGTTTAGTGAGGCTATTAGCTTATCACTATGGTGGGAAAATTACGAGAGGCCGAATAAACGGACGAATACAAACCATTGAGGAGATGTCGGCATTGTTAGCGCAAATGGAACAAGAGAAGAGCTTCCTCCAATACAGACGAAGGAGCGACGAGATGGATAGAAATAATGGTCGCCGCGACGCCCGATACGAAAATAACGGGCATAGACCAAATAGTAATTACAACAAAAGCGGTAACCACTATCAACGTAGTTACCAAAATATAAACAAAAATAATAACTACCCACGGAATAATGCGGTGAATAACAATAACAATAACAACAGACACTATTAACGTAGCTCTCCTACGAATCATAATAACGGATACCTGCGTGCCAATGATAGAGACAACCACTACCAGAACAACCGAGGTAATCAAAACAATTACGATAACCTAACAGACAGAATAATAATGGCAATTATAACAACCAAAACCAAACATATCGAAGACATGTGAATTATGTGAGCACCGACGATAGAGATAAGGGAAGACGTTCGTACCAGGGACGAATGAATTATAATGGGAACTGGGAGAGAAATTTTCAGGAGGAGAATAACCAGCGCTACCGGGATGAACATAGACGAAGTAGGAGCTGCGATGATGACAGGAGCAATAGAAACATAGTGACGTTCAATAATAACGCCAGTGACATACAAGAATTACGTAATAGAGGCAGATCCGGTCAACCAGACAACAGGACCGAGGAAATCAGCCCTGATTTAAACGGACCGCGGCAGTGAAAATCCAACAGGTCCCATCACTGAACCGACAATTTGTGTACTTACTAGGACGAGACAAAACGACTGAAAAGACCATTACCATAGTGCATAATCATTTCTTAAAAAAATGTGAGAGAAGAATTGCTAAACGAAGATACAATAACGAACAATAATTTGAATAACGAGATTGCTTATATTATCGCCCAAGTAAATGGACTAGACACAAGATTCATGATAGATACGGGCGCAAACGTGTCGTTAATCTATATCAACGAATACTACAAAATTCAAAAATTAACTAAGGTCATCTTACCTACTCTACCAATCCAGAATATAATTTTTAATGGAGCCAATCAAAACCATTTTTGAATAAACCTCAAAATTCTAACAAATAGTAAGGACAACTTACAGTACATTTGGTAATGTTATTTTGAACCAAGTGAATAAACAAATTTGAATAAATTTCAAAATTCTATACGAAATAAGCACCTCTTATTAAATATAATTATGAAATTATTATTTGAATATAAAAGAAAGAGACAACATCCATGAATCAGGAGAAACCAAAGTGTTATAAAATGAATAAGAAAAGACAAATGTAGACGATCGACGATGAAAATAAGACAAGACTAGAAACGAATTACTACGAATAACCTATCATGATTGTAAGAGAATCAGCAACAACTACAGATACAGATACTTGTTACGTGTTAATTGAATAAAGATAGTGAATGAAAAATGAAGATTAAGCAGTACTGATAAAGAAGGAAAGAAAATAGTAGCAATTAAAAATAAAAATGTTATTAATATCGCCACAAGAAAATTAACATCTGAAGGAATCAATGGAAAGAAATATTTAGATCTGAGAATTTAAACTGAGTGAACCATCTCAAGAAAATATTATTATTTTATTTTTATTTCATTTAGTCGTGAATAGACTAGTTATTATTAAATGTGATTGACTGATGAGATAGCTCCAGCAATCGATATTATTTATGTATTATGTGTTATAAGGACAGCGGGGTATTAGGTCAAGAGAGCCCCCCGACTGATTCCAAAACAAATGTGATAATGATTAATTTGTTAGGGAGGTAACATGTTCCAGGAATAGAACACTTATAATTAAAAACAAGTATACCAGATCATGAAAAGGATAACAAATGATAATATGGAACATAAGATAATTGATAATTTCAACAAAATATATTATTTTATTAAAATAAACAAATTTTGTGGCAGGGTGTTATGTGACATTACATTTGGCATAGCTTGATGTCGTACCAGATTTAATGAAGATCATGGACAAGAAAATTAACAATAAGAAAAAATATCTTTTAAAAATGATAGTGAAGATGAACAAATAACTACTTTAGACTGACTTGTACTATAACTGACCGTACCCAAATTAATGTTTAGGTAAAGTGATGCAAAATACCCCGATGATGTCATGAATTTCAAATAATTACAATAATAAGACTTATAAAGACAGACAGCATTATGTACCATTCCTATAAGTAAACAAATTGTTTTATTAAATGTATCAAAATATAAAAATAATCAAAATACAAATTGAGGGATAATAGGCCAAATATACAATAATGTAAAATAATATATTAGTAAAGTGTTAACTAAATGATATAATGGAATAATACAAGAAAACAATCATATAGATACATGGAAACATACAACTAATAGTGTGAATAATAGTGGACATAATGTTATCAAATAAATAATGTATAATCACTTAATAATTCTCAAATGTATAAAAAAAAGTGGTAAAAGTGCCTAGTACAGCAATGGCTGAAATGCATGAGGAAAGAATAGAAATTATAAATCATTATTAAATTATTAAACTCTCCTTTTTTATGTTTTAAAAATAAGATTAAGTTGTGTTGATGTTATTTATAATTTTATTAAGTAATGAGTGTATGATATGCCTTATGCAGTATATATGTAAACAGACATATACAAATTGTTTAATCACAAAATGTGAATTATGATTTTTATAATGTTACAGTAATAATTATTGTTATATTTTAAAATAATGATACTAATAGAGATATAGGGAGTAGTTTTGAAGGTAGTTGCATTGCTAATAGGTGTTACAATAACAGAAAATAGAAATTTAACATGTCAAGATATAAAAACTTTGGAATTTTGTAAATTTTAGGAAATACATTTAGAATTTTATAAAAAAAATATTGTAATATGGATAGGTTTATAATTAATAGTATTCACAACAAATATGGAATCGAAATAATCAGTTTTAAGTTATTTAAGAAAAATTCAGATAGCAAAAAATGTAACATCAGTATTTCTTAAGCAAAAATAGGCATGTTTGGTGTCTATATGTCACTATGTTAAGACCAAAATAATGATGCTATTGGTTTTAAATTCCCAATCAGTACAAAAAAGATATACTAATTTAAAAGTTTTTGACCTAATTCAGACATTGAAATAATGAATTTGTATGACAATGTATATCTGAATCAACCAACCAGATTTCAAGTTTTACCTTAGCAACCGAAAATTCAGATAAATAAAATGGGACTTCTTTAACAACCGTCATTGAAGACAGATGCGTTATAAAAAACGTCTCAGATAATTACATTTTAATTAGTGAAAACACATACCAGACATAGTAAACCGAATTGGTATAGTCAATACAGAATATTATAATAACAAAAGAACATCAAGAACTTAATTCAGAAGAATTTAGATCCGAGGAGAAGAAGCAAAGAAGACTTGGACCCTATCTTCGTCCTGGAAGAATAAAGAAGAGGATCTAGGTGAATTGGAACAATTTATCATCTTATGTGACAACACCTACACTTGTGTACACAACTATTTAGGAATTAAACAATAAATAAAACTACAGACACTATTCTACACCAATAATAAAGAACATTTGAAAATAACACCAATTGAGTATTACACCTTTTTTGAACACCATAAAAACTTTAACGATAACTAATAAGCATCTAAACTGTTCATAACCTATAATAGTGAGTAACACATACACGACCACCAGTTTGCACTATACACATCAAAACCTTGTAATATCCTTATATTGTGAAGTTTGTATTTTGATTTTAAGAGTTGTATTATTTGTTTAACCAGATACGCCCTGAGATTATTTATTTAATTGAAATAAAAACAAACTGCATCATTATTTTGCTTGTCGAATCCAGCATAGAGCATTATATTTTAGCTACTACCAACTTATGAATAAAGACACATAATTTTGTCACAATTTGTAATTACAGTAAAGAAAAATGAGAAGTAATTAATCAATACTTCCTTTGAATAAAGATTGATAAAAGGAATATATCTGTTTGGTGTTATCTTTGCATTATTATTACTGTTTCAATTAAGAATTACGATAACATAGCACAGCGGATGTAGCGACTGTTGGCAACTCCGAGTGACGTCATTAGGACTGCATGCATAGTGGGAGCGAGCGGCAAAATACAACAGTAGCATAATAATTTATCGTTCAACATATAATTATTGTTACAAATTGACGCTTCCAACGTGCGGCATATAATATAATATACGTCCCCGTTAATTATATTGTTACAAATTGGCGAACCAACGTGTGAGGCGATAAATTAAAATACAATTTATAATTAAACAACCAGAAATAAACGAAAATGAGGAAGCGAGGATCATCGCTCAAACGAGCAGCCGAAACCGAGAAAGTAAGTGAATTAAGCATGGAAGACGAGGAAGCAACACCGGTTGAGGAAGTAGAAACTATAATAAGGAAGGCTCCGGAGAAAAAACCAGAAGAACCAACACAAACAGATAGCGAGAAGACGCAAGAAATGATTAAACGTATGATGGAATTAATGCAGGGAACTGGTAAAAAAACGGAGGAGAGTAATAAGAAAATGGAAGAAAGGATGGAGGAATTAAGTGAGGATAGTAACAAGAACTTAGTAATATTGAAGGAAGACTTGTGTAAGAAGATGGAGGAAATTAAGAGTGATAATAAACAGACACAGGAGGAAAGGAGCCGAAACTTGGAAGAGACTAATAAGAAAATTGAAGAAAAAATGGGAGAATTGAAAGAGAATAGCAGGAAAATGGAGGAGAAAATAGACGAAAATAATAGAGCATTGAGGGAAGAATTGAAGCGAAATTACCAGGAAACCATGAAAAAATTAAATGAACACAAAGAGTCATTAAAAGAAGAGTGGAATAACAAGATGAAAATTAATAACCGGCAATTGCAGGATGAATGAGACAAGAAGCTAGAAGAACCGGTGACTGAAATTAAAAGGGTAGAATCCGAGACCAAGGAAAAGTGTGAGCGGATGAACCAAGAGATACTGAGCGTCCGGGAAGAAACGAATGGACCAATTGATGGGAGAAAGTTTAGAAAGCATAGGTACTAGTCTTAATCGGGTACAAGACCAAACAACTGCCCATAGAGATGAGATCAACTCTCTAAGGAACAGACAATGTACCGGTGCCTATACCACATGTGAGGAAAACCGAGAAGTTATCGACTTCCAGAATTATAGAAGAAATCCCATGCTATTCCTAGAACGGGTAGAGAGAAAATAGTCAAAATCGGAGAATACAGATGGGTTGTAATTAGAAGTATGCTGGACGAAATGTTCAGAAAAGTCTATGACAATTGGTGGACGGCGATGCGGCCGAATATACAAAATTTTCAAGAATTCAAAATATAATTTAAATCCAAGTACTGGTCTGATGCCACACAACACATGATAAGAAGTGAAGTGACATAGGATTGGGCCGATATGATCTACACGGCAAACAAACTCCGACCGCATACTTTCTTGGTAAGATAAACATAGCCAGACATTTAGAACCTGCAATTCCTACTGAATGTTTAGTGAGGCTATTAGCTTATCACTATGGTGGGAAAATTACGAGAGGCCGAATAAACGGACGAATACAAACCATTGAGGAGATGTCGGCATTGTTAGCGCAAATGGAACAAGAGAAGAGCTTCCTCCAATACAGACGAAGGAGCGACGAGATGGATAGAAATAATGGTCGCCGCGACGCCCGATACGAAAATAACGGGCATAGACCTAATAGTAATTACAACAACAGCGGTAACCACTATCAACGTAGTTACCAAAATATAAAAAACAATAATAACTACCCACGGAATAATGCGGTGAATAACAATAACAATAACAACAGACACTATTAACGTAGCTCTCCTACGAATCATAATAAGGGATACCAGCGTGCCAATGATAGAGACAACGACTACCAGAACAACCGAGGTAATCAAAACAATTACGATAACCTAACAGACAGAATAATAATGGCAATTATAACAACCAAAACCAAACGTATCGAAGACATGTGAATTATGTGAGCACCGACGATAGAGATAAGGGAAGACGTTCGTACCAGGGACGAATGAATTATAATGGGAACTGGGAGAGAAATTTTCAGGAGGAGAATAACCAGCGCTACCGGGATGAACATAGACGAAGTAGGAGCTGCGATGATGACAGGAGCAATAGAAACATAGTGACGTTCAATAATAACGCCAGTGACATACAAGAATTACGTAATAGAGGCAGATCCGGTCAACCAGACAACAGGACCGAGGAAATCAGCCCTGATTTAAACGGACCGCGGCAGTGAAAATCCAACAGGTCCCATCACTGAACCGACAATTTGTGTACTTACTAGGACGAGACAAAACGACTGAAAAGACCATTACCATAGTGCATAATCATTTCTTAAAAAAATGTGAGAGAAGAATTGCTAAACGAAGATACAATAACGAACAATAATTTGAATAACGAGATTGCTTATATTATCGCCCAAGTAAATGGACTAGACACAAGATTCATGATAGATACGGGCGCAAACGTGTCGTTAATCTATATCAACGAATACTACAAAATTCAAAAATCAATTAAGGTCATCTTACCTACTCTACCAATCCAGAATATAATTTTTAATGGAGCCAATCAAAACCATTTTTGAATAAACCTCAAAATTCAAACAAATAGTAAGGACAACTTACAGTACATTTGGTAATGTTATTTTGAACCAAGTGAATAAACAAATTTGAATAAATTTCAAAATTCTATACGAAATAAGCACCTCTTATTAAATATAATTATGAAATTATTATTTGAATATAAAAGAAAGAGACAACATCCATGAATCAGGAGAAACCAAAGTGTTATAAAATGAATAAGAAAAGACAAATGTAGACGATCGACGATGAAAATAAGACAAGACTAGAAACGAATTACTACGAATAACCTATCATGATTGTGAGAGAATCAGCAACAACTACAGATACAGATACTTGTTACGTGTTAATTGAATAAAGATAGTGAATGAAAAATGAAGATTAAGCAGTACTGATAAAGAAGGAAAGAAAATAGTACCAATTAAAAATAAAAATGTTATTAATATCGCCACAAGAAAATAAACATCTGAAGGAATCAATGGAAAGAAATATTTAGATCTGAGAATTTAAACTGAGTGAACCATCTCAAGAATATATTATTATTTTATTTTTATTTCATTTAGTCGTGAATAGACTAATTATTATTAAATGTGATTGACTGATGAGATAGCTCCAGCAATCGATATTATTTATGTATTATGTGTTATAAGGACAGCGGGGTATTAGGTCAAGAGAGCCCCCCGACTGATTCCAAAACAAATGTGATAATGATTAATTTGTTAGGGAGGTAACATGTTCCAGGAATAGAACACTTATAATTAAAAACAAGTATACCAGATCATGAGAAGGATAACAAATGATAATATGGAACATAAGATAATTGATAATTTCAACAAAATATATTATTTTATTAAAATAAACAAATTTGGTGGCAGGGTGTTATGTGACATTACATTTGGCATAGCTTGATGTCGTACCAGATTTAATGAAGATCATGGACAAGAAAATTAACAATAAGAAAAAATATCTTTTAAAAATGATAGTGAAGATGAACAAATAACTACTTTAGACTGACTTGTACTATAACTGACCGTACCCAAATTAATGTTTAGGTAAAGTGATGCAAAATACCCCGATGATGTCATGAATTTCAAATAATTACAATAATAAGACTTATAAAGACAGACAGCATTATGTACCATTCCTATAAGTAAACAAATTGTTTTATTAAATGTATCAAAATATAAAAATAATCAAAATACAAATTGAGGGATAATAGGCCAAATATACAATAATGTAAAATAATATATTAGTAAAGTGTTAACTAAATGATATAATGGAATAATACAAGAAAACAATCATATAGATACATGGAAACATACAACTAATAGTGTGAATAATAGTGGACATAATGTTATCAAATAAATAATGTATAATCACTTAATAATTCTCAAATGTATAAAAAAAAGTGGTAAAAGTGCCTAGTACAGCAATGGCTGAAATGCATGAGGAAAGAATAGAAATTATAAATCATTATTAAATTATTAAACTCTCCTTTTTTATGTTTTAAAAATAAGATTAAGTTGTGTTGATGTTATTTATAATTTTATTAAGTAATGAGTGTATGATATGCCTTATGCAGTATATATGTAAACAGACATATACAAATTGTTTAATCACAAAATGTGAATTATGATTTTTATAATGTTACAGTAATAATTATTGTTATATTTTAAAATAATGATACTAATAGAGATATAGGGAGTAGTTTTGAGGGTAGTTGCATTGCTAATAGGTGTTACAATAACAGAAAATAGAAATTTAACATGTCAAGATATAAAAACTTTGGAATTTTGTAAATTTTAGGAAATACATTTAGAATTTTATAAAAAAAATATTGTAATATGGATAGGTTTATAATTAATAGTATTCACAACAAATATGGAATCGAAATAATCAGTTTTAAGTTATTTAAGAAAAATTCAGATAGCAAAAAATGTAACATCAGTATTTCTTAAGCAAAAATAGGCATGTTTGGTGTCTATATGTCACTATGTTAAGACCAAAATAATGATGCTATTGGTTTTAAATTCCCAATCAGTACAAAAAAGATATACTAATTTAAAAGTTTTTGACCTAATTCAGACATTGAAATAATGAATTTGTATGACAATGTATATCTGAATCAACCAACCAGATTTCAAGTTTTACCTTAGCAACCGAAAATTCAGATAAATAAAATGGGACTTCTTTAACAACCGTCATTGAAGACAGATGCGTTATAAAAAACGTCTCAGATAATTACATTTTAATTAGTGAAAACACATACCAGACTTAGTAAACCGAATTGGTATAGTCAATACAGAATATTATAATAACAAAAGAACATCAAGAACTTAATTCAGAAGAATTTAGATCCGGGGAGAAGAAGCAAAGAAGACTTGGACCCTATCTTCGTCCTGGAAGAATAAAGAAGAGGATCTAGGTGAATTGGAACAATTTATCATCTTATGTGACAACACCTACACTTGTGTACACAACTATTTAGGAATTAAACAATAAATAAAACTACAGACACTATTCTACACCAATAATAAAGAACATTTGAAAATAACACCAATTGAGTATTACACCTTTTTTGAACACCATAAAAACTTTAACGATAACTAATAAGCATCTAAACTGTTCATAACCTATAATAGTGAGTAACACATACACGACCACCAGTTTGCACTATACACATCAAAACCTTGTAATATCCTTATATTGTGAAGATTGTATTTTGATTTTAAGAGTTGTATTATTTGTTTAACCAGATACGCCCTGAGATTATTTATTTAATTGAAATAAAAACAAACTGCATCATTCTTTTGCTTGTCGAATCCAGCATAGAGCATTATATTTTAGCTACTACCAACTTATGAATAAAGACACATAATTTTGTCATAATTTGTAATTACAGTAAAGAAAAATGAGAAGTAATTAATCAATACTTCATTTGAATAAAGATTGATAAAAGAATATATCTGTTTGGTGTTATCTTTGCATTATTATTACTGTTTCAATTAAGAATTACGATAACATAGCACAGCGGATGTAGCGACTGTTGGCAACTCCGAGTGACGTCATTAGGACTGCATGCATAGTGGGAGCGAGCGGCAAAATACAACAGTAGCATAATAATTTATCGTTCAACATATAATTATTGTTACAAATTGACGCTTCCAACGTGCGGCATATAATATAATATACGTCCCCGTTAATTATATTGTTACAAATTGGCGAACCAACGTGTGAGGCGATAAATTAAAATACAATTTATAATTAAACAACCAGAAATAAACGAAAATGATGAAGCGAGGAACATCGCTCAAACGAGCAGCCGAAACCGAGAAAGTAAGTGAATTAAGCATGGAAGACAAGGAAGCAACACCGGTTGAGGAAGTAGAAACTGTAATAAGGAAGGCTCCGGAGAAAAAACCAGAAGAACCAACACAAACAGATAGCGAGAAGACGCAAGAAATAATTAAACGTATGATGGAATTAATGCAGGGAACTGGTAAAAAAACGGAGGAGAGTAATAAGAAAATGGAAGAAAGGATGGAGGAATTAAGTGAGGATAGTAACAAGAACTTAGTAATATTGAAGGAAGACTTGAGTAAGAAGATGGAGGAAATTAAGAGTGATAATAAACAGACAAAGGAGGAAAGGAGCCGAAACTTGGAAGAGACTAATAAGAAAATTGAAGAAAAAATGGGAGAATTGAAAGAGAATAGCAGGAAAATGGAGGAGAAAATAGACGAAAATAATAGAGCATTGAGGGAAGAATTGAAGCGAAATTACCAGGAAACCATGAAAAAATTAAATGAACACAAAGAGTCATTAAAAGAAGAGTGGAATAACAAGATGAAAATTAATAACCGGCAATTGCAGGATGAATGGGACAAGAAGCTAGAAGAACCGGTGACTGAAATTAAAAGGGTAGAATCCGAGACCAAGGAAAAGTGTGAGCGGATGAACCATGAGATACTGAGCGTCCGGGAAGAAACGAATGGACCAATTGATGGGAGAAAGTTTAGAAAGCATAGGTACTAGTCTTAATCGGGTACAAGACCAAACAACTGCCCATAGAGATGAGATCAACTCTCTAAGGAACAGACAATGTACCGGTGCCTATACCACATGTGAGGAAAACCGAGAAGTTATCGACTTCCAGAATTATAGAAGAAATCCCATGCTATTCCTAGAACGGGTAGAGAGAAAATAGTCAAAATCGGAGAATACAGATGGGTTGTAATTAGAAGTATGCTGGACGAAATGTTCAGAAAAGTCTATGACAATTGGTGGACGGCGATGCGGCCGAATATACAAAATTTTCAAGAATTCAAAATATAATTTAAATCCAAGTACTGGTCTGATGCCACACAACACATGATAAGAAGTGAAGTGACATAGGATTGGGCCGATATGATCTACACGGCAAACAAACTCCGACCGCAAACTTTCTTGGTAAGATAAACATAGCCAGACATTTAGAACCTGCAATTCCTACTGAATGTTTAGTGAGGCTATTAGCTTATCACTATGGTGGGAAAATTACGAGAGGCCGAATAAACGGACGAATACAAACCATTGAGGAGATGTCGGCATTGTTAGCGCAAATGGAACAAGAGAAGAGCTTCCTCCAATACAGACGAAGGAGCGACGAGATGGATAGGAATAATGGTCGCCGCGACGCCCGATACGAAAATAACGGGCATAGACCAAATAGTAATTACAACAAAAGCGGTAACCACTATCAACGTAGTTACCAAAATATAAAAAACAATAATAACTACCCACGGAATAATGCGGTGAATAACAATAACAATAACAACAGACACTATTAACGTAGCTCTCCTACGAATCATAATAACGGATACCAGCGTGCCAATGATAGAGACAACCACTACCAGAACAACCGAGGTAATCAAAACAATAACGATAACCTAACAGACAGAATAATAATGGCAATTATAACAACCAAAACCAAACATATCGAAGACATGTGAATTATGTGAGCACCGACGATAGAGATAAGGGAAGACGTTCGTACCAGGGACGAATGAATTATAATGGGAACTGGGAGAGAAATTTTCAGGAGGAAAATAACCAGCGCTACCGGGATGAACATAGACGAAGTAGGAGCTGCGATGATGACAGGAGCAATAGAAACATAGTGACGTTCAATAATAACGCCAGTGACATACAAGAATTACGTAATAGAGGCAGATCCGGTCAACCAGACAACAGGACCGAGGAAATCAGCCCTGATTTAAACGGACCGCGGCAGTGAAAATCCAACAGGTCCCATCACTGAACCGACAATTTGTGTACTTACTAGGACGAGACAAAACGACTGAAAAGACCATTACCATAGTGCATAATCATTTCTTAAAAAAATGTGAGAGAAGAATTGCTAAACGAAGATACAATAACGAACAATAATTTGAATAACGAGATTGCTTATATTATCGCCCAAGTAAATGGACTAGACACAAGATTCATGGTAGATACGGGCGCAAACGTGTCGTTAATCTATATCAACGAATACTACAAAATTCAAAAATTGATTAAGATTATCTTACCTACTCTACCAATCCAGAATATAATTTTAAATGGAGCCAATGAAAACCATTTTTGAATAAACCTCAAAATTCAAACAAATAGTAAGGACAACTTACAGTACATTTTGATAATGTTATTTTGAACCAAGTGAATAAACAAATTTGAATAAATTTCAAAATTCTATACGAAATAAGCACCTCTTATTAAATATAATTATGAAATTATTATTTGAATATAAAAGTAAGAGACAACACCCATGAATCAGGAGAAACCAAAGTGTTATAAAATGAATAAGAAAAGACAAATGTAGACGATCGACGATGAAAATAAGACAAGACTAGAAACGAATTACTACGAATAACGTATCATGATTGTGAGAGAATCAGCAACAACTATAGATACAGATACTTGTTACGCGTTAATTAAATAAAGATAGTGAATGAAAAATGAAGATTAAGCAGTACTGATAAAGAAGGAAAGAAAATAGTACCAATTAAAAATAAAAATGTTATTAATATCGCCACAAGAAAATAAACATCTGAAGGAATCAATGGAAAGAAATATTTAGATCTGAGAATTTAAACTGACTGAACCATCCCAAGAATATATTATTACATTATTTTTATTTGATTTAGTCGTGAATAGACTAGTTATTATTAAATGTGATTGACTGATGAGATAGCTCCAGCAGTCGATATTATTTATGTATTATGTATTATAAGGACAGCGGGGTATTAGGTCAAGAGAGCCCCCCGACTGATTCCAAAACATATGTGATAATGATTAATTTGTTAGAGAGGTAACATGTTCCAGGGATAGAACACTTATAATTAAAAACAAGTAGACCAGATCATGAAAAGGATAACAAATGATAATATGGAACATAAGATAATTGATAATTTCAACAAAATATATTATTTTATTAAAATAATCAAATTTGATGGCAGGGTGTTATGTAACATTACATTTGGCATAGCTTGATGTCGTACCAGATTTAATGAAGATCATGGACAAGAAAATTAACAATAAGAAAAAATATCTTTTAAAAATGGTAGTGAAGATGAACAAATAACTACTTCAGACTGACTTGTACTATAACTGACCGTACCCAAATTAATGTTTAGGTAAAGTGATGCAAAATACCCCGATGATGACATGAATTTCAAATAATTACAATAATAAGACGTATAAAGACAGACAGCATTATGTACCATTACTATAAGTAAACAAATTGTTTTATTAAATGTATCAAAATATAAAAATAATCAAAATACAAATTGAGGGATAATAGGCCAAATATACAATAATGTAAAATAATATATTAGTAAAATATTAACTAAATGATATAATGGAATAATACAAGAAAACAATCATTTAGATACATGGAAACATACAACTAATAGTGTGAATAATAGTGGACATAATGTTATCAAATAAATAATGTATAATCACTTAATAATTCTTAAATGTATAAAAAAAAAGTGGTAAAAGTGCCTAGTACAGCAATGGCTGAAATGCATGAGGAAAGAATAGAAATTATAAATCATTATTAAATTATTAAACTTTCCTTTTTTATGTTTTAAAAATAAGATTAAGTTGTGTTGATGTTATTTATAATTTTATTAAGTAATGAGTGTATGATATGCCTTATGCAGGATCTATGTAAACAGACATATACAAATTGTTTAATCACAAAATGTGAATTATGATTTTTATAATGTTACAGTAATAATTATTGTTATATTTTAAAATAATGATACTAATAGAGATATAGGGAGTAGTTTTGATGGTAGTTGCATTGCTAATAGTTGTTACAATAACAGAAAATAGAAATTCAACATGTCAAGATCTAGGCCTATAAAAACTTTGGAATTTTGTAAATTTTAGGAAATACATTTAGAATTTTATAAAAAAAATATTGTAATATGGATAGGTTTATAATTAATAGTATTCACAACAAATATGGAATCGAAATAATCAGTTTTAAGTTATTTAAGAAAAATTCAGATAGCAAAAAATGTAACATCAGTATTTCTTAAGCAAAAATAGGCATGTTTGGTGTCTATATGTCACTATGTTAAGACCAAAATAATGATGCTATTGGTTTTAAATTCCCAATCAGTACAAAAAAGATATACTAATTTAAAAGTTTTTGACCTAATTCAGACATTGAAATAATGAATTTGTATGACAATGTATATCTGAATCAACCAACCAGATTTCAAGTTTTACCTTAGCAACCGAAAATTCAGATAAATAAAATGGGACTTCTTTAACAACCGTCATTGAAGACAGATGCGTTATAAAAAACGTCTCAGATAATTACATTTTAATTAGTGAAAACACATACCAGACTTAGTAAACCGAATTGGTATAGTCAATACAGAATATTATAATAACAAAAGAACATCAAGAACTTAATTCAGAAGAATTTAGATCCGGGGAGAAGAAGCAAAGAAGACTTGGACCCTATCTTCGTCCTGGAAGAATAAAGAAGAGGATCTAGGTGAATTGGAACAATTTATCATCTTATGTGACAACACCTACACTTGTGTACACAACTATTTAGGAATTAAACAATAAATAAAACTACAGACACTATTCTACACCAATAATAAAGAACATTTGAAAATAACACCAATTGAGTATTACACCTTTTTTGAACACCATAAAACCTTTAATGATAACTAATAAGCATCTAAACTCTTCATAACCTATAATAGTGAGTAACACATACACGACCACCTGTTTGCACTATACACATCAAAACCTTGTAATATCCTTATATTGTGAAGTTTGTATTTTGATTTTAAGAGTTGTATTATTTGTTTAACCAGATACGCCCTGAGATTATTTATTTAATTGAAATAAAAACAAACTGCATCATTCTTTTGCTTGTCGAATCCAGCATAGAGCATTATATTTTAGCTACTACCAACTTATGAATAAAGACACATAATTTTGTCATAATTTGTAATTACAGTAAAGAAAAATGAGAAGTAATTAATCAATACTTCATTTGAATAAAGATTGATAAAAGGAATATATCTGTTTGGTGTTATCTTTGCATTATTATTACTGTTTCAATTAAGAATTACGATAACATAGCACAGCGGATGTAGCGACTGTTGGCAACTCCGAGTGACGTCATTAGGACTGCATGCATAGTGGGAGCGAGCGGCAAAATACAACAGTAGCATAATAATTTATCGTTCAACATATAATTATTGTTACAAATTGACGCTCCCAACGTGCGGCATATAATATACTATACGTCCCCGTTAATTATATTGTTACAAATTGGCGAACCAACGTGTGAGGCGATAAATTAAAATACAATTTATAATTAAAAAACCAGAAATAAACGAAAATGAGGAAGCGAGGAACATAGCTCAAACGAGCAGCCGAAACCGAGAAGGTATGCGAATTAAGCATGGAAGACAAGGAAGCAACACCGGTTGAGGAAGTAGAAACTATAATAAGGAAGGCTCCGGAGAAACAACCAGAAGAATCCACACAAACAGATAGCGAGAAGACGCAAGAAATGATTAAACGTATGATGGAATTAATGCAGGGAACTGGTAAATTAACGGAGGAGAGTAATAAGAAAATGGAAGAAAGGATGGAGGAATTAAGTGAGGATAGTAACAAGAACTTAGTAATATTGAAGGAAGACTTGAGTAAGAAGATGGAGGAAATAAAGAGTGATAATAAACAGACAAAGGAGGAATTGAGCCAAAAATTGGATGAGACTAATAAGAAAATTGAAGGAAAAATGGGAGAATTGAAAGAGAATAGCAGGAAAATGGAGGAGAAAATAGACGAAAATAATAGAGCATTGAGGGAAGAATTGAAGCGAAATTACCAGGAAACCATGAAAAAATTAAATGAACACAAAGAGTCATTAAAAGAAGAGTGGAATAACAAGATGAAAATTAATAACCGGCAATTGCAGGATGAATGGGACAAGAAGCTAGAAGAACCGGTGACTGAAATTAAAAGGGTAGAATCCGAGACCAAGGAAAAGTGTGAGCGGATGAACCAAGAGATACTGAGCGTCCGGGAAGAAACGAATGGACCAATTGATGGGAGAAAGTTTAGAAAGCATAGGTACTAGTCTTAATCGGGTACAAGACCAAACAACTGCCCATAGAGATGAGATCAACTCTCTAAGGAACAGACAATGTACCGGTGCCTATACCACATGTGAGGAAAACCGAGAAGTTATCGACTTCCAGAATTATAGAAGAAATCCCATGCTATTCCTAGAACGGGTAGAGAGAAAATAGTCAAAATCGGAGAATGCAGATGGGTTGTAATTAGAAGTATGCTGGACGAAATGTTCAGAAAAGTCTATGACAATTGGTGGACGGCGATGCGGCCGAATATACAAAATTTTCAAGAATTCAAAATATAATTTAAATCCAAGTAGGCTACTGGTCTGATGCCACACAACACATGATAAGAAGTGAAGTGATATAGGATTGGGCCGATATGATCTACACGGCAAACAAACTCCGACCGCATACTTTCTTGGTAAGATAAACATAGCCAGACATTTAGAACCTGCAATTCCTACTGAATGTTTAGTGAGGCTATTAGCTTATCACTATGGTGGGAAAATTACGAGAGGCCGAATAAACGGACGAATACAAACCATTGAGGAGATGTCGGCATTGTTAGCGCAAATGGAACAAGAGAAGAGCTTCCTCCAATACAGACGAAGGAGCGACGAGATGGATAGAAATAATGGTCGCCGCGACGCCCGATACGAAAATAACGGGCATAGACCTAATAGTAATTACAACAACAGCGGTAACCACTATCAACGTAGTTACCAAAATATAAAAAACAATAATAACTACCCACGGAATAATGCGGTGAATAACAATAACAATAACAACAGACACTATTAACGTAGCTCTCCTACGAATCATAATAACGGATACCAGCGTGCCAATGATAGAGACAACCACTACCAGAACAACCGAGGTAATCAAAACAATTACGATAACCTAACAGACAGAATAATAATGGCAATTATAACAACCAAAACCAAACATATCGAAGACATGTGAATTATGTGAGCACCGACGATAGAGATAAGGGAAGACGTTCGTACCAGGGACGAATGAATTATAATGGGAACTGGGAGAGAAATTTTCAGGAGGAGAATAACCAGCGCTACCGGGATGAACATAGACGAAGTAGGAGCTGCGATGATGACAGTAGCAATAGAAACATAGTGACGTTCAATAATAACGCCAGTGACATACAAGAATTACGTAATAGAGGCAGATCCGGTCAACCAGACAACAGGACCGAGGAAATCAGCCCTGATTTAAACGGACCGCGGCAGTGAAAATCCAACAGGTCCCATCACTGAACCGACAATTTGTGTACTTACTAGGACGAGACAAAACGACTGAAAAGACCATTACCATGGTGCATAATCATTTCTTAAAAAAATGTGAGAGAAGAATTGCTAAACGAAGATACAATAACGAACAATAATTTGAATAACGAGATTGCTTATATTATCGCCCAAGTAAATGGACTAGACACAAGATTCATGATAGATACGGGCGCAAACGTGTCGTTAATCTATATCAACGAATACTACAAAATTCAAAAATTAATTAAGGTCATCTTACCTACTCTACCAATCCAGAATATAATTTTTAATGGAGCCAATTAAAACCATTTTTGAATAAACCTCAAAATTCAAACAAATAGTAAGGACAACTTACAGTACATTTGGTAATGTTATTTTGAACCAAGTGAATAAACAAATTTGAATAAATTTCAAAATTCTATACGAAATAAGCACCTCTTATTAAATATAATTATGAAATTATTATTTGAATATAAAAGTAAGAGACAACACCCATGAATCAGGAGAAACCAAAGTGTTATAAAATGAATAAGAAAAGACAAATGTAGACGATCGACGATGAAAATAAGACAAGACTAGAAACGAATTACTACGAATAACGTATCATGATTGTGAGAGAATCAGCAACAACTATAGATACAGATACTTGTTACGCGTTAATTAAATAAAGATAGTGAATGAAAAATGAAGATTAAGCAGTACTGATAAAGAAGGAAAGAAAATAGTACCAATTAAAAATAAAAATGTTATTAATATCGCCACAAGAAAATAAACATCTGAAGGAATCAATGGAAAGAAATATTTAGATCTGAGAATTTAAACTGACTGAACCATCCCAAGAATATATTATTACATTATTTTTATTTGATTTAGTCGTGAATAGACTAGTTATTATTAAATGTGATTGACTGATGAGATAGCTCCAGCAGTCGATATTATTTATGTATTATGTATTATAAGGACAGCGGGGTATTAGGTCAAGAGAGCCCCCCGACTGATTCCAAAACATATGTGATAATGATTAATTTGTTAGAGAGGTAACATGTTCCAGGGATAGAACACTTATAATTAAAAACAAGTAGACCAGATCATGAAAAGGATAACAAATGATAATATGGAACATAAGATAATTGATAATTTCAACAAAATATATTATTTTATTAAAATAATCAAATTTGATGGCAGGGTGTTATGTAACATTACATTTGGCATAGCTTGATGTCGTACCAGATTTAATGAAGATCATGGACAAGAAAATTAACAATAAGAAAAAATATCTTTTAAAAATGGTAGTGAAGATGAACAAATAACTACTTCAGACTGACTTGTACTATAACTGACCGTACCCAAATTAATGTTTAGGTAAAGTGATGCAAAATACCCCGATGATGACATGAATTTCAAATAATTACAATAATAAGACGTATAAAGACAGACAGCATTATGTACCATTACTATAAGTAAACAAATTGTTTTATTAAATGTATCAAAATATAAAAATAATCAAAATACAAATTGAGGGATAATAGGCCAAATATACAATAATGTAAAATAATATATTAGTAAAATATTAACTAAATGATATAATGGAATAATACAAGAAAACAATCATTTAGATACATGGAAACATACAACTAATAGTGTGAATAATAGTGGACATAATGTTATCAAATAAATAATGTATAATCACTTAATAATTCTTAAATGTATAAAAAAAAAGTGGTAAAAGTGCCTAGTACAGCAATGGCTGAAATGCATGAGGAAAGAATAGAAATTATAAATCATTATTAAATTATTAAACTTTCCTTTTTTATGTTTTAAAAATAAGATTAAGTTGTGTTGATGTTATTTATAATTTTATTAAGTAATGAGTGTATGATATGCCTTATGCAGGATCTATGTAAACAGACATATACAAATTGTTTAATCACAAAATGTGAATTATGATTTTTATAATGTTACAGTAATAATTATTGTTATATTTTAAAATAATGATACTAATAGAGATATAGGGAGTAGTTTTGATGGTAGTTGCATTGCTAATAGTTGTTACAATAACAGAAAATATAAATTCAACATGTCAAGATCTAGGCCTATAAAAACTTTGGAATTTTGTAAATTTTAGGAAATACATTTAGAATTTTATAAAAAAAATATTGTAATATGGATAGGTTTATAATTAATAGTATTCACAACAAATATGGAATCGAAATAATCAGTTTTAAGTTATTTAAGAAAAATTCAGATAGCAAAAAATGTAACATCAGTATTTCTTAAGCAAAAATAGGCATGTTTGGTGTCTATATGTCACTATGTTAAGACCAAAATAATGATGCTATTGGTTTTAAATTCCCAATCAGTACAAAAAAGATATACTAATTTAAAAGTTTTTGACCTAATTCAGACATTGAAATAATGAATTTGTATGACAATGTATATCTGAATCAACCAACCAGATTTCAAGTTTTACCTTAGCAACCGAAAATTCAGATAAATAAAATGGGACTTCTTTAACAACCGTCATTGAAGACAGATGCGTTATAAAAAACGTCTCAGATAATTACATTTTAATTAGTGAAAACACATACCAGACTTAGTAAACCGAATTGGTATAGTCAATACAGAATATTATAATAACAAAAGAACATCAAGAACTTAATTCAGAAGAATTTAGATCCGGGGAGAAGAAGCAAAGAAGACTTGGACCCTATCTTCGTCCTGGAAGAATAAAGAAGAGGATCTAGGTGAATTGGAACAATTTATCATCTTATGTGACAACACCTACACTTGTGTACACAACTATTTAGGAATTAAACAATAAATAAAACTACAGACACTATTCTACACCAATAATAAAGAACATTTGAAAATAACACCAATTGAGTATTACACCTTTTTTGAACACCATAAAACCTTTAATGATAACTAATAAGCATCTAAACTCTTCATAACCTATAATAGTGAGTAACACATACACGACCACCTGTTTGCACTATACACATCAAAACCTTGTAATATCCTTATATTGTGAAGTTTGTATTTTGATTTTAAGAGTTGTATTATTTGTTTAACCAGATACGCCCTGAGATTATTTATTTAATTGAAATAAAAACAAACTGCATCATTCTTTTGCTTGTCGAATCCAGCATAGAGCATTATATTTTAGCTACTACCAACTTATGAATAAAGACACATAATTTTGTCATAATTTGTAATTACAGTAAAGAAAAATGAGAAGTAATTAATCAATACTTCATTTGAAAAAAGATTGATAAAAGAATATATCTGTTTGGTGTTATCTTTGCATTATTATTACTGTTTCAATTAAGAATTACGATAACATAGCACAGCGGATGTAGCGACTGTTGGCAACTCCGAGTGACGTCATTAGGACTGCATGCATAGTGGGAGCGAGCGGCAAAATACAACAGTAGCATAATAATTTATCGTTCAACATATAATTATTGTTACAAATTGACGCTTCCAACGTGCGGCATATAATATAATATACGTCCCCGTTAATTATATTGTTACAAATTGGCGAACCAACGTGTGAGGCGATAAATTAAAATACAATTTATATTTAAACAACCAGAAATAAACGAAAATGAGGAAGCGAGGAACATCGCGCAAACGAGCAGCCGAAACCGACAAGGTATGCGAATTAAGCATGGAAGACAAGGAAGCAACACCGGTTGAGGAAGTAGAAACTATAATAAGGAAGGCTCCGGAGAAACAACCAGAAGAATCCACACAAACAGATAGCGAGAAGACGCAAGAAATGATTAAACGTATGATGGAATTAATGCAGGGAACTGGTAAATTAACGGAGGAGAGTAATAAGAAAATGGAAGAAAGGATGGAGGAATTAAGTGAGGATAGTAACAAGAACTTAGTAATATTGAAGGAAGACTTGAGTAAGAAGATGGAGGAAATAAAGAGTGATAATAAACAGACAAAGGAGGAATTGAGCCAAAAATTGGATGAGACTAATAAGAAAATTGAAGGAAAAATGGGAGAATTGAAAGAGAATAGCAGGAAAATGGAGGAGAAAATAGACGAAAATAATAGAGCATTGAGGGAAGAATTGAAGCGAAATTACCAGGAAACCATGAAAAAATTAAATGAACACAAAGGGTCATTAAAAGAAGAGTGGAATAACAAGATGAAAATTAATAACCGGCAATTGCAGGATGAATGGGACAAGAAGCTAGAAGAACCGGTGACTGAAATTAAAAGGGTAGAATCCGAGACCAAGGAAAAGTGTGAGCGGATGAACCAAGAGATACTGAGCGTCCGGGAAGAAACGAATGGACCAATTGATGGGAGAAAGTTTAGAAAGCATAGGTACTAGTCTTAATCGGGTACAAGACCAAACAACTGCCCATAGAGATGAGATCAACTCTCTAAGGAACAGACAATGTACCGGTGCCTATACCACATGTGAGGAAAACCGAGAAGTTATCGACTTCCAGAATTATAGAAGAAATCCCATGCTATTCCTAGAACGGGTAGAGAGAAAATAGTCAAAATCGGAGAATGCAGATGGGTTGTAATTAGAAGTATGCTGGACGAAATGTTCAGAAAAGTCTATGACAATTGGTGGACGGCGATGCGGCCGAATATACAAAATTTTCAAGAATTCAAAATATAATTTAAATCCAAGTAGGCTACTGGTCTGATGCCACACAACACATGATAAGAAGTGAAGTGATATAGGATTGGGCCGATATGATCTACACGGCAAACAAACTCCGACCGCATACTTTCTTGGTAAGATAAACATAGCCAGACATTTAGAACCTGCAATTCCTACTGAATGTTTAGTGAGGCTATTAGCTTATCACTATGGTGGGAAAATTACGAGAGGCCGAATAAACGGACGAATACAAACCATTGAGGAGATGTCGGCATTGTTAGCGCAAATGGAACAAGAGAAGAGCTTCCTCCAATACAGACGAAGGAGCGACGAGATGGATAGAAATAATGGTCGCCGCGACGCCCGATACGAAAATAACGGGCATAGACCTAATAGTAATTACAACAACAGCGGTAACCACTATCAACGTAGTTACCAAAATATAAAAAACAATAATAACTACCCACGGAATAATGCGGTGAATAACAATAACAATAACAACAGACACTATTAACGTAGCTCTCCTACGAATCATAATAACGGATACCAGCGTGCCAATGATACAGACAACCACTACCAGAACAACCGAGGTAATCAAAACAATTACGATAACCTAACAGACAGAATAATAATGGCAATTATAACAACCAAAACCAAACATATCGAAGACATGTGAATTATGTGAGCACCGACGATAGAGATATGGGAAGACGTTCGTACCAGGGACGAATGAATTATAATGGGAACTGGGAGAGAAATTTTCAGGAGGAGAATAACCAGCGCTACCGGGATGAACATAGACGAAGTAGGAGCTGCGATGATGACAGGAGCAATAGAAACATAGTGACGTTCAATAATAACGCCAGTGACATACAAGAATTACGTAATAGAGGCAGATCCGGTCAACCAGACAACAGGACCGAGGAAATCAGCCCTGATTTAAACGGACCGCGGCAGTGAAAATCCAACAGGTCCCATCACTGAACCGACAATTTGTGTACTTACTAGGACGAGACAAAACGACTGAAAAGACCATTACCATGGTGCATAATCATTTCTTAAAAAAATGTGAGAGAAGAATTGCTAAACGAAGATACAATAACGAACAATAATTTGAATAACGAGATTGCTTATATTATCGCCCAAGTAAATGGACTAGACACAAGATTCATGATAGATACGGGCGCAAACGTGTCGTTAATCTATATCAACGAATACTACAAAATTCAAAAATTAATTAAGGTCATCTTACCTACTCTACCAATCCAGAATATAATTTTTAATGGAGCCAATTAAAACCATTTTTGAATAAACCTCAAAATTCAAACAAATAGTAAGGACAACTTACAGTACATTTGGTAATGTTATTTTGAACCAAGTGAATAAACAAATTTGAATAAATTTCAAAATTCTATACGAAATAAGCACCTCTTATTAAATATAATTATGAAATTATTATTTGAATATAAAAGAAAGAGACAACATCCATGAATCAGGAGAAACCAAAGTGTTATAAAATGAATAAGAAAAGACAAATGTAGACGATCGACGATGAAAATAAGACAAGACTAGAAACGAATTACTACGAATAACGTATCATGATTGTGAGAGAATCAGCAACAACTACAGATACAGATACTTGTTACGTGTTAATTGAATAAAGATAGTGAATGAAAATGAAGATTAAGCAGTACTGATAAAGAAGGAAAGAAAATAGTAGCAATTAAAAATAAAAATGTTATTAATATCGCCACAAGAAAATAAACATCTGAAGGAATCAATGGAAAGAAATATTTAGATCTGAGAATTTAAACTGAGTGAACCATCTCAAGAATATATTATTATATTATTTTTATTTGATTTAGTCGTGAATAGACTAGTTATTATTAAATGTGATTGACTGATGAGATAGCTCCAGCAATCGATATTATTTATGTATTATGTGTTATAAGGACAGCGGGGTATTAGGTCAAGAGAGCCCCCCGACTGATTCCAAAACAAATGTGATAATGATTAATTTGTTAGGGAGGTAACATGTTCCAGGAATAGAACACTTATAATTAAAAACAAGTATACCAGATCATGAGAAGGATAACAAATGATAATATGGAACATAAGATAATTGATAATTTCAACAAAATATATTATTTTATTAAAATAATCAAATTTGGTGGCAGGGTGTTATGTGACATTACATTTGGCATAGCTTGATGTCGTACCAGATTTAATGAAGATCATGGACAAGAAAATTAACAATAAGAAAAAATATCTTTTAAAAATGATAGTGAAAATGAACAAATAACTACTTTAGACTGACTTGTACTATAACTGACCGTACCCAAATTAATGTTTAGGTAAAGTGATGCAAAATACCCCGATGATGACATGAATTTCAAATAATTACAATAATAAGACTTATAAAGACAGACAGCATTATGTACCATTACTATAAGTAAACAAATTGTTTTATTAAATGTATCAAAATATAAAAATAATCAAAATACAAATTGAGGGATAATAGGCCAAATATACAGTAATGTAAAATAATATATTAGTAAAGTGTTAACTAAATGATATAATGAAATAATACAAGAAAACAATCATATAGATACATGGAAACATACAACTAATAGTGTGAATAATAGTGGACATAATGTTATCAAATAAATAATGTATAATCACTTATTAATTCTCAAATGTATAAAAAAAAAGTGGTAAAAGTGCCTAGTACAGCAATGGCTGAAATGCATGAGGAAAGAATAGAAATTATAAATCATTATTAAATTATTAAACTCTCCTTTTTTATGTTTTAAAAATAAGATTAAGTTGTGTTGATGTTATTTATAATTTTATTAAGTAATGAGTGTATGATATGCCTTATGCAGTATATATGTAAACAGACATATACAAATTGTTTAATCACAAAATGTGAATTATGATTTTTATAATGTTACAGTAATAATTATTGTTATATTTTAAAATAATGATACTAATAGAGATATAGGGAGTAGTTTTGATGGTAGTTGCATTGCTAATAGGTGTTACAATAACAGAAAATAGAAAATCAACATGTCAAGATCTGGGCCTATAAAAACTTTGGAATTTTGTAAATTTTAGGAAATACATTTAGAATTTTATAAAAAAAATATTGTAATATGGATAGGTTTATAATTAATAGTATTCACAACAAATATGGAATCGAAATAATCAGTTTTAAGTTATTTAAGAAAAATTCAGATAGCAAAAAATGTAACATCAGTATTTCTTAAGCAAAAATAGGCATGTTTGGTGTCTATATGTCACTATGTTAAGACCAAAATAATGATGCTATTGGTTTTAAATTCCCAATCAGTACAAAAAAGATATACTAATTTAAAAGTTTTTGACCTAATTCAGACATTGAAATAATGAATTTGTATGACAATGTATATCTGAATCAACCAACCAGATTTCAAGTTTTACCTTAGCAACCGAAAATTCAGATAAATAAAATGGGACTTCTTTAACAACCGTCATTGAAGACAGATGCGTTATAAAAAACGGCTCAGATAATTACATTTTAATTAGTGAAAACACATACCAGACTTAGTAAACCGAATTGGTATAGTCAATACAGAATATTATAATAACAAAAGAACATCAAGAACTTAATTCAGAAGAATTTAGATCCGGGGAGAAGAAGCAAAGAAGACTTGGACCCTATCTTCGTCCTGGAAGAATAAAGAAGAGGATCTAGGTGAATTGGAACAATTTATCATCTTATGTGATAACACCTACACTTGTGTACACAACTATTTAGGAATTAAACAATAAATAAAACTACAGACACTATTCTACACCAATAATAAAGAACATTTGAAAATAACACCAATTGAGTATTACACCTTTTTTGAACACCATAAAAACTTTAACGATAACTAATAAGCGTCTAAACCGTTCATAACCTATAATAGTGAGTAACATATACACGACCACCAATTTCCACTATACACTTCAAAACCTTGTAATATCGTTATATTGTGAAGTTTGTATTTTGATTTTAAGAGTTGTATTATTTGTTTAACCAGATACGCCCTGAGATTATTTATTTAATTGAAATAAAAACAAACTGCATCATTCTTTTGCTTGTCGAATCCAGCATAGAGCATTATATTTTAGCTACTACCAACTTATGAATAAAGACACATAATTTTGTCATAATTTGTAATTACAGTAAAGAAAAATGAGAAGTAATTAATCAATACTTCATTTGAATAAAGATTGATAAAAGGAATTTATCTGCTTGGTGTTATCTTTGCATTATTATTACTGTTTCAATTAAGAATTACGATACCATAGCACAGCGGATGTAGCGACTGTTGGCAACTCCGAGTGACGTCATTATGACTGCATGCATAGTGGGAGTGAGCGGCAAAATACAACAGTAGCATAATAATTTATCGTTCAACATATAATTATTGTTTCAAATTGAGGCTTCCAACGTGCGGCATATAATATAATATACGTCCCCGTTAATTATATTGTTACAAATTGGCGAACCAACGTGTGAGGCGATAAATTAAAATACAATTTATAATTAAACAACCAGAAATAAACGAAAATGAGGAAGCGAGGAACATCGCTCAAACGAGCAGCCGAAACCGAGAAAGTAAGCGAATTAAGCATGGAAGACAAGGAAGCAACACCGGTTGAGGAAGTAGAAACTATAATAAGGAAGGCTCCGGAGAAACAACCAGAAGAATCCACACAAACAGATAGCGAGAAGACGCAAGAAATGATTAAACGTATGATGGAATTAATGCAGGAAACTGGTAAAAAAGCGGAGGAGAGTAATAAGAAAATGGAAGAAAGGATGGAGGAATTAAGTGCGGATAGTAACAAGAACTTAGTAATATTGAAGGAAGACTTGAGTAAGAAGATGGAGGAAAATAAGAGTGATAATAAACAGACAAAGGAGGAAAGGAGCCGAAAATTGGAAGAGACTAATATGAAAATTGAAGAAAAAATGGGAGAATTGAAAGAGAATAGCAGGAAAATGGAGGAGAAAATAGACGAAAATAATAGAGCATTGAGGGAAGAATTGAAGCGAAATTACCAGGAAACCATGAAAAAATTAAATGAACACTAAGAGTCATTAAAAGAAGAGTGGAATTACAAGATGAAAATTAATAACCGGCAATTGCAGGATGAATGGGACAAGAAGCTAGAAGAACCGGTGACTGAAATTAAAAGGGTAGAATCCGAGACCAAGGAAAAGTGTGAGCGGATGAACCAAGAGATACTGAGCGTCCGGGAAAAAACGAATGGACCAATTGATGGGAGAAAGATTAGAAAGCATAGGTACTAGTCTTAATCGGGTACAAGACCAAACAACTGCCCATAGAGATGAGATCAACTCTCTAAGAAACAGACAATGTACCGGTGCCTATACCACATGTGAGGAAAACCGAGAAGTTATCGACTTCCAGAATTATAGAATAAACCCCATGCTATTCCTAGTTGGGTAGAAGAAAAAATAGTCAAAACCGGAGAATACAGATGGGTTGTAATTAGAAGTATGCTGGACGAAATGTTCAGAAAAGTCTATGACAATTGGTGGACGGCAATGCGGCCGAATATACAAAATTTTCAAGAATTCAAAATATAATTTAAATCCAAGTACTGGTCTGATGCCACACAACACATGATAAGAAGTGAAGTGATATAGGATTGGGCCGATATGATCTACACGGCAAACAAACTCCGACCGCATACTTTCTTGGTAAGATAAACATAGCCAGACATTTAGAACCTGCAATTCCTACTGAATGTTTAGTGAGGCTATTAGCTTATCACTATGGTGGGAAAATTACGAGAGGCCGAATAAACGGACGAATACAAACCATTGAGGAGATGTCGGCATTGTTAGCGCAAATGGAACAAGAGAAGAGCTTCCTCCAATACAGACGAAGGAGCGACGAGATGGATAGAAATAATGGTCGCCGCGACGCCCGATACGAAAATAACGGGCATAGACCAAATAGTAATTACAACAACAGCGGTAACCACTATCAACGTAGTTACCAAAATATAAAAAACAATAATAACTACCCACGGAATAATGCGGTGAATAACAATAACAATAACAACAGCCACTATTACCGTAGCTCTCCTACGAATCATAATAACGGATACCAGCGTGCCAATGATAGAGACAACTACTACCAGAACAACCGAGGTAATCAAAACAATTACGATAACCGTAACAGACAGAATAATAATGGCAATTATAACAACCAAAACCAAACATATCGAACACATGAGAATTATGTGAGCACCGACGATAGAGATATGGGAAGACGTTCGTACCAGGGACGAATGAATTATAATGGGAACCGGGAGAGAAATTTTCAGGAGGAGAATAACCAGCGCTACCGGGATGAACATAGACGAAGTAGGAGCTGCGATGATGACAGGAGCAATAGAAACATAGTAACGTTCAATAATAACGCCAGTGACATACAAGAATTACATAATAGAGACAGATCCGGTCAACCAGACAACAGGACCGAGGAAATCAGCCCTGATTTAAACGGACCGCGGCAGTGAAAATCCAACAGGTCCCATCACTGAACCGACAATTTGGGTACTTACTAGGACGAGACAAAATGACTGAATATACCATTACCATAGTGCATAATCATTTCTTAAAAAAATGTGAGAGAAGAATTGTTAAACGAAAATACAATAACGAACAATAATTTGAATAACGAAATTTGCTTATATTATCGCCCAAGTAAATGGACTAGACACAAGATTCATGATAGATACGGGCGCAAACGTGTCGTTAATCTATATCAACGAATACTACAAAATTCAAAAATTGATTAAGATCATCTTACCTACTCTACCAATCCAGAATATAATTTTAAATGGAGCCAATGAAAACCATTTTTGAATAAACCTCAAAATTCAAACAAATAGTAAGGACAACTTACAGTACATTTTGATAATGTTATTTTGAACCAAGTGAATAAACAAATTTGAATAAATTTCAAAATTCTATACGAAATAAGCACCTCTTATTAAATATAATTATGAAATTATTATTTGAATATAAAAGAAAGAGACAACATCCATGAATCAGGAGAAACCAAAGTGTTATAAAATGAATAAGAAAAGACAAATGTAGACGATCGACGATGAAAATAAGACAAGACTAGAAACGAATTACTACGAATAACCTATCATGATTGTGAGAGAATCAGCAACAACTATAGATACAGATACGTGTTATACGATATAGATACTTGTTACGTGTTAATTGAATAAAGATAGTGAATGAAAAATGAAGATTAAGCAGTACTGATAAAGAAGGAAAGAAAATAGTACCAATTAAAAATACAAATGTTATTAATATCGCCACAAGAAAATAAACATCTGAAGGAATCAATTGAAAGAAATATTCAGATCTGAGAATTTAAACTGTGTGAACCATCCCAAGAATATATTATTATACTATTTTTATTTGATTTAGTCGTGAATAGACTAGTTATTATTAAATTTGATTGACTGATGAGATAGCTCCAGCAATCGATATTATTTATGTATAATGTATTATAAGGACAGCGGGGTATTAGGTCAAGAGAGCCCCCCGACTGATTCCAAAACATATGTGATAATGATTAATTTGTTAGGGAGGTAACATGTTCCAGGGATAGAACACTTATAATTAAAAACAAGTATACCAGATCATGAGAAGGATAACAAATGATAATATGGAACATAAGATAATTGATAATTTCAACAAAATATATTATTTTATTAAAATAATCAAATTTGGTGGCAGGGTGTTATGTAACATTACATTTGGCATAGCTTGATGTCGTACCAGATTTAATGAAGATCATGGACAAGAAAATTAACAATAAGAAAAAATATCTTTTAAAAATGATAGTGAAGATGAACAAATAACTACTGTAGACTGACTTGTACTTTAACTGACCGTACCCAAATTAATGTTTAGGTAAAGTGATGCAAAATACCCCAATGATGACATGAATTTCAAATAATTACAATAATAAGACTTATAAAGACAGACAGCATTATGTACCATTACTATAAGTAAACAAATTTTTTTTATTAAATGTATCAAAATATAAAAATAATCAAAATACAAATTGAGGGATAATAGGCCCAAATATACAATAATGTAAAATAATATATTAGTAAAGTGTTAACTAAATGATATAATGAAATAATACAAGAAAACAATCATATAGATACATGAAACATACAACTAATAGTGTGAATAATAGTGGACATAATGTTATCAAATAAATAATGTATAATCACTTAATAATTCTCAAATGTGTAAAAAAAAGTGGTAAAAGTGCCTAGTACAGCAATGGCTGAATTTTATTAAGTAATGAGTGTATGATATGCCTTATGCAGGATGTATGTAACCAGACATATACAAATTGTTTAATCACAAAATGTGAATTATGTTTTTTATAATGCTACAGTAATAATTATTGTTATATTTTTAAATAATAATACTAATAGAGTTATAGAGAGTAGTTTTGATGGTAGTTGCATTGTTAATAGGTGTTATAATAACAGAATATAGAAATTTAATATGTCAAGGCCTAGGCCTATAAAAACTTTTGTAAAAACTATAAAATTTTGTAAATTTTAGGAAATACATTTAGAATTTTATAAAAAAAATGTTGTAATATGGATAGGTTTATAATTAATAGTATACACAACAAATATGGAATCGAAATAATCAGTTTTAATTTATTTAAGAAAAATTCAGATAGCAAAAAATGTAACATCAGTATTTCTAAAGCAAAAATAGGCATGTTTGGTGTCTATATGTCACTATGTTAAGACCAAATTAATGATGCTATTGGTTTTAAATTCCCAATCAGTACAAAAAAGATATACTAATTTAAAAGTTTTTGACCTAATTCAGACATTGAAATAATGAATTTGTATGACAATGTATATCTGAATCAACCAACCAGACTTCAAGTTTTACCTTAGCAACCGAAAATTCAGATAAATAAAATGGGACTTCTTTAACAACCGTCATTGAAGACAGATGCGTTATAAAAACGTCTCAGATAATTATATTTTAATTAGTGAAAACACATACCAGACTTAGTAAACCGAATTGGTATAGTCAATACAGAATATTATAATAACAAACGAACATCAAGAACTTAATTCAGAAGAATTTAGATCCAAGGAGAAGAAGCAAAGAAGACTTGGACCCTATCTTCGTCCTGGAAGAATAAAGAAGAGGATCTAGGTGAATTGGAACAATTTATCATCTTATGTGACAACACCAACACTTGTGTACACAACTATTTAGGAATTAAACAATAAATAAAACTACAGACACTATTCTACACCAATAATAAAGAACACTTGAAAATAACACCAATTGAGTATTACACCTTTTTTGAACAACATAAAAACTTTAACGATAACTAATAAGCGTCTAAACCGTTCATAACCTATAATAGTGAGTAACATATACACGACCACCAATTTCCACTATACACATCAAAACCTTGTAATATCGTTATATTGTGAAGTTTGTATTTTGATTTTAAGAGTTGTATTATTTGTTTAACCAGATACGCCCTGAGATTATTTATTTAATTGAAATAAAAACAAACTGCATCATTCTTTTGCTTGTCGAATCCAGCATAGAGCATTATATTTTAGCTACTACCAACTTATGAATAAAGACACATAATTTTGTCATAATTTGTAATTACAGTAAAGAAAAATGAGAAGTAATTAATTAATACTTCATTTGAATAAAGATTGATAAAAGGAATATATCTGTTTGGTGTTATCTTTGCATTATTATTACTGTTTCAATTAAGAATTACGATAACAGCACACAGGATGTAGCGACTGTTGGCAACTCCGAGTGACGTCATTAGGACTGCATGCATAGTGGCAGCGAGCGGCAAAATACAACAGTAGCATAACAATTTATCGTTCAACATATAATTATTGTTTCAAATTGACGCTTCCAACGTGCGGCATATAATATAATATACGTCCCCGTTAATTATATTGTTACAAATTGGCGAACCAACGTGTGAGGCGATAAATTAAAATACAATTTTTAATTAAACAACCAGAAATAAACGAAAATGAGGAAGCGAGGAACATCGCGCAAACGAGCAGCCGAAACCGAGAAGGTATGCGAATTAAGCATGGAAGACAAGGAAGCAACACCGGTTGAGGAAGTAGAAACTATAATAAGGAAGGCTCCGGAGAAACAACCAGAAGAATCCACACAAACAGATAGCGAGAAGACGCAAGAAATGATTAAACGTATGATGGAATTAATGCAGGGAACTCGTAAATTAACGGAGGAGAGTAATAAGAAAATGGAAGAAAGGATGGAGGAACTAAGTGAGGATAGTAACAAGAACTTAGTAATATTGAAGGAAGACTTGAGTAAGAAAATGGAGGAAATAAAGAGTGATAATAAACAGACAAAGGAGGAATTGAGCCAAAAATTGGATGAGACTAATAAGAAAATTGAAGGAAAAATGGGAGAATTGAAAGAGAATAGCAGGAAAATGGAGTTGAAAATAGACGAAAATAATAAAGCATTGAGGGAAGAATTGAAGGGAAATTACCAGGAAACCATGAAAAAATTAAATAAACAAAAGGGTCATTAAAAGAAGAGTGGAATAACAAGATGGAAATTAATAACCGGCAATTGCAGGATGAATGGGACAAGAAGCTAGAAGAACCGGTGACTGAAATTAAAAGGGTAGAATTCGAGCCCAAGGAAAAGTGTGAGCGGATGAACCAAGAGGTACTGAGCGTCCGGGAAGAAACGAATGGACCAATTGATGGGAGAAAGTTTAGAAAGCATAGGAACTAGTCTTAATCGGGTACAAGACCAAACAACTGCCCATAGAGATGAGATCAACTCTCTAAGAAACAGACAATGTACCGGTGCCTATACCACATGTGAGGAAAACCGAGAAGTTATCGACTTCCAGAATTATAGAATAAACCCCATGCTATTCCTAGTTGGGTAGAAGAAAAAATAGTCAAAACCGGAGAATACAGTTGGGTTGTAATTAGAAGTATGCTGGACGAAATGTTCAGAAAAGTCTATGACAATTGGTGGACGGCAATGCGGCCGAATATACAAAATTTTCAAGAAATCAAAATATAATTTAAATCCAAGTACTGGTCTGATGCCACACAACACACGATAAGAAGTGAAGTGATATAGGATTGGGCCGATATGATCTACACGGCAAACAAACTCCGACCGCATACTTTCTTGGTAAGATAAACATAGCCAGACATTTAGAACCTGCAATTCCTACTGAATGTTTAGTGAGGCTATTAGCTTATCACTATGGTGGGAAAATTACGAGAGGCCGAATAAACGGACGAATACAAACCATTGAGGAGATGTCGGCATTGTTAGCGCAAATGGAACAAGAGAAGAGCTTCCTCCAATACAGACGAAGGAGCGACGAGATGGATAGAAATAATGGTCGCCGCGACGCCCGATACGAAAATAACGGGCATAGACCAAATAGTAATTACAACAACAGCGGTAACCACTATCAACGTAGTTACCAAAATATAAAAAACAATAATAACTACCCACGGAATAATGCGGTGAATAACAATAACAATAACAACAGCCACTATTACCGTAGCTCTCCTACGAATCATAATAACGGATACCAGCGTGCCAATGATAGAGACAACCACTACCAGAACAACCGAGGTAATCAAAACAATTACGATAACCGTAACAGACAGAATAATAATGGCAATTATAACAACCAAAACCAAACATATCGAACACATGAGAATTATGTGAGCACCGACGATAGAGATATGGGAAGACGTTCGTACCAGGGACGAATGAATTATAATGGGAACCGGGAGAGAAATTTTCAGGAGGAGAATAACCAGCGCTACCGGGATGAACATAGACGAAGTAGGAGCTGCGATGATGACAGGAGCAATAGAAATATAGTAACGTTCAATGATAACGCCAGTGACATACAAGAATTACATAATAGAGACAGATCCGGTCAACCAGACAACAGGACCGAGGAAATCAGCCCTGATTTAAACGGACCGCGGCAGTGAAAATCCAACAGGTCCCATCACTGAACCGACAATTTGGGTACTTACTAGGACGAGACAAAATGACTGAATATACCATTACCATAGTGCATAATCATTTCTTAAAAAAATGTGAGAGAAGAATTGCTAAACGAAGATACAATAACGAACAATAATTTGAATAACGAAATTGCTTATATTATCGCCCAAGTAAATGGACTAGACACAAGATTCATGATAGATACGGGCGCAAACGTGTCGTTAATCTATATCAACGAATACTACAAAATTCAAAAATTGATTAAGATCATCTTACCTACTCTACCAATCCAGAATATAATTTTAAATGGAGCCAATGAAAACCATTTTTGAAAAAACCTCAAAATTCAAACAAATAGTAAGGACAACTTACAGTACATTTTGATAATGTTATTTTGAACCAAGTGAATAAACAAATTTGAATAAATTTCAAAATTCTATACGAAATAAGCACCTCTTATTAAATATAATTATGAAATTATTATTTGAATATAAAAGAAAGAGACAACATCCATGAATCAGGAGAAACCAAAGTGTTATAAAATGAATAAGAAAAGACAAATGTAGACGATCGACGATGAAAATAAGACAAGACTAGAAACGAATTACTACGAATAACCTATCATGATTGTGAGAGAATCAGCAACAACTATAGATACAGATACGTGTTATACGATATAGATACTTGTTACGTGTTAATTGAATAAAGATAGTGAATGAAAAATGAAGATTAAGCAGTACTGATAAAGAAGGAAAGAAAATAGTACCAATTAAAAATACAAATGTTATTAATATCGCCACAAGAAAATAAACATCTGAAGGAATCAATGGAAAGAAATATTCAGATCTGAGAATTTAAACTGTGTGAACCATCCCAAGAATATATTATTATACTATTTTTATTTGATTTAGTCGTGAATAGACTAGTTATTATTAAATTTGATTGACTGATGAGATAGCTCCAACAATCGATATTATTTATGTATAATGTATTATAAGGACAGCGGGGTATTAGGTCAAGAGAGCCCCCCGACTGATTCCAAAACATATGTGATAATGATTAATTTGTTAGGGAGGTAACATGTTCCAGGGATAGAACACTTATAATTAAAAACAAGTATACCAGTTCATGAAAAGGATAACAAATGATAATATGGAACATAAGATAATTGATAATTTCAACAAAATATATTATTTTATTAAAATAATCAAATTTGGTGGCAGGGTGTTATGTAACATTACATTTGGCATAGCTTGATGTCGTACCAGATTTAATGAAGATCATGGACAAGAAAATTAACAATAAGAAAAAATATCTTTTAAAAATGATAGTGAAGATGAACAAATAACTACTGTAGACTGACTTGTACTTTAACTGACCGTACCCAAATTAATGTTTAGGTAAAGTGATGCAAAATACCCCGATGATGACATGAATTTCAAATAATTACAATAATAAGACTTATAAAGACAGACAGCATTATGTACCATTACTATAAGTAAACAAATTTTTTTTATTAAATGTATCAAAATATAAAAATAATCAAAATACAAATTGAGGGATAATAGGCCCAAATATACAATAATGTAAAATAATATATTAGTAAAGTGTTAACTAAATGATATAATGAAATAATACAAGAAAACAATCATATAGATACATGAAACATACAACTAATAGTGTGAATAATAGTGGACATAATGTTATCAAATAAATAATGTATAATCACTTAATAATTCTCAAATGTGTAAAAAAAAGTGGTAAAAGTGCCTAGTACAGCAATGGCTGAATTTTATTAAGTAATGAGTGTATGATATGCCTTATGCAGGATGTATGTAACCAGACATATACAAATTGTTTAATCACAAAATGTGAATTATGTTTTTTATAATGCTACAGTAATAATTATTGTTATATTTTTAAATAATAATACTAATAGAGTTATAGAGAGTAGTTTTGATGGTAGTTGCATTGTTAATAGGTGTTATAATAACAGAATATAGAAATTTAATATGTCAAGGCCTAGGCCTATAAAAACTTTTGTAAAAACTATAAAATTTTGTAAATTTTAGGAAATACATTTAGAATTTTATAAAAAAAATGTTGTAATATGGATAGGTTTATAATTAATAGTATACACAACAAATATGGAATCGAAATAATCAGTTTTAATTTATTTAAGAAAAATTCAGATAGCAAAAAATGTAACATCAGTATTTCTAAAGCAAAAATAGGCATGTTTGGTGTCTATATGTCACTATGTTAAGACCAAATTAATGATGCTATTGGTTTTAAATTCCCAATCAGTACAAAAAAGATATATTAATTTAAAAGTTTTTGACCTAATTCAGACATTGAAATAATGAATTTGTATGACAATGTATATCTGAATCAACCAACCAGACTTCAAGTTTTACCTTAGCAACCGAAAATTCAGATAAATAAAATGGGACTTCTTTAACAACCGTCATTGAAGACAGATGCGTTATAAAAACGTCTTAGATAATTATATTTTAATTAGTGAAAACACATACCAGACTTAGTAAACCGAATTGGTATAGTCAATACAGAATATTATAATAACAAACGAACATCAAGAACTTAATTCAGAAGAATTTAGATCCAAGGAGAAGAAGCAAAGAAGACTTGGACCCTATCTTCGTCCTGGAAGAATAAAGAAGAGGATCTAGGTGAATTGGAACAATTTATCATCTTATGTGACAACACCAACACTTGTGTACACAACTATTTAGGAATTAAACAATAAATAAAACTACAGACACTATTCTACACCAATATTAAAGAACACTTGAAAATAACACCAATTGAGTATTACACCTTTTTTGAACAACATAAAAACTTTAACGATAACTAATAAGCGTCTAAACCGTTCATAACCTATAATAGTGAGTAACATATACACGACCACCAATTTCCACTATACACATCAAAACCTTGTAATATCGTTATATTGTGAAGTTTGTATTTTGATTTTAAGAGTTGTATTATTTGTTTAACCAGATACGCCCTGAGATTATTTATTTAATTGAAATAAAAACAAACTGCATCATTCTTTTGCTTGTCGAATCCAGCATAGAGCATTATATTTTAGCTACTACCAACTTATGAATAAAGACACATAATTTTGTCATAATTTGTAATTACAGTAAAGAAAAATGAGAAGTAATTAATTAATACTTCATTTGAATAAAGATTGATAAAAGGAATATATCTGTTTGGTGTTATCTTTGCATTATTATTACTGTTTCAATTAAGAATTACGATAACAGCACACAGGATGTAGCGACTGTTGGCAACTCCGAGTGACGTCATTAGGACTGCATGCATAGTGGCAGCGAGCGGCAAAATACAACAGTAGCATAACAATTTATCGTTCAACATATAATTATTGTTTCAAATTGACGCTTCCAACGTGCGGCATATAATATAATATACGTCCCCGTTAATTATATTGTTACAAATTGGCGAACCAACGTGTGAGGCGATAAATTAAAATACAATTTTTAATTAAACAACCAGAAATAAACGAAAATGAGGAAGCGAGGAACATCGCGCAAACGAGCAGCCGAAACCGAGAAAGTATGCGAATTAAGCATGGAAGACAAGGAAGCAACACCGGTTGAGGAAGTAGAAACTATAATAAGGAAGGCTCCGGAGAAACAACCAGAAGAATCCACACAAACAGATAGCGAGAAGACGCAAGAAATGATTAAACGTATGATGGAATTAATGCAGGGAACTCGTAAATTAACGGAGGAGAGTAATAAGAAAATGGAAGAAAGGATGGAGGAATTAAGTGAGGATAGTAACAAGAACTTAGTAATATTGAAGGAAGACTTGAGTAAGAAGATGGAGGAAATAAAGAGTGATAATAAACAGACAAAGGAGGAATTGAGCCAAAAATTGGATGAGACTAATAAGAAAATTGAAGGAAAAATGGGAGAATTGAAAGAGAATAGCAGGAAAATGGAGGAGAAAATAGACGAAAATAATAAAGCATTGAGGGAAGAATTGAAGGGAAATTACCAGGAAACCATGAAAAAATTAAATAAACAAAAGGGTCATTAAAAGAAGAGTGGAATAACAAGATGGAAATTAATAACCGGCAATTGCAGGATGAATGGGACAAGAAGCTAGAAGAACCGGTGACTGAAATTAAAAGGGTAGAATTCGAGCCCAAGGAAAAGTGTGAGCGGATGAACCAAGAGGTACTGAGCGTCCGGGAAGAAACGAATGGACCAATTGATGGGAGAAAGTTTAGAAAGCATAGGTACTAGTCTTAATCGGGTACAAGACCAAACAACTGCCCATAGAGATGAGATCAACTCTCTAAGAAACAGACAATGTACCGGTGCCTATACCACATGTGAGGAAAACCGAGAAGTTATCGACTTCCAGAATTATAGAAGAAACCCCATGCTATTCCTAGAACTGGTAGAAGAAAAAATAGTCAAAACCGGAGAATACAGATGGGTTGTAATTAGAAGTATGGTGGACGAAATGTTCAGAAAAGCCTATGACAATTGGTGGACGGCGATGCGGCCGCATATACAAAATTTTCAAGAATACAAAAAATAATTTAAATCCAAGTACTGGTCTGATGCCACACAACACATGATAAGAAGTGAAGTGACATAGGATTGGGCCGATATGATCTACACGGCAAACAAACTCCGACCGCATACTTTCTTGGTAAGATAAACATAGCCAGACATTTAGAACCTGCAATTCCTACTGAATGTTTAGTGAGGCTATTAGCTTATCACTATGGTGGGAAAATTACGAGAGGCCGAATAAACGGACGAATACAAACCATTGAGGAGATATCGGCATTGTTAGCGGAAATGGAACAAGAGAAGAGCTTCCTCAAATACACACGAAGGAGCGACGAGATGGATAGAAATAATAGTCGCCGCGACGCCCGATACGAAAATAACGGGCATAGACCAAATAGTAATTACAACAACAGCGGTAACCACTATCAACATAGTTACCAAAATATAAATGACAATAATAACTACCCACGGAATAATGCGGTGAATAACAATAACAATAACAACAGACACTATTACCGTAGCTCTCCTACGAATCATAATAACGGATACCAGCGTGCCAATGATAGAGTCCACCACTACCAGAACAACCGAGGTAATCAAAACAATTACGATAACCGTAACAGACAGAATAATAATGGCAATTATAACAACCAAAACCAAACATATCGAAGACATGTGAATTATGTGAGCACCGACGATAGAGATATGGGAAGACGTTCGTACCAGTGACGAATGAATTATAATGGGTACCGGGAGAGAAATTTTCAGGAGGAGAATAACCAGCGCTACCGGGATGAACATAGACGAAGTAGGAGCTGCGATGATGACAGGAGCAATAGAAACATAGTGACGTTCAATAATAACGCCAGTGACATACAAGAATTACATAACAGAGACAGACCCGGTCAACCAGACAACAGGACCGAGGAAATCAGCCCTGATTTAAACGGACCGCGGCAGTGAAAAACCAACAGGTCCCATCACTGAACCGACAATTTGGGCACTTACTAGGACGAGACAAAACGACTGACAATACCATTACCATAGTGCATAATCATTTCTTAAAAAATGTGAGAGAAGAATTGCTAAACGAAGATACAATAACGAACAATAATTTGAATAACGAAATTGCTTATATTATCGCCGAAGTAAATGGACTAGACACAAGATTCATGATAGATACGGGCGCAAACGTGTCGTTAATCGATATCAACGAATACTACAAAATTCAAAAATTAATTAAGGTCATCTTACCTACTCTACCAATCCAGAATATAATTTTTAATGGAGCCAATTAAAACCATTTTTGAATAAACCTCAAAATTCAAACAAATAGTAAGGACAACTTACAGTACATTTTGATAATGTTATTTTTAACCAAGTGAATAAACAAATTTGAATAAATTTCAAAATTCTATACGAAATAAGCACCTCTTATTATATATAATTATGAAATTATTATTTGAATATAAAAGAAAGAGACAACTTCCATGAATCAGGAGAAACCAAAGTGTTATAAAATGAATAAGAAAAGATCAATGTGGACGATCGACGATGAAAATAAGACAAGACTAGAAACGTATTACTACGAATAACCTATCATGATTGTGAGAGAATCAGCAACAACTATAGATACAGATACTTGTTACGTGTTAATTGGATAAAGATAGTGAATGAAAAATGAAGATTAAGCAGTACTGATAAAGAAGGAAAGAAAATAGTACCAATTAAAAATACAAATGTTATTAATATCGCCACAAGAAAATAAACATCTGAAGGAATCAATGGAAAGAAATATTCAGATCTGAGAATTTAAACTGTGTGAACCATCCCAAGAATATATTATTATACTATTTTTATTTGATTTAGTCGTGAATAGACTAGTTATTATTAAATTTGATTGACTGATGAGATAGCTCCAGCAATCGATATTATTTATGTATAATGTATTATAAGGACAGCGGGGTATTAGGTCAAGAGAGCCCCCCGACTGATTCCAAAACAAATGTGATAATGATTAATTTGTTAGGGAGGTAACATGTTCCAGGGATAGAACACTTATAATTAAAAACAAGTATACCAGTTCATGAAAAGGATAACAAATGATAATATGGAACATAAGATAATTGATAATTTCAACAAAATATATTATTTTATTAAAATAATCAAATTTGGTGGCAGGGTGTTATGTAACATTACATTTGGCATAGCTTGATGTCGTACCAGATTTAATGAAGATCATGGACAAGAAAATTAACAATAAGAAAAAATATCTTTTAAAAATGATAGTGAAGATGAACAAATAACTACTGTAGACTGACTTGTACTTTAACTGACCGTACCCAAATTAGTGTTTAGGTAAAGTGATGCAAAATACCCCGATGATGACATGAATTTCAAATAATTACAATAATAAGACTTATAAAGACAGACAGCATTATGTACCATTACTATAAGTAAACAAATTTTTTTTATTAAATGTATCAAAATATAAAAATAATCAAAATACAAATTGAGGGATAATAGGCCCAAATATACAATAATGTAAAATAATATATTAGTAAAGTGTTAACTAAATGATATAATGAAATAATACAAGAAAACAATCATATAGATACATGAAACATACAACTAATAGTGTGAATAATAGTGGACATAATGTTATCAAATAAATAATGTATAATCACTTAATAATTCTCAAATGTGTAAAAAAAAGTGGTAAAAGTGCCTAGTACAGCAATGGCTGAATTTTATTAAGTAATGAGTGTATGATATGCCTTATGCAGGATGTATGTAACCAGACATATACAAATTGTTTAATCACAAAATGTGAATTATGTTTTTTATAATGCTACAGTAATAATTATTGTTATATTTTTAAATAATAATACTAATAGAGTTATAGAGAGTAGTTTTGATGGTAGTTGCATTGTTAATAGGTGTTATAATAACAGAATATAGAAATTTAATATGTCAAGGCCTAGGCCTATAAAAACTTTTGTAAAAACTATAAAATTTTGTAAATTTTAGGAAATACATTTAGAATTTTATAAAAAAAATGTTGTAATATGGATAGGTTTATAATTAATAGTATACACAACAAATATGGAATCGAAATAATCAGTTTTAATTTATTTAAGAAAAATTCAGATAGCAAAAAATGTAACATCAGTATTTCTAAAGCAAAAATAGGCATGTTTGGTGTCTATATGTCACTATGTTAAGACCAAATTAATGATGCTATTGGTTTTAAATTCCCAATCAGTACAAAAAAGATATACTAATTTAAAAGTTTTTGACCTAATTCAGACATTGAAATAATGAATTTGTATGACAATGTATATCTGAATCAACCAACCAGACTTCAAGTTTTACCTTAGCAACCGAAAATTCAGTTAATAAAAGGGAACTTCTTTAACAACCGTCATTGAAGACAGATGCGTTATAAAAACGTCTCAGATAATTATATTTTAATTAGTGAAAACACATACCAGACTTAGTAAACCGAATTGGTATAGTCAATACAGAATATTATAATAACAAACGAACATCAAGAACTTAATTCAGAAGAATTTAGATCCGGGGAGAAGAAGCAAAGAAGACTTGGACCCTATCTTCGTCCTGGAAGAATAAAGAAGAGGATCTAGGTGAATTGGAACAATTTATCATCTTATGTGACAACACCAACACTTGTGTACACAACTATTTAGGAATTAAACAATAAATAAAACTACAGACACTATTCTACACCAATAATAAAGAACACTTGAAAATAACACCAATTGAGTATTACACCTTTTTTGAACAACATAAAAACTTTAACGATAACTAATAAGCGTCTAAACCGTTCATAACCTATAATAGTGAGTAACATATACACGACCACCAATTTCCACTATACACATCAAAACCTTGTAATATCGTTATATTGTGAAGTTTGTATTTTGATTTTAAGAGTTGTATTATTTGTTTAACCAGATACGCCCTGAGATTATTTATTTAATTGAAATAAAAACAAACTGCATCATTCTTTTGCTTGTCGAATCCAGCATAGAGCATTATATTTTAGCTACTACCAACTTATGAATAAAGACACATAATTTTGTCATAATTTGTAATTACAGTAAAGAAAAATGAGAAGTAATTAATCAATACTTCATTTGAATAAAGATTGATAAAAGGAATATATCTGTTTGGTGTTATCTTTGCATTATTATTACTGTTTCAATTAAGAATTACGATAACAGCACACAGGATGTAGCGACTGTTGGCAACTCCGAGTGACGTCATTAGGACTCCATGCATAGTGGCAGCGAGCGGCAAAATACAACAGTAGCATAATAATTTATCGTTCAACATATAATTATTGTTTCAAATTGACGCTTCCAACGTGCGGCATATAATATAATATACGTCCCCGTTAATTATATTGTAACAAATTGGCGAACCAACGTGTGAGGCGATAAATTAAAATACAATTTTTAATTAAACAACCAGAAATAAACGAAAATGAGGAAGCGAGGAACATCGCGCAAACGAGCAGCCGAAACCGAGAAAGTATGCGAATTAAGCATGGAAGACAAGGAAGCAACACCGGTTGAGGAAGTAGAAACTATAATAAGGAAGGCTCCGGAGAAACAACCAGAAGAATCCACACAAACAGATAGCGAGAAGACGCAAGAAATGATTAAACGTATGATGGAATTAATGCAGGGAACTCGTAAATTAACGGAGGAGAGTAATAAGAAAATGGAAGAAAGGATGGAGGAATTAAGTGAGGATAGTAACAAGAACTTAGTAATATTGAAGGAAGACTTGAGTAAGAAGATGGAGGAAATAAAGAGTGATAATAAACAGACAAAGGAGGAATTGAGCCAAAAATTGGATGAGACTAATAAGAAAATTGAAGGAAAAATGGGAGAATTGAAAGTGAATAGCAGGAAAATGGAGGAGAAAATAGACGAAAATAATAGAGCATTGAGGGAAGAATTGAAGGGAAATTACCAGGAAACCATGAAAAAATTAAAGAAACAAAAGGGTCATTAAAAGAAGAGTGGAATAACAAGATGGAAATTAATAACCGGCAATTGCAGGATGAATGGGACAAGAAGCTAGAAGAACCGGTGACTGAAATTAAAAGGGTAGAATTCGAGCCCAAGGAAAAGTGTGAGCGGATGAACCAAGAGGTACTGAGCGTCCGGGAAGAAACGAATGGACCAATTGATGGGAGAAAGTTTAGAAAGCATAGGTACTAGTCTTAATCGGGTACAAGACCAAACAACTGCCCATAGAGATGAGATCAACTCTCTAAGAAACAGACAATGTACCGGTGCCTATACCACATGTGAGGAAAACCGAGAAGTTATCGACTTCCAGAATTATAGAAGAAACCCCATGCTATTCCTAGAACTGGTAGAAGAAAAAATAGTCAAAACCGGAGAATACAGATGGGTTGTAATTAGAAGTATGGTGGACGAAATGTTCAGAAAAGTCTATGACAATTGGTGGACGGCGATGCGGCCGAATATACAAAATTTTCAAGAATTCAAAAAATAATTTAAATCCAAGTACTGGTCTGATGCCACACAACACATGATAAGAAGTGAAGTGACATAGGATTGGGCCGATATGGTCTACACGGCAAACAAACTCCGACCGCATACTTTCTTGGTAAGATAAACATAGCCAGACATTTAGAACCTGCAATTCCTACTGAATGTTTAGTGAGGCTATTAGCTTATCACTATGGTGGGAAAATTACGAGAGGCCGAATAAACGGACGAATACAAACCATTGAGGAGATATCGGCATTGTTAGCGGAAATGGAACAAGAGAAGAGCTTCCTCAAATACACACGAAGGAGCGACGAGATGGATAGAAATAATAGTCGCCGCGACGCCCGATACGAAAATAACGGGCATAGACCAAATAGTAATTACAACAACAGCGGTAACCACTATCAACATAGTTACCAAAATATAAATAACAATAATAACTACCCACGGAATAATGCGGTGAATAACAATAACAATAACAACAGACACTATTAACGTAGCTCTCCTACGAATCATAATAACGGATACCAGCGTGCCAATGATAGAGGCCACCACTACCAGAACAACCGAGGTAATCAAAACAATTACGATAACCGTAACAGACAGAATAATAATGGCAATTATAACAACCAAAACCAAACATATCGAAGACATGTGAATTATGTGAGCACCGACGATAGAGATATGGGAAGACGTTCGTACCAGTGACGAATGAATTATAATGGGAACCGGGAGAGAAATTTTCAGGAGGAGAATAACCAGCGCTACCGGGATGAACATAGACGAAGTAGGAGCTGCGATGATGACAGGAGCAATAGAAACATAGTGACGTTCAATAATAACGCCAGTGACATACAAGAATTACATAACAGAGACAGACCCGGTCAACCAGACAACAGGACCGAGGAAATCAGCCCTGATTTAAACGGACCGCGGCAGTGAAAAACCAACAGGTCCCATCACTGAACCGACAATTTGGGCACTTACTAGGATGAGACAAAACGACTGACAATACCATTACCATAGTGCATAATCATTTCTTAAAAAATGTGAGAGAAGAATTGCTAAACGAAGATACAATAACGAACAATAATTTGAATAACGAAATTGCTTATATTATCGCCGAAGTAAATGGACTAGACACAAGATTCATGATAGATACGGGCGCAAACGTGTCGTTAATCGATATCAACGAATACTACAAAATTCAAAAATTAATTAAGGTCATCTTACCTACTCTACCAATCCAGAATATAATTTTTAATGGAGCCAATGAAAACCATTTTATAATAAACCTCAAAATTCAAACAAATAGTAAGGACAACTTACAGTACATTTTGATAATGTTATTTTTAACCAAGTGAATAAACAAATTTGAATAAATTTCAAAATTCTATACGAAATAAGCACCTCTTATTAAATATAATTATGAAATTATTATTTGAATATAAAAGAAAGAGACAACATCCATGAATCAGGAGAAACCAAAGTGTTATAAAATGAATAAGAAAAGATCAATGTGGACGATCGACGATGAAAATAAGACAAGACTAGAAACGTATTACTACGAATAACCTATCATGATTGTGAGAGAATCAGCAACAACTATAGATACAGATACTTGTTACGTGTTAATTGGATAAAGATAGTGAATGAAAAATGAAGATTAAGCAGTACTGATAAAGAAGGAAAGAAAATAGTACCAATTAAAAATACAAATGTTATTAATATCGCCACAAGAAAATAAACATCTGAAGGAATCAATGGAAAGAAATGTTCAGATCTGAGAATTTAAACTGTGTGAACCATCCCAAGAATATATTATTATACTATTTTTATTTGATTTAGTCGTGAATAGACTAGTTATTATTAAATTTGATTGACTGATGAGATAGCTCCAGCAATCGATATTATTTATGTATAATGTATTATAAGGACAGCGGGGTATCAGGTCAAGAGAGCCCCCCGACTGATTCCAAAACATATGTGATAATGATTAATTTGTTAGGGAGGTAACATGTTCCAGGGATAGAACACTTATAATTAAAAACAAGTATACCAGTTCATGAAAAGGATAACAAATGATAATATGGAACATAAGATAATTGATAATTTCAACAAAATATATTATTTTATTAAAATAATCAAATTTGGTGGCAGGGTGTTATGTAACATTACATTTGGCATAGCTTGATGTCGTACCAGATTTAATGAAGATCATGGACAAGAAAATTAACAATAAGAAAAAATATCTTTTAAAAATGATAGTGAAGATGAACAAATAACTACTGTAGACTGACTTGTACTTTAACTGACCGTACCCAAATTAATGTTTAGGTAAAGTGATGCAAAATACCCCGATGATGACATGAATTTCAAATAATTACAATAATAAGACTTATAAAGACAGACAGCATTATGTACCATTACTATAAGTAAACAAATTGTTTTATTAAATGTATCAAAATATAAAAATAATCAAAATACAAATTGAGGGATATAGGCCCAAATATACAATAATGTAAAATAATATATTAGTAAAGTGTTAACTAAATGATATAATGAAATAATACAAGAAAACAATCATATAGATACATGGAAACATACAACTAATAGTGTGAATAATAGTGGACATAATGTTATCAAATAAATAATGTATAATCACTTAATAATTCTCAAATGTGTAAAAAAAAAGTGGTAAAAGTGCCTAGTACAGCAATGGCTGAATTTTATTAAGTAATGAGTGTATGATATGCCTTATGCAGGATGTATGTAACCAGACATATACAAATTGTTTAATCACAAAATGTGAATTATGTTTTTTATAATGCTACAGTAATAATTATTGTTATATTTTTAAATAATAATACTAATAGAGTTATAGAGAGTAGTTTTGATGGTAGTTGCATTGTTAATAGGTGTTATAATAACAGAATATAGAAATTTAATATGTCAAGGCCTAGGCCTATAAAAACTTTTGTAAAAACTATAAAATTTTGTAAATTTTAGGAAATACATTTAGAATTTTATAAAAAAAATGTTGTAATATGGATAGGTTTATAATTAATAGTATACACAACAAATATGGAATCGAAATAATCAGTTTTAATTTATTTAAGAAAAATTCAGATAGCAAAAAATGTAACATCAGTATTTCTAAAGCAAAAATAGGCATGTTTGGTGTCTATATGTCACTATGTTAAGACCAAATTAATGATGCTATTGGTTTTAAATTCCCAATCAGTACAAAAAAGATATACTAATTTAAAAGTTTTTGACCTAATTCAGACATTGAAATAATGAATTTGTATGACAATGTATATCTGAATCAACCAACCAGACTTCAAGTTTTACCTTAGCAACCGAAAATTCAGATAAATAAAATGGGACTTCTTTAACAACCGTCATTGAAGACAGATGCGTTATAAAAACGTCTCAGATAATTACATTTTAATTAGTGAAAACACATACCAGACTTAGTAAACCGAATTGGTATAGTCAATACAGAATATTATAATAACAAACGAACATCAAGAACTTAATTCAGAAGAATTTAGATCCGAGGAGAAGAAGCAAAGAAGACTTGGACCCTATCTTCGTCCTGGAAGAATAAAGAAGAGGATCTAGGTGAATTGGAACAATTTATCATCTTATGTGACAACACCTACACTTGTGTACACAACTATTTAGGAATTAAACAATAAATAAAACTACAGACACTATTCTACACCAACAATAAAGAACACTTGAAAATAACACCAATTGAGTATTACACCTTTTTGAACACCATAAAAACTTTAACGATAACTAACAAGTATCTAAACTGTTTATAACATATAATAGTGAGTAACACATACACGACCACCAGTTTGCCCTATACACATCAAAACCTTGTAATATCCTTATATTGTGAAGTTTGTATTTTGATTTTAAGAGTTGTATTATTTGTTTAACCATAATTTTCGAACCAGATACGCCCTGAGATTATTTATTTAATTGAAATAAAAACAAACTGCATCATTCTTTTGCTTGTCGAATCCAGCATAGAGCATTATATTTTAGCTACTACCAACTTATGAATAAAGACACATAATTTTGTCATAATTTGTAATTACAGTAAAGAAAAATGAGAAGTAATTAATCAATACTTCACTTGAATAAAGATTGATAAAAGGAATATATCTGTTTGGTGTTATCTTTGCATTATTATTACTGTTTCAACTAAGAATTACGATAACACAGCACAGCGGATGTAGCGACTGTTGGCAACTCCGAGTGACGTCATTGGGACTGCATGAATAGTGGGAGCGAGCGGCAAAATACAACAGTAGCATAATAATTTATCGTTCAACATATAATTACTGTTACAAATTGACGCTTCCAACGTGCGGCATATAATATAATATACGTCCCCGTTAATTTATTGTTACAATATTATAATGCAAACAAAGCAAATTACGTCTGTTGCCTTGGGCATCAAGAGACTACAATCTAAAAAATAGATAGCCTATTTCACCAGTCAATTTAAATGCCGTAATTTCTAATGGTTACACAGTAACCGCATTATTATGAAAACAGCCAGTTGTCATTCTGTGCAGCTATGAACCAAAAAATACAAATGTACACACATTTGACGACATTTTTTGCAACAACTTCCTGTACAAACAACCAACCTCTAAATCCGCAGGTGGAGTTTCACTACTATTTGCTAAACCATGTCATATTTACCACAACGTCTCTATGGAAGTTTGTTTCCCTCTATTTTAGATTATCACTTCGTCGCAATCAACATTAATTCATAATGCCTTAAAAAACTATTTTATAAATTTTCCTATGCATTTTTCATTTTCCTTTTTTTTCTTTGTATTTTATTTGTTCAAATTCTTTATTTCAGATTTATTAGCAAATGATAATATTATATAACTTAACAAATTACAAAATTTTTAACACTACTAACATTTTTAAAAAAAACCAGTGCATTAAAGAATTGCAGGCGCTTTCTATTTAAAATTTAAATATTTTTTTAAAAGTACAATTTAAATTTACGTTCCTAAAATCTTAATATCACTCGAATTCTTCACAGTCAAAGGCCGGATGGATTTAAGAGACAACGACATAGCCATGCTAGGGATAAAATATTAGGTGCTACAGATCCATTAAAAGTTGCAACCTGTTATGTTACAGGTTGGAGAAAAGGAAGCGGAGTTAGAAAAGTGCTCGAGGAGAGACAAACATATGTTGCTATAATAACTGGAACAAAGAAAACTTAATGGCTCAAAGGATTTAAATTGTTATACAATGCTTTATAGTGATGTATCACCGTGTAGACGGGCAAGTTGTGAGATAGCAGTATTTGTGGCAAATAAATGGAAATCTAGGATAACACATTATATATTTGTAAGTAAAATAATCATTATGTTAAGGTTAAACATAAATATAATTTATATTACAATAATCAGTATTTACGCTTCTGAAGATGTAAAAAGGAGTAAACAGAAAATTTCAACTTTAGAAAACATTTGAGAAAGTTAGTATAAATCATTATGTATTTGTCTGTGATGATTTTAACGTCAGGATAGGAATTCAGAAGTTCCAAATGTAATAAATTTATTTGGGAAAGAACTGACATTGTTTGCATAACCCAATAATTAAAAATTGAAATTTTTTTTTTCGAAAAAGTATACAAGTAAATGTGCATGGCGTATAAGAGGGTTTAGATCTTAGGTCTGTTATAGACTATGTTTTGATAAATGATAAACTGAAGCCACTTTTTCAGGACGTGCACGTTCACAGATAATGTAATATTACTCAGACCACAATTTGGTATTGGCAAGACCTGCTCTTCCGTAAACGTGGAAGGACAGTATTATACGGAGAAAAACAGTACAGGGAGAAATTACTGTGCGGAATTTACTGTGCCAGATATTAGAGTAGTTTTTTTATATTCAGCGAGAGAACATATACTTTATATATAGAAAGAGAATGGCATAATATAAAACGCTGTGTTAATCACTAAGCTCAGAAAGCCCTGGATAAGACAGCAAATTAATCAATAGAAAGAAGCTGAGAATTTGAAATGAAGCCATTGAAAAAGAAACAAAAGACTTTAAAAAAGGACGGATGTAGATATACATATAAGCATATATGTAACGTAGGTATACATAAAAACGAAATGTAGCAAAGCAAATTACCAGGGAAGCTCACCAATTTTCATGGTATAAGTTCATAAGTGAAAAAGAAGATACTGTACATGGTCGACCAATGTTTTCATACAAAATTCTAAACACTTGACTGAATCTGATTAAGATATGACAAGAGTAAATGTAATAAAGAAAAAGATTAAAAAGGGCTATGATTTAAGGAAGGGGGGAATTACCAATAAATGATAAGCCTATAAGTCTTTGAAAGTAACAAGTTTTGATTTGATAATGCTGGAGATAGATGCACTAAAAGAGACAAAAAAAAACAGAAAGGCAGCAGGCCCTGATGGGACAATATGAAATTACTAAAGCATGGTGGCACACACTAGCTTTGTACACTTGCACACACTTGCATTTATTAAAAAAATGTTTGAAAACTCTTCAGGTTCTAGAAACAAAAAACGGCAGAAGTTATACCCATCTTTAATAAAAGGAATCGTAAAAAATATAAAAGTTATAGAGAGATTCGCCTTCTTATTGTTGTGTATATAGCTAATAATAGGATTTTAAATAAACGGCTTAAGCAAATTGCTGAAGATTTAATACGAGAAGATCAAAAATGGTCCGGTCGCTTGACAATAGATAATGTATTTATCATGAAACAGATCTTTAAAAAAACACAGAATTTAACCTTTTGACTCATGTTGCACTTGTCGATTTCGAGATAGCTTGTGATCAAGTAAACAGGAATAAATAACATCACATATAAATGATAGTTCTTTTTAATTTGATACCTCACATGAATTTTTGTAATTTTATAAAAACTTTCACCCACATTTTAGGTCTTAATCTCCAAAACGTTTTTCAACAGTACATGGACAGTTGTTATATAACTGTTCGTTTTGATGATTTATACCGATATTCAGGAATACAGGTCTCAACAAAAACACATTAACAACAAAACATTAAAGATTTTTAGGATTGGTAATTAATTCAAAAATTTAGTACGCTAAGTTAGAGAAATAAATTACAATTGCAGAATCGTTAAAAGGCAGTACCTAGTAAAGCAATTTAAGACATACGGTGTGACAATAGTCATTTTTCTCCTTTTCAATTGAACATAGTATGTGGACAGTTGTTATATAACTGTTCGTTTTGATGATTTATACCGATATTCAGGAATACAGGTCTCAACAAAAAACACATTAACAACAAAACATTAAAGATTTTTAGGATTGGTAATTAATTCAAAAACTTAGTACGCTAAGTTAGAGAAATAAGTTACAATTGCAGAATCGTTAAAAGGCAGTATCTAGTAAAGCAATTTAAGACATACGGTGTGACAATAGTCATTTTTCTCCTTTTCAATTGAACATAGTACGTGGACAGTTGTTATATAACTGTTCGTTTTGATGATTTATACCGATATTCAGGAATACAGGTCTCAACAAAAAACACATTAACAACAAAACATTAAAAGATTTTTAGGATTGGTAATTAATTCAAAAATTTAGTACGCTAAGTTAGAGAAATAAATTACAATTGCAGAATCGTTAAAAGGCAGTATCTAGTAAAGCAATTTAAGACATACGGTGTGACAATAGTCATTTTTCTCCTTTTCAATTGAACATAGTACGTGGACAGTTGTTATATAACTGTTCGTTTTGATGATTTATACCGATATTCAGGAATACAGGTCTCAACAAAAAACACATTAACAACAAAACATTAAAGATTTTTAGGATTGGTAATTAATTCAAAAACTTAGTACGCTAAGTTAGAGAAATAAGTTACAATTGCAGAATCGTTAAAAGGCAGTATCTAGTAAAGTAATTTAAGACATACGGTGTGACAATAGTCATTTTTCTCCTTTTCAATTGAACATAGTACGTGGACAGTTGTTATATAACTGTTCGTTTTGATGATTTATACCGATATTTAGGAATACAGGTCTCAACAAAAAACACATTAACAACAAAACATTAAAGATTTTTAGGATTGGTAATTAATTCCAAACATATAATATTAATTGTAACACCTTTGCTTTCTATTTCCAATGACACTTGTTTTCTCACTGTTTTATTTTGACGCCCAGTGGCACCTATTAAAATAACATTATTGACAGGTAAGGTAGGTATTATATTTTTACTTTGTTTCTGTATTCTCTCCAGTTCAGCGTCGTTAATAAGTGATACATTTGCACCCGTATCTGTCATTATTCGTGTAGGAATTCCTTCAATTTGAGCGGTTATGTATGAAATTTCATTATGCTGGTTGATTCTACTTGTCACCGTTTCCTCCAACAGTTCTTCTCGAAGATTATTCAAATAATAATTGTAAATAATAGTAAGATTTTGACTATTCGTCCTTAAACTTTGGTTATTGTTATACTTCAAAATTCTTTTATTTTCCATAATTAGCCTGTCATAATTAGTTGGTAGTAATTTGTTATTACTATGTTTTTGAATTTGGTGGTTATTGTACTTCAAAATTCTTTTATTTTCCATAATTAGTTTTTCATAATTAGTGGGTAGTAATTAGTTATTACTATGTTTTTCAATTTGGTGGTTTTGTACTTCAAAATTCTTTTATTTTCCATAATTAGCTTTTCATAATTAGTTGGTAGTAATTTGTTATTACTATGTTTTTGAATTTGGTGGTTTTGTACTTCAAAATTCTTTTATTTTCCATAATTAGCTTTTCATAATTAGTTGGTAGTAATTTGTTATTACTATGTTTTTGAATTTGGTGGTTTTTGTACCCAGTAGTTAGTAGCAGTAAGGGATCGCGAGGGTTTATTACTGCCTCACTGCGTTTAAATTAAGGCTATCATGATTATTTTCCGGGCATGACTGTTGATTTGCCTGGAATGGTGTGCTGGTTCCTGGTTGTTCAACCTCTCGGTTGTCTAATTGTTCACTTTCCCTTGATTCTCGGAAGTCCTCCTGGCTTCTACTTCTTACTGGGTTATAATGGTGACTCATCCCTCTGGGATTTCCTCTTTGATCATAACTGTTATTAAAACTGTTCCTCCGAGGTTGATGGTATCTCCAGTAATCCCCTTCTTCTGCACTGATATAATTTATTCGGGGTCGGTACGGACGATTATTATTATAATTACCCTGATTATTATTGTTATTAACTCCTGAATTACTCCTAAAATTAATATAATTTTGGTTTGTTCGGTAGTTATTATAATTATTATTATTTCTATTGCCCGGATGGTAATTTTGATTGGGCCTGTTGTTATTATTATTGTTAATTGGGTTTCGATTGACGTTTGTTGGTTGGGTAATATTTGGATTAAAAATTTGGTTGGAACTACGATCGTTGACATAACTATTCCGGTTATTCATGTTATTATATTGATTATGATTCATACCATGGTTATTCTTTTTTGAACCGCACTGATCAGTTCGTTGTCTGCTTCTTTTGTAGTAACCCTCGTGTTCATAATTTTCTAATAAGTCAGCCATTGCGTGGACCGTTTTAATCTGGCTTCCCAGGCGTGCTCTGGCAACTCCTGTGTCATAATGGTATGCCATTTTAGTTACTAGGGATTCTTCTGGTATTCTTGGCTCTAGGTGTCTCGCCAAACACACCTTTCCCCAAAAGTAAGTAGTTGGAGATGTACCTCGATTTCCATCATATCTTCCCTGACAAGTGTTGTCCCTGATAATATTTTGTATAGCTTCGGACCAATATTTTTCTTCAAACAGTTTTTTAAATTGAGCGTAGTCCACTATCTCATTCCTGGTTGCTGTCCACCAGTTGTCCGTAATCTCCCTAAAATGCTCATCCAACATCTCTCTAATCGAGCTCCAGATAGTTATTCGATGTTTATTAAAATGTTCCTCGATTCTGGCCAGGAATTCCATGGGGTTTCTACGATAATTTTTGAAATTTATCCCTTCTCTGGTTTCATTTGTGGAAACATGAGTAATATTATTTGGTCTGGTTCTAATTAACTCAATTTCTTCTTGATTTTGGCGTACTTGACCAGTTAAATTGTTCACCGTAGTGTTAATATTGTCACACCTTTCTCCGGTTTGTTTCTGTAATTTTACTAAATTTTCTTGTTCCTTTTGTATTCCTTCTATTTGAATACGACTGTTTTCTTGGACCTGGTCTATTCTGGTATTTATCACTGCTTTATTTTGTATAATGGTTTCGTTAACTTTTCTCAATCTTTCATTAGTGTCAGCTGTTTCTTGCTTCCTTTCCTCATCGATTTTGTCCATCTTCTGGTTAATTGTATCATTGACCTGTTCAATTCTACCATTAATTCTTCTTAAATTCTCTTCATTGATTTGTCTGAACTCTTCCTTCATTTGGTTATTATTTTCACTTATAGTTTGCCTTAGAGTTTCATTAGTACTTTCCTTAATACTATCAATTTTCTCATTTATCTGTTTTAAACTCTCATTAGTGGTTTCGTTTTGTTTCCTAAAATTTTCATTAGTTTCTTCTTTGTTTTGGTCAAATCTCTCCTCCATCTGTTTTATTAAATTTTCACTTATTTTCTCATTTGTTTGTCTGTTATCTTCCTTGATACTATCAATTTTTTCATTTGTTTGTCTGTGATCTTCCTTGATACTATCAATTTTTTTTCATTTGTTTGTCTGTGATCTTCCTTGATGCTCTTCAAATCTTCCTTCGTTTGCTTGTTCTGTTCCTCTATTTGTTTTAATAAGTTTTGACCCAAAATTTCATTTTGTTTCCTTGAGTTTTCAGTGAATTTTTCCTTCTGCTTCTTCAAATTGTCATTCGTTTCTCCCTTATTTCTGTCCATTTTTTCACTCATACTATTCATTAATTCCATTAATTTTATAAGATTCGTGTCTCCCCTATCTTCCTTTCTTGCTAACGTCTCCACATCCTCCACCGATGTTACTTCTTCCTCTTCCATCCTGACTTCTTTCTCTGCCTCCTTCGTCCGTTTCAATGATGTAGCCCTCTTACGCATCTTTACTATTTCTTGGAACTTATAGCAGTCGCCAGCTAAAAATTAGGAAATTAATTTGCTTGTTTCAATTTCTTCACCTAATATTCCCTAATTTCAGCCTCACTAGTTGGTGCGCCAATTTATAATACTACACTCTTTCCCGTAGTATCTTAATGTTATAATATATTATTTTCCTGAAATAATAACGCATGGATATGATTTAATAACATAATGGTTTAATCTGTGTAACATAAATTCAAATTATTGGAAAATTCCATTCGATACATACGGTTGTCACAATCGATATTTATCTCAGGATTTAATAACTAAATAATTTAAATATATATTTCGTGGGAATTCTTGTGGCTGCTACGAAAAGTTCCTTTACATGTTAATTAATAATAGAGAGTACCTTTACAAACAATATATTACTTATAATCTAAAAAATTATAAAAATTATATATTAAGTTACATACAAGTTTTGACGATATTCAATACGCTTCGTAAAAGCATGTAGGATAGAGTAACGTCAACATCATGACTATTTGTCCGTCTCAGAAAATAATGTAGTTTATTAATGTGTACAATAAATGTTTTCCTTGTAATCACTGCTCGCTTGGATATTGAATTTGGTTGCACTTTAAAATGTTTACTAATGATTAGTGTTAGTGTAAATTGTTATATTGTCTAGTGGTTGTTCCTTGTTGGATAAAAATATTGTCAAATTATACTATACGCAACCAGACGATATTCTGAAGGTTTTCTGGTTTATTCTGAAATTTTTCTTGATTGTGTGTATTACTTGTTCATGAAAATTGTAGTGGAAGGATTATTATCTTCGATGATGGTCTTTCAGATCTTCTTTCACAAACGGGTTATCTATTTTTATATTTTTTTAATTACATCTAGACACGCACTATTCAACTTTCTTCCATCACAATTAACAATTAAGTGTTATTTCTTCATTTTTAATCATAGAACACATACAAATTTCTTAAATTTTGATTGGTCATTTATGTACAGGTTAAATGTTATAGTATCAACACCCATTACCTACTTTATATTTTATAAATTACCCTTAATAGATAATTTTATTATTATACTCTAATTATATATGCAATGTTTATACAATTATTAAGTAGATAATTATAAACAATTTGATACTAAACATGCCTCAGTTTATAACTGTAAAACCTTATTAATTTGAATTCCTATGATATGTGGTGAAACAATTTGTTATGGTTGATTGTAATTTCTACTTTGACTACCTGAGATAAATATATTTACATAAATTAACTGGTGACATAAAATCTTATAACATACAACAAAACTATTAATAATAATAATTGTTTTTGACAGTTTTAGTTTATTTATACTGCTAAACTATTGTCTGTATGATAAACAAAAATTCTGTCTAATAATAACAATAAAACACTTTTCATACAAAAATAATTAACACTATTTAACAGTAGTCTGTATCACTATTTATATTATGTCACTCATATAACTGTAAGGTTTGTGTCCCTTTTTCTATCCTTAAAATATATCGATACAATTTTGGTAATACAATTTTAATTTATGATTAGGTACTCTTTATTGGGTTTAGTTGTGTTTCAGGGTAATTTGATTATTTAGGCCTACTAGGTTTTTTTTATTTAATTTTTGTCTGTTTACTGCCCTATTCTACTGGGTTATTTCTGGTTTTCTTGATAATATTAAATAAGTCACACCAACTAGGTTTCCTTTAATTTGTGGAAGATTTTCTGTGGAATTCTGCTGGTTCTTTAAATTGTATTCTACACTGATAGTTTTTTACTTTTCCTGGTTTTTCTGAAAATACATGTTTATACTTCTTATATATTATAATGAGATCTTCTACTTGTTTTACCGTCAAATTATTTGTGCCTTGGTGTTTAAACTCTCTTATCTCCTGTAATTTACTGTTCCACAGGTCTTCATTTGTCATATTATAGATTTTTTTTCTGCATTGGGTGTCATTCTTTAAAAAATTTAATTCCCTAACTTGGTTATGGGTACGGTTCAGAGGGGCACCATCGCTTCCTATTAACTCTGCCGTCCACATAACACCTTCTGATTTCAAGGACACCTTCTCCTTGCTCAAATCAATAATGGCTGAATATTTCCTCAGCATATCGCATCCGATTAATAATTCGAATGGTAGGCCGATTGCGACCAAACATATAATATTAATTGTAACACCTTTGCTTTCTATTTCCAATAACACTTGTTTTCTCACTGTTTTATTTTGACGCCCAGTGGCACCTATTAAAATAACATTATTGACAGGTAAGGTAGGTATTATATTTTTACTTTGTTTCTGTATTCTCTCCAGTTCAGCGTCGTTAATAAGTGATACATTTGCACCCGTATCTATCATTATTCGTGTAGGAATTCCTTCAATTTGAGCGGTTATGTATAAAATTTCATTATGCTGGTTGATTCTACTTGTCACCTTTTCCTCCAACATTTCTTCTCGAAGATTTTTCAAATAATAATTGTAAATAATAGTAAGATTTTGACTATTCGTCCTTAAACTTTGGTTATTGTTATACTTCAAAATTCTTTTATTTTCCATAATTAGCTTTTCATAATTAGTTGGTAGTAATTTGTTATTACTATGTTTTTGAATTTGGAGGTTTTTGTACTTCAAAATTCTTTTATTTTCCATAATTAGTTTTTCATAATTAGTTGGTAGTAGTTTGTTATTACTATGTTTTTCAATTTGGTGGTTTTGTACTTCAAAATTCTTTTATTTTCCATAATTAGCTTTTCATAATTAGTTGGTAGTAATTTCTTATTACTATGTTTTTGAATTTGGTGGTTTTTGTACCCAGTAGTTAGTAGCAGTAAGGGGTCGCGAGGGTTTATTACTGCCTCACTCCGTTTAAATTAAGGCTATCATGATTATTTTCCGGGCATGACTGTTGATTTGCCTGGAATGGAGTGCTGATTTCTGGTTGTTCAACCTCTCGGTTGTCTAATTATTCACTTCCCCTTGATTCTCGGAAGTCCTCCTGGCTTCTACTTCTTACTCGGTTATAATGGTGACTCATCCCTCTGGGATTTCCTCTTTGATCATAACTGTTATTAAAACTGTTCCTCCGAGGTTGATGGTATCTCCAGTAATCCCCTTCTTCTGCACTGATATAATTTATTCGGGGTCAGTACGGATGATTATTATTATAATTACCCTGATTATTATTGTTATTAACTCCTGAGTTACTCCTAAAGTTATTATAATTTTGGTTTGTTCGGTAGTTATTATAATTATTATTATTTCTATTACCCGGATAGTAATTTTGATTGGGCCTGTTGTTATTATTATTGTTAATTGGGTTTCGATTGAAGTTTGCTGGTTGGTTATTATTTGGATTAAAATTTTGGTTGGAACTACGATCGTTGACATAACTATTCCGGTTATTCATGTTATTATATTGATTATGATTCATACCATGGTTATTCTTTTTTGAACCGCACTGATCAGTTCGTTGTCTGCTTCTTTTGTAGTAACCCTCGTGTTCATAATTTTCTAATAAGTCAGCCATTGCGTGGACCGTTTTAATCTGGCTTCTCAGGCGTGCTCTGGCAATTCCTGTGTCATAATGGTATGCCATTTTAGTTACTAGGGATTCTTCTGGTATTCTTGGCTCTAGGTGTCTCGCCAAACACACCTTTCCCCAGAAGTAAGTAGTTGGAGATGTACCTCTATTTCCATCATATCTTCCCTGACAAATGTTGTCCCTGATAATATTTTGTATAGCTTCGGACCAATATTTTTCTTTAAACAGTTTTTTAAATTGAGCGTAGTCCACTATCTCATTCCTGGTTGCTGTCCACCAGTTGTCCGTAATCTCCCTAAAATGCTCATCCAACATCTCTCTAATCGAGCTCTAGATAGTTATTCGATGTTTATTAAAATGTTCCTCGATTCTGGCCAGGATTTCCATGGGGTTTCTACGATAATTTTTGAAATTAATCCCTTCTCTGGTTTCATTTGTGGAAACATGAGTAATATTATTTGGTCTGGTTCTAATTAACTCAATTTCTTCTTGATTTTGGCGTACTTGACTAGTTAAATTGTTCACCGTAGTGTTAATATTGTCACACCTTTCTCCGGTTTGTTTCTGTAATTTTACTAAATTTTCTTGTTCCTTTTGTATTCCTTCTATTTGAATACGACTATTTTCTTAGACCTGGTCTATTCTGGTATTTATCACTGCTTTATTTTGTATAATGGTTTCGTTAACATTTCTCAATCTTTCATTAGTGTCAGCTGTTTCTTGCTTCCTTTCCTCATCGATTTTGTCCATCTTCTGGTTAATTGTATCATTGACCTGTTCAATTCTACCATAAATTCTTCTTAAATTCTCTTCATTGATTTGTCTGAACTCTTCCTTCATTTGGTTATTATTTTCACTTATAGTTTGCCTTAAAGTTTCATTAGTACTTTCCTTAATACTATCAATTTTCTCATTTATCTGTTTTAAACTCTCATTAGTGGTGTCGTTTTGTTTCCTAAAATTTTCATTAGTTTCTTCTTTGTTTTGGTCAAATCTCTCCTCCATCTGTTTTATTAAATTTTCACTCATTTTCTCATTTGTTTGTCTGTTATCTTCCTTGATACTATCAATTTTTTCATTTGTTTGTCTGTGATCTTCCTTGATGCTCTTCAAATCTTCCTTCGTTTGCTTGTTCTGTTCCTCTATTTGTTTTAATAAGTTTTGACTCAAAATTTCATTTTGTTTCCTTGAGTTTTCAGTGAATTTTTCCTTCTGCTTCTTCAAATTGTCATTCGTTTCTCCCTTATTTCTGTCCATTTTTTCACTCATACTATTCATTAATTCCATTAATTTTATAAGATTCGTGTCTCCCCTATCTTCCTTTCTTGCTAACGTCTCCACATCCTCCACCGATGTTACTTCTTTCTCTTCCATCCTGACTTCTTTCTCTGCCTCCTTCGTCCGTTTCAATAATGTAGCCCTCTTACGCATCTTTATAATTTCTTGGAACTTATAGCAGTCGCCAGCTAAAAATTAGGAAATTAATTTGCTTGTTTCAATTTCTTCACCTAATATTCCCTAATTTCAGCCTCACTAGTTGGTGCGCCAATTTATAATACTACACTCTTTCCCGTAGTATCTTAATGGTATAATATATTATTTTCCTGAAATAATAACCCATGGATATGATTTAATAACATAATGGTTTAATCTGTGTAACATAAATTCAAATTATTGGAAAATTCCATTCGATACATACGGTTGTCACAATCGATATTTATCTCAGGATTTAATAACTAAATAATTTTAATATATATTTCGTGGGAATTCTTGTGGCTGCTACGAAAAGTTCCTTTACATGTTAATTAATAATAGAGAGTACCTTTACAAACAATATATTACTTATAATCTAAAAAATTATATATTAAGTTACATACAAGTTTTGACGATATTCAATACGCTTCGTAAAAGCATGTAGGTTAGAGTAACGTCAACATCATGACTATTTGTCCGTCTCAGAAAATAATGTAGTTTATTAATGTGTACAATAAATGTTTTCCTTGTAATCACTGTTCGCTTAGATATTGAATTTGGTTGCACTTTAAAATGTTTACTAGTGATTAGTGTTAGTGTAAATTGTTATATTGTCTAGTGGTTGTTCCTTGTTGGATAAAAATATTGTCAAATTATACTTTACACATCTAGACAATATTCTGAAGGTTTTCTTTTTTATTCTGAAATTTTTCTTGATTGTGTGTATTACTTGTTCATGAAAATTGTAGTGGAAGGATTATTATCTTCGATGATGGTCTTTCAGATCTTCTTTCACAAACGGGTTATCTAATTTTATATTTTTTTAATTACATCTAGACACGCACTATTCAACTGTTTTCCATCACAATTAACAATTAAGTGTTATTTCTTCTTTTTTAATCATAGAACTCATACAAATTTCTTAAATTTTGATTGGTCATTTATGTACAGGTTAAATGTTATAGGATCAACACCCATTACCTACTTTATATTTTATAAATTACCCTTAATAGATAATTTTATTATTATACTCTAATTATATATGCAATGTTTATACAATTATTAATTAGATAATTATAAACAATTTGATACTAAACATGCCTCAGTTTATAACTGTAAAACCTTATTAATTTGAATTTCTATGATATGTGGTGGAACAATTTGTTATGGTTGATTGTAATTTCTACTTTGACTACCTGAGATAAATATAGTTACATAAATTAACTGGTGACATATAATCTTATAACATACAACAAAACTCTTAATAATAATAATTGTTTTTGACATTTTTAGTTTATTTATACAGCTAAACTATTGTCTGTATGATAAACTAAAATTCTGTCTAATAATAACAATAAAACACTTTTCATACAAAAATAATTAACACTATTTAACAGTAGTCTGTGTCACTATTTATATTATGTCACTCATATAACTGTAAGGTTTGTGTCCCTTTTTCTATCCTTAAAATATGTCCATACAATTTTGTTAATACAATTTTAATTTATGATTAGGTACTCTTTATTGGGTTTAGTTGTGTTTCAGGGTAATTTGATTATTTAGGCCTACTAGGTTTATTTATTTAATTTTTGTCTGTTTACTGCCCTATTCTACTGGGTTATTTCTGGGTTTCTTGATAATATTAAATAAGTCACACCAACTAGGTTTCCTTTAATTTGTGGAAGATTTTCTGTGGAGTTCTGCTGGTTCTTTAAATTGTATTCTACACTGATAGTTTTTTACTTTTCCTGGTTTTTCTGAAAATACATGTTTATACTTCTTATATATTATAATGAGATCTTCTACTTGTTTTACCGTCAAATTATTTGTGCCTTGGTGTTTAAACTCTCTTATCTCCTGTAATTTACTGTTCCACAGGTCTTCATTTGTCATATTATAGATTTTTCTTCTGCATTGGGTGTCATTCTTTAAAAAATTTAATTCCCTAACTTGGTTATGGGTACGGTTCAGAGGGGCACGATCGCTTCCTATTAACTCTGCCGTCCACATAACACCTTCTGATTTCAAGGACACCTTCTCCTTGCTCAAATCAATAATGGCTGAATATTTCCTCAGCATATCGCATCCGATTAATAATTCGAATGGTAGGCCGATTGCGACCAAACATATAATATTAATTGTAACACCTTTGCTTTCTATTTCCAATAACACTTGTTTTCTCACTGTTTTATTTTGACGCCCAGTGGCACCTATTAAAATAACATTATTGACAGGTAAGGTAGGTATTATATTTTTACTTTGTTTCTGTATTCTCTCCAGTTCAGCGTCGTTAATAAGTGATACATTTGCACCCGTATCTATCATTATTCGTGTAGGAATTCCTTCAATTTGAGCGGTTATGTATAAAATTTCATTATGCTGGTTGATTCTACTTGTCACCTTTTCCTCCAACAGTTCTTCTCGAAGATTTTTCAAATAATAATTATAAATAACAGTAATATTTTGACTATTCGTCCTTAAACGTTGGTTATTGTTATACTTCAAAATTCTTTTATTTTCCATAATTAGCTTTTCATAATTAGTTGGTAGAAATTTGTTATTACTATGTTTTTGAATTTGGTGGTTTTTGTACCCAGTAGTTAGTAGCAGTAAGGGGTCGCGAGGGTTTATTACTGCCTCACTCCGTTTAAATTAAGGCTATCATGATTATTTTCCGGGCATGACTGTTGATTTGCCTGGAATGGAGTGCTGATTCCTGGTTGTTCAACCTCTCGGTTGTCTAATTGTTCACTTCCCCTTGATTCTCGGAAGTCCTCCTGGCTTCTACTTCTTACTCGGTTATAATGGTGACTCATCCCTCTGGGATTTCCTCTTTGATCATAACTGTTATTAAAACTGTTCCTCCGAGGTTGATGGTATCTCCAGTAATCCCCTTCTTCTGCACTGATATAATTTATTCGGGGTCAGTACGGACGATTATTATTATAATTACCCTGATTATTATTGTTATTAACTCCTGAGTTACTCCTAAAATTATTATAATTTTGGTTTGTTCGGTAGTTATTATAATTATTATTATTTCTATTACCCGGATGGTAATTTTGATTGGGCCTGTTGTTATTATTATTGTTAATTGGGTTTCGATTGATGTTTGCTGGTTGGTTATTATTTGGATTAAAATTTTGGTTGGAACTACGATCGTTGACATAACTATTCCGGTTATTCATGTTATTATATTGATTATGATTCATACCATGGTTATTATTTTTTGAACCGCACTGATCAGTTCGTTGTCTGCTTCTTTCGTAGTAACCCTCGTGTTCATAATTTTCTAATAAGTCAGCCATTGCGTGGACCGTTTTAATCTGGCTTCCCAGGCGTGTTCTGGCAATTCCTGTGTCATAATGGTATGCCATTTTAGTTACTAGGGATTCTTCTGGTATTCTTGGCTCTAGGTGTCTCGCCAAACACACCTTTCCCCAGAAGTAAGTAGTTGGAGATGTACCTCTATTTCCATCATATCTTCCCTGACAAATGTTGTCCCTGATAATATTTTGTATAGCTTCGGACCAATATTTTTCTTTAAACAGTTTCTTAAATTGAGCGTAGTCCACTATCTCATTCCTGGTTGCTGTCCACCAGTTGTCCGTAATCTCCCTAAAATGCTCATCCAACATCTCTCTAATCGAGCTCCAGATAGTTATTCGATGTTTATTAAAATGTTCCTCGATTCTGGCCAGGAATTCCATGGGGTTTCTACGATAATTTTTGAAATTAATCCCTTCTCTGGTTTCATTTGTGGAAACATGAGTAATATTATTTGGTCTGGTTCTAATTAACTCAATTTCTTCTCGATTTTGGCGTACTTGACTAGTTAAATTGTTCACCGTAGTGTTAATATTGTCACACCTTTCTCCGGTTTGTTTCTGTAATTTTACTAAATTTTCTTGTTCCTTTTGTATTCCTTCTATTTGAATACGACTATTTTCTTAGACCTGGTCTATTCTGGTATTTATCACTGCTATATTTTGTATAATGTTTTCGTTAACATTTCTCAATCTTTCATTAGTGTCAGCTGTTTCTTGCTTCCTTTCCTCATCGATTTTGTCCATCTTCTGGTTAATTGTATCATTGACCTGTTCAATTCTACCATAAATTCTTCTTAAATTCTCTTCATTGATTTGTCTGAACTCTTCCTTCATTTGGTTATTATTTTCACTTATAGTTTGCCTTAAAGTTTCATTAGTACTTTCCTTAATACTATCAATTTTCTCATTTATCTGTTTTAAACTCTCATTAGTGGTTTCGTTTTGTTTCCTAAAATTTTCATTAGTTTCTTCTTTGTTTTGGTCAAATCTCTCCTCCATCTGTATTATTAAATTTTCACTCATTTTCTCATTTGTTTGTCTGTTATCTTCCTTGATACTATCAATTTTTTCATTTGTTTGTCTGTGATCTTCCTTGATACTATTAATTTTTTTTCATTTGTTTGTCTGTGATCTTCCTTGATGCTCTTCAAATCTTCCTTCGTTTGCTTCTTCTGTTCCTCTATTTGTTTTAATAAGTTTTGACTCAAAATTTCATTTTGTTTCCTTGAGTTTTCAGTGAATTCTTCTTTCTGCTTCTTAAAATTGTCATTCGTTTCTTCCTTATTTCTGTCCATTTTTTCACTCATACTATTCATTAATTCCATTAATTTTATAAGATTCGGGTCTCCCCTATCTTCCTTTCTTGCTAACGTCTCCACATCCTCCACCGATGTTACTTCTTCCTCTTCCATCCTGACTTCTTTCTCTGCCTCCTTCGTCCGTTTCAATGATGTAGCCCTCTTACGCATCATTATTATTTCTTGGAACTTATAGCAGCCGCCAGCTAAAAATTAAAAATTAATTTGCTTGTTTCAATTTCTTCACCTAATATTCCCTAATTTCAACCTCACTATTTGGTGCGCCAATTTATAATACTACACTCTTTCCCGTAGTATCTTAATGGTATAATATATTATTTTCCTGAAATAATAACGCATGGGTATGATTTAATAACATAATGGTTTAATCTGTGTAACATAAATTCAAATTATTGGAAAATTCCATTCGATACATACGGTTGTCACAGCGATATTTATCTCAGGATTTAATAACTAAATAATTTTAATATATATTTCGTGGGAATTCTTACGAAAAGTTCCTTTACATGTTAACAAATAATAGAGAGTACCTTTACAAACAATATATTACTTATAATCTAAAAAATTATAAAAATTATATATTAAGTTACATACAAGTTTTGACGATATTCAATACGCTTCGTAAAAGCATGTAGGTTAGAGTAACGTCAACATCATGACTATTTGTCCGTCTCAGAAAATAATGTAGTTTATTAATGTGTACAATAAATGTTTTCCTTGTAATCACTGCTCGCTTAGATATTGAATTTGGTTGCACTTTAAAATGTTTACTAGTGATTAGTGTTAGTGTAAATTGTTATATTGTCTAGTGGTTGTTCCTTGTTGGATAAAAATATTGTCAAATTATACTTTACGCAACCAGACGATATTCTGAAGGTTTTCTGGTTTATTCTGAAATTTTTCTTGATTGTGTGTATTACTTGTTCATGAAAATTGTAGTGGAAGGATTATTATCTTCGATGATGGTCTTTCAGATCTTCTTTCACAAACGAGTTATCTATATTTATATTTTTTTAATTACATCTAGACACGCACTATTCAACTGTTTTCCATCACAATTAACAATTAAGTGTTATTTCTTCTTTTTTAGTCATAGAACTCATACAAATTTCTTACATTTTGATTGGTCATTTATGTACAGGTTAAATGTTATAGGATCAACACCCATTACCTACTTTATATTTTATAAATTACCCTTAATAGATAATTTTATTATTATACTCTAATTATATATGCAATGTTTATACAATTATTAATTAGATAATTATAAACAATTTGATACTAATCATGCCTCAGTTTATAACTGTAAAACCTTATTAATTTGAATTTCTATGATATGTGGTGGAACAATTTGTTATGGTTGATTGTAATTTCTACTTTGACTACCTGAGATAAATATATTTACATAAATTAACTGGTGACATAAAATCTTATAACATAAAACAAAACTCTTAATAATAATAATTGTTTTTGACAGTTTTAGTTTATTTATACTGCTAAACTATTGTCTGTATGATAAACTAAAATTCTGTCTAATAATAACAATAAAACACTTTTCATACAAAAATAATTAACACTATTTAACAGTAGTCTGTGTCACTATTTATATTATGTCACTCATATAACTGTAAGGTTTGTGTCCCTTTTTCTATCCTTAAAATATGTCGATACAATTTTGTTAATATAATTTTAATTTATGATTAGGTACTCTTTATTGGGTTTAGTTGTGTTTCAGGGTAATTTGATTATTTAGGCCAACCAGGTTTATTTATTTAATTTTTGTCTGTTTACTGCCCTATTCTACTGGGTTATTTCTGGTTTTCTTGATAATATTAAATAAGACAAACCAACTAGGTTTCCTTTAATTTGTGAAAGATTTTCTGTGGAATTCTGCTGGTTCGTTAAATTGTATTCTACACTGATAGTTTTTTACTTTTCCTGGTTTTTCTGAAAATACATGTTTATACTTCTTATATATTATAATGAGATCTTCTACTTGTTTTACTGTCAAATTATTTCTGCCTTGGTGTCTAACCTCTCTTATTTCCGGAATTTACTGTTCCACAGGTCTTCATTTGTCATATTATAGATTATTTTTCTGCATTGGGTGTCATTCTTTAAAAAATTTAATTCCCTAACTTTTTGATGGGTACGGTTCAGAGGGGCACCATCGCTTCCTATTAACTCTGCCGTCCACATAACACCTTCTGAGTTCAAGGACACCTTCTCCTTGCTCAAATTAATAAAGGCTGAATATTTCCTCAGCATATCGCATCCGATTAATAATTCGAATGGTAGGCCGATTGCGACCAAACATATAATATTAATTGTAACACCTTTGCTTTCTATTTCCAATGACACTTGTTTTCTCACTGTTTTATTTTGACGCCCAGTGGCTCCTATCAAAATAACATTATTGACAGGTAAGGTAGGTATTATAATTTTACTTTGTTTTTGTATTCTCTCCAGTTCAGCGTCGTTAATAAGTGATACATTTGCACCCGTATCTATCATTATTCGTGTAGGAATTCCTTCAATTTGAGCGGTTATGTATAAAATTTCATTATGCTGGTTGATTCTACTTGTCACCGTTTCCTCCAACAGTTCTTCTCGAAGATTATTCAAATAATAATTGTAAATAATAGTAAGATTTTGACTATTCGTCCTTAAATTTTGGTTATTGTTATACTTCAAAATTCTTTTATTTTCCATAATTAGCTTTTCATAATTTGTTGGTAGTAATTTGTTATTACTATGTTTTTGAATTTGGTGGTTTTTGTACTTCAAAATTCTTTTATTTTCCATAATTAGTTTTTTATAATTAGTTGGTAGTAATTTGTTATTACTATGTTTTTCAATTTGGTGGTTTTGTACTTTAAAATTCTTTTATTTTCCATAATTAGCTTTTCATAATTAGTTGGTAGTAATTTGTTTTTACTATGTTTTTGAATTTGGTGGTTTTGTACTTCACAATTCTTTTATTTTCCATAATTAGCTTTTCATAATTAGTTGGTAGTAATTTCTTATTACTATGTTTTTGAATTTGGTGGTTTTTGTACCCAGTAGTTAGTAGTAGTAAGGGGTCGCGAGGGTTTATTACTGCCTCACTCCGTTTAAATTAAGGCTATCATGATTATTTTCCGTTCATGACTGTTGATTTGCCTGGAATGGTGTGCTGGTTCCTGGTTGTTCAACCTCTCGGTTGTCTAATTGTTCACTTCCCCTTGATTCTCGGAAGTCCTCCTGGCTTCTACTTCTTACTCGGTTATAATGGTGACTCATCCCTCTGGGATTTCCTCTTTGATCATAACTGTTATTAAAACCGTTCCTCCGAGGTTGATGGTATCTCCAGTAATCCCCTTCTTCTGCACTGATATAATTTATTCGGGGTCGGTACGGACGATTATTATTATAATTACCCTGATTATTATTGTTATTAACTCCTGAGTTACTCCTAAAATTATTATAATTTTGGTTTGTTCGGTAGTTATTATAAATATTATTATTTCTAGTACCCGGATGGTAATTTTGATTAGCCCTGTTGTTATTATTATTGTTAATTGTGATGGAAAACAGTTTAATAGTGCGTGTCTAGATGTAATTAAAAAAATATAAAAATAGATAACCCGTTTGTGAAAGAAGATCTGAAAGACCATCATCGAAGATAATAATCCTTCCACTACAATTTTCAGGAACAAGTAATACACACAATCAAGAAAAATTTCAGAATAAACCAGAAAACCTTCAGAATATCGTCTAGATGTGTAAAGTATAATTTGACAATATTTTTATCCAACAAAGAACAACCACCAGACAATATAACAATTTACACTAACACTAATCACTAATAAACATTTTAAAGTGCAACCAAATTCAATATCTAAGCGAACAGTGATTACAAGGAAAACATTTATTGTACACATTAATAAACTTCATTATTTTCTGAGACGGACAAATACTCATGATGTTGACGTTACTCTAACCTACAAGCTTTTACGAAGCGTATTGAATATCGTCAAAACTTGTATGTAACTTAATATATAATTTTTTGTAATTTTTTAGATTATAAGTAATATATTGTTTGTAAAGGTACTCTCTATTATTAATTAACATGTAAAGGAACTTTTCGTAGCAGCCACAAGAATTCCCACGAAATATATAAAAATTATTTAGTTGTTAAATCCTGAGATAAATGTCGATTGTGACAACCGTATGTATCGAATGGAATTTTCCAATAATTTGAATTTATGTTACACAGATTAAACCATTATGTTATTAAATCATATCCATGCGTTATTATTTCAGGAAAATAATATATTATACCATTAAGGTACTACGGGTACAAGGGTAGTATTATAATATAAGCAGCAGTCTTGAGTTCTTCCATTTGCCGCAAGTTAATGTTTGTTGGTGCTTAATTTTATACAAAGGCGCTGTAATTTTAGTTGGTGTTCCGAACGAATTATACAATCTTACTCCAAATACTACATTCGCTCATTCTTACCAATTTTATCGGCCGTTAATATTTTCGCTTTCATATTCTGAACTACCTTTGCAAAATCATGCAATTTATAGCGGTCAACGGCATCAATAAACGCAGATGTATTGGCTATACATTTCATATTGGTAACAAACGTTTCGATAAAAGCTTCCATCAACTCTTTGCTCTGCTGATTCCACCAATATTTGATAGTCAGTATCAACAAATTCACATTATGTTTGGCTTGAAGATGATCTAAATCCTGTATTACGTTTCTAGAGGCGAACATTTCAGAATCGTTGATAAACAACCCGTACGCGTTAGCAGTTAGCAGTAGATGAGGCGCCTCCTTATATTGGAATTGAACGAAATGCTGGCGAACAATCGTTTTTCGTCAACTTAAGATGAGTTTCTTTCAGTTTGTCGGCAGTACTAATCTTATCCTTCCACTATTAGTAAAACCATCATAGATATCTTTTAGATTCGTTGCTGTAAAGAAAGAATCTTTACCATCATTAGGACGTAACGTATATTCGCATGGTTCGACGATCGAAGTTGATACTCGAGGTTCGTCATCATCATCTGATTGATCAGCACTAACAAAACGACTTAAAAACATGATGGATAATTTGTTTGTTGATTCACAACACTAATTATACTCGAGAAAAACACAATGCGTCTGTAAATTTCGTTCGCTTTTCAATTTTGAACTATCGACTGTGCTTATTTGATTGATTAACGATGTAATGGCGGTTAAATCGTCATTATCTGTGATATTTTTACTCGTTGGTGCATTATATAACCATAGTAACATATGACAATGAGGGCTACCTCTATGTTGGAATTCGATGCGCTTGAAATAATCAACTACGTAATGATCTCCGAACACGCCATTTGCTTTTTAAACGCGTCAGTAATGGTCGACACCAATTTCTCGAAATCAAGCAGCACAAAACTGGATCGTTGTTTACCAATTCTGCTCGATTTGTGCTCGACATGCCGTCAAATATCGCTGGATCTATCGGCACGTCTATTGGTATATCTTCTTGAAAGCGATAAATAGTTTCTAAGAGATAAGGCCAATGTATTTCTGAAGCGCTCAATGTGAGAAATATGGTAGGTTTGCCAAATTGTCGCATCATACTGAATAATTTCACTTTACGCTGATGCCAATATTGGACTGAGTTCGGTATGTTTCTCATGAACGCTTCATTTTTTAGCAGCAGGCTTTTAACAAACTCGGTATCTTCCAGATCACGTCTCTATACGCTGTTGATTTCATTATTCTTTGCTCGAAACGCTAAGTTTACATTCGCTATGATTCTCAAACGCAGCACTTTAGCAGCCATATACAAGATATGATCGGATTTTACACCTCTCCGATCCCGTCTACGATTTCGCTACTAGCTATCATGAATGGTGTGGCTCGACAAGTAAACCGCCGTTTCACACCATAATATATCGCTGGGAATGATAACTCTTCTGCATCTTCATCGAATGCGAGCGATAATGGTTGATTATTTTGTCCAGGGCTAGATGCAAAATCAAATCTTCACACCAGAATAAGGTATACTGCTGCAATTTGATGTACTCTTCGCCAGTTACATCTCGCTGTATGCTTGTTATTTTGCTATTAGATTGATTTATGCGAAACAATAAGTATTTCCATTCTACTTGCTGTCGTTCTTGATCCTCGTCTTCATCCTCACTAGACGCACTGCTTTCATTTTCAGGCTCATTATTGAAGAACTTGTCATTAATAGTGATGTTATAATATCTGAATAGCTCAGTCGTCAACAGATGCCTTAACCAGAGCTTTAATTTACTTTTAGAAACCAGTCCTCGCATATAAGAACTTTGATTGATTATGTGCTTCTTAAGGCAAACGTTAAACGCCAAATCGTCATTCAGCATGCGAGGCAATTGCAGAGTAGTGGTATCAAGGTTTATCGGTACATTTATGACTTGTCCAATTATATGTTTAGCGCCAGCAAAGTACGATATGTTACGAATGCCCATGAATGGAAGGCGCGGCGATATTAAACGTTCCTCTATTGGCGTTAGTTAAGGTAAATTCTCTGGTATTTGTGGGTACTTAAAGCCGTTGGTTATCGCATAAGGTGGCAACATGTTCTCCTTTAGGCATCTGTAGCAATTGTGGCATACTTTGAATTTTCAAAAATATTATAACCATGTTTATTAAGTATTTCTATAACGTCTACGTGTCCAGTAACGTCTTTTAAGCTTTTAGTTCACAAAATTCGTTCACAAACAAAGCAGTAGTCGTTCAAATTGTCATTATAAAAGTGCGTTTCGATATATCTTGCTAAATTACTCACTTGCTTCTCTTCACATTCTTCCTGTTCATTGCTCATCATCTTTGCTTCTTTCTTACGTTATCGATACCGTTGATCATTTTTGCGTTTTCGTTGCAGGCATTCAGATTCAGTTAGTGGAGTTCTGACCAAACCTTCCTGTTCATTGCTCTTCATCTTTGCTTCTTTCTTACGTTCTCGATAGCGTTTTTGATTTTCTCGTTTTCGTTGCAGACGTTCAGATTCAGTTAGTGGAGTTTTGACCAAACTTTGCTCAATTTTCTGTACTTTTTGCTTCTTTTTCCACTCTCGCCAATATTCGAGCTTCCGTTTTCTACGTTCTGCTTCCAATTGTAGCTTTTCCGTAAATGAGTTCCTTCTACACTCGAATCGGTTGAAGTCTGAGCCGTACTTCCACTCGCTTCCTCCTGATCCATCGCTCCGTAATAAATTCTTGTCTGATGTACTACCTTAAGATACATTTAAGGGGATATGGCACTAAAACTCACCAAAAATTCAAAATTTTCTACGTTATTGACAACAAAGAAGTAGTTTCTATGGAAACTCACCGGTTCCCATTTTCGATCACGCACCAGCGATCGGCCGCAAATGTGCGAAACGTCATTATAAACATTTTCAATGTTAAAATAATCAATATGACACTCTTATTGATTAAAAAGTTCTGGAAAGAGTTATCATCCAAAATAACATAACACTGCCTTTTGACATTATTAGAGGCTTTGGTGAGGTGATTAACTTGCACACATTCTATTTAACGTTGTCTTAAAAATGTAAAGAAGTCAGAAATAGATATAGGGCTACAAGGAGCAACATCGCATATACAAGTGGCCTTATGGGAGGTCGAATTAACTACTTGGGTTGCAAAGAAAATGAGTAGCCTGACGTAGGATAATAAAATAAAATTCCAAAATTAACAAGGAAATCTTAATCGCTTAAATTCTGTATAAAATTTAAATTGGTTCAATAAAGGTCTAATCTTCTGTTACATATTGATGCGATGCAAAACTTCAGAGGGCTCAGGAGATACCGGGCGTATTTGAACGCTAGTACTGATAAAACGTTTGGCCCAGTTAAGAGTAATGATGGGTGGTGCGTCGTGTTTAGTTTTAAACTGCAACAACTCTTCCAAAGAATCTAGCGGTTGTTTAGTTACATCTGACTTCAGCGCCATGACCTATAGGCATGGGTGACAAAGGAATACCCAAGAAAATAATGAGAGGAATACCCAAGAAACTGGCAAGCGCATCGCAGTATATCGAGAATGATGGATGAAATCAAGGCTTAGTACGGAGCATGTACCACAAGGCGCCACAGAGCGGGAAGAAAACACTGCTAAATAACGATATTACTTAAGACTTTATTTCAAACCGTTGTCTAATATTAACGTTGTTCTTTTTGGAGCAAATAAAAATTGGAGACCGTAGGTTGGTATGTTTCTTAAAATTTAGTTTACACAGAGGAAACCATTTTCGTTGACCAATACAAGAGTTTGAATTTGATTTACAATGTAGAGTCCTGATAATCGTTGTATTAAAAACATTTAACTATTTACATGCATTTGACTATTGTGACATTCGTAGTAAGGTTACTTTTCGTCTCTGCAGAAATTCATTCCTTGCATTCTCCAGTATGATAATACGTTAGGTAAGAATTTTATTACTACAAGTGTCACCATTGAAACAGCGATGCATCAAACATGTTGAGCACTAGTTGCGTTCCGTTACGTCTGAGCTAGAGTGCGCAAGGCATACTTACGGACTCCAGCGTACAAACGGTTGCCGGCGAGCAGCGTGCTTTACCGTGTGTTTAGACGTGAGCACTAGTTGCGTTCCCTTACGTCTGAGCTAGAGTGCGCAAGGCATACTTACGGACTCCAGTGTACAAGCGTTTGCCGGCGAGCAGCGTGCTTTACCGTGTGTTTAGACGTGAGCACTAGTTGTGTTCCCTTACGTCTGAGCTAGAGTGCGCAAGGCATACTTACGGACTCCAGCGTACAAACCTTTGCCGGCGAGCAGCGTGCTTTACCGTGTGTTTAGACGTGAGCACTAGTTGTGTTCGCTTGCGATGCTTAAACTCGAGTTTGCAAGGCGTATTTACGACTCCAGCGTTTAGCGTTTGCGTCGACAGTGTCTGAGCTCGAGTACGCAAGATTACTTAGGGTCTCCAACGTTCAACGTTCGCGCACGACTGTGTCTGAACTGGAGTACCCAAGTTTACTTAGGGACTCCAATTTTCAGCGTTCGCGTACGATAGTGTCTGAGCTCGAGTTCGCAAGGCGTACTTATGGACTCCAGCGTGCAAACCTTTGCCTGGGAGCAGTGTGCTTTGCGCCAATGCACGGGTTTCAACGGTGATACTCATATGTAATAAAGATCCCAGAATACTGGTACCTGAAGTACTTCATAAAGTAGAACACAGAGAAATGAATTCATCCACAGTGACGTACGTAATATCCGACGATTTTAATAAAACTAAAGAAAAATATTGTAATTCGTTACCTGGAAACAGGTTTTTTATTAACAATTACAATAATAGTAATTGTTAAGAAACAAAATTTGTAATACGTTTTGTAACGATTTCCTTGTTTTTTAATAATATTGTTCTTCTGTACAAAGCAGTGCTGTTTGCGAAGGTTATCTATAACAGGGATCGGCAACATTCTGCTAGTGTTTAGACGAAGTATTATGTAGTGCCACTTTGTGTCTCCACATAAATTCGAGACGGTTAAAACCTACTAATTATATTGATTATTCGCTATCTCCAGTGGAAACAAATATGAGTAAGGCGCGACCAGGGTCGAGGCTCGTGTTTACTCCTGAGGGTGCTGCACCAGTGAATGAGGCGAATATTTGTTCTTACTACTACTACCACAACTATTACTACTACTATTACTACTATTATTACTACTACTATTGCGGATGCTGTTATTGATAGTGTATTACTACTAACACTGGCTGTGAATACCGCAACTAGCGGCTGGCGACGCGACAATTGTACTACCCATGCAACCGTCCCACCTCACTGAACACAAAAGCCGTGCGGTATGCCTTGGTCTTTTACGGACTGTTGAGCAGATTGTGACGATTTTAAATGTATTAAAAATCGCACAGATTAAAATTTTTTAATTTTAATAAGTAAGAGTATCATACACCCTTACCTATACCCAGATTCCTGAATCAACTTGAAACCTTCCAGTACCAACACGCCAAGAAAAGTATTAAGTAGTGAATAATAATAATAATTACTTAAATAATTAAAAATGCGACTAGAGAAATAAAGAAATCCCTAAGTCATAATAAAATAAACATAAAGTATTTATCTTCTAATTAATGAATAAATAATAATAGGAAAAGTACGAACTATTTTCTTAGCGCGTAAATACGCACTAGCTGACTGAGCCCTCTCCCCTAAACCGTACGCGCATTCGGCCGTAGAACGTCGCAATGAGCAGACGTGAGTTTTGGTGTTGTACACATATACGTATGTGTATGTTCTCTAGAAGTATATCCAGCGTGAAATCTTGTTATTGTGAATAATGTAGTGTCTAGAGTTTGTGAGAAAATATATAAATAAAATAGAAAAAGGTTAAAATTGAAATTACAACATTTGGAACTTCAAGTAAACAACCTATCTTCGAGAGCTTCAAGTAAACTAAAAATCAACCCGATGTAGATACACCGAGAACAACGTACTCAACCCGTAGAAGACGACTGGAGATGTCCCAAGAATACAACAACAACCTCAGGTGATATCAAACCACAACTTTTGTAAATTTCCCTTAATAAGAAGTAACAAAGAACTTTAAAGAACTTTCGCAATGTAATGAACAAATTATCAGATTTGTATATTTTGTAATTTTGTAAGGAGTAATAGTAACCGTAATGTATATATTGATAAATTAATAATTTTGAGAAAATTGAGACCCGGATCCGTGGTATTAAAAGTAACAGTTATATGAATAAATTTTTGATATATAACAAGAATAATATAATTAAGATCTTTGAAGCAGTAAAAGCACTATTTACAAAAATAACTTTCTTTAAAATCAGGAATAATGTTTGATTAATATTTCAATAGCAATAAAGAGATGTTTTAGCTAATACCTAGTGAGTGAATAAGTTTATGCAAACCTTGTCAGTTTCCTATATCACACTTGTTTTGTAATTTGTTAGTAAGAGTTTTACTAACAACGGCAGCTGGTTTAGTTTACTGGTAAATAATTAAACTAGTTCCCGATTTTTGTGTTGTCTTGCCAAGGGGCGGCACAAAATTGCGCCACTCTGCTTTTGAATTTAAAATTGTGTAATTTACTTGGTAAAACAAAATATTGTTTACAGAGTGTCACGTACAGAAAATTGCAACATAATTATGTAATTGTTGTTGTGTAAGTTTATAAGTCGTTAACGATAAAAAAGGACAAACATAAATTTATTCACTCAGAAATAAACAAAAAAAAAATAAATGAGTAAAATTTTAATTATATAATAATAATATTAGTATCGCGATTTTGCCGTGTTAAGCAAGTAATAGCTGGTAGGGAAACCATTCCAAACAAGTCAATTCCAAGCCAGTTGGTTCATGTTAAATATGTGTTGATGAATGTAAACTCTCCCCTTTGTAAGAACCCATCTCATTCATAACCCCTCCTCCCTAAAGCAAACAAAGCCACGTTAGACAAGCTCTTTCCTGTTTTTGTATTGTTCTGAATTACTACCCTATGCAACTAGACGACACCCCAAAACAGCTGATTCTTTGTGCTGTTTGTTAAATCAATGAACTTTCCGTATATGAAATTTCTCTCAACTAAAATAGTATTATCGTTTTGTTTTAATTAATTATATATGTCAATACTGAGAATGTAATTGTTGTGAAATAAGTTATGTTGATTAATTAAGATAAGATTACATCCCAAAGCTTAATATGAAATAAGATATATGTGTATGTGTTTAAGTGAATTAATGTTATCTATTTTTAAACATTGAGAAAACGAAGTAAAGTAAGTGACATAAGATTTGTCGTTCGTGATACGTCGTGTGTTTAAAGTGGTTATTATAAAAAATGACTCAATTTAACCCCGATTTCTTGTTGAAAGACGAATTAACATATGAAGCATTATGGCGTGGTCTCCCTTACTCTAATGTAACTGTCGCGGAACTTCGCAAGATGTTACGCGAAAATACACCGGACAAACCTTCATTATTAAGTCGTTTGAGTGTTTTAGATTTCAATAGCGAAAAAGAAACGTGTTATCGTAAGTATACAGAACTAACTTCGTACGCACAAACCCTGCGTGATGAAAAATCCCCCGCAGTAATATTACGCACCACCCAAAAAATTGAGCATCTATACCGTCGTATCACCAATTTGTTGACCTGGCCCGGTGATAAAGATATCCCTCCTGATGTAAAGAAATTCGCCGAGGAAGCATTAAAACAATTACCTGAGATAATACGCGAATTACGTAGACGATCCGAATTGTTTAGATTAGACGAAATCGAAGAAGCAATGACGAAATTAAATATTTCACCTACCCAATCGCCGACTCAAGAACAACCAAACGGTACTGCAAAAATTCAGATTCTGCAGGAATCCAATATAGATCCATTCAAGGAACGGTTAAGTGGTAGTCAAGTAAATATTCAAGCAGTAAACGTTACGTCACTCCCTAATGAACTAGAAAATATGACCCATACCTACGAATTACCTTCTCATTCGCGGACTAATCAACCTGCGGAAAATCCTAGAATGATGAGTCAAATAAATTTAACTCCCGAGCTCTATGGAAAAATAACCCACCCTGTAGAAAGTATTTTGTCCAATATACAAATCACTGATGGGCTGAATATTACAAAGCTCCTTAATTTTATCAAACATATCTTAGAATTAAAGGAACTGCAACAACTAAGAGATAACCAGATTTTGCAAGTTATTTTACCTAAGTGTAGATCTCCATTAAAAGATAGAGTGTTAGAATCCCTAAGGTATAATCAATCGGTAGAAGAACTTCATACCACACTAATAAGACATTTCATTCCCACCGGTATCTACGAAGAATTGAAGCGAAACTTAGTACTTCGTGCACAAGGTACATACGAGAGACTAGCTCATTATATTTCTGAAGTAAGAGAATCTGCTTTATTGATACAAGTTAAATGGAGCGAACAACAGTTAGTAGACAATATCATAGTTAGACTATCCCCCGAGGAGCGATCTCGACTAGCACTCGTGAAGCCACCTACAACTTTTACGGAACTAGAACTATGTTGTATACATTCGTCCGACGTCTGGTATTCTGACCAGAATAGAAGTGTTTCTATGTCCCAGAGTCAACAAAGAAATTCATTCCAAACTAGACCTATTGGAAATGATACCCGAAACTACCGCGATAAGCGATTCGTAAGTACACATAAAACCCAAAACTATCCCCATGTTTCATACTCTAAACCAAAATCCCGACAACCTACGAGCGAAGTAAGTGAGGAAAGAAGATGTTATAACTGTGGAAAGGCCGGACATATTAGCAAGTTATGTAAACAAAAGCGTTATCTACAGAAAACCGACCAATCAAAAAACATGTGAAGCTGGAAGACCGAAAATCCTACGTCTTCCGAAGCATCAGAAGGAAAGGTAACAACAATACTAAGCGTCAAATAAAGATGAGTAAAAATAAACGCAGAGATCCTTATTTAACAAAATTTATCGAGAAGTGCAACTCTATTGGTGCATGTAAAACAAGTATATGCCAACTACCCTATGTACAGATAGACCTTGGAGCAACGAAAACCCTTGGTTTAATTGATTCAGGATCTACCCGTAGTATAATTAGTAAACAGTTAGCCACCTTATTAGCTAATCATAAACTGATTAAACGTAGCCAAATGGTGAACATAAAGTGTACCACCGCAAATAAACAAAACCTAAAGATATCTCACAGTATTACGGTGAAATTAAAAATTCAGAATTTTACTTGGTACATTCCCCTACTAGTAGCTGAAGAGTTAGGACAGAACTTAATATTAGGCGCGGATTTTATGAGAAAAACTGCTTTAATCCTTGATATATATGCAAAAACAATATTTTTTCAGATTTGATCGTACTCAAAAATATCAGTTCGACTCCGAATTAAGTAACGACACTGTTAGTGAAACCGCAAATATTCATTCAGAGCCTAATGAATCGAGTCTAAGTCATTTAAAAGGAAATGAGAGACTAAGAATCCAAAAGTTAATAAAAGATTTTTCTGCTGTACTCACCCCCAAGTTAGGATTAACTCATTTAATTGAATATAAAATAAATCTTAGTGACAACAAAGTAATACGACTCCACCCATACAAACTATCTCCGCCCAAGATGGAAATCATGAGAAACCACATTAACAAACTCCTCGATCAGCACGTCATTGAACCATCAACGTCTCCATATTCATCGCCTGCATTCCTAGTACCAAAAGGAACTGACAAACATAGACTAGTCGTGGATTATAGACAACTAAATAAGAGTATAGAATTTGAATCGATACCACTGCCAGACATACACAGTGCGTTTCACTATTTTACAAAAGCGAAAATCTTCACCATAATGGATCTTAACCAAGCATTCCATCAAATTCCACTAGCTGAGGAATCAAAACATTTAACTGCTTTTGCTGTCCCATTTAATCTATATCAATTTACGAGAGTACCATTCGGTATATCACAAGGAAGTTCAGTATGCAGTCGACTGTTAGAAAAAATTTTCCATGATGTTAAATTTAAATTTGTATATCATTATCTCGACGATATAGTAGTATATAGTGAGTCAATGGATCAACATATTGATCACTTGCGTGAAGTATTATCCCGGTTAAAGAAAGCCGGACTGACCGTAAACCCTAGTAAAGTTAATTTCGCAGTGAAACAATTCTCATTCTTAGGTCACATAGTATCAGCCGAAGGTAAGGTTACCATCGATCCCGAACGTACACGCGCAATCCGAGAATTTTTACCTCCCAGAGAAGTCAAAGGTATAGCTAGATTTTTAGGTATGATTAATTATTTTCATAAGTATATACCCCACTTAGCAGATATAGCAGCCCCATTGAATGCCTTAAGAAAGAAAGGAACGAAATTCGAGTGGACTACTCAACATCAAGAAGCGTTTGAAACACTTAAAGAAAGTATTATATCCCCACCTGTATTGCAGTTAGCGGATTTCAGTAAACCATTTATCGTACAGACCGATAGTTCAAGTGTAGCATTAGGAGCCGTAATATACCAGGAAATAAATAATACTAGACTCCCGATCAGTTATGCATCCCGGACACTGACCGAGCAAGAAAGGAAGTTCTCAGCCTATGAACTTGAATGTTTAGCCGTAGTGTTTGCTTTTGATAAATTCAAACCATTTTTGGAACACAAAGAATTTCTACTAGAAACCGATAATCAAGCTTTATCATGGTTATTAAATCACCCAAAGCAATTAGGTCGTATCGGACGATGGGTGTTAAGATTAAATTGCTACAAGTTCAAAGTGCAACATATTCGTGGAACTCAAAATGTAGTGGCCGATACTCTATCCCGCATGTTCCAACTACCCAATACAAGATCTGGAGAAGACAAGATTGAAACCACTATCGTTAATACACTAATTACTAACTTTCCCCTTGCATTTAAGGATATAGCATATCACCAACAACAAGATCCCAAATTGTGCAAAATAATCGAACAAATAGAAAAAGGAAATAAATCTGATAAATATATCTTGAGTAAAAGAGTACTTTGTTTTAAGAAGGCAAACGGAAAATTACTAAGAATAATCGCCCCGGAAATAATCAAACCCATGTTAATGGAGTACTATCATTCATCTACAATTGGAGCTCATATGGGAATTAGGAAAACGATACATCGTATTCGCAAGGAATACCACTGGGAAAACATGAATAGTGAAATAAAAAGGTTCGTGAAAGAATGCGAAATTTGTGCGCTGAGCAAACCAGCAAGAACCAGTCAAGTCGGAAAATTAATCTCCGAAATACCTACTACTCCCTTCTCGAAAATATACATCGACTATTCTGGACCTTATCCCCGCTCTAAATCCGGAAATACTATGCTGTTAATTTGTGTAGACTCATTCACTAAATTCGTGTGGATGTATCCTATGCGTCGTGCATTAGCATCTACGACAATTAAAATTCTACAAGAACAACTATTTAAAGACTATGGCACTCCTTTAAGCTTAATATCTGACAATGGACCCCAGTTTAAATCGAAAGAATTTAATGACATGTGTTTTAAATTAGGTATAAATCATATTACCGTGACCGAGTACAGACCGCAAGGAAATATAGCAGAAAGATACTTGCGTAACTTAAAATCAGCATTATATCTTATCATGCTAAAGACCAGACAACCTGGGATCAAAATATTTCGTGGATACAATTTGCATTCAATTCAGCGTATCACGAAGGTCATAAATCAACACCATTTGATTTACTGTACAAGTACAAACCCAACCATCCTTTAACCACAAAGTGGAAAATCAATGAGTTATTACCCCGCGACGTGAATGGGAATAACGTACGAAAAATATGGAACGAAGCTCGTGCAAATCTGAGAGCTAATTTACAGAAATCAAGGAAGTATCATGAGAATAATAATAAGCCAATAAAGTATAAAATAGGTGATTTAGTCATGCATAAAACTCATCCTATGAGTAAAGCAGTTGATAGGATCACTTCGAAACTATCTTATCGATGGTGTGGCCCCTATCAAATTCGTAAGTTCATCACCCCCGTTACTGTAGCTCTGTATGAACCCAATACAGAAAATTACGTTCGCAGAAGTCATTTGTCTCAAATAAAAAAAAGTTTTTCGTGTCAAGATACAGAAGGAAGACTACGAGAAAGATGGGAAACCTAGAATACTATCTAAGTATTAAGTATAAAATATGTTGTATAGACTTATACCGAAATAGGATAAGATTGTGTAACATCCTATACTATAGGTAACTATAAACTCAAAACCCCCTCGTACGAATACAAGCGAGGCCTGATCAACCTTAGCTAATGTCCTGCGAGAATTGTATTATACATGAGAAATCTGATGACAAGTATAATGAAGATGAAGAGAAAGAAAGAAAGAAAAATAATCTTTAGCGCTGTAAACTAAAAGTAATTCTATTGTTCTTACAATACGGTATTATTATTAGTAAAATACTCATGAGTATAACTCCGTAAAACGAGTGAGCAATTCAAGAAAAAACCGGTAGTAGATATAAGAATTAAAATAAGGTAGATTTACGTTTTGTGTATTTTATATAGTAGATGTAGTAGAATTTAGATGTGACATAAGTATAAGATAATCGATTGATGAATAGAAATAAGCTGAGAGAGAGAAATTTCAGTATGAAATATAATTGTTTATTAGAATTATATTATTACACCCCCCGTTTTTCATAGTTAAGTGCAGGAGGATGTGACGATTTTAAATGTATTAAAAATCGCACAGATTAAAATTTTTTAATTTTAATAAGTAAGAGTATCATACACCCTTACCTATACCCAGATTCCTGAATCAACTTGAAACCTTCCAGTACCAACACGCCAAGAAAAGTATTAAGTAGTGAATAATAATAATAATTACTGAAATAATTAAAAATGCGACTAGAGAAATAAAGAAATCCCTAAGTCATAATAAAATAAACATAAAGTATTTATCTTCTAATTAATGAATAAATAATAATAGGAAAAGTACGAACTATTTTCTTAGCGCGTAAATACGCACTAGCTGACTGAGCCCTCTCCCCTAAACCGTACGCGCATTCGGCCGTAGAACGTCGCAATGAGCAGACGTGAGTTTTGGTGTTGTACACATATACGTATGTGTATGTTCTCTAGAAGTACACTATGTACACTAGACTGTAGTACTGCAAAGTGAGAACTATAACTGTAATTAAAATAAAGAAAATGTGAACTACAAGATTCTGCACTAAGAAAAGTGAAATTACAACATTTGGAACTTCCAGTAAACAACCTATCTTCGAGAGCTTCAAGTAAACTAAAAATCAACCCGATGTAGATACACCGAGAACAACGTACTCAACCCGTAGAAGACGACTGGAGATGTCCCAAGAATACAACAACAACCTCAGGTGATATCAAACCACAACTTTTGTAAATTTCCCTTAATAAGAAGTAACAAAGAACTTTAAAGAACTTTCGCAATGTAATGAACAAATTATCAGATTTGTATATTTTGTAATTTTGTAAGGAGTAATAGTAACCGTAATGTATATATTGATAAATTAATAATTTTGAGAAAATTGAGACCCGGATCCGTGGTATTAAAAGTAACAGTTATATGAATAAATTTTTGATATATAACAAGAATAATATAATTAAGATCTTTGAAGCAGTAAAAGCACTATTTACAAAAATAACTTTCTTTAAAATCAGGAATAATGTTTGATTAATATTTCAATAGCAATAAAGAGATGTTTTAGCTAATACCTAGTGAGTGAATAAGTTTATGCAAACCTTGTCAGTTTCCTATATCACACTTGTTTTGTAATTTGTTAGTAAGAGTTTTACTAACAACGGCAGCTGGTTTAGTTTACTGGTAAATAATTAAACTAGTTCCCGATTTTTGTGTTGTCTTGCCAAGGGGCGGCACAAGATGTTTATTTTTATTTATTTTGTTACTACTAACATCAACTAAAATAATTAATAATAAAAATAATAATAATAGTGGAATAGGAAGTGGTTGTCACAAAAATTGTGTTATCAGGTTTCTCTACTTATTATCTGTTATTTTAGTAAATAAACGAAATGTACATAGTAAACGCCATACAGTTTATTAGTGAGGTCACGGAGACAGCGATTTTCAAAGGCACAGTTAATCAACACCAGATACGGCGAGAAATTAACAAATTTTATTGGCCACCGTAATCCCATGTGCATTTTATTGAGTATTCTTTATTAATAAAAAAATAGACTACTCACAGTCCGTAGCTTACAATATATAAATTGCATTTATTTACGTCACTGACAAATACTTTTGTGTTACTTCAAACACATCTGTGTGCCGCGCACAGATATACGTGTCTGTTCATTCATGCATTATCTAAAATTTTTAATAACATAATTACAAAAATTTTGAAGTAAATCGTAGATACTTATAACCAAACAATAGTGGAATAAGCTTACGAAAGAAAGCAATATTAGGCAGTTGTATTTAAAAGAGAAATATCTGATTAGGGTATGATTCCTTCAAAGAGGTTTGGATTCAATAATTACACGTTAGACATAACGATGTAGAAGACTTGTGTGAGGAAAATAAGCAGAAGAAGAAATTAGTTAAATCGAAAGGCCAGTTAAATATAGTGGGTGATATCACTTACAGAAAAAATGGAACAGAGAGAGGCCAGGACGTCTGGCTAGAGGACCAGCTAACGTATCGTGACGAAGACTGCTAGAGTCATATAAATAGATGAAAAGATACACTAGTGTATCAGTAGTGTGTAGACATGTTCACTTCTGTATGGTAAACAAAAATTAATTGCTGTGATCGGAAAATGGGTGAGAATTGGTGGGATGGCATACTTCTAATTATACATTGACAAAATGTGGGATTTACATTTATTCGTATTATTTTGCCTATCACATAGACAACTCACAGTGTAGCGTTGTGCTGAGGGACACATACTGCATGACCGGCTGGGGGCGTTCTTGTATTTCTGGCGATCCTGTATTTGACCTGCCACCTTCGAATCTCTCGATTATCGTACAACGTACTGGACTTCCCTGAGTATGTTACTAGAATATTCTACTGTATTTTACGGGACTTTTACAGTATGTTTAGCTGGAAATACAAATGGTCAATTTCCAGCCAGTCACTGGAGTCCTGCGAAGCGAAGTGTTAGTCAGTTTTAAAACTGCGTTCAGTGTTTTTTTGCTGTAATACGATTGTGGCGAATTATTGTGTGGACGGACATATCTAACTAGTGACTTGCGTTATTTATTCGATAGTGTTAGTTAGGTGAAGTTTACTGTTTGTTAAATTAGCGTGTTGGAGAAATATAAACTTGAATTGTTGTATAGGGTAGTTTACTGTTCTCTTTGATTATTTTATCTGTCATTAAAGATTTAATTAACAATTTTTCGGTTTTAAATTATTAATTTCTACTGCTTGCACACGACGATTCTTCTGATCATTGTGATTAAGCAGTAATAGTATTATTTTTACTTCCATGTTCCATAAGGAAATAGAAGTATGGTGATGGCAAAAAAAAAATCATTTTCGAGATAATTGCAGATTCTGATTGTACTACCCTCAAAACATGAAAAAAGTCATTTTTCAAAAAGTGTCTGTGTGTGTCTGTGTGTCTATCTGTGTGTAGATTTTTTAATGGCAAACGATAACAGCCGCAAATTCAAAAAGAATAAAATAATGTTTTGTATGCATCCCCGAATTGTAGAGTACTCAAGGCTTGTTGATTTTGGTGAAGATCAGTTAAGAGGAAGGGGTAGTTTACCTGCAACATTTTATGTGAAAACAAGGGTAATTTTTTCTATGACGAACGATAACTGCCGTAAATTCTAACATAATCAAATAATTTTTTGCACACAACCCTATATTGTAAAGGGCTCAAGGCCTGTTGATTTTGGTAAACATCGGTTTAGGGAAAGGGGTATTTTACCTGCAAAATTTTATGTTTTAACAAGAGAAATGTTTCCATGACGAACGATAACTGCCGTAAATTCAAACAGAATCAAATAATTTTTTACATATGTGCCTGAGTTATAGAGGACTCAAGGTCTGTTGGTTTTGATGAAGCTCGGTTACGAGGAAAGGGTAGTTTACCAGAAACATTTTTTGTTGTAACCAGAGTAAAGTACTTAAATTTGATAATAAAGTATCCTGATTAGAAGATCTTAATAATCCACTGTAGAAATATAGGTGAAATATCTATAAATGAAGAGGCTAGTTGAACGGGGTGGGGGTAATTTTCTATAAACGAGAATTATAGTTGAAGGGGGAGGGGATAATTTTCTTTATATATGTACTACGTTATGGGCAACAAAGAAGTAGTTTGTTGTTAAAATTCCTTCCCGGCTTGTTTGGCCGTAGACCAATGTTTTCTGCCAAACCAGACGTTTCGGCAGTGCCATCGACTTCCATCATCAGTGAAAATCGAGTGCGATAACGTGAGGTGGTATACGTTATTGACCACAGTACTGTGGTTAAGGCTAAAGCAGTAAGTAGAAAGAAGTAGTTTCTATGGAAATATTTCATTTCGAAAATGATTTTAAATATAAACCTTACAACATGGAAGTCATGTATGGTTCTCCATACCGATATTTTACTAAAACGATGCATGTGAATTAGGTGAAGCACTTACGCTCACTATTTTGAACGAAGTACATTTGTTATTGGATAAATTTTGATTTTAGATCATTTTTCAATTTTTAGAAAATTAAGAACACTTTAATTACTCTACTATTTTTTGTTTAATAAAGTAACAATTGTAGAGTAATTATATAATAAAGGCTAAAAATTCCAAACATTTGGATTTGTGTTAAAATTCTGATTAGCCTGATCTGGCTCCGGGTCCGACTGGATTTGTACCTACAATTTTTTTCAAATTATGTATCCAATTTTAGGGCTTAAGGAACAAATATTTTTAAATTTCCAATACTATATTCAGATTATGGTTAAAATGTTCTTTCATTTGATATGCCACATGAAATTTGCAATTTTATCAAATTTTATTGAATGAATATAGGAAGTTAATTATAAAATAAAGATATCTTATGCACATTATTAAACTAAACAAAGGAATCTATGTCGTACCGTAAGATGTAACACAGGAGATAAGAACACATGGCAGGGAAAGTCATTGATACTATTGCCCAGGCTATGGTACTAAGGCGGTAGTGACAAAGGGCGGACAGTGTTTGTACAGCTTCAGTGCTGTAGTTTGTTTTAAAATTTAACAGGCGTTGCAGGCAAGCGTATTTGGGTTACAATACTATCTTATTCGCAATCATTATGCTCGTTCTGCGTTTACCCATAGCTCACTCCTGACATCATCTACGACGCATGCCCTGTAAAACAATTAGAAGAAACGTGTCTGTTTTGTATCAACATCAATTAAGTCAGCATATAAAGGTTACCTCCGTATGTACGAAGGTAGTACCAAACGTAAGGTACACTTTAAAGAAACAAATAAAAATTGTATTACAACTACTTAAAATTACATACTAAATGAAGATTACTTGTTGTTTACTTTTCAGTATAATCGTCAGACCGGTTTAACAATTAGTCCCAAAGTGACACTAATTTTAATATACCCTCTTCATAAAAAGTTACGTCCAAATATGTCAGTCAGTTTATTGTCTTCTCCGTCAGACAAAAATCATTTTCTGGGAAAATGTTCCTACAGCTTCGTGAATATACGGCAGCCAGATCCTAGTTGTAAGGTATGGTAATCAAGAGTTTCCCTCCCCATCCTCTTGAGATCTTCAAGTGATCTATCAATGTGGGGAGTTGTTCTGTTATCCTAAAGTTTTAAGGTAGTTTACACTGGCGAGAAAATTGTGACAGCAAAAGCAGTGACGAATATGCATTTACACTGATACACAGATTTTACCGTTAGAAGAAGTGTAAGTGTTCAGCAAGTCCTTGCGCAAGCTAATGTCGCAATTTGTTCCGACAGATGTATGAAAATCCGTTTACACTAGATAGTAAGTTTGGACAAGTAGTGCTGTCACAACTTTTCAATGAGTTGTCAGTCATACCACGATTCAGAAGTGTGAAAAACTGTTGCCGCATTTGTCGCCGTAGTTTACTGAACGAGAGAAAAGAAAACGAAACTGAGAATGCGGATTAGAGACTGGATCGTCAGACGAGAGGAACACGGAGCTTACAGTAATTTGTTCAATGAACTGAGAATGGCAGATGCACAAGAGGAAGATATTGTCAACATGACTTTGAATATTCCAGGCCGCTCTCCATTAAAAGGAAGACAGCTGCATATGACGTACGTACCGTAATCGAGTACAGACTGCTTACCTTATAAGTCTTACCGCTTCGTAGCCTATATTTCAAAGAACGAGTACACACCATATGCAACCGGCTGTCAAGATGCAGAAGAATCGCGGAAACGTGTTTGGTCGGTCTAGTTGCAAATAGATTTAGAGTCCTAAGATGCAATGATTTTGCACCAACAGATAGTTAAAAAAGTTGTTTTAGCAATATGCGTACTTCATAATTGTTTGATTTGAGGGAAAGAGTCTGTAAAGAGATATGCACCCTAGGACATTTGAAAGGAGAGACGAAAAAATAGGGATGGCATGTGGAGTGAAGAAGGTGGCATTTCTGGCAGTAACTAGTTACCTCTACAGGCTACAAAAAGGCGAACTCATCCGAATCCTGACAAAGTAGTTTGTAATAAGTTCACACGATATTTCTCCGTTCTCAAACAAAGGTGCACTAGCAGTACCGATTTGTATAAGAGATAGTGGCAACGAATGGAGTGAGGCAAGTAATTGCTACTGTGATCCAAAAATGGCAATCACATTTATGTAAGAGTATTATAACATTAAATTAAAAATAAATTACGGCTGTACGTATTTTTTATTTGCCATACCTTCAGAGAACAAGTTGTAGTTATGTTATGACCGTTGATTTGACTGAAATATATTTTTCGCTACGTTCGAAAAACCCTACTTTTTGATTAGGGTTTCAGACTTTGGCACGCATTTTTACAAGTTTTCCACAAGTTTAATAATAATAATAATAATAACAATTTGTAATCAGTCGTATGGCATAGAGGAAGGCAGTGTGGACAATACTGCGCTGTATCCGCGTATCATTGCCCTAGGCACTCATGTACGTATGATGAGTCGAACTTGGGATTGAAAACTCATCTCAGTTGCTACAGAATCGAACCTAATCCGATTTAATTAATAGCCGACCATTGCTTTGTAAAATGATAATATAATTGTGCCTCGCAATTATATAACTCTAATTATAAACACCAAAGAGTCCCGTTGTGGCCGAGTCTACCAATGTCAGCCATGACCCAAACAATTGTTAAGCCGGGTTTACACCGGTGCGGTGTTAGTAACAAATGTTACTAACGTTTTTGTTAGTAACAACGTTTAGTAACAAATATTACTTACAAATGCTGCTAATAGAACACTAGTTGACTTTTTGGTTGTTATTAACATTTTGCCACATCTCCACGCCACCGTCCCTCGCCTGGTCAGTTGGCAGAAAAATGTCAAGTGTTTGAAGACGTTGTCCTCGCTGCAACTGCGTGTGTGATTTTGGCGAAATAGAGAGACCAAGAAGATTCTGGGTGAGACCTTTACTGCAGACAAGAGGTAGATATAGTGGAAGTGACCTGTTAAGTGACTTGAATGAAGATGACTTTGATCTTTTGTCAGGGGAACTAAAGTGTGATGGAATCTTTTTAAGAATGAATAGTTGTAACTTTAAATATTTAATATCAGTGATAGGACATAAAATTGGCAAACAAAACACTAATTACAGGAAAGCAGGAGGGAGGGGGAATGTTACTAACATCGAAGAGGCGCGGTAACACGTGTTACTAACAAATGTTATCAACATTCTTTGATCTTTACTGACCTCTAGTGGTTAACAAAATTTTTGTTAATAACATGGTATTTCTGTTGATAACACAGCTTGTTGGTAACAAATTCAGAAGCGTTTTTCAAAATTTTACTTAAAATTTTTTGTAACACGTGTTACTAAGAAGTGTTACCAACATTCTTTTATCTTTACTGACTTCTAGTGGTTAACAAAATTTTTGTTAATAACATAGTATTTCTGTTGATAACACAGCTTGATGGTAACAAATTCAGAAGCGTTTTTCAAAATGTTACTTAAAATTGTTTGTAACACGTGTTACTAACACCGGTGCAAATGCGGCTTAAAGCTACCACATTCGTCTCTCCGTTTTGCAAATAACAAAATGTCGCGAAGTAACCTATATCCACCGTATCCACTAAATGTCAAGACATATGTAGCACAGTGACACAATGAATAGAGTAGTGTACACATATCTACAAGTTTACACCAGCTGTTACTACAGGCAGTAGGCTATATATAGTGACAAGACAGGACACGATTATTTAATAATGGAGCGCAGTGCACATACGCGTACTTGCTCCTGCAGTCCCAAGTGACGCATTCAGGTAGGCAAACGTTGCTACTGTTTGTAACAAAAACATGCAGGTACTAACTATATAGTTAAAAAGGTCACCTTGAAACTATAACTTACTCGTTCGCCCTGTTGCTACTGTCTGTAGTTGTTTCCACTTTCAAGCCATAGGCTTCAGTTTATACACTTTTTATATAAACAAAGTGAAATTTTCTAACGTACATTTACATTTACACTATTTGGTAGTAGTATAAACAATCGATATAGAGTTTTGACGTTTTACATAGTAAATATTTTATTTCTACTGAAATCGTACAAACACTCCTTGTTCTTGATCCGATGTATTAAGTGTAGGCCTAATGTAAAAGATATTTCATTTGCTCAACAAAAACATAACAATTTTAAATATGTAAATAAATATGTTGGAACAAACAATTTTTTCGTTTTCATTAAGTATCTGCTGTCTAACAACAAAAATTCAGCAAACTTTTTTTATGAATTGTAGAGTAACGCGCATTTATGTTAAATTTGCAGTGATATGTAGTACATGAATAACATATTTGAGTGTTCACATTTGTTTATTGCCTTTAAATATAATGTCATCTTCAAAACTGTTCAAGTAGTAATTAAAGAGAAAAAGTCTGCTAAAGAAGAGGAATTGTTGGTGCCGACTGTTTGTGCGCCATGATTTACCTTGACGGAGGTTTGGATGAAGCGGAGTCGACATCAACAGTTACTTAACGAGTTGTTTTATGACGAGTTACTTATGCGCTGTAAATAGTGGAAGAAGAATAACTTAAATGAACGCACTAACTAAATAGCACTAACTGCTACTGAGTAAACCATTGATTCCAACTGTTTAATACGAACAGCTTGTAATGGCCTTTTACATTCTACAGAAGGTTGTTGATCTAACTGTGATTTGTAATAAAAGAGATCAGTATAAATTTTAATTATTTTGGCATTGATTCATTGCTTTAGTAAAATTTGTACACCCACATATTTCCTTTAGTAATTCCAAACTTTTGCTTCAGTACTAGTATTCACGTTCCAACATGGAGAAGTCGTGTTGTTATCTATTTATGAGTTCTCTGTATTTGGTTCCAATAGCGCTATCGACGTTTTGTTCGAAAAAAAAATACTCATAACCTTTATTGTAGTTGCAACAGCAGTGAGTACGTAGTTTGTAGTTAATAAAATTATGAAGGTGAGAGTTACTGGTTTTGAGGCAGTCAGTCAAAGACTGTGTCGTGTAAGGGATAAGTTCTTTAACTACTACCTTATTAATGCAGACACCCCGCCTAAGGATAAATCCAATGAGGAGGAGGATCACTTTTATAATAAACTGGAAAGGCTTTACTATCAATGCCCACAGCATGATATACGTATAAATAACCTTGAGAGATATGAATACCAAGGTGAGGAAGGAGCTAACCTTTGGCCCTACGATAGAAAAATATAGATAGCGAGATAGATACATACGTATTCGAGATAGCTGTAATGATCATGGAGAGCGTTTGGTTAACTTGTGGCTTCACTCAGCAGACAAGCACATATTTTCAGCACGAAGATATTCACAAGGTGACATGGACGTCGCCAGATGGAAAGAACCAGAACCAGATTTGCCACCGTCTAGTTGATTCATGCCATGGTTCTGATTCATGGGCTGTAGAAAGGACAGGAGAGCAAATATTGATTCAGATCACTTTTAAGAGACACTACATTTGAAGCCCAAATTTCTTGCTCAAACCACGCCAAAAGTCTGAAAGTTAGAAGATACTTACAGCTACTTCAAAATCCAGAGAAAAAGAATAACACACGGGAGAAAGTGGAGTTATTAGATTTAGATCAACAGATAGTGTGCCGGTATAATACCGGCTGTCGAAAGTTTTAGAGAATTTAATTGTAAAATAACGCGACAAGGGTCAGAAAGCGACCCTTGTACGGCTACGTTAAAGTTACGCGCGCACCTCGTAGGGAGTTTTGGCTTTGTTAAACTGTTGCCGTTTATACCAGTCATCGCCCGGCCAGCAAGAAGCACCGACTACCTAATCCGACAGATATTACTACGCAGTTTTCTTCCACTCTGATGGCTAGCTAAATTTACGAGACTTCCCGGGTTCTCGCTTAAGACGGAGATGTGGCCTTGCTGATTGAACTCCATCCTCATCAGCCATGAACCATCAGGAACGCACCTGTTCGGAAAAGGAGTCGTGTGACTAACTCAACATGTAACGCTTACCCAGCATAATTAAGGTGATATGCACTCTTTATTTTTTTTTGGTGACAGGGCCTGCTGTGCTCCTGATTCACAGTAATTCTTTTTGAAACCACGTGCCCACGTGGCCAGAGAGTCTGCTATAGGGTGTGTCTGCTGAACGTTCATTCTGAACATTATGTGTTAATGTTAAGGAACACTTTAATAACTTAACTTCATACACTGAGTACAATGCTTGTAATGGTGTGCTGCACTGGGGGAGCGTGCTAGAGATATTTTGTACACTTAAACATTTTCACATATTGCCTATATTCATCACCATACTTACTACAAAATTTATATCACATGTAGGCATTCTGTTCCGGCTGGTTCAGATTGGGGTTGATATTAATTTCATTTTGGGTTTAACATGTAAGGGCTGGGGAGTTTTTTGTTTTCTTTTTGGCTGTTTTCGGGGGTATAAAAGGGGACATAGTTTTTGCCAGGCACATGTTGATACAGTTTAAGGCAGGTTTGATTCCTGTCACATAAGGTTAAGCACAAGCTGGCGCGCTCCCACATCTGCTAGGGCACAACTGTCCTTATTGTAAATTCATTCATATATATATATATATATATATATATATATATATATAGCCAGTCGGGCTTTAATAGAAACGAACTTGCACATTTTTCTGGGAATATACTAATTAATTTTTTTGTACTTTATTAAGGTCTATACTGATTAATTTTTTTTTTACTTGTAAAGCATACACTGATTAATTTTCTACCCTGTAAAGCATATACTGATACATGAATCCATCTGAATTTGTAAAACAAATTAACATTCTAGAACTGCATAACAATTGCTTAAAATCAAGTGATGCAGTTTTTTTATTTTTATTTTATGCTGTTGAAGAAACTTAAAGATTTCTTATGCTCATGATGGGGCAATTATCAGTGGCTATCTGTACATATGGGCGGTCCGGTCTCTCTTATGGGTTATGAATGATTATCTTTCTTTCAGGGGGGTTTCGTATTTATTCAACTTGATGGAAATTGATGAATGACGGTGACTGAAGGGCGAACATTTATGACTGCTGGTTTTAGGGCAAGGTAGTAACACTGCCTGCGGAGCATGTGCATTCCAGGGGTATTCGTGTTTATAATATTTGTGCATAATTATGAGTATATGTGCCTTTATGTTTCTGTACGTGTTGTTATGTCTCTGTCTATGTTAAGCTAGTCACAAAAAGAGGGAGAATCATATATTTACTGAATGTTATTCCATATACATATATATATATATATAATCATTAATGATATACCGAACTTGTCTTTGACACTATTAGGGATATGGGGCTTATTAATTTATTATGTATTTTGTGTGTTGCTCCTTGTATTAGGTGACAAACCTATGTGATAAATTTTCATCTACATGTAGCGAATGATGGGATACAATAAAAGCTGTTATTGTTATATTACAGCCGAGTTTCATTGCAAGTCCCGTCATACTGAACCCAGCACAATTTTGGCTTCTCTAGGCTCCGGCCTAGTTCTAAATAACTTGTGGCTTCTCTTTCAAAAAAAAATTTAAATAAAAAGAAAAAAAAAGAAATAAAAAGAAGTTTGTTTTATACATATAAAAAGACAAAAGTAAAGAGGGGTTACAAATGGTAGCAGTGAGCGTGGTTCATTCTAGGGGTGAACCCTTGGTTCCTGGGGTGTGACGGGGCTTGCAAACTCGGAAGTATTAAGGCTATTGTTATGACATTGTTTTTCTTAGGTATATGCCCGTGTAGGCTAGTTTTAGGTCGTATAACTTGTGAGTCTGGTCGCACCACTGAGGCGGGTATTTGTGTTCGGAAAATGTGATAGCTTGTACTGCCGGGGAGTCTCAAGCGTGGCCTGGGTGAGGGAATGTTGCGGATTCAGGGTCGGAGTTTACCGTGTGACATTAGCGGGATGCGGTATGGCCCGATCGGAAGTCGGTACCGTCACCGACATGTGTCCTGTTTACGTTGGATTACTAATTCCCGAATTATGAATTTTGATTGTTAGTTGGTTTTTGTGAGTTATGTGTTGGTGAGACGTGTGTGTCGAATTGATGTTTGATGTTATGTGTGTTCAGTATTGTTGGTTGCCACTTGTCTCCTTCTGTGGTGTGAGTAGATGGTTCAGAATAGGCCAGGTCTCCGCAGCGCTAGAGAACCCGGGGGTCGCTCAAAGGAAAGACAGTACTTGGGTTTTTTCTGATTCTTGTGAATATTTTTTTGTAGATTATGTTTGTGTTAGGTGTTTAGTGGGGATTTGTTTTATTATTGTTTGTTTTGAATTGTGCAATTCTGGCGGCGGTATGCTATCAGAAATTGCCCCACCCTTTTTCAGGAGTTCTCCAGAAACTTTCAGTGTTAGATGGAATAGATGAGGAGCAGTTGCTAGTTTTCTTAGATCTTGTTCTGCAGTTGGCAGATTTCCCGGGGGTGTCCGATGGGGAGGTCTTGTCCCTTATATACCCGTATTGCCGGGGTTCATTGGCAGGGTTGGTCACCAACACTCTGCGTCGGGGTGACAGTGTTGATTCTTTCCATGGGGAGGTGTTGAACTTCTTCCTACCCATTCGACGACGTGCCCAGCTTAGGCTTGAAAGATTCTATCGCCTACAGGCCAACGGAGAGGCGTTAGGGGACTTCGTGCACGATATACGGAAAGCTGCCCGGGTGTTAAGGTTCGGGTTGCCCGAGACAGAATTTATACAAGCGATTCTGGAAGGGCTGACTCCCCAAGAGAGATCTCGTTTGGTATTCGCGGACCGTCCACGTTGTTTTGCGGACCTTGAACGGCTGTGTGTGGTTTCAAGAACGGTCCAGGAGGTTGACGATTCCTGGGGAAGAGATGCTACAGATGTCCAATACTCCAGTGGTTCATCAGGAAGAGCCAAAGGGACAAACATGGTGGTTGGAGGAGAACGCAAGATACTGTCCGAAAGCCTGAATATTCCGGAAGTGACGGAGGCTACAAGGGGGTGGCAAGTGAGAAGACGGTAACAACAGCTACAGCACAGAAAACGAAGAAATACGAAATTAACAGGGGAAGAAGAAATTATGTTAGGGAACAAACATCGGCAAGTAGGGAGCCTGTACCAAGGCGTTATCCCTATTCGGAGAAAAAGGAAACTTTAAAGGTTCCAAAGGAAGTACAAGTGCCTAAGAGAGTAGTGAATGAAGAAGGTGAAGCAGAAGAAGAAAAGCGGAATAACTTCTGTGGATCGATACAGCACTACAAGAAACGGCTGTTGATACTGAGTTACAGGACTCGAAGAGGACATCATGGTTGAATCCAGATGCCGCAGAATTTGTTCCGGTATTTCCATCTCGGTTCGTGACGGATCCAGATCCGGTAATATCGTCATCGTCTACGCAGGGATATGAGAAGTCACTTGAGAGTGTCGCTTTACCATCGCCTGTAGAAATTAATCTCGTCATTGCACATGAACCTGGACAGCTGGATTCCAGGGTGGAAAATGTTGATGACGTGGTAGTTGCTGAGAGTGGTGAAGGAGAGGAATCGAAGCAAGAGTCAGAAGAGCGGTCTGCAGATGCTGCGCAGGTGAATATAGTTGTAGGTGTTAGGGAGACTGTAGAGTCTGAAGTTGCAGATGGACACAGGGATGTCCGGGCTGCAAGTGTTTCGGAGGTTGTGGATGGACAAGGGGATGTTCATGCCGCAAGTGTGGTAGAAGTAGATGAGGTAGAAGTTGAGGAGAAATTTGGTGGCAGCATTGTGGAGTGTGTGAGTGAGAATGATGTAGTGTGTGAAGATGTGCAGACGCCTTCTGTAAGTAGTGTTGAGGATTCCGAGGAACGGGAAGAAGTTTCAGGCGGACCAGGTGAGCAACTAGAGGATGAACATGTGCAGTGTTCTGATGGTGGTAGTGGACGTGATGGCGATGATGTTGATGATGAACGTGTTGAGGAAAATGAGATGGGAGAAGAGGTTCGTGAAGAAGTTTGTGAAGCGGCTGGTGACCAGTGTGATGAAGAAATTGGTGAGGAGCTGAGGGAACATGTGATTGAAGATGGATCTGAGGAGCAACTGGAAGATGCGGAGGATATGCAGTGTCGTGATGGTGATTTGGATTATGGGGACGAAGAAGGGGAAATGGTAGAAGAAAAGGAAGGAATTGTAGCAGAGGAGTTAGACGACGAGCATAATCCAAAGCGGAGTAAAGGTAGTGAGGTAAGTTGCCTTGAGTCTGATTCAGAGGAAACCAGCCAGTACAGCTCAACACGAAATAATTTCTCTGAGAGTGGTGTGCGAAAGGAACGAGTACCCAAAGTCCGGCACAGAAAGGTACAAAGAAGAGGTTAACGGGTAGCGGGTAGATGTTCCCCACAGTCCCAGTGGTGTTCATCTATTTCAGGGTTGCGCCCCTGCCCACGCGAGCCTTGGTTTCCTCCATTCATCCTTATTTTCGGAGGGAACCATGTCCTTACCCTTACTCCTCGCTCTTGACCTTTAATGATCCTTGCCCCGTTTCATCTTCCCAATTTTCCTACCCCTCCCCTTAGTAAAAAAAAACTATCAAAAGGAGTTAGAGAGACTTGCCGGAAGTGATTAGATTGGATTGTGGTCTTTGAGATTGTAAGTTCCCCTGTTTTGGTTCTGAAGGTTATGATGGTGAGTGATAGCGTGCTGTTAGTTCGTTGTTTGTAGTAATTGAATTTGTTATTGATCAGTGTAGGGTCCGAGCCATGCCGCATTCTCCGATTGTTTCCCGGGTGTTTTTGTTTAGAGAGAGAATTGGATTTGTTGTGTATCGACGTCGGCAGAGAAGTGAAACCCCCCTTGCTAGTCATGGTCTTTTGTTGAGTAAGAGTTAGGATGGATGTTCGAGTGCCCTTGATGCGGTCCTCTCTGTCGGGCTAAGCGGGGCCGTCCGCCCTTGTGTAGGGAAGTGGGCCAGGCATATGGAAAGGATGGAGATGCCTAGTGGGTGCATGTGGCTGGTCGGTCCAAGTGATGGACGAGAGGTAGTAGTACGGTCGCTCACATACCAAGGTGGGCGATATCTTGTTGGGTCTTAGGACGAGTATGTGAGTGGGACCGGTGGGAGTAGGTGATGGTCACCGGAGAGGGTGACGTGTTAAGGCGGTCCCGTGGGGTTGGCATAGCGGAGAGGGTCGCATGGGGAATGGACGCAGTTGCGAGGTGAGCCTCTGTTCTCCTGAGAGCAAGTGCCGCCGGGCCACCATAACCACGATGTCCACGAGCTTGTTTGGGGAAGGGGGTACACTGCAGGGTACTCTCCCGAGTTTAAGAGTGGGGCAACCGGGTTGCCGTTTCGGGGTGGGGGTGTGCCGGTATAATACCGGCTGTCGAAAGTTTTAGAGAATTTAATTGTAAAATAACGCGACAAGGGTCAGAAAGCGACCCTTGTACGGCTACGTTAAAGTTGCGCGCGCACCTCGTAGGGAGGTTTGGCTTTGTTAAACTGTTGCCGTTTATACCAGTCATCGCCCGGCCAGCAAGAAGCACCGACTACCTAATCCGACAGATATTACTACGCAGTTTTCTTCCACTCTGATGGCTAGCTAAATTTACGAGACTTCCCGGGTTCTCGCTTAAGCCGGAGATGTGGCCTTGCTGATTGAACTCCATCCTCATTAGCCATGAACCATCAGAAACGCACCTGTTCGGAAAAGTAGTCGTGTGACTAACTCAACATGTAACGCTTGCCCAGCATAATTAAGGTGATATGCACTCTTTATTTTTTTTGGTGACCGGGCCTGCTGTGCTCCTGATTCACAGTAATTCTTTTTGAAACCACGTGCCCACGTGGCCAGACAGTCTGCTATAGGGTGTGTCTGCTGAACATTCATTCTGAACATTATGTGTTAATGTTAAGGAACACTTTAATAACTTAACTTCATACACTGAGTACAATGCTTGTAATGGTGTGCTGCACTGGGGGAGCGTGCTAGAGATATTTTGTATACTTAAACATTTTCACATATTGCCTACATTCATCACCATACTTACTACAAAATTTATATCACATGTAGGCATTCTGTTCCGGCTGGTTCAGATTGGGGTTGATATTAATTTCATTTTGGGTTTAACATGTAAGGGCTGGGGAGTTTTTTGTTTTCTTTTTGGCTGTTTTCGGGGGTATAAAAGGGGACATAGTTTTTGCCAGGCACATGTTGATACAGTTTAAGGCAGGTTTGATTCCTGTCACATAAGGTTAAGCACAAGCTGGCGCGCTCCCACATCTGCTAGGGCACAACTGTCCTTATTGTAAATTCATTCATATATATATATATATATATATATATATATATATAGCCAGTCGGGCTTTAATAGAAACGAACTTGCACATTTTTCTGGGAATATACTAATTAATTTTTTTGTACTTTATTAAGGTCTATACTGATTAATTTTTTTTTACTTGTAAAGCATACACTGATTAATTTTCTACCCTGTAAAGCATATACTGATACATGAATCCATCTGAATTTGTAAAACAAATTAACATTCTAGAACTGCATAACAATTGCTTAAAATCAAGTGATGCAGTTTTTTTATTTTTATTTTATGCTGTTGAAGAAACTTAAAGATTTCTTATGCTCATGATGGGGCAATTATCAGTGGCTATCTGTACATATGGGCGGTCCGGTCTCTCTTATGGGTTATGAATGATTATCTTTCTTTCAGGGGGGTTTCGTATTTATTCAACTTGATGGAAATTGATGAATGACGGTGACTGAAGGGCGAACATTTATGACTGCTGGTTTTAGGGCAAGGTAGTAACACTGCCTGCGGAGCATGTGCATTCCAGGGGTATTCGTGTTTATAATATTTGTGCATAATTATGAGTATATGTGCCTTTATGTTTCTGTACGTGTTGTTATGTCTCTGTCTATGTTAAGCTAGTCACAAAAAGAGGGAGAATCATATATTTACTGAATGTTATTCCATATATATATATATATATATATATATATATATATATATAATCATTAATGATATACCGAACTTGTCTTTGACACCATTAGGGATATGGGGCTTATTAATTTATTATGTATTTTGTGTGTTGCTCCTTGTATTAGGTGACAAACCTATGTGATAAATTTTCATCTACATGTAGCGAATGATGGGATACAATAAAAGTTGTTATTGTTATATTACAGCCGAGTTTCATTGCAAGTCCCGTCATACTGGACCCAGCACAATTTTGGCTTCTCTAGGCTCCGGCCTAGTTCTAAATAACTTGTGGCTTCTCTTCCAAAAAAAAAAATTTAAATAAAAAGAAAAAAAAAAGAAATTAAAAGAAGTTTGTTTTATACATATAAAAAGACATAAAAGGAAAGAGGGGTTACAATAGTACCCCCAGCGCAAATAAACAATTATTGAAAATTTTTAGGGATTGTATCAGGAGGATCTGAGATGGGTGCAACAGGTGGGTACAACACAAGAAACGGAAGAAAAGGTGGATGGAGAATGTGAACATACAAACAATGAAAAGAATGAAGCAGCACTTTTGGTCAGCCCCAGCGAGGAAGACCAAGAACAATACTCTTGGGTAATACAGTGAAGACCTACGAATATTGGAGTGAACAGTAACGGCAACGAGAAACGGATGAAGACGACTGAAGGAATGCCCTGATGGAAGTTATGGCTCCGATGCCCTGTGTTTGAATCTGACACAACCCTGGTAGAACGGGTATAATATCACATACCTACCAGTCTTACGTGTTATATGGGTTGATTTACGTGTACGAATGCTCAGATAAGATTTTCTGGTAAGATAATCAGCTACCAACATTTTAAAATAACGGAAAAGTGTGACCTGTAAACAGTATACGAATACTGATCAGTCCTATGTTGTGTCCGCGACTACAGAACCTAATGTACCCCTCCCGCTTAAAACGTGTTGTGTAAGCTTCTTACTGAATCAAACACACATACAAATAGAAATGTTTCTACTGTTTGAGTAATGCAAACCAACTCAATCTGATCGGCTTACGATGTCTGTAAGTATGTAGGGTTGTTTGTTTTTCTATAGCGTTCATACTCTTAATTTTATATTATGTGTAGTTTAGACCATTCAGCTGCAACCCTAGACATTAGTTGATTATTGTTAATATCAATAGTTCTAACGATCAATCAATGCTCGAGATAAAACTGGTTAAAACGACATACTAATTAAACATTCGTTAGAAAATGTGACTAACAATCTGCATTTTGTAGTTTTATAATTTATGAAATTTTGATACAGAAGATTATACAATACAGAAGACTGTAAGGAGCTCATGAATGTGTTAAGCATAAAACAGAGTTATAAAACTTCAATTGTTTTGTTATCGCTGAATGTGTTCACATTAAACTCAAACACAGTATTTCTTTGTGAGCGTTAGGATGCCTATAAAGTTTAAATAGAACTTACGATATTTCGCTGATGGTGTACGTAAAATGTCCTCGCTGTAGTGCTGTGACAGGCTTGAGCACAGTAGTAATTGTTTTTGCTATTGCAACAGACATTTCTCACAATGGAAATCCGATTACGTTTACTGGTGTAGATTTACTGAGAGTCAAGACACACTTTTACATTTACTACTTTGAAAAGTGTCTGTACATTTTATTATAATGCATTCGCGGACTATTAATTTCAGTTTTCTATACACAGATATTTCAAAATACAAATATTTATCAACTTTAGATGCAAGGTAAAGTAATAGTTAAAAATTTTAGTACTTTTTTATTAAAAACACGCAATACTGACCATTCCGAGGAAGTGAGGTACGAGGTTAAGAAAAAAAAAGAAATTGTTACTACAATCTAATCATTCTAAACATTACTGTAATAATGTACTAAATATCTCGATCTAATGTAGACATCAATATAATTATGTTGTTACTGATACACATCTGTAATGCGTCTACTAAGTGATAAACAAAACGGTGATAGGAGTAAAGAAAATATAGGTGACATACGTTAACACCAAACTGACGTTAAACTTTGGAAACTATGGCAACATGTAAAGTTAAATTTATATTCAAAAAGTATAATAAGATAAATCACAAAAAAAACGAAAGGGCAACGTTTTAGCAGAGACTACACAACGCACGTATAAAACATTAAACTCAGTTATATCCTCCTGTTTCTTTATATAGTTTATATTATACAGTTTTAGTAAACGTATATGCTGCTAAATGGAGTATATTTTTTAATACCCAGTTTCTTTAGGAACTTTAGATAAGCAACAAGTTTTTGCTTGTTAAATAGAATAATAAAACATAGATGTGCATGTGAGTCTTATCAAATCAGCGTTTATAAATATTTAAAAATAATTAAGTAGATAATTGTAGTTAAGTTGAGGAAAAAAATATAGAGGAAAGACTCTTTAACCAACCAAACTTTGTACAGGTTTCTCTGGTAATAATACTTTGAGAAATCGATTGCTGAGGTTACATAGTACCAAGAATTATATGGATTATAGAAAGAAACGTATAGTTGTTGTGAATGACACAAACACTACGACTTGAAAAAAGCGGGAATTTTAAACGTTGTTCTGTTAAATGTAACGTTATGTAATATTTTTCTTCTACATACATAGTCCAAATTATATATTTCCCGTATTTTGAACATCAACCATTTCTCGTTCTATTGACGTTTATGTTTAAAAATCTAATTACTAAAAATTACTGAATAGTTATACTAATCTAAACATTAAAATAATAATTTAAATAAAAAATTTACGACGTTTCAGGTAACTTTGTAATTACATTTAATTTACTATTTTTGGACGACCAAATTAATCGAGTTGTGACAAAATAATTGTTAGGATGCACTGAGTTCAAGTTACGTCTCAATGGCGTATGTATAACGTGTTAGCACAACTTCACCTTAAAATTGTTTACTGTAACGAACAACACTGTCGTTCTGCCAACGACTGGCTACCTACTTACTACCAAGCTACTGCCTGTGTTGGCCGACAAGTACTTTTTTATTACAGAAAACATCAATGGAAAATAAATATAATAAATAAATTAAATAAAAGTAAACTAAGAACTATTTTCTATTAACTTTTTAGAATTAAATAAATACCAAAATACAAATTATTTTAACCATGCAACTCAGGCTGATGAGAATGTTTTATTTTTCAACTTTTCTAATAGTTATGGAATAGTGGTTATTAATTTTTAGCTGTTGTTTATAAATAAGCACGAGTTACTGTTTCTATAATGGACATATTTTTAATAAAATTGTATTTTAATCGACTGTTCTATCTAGTCAAGCCTATTATATGATTTAAAATCCTCTGTACACGTGGCGACCCTATATTATGATTAAATAGACTGAGGGGCTTGACTGCACTGAAGGCCGTCTAATCTTGTGAAGTCTCACACAGCATACATTTACTCATCTTTTATGTTGGACTGTTTTATTTTTAATAGGCACATTTTATGATTAATTTAAGTTTTTTATTATTTATTAAAACATATTTTTGAAGGTTTTAAAAACACGCCTGTTTTCTGGTTAATACTGACTTTCAAGTTTTCAAATGAATCCAATTTTTATTTCTCCTAATAAAATTTTAGCTAAATGATTGATTCCTTCCTATTTATCTTTACACAAAACGATAAATCAACTTACTGGATATAGTATAGGCTTAATAATACTGCTTGTAAACACTGAGTAAGAAAATACAAGTATATAACAGTATTTTCACACTACTTATACATTCAACCTATGCTAACGAACGTAGAAATTAACTTTAGTACTTGCGTTATTTTACATAATACCGTTTTCCAATAATTTAGAAAGGTGGATCAAAAAAATTCTAGAAACCTACCATATAGCCTAAAAAAATCATTTCTATTGTCTGACTTTGTTTCCAAGTCACCTTGACAATATTCTAAAGAAAGTTTGTTGTATACTGTGTTTGACCTTGAATTAAATTCTTTTCTCTCTCCTAAGTGTTATTAAAATTTTTATTTATTAAATATACGAGGTTTGCATTTATGTTTAGGTATTTCAGGCATTAGGATATATGGAAAGTAGTAACCAAACATTTTATTTTGAAATTTGTTTTAAATATTGCATAAAACTTTATCAAATTTCAATAAAACTTTCAAATGTATTTATTATTTATAACTTATAACTGACAATTTATACAATTTATAATTAATAATGTGCAGTGTTTATATTAATTATAATGATAAAGCATACCATTATAAACTGGTATAGGGTAACGAGTACCATTGTGTTTCGGAATAAAACTATACATACTTATTGGTAATTCAGAATTAAAAAATGAAAAGCCTCTCAGCCCAGTAATTGCCAATTAAATTTGAAGAAATCTCTCATATATTCCTTGTCTGGTGGCGGTTTAATTGTGAGATCCTATCGTTGATATGGTAGTTAAAATCTACACTATGATTACAGCTGAATGATTGTCTATCTCACACTGCAGATTGTAGTCATTATAGTCTGTCCTACAAGTGTATTGTATAACTTGTAACACTTTACCGCCCATTAGTGTCAATTGTGTAGAAAAAAGTGTATTGTGGATTGTGGTCTCGATTCAGAAACATCTTATTGTGGAAAAAGTTCATTCTTTTGGAGACATTCAAATGGTAATGTGTTTAAATAAAATGTTTTATTATTTGTTACAAACTTTTGCTCTAAGAAGATCGATTGGTCTGACATTTTGCATTCGTGTTTGAAATTGTTCAAAAAATGCACATTTTTTTTATTTTAAACTTTCCTGTATAAACATTTAAAGTACAAGCCAAAAGCCACGAAAATTCACATAGAGAAATTTCTGAGCTCGCCAAATAAGAATCTAATGACAAGAAGTTGAAATTTAATTGTTGGAACCAAAATAGCGTGTAACATCTTAGAAAGTTTTCAACAGTTTGTGCAAACCCATACTAATACTAGTCATTACAAACACTTCAATTATATGTTTCACTATAAGTGGATACGGTTGTTATTGTCCTAGCAGGAGGTAAGAAGTCGACACGTTGGTGTGCCCAATTCGCAGTCCGATGATACAAGCTAGTTCACGACAAATACGATCAAATGCCATTTGCCATATACGGCCGCTCTGCTTCACAGCGGAATGTTTATCTGCCGTCCAGTCCATATCTGTTGCCACACATTAGTAATGGTGGTTGTAGCATCTACCTTTGCATCCTCGGGTTGTATGTCAATCGCATCTACGTCTGGACGTCTCGTTGCAGCGTCATCCTCTTCATTTTCTTGAATACTTATGTGATCCGGACACCACAGAAGTAACAGATGAACATAGGTTTCTGAACACATGGAATAATCCCTTTATGTGCTGTAAAGAGGATTCACTATGCTCGGACAGTTTCAGAAGTGAAAAAGATCAGTGAATCTGTACAGAAAACAACTTGTGCTTGCCACCTTCCGCAGTGCCTACGTATGGGAGGTGCGCACTCAACGGCAAACGCATTACCTACTTTGCTATCTGTCTTCGACCCATCACTGTTCACAGTGCTAAGATCTTCAACAGCTCAGTTCAGTTGCAGAATTGTTTGCTTCTACTAGCAATACCCAACCAGCAAAGTTGCAAAGTTGTTTTGCAAAGTCGTAAATCAACCACCTCGACTGAATGTGCGCTTTGATCATCGGGATCTTGATGTTGAATTTAGAACTCACGGATGTCGGCTGCTCTTAAACTTACAACGACGATTGTGTGCTTTTACAAGGCCGTGTTTTCTTTTACTTCACGCTTGATTTAAATAACTCAGTAGAGCATTTACAAGGATTTGTACATAGTAGTCAAATCTTTGGTACACAACTTTTAAGTCAAAAGTTGTCAAAAGTAAGTCTTAAAAAGCCTGTTATCATTTTCAACAAATGTGCCTATACCGACTTGCTTCTCTCGCTTGATAATTATTGTTGCTTTAACAAAGTAGAACAGCAAAAGATTGTCAACATAAAAGCACTTCTCAACTGGCGTTTGTATACCCTCAAATATCACGTTGTTCGCTACAGTAAAAAAGGTACTGCTCAACGCAGATCCTTACGGTACTTTATGTTCAGCTCTTGTGGGGCCATTAGCAATAATCCAACACGGTCTTGTCTATGGGAAAACTGATAATGAATTTGGGCAAGTTACCCCTCAACCTCCAGTAGTTTAATCTACTAAGGATATTCTATCTCCACGTCACGTCGAATGCTTTCTCCAGGTTAAATAATACAGCAACCATGTGATTTCCTTTCATAAATCTGTTTTAAACTCTGTTCTCTAGATACATTAGTTGGTCAGTAGCCTACTTTTGCTTACGGTATCCATACTAGTGCACGGTCAGCAGGACGTGTCATTCAAGACACTAGGTAAACCTGTTGTTAACCATTATGTCCGATTGTTGATAGCACGTCAACGATACTAAAAGATAATTCTCTGCTTGAAGGGGATTTTTTCTAGTCTTTGAAGCGGGATCGATGCTCCCTTCTACTGTTTTGGAGAGTCTCCGTACGTCCAGATGTTATAAATTGCCAGAAGTGTAGCAATAGCTAAATCTGGCAGTCAACGTACGATTTTGTAAGGAATGTTATCCTGTGCCGCTATCACCGGTACACGGAGAGCAGGCTTTAATTCTCTCACCTGAAAGGTCTGTTATATTACTGCTTTCAGCTTCGAAGTCAAAACCTTCTTAGACTTCGACTTTTATTTCGAAGAACCATTGACCTGCCGTGTCGCGTAGCCAAGGTATCAGCAATTTCCTATTTGTAATAAGCTTAAACAATGATATCCCAGGGATTGTTCTGACTTCTTCTACACTTCCATCACTGGAGTCGGCCTTATAATGCTTGAATCTTGGTTTTCCCAGCTTAATCTTTTCCAGCTAGACTTGTTCAATGAGCGGTGCCTTGAAATTGCTTAAAAGTGATTACATTGTCTTTGCTCGATACTTGTTTGTAAATGTTTAAGGCTCGTCGTTTCCCGCTAATTGCTAACATCCGAATTCCACGCGTACTGGTATTCTGGTTAACTGACCACTTGTCCATGGGATATGGTTCGTTGTCACTAGCGGGGTGTAATAGCAGAATTAAAGCAGCCTGTACCTCTGTTTCTGTTTCCATCGACATGGGTTGTGATATGACAGTTATGCCAATTTTCACCGTCTACGCGCCATCTTTATGTTATGCATGTGACGCTCATTAGCGTTTCCATTGTTACCTACACTAGGAAGTGGTCGCTCCCGTAAAAGTCTAAAAGCTTTTTCCACGACCACAGTGAGAGAAAACTTGGGATATAGATCTGAAGATCTATAGCAGAGAAAGTACCAATTCCAGCATTAAAATAAGTGCTCGTGTCTATGTTTAGAAAGCCAAGCGCGTTGTTAACCAACACGTCTTCAGTTCTCCTTCCAGCAGTGTTTGTTCTACTACAACACGAAGTGGCACTGTAGGCATTGAAATACCCTCATCAGAAGTATGGAGATGGTGGCTGTTTAACCAGATCCTGTAAATTATCTGCTCGAGGCATTTGGCATTTGGTAAGTGCTGCTCCCTATGCAGCAGATCGTTATCTTCCATGACTGTAGTAAAAAGATAGCTACTGCTTGCACCAGTGTACAGAGGTGAAACGTCTTGCAGGATATGTGTTGTTATGAAATACAACCACGCCTCCCTAGCTCAGATGTTGGTGTAAAACAGCGCAAAGACTCATATTCCTAAATTTAAAATGTTCTTCTGGTCCCTTATGTCTATTTTGCAGGCACTCGCACATAAATACATGTCTGGCAGTAGCGTCTTTAGGTCGCAATAATTCAAGTATGTCAAATTATATTACACTAAAGGATGATCTCCATGCTGTATGTTAAAGAATCAGTTGTTATGCACCATGCTTAATTTCGTGGCTCCCTTTTTGACCATCCTTTCTTTTTCGCCACATACAGCCAACCCTTATCAGGTATTATGGAAAATATCTACTACTACTACACTACTACTACTACTGCTACTACTGCTAATGTACCTTCTTTTTAACAACTAGTAAATACAAAGCTACTGAAAAGAAATTTGTTTACGTTAGGAATATCATAATTTCAAAAACCTAAAACCATAATTAACTTATTAGTTCTGAAAGTTCTGAGAACTAGTAACGTCTTGGCCTGTAACTATAGTCTACGTACAGTAAATACCATTCTTACTACAAGAAAAGGGTATTATCCTCTACTAAACGTCAATAAACAATGAAACTATAACACTGAGATTTCACGTCAAACATGACGCTAATGAAAGTTTATTCAAGACCGGCACGATTTCAAATGTTACTCGTAAACCTGTATTGCCCCCCTTGAGACTTTACACCTTATGAAAACTTAATCGTTTATTGGAATTCTCTCTGGTTGGTTACTCACTTTAGTTAGCAATCACTATATAACCAAAAACATTACTTGACAGACTGCTAGAGAGATACTGTAACTTGACTTTGTTAATAAATGTCAAGAAAGTAATTGTATTATAAAAATATCTTTTTAAGCGTGAAAACGTATCAAAAATTTGTAAGCCTCTTAAAAGCTAGTTTTTTTAACCTGTATATTTATTGTACGCCTTAACATTTATAATACAATTTCTCTTTCATATTACTTAATTTTCTTACTTTTATATATAGATTTTTCTCTCTCAGCACCTTACATTTACAATGGAGTCATCTAGCGGAATTTCCAGCTCGGAAACATGGATTCTTGACTTACGCTTGCGTATTAAAAGTTGCTTAGTAATAATTGTATTACAAGCTGAGTAATAGCACGGCAACTATATTTTCAGTAAGTTCGATTTCGAAAATTTAAAAGTAAGTTAGATTTTAGGTTAGAAATGAATCGAATTCAACGTACACAAAATTAAATGTTTAAATAAACACAAAATAATTTCCCATAATTATGATAACATCAATGCAATATGAAATTCTTTGTTTATTACCGTCTGTACTGTTTCACAGAAGACAAATTAAGACAAGATGAAATCGAAGTTGAAGAATGTGAAATGTTCTATTAGCTCACGGCATATGCCTATATGGACGAATGGCACACGGAAAGTCACTTAACACTCACAGTCAGGATAAAGAGGTCAAGAATAAAGGTAGATTATTACTCTAAAGCTTGGAAAAGGAAAGACACTATGGTTCTGTAACCAATTTGATATAGGCTACTAGAAGTTTAAATCAGTAATATTGACCCTGAAAATCTGTAGGAAATATGTAAGGTCCTTTAGTAAATGCAATGTCCTTTTTAATAACTAAGTACTCAAATACAATATTACAGTTCGTGACGACATTCAGGATGTGTAATAATTTATAACATAAAACTAATAAACCATAGTGACAGTTGATAGAAGCTGATGTTTTCATTACGGCGGCACCTCTCTGAAGACATCTATTTATACGGTTCTAATCTAGCTACTTTTTTTGTGAGTACATATTTTTAAACCAAGATTTTTTTTAATACATGAACACAAATTTTTTTTTGAAAGATTTTCTAATTTTTCAGGACTTCAAAATATTATACCCGACAATGACGATTATTTTATTTCTTTAAAGAAATCTGCTGTATATAATGTAAGTAGCGATCTATATTTTTATACAATAAATCTTGGTGTTTGAATTATTCGTATGAATACGTATGAGTTCTAGTAATGTAAGTGTTTAAACAAATGTAATGATTAGAGTAAATTGTACTTGGGCAAAACGGGCTGCAAAATTGAGTGTAGATTGACGGATCATAAGTTGGGGAAGGAAACTTATGAAATTATCCAATTCACCTTATGCTAGGCCTTTACTTTTAAGAAACCCACAAGTGTTTTAATCCATTAGAGGGATATGAAATTCCGTAGAAAAGAAGCTGAGAGGGTAGATTAAAATGTTAAAGGAATAAAACTTCCTTAAGGACATTTTAGTGAAAATTAAGTAGGACAGTGGTCGGTGACTTGGCCTATTGTTTTGCAGCTAAGGTACAATTTTAGTTACCTGCATGTTTATTAAGGCGACGTTTTTGGATAGAGGCCAAGATATATAAAGGGGAAGATTACTGGGTAGGTTGTTGAAGTGATTTTGATCTGAAGATGAGCTGAGAGGCTCGACAGTGCTCATCGTGAGTTAATGTAGCAACACAAAGTGTAGTGTTTACATAATAGTCTACTAAAGTGAGTTTATTCTACAAAATGTAAATGTTCACAGAAAACACCTGTTTAGTTAAATTGTTATCAGAGTGCGAAACACGTCAGATGGTAACAAAGAATGATTATTAAATTAATCATTAAAAACGAATCTATTTTAATATGAAACATTAGGTAATGTTTCTATATGTTTAAAGCAGAGAGATGGAGGTTTGCCATCAACGCGGCCAAGAGCACAGCAGTAGTCTTCTCCAGACGCTTAAGGCTCCCAGACAGAGTTTACGTAGGCGATATTCTGTTGCCCTGGTCTCGGGAAGTCAAGTACCTCGGAGTTCACCTCGACCGTCGTCTTACCTGGCGGACACACTCTGCACAAGTAGCCCGCAAGACCGCCAATCGTCTGTATCAACTCCGTCCCGTGCTATGCAGCAACGCCATGACTCGCCGCCTAGGGAAGCTTATCGTCTCCACCTATGTGGTGCCGATGGTTACCTACGCGATATCCGTTTGGGGCTACTTGGCGTACACCCATAAGCGAAAGCTTCAGTCTCTCCTTGACTGAGGATTGCGCTGGGCGTTTAAAGCCCACTACCTGACATCGAACAAAACCATCCGTGACTCCCTGCGTGTCCGTTCCCTGGACGCCATTATACGGACACTGTCCCGGAAATTCTATCGCCGCTCCGTCCGATTCCAGGGCAACCACCTGATTGGCGCCCTCGGTCGCTACCAATCTGTGCCAGCAGAATCATGGACTCGGCCTCGACGTACTTTTACCCTTAATTAACTAACACTTAATTGACTCCCACGGCCGGTAGCAGGCCACACCCTTAATCCAGACCCCATCCGTCGGCCCTGCAGCAGGAGCTCTATTTGAAGCTCGGGATGCAGCATACGAGCGGGCGACGGGCATGCCCTTCGTCTCGCACAGCCATTGAACTTGTGTGTATGTTTAAAAAAATAAATGATAAGTGTTTCATTGTGGAATGTAGTAAGGCAGATATGTAGGCTATAATATATTTTAAGCTTTCAGATTATGATGCATTTCATGTTACTTACTTAGAAACGAATTAAATGATGGCATAAGTTATTGTTATATTAATTACAAATCCAATAATAAATTACAAATCCAATGTTATATTGTTATCAATTACAAGTTATTGTTATTAATTATTAATAATAATAAATCAAAATATTTTGTTATAGTTCAGGGTGCGTTACGATTTTAATTTTTACAATTAGCATAAATAAAAACAATTATATTTTATTACACTTAAACAAGTAACACCTCAGACGCCTGTAGTTGAGTGGCATATCCTCAAAATTGATATCTAATGACACTTACTCTTCACAAAATAATTACTTATGGTTTTAATGTCATGAAACATACTTTATCACCTATGTGGCAAATATCATAGCCAGAAGCTCAGGGGGAATAAACAATTCCGTTTGTATCGGCAAAATCATATGATACTTCTTAGAGAAGCGTGTAATATTCACGTAATTAACAGCTTACTGCTCAGCTCCGATCCCCTTTTAGCACACCGACAACGTACAATTGTGTCATTCTGAAAGAGACCATGGAAATGCTTCTTCATGCTGAACCTACTTTGCGTATCGGCAATCAACTCTCTTCAGACAAAGTGTCCCCACTCGAAGCCGGAGCGTCTTCCGATGACGAGTCTTCGTCAGATTGAAAGAAATTGATAAAATTGTATTACTTAATTAACTAACATTTATATTTATGTAATTAATTATTGTTTTGATAATTATACTAACATAATATTACAGTATATTTTATTATATACTATTATATATGTAACGTGACGGTTCCCTCAGAATAAGGATTTTTAACATAAACAGACTGAAGTATAAAACAATAAGAAAGTAGTAAAATTATTTCATGAAATATATGTATTATTAAGTAAAGTTAAGAATATTAGAAAAAATAATAAGAGAACAAAACTATCAAACATATCTAGATTGAACATTGGAAACATAATTACAGTAGGTAATAAGTTATGTTCAAAATATGTGAAAGCCTATAAGGTTTAGAATAACTGGGTAACCAAGACCTGGAATGATGATTGAATAAAGTAATTAAAAAATAATAAGAAAAAACCATACAATCAGATTAAGTAGTTGTATCTGCTTGTGACAGATAAAACTATAGACAATTCAGAAAAGGATTAGTACTAAATAATGGTGTGATAAAAGTTTTATTTTTTTATGAAAACTGTTATAATGTTTAGTAGGTAACAAGGACCATTATTGTGTACTTAAGAAAATTAAAGATGTAATAAATAGTTTTAAGTAAAAGTTAGTGATAGGAAGTGAGAAATAAACTGATTTAGAAATAATAAGAAATAGAAATATTAAGAAATAAGTAATAACAAGTGTTTGAAAGGACAAACTAAATTTATCTAAAAAGATTATAATGTTACCAAAACCTGCATCTACCTTGGTAGATAGAAGGAACAATATTGTGTATAAAGGATGTGTTAAATAGTGTTATGTATGTTAATAGATAAAATAGTGTATAAGCAATAGATATTGAATGTTAACTTGTCTTAGAAATAAGCATTAGTACTTTAAGAAGCAATAATATTTCAAGGTACTCTAGACATTATTATGTCTATAGTACAAACCACATGTTTCATAAAAATTAATGTTCACATTTTGTAACCAGTAGTATAAAAATCTATGTTAGTAACATAAGATCAAATGTAAAGCAATGGAAATTAGTAGTATAGCAAAAAAGACTAATTTTAAACTTAAATTGTTAGACTAGGCTAAAACTAAGAAATGTTATTTTGTGAATTACAGTACGGAAACCTATGTTATGAGATCTTAAAATGATCAGGAGGAGAAAAGCATTTCATTGGTGATAATCTTATTACGATTGCACACAGTATAAGGAAGATATGTTAAAATGAAGATTTTTTGTTCATTTTGTTCACAAAAAGTGACGCCAATAGAGACTAAAAATGCTAGAGGTTTCAACCAATGAGAGTTTTTCACATTTTGCATTAGCAAGCCCAAAATTGGAATCAAGCGAGTTAGTTGATTGTTGGAATTCGAGCTGTAAAGAACGGAGCCTCTGTGTCACCTTAATATAAGAAGTTACAATCCGAATCGATCCCAAGATAGGTTAGGTGAAGAGTGACTATAGTTCATAACCTACGAGTTTTAAATAAAAATTGTGAATCACTAAAAATAACCAGAAGGGAATAACAGTGATTAAGAAAGTGTGTGTTTGAAAAGGAAAATATAGTGTTAAATTAAATTCTTAAAGCGATTTATTAACTAATTATCAGAACCCAACCTGCAACACTTTACAGGTTGCAATAATTTGTGAACTATTTATTGCATCACCACTGAACTAAAACACTAACACTTTTGTAATTATTTCATATTTAAGCAATTATTTCTTTGTATTTAAATTTGGGAAAAGTATAACCTCACAAGACACTGTTAACCTCAAAAGGACACTATTTTGCAAATACGAACTGTTCGTTATTTTAGTCATAAGATATTGTTTTGTTATAATATAGTTAACTTTATATTGTTATGTTTTATACTTCACAAGGGACATTTCCACTATAATTACTGTAGTCTAAAAGAATCCACGAGGTTATATTTACATAACGTATATTATCAACCTATATCAGAGTTGCTGAATATCATTGTACCAACCGCTGAGGGAAAAAATTAAATAGCTGGCATAATTCAAATTAAGTAATATTTTATTTATTGTGAATTCAGAAGAAAGGAAAAGAATTTCAAAAGAAAGTAAAATAATATTGAATGGAATGCATTTCGTATGATTAATTATTTCAATAATTACTAATTTTTCAATTTTACGAGTGCTAGCGTTTTCATAAACAATTGAAGCATAAGTTGGCATTACCTTTTGTTTTGTGTGCCACGTGAGATTTAAATTATTACACTAGGAGAGTTAATAAAAAATAAAATAAAGAACGTAATTAAACGGAAAAATCAAGATAAAATTAAAATTGTATAAAATTAATATTTGTTAATTGACCATTACGAGTTTGCGCTTACACAGTGAGGAGAAAAATAACAAGGAAAGTAACCAATTAATTAAGTATTTTAATTAAATAAAAATCATAGAAAAAATATAGAAACCTATATCGCACACAAGTAGAACAAAAGACTAAAATCATTTTAGCATATTACATGAATTGGCCCAACAAAGTGGGGCTCTATACATCTAAACATATCAACTCAAAATATTTGTTTATATTACAATAGTCTATATATTGTAACAATACAAAATATATTTGCATATTTTCCCAGGGCGGTATTGTTAGTAAATATTTAGCATAGAAAGATATATGATGAACAGTTTTTAACAGTATTACGCAGGCTAAGAATTGTCAGAAAGCGTACACCTGCCCGCGAGTGAATACAGCGCTTGTGTGTTTGTGTGTGTGAACGCAAGCTACGGCAGGAAAAAGTCTACGATGGAGTGATGCGTACGTCTGTAATCAGGGTTTAACCGGATAAAAATAAACTAATTAAACGTTTTAAACCTGTGAACAAAGACTTACCCCAATTATAAAAACACCATTACATTAAGGAATTTTAACGAATACAGTGATGTAAAAGTATTGCAGAAATTTGCAATAATAAAGACGCCAGGTAATTTATTGTTAGTTACTAGTGTAATTAAATAGTAATTAATAAGTGTGTTATATGTGAGTTACCAGAAAAAAATTATGCAAACGATGATATCACTCGTGCTACGAGTATGTTTACGAAATCGTGAAAATGAACCAAAAAGTAATTTGTAATTAAAAGGACGCTTTGCATGAAGTGACAATATCTAACAGGTCGAAAACAGTCCTGGACCTGTCAGATCGCCGTCCAGTATAAATACCACCGGCAATTTTGGGGAGGTCTCAGACTCAAGAAATCTTCACACAACGTCACGCTGCCGGTCTGCCGATCGATCAGGACCACACACACGAAGACGTATGGAGGAACTCTGGACCATCACAAACAACAACCCGTAGATACAGAGAACACAGCATCAGCATCATCATCAGCATCATCAGCATCATCATCAGCATCATCATCATCATCATCAAATTCTCAGGATTCAGGACACACACACACACACACACGCAACCGTAACGTCGGCAGTACGCAGGTGATGAATAAACAATTATATTTTTGTTTGTGAAAAGATCTCTCAAAAAGAAACTTATATATGAACAGTAAAGACTTCAAGTTTTAAATATAATTACTGTACATAAATTTAAAGGGTAGTCAAAGAAAAGAATTTAATTTAACAAGAAAATTTAAAAATACTAATCTTTTGTTGTATATTAAAATTTGGGTGTGTCAATAGAAATAAATAATAGTTTGGAAGTAAATGTTATATTTTTTTATTTTGTTTAGCGCAACAATTAATTTTATTCTTGAGATTGAATATTATTTTTGTTTGTAAATGAGTTGCTATTATTTTAAATTTGTGTCAAATTCAGACACACTGAAATAAAAAGGTTTACATAATTTGTTTAACATGTCTGTTTAGCTAGTAAGATTATATGGTTGTTTATTTTTATATGTCATGAACAGTATAGAAGGTTACATTGTATATGTGTAAACTTATAAAAGAAAATATTTTTATTTATCTAATATTCGAAATTTTTAATATTTGCATATTTTCTATTAATATTAATAAATCATAGAATGATTATTTTGAAACGGTTTTAATTAATTATTTCATGTCAACAACATCTCACTCCTCTTTGAAAATTATTTAATAATTGTGCAACTACACATACTTGACGCAACGAGAAAAAAAAATTCTGCGACCTGGCCGGTGTAATACACTTCATAGTTGCGTTGAGTACATGGTAATGTATTTGTGTGAATTTTTGAAATACTTGTAACGTTGCAATATATATATATATATATAACATTATATTATAAAATAGCAGCATTCAGTTAATTAATATACCGTAATTAATTATAATTTTTATGTCGTTTAAAAAATGCAACTACGTAAATTAAATTTTGCAAATACAGATAATGTGATGTATAATGTGCAAACTAATATATTTTTGTTTGAGTCACTATTCAGTGATAGAATATTTACATTATTTGAATGTAGTAATAAATGTCACATTTTCTAGGGCGAACACAAGGCACACAAAGCGGGAAAAGCTAGAAGCACACAAAGTGGAATGACATTATGAATGACAATTCGTTTTAGAAAAGCAGAAGGAGCTAACAAAACTTTGAAAGCCAATTACTTCATAAAACTCATTTATTTTGGTACCTTCTTACGATACATTTTAAAATCGTGCTTTGCATTGTACTTTTAAGATCAATGGTATCAGGAGGACAGATTATATTACTGGTGATAAGAAAAGCCTTGCTCCTCTATTTAGTGAGATTGTCTTTGCTAGGAAAATATTATATAGACTTTGCCAAACAAAGAGCACCGTTATTATTCACCTTTGTCAGGCGAAAGACGGCAGGCTGTTATTGAAATTACGATCTCAGTAAGCATCGTTTAACAAAGAGCTTAAAATACCCACATACCTAATTTAATGATCTTATACCGTTCTTTTTACTTACTATTTATGAAGAAATTTCCTTGTGAAAATTTATATTTTATGTCGTTTAAGTTCATTGTATATTAGAGTTGATTGTACGCTGGTGTAAAAAATATTACAATCTAAATATATTTATTCGACAAAGTAAATTAGTAGACTTCAAATTATGAGAATCTTAGTAGTATAAAAAAGGTAGAATACAATTGAAGATTTCTCAATTATATTAACTATCAGTAATTAATTATTAACTTATTAAACACTAATTTTTTTTTACATGGCCATTACGCTATCCGGCATGTCTCTCATCCTAGCTTTCATTTCTACTAAATCTCTGTCTTCCAGTTGAAAGCTCTTATTCCTCTCTGCACTCCAAATCTCTACATTCATTCCCCCTTTTTTGTACTGTTGCTGTCAATTCCATATTTATTGCTCAGTCTCTCTTTCCGTATTCTTTTTATGTGCCTAATCCGACTCATTTGTTTCTTCTATAATTTGGGTTTATCAAATTCTCTCATTGCCTGCTCACTTGTACTGTGTCTACTTACGCAAGTCTACAGCTTTTTTTGTTTCATATAATTTCTTTTCATTTTACTATTAAATATCGGTATGGAGAACCATACATGACTTCCATGTTCTAAGATTTATATTTAAAATCATATTCGAAATAAAATATTTCCATAGAAACTACGTCTTTCTACTTATTGCTTCAGCATTAACCACAGTACTGTGGTCACTAACGTATACCACCTCACGTTTTCGCACTCGATTTTCACCGATGATGGCAGTCGATGGCACTGCCGAAAAGTCTGGTTTTGCAGAAGACATTGAACTACGGCTAAAGAGTCCGGGAAGCAATTTTAACAAAAAACTACTTCTTTGTTGCCGATAACGTAGTACACATATAAAAAATTCTGCCCTCCACCTTCAACTATAATTTTTAATAATAGAAAATTACCCCCACACCGTTAACCTAACCTCTTCATTTATAGATATTTCATCTACGTTTCCTACAGTGGATTACTATGAGCTTCTTATCAGGATACTTTATTTATAAAAATTAAGTACTTTACAATTGTTAAATCATAAAATGTTTCTGGTAAACTACCCGTTCCTCTTAACCTATCTTCTCCAAAATCAACAGACCTTCCGTCCTCTACAATTCAGGGAAGCATGCAAAAAAATATTTGATTCTGTTTGAATGTGCGGCAGATATCGTTCGTCATGGAAACATTGCTTTTGTTACAACATAAAATGTTACAGGTAAACTACCCCTTTCCCTTAACTGACCTTCACCAAAATCAATAGACCTTGAGCTCTCTGCAACTCAGGAAAGAGTGCAAAAAATTATTTTATTCTCATTTAATTTTCGGCAGTTATCATTCGTCATAAAAAAATTACCCTTTTTAAAACATAAAACGTTGCTGATAAACTACCCCTTCCCTTAACCGATCTTCAACAAAATCAACAGACCTTGAGTTCTCTTTAGTTCAAAAAGGTATGCAAAAACCTAGTTGATTCTGTTTGAATTTACGGCAGTTATCGTTCGTCATATAAAAAATTACCCTTGTTAAAACATAAAATGTTGCTGGTAAACTACCCCTTTCCCTTACCCGATCTTCACCAACACCAATAGGTATTGAGTACTCTACAATACAAAGCTGTATGCAAAACATCATTTGATTCTGTTTGAATTTGCGGCTCTTATTGTTTACTATGGAAAAAAATCACCCTTGAAAAAAAACCGTTGCTGGTAAACTACTCCTTTCCCTTTACCGATCTTCACCAAAAACGACAGGTCCTGGGTACTCTACAATTCAGGCTTGTATGCAAACAATTATTTGATTCTGTTTGAATTTGCGGCTGTTATCGTTTGCCATAGAAAACACCCTTGATAAAACATAAAACGTTGCTGGTAAACTACCCTATTCCATTAACCGATCTTCACCAATAACAATAGGTCTTGAGAACTCTACAATTCAGGGCTGTATGCAAAACATTAGTTGAATCTCTTTGAATTTACGGCAGTTATCGTTCGTCATATAAAAAATTACCCTTGTTAAAACATAAAATGTTGCTGGTAAATTTCCCCTTTCCCTTAACCGATCTTCACCAACACCAATAGGTATTGAGAACTCTACAATACAAAGCTGTATGCAAAACATCATTTGATTCTGTTTGAATTTGCGGCTGTTATCGTTTACTATGGAAAAAAGTTACCCTTGAAAAAAAAACCGTTGCTGGTAAACTACTCCTTTCCCTTTACCGATCTTCACCAAAAACGACAGATCGTGGGTACTCTACAATTCAGGGCTGTATGCAAAACATTAGTTGATTCTCTTTGAATTTACGGTAGTTATCGTTCGTCACAGAAAAAATACCCTTGTTAAAACATAAAACGTTGCAGGTAAACTACCCCTTTCCCTTAGCCGATCTCCACTAAAAACAATAGGTCTTGAGTACTCTACAATCAGTGCTGTATGCAAAAACTTATTTGATTCTGTTTGAATTTGCGGCTGTTATCGTTTGCCATAGAAAATACCCTTGTTAAAACATAAAACGTTGCTGGTAAAATACCCCTTCCTCTTAACCTATCTTCTCCAAAATCAACAGACCTTCCGTCCTCTACAATTCAGGGAAGCATGCAAAAAAATATTTGATTCTGTTTGAATGTGCGGCAGTTATCGTTCGTCATATAAAAAATTACCCTTGTTAAAACATAAAATGTTGCAGGTAAACTACCCCATTCCCTTAACTGACCTTCACCAAAATCAATAGACCTTGAGCTCTCTGCAACTCAGGAAAGAGTGCAAAAAATTATTTTATTCTCATTTAATTTTCGGCAGTTATCATTCGTCATAAAAAAATTAACCTTTTTAAAACATAAAACGTTGCTAATAAACTACCCCTTCCCTTAACCGATCTTCAACAAAATCAACAGACCTTGAGTTCTCTTTAGTTCAAAAAGGTATGCAAAAACCTAGTTGATTCTGTTTGAATTTACGGCAGTTATCGTTCGTCATATAAAAAATTACCCTTGTTAAAACATAAAATGTTGCTGGTAAACTACCCCTTTCCCTTAACCGACCTTCACCAACACCAATAGGTATTGAGTACTCTACAATACAAAGCTGTATGCAAAACATCATTTGATTCTGTTTGAATTTGCGGCTCTTATCGTTTACTATGGAAAAAAATTACCCTTGAAAAAAAACCGTTGCTGGTAAACTAATCCTTTCCCTTTACCGATCTTCACCAAAAACGACAGGTCCTGGGTACTCTACAATTCAGGCTTGTATGCAAACAATTATTTGATTCTGTTTGAATTTGCGGCTGTTATCGTTTGCCATAGAAAACACCCTTGATAAAACATAAAACGTTGCTGGTAAACTACCCTATTCCATTAACCGATCTTCACCAATAACAATAGGTCTTGAGAACTCTACAATTCAGGGCTGTATGCAAAACATTAGTTGAATCTCTTTGAATTTACGGCAGTTATCGTTCGTCATATAAAAAATTACCCTTGTTAAAACATAAAATGTTGCTGGTAAACTACCCCTTTCCCTTAACCGATCTTCACCAACACCAATAGGTATTGAGTACTCTACAATACAAAGCTGTATGCAAAACATCATTTGATTCTGTTTGAATTTGCGGCTGTTATCGTTTACTATGGAAAAAATTACCCTTGAAAAAAAACCGTTGCTGGTAAACTACTCCTTTCCCTTTACCGATCTTCACCAAAAACGACAGGTCGTGGGTACTCTACAATTCAGGCTTGTATGCAAACAATTATTTGATTCTGTTTGAATTTGCGGCTGTTATCGTTTGCCATAGAAAACACCCTTGATAAAACATAAAACGTTGCTGGTAAACTACCCTATTCCATTAACCGATCTTCACCAATAACAATAGGTCTTGAGAACTATAAAATTCAGGGCTGTATGCAAAACATTAGTTGATTCTCTTTGAATCTACGGCAGTTATCGTTCGTCACAGAAAAAATACCCTTGTTAAAATATAAAACGTTGCAGGTAAACTACCCCTTTCCCTTAACCGATCTTCACTAAAAACAATAGGTCTTGAGTACTATACAATCAGTGCTGTATGCAAAAACTTATTTGATTCTGATTGAATTTGCGGCTGTTATCGTTGGCCATAGAAAATACCCTTGTTAAAACATAAAACATTGATGGTAAACTACCCCTTTCCGTTAACCGATCTTCACCAAAAACAACAGAACTTGAGACCTCTACAATTTAGGGCTGCATGCAAATAGTCATTTGATTCTGTTAGAATTTGCGGCTGTTATCGTTTGCCATAGAAAATACCCTTGTTAAAACATAAAACGTTGCTGGTAAATTACCCCTTTCCCTTAACCGATCTTCACTAAAAACAATAGGTATTGATTATTCTACAAATCAGTGCTGTATGCAAAAACTTATTTGATTATGTTTGAATTTGCGGCTGTTATCGTTTACCATAGAAAAAGTAAAATATCGGTATGGAGAACCATACATGACTTCCATGTTCTAAGATTTATATTTAAAATCATATTCGAATTGAAATATTTCCATAGAAACTACGTCTTTCTACTTATTGCTTCAGCATTAACCACAGTACTGTGGTCACTAACGTATACCACCTCACGTTTTCGCACTCTATTTTCACCGATGATGGCAGTCGATGGCACTGCCGAAAAGTCTGGTATTGCAGAAAACATTGAGTCCGGGAAGCAATTTTAACAAAAAACGACTTCTTTGTTGCCGATAACGTAGTACACATATAAAAAATTCTGCCCTCCACCTTCAACTATAATTTTTAATAATAGAAAATTACCCCCACACCGTTCACCTAACCTCTTCATTTATAGATATTTCATCTACGTTTCCTACAGTGGATTACTATGAGCTTCTTATCAGGATACTTTATTTATAAAAATTAAGTACTTTACTCTTGTTAAATCATAAAATGTTCCTGGTAAACTACCCCTTCCTCTTAACCTATCTTCTCCAAAATCAACAGACCTTCCGTCCTCTACATTTCAGGGAAGCATGCAAAAAAATATTTGATTCTGTTTGAATGTGCGGCAGTTATCGTTCGTCATGGAAACATTTCTTTTGTTACAACATAAAATGTTGCAGGTAAACTACCCCTTTCCCTTAACTGATCTTCACCAAAATCAATAGACCTTGAGCTCACTGCAACTCAGGAAAGAGTGCAAAAAATTATTTTATTCTCATTTAATTTTCGGCAGTTATCATTCGTCATAAACAAATTACCCTTTTTAAGACATAAAACGTTGCTGATAAACTACCCCTTCCCTTAACCGATCTTCAACAAAATCAACAGACCTTGAGTTCTCTTTAGTTCAAAAAGGTATCCAAAACCCAGTTGATTCTGTTTGAATTTACGGCAGTTATCGTTCGTAATATAAAAAATTACCCTTGTTAAAACATAAAACGTTGCTGGTAAACTACCCCTTTCCCTTAACCGATCTTCACCAACACCAATAGGTATTGAGAACTCTACAATACAAAGCTGTATGCGAAACATCATTTGATTCTGTTTGAATTTGCGGCTGTTATCGTTTACTATGGAAAAAAATTACCCTTGAAAAAAAACCGTTCCTGGTAAACTACTCCTTTCCCTTTACCGATCTTCACCAAAAACGACAGGTCCTGGGTACTCTACAATTCAGGCTTGTATGCAAACAATTATTTGATTCTGTTTGAATTTGCGGCTGTTATCGTTTACCATAAGAAACACCCTTGATAAAACATAAAACGTTGCTGGTAAACTACCCTATTCCATTAACCGATCTTCACCAATAACAACAGGTCTTGAGAACTCTACAATTCAGGGCGGTATGCAAAACATTAGTTGATTCTCTTTGAATTTACGGCAGTTATCGTTCGTCATATAAAAAATTACCCTTGTTAAAACATAAAATGTTGATGGTAAACTACCCCTTTCCCTTAACCGATCCTCACCAACAACAATAGGTATTGAGAACACTACAATACAAAGCTGTATGCAAAACATCATTTGATTCTGTTTGAATTTGCGGCTGTTATCGTTTACTATGGAAAAAAATTACCCTTGAAAAAACAACCGTTGCTGGTAAACTACTCCTTTCCCTTTACCGATCTTCACCAAAAACGACAGGTCGTGGGTACTCTACAATTCAGGCTTGTATGCAAACAATGATTTGATTCTGTTTGAATTTGCGGCTGTTATCGTTTGCCATATAAAACACCCTTGATAAAACATAAAACGTTGCTGGTAAACTACCCTATTCCATTAACCGATCTTCACCAATAACAATAGGTCTTGAGAACTCTACAATTCAGGGCTGTATGCAAAACATTAGTTGATTCTCTTTGAATTTACGGCAGTTATCGTTCGTCATATAAAAAATTACCCTTGTTAAAACATAAAATGTTGCTGGTAAACTACCCCTTTCCCTTAACCGATCTTCACCAACACCAATAGGAATTGAGAACTCTACAATACAAAGCTGTATGCAAAACATCATTTGATTCTGTTTGAATTTGCGGCTGTTATCGTTTACTATGGAAAAAAATTACCCGTGAAAAAAAACCGTTGCTGGTAAACTACTCCTTTCCCTTTACCGATCTTCACCAAAAACGACAGGTCTTGGGTGCTCTACAATTCAGGCTTGTATGCAAACAATTACTTGATTCTGTTTGAATTTGCGGCTGTTATCGCTTGCCATAGAAAACACCCTTGATAAAACATAAAACGTTGCTGGTAAACTACCCTATTCCATTAACCGATCTTCACCAATAACAACAGGTCTTGAGAACTCTACAATTCAGGGCTGTATGCAAAACATTAGTTGATTCTCTTTGAATTTACGGCAGTTATCTTTCGTCATATAAAAAATTACCCTTGTTAAAACATAAATTGTTGCTGGTAAACTACCCCTTTCCCTTAACCGATCTTCACCAACACCAATAGGAATTGAGAACTCTACAATGCAAAGCTGTATGCAAAACGTCATTTGATTCTGTTTGAATTTTCGGCTGTTATCGTTTACTATGGAAAAAAATTACCCTTGAAAAAAAACCGTTGCTGGTAAACTACTCCTTTCCCTTTACCGATCTTCACCAAAAACGGCAGGTCTTGGGTACTCTACAATTCAGGCTTGTATGCAAACAATTACTTGATTCTGTTTGAATTTGCGGCTGTTATCGTTTGCCATAGATAATACCCTTGTTAAAACATAAAACTTTGCTGGTAAATTACCCCTTTCCCTTAACCGATCTTCACTAAAAACAATAGGTATTGATTACTCTACAAATCAGTGCTGTATGCAAAAACTTATTTGCGCGGCTGTTATCGTTTACCATAGAAAAAGTAAAATATCGGTATGGAGAACCATACATGACTTCCATGTTCTAAGATTTATATTTAAAATCATATTCGAAATGAAATATTTCCATAGAAACTATGTCTTTCTACTTATTGCTTCAGCATTAACCACAGTACTGTGGTCACTAACGTATACCACCTCACGTTTTCGCACTCGATTTTCACCGATGATGGCAGTCGATGGCACTGCCGAAAAGTCTGGTTTTGCAGAAAACATTGAACTACGGCTAAAGAGTCCGGGAAGCAATTTTAACAAAAAACTACTTCTTTGTTGCCGATAACGTAGTACACATATAAAAAATTCTGCCCTCCACCTTCAACTATAATTTTTAATAATAGAAAATTACCCTCACCCCGTTCACCTAACCTCTTCATTTATAGATATTTCATCTACGTTTCCTACAGTGGATTACTATGAGCTTCTTATCAGGATACTTTATTTATAAAAATTAAGTACTTTACTCTTGTTAAATCATAAAATATTTCTGGTAAACTACCCCTTTCCCTTAACTGATCTTCACCAAAATCAATAGCCCTTGAGCTCTCTGCAACTCAGGAAAGAGTGCAAAAATTATTTTATTCTCATTTAATTTTCGGCAGTTATCGTTCGTCATAAAAAAATTACCTTTTTTAAAACATAAAACGTTGCTGATAAACTACCCCTTTCCCTTAACCGATCTTCAACAAAATCAACAGACCATGAGTTCTCTTTACTTCAAAAAGGTATGCAAAAACCTAGTTGATTCTGTTTGAATTTGAATTTACGGCAGTTATCGTTCGTCATATAAAAAATGACCCTTGTTAAAACATAAAATGTTGCTGGTAAACTACCCCTTTCCCTTAACCGATCTTCACCAACACCAATAGGTATTGAGAACTCTACAATACAAAGCTGTATGCAAAACATCATTTGATTCTGTTTGAATTTGCGGCTGTTATCGTTTACTATGGAAAAAAATTACCCTTGAAAAAAAACCGTTCCTGGTAAACTACTCCTTTCCCTTTACCGATCTTCACCAAAAACGACAGGTCTTGGGTACTCTACAATTCAGGCTTGTATGCAAACAATTATTTGATTCTGTTTGAATTTGCGGCTGTTATCGTTGGCCATAGAAAATACCCTTGTTAAAACATAAAACGTTGCTGGTAAACTACCACTTTCCTTTAACCGATCTTCACCAAAAACAATAGGACTTGAGAACTCTACAGTTTAGGGCTGTATGCAAATAATCATTTGATTCTGTTAGATTTTGCGGCTGTTATCGTTTGCCATAGAATATACCCTTGTTAAAACATAAAACGTTGCCGGTAAACTACCCCTTTCCCTTAACCGATCTTCACTAAAAACAACAGGTCTTGAGTACTCTACAAATCAGTGCTGTATGCAAAAACGAATTTGATTCTGTTTGAATTTGCGGCTGTTATCGTTTACCAAAAAAAAGTAAAAAATTACCCTTGATAAAAAACCGTTGCAGGTAAACTACCCCTTTCCCTTAACCGATCTTTACCAAAAACGATAGGTCTTGAGAACTCTGCAATTCAGGACTGTATGCAAAATATTATATGATTTTGTTTGAATTTGCGGCTGTTATCGTTTGCCATACCAAATACCCTTGATAAAACAAAAAACGTGGCTGGTAAACTACCCCTTTCCCTTAAACGACTTTCACCAAAAACAATAGGTCTTTAGTACTTAATAAATCAGGGCTGTATGCAAACGTATTGTATTATGTTTGAATTTGCGGCTGTTATCGTTTGCCGTAAAAAATACCCTTGTTAAAACATAAAACGTTGCAGGTAAACTACCCCTTCCCTTAACCGATCTTTACCAAAATCAACAGATCTTGAGAACCCTACAATTCAGGGCTGTATGCGAAACATTATTTGATTCTGTTTGAATTTGCGGCTGTCATCGTTTGCCAAACTAACAAAATTACCCTTGATAAAAAAAAACCGTTCCGATAAACTACCCCTTTCCCTCAATCGATCTTCACCAAAAACAATAGGTCGCGAGTACTCTACAAATCAGGGCTGTATGCAAAAAATTATTTGATCCTGTTTGAATTTGCGGCTGTTATCATTTGCCATAGGAAAAAATCTACAGACCGACACACAGATAGACACACAGACACACACACAGACACTTTTCGAAAAATGACTTTTTTTCATGTTTTGAGTGTAGTACAATCATATTCTGCAATAATCTCGAACACGATTTTTTTTGCCTTCACCATACTTCCATTTCCTTAAGGAACATGGAAGTAAAAACGTATAGTTTGTTCCATTTTTATAAAATAATATATTTTTTAATATTATAACTTCTTCAGTATAAACATTTAATATGTGCATTTACTTTACATTCCTTAATCCAATTCTAATATAATGACTTATACTATACCCTCTCACGGTATTATTAAGTATTTGATGACTTCATTAAATTCTAATATTGCGGTAAGATATATTGCTATCATTAAAAACCATTATTTATTATGAGATTATGTAGTACACGTTTACGCGAGATTTCTACAGCCTAGACAATAACTCGCTTCCCTTTTGTCGGGTTCGCAATGACATAAAAATTACTTTCTTGTAGTCTTGTGTTTTCTGTTGCATCGCGGATTTCAACGTTTCCAGACCATGCATGCTGCTCTTTAGAAATAATACTTAAACCAAATTAACATGTTGTATTCCTTTATATAACATGTTTTTTATAAATTCGACATTCAGCAATTAAACATCGATATGTTGTACAGTAATATATTTTTTATACAATCAAATTGCATTCATTTGTTCTTAGTTCAGATTTAGAAATCAGATGAAAATTCATAATTAATATAAAAAGTCTTATTAGTCTGTAACGTTTTAGGTCGTAGAATCACTGATATTACAGATCTGTGCCAAAATGAGAACAGAAAGCTGGTGTCAATAGGCAGTTATGAACCTTCGATAAAATCGTGTAGACAGAAGTTTTACTTAAGATTAAATGCACCTACTTTTAAAAAAACTTTTATTTTCTATAGCCTACTTTACGTTTATGAGTAGGCTATACATTTTTATACGATTTGTAAAATAAACACTTGTTAATCTAATATAGCTAAACATTTATCTTTATGTAATGTGAATAATCGATTACTGAAAAGATGAGATTTAGTTAACTTTCTATATATTAAAATTTCCCCTTGTTATGTGTGTGTGTGTGTGTGTGTGTGAGAGAGAGAGAGAGAGAGAGAGAGAGGCCGCTCATGCACTTGGTTGCTTGCAAGTTTCAACACAATGAGACTAAGTGTCTGTTAAGCATAATTTTACATTGTCTGAATGATCCGATATACAGTCAATTTCTTGTTTAACTCACTCTATAAATTATGGTTTCTAAACGCACCTTAACAATAGGCCTATAAAAAAACTAATAAAAACCTCACGTTCACTGAGTGGCAAGAATAAATTGGAGTTTGTACACGTTTACTAGATTACTTTAACGACAGATATTAAAGAGAAGCTCATATTTTTACAAAGCCTTCACCGCGACAAGCTTTTTAAACATTATTTGGGGAAAAACGATTTCAATACTGCCTAAGGGGCGTATATTTTATAAAAGCTTTTTCGTTTTAATTTCATAGCCTACATTTTACATTAAATCAGTACTCTGTGTAAAACCTTTGACAGCAATGTATTTAAAAAAATTTCAACACCTATATACATTTCTTAATGGTGTTAATGTTAATATATATTAACATTATGTTAATGATCTTAATAATGTTTATAAAGGTTCCGTTAATGGCATTACAATTAGCATCATTTACAAAGCGTACTATATTGCTTCCAGTGTTAAAACTAGACCATCCAAGTAGGCTATAAATAGAAACATTAGCGTACATTCGACCTTCTTTAACCAGTCAAATTAAAAAAAACTTAATTTGAAAACAACAGTAAATAATGTTCAATCTCGTTTTCACTTACTCTCATTTAAAACTTTATAAGATTTAGGCTGCAATAAAGTAATTTTCAGTAATTCACTGACTTTTTAAAATGTAAGTGCAGACATAGAATAATGTTTCTTTTGTAAGTACTTTAAATATAATATTTACATAACAAATAATCACAGTTAATAAATAAGTTGTGTATAAAGCTGTGTATAATATGTTATTTTTCTATCATTCCAGATTTTTCAGCTCCTTGATATTACTACTTTTATGTACCTCTCCCAATCTCCATCTCGCCAAGAAGTGATGAGAACAAGCACTTGTATTATATACAAACCTAGCTATGACTGTTACTCTTTAAATACTCGTTAAATATAGTCTCACTGTTATAAACAATTGTCAGAATTGTATAAATAAATTAATTTGTTGATACTATTAAATGTGTTTTTGTAATTTCGTAGTATTTCATAAATATACTTACTTACTTACTAGCCCTTGGCTGTTGAGCCATTAGGCGACGCGCTGACCAGTAGCGTCGGGCTTCGGCGATCTCTGTGTGTGTCCTCGTTGGACGGGGTGTGGTCTAAGGCCGGGCAGTCTTCAGATGGTAGGCGTCCATCATCGCGTGGCCGCACAGCTGGCACTCAGGGGTTGGCAGCGCGCGGAGGCGGTGGAGATGTGAAGCAAGGTAGTCGTGTCCGGTTTTCAGTCGGAAGTTGGCGACACACACTGCACGAGGGAGGTTGGGGTTGATTGGACCGTCGGTGACAAGGCTTTCACGTTTTTTGCCGGCGGCCGCTTCAGAGAGTCTTCGCTTATTCCATATGCTGACGGCGGAGTTTATTTGAGCTTTGGAAGATTGTAGGGACTGCGGGCGAATAGGCTGGGGTAGGGTTGTGCCTTGCTTGGCCAGTTTATCGGACTCCTCGTTACCCCAGATGTTGACATGACTGGGTATCCATTGGAGTTTTAGGATCCACCCTCGGCTCGCCAGGGTCTCCAGTTTCCTTCTACAGTCGATAGTCCTTTGGCTGTCGGTTTGAGAGTTGCGTGATAAATTGCGTATTGCGGCCTGCGAGTCGACCAGGAGCACGGCTTTTGAAGGGGGAGTGATTTTTTCCAGTTCATCAACGGCAGCGTGCACTGCTTCAATTTCCCCATCGTAGTTACTAAGGGGGCTGCCCACGGCTAAGTGTCTTTGGAAAAGACGGCTATAGTATTCAGCTCCTGTTTTTCCATTGCCTGGAATTGATGAGCCGTCAGTGTAGATATGTATTCACTCTTGCTCGGGATAATCTTCGTGGATGGTTTGCAAAGCTGATTGCTCAGTTCTAAATCTGTGGATGCATGTTTAGGTGCTGAGTGGTTCTTAAGATGGTAGCTGGCTTGGGGTAAGAGATTGAAGAAGTCCTGATGGGCATTCAGCGGCGCTGTTTCTGTGAGGGCAATATCGTATTTTTCGGCGATGTTTTTGTACATGGTTAATGGAGTTATTTGTGTCTTTAGCCTGGGAGTAAGTTGTCGGTAGTTGTTCCATAGATGCTTGTAGACACGCCTGGAGCGCTCCCAGAATCGCAGTGCTGACCTTTCTCTATTTGACTGTAATGGTTCTATCTGGGTTTGTGCCTCCGTGGCCTCGATGGGAGTGGATTTTGCAGTGCCTGTTATTACTCTTACGGCTGTATTTTGTGCGAGATCAAGTTTGTTTTGTACGCTGGCGCTTGCCGTGACGGTGACTTCGCTTCCATATTCTAGCATGGGTCTAATATATGCTTTATAGGTAGTCTTTGGGACATCTTGGTTAGCTCCCCACTTTAGTAGTCGTGTTTTTTAAAGCCCTTTCCGCGCTTTGGTCCACATGATGTTTCCACTTTAAGCGCCTATCCAATTGTACTCCCAGGTATTTAGAAATGGCGCTTCCTTCCAATGCGGTCCCGCTGTAAAATAGGTTAATCGGCGGTACTTTTGTAGAGAGTGAGTAGAGTTGAAAGGTGGTTTTGCCAGAATTTACTGTCATTGCGTTACGCTTTGCCCACATCTCGAGTTTTATTAAGGCCTCGTTCAGGCACGCCTCAAGTGACAGCGTGTTTCCACTGGTTGCCCAGATGAGAAGGTCGTCCGCATAGAGGAGTGCTTTGACGCCTGCCACACTTCTCACTGCTTCGAGAATGTCGTCGATCATGATATTAAACAGCGAGCAGCTCAGCACTGCTCCTTGGGCTAGTCCTTGCTGTTGGATGCGGAATTTCGATGTGCAATTTGAATATCGAACTCGGATTTGTCTCTGGGACAAAAAATTTCATAAATATTTCACCACATACCTAACGAAATATTAATTAGTACTGTGACAAAACATTTGTTGACGTAATTATGACAACGTTCCACAGAAACAGCATAATTATAAAAAATAGGTAATTTTGTAAATTTCTATAAAACGTAATTAAATATTATATGGATTAAATACGAATTGAATATTTATGAAAATGGAAACTAAATAAAAAGATATAGTTTGAGTGAAGAGTAAATAAAGTGAAGTTTTTTGTAAAGAAGGATGGCACAATTCATGGAATTCAGACTGATCTATTTATGATGTATTTATGATTTTTCATGAGCAGTCAGAGGTTACAGAGAGATAGCAGGGGAGATTAACTTTTTTGTATTTGTATGCAAGACGTCAAAAGAAGGTACCCTGAAGAAATTTAAAATCCAGTTTCAATTATGAAACTAAGTAAACATTATTTTAAAACTCTGTAAAGTACATAGAAGTTATAAAATTGCGAAACGTACTAAGTCAAAATGAATGTCTACTTAAAGATGAGTAGAGAAACGTATAAAATTAATTATTATGTTATTCAAGGTTTACATTGTATTTTGACTCTAAGCCAGTTTACCGTTTGAATGAGTAAACTCTTGTCACCCCATGCATTCTACTAATAGAAAAATGGCCAAATAATGTACAAAGTAATTATATAATTTAAACTAATATTGGTAAACTTAAATTTTGAATGTGTTTTTTCTATAAAAAAATGAAAAATATACAACCTGAAAGCGTACTAAGTAAATACTTCGTAGTAATAAAATACATGGAATGAGCCTGCAAAATGGTTCGTTTGTGACTCCCTCAGGAGCCGTGCTACCGTCGTGGGATCGAGTCAAGGCCACAGCTCGGACTGCATGCCCACATAAACAATAACAAAGCTTAGTTAAAACCGGAAGAGAAAATAGGATACAATAAAACTTATTACAAAAATATTAAGTCTTAACAACTATACTTGACTATAATAGGCACCAGTTATCTGAAAAATATCTGAAAAGTAAAATGAAGGAGACGTCTGGTAACATTGCTACAGTTGCAACAAAGTTTCTAGTATTAAAAAAAAAATACTTTTTAAAAAAATGTATTTTGAAAAATATGAAGTTGTTGTTTTAATTTATGTCTTTCAACCCCTTATGCTGTACAGAAGAGTAATTTTATGACCCTGAAGTGCTTTATAAGCTATATTAAAAAAGGAAAATTCAAAACGTGATGTCACAGTAAGTGAGAATCTATTTAATAGTAAATAATTTTGTCCTAGTGAGCTGACGATTTTAGTATATCCTAGTGATAAGTGATGTCACAAGACAAGTGGTAATAATCTGAACAAATAAATTTCAGTTATCTGAGTAGCCACGAAAAATAAGTGTAACCTCGTTTGTAATGAGGAAAGTCTGTGTAAGTGAAGTGTAATTCCAAATAATCTATATGATAATGAGCAGGACTAATTGGTTGTTAAAGTATAGTGTAGAACTAAATTACTGAACAAGCTCCACACTATCAGAAAATGGATGCACAAAGAGGATCGTTGAATAAAAACCGAGAGAAAATGAAGAGAAAAGAGTGAATCTCGAAGCCGATGGAAACAGATTTTTCAAAAGCAAAGCAGTCTATTGGATTTACGCGGGAAGGTGCTTATCGCATCCTCTCTATGCAGTCGGGTACCGTGAGATGATCAAAACTACGCTGTTAATCGGAAGACGTCATGGAACCACATAGCAACCGCAGTTGGCCAGGATTAATAACACAGTCAGTTTTCGAGAAAATATCATATACTCACTGTGCAGTGCTATAAGTAAGCCTATTCAATCGGTTAATATCCTGAAAAGCAAAATAACAGTCAACCGAATTCCGTGCAATAAATAGCAAATATTCTTTTTTTCAAAAAAGTAAGCAACATTTTATTACAGTTACACTGCCCTCATAGAGTGCACTAAAGTATACACGTTAGTCATCATTCGGAAGATTCTAGAAGAAACTGTACACTTTTGGAATTCTCATCCCTCCACATTGGGTTCAGAATTATTAACAAGTTATCCAAATCTCAAAGTCATTAATTGGTAAACACCGTAATTTAACGAAACACACTGTTCAGGAAAAATATTAGTTGTTCTTACCGTTGGTAGATAACTGAAATTAAACTACAAATTTTGTAAAAGTACCTCAAAAGTATGTAAATGTGCCGCTAAGGTGTACGTTGTGAAAAGTGCACAAACTTACTTAAATTGTTGAGACTAGAGTTATTTAAATTGTTTTGCTTGCTTCTCACAATCTTGCAAGAGACACTGTGTGTATAGTAATTAAATAAATTTACCATTAAGTAAATTATGTGTTTTTATATCGTAGGGGTACTTAGCGAAGTTGTGATAGAAACTTAAAATTCTTACTTCCTTTGGCAGTTTGCTTGGTTCATGCTATTCAACAATACTTCGATTACAAATATTGACATACGTATATTGGCATTAATTGACATATATATTGATTACGATTGACTAAATAAACAATACCATGCGTATTATTGGATACCATTGCGTATTATTGGTATCCAAGTCACTTTGCAATGTACAAATTAATAAATTACCTTATATCCGTCATGTGACTTTGTTTTATTATTTAAAATTACGCGTTTCGAAACATGTTTTCCATCATCAGATTCCTTTACTCAGTGGAACAGCCTTTACGATACAGCCTTGAACATGCAAAAACATACGTAGACAACTTCAGTATCCGGTCAGCCTCCGTAGGGTGCGCACCCATACTAAAGTGCCTTTTTAACAATTGAGAATGTGATTTTAACATTTGATGATCTATACTGAGTAAAGGAATCTGATGATGGATCATGTGTTCCGAAACGCGTAATTTTAAATAATAAAACAAAGTCACACGACAGATAAAAGGTAATTTAATAATTTAAAAATATTTTGGCGATTGTTTTATCAAAACCGGTTTATAGGCTGATAGTTAATTACGCACAAGTGTAGTGCATCTATGTATATTATATGGATCGCGTGCTGCATTCACTGAATTCGGTCCGACCGCTGCACCAATGGTGGGCAAGAACACTGCGTATTCTATATACTGTACATGTACAAAGTCTGACTTTTCTGCTTTGTTATAGCTTTTGTTGCTTTAGCGGAGCATATTTTGTCTTAAATGGTATAGCTATTTTATTTTAATAATTAATGACTCCAATGTGGGAGGTTTTAATAAGTTCTTTTCCAAAATAAACACATTTGATTCACTGTAAGATTTCAGTGTTCTGACACATTATTTCAGTTTGTCGCTAAGTTCTGTTGCGTTCATAAACAGTTCTGTTGCGTTCTTATTTATGAATATTTAATGTTGAAGCCAGACGAATAAAGATAAGAATAAGGGAAACAAAGAATGAAAGACGTGAGCCGTAAACTTTAAAATGTTTATTGCGTAAAAGAAGCTGACGTATACGCTCGCCATGGTCGTTAAAGTGTTCAATTAGCAATGCTAATTTCATTAAATTTTTCATTTTATTTAATTAGCTACGTATTAATTGTATAAAAATTTTTTACATTAAACATTAGCCCTACTGAATAATACAAATTTATTTGACTTTTGGCAGACACCAAGCTTAGAGAAGGTAACTGCAGCGGTTCCTTCCTTAGCAATATCATAGCACAAGATTTTATAAAATAATGTCCCTATTAATTTTATAAGTTTTATTTCATGCCTGTCTTAAGAAAAATCATTGTTTGAAATATGTTTTCTAAAGACTGTGCCGGAAAAGTTTTTGCAAGCTGATATAATCATTATTTTGGTATTAAGTTTACTGTCAGATATAATCAATAAATTGTACGTATATTTTGCAATCTTTGAAACGTCTGCTGACGCTCTAATTAATTTTCCCCTTGATATAAAGTCAGTAAAATGAGTGTAAACGCTAAAGTTATTGTCATCTGTTATCAGTCAGACAAAAGTAAAAACAAACTGTTATAATAATAAAATCTTCATAACCACAAATTTTCAGTAGAACTGTCCCAAATGTAATAATTGTAAGGTGTCAAAACAAGTGCACTACTGACTGAATGACTCGTTTAGTACACGTGTTAACTTAGCGCCGAACGCTTTATTGCCCACCATTGTGTGGGAAGCTGTACGTGCTTCGGACCGTTTTCTGCCATTCATTTTGCCTGTCAGCACGCGATCCATATAGTATACATCGATGGTGTAGTGTAGCACACACCATTCGCGCGGCTAGACATAGACTGTGATTAACAATAGGATTCATACCTAATAGGGTTTAATTTATTTAATACATTGTTTTACCATAAAATTAAAGAAAACTCTGACGTATAGGCAGCCAAATTACGGCAAGACGCAAAAAAACCACAAAAGACAAATAAATAGTTCTACAGAAACGCAATTAATAAACCTATGGAGTCAATAGGGGAACTGTAGCGTCTAGTATGCAACGTATAACACAAACATTGTTTTCCATCGTTAATTGCGCCTGCGGTGAAGACAGTTCAACGAACGCCTAGTCATTGGTTTTCGTTTACGCTTCATTATCTAACGTGTTTATTCGCATTTACTGGCATGCTTGATTGTTATTCAATTCTCTCCCGTCACTAAATAAACAACTTTTTAACACGTCAGTGGCTTCATTAGACTACAACTGATCACTGACATACCATATTTCAGACACATCCAAATGCCAGTAAAACTAGAGAAATCGAAGTTAACGCACATAGTAAAGCACGTGGTTGACGATACAGAACTTCACAAGCCTTTTCCACTTGTTTCCTCGATGCTTCTCCATCAAAAGCTGCTGTCTTCCGCATCTTACCCCCTAAAAAACTTTTTTTCATCCTTTCTTAATCCTAGATTCCACAGGTTCTACGATATCTGTTACCACGTAGTTTTACTTGCTTTTATTCATTCAGAATGTTAGACTAATAGATTCTTATCAGATGTTACGTCGATTGCAGTTTTCTATGTTATATATAAATTATGCAGAAAAAACAGACGAAGTGCAATATATAAAAGTAAGAAAACTTAACAAACAGTACTATTAGCTGTATAAGCTCAGTACGCTCCAAAGTTCATGAATCTCAACGTTCTTCTCATCCTACTTGTCAAAGATATTTTAGCAAACCAATGTCGGTGCCGTGTTACACAGATTTTTAGTAATGTACAAAAATGTTTAAACAATTAATTTTTAGATTCATGATACAAGTAGTGTCATCCACATTATATAAAACATTATTTGATAAAAATATATATCAAGTACATTAACAAATACTTTAAATAACCTCATAGCTATTAATTTCTGCTTTGTCCAATATGTTTACAATATAGTGCCGTGCATATTTGGCTAATCTCAAAAGAAAATTAGTAAGTAAAAACGAACGCATTTAAAGGGACATCTGAACGGGATAGAGAAGAAACATGCAGATAAACAGCTGTGCAACACGTGTTAACATTGCGTAACGTTAAATTGAACTGTGACGGCCAGACTTAGTGGTCACACTGTTAGCAAGCTTACTGTGTAAAGATACGCTGTTATAAATAGCACTACGTAAATATTGTATTTGTACCGAGGCACGTGTTCTAACATTTTGTTATACATTTACAGCCCACAGTGTATTATACAGGTCTTCTACCTGGGGTATAATTACCGTATGTTTATCCATTGCGGTAATTAAATATTTATTTATGTTTATCCAATTAATTATTTATTTATTGGGGTAATTTATCCATTCCTTACAAAACATTAGTAATATGAAGCTAATGAAAAATAAGAGATCACTAGCCCTCGAAAACACTAAGATCATCGGGATCTGGACAACACAAGAGTCGGATCAAGGAAGATCAACAGGATAGATTAAATCAAAGACGTGAGACTCCTGCTCAGATACCCCGGGCATGCCACACCCGTGCTTACAAAGTGTGAGCCCCTGGGGAAATAATAATAATAATAAATAATACTATGACAACGATGATAGTAATAGTAACAAAATACTGCTGGTTCTCCTATTACTACTACTACCACCACCACCACCAATAGGATACTATTACTTCTACTCCTACTACTACTACTACTACCACCACCACCAGGGTACTATTACTTCTACTACTACTAGCACCACCAGGATACTATTATTCTACTACTACTACTACTACTACTACTATGACTACTACTAGCACCACCAGGATACTATTATTCTACTACTACTACTACTACTACGACTACTACTAGACCCTATTACTACTACTACTACTACTACTACTACTACTACTACTACTACTACCACCACCACCACGATACTCCTGTTTCTACTACTACTACTACTACTACTACGACCACCACCACGATACTACTGTTTCTACTACTACTACTACTACTACTTCTAATACTACTACTACTACAACTACAACTACTACTACGCAGTTTCTGAAAAAAATCGTCAGTCTAAGGTCAAGCGACGCTCACCTATCCCATCATACTCCTTTCTTACCGCTTCTTCACAGTTGTATTATTTTGTTTATATTTTTCTCATCTGCAGTACCTTTAATTCATAGTCACACAATTTGCTGTGACAACAAGGAAGTGTGTATAACTGTATGATGTAAACTCGTAAATTAGATATTGGTGGTCAGAAATACTTAAATTAAAAGGAAAACGATGTAGATAATAGGATAATTATTCTTGTTTAACTCCTTAAACAATTAAACTGATGAAGAAACATGCTGCAAAATTAATTTCCATTTACCACTTATCTACTGTTTAAATGATACTGAATGTTTTTAGCTTTACTGATTAATGACTTTCAAAAGTAACTATAAATTAATATAATTTTTAAAATATACTCAAATAAATGAAAAATAAAGAAAAATTATTTGTTGTAATAAGCATAACTTATCATAGTTTTGTAAACGACAAATATATTAGCATAGCGGAGACCATCTCAAAATCTTTTTCTTGCAATTTCTCAGTATTGCACACACGCGCGCGCGCGCACACACACACACATATCTCGTTAAGTTTCAGTTGGTTGAATGGCTGAGTGGGTTTCCTAAAAGTCCTCTTACTTCCTTCTGATCTTTCATGTAAAGTCGTATCCCCCGATAAAATCTTTTTTTTTATCTCAAAGAAGCAAATGTTATTTTTTTTTCACAAATCGAATATTCCATGAGCTCATGAAATGTGTATGCCGTCCGCGCACAACATACTTATCGAAATCATCTAAATATACGATCCTCATTTAGTGAGATTTCTATTTCTGGGGACAAAAATAATAAAACCTATTTTCTGCAAAGGTTTAAGCGTTACTCGATACGTCTAAAATGGTATGGTGTTTTCACCTTCTGGCGTTAGTCGCTTTCACTTTGAAACGACAAAGAACACCCTGCCGCTGTTGGTTTTGAGTGTCTGCAAACTCTTCAGTTACGACAGCGTGCAGTCGGTTCGTTACAATATCCTTAAATTAAGTTTATATATTGAAACCTGTTTATTTGATCGACCTCTACTATTTGGGCCAGCAGTTTTAAGCCACTTGAAACTATTGTTACGACGGTCTACTCAATCGTCGTAGGTACAGTGGAAACAAAATTAGTACAAGACACCAATTAAGTCACTAATCACACCTTTAATTGTTACAGTAAAACAGTTCGTAATTAACAACACAGTCTCTACAACAAATCAAATGAAAATTGTACACACGCAATAAAATGTCCACAAATATTAAAACAAATATACTTACTTACTGATTTATCCATGATAACGCCCGCTGCCGAAACCAGATGGCCCAAATACTGTACTTCCTTCTGGAATAGAGAACACTTCTTCGGGCTCAGCTTCAGTTGTGCACCGTGAATTCTAGTTAGAACATCCTTAATGTTTTCCAAATGATCTTCGAAAGTCTTCCCGATCACTATGACATCGTCTAAGTAAACAAGGCAAGTTTTCCACGTCAGGCTTCGGAGTATCAGGTCCATCAATCTCTCAAATGTTGCCGGTGCATTACAGAGTCCAAATGGCATGACGTTAAATTGGAATAAGCCACTTGGGGTCAAGTAAGCGGTCTTTTCTTTGTCTTCTTGATGAAGACCCACTTGCCAATATCCACTCTTCAGGTCCAATGTGGAAAACCACTGTGCTCCGGACAACGTGTCGAGTGTATCGTCAGCGCGAGTTAATGGATAGCAGTCTTTCTTTGTAACGTCATTTAACCTCCGGTAGTCTACGCAGAAACGCAATCCACCATCCTTCTTCGCTACCAGCACTACAGGGGAAGACCAAGCACTTGACGAAGGTTCGATTACTCCCTCTGTCAACATGTCCTGTACTAACCGAGACATCTCCTCTTGTTTAGATAATGGAGGCCTTCGAGGAGGTTGGCGTATCGGTGTTGTGTCCCTGGTATTGATGCGATGTTGCACAAGAGAGGTTCTTCCCACTGACTGTCCCCGAACTGCAAAACAATCTTTGAATTCGTGTAAAAACTGTCCGAGTTCTTTTACCTCACCACTTGAGAGGTCGTTAGAAGATCTGTTCAATAATTCTTGCAGTTCCTCTGGTAATATAGAAGTATCCGAAGAACTGGGTCTTCTTTGCGATATTCCGGCTACCCAGGCCACAGGTGTCAATTTGCCTAGGAGCGTATTGCTTTGTAAAGTGATAGCTTGATCCAAAATATTCGCCACTCTAATAGGTACATTTCCGGTTTCGTCAGGTTTTACTAAACTTCTGGCAATTAGTATGCCCGGTGTGCTGACTACCTGGGGTTCGAATATAGAGCACTGATTGCCCCTAGTATCTACCGCAGTTCTAACCATGATGATCTTTTCGGAGTTTGGCGGAACGGTTACGGCCACTTGGTTTATGACGTCCATCGATTTTTCTGCTGTCGTCATTGTTGATAGCATTACCTCTTCGCCTGCGATTCTCAAGATATTGTTTTTGAAGTCGACTATAAATCCTTATGCGTTCATAACGTCCACACCAAGAATTGCTTCATCCACAATGTCTGCAACAAGTACTTGATGATTAAACTCAAGTCTACCGAGGCGTTGGTGTATCTCCACTTTTTCATACACTTTTACAGGCCGTCCAGTAGCTGTTCGCAATCTGCAAGAGCATCAGATTGGCTTGAGATCTTTCACCACGTCGGGGCGCACAATAGAAACTGTTGCGCCTGTGTCAACTGTAATCGAGGTTGGCCTTTCTTGAACAAATCCGGTAACTACCAAGCTCCCGCTGGTTTTCTGAAGTGTAGAAATTGCGTATTCTCTAGGGGCTTCGTTCCTCCTGTTAGTCAGCACACAAATATACTTACTTACTGATTTATCCATGATAACGCCCGCTGCCGAAACCAGATGGCCCAAATACTGTACTTCCTTCTGGAATAGAGAACACTTCTTCGGGCTCAGCTTCAGTTGTGCACCGTGAATTATATTATATTATAGTTGTACCGACTATTGCTCGTTTCCCTGCTGCTGAATTCTAACCCGACAATCTCGTTGTAGATGTCCAGGTTTCCCACATCGATAACACTTCGGTCTTCCATCCTTTCTTATCTTATTCTGTGGCGCCGACCGTCGAGTCTCTGTTCCTTGTTCTTCTTCCTCATCGTCTGTGCCGTTGCGATCTTTTAGGGCGCGCACGTTATGACTTGTCCAACCAGACGCTGATTTGGCGGCCTCAAATTGAAAAGCATGTATCTGGGCGTCCGTACTGTTCTGGTGTCTTGCCATTCGTAACACTTGCTGTAGTTCGTTATCTCGGACACCGGCAGTAAATGTCTGCATCGCAAAACGCGTTCGAAAATCTTCTGGCGCTTCAGGATAGGCCAGTCTAATTAGTCTGTCGATACTTGCTTCAAACTCTTGAAGACTTTCCCGGAATGCTGTCGCCTTGCTCTCAACTGGGTGCGGTACACATCTCGCAAATGTTTATCACCATACCGTAATTCCAGAGCTTTTATCAACTCGGCATAGGTGTTCTGGCTGTCAGATGGCACTTTCTGTAGTAGTTCTGCCGCGGGTCCTTTTAATGAGAGAACGAGTGAAACAGCCTTGTATTTCTCTGTCCAATTATTTGCGCATGCAGCAGCTTCAAATTGGCGGAGGTACGTTGCCCTGTGACTGCTTCCGTCAAAGGTTGGAGCTTTGACATGAACTGTCCCTACTGCAGGCAAAGTGACTTTCTCTATTAACTTACTTTCTGTGGCTTTTTCTGTCTTTATCACTGGTACAGTCTGTTCAGAAATTTGTTTTGGTTGAATCTTCATGCACTGTTCAACTTCACTTTTAATTTGTTCTCTTATGTTTGCCATTGAGTTTTCTACTGCAGATATTTTATTTGACACAGATTCTTCTATAACAGATATTTTTGTAGACATCGATTCTTCAACAATCAAGACAGATTTTCTACTTCAGCTATTTTTAATATCATTGATTATTGTACCTCCGATATTTTAGTAACTTGTTTATTAAGCTCACCTCGTAGGATACCCAATTCTGCGGTACTGTGTTCTTGCAACTGTTTCTGCATAACTTCAAAGAGAGCTTCCGTTTTATCTGCTTCTTGCTTACGTTTTTCATCCTGTCGTTTTTCTCCTTCTTCCCTTTCCTGTCTTCGTTCTTCTTTTTGTCGTAATTCTGCTTTTCCTCTTTCTTGTATTCGTTCTTCTTTTTATCGTCTTTCTGCTTCTTCCTGTGTCTGCCGCAGCAGTGTTTGTAAAGCTTCCATCATCTGACTGGGATCCATGTTTACTGATTAATTACGAATCACACTCGTCTTGTACAAAGCGTCCACTGTTTCCACTGTTAACCGTTCTATCCCACTTCTGACACCACTGTTACGACGGTCTACTCGATCGTCGTAGGTACAGTGGAAACAAAATTATTACAAGACACCAATTAAGTCACTAATCACACCTTTAATTGTTACAGTAAAACAGTTCGTAATTAACAACACAGTCTCTACAACAAATCAAATGGAAATTGTACACACGCAATAAAATGTCCACAAATATTAAAACTCAATTGTATTACAATTATACTCTCTGATTATAAAACGCAACACTTCAACAATAACTACTTGAACGTACACAGTAATAACTCGAACCGCTCTGGAAATAAATCGCACTAATACTCTCGAACCGCACTATCCAATATCTCGCATGGAACTGAAAACTAAGGCCGCTACCCGATGTATTTATAGTCACGCTCACACACCAGAAGCTTCCAAACTGCGTCTTATCTCTCGTGAACTACGTAATTACTACGGCCTTGACACAGTCCGAGCGCCCGAGCGAAGCCCGGCACAGTCGAGAAGATTCTCGCAAAATGCGTCTAGTAGCACGTACACCACACGCTTACATCGAGATCCTTCTGGCATATTCGATAAACGCGTAGATTGTTCTGTGCTGTCGTAGCACTTTCAATAATAAGAAAAATACTAAAATATAAAAACAGTTTAGTATACTCGTTAATGCTACATTGAAAAAACAAATTAAATTACCGATTATAGCGCAGTCTGGCAGTACAGTGGCAGATTTTGTATGTTTTCAGCCTGAGAAGCAGAATGCTTTAAAAAGGACTACCAACGGACATTTTGTTTACCAGTTTCTCTTAAGAGGGTGCAACAGACTCATTCTATCATCTTCCACAGCCTTTCCACTTAGGACTGTGTTTCTTCAAATATGTTTAATATCACACATGGCTTCAGAATTAACACTTGTAGTGAATAAACAAAGTACAACAAAAATAATTAAACATGAAACGGGTGCCTGGCTGATCAGTGTCATTGCGCATGGGTAGCTTTGACACTTTGTTTTCCGGGGAATCATTTGCTGCGTGATTGGTGTCTCATGGTTGGTCATTTTACACCCCACTTTCTGCACTGCATTTCCTGCTCTCCACTACAGTCTGCGTGAAATATTTAATGTCTTACTGTTTCGTATGTAATAGCTAATATTATTTGACATTTAAAGACATATGACAAGTTTTTTCGATTCAACTAAGTAGAAATATTTTAAGGATTATACAAAAGGCTGCACTCGCGTCATGTTTTAGAGTTGTGATAGTTAAAGAGGCAGACACGTTTCTGATGATAAGAAAGTTGGAGGTGCCTAAGGATGAACTGCATAATTCAATTTTGAATGATCGTCCTGGGAGCGTAAATTATGCTTATGGCTAATTAAGACGCTAAGATAATTTCACCATGTGTAAATAGTAGAAGTGCAACTGGAGTGAATGCTCCAGTTGCAGTTGCGTGATTGATTCAATATTTACAGAGAACAGCCTGAAGTCTTCAACATTAATCGCTAATTAATCAAGGACGTAATGATAAGTTTTCGAAGAAAGTGGGTGAAAAAGACGTTGATTAGATAAATTGTGGAAAGGAGAAGTAATACGGTTGGTCAGCTGACATTCAAACTGGTTCACCAGTCTGATCGAGTGGTGTAGTGGGAGGGGAAGACCCAGGCAGGAGTACATTAATGGAGTAAAAAGAAAACAAAAGTATGGGATAATCAAGAGGCTGTTAACGGAAAAGAAGAAATTGCAAGCCTACCGATCTCTGGGTTCAGAAGAAGGGGGAATAAATTAAGGAAATTAATAAGCTGCGTTAGAGAAACAATTATGCACGTAAAGAATCGTAAAGGACGGTAACACATGAAAACGTTTAAGAACTCTATGAGTACAGTGCCACAGTAGTTATAGTTTTTCTCTTTAATTGATTCGCTTTTAGAAAGTTATGTAAGTTTACAGCAAAAACTGAAAATAGGCACGAATGGTTTCACTGTACTAAAATGGCGCCGTTTACCTTTCCATCATCAGGTATCACTCCCTCTGAGCGTTATTGATATATTAAATCGCGTGAAAACATATCACTGACACATCGCATAACGAAGCCCCTATGCGCACTGCAGTCTCTTGTCATTTCCCGACGCACTGCCTACGCATAACTTATCAGAGGTCCGACAGCCACGGGTAACAATCTCGCTGTCAGTTCCTGCGTCCTATTATAGTGTCAATGACCGTAGCATAAGCCTGTAGCTGGTGCGATTTGAAATCAAGGTTGTCCTTTAGCATGTTGCTTGGAATATTTCTAAAGGTTTGATATATCACGAACCTTTACCGCTGCATTCAAATACATCAATTACTGAAAAAGTGCAGTAGTATGAATTTGTTCTCAAAATCCGTACATTTACCATGTCGTTGCATTTTTTCTTGCTTATACAGTTTAGGTTGCTTTTGGTATATCTTTATTAAACCTCTCCAGGAAAAGTCTACACAGTCTGATAGTCTAAACAGTACGACGTCATGTCCAACTACTTTATAGTAATATTGTCAATAATCTGTTCTTTTCCTCATGTCTTTGTCCCATGTGTCTTAGTAACTTATAAATGTTACTAGTAGTGTGAAACCTTTCTTGAATATTATTTTCTCCAAAATTATTTTTCAATATCATGGATGTAGTGTTGGTGTGCGTAACTCACAAGTAACTCACTATCCTGCCATGCTAATATTGTGACTATGTGTATTACTGACCTTTCTCTTTTGTTTACGCTATAACACTTCTATTAATCATCATTTGTATCTATTTGCATCAGCTATATATATATATATATATATGGTTGTGTTTAATTTATTATTTTTTGTGAGTGCGAGTGACATGAATACGCGTGTTTTGTGAGGTTTTAAAACAAACGGGTGGGCGAACAAAGGTTACTGTATGATCAGGGCATTTGCTACAAAAATTGGAACAATCATTTATGATTATAAATATATTACTACTGACTTGGATCACTAATTTTTTTCTTTATTGGTAAAAATGCAAAACTTTTACCTTGTAGCCTGAACTAGTTTTCGCTTATTACAAGATTTATCAGAGCCTCTTGAATGAAGCTTGTAATAAGCGAAAACTAGTTCAGGCACAAAGGTAAAAGTTTTACATTGTTACCAATAAACAAAAATAGTGATCCGAGTCAGTAGTAATATAATTATAATTAGTTAATCAACGGACACTTCATGGGCAGCAAAATCCTGGAATCATTTATGACAACGATAAAACATTACACTGGAAAGATCATCTGTGACGAACACTGTGCCTTTCGTTTATTAACCCACAGGTGTAAAATTATAATAACAACCTTATAATTAGTTGAATAATAAAATTTTTAATCTCTCATAAGTTTAGTTTAGTTTCGTAAAAGTAACGAAAAGATTGTCTTAGGTCTTAGTATGGTAATTAAAAACGAGATTACTGAAAAAGCAGTATTTATTAGCTAAGTCTTTGACTTGGTAATTTGAAGTTCACGAAAAGACAGGAATAGTTTGTTAAAAAAATAGCCTATATTGTCATATAGGTTTTGAGTTTTATTTATGAATGAAAAGCTATGAAACATGTATGAATATCTATAAAGCAGAGATTCTGAGAAGGAAGGAAATGAAGAATGCTTGTGGTTTGTCACCGTTACTGTTTAGTATAGCCAGCAGTGTATTTACTAGGCAGCACAGCGTTGCAAAAATGGGAATTTTTGAGAAGTAAAATTTGGAGTATATAATATTGTGTGTGTGTGTGTGTGTGTGTGTGTGTGTGTGTGTGTGTGTGTGTGTGTGTGTGTGTGTGTGTGTGTGTGTGTGTGTGTGTGTGTGTGTGTGTGTGTGTGTGTGTGTGTGTGTGTGTGTGTGTTGCCTGATAGTGGAATTCCTCTGACCCGAATAACCAAGATATATGTTTGTTCTGGAAAGAAGATTTTATGTGGGTTTGGCATAAAGAATAGAACGAAATATTAGTAGCTGCAAATAGCAATGGTAAATGAATACTAAAGCCGCCGTGGTCCAACCGATTTTAAAGTCACTACGTTTTGCAAATAACCAGATGTCGCGAGATACTAGATAATGTATATCCACTACATGTCAAGACATATTATGTAGCACAATGACACCGTGAATAGAGTACATCTATGTGTGAGTTTCCACCAGCTGTTACGATGAACGGTATATACCGACATCACAGGACAGGGTTGTTTAATAATGTCGCGCAGTGCGTGTACTTGCTCCTGCGGTCCCAAATGACGCATTCAATAAAGAAAATGGTTTCTACTGTTTGTAACAAAACATCCAGCTACTACCTTTATAATTGAAAAGGTCACCTTGCAGCTATAACTCACGTACATGCTATTGCTACCGCGCTGTTGATATTTTTGCCTGTACTTTTTAAGTACCTATAAAGTATGCAGTTTTATATAAAAGAAATGAAGTTTTCTAATTTTTGTAATCAATCAATATTCACTTTTATTTTTTTACACAGATATTTTATTACTACTGGTAATCTTGTAAACACGGCTCGTTTATAAACCGACGTATTAATTTTTTTCTAAATAAATTTAATTTAAACAACAAATACACAATTTTGTGTATTAAAAGTAACATATTTCATCAAACTATTTGTCATTACAAAATAAAATGATCTTCATATGATTACATTTTTTTAATTACAACCTACTGCAGACAAGTAATAACAGATTAAGAACTCAGTTTAATTAAAAACGTAATTAAAATAATAAAATAGAATGTATAAAAGTAGAAATTATATAATATCCGATCACCAGTGACTATCATAATATGGTAGCCAATTACCTTGATGTAGTCAATAACATAATGTACAATTACCTTGTACACAATATACACTGAATAATTCATTGTTCCATTATAATTTTTAAATTTCGTGATTCAAAACGATAAACATTTTTTTTTATAAAACATAGTCTTATACAGTTAGTTTGTACATGTAGTGCAAGTTCTTCATTTCTAGGTAAAACGAGAAACAAACTCTAGTCAAGTGACATTATTCAGTTGATTTTGTAAAACTGGAGCGAGTCTGGTCTGCCCGCATACTAGACGAGACTTTTCTAAGTAAACTTATGTTAAAAAATTACCAGTAATGAAAACAATAATTTTTTCTGTAAATTAGTTTCTAGAAGTTACATAAATTTTTTTAGTTTTATTATCTGCTATGTACTAACAAAAATACTACATATAATTTTTTTTAACAACTTTAGAGAAGCTAAATATTAAATTTGCTTTAGCGTGTATTAGAGCCTACAGTATGTAAATACAATATTTGAGTGATGGCATTTAAATCTTATGACATCTTCAAAACTGTTCAAGTAGTGCTTAAATAGCAATATTCTTCTACACAAATTGAACACAAAATTGGTGACGCTATTAATATTAATGAATGTACAAAGTAAATATCGCTGACATTGAGCAAACCAGATTACATAATTCATTATATTTGTTTATTATGAACTCTGCGTAATGGCCTTTTCCATTGCATCGAAGATTGTTGATTCATAAATAGTAATAAAAGTGTTAATATAAATTATAATTATTTGGTATCAACACATTAATATAATAAAATTTTCATACCCCCGTAAAGGTGTTTCCTTTCGAATTCCAGTCCTTTGCTTCATTATTGGTATTTACGGTCTAACAGGAGGAGTCACGAGACTCAGGAGGGTCAGGAGGGTCTACGTAGATTTATGAGTTATCGTGTGGTTCTAAAAGCGCAATCCAACGTTTTGCAGGCTGGTAGTCAGTAACAGAGTTACCGGCTTAAACAAATTGCCTCTTTCAGAGTTTGAGTTTAACACATCCCTGTTAGAACTACACACAGTCAGACAAGTTCCAGTCATACGTGTTGTATCTATACAAGTATGGGTGATCACTTTTTGCTAACTATATCAGCTACAAACATTTGAACGGTAAAGGAAAAGTGCGATCCGTAAACATATGAATATTCATCAGTAGCCTACTTTGTTGTATCCATTAATCTAACTTACCCCTCCGCGCTAAATAAAAGTGTTACATAAGCTTCTTACAGAATCAAACATACGTGTAGAAAGAAATGTTTCCAATGCTTTGGTAATGCAAACAAACTCAATGTGATCGGCTTATGATGTCTGTAACCAGTAACACTTTGTGTACACTATTCAGCTGTGTTTGTCTTCTTGATGCGCTTGTTTTTTAATTTTGTAGTAGATCGTCTTTAGCTTGTTAAACTACTTTTTACTGCTGGACTTTTATGCTTGTCAAACTACTGGAAAAAGTCTACATATTTTTTGTATTTGTCTTTAATTAAAATTGTATTTTTACTTGACTAAAAACTTTTCTACTTATTTATGTACTCACATTATCAAGCTAGTAAATATAAAGCCATAATCACAACTAGTTCCTTACTAATTGTTATATGTCGTAAATATTCTTGCGTACATAATAAAATATCTGTTTAACTGGTGTACATTTCAATTTGACAGTTTAATTTTACCTGTATAACTTACCTGTTTTTCTTCACGTTTGCCACTACGTTTGAGTCACTATAACGAGTAAATGTGCACGTACTTAACGTATTTAATTTAACACCTTCATTATGTATTTTCTTACAAAAATCAGTATAACATCGTTTGACTATTATGCGCCTTCACTATTCGCGGTGTAGTCCTCTCATCGGTGCGTGACTTAACCATTCCGTCGCCTATGTTACTAACTGATGCTGACTACACAGATTTAGTAGTGTTCTTATAATTGACGTCTGAAGTTTCCATGAGGAAAGAAGTAAAAATGAGGAAAGGACCCCGCTTATAAGTGGAGTAGTTATTTTTAAACATTCACTTACAAAAACATATTAATACTTAACAATAATAATGTTTTTAAAATAATGAACTGTAATGGCGTGATTTGTTTAAATACAAATATTTTTTCGTGTGTGTGTGTGTGTGTGTGTGTGTGTGTGTGTGTGTGTGTGTGTGTGTGTGTTTGTTATAATAATCATCACCAGCATCATTAAGAATATCTGCCTGATGAGAATATTTCCAACATTTCCTCAGCCAGTCTACGTTCAAAGATTACCTGCCTGAATGAAAATTAGATTCTACAGCCAATGGGATTCTAGGTCAGGAACATCTGCAGTTAAACACTGTCTTCTTCGAATTATGTAGTTTGGACCGTTCAGATGGTTGTCAGCGGCATCCCTAGATTTAAATAGATGATTGTAACAAATTTTTGTTTGAGTATTTAAAAAGATCAATCAATGTGGGTTGTAAAACGGGTTAGACTAGGTTTAAACAGTTTATATTAAGAGATTATGTGTTAAAAATATGCTTTACGACGAGTATTCTGTGGTTTTGAGAATTACTAAATTTTATGGTTATTTCAAAGAAAAGATAATAATGTTAAGAAACATTATAGAAAATTCAAAATGATTTATTATCACTACATGAATTTTCCTTAAAATTTGTATTAAGCCCTGTCGACATCCACGTAAGTAGTACTACAAGTATTTCTTTGTCACCGTTAGGATGTGTAAAAGTTGGCATAAAAATTTATGTGGGGGTTTCAAGATACATTTAAAAGCTAACAGACTCGTTATTCAAGTTTATTGTTATAAAACCTAAAAGTAACCGTTATTTGTTATTAATGTTATTTATATACTGCTTGCTTTAATTAAAATGATTGAAGCAGATTTCGTTACAGAAAAGCTACTTTCTGCTTTAAGCATTACTTCAGCTCCTTTCTTGCCGATATCTTTACAACACTATCAACACCGTACGATATTTCGCTGCCGCCGTATGTCATGGTTCTATTGCTGTGAGACACTCTAGCACAGAAGTCATTGTGTTCATTGTCGCGATAGATGTTTCTCACAGTGGAAATCCGATTACATTCTTTGATGTTAATTTTAATGGGCAGTTCTGACAGATTTTCACATTTACTACACTTAAACACTTATCCGACATTATATTACAACGCATTCACACTAATTTCAATTTTCTGTACACATATTTGTAAAAATAAAATTGTAATAGATCTGTGTTGTAAGATACAGTAGCAGCTTTAAGTTATAGTAGCTTTTTAGTAAGAGAACACAGTGGTGTCTATTCAGAGGCAGCGAGGTACAGCCGTTTGTACGAGGTTACGGAAAATAGGCGTCTTTACTGGAATCTAATTACTTTATCGACGTGCTTCACTAATCTACTGAATATATCGATCTAATGCAAAAGTAAATAGAAGTGTGTTGTTATTGACACACGTTTGTAATACTAAGTGGCAAACAATACTGCGATAGCATAAAACAAAGATACAGCAAATATAAGTTAGCATCAAACAACTCTAGAACTGTGGTTACCATAGCAACCTACAGAGCTAACATTACGTATATTGGAAAAGTATGGTTAATATGAATAAAACATTATTGAAGTATAAAGTTTTAGCACAGACTACACAGCGAAGGTACAAACGCTAGTCAAATTTTTATGCCATTGTTTCTGCAGTAAATGTATATGCTGCTATATGTAGTAAAATTTGTGCTTTAAAACATTTATTTTTATAAAAACTTTAATTAAGAAACCTTTTTTTTTAATTATTAAGACGAATATTATTTAATGTGTCTTGTAAGATCCTGCCATGTGTGTATGTGTGTGTGTGTGTGTGTGTGTGTGTGTGTGTGTGTGTGTGTGTGTGTGTGTGTGATGGCAGTGTCACTAAGAGACGAGGAAATAAACGCCTGTGTGAACACAAGATTTTTTGCCTAATACGCGCGGATAACTGAGTTATGTAAACTAAAATTAGTTACTCCTGTAATTAATAATTGACAAACAATTAAGTTATGTGCACATAACGAGTGAAAAATTGCGCATATAATGCAAATATTGGTTTGCACATCAACTCTGCCGTTTGAGAAAAAACAGACGAAAAGTAATTTGTGTGACAGTGTCGCTTAACCAATTAAAGTCGGAATTTTCTCATACCTGACATGTAGATTTACGCCAGACTATAAATACCTCGGACAATTTGGAATGAGGAACAGACGCTAAAAATTGATTGACGGTGGAATTACGTTGCTCTGCTGCTCGACATAGACTCGTCATCATCAACAGCATCATCTGGCAGAAAAACAACACACACCATGATCAACGGAGTAGTACCAGAACCATCATCATCATGCAGTTGTCAACATACAACCAACGATCTACGTGGGAGTGCCAGAATCTTCACAATCATCATCGCAATACAGGAGCCGTACACATGCACACACGCAACAATAGTGTCAGTGGAATAGTGAATTTAAGGGTACGAATATGCCGACGCAGCATTACTGGTAGACAGCAGCATACTGTGCGACATTACTGTACTGTACGACAGTGAGGCCATAACAGATGTATAGGTTTAAATAGGAGCGGACATGTCGATGATGCTTACTGATTACTGTGCAGCAGTGAGACAAGAAGAAATTATTTTGTTTTTTCCTCACGGAAGATAGCAATGTCGCACTGTGGTGCGCTATCTGATTGGTTCACTGAGTCTCACTCCATAGCGCAGCCCAGTTCAAGTAGACGCGCTCGTCAGTTCATATGCGTCTTTCGTTGTGATTCCGGCTTCATAGTTAATATTTTGATTTTTAATTATAAATGAAAGACGATTTGAAAGACTTTGTTTTCAGTGCCCCAGCTTTGGGGACAAACGTCATGGACACCACCATTGGTGCCCTGGGAAGAAAAATGAAGTTTATCGTGGTCGTTAAAGTGTTTTAAATTTAATCCGACCAGCATTTTTAAGGTGTACAGTTTTAAAAAGTTTTGTATTCATTTTTGTAAAATAAATTACTGTACAGTATTTGTAAAATTATATAATTTCTTTTCATTTTTAAGTTTTCTTACCTTATAGTCAATACCAGTCTTTCTTCTGCCATAACTGGATTTGTGTGGTAACTGTTGTACATGCATTTTCCAATTTTCATTTTGATATTGTTGTAAATATATTCAAACGTATCAAGCGTCATTCTCATATATGCATGAAATCTCTCTGCATCTTTTTTTTAGTTGCTGAAATAGGTGATGATATTCGTCCAAATCTTGTCTCTTCTGATTTATGGGGTGGGCACTATATCGGCGGTTTGAGGAATTTAATATTAGCCACCATTTTGTACATAAAGACATTAGTTTCGTCACTGTCACTGTCACTAGATAACATAATTAGTTATACTTTAATGAGTATATTTCAATCAGTCAATAAAAAATAAAAATTATGCATACACATACATACATAAAAAGTAAAAAATATAAATTTTCGAATTTATACGAGAGAAAAAGGTCACTTCCCTCTTCTACGACACCTAACAGTACACTGTAAGGATAAACTCTTGTTTGTCAGCTGACTTGTCGCGATGTCTCACAGTACAGTAATGTCTCACAGGATGCTGTCTACCAGTAATGTTGCGTCGGCATGTTCGTACCCAAGACAGCGTATCTGTAGTACACGTGGAAAACATGTGTTTGAGCACAATAACATTCTACCCATTCGTGGATAAACTAATAAGTCAATTTTAGTGTGCAGAATGATGTAGGCAATATAGATGAGTAATTTAAACTTTAATAAAATGTCTTTAATTATAAATCCTAATTATGGATTCAAAAATATATAATTCGAAATTCAAGCCACATGATATCAAATTTTCTCGATTTTGGAAGTTAGACATGTTAGCACGTGCTCTATAGATTAAAAGGCGTTTAAAAACATTTTGAGTTTAAGAATCTAATTAAAGCCAATCAGACGGTAATAGTCATTTGACAAAATGCAATAGACTACATTACGTCATTAGATCGCAGGATATCAATTATACCAAAAAGAGATAGCACAAATAGTTTTGATTTAATCATCCATCAAGTAGGGCGCGTTACATATAACCTCAAAAAGTTCGTCAGGCTCAAATCCTAAGGTTCAGGATCAACCACAGCACTGCGAGATTACTCGCAACTGTTGGTGCCTAATTAACTTAAGACGAGTCTGGAGCGACAAAGAGCATCCTAATAACATCTCGATCATATTTTTTAATGACATGACATAAAGAGTTAGCTATGGCATTTTTAATTAAATTTCAAATCATACAAACATGATTTATTCTGAGTACATTAAAATAAAAATCATTAAAAATGTGTATAAAACTGCGTTTAACAAAGAAATGTATTAATCATTCGTCACAAGAACTTCTGCAATTTCCAACTTGTACTGCTGCAGTTGTTGTTTTTATATTTACCATGTACTATTCATTTTCATACAGCACTGAATAGTGTATACTTCACACACACACAGACGCACAGAATCTCTAATATGTGTAATTTATTTGAAAGTGTTAAGTTGAATGTATATTTGTTTCAACAAAAGCCTCATGAATATTTTAAGAACTCGTTAACTCAACAAGATCTTGTTTCTTATTTGTCAAGTTATTTTTCCATTCCACTTTAAAGTTCTCAAAATAAATTATTTACTTATAATTTAAATACCCTATTTTATCAGACAAATAAAGTTTTAATATCTTTTTACTAAGGCAAGGCTAAAATAAGGCTTTGAAAAATGAAGATGAACAGTAAGCCTATATATCTGTAATAATTACCTCGAAGAACAATGTGTTCTTAAGCAGCTGACAGCAATTGTTTTTACAAGCAGGAAATTAACGCAACACTAGGTCGTAAATTGGAAAAACAAAAGCCTATTTAAAGTTTAAATCCCACGTATATCCGTAAATTTATATTTTATAAGAAGATTGGGTGGCTGCGTTGCTTGCTTTTTTGAAGTGGGGGATTGAAAGTAATCGCTGTTGTATAGGCCAGGGTTTTGTGATAGCCTGAAATAATAGCGTAACGTGCACGGCATATGCATACTCTCGTTATATATATAACGATATATATATATATATATACACAGACGAAACAACCTACTTGACATTATAGTTGAACGTAACGCTCTTTGTTTATTATAGGAATTTAAGAATCAGCAAACGGTTAAAACCAAAGAAATAGATACGCAATTTCTCTGCTTAGTTACAGAAGGATGTTTGTGTACAATGTTTCACATACTGTATATATCTAGAGGTAAAAGTGTTGTGAAATAAGACATTTTAGTTAATGTCGAATACGTACACGTACAATGTAATGAAACACACGAAACACAGATGCCAACATTTGTACGGTATCCAGGCCAATAAATGACTAACTTAAAGTGGTCTACTATTACCACTGACTAACTTCTAGTGGTAAACTATATGTCACGTTTACTCTATCGTGTACTCGGCACTAATGTAGCTTGATTTCATTAAATACTTACCTAGATTTTGAGTCAAATTTAAATTTATTATTTTTTAATATAAAAATATATGGATAGAACTTTTATAACTACACAAGTTGCATAATCTAAAAACAACATGTTGAGTACAGTAAAAATTTGACCCCATCATAAAGTTCATTGTTGTAGACAGCGTAGACAAAAAAACTAGAAAGTTAACGTTATACATTTTCTAAATAAACAGAATTAATAAAATCATCCGTTCTTTCGGCAAGACACAAAATGCGTAATGTTTGTTTCGTTTGTAAAAATTAGTTTGTCATTAATGCAACACCTTTTAAGAAAACAGTTTCAGTACCTTCAGTAATGATCAACGATTTCTGTAAGGATTAAAACACAACCGAATTAAAATGTACGACTAAAATTAACTTATATAAATGTATCTTAGAGTATTAAAATTAGGTTCTACTATATTCTGAAGTAATGAATTCTTCTTCAGTACTTTTAATTGGTTTGATGTCTATACAAAAACTACTGTTGTATAAAGTTTATGAAATTACAGAGAATAGGCCGCTGGTAGAATAATGTACTCTGAGAATAATGACAGGATATTAAGGGTATTAAAAGCGTAACGAATTAAACTGATCTGACTTGATTTTAAGAAGTCTTATCTAGTTTTATGTATAAATTTCTTCTTCTCTTCCCTTGAAACATTAGACCTGCCACTTGTTTCGCCCCAGTAGCCGTGATACAACTTACGTTAAATCACAGCCAGAGAGAAATCAGCTATCTAGTAACCACTTTCGGTTGAGACGGATCACAAAGGGTAGTGTACTGTGTAGAAGGAGTTGTTTGTGCGCCTGCGCGAGAATGTGTGTGTCCGAGTGAGAGCGAAAGAGCTCTCGTGCGTGTGTTGATGGGTATACACTGGCAACCCGAGCGGCTCGTGAGCCGCTCATGGGCCGCTCGTTGGAAAAATTACGCGGCGATCCTCACCTGAGCATTTTGTGAGCCGACATTGCTCGTGAGCGTCTGCCTCCATACTTCTCTCCTTCTTCTCCGAACAACTTCACGACAGCATTTAATCACCTACCTTGAGTGAAGGAGTGTTCTCTTGCGGGCGTGATGACGGAAGAAAATGAAACCCTGCTAACTGTGATGGTGGGATCTGCTGCCGCCATGTTGATGGCATATTCTTCGATGAAGAACGAAAAGAAAAAACGGCGTTGGTGGCGTACGGTCCTTTATAAAAAGCGAACCGGCGGAGAATTAATGTTGGACATGAAGTCTCAATGTGCTAGTGGACAGTGCAAGAACTCTGTCAGGATGTCGCCAACTGATTTTGAGTATTTGCTGTGTAAAATAGGCCCGAAAATTTCGGAAGAAGAAACCCATCTACGGTCTCCAATTCCAGATCAAGACAGGTTTGTTCGAATTTATATATTTAGGAATTTTTATTTATTTATATTCTAGGTTTGGGTATTTGTAAAATCTTTTCCAGTAGTTTTATTTATTTTCTGTTCTCAGTGTATGATTTCACGTACTTCGTACGTATTTCAGATTAGCAGTAACTCTTCGATACCTCGCCACAGGAGATTCGTACACCAGTCTGCAGTATCTGTTCAGAATGTCAAAGCAAGTTATCGGACGAATCATACCAGAGGTGTGTACAGCGCTTGTTCAAGAATTAGCAGGATACGTGAAGGTAAAATAAAAAATATATGTTTTTCTTTTTATTTATTAATTTATTTTTACATTACTTATTACCGCTACAAAAAAGAGTTATTACAACTTGTTACAATTATTATTCAGAAATGAATGAAGAAATGTCTGGGTGAAATTATTTCAGTTACAAAAAAAAATTAATAAAGCAGTATAAAAAGTTAAAACATTTGTATATGTATATGTATGGGAAGTTAAATGTAGTCATCAGTAACATCTGAACAGATTGAAAGCTGTGAATCTTCAGAGGGAGATGAAGGCACAGTTCCTATAGGCAAAATATCAGCAGACTGAGAGGACTGAGAGACCCCGGAGAAGGTTGTAGCATAAATTGACGTAGTAGGTACCGCCTGTTCCGGCTGTGCTAATAGGGGTTGCCATAAATGTGAAGGGAGTACAGGAGCTGATTGATGGGATATCAAGTTAGTTGGGCGTCTACCATCTGCCGAATGTGGATGCTGGCAGCCATAGTGAACATTTTCAGGAGTCCACTCGTACAAGCCTCTGTCCGCCTTCATTAGAATATCAAATACTGCATGCTGAACCCCTTTCCTCGTGTCAGCAGAATAGTTTTTCATCTTGTCAGTCACATATTTAAAAAATGACGTTATCTCGTCGTCTTCAATGGAATGTGCGTCCAGTTTAGCTGTTGTAGTTTTTAGTATATCAAATGCAGATGCCATTATTTTGGAAGAGTGATCACGGTCTTTAGTCCTTGCTCGCTTTGGAGGTCGGGGGATTCTGAAGGATTCATCAGCTTGAACTTCTGGTTGGTTCCTCTCTCCATATTCTACAGATCCTTCATCATCAGCAGCAGCCACTGTCTCCTGAAAAATGAACCAAATCTTAAATATAATATTTAAATTTAATAATAATAAATCTAATATAATAATAATAAATATAATATTTGAATATAATATTTATTATAAATATAATAAATAACTACCAATAAGTATAATAAGAATAAGAATGGTAAAGAAAGTAGAAATTCTTTTTATAACTATTGTAGACTTGATTCGCCTATTTAGTCAAAGTTTCTCTCTTCCTATTACATCAAATCTGAATATATAACTGTCGTTTTCAGCTTCCAAACACTCCATTGGGCTGGAAGGAAGTAAGCAAGACATTTGCAGATGTTTGGAATTTTCTTCACTGTGTAGGTGCTCTCGACGGAAAGCATATATTAGTGTTGAAGGCCCCTATGAATTCTGGTAGTGAGTTCATCAATTACAAGTCCACCTTTAGTATTGTACTATTAGCACTAGTAGACGGAAATTACAATTTCATATTTGCCAACGTGGGATGTCAAGGAAGAATTTCTGATGGGGGAATTTTCAAAAACAGTAAACTACACAACATGCTAAGTGAACAATTGCTGCGACTGCCGCTATCAGAAGAACTTCCTGGTCTTGAAATGAAGTTGCCTTATTTTTTCGTAGGTGATAGTGCTTTTGGACTCACCGAAAATGTTATGAAACCATACCCAGGAGATCCAAACATCCGTGTGTTATGAGACACGGGAACTTCCAAGAGAATTTTCAACTATCGATTGAGTAGAGCTCGGCGAGAGGTAGAGAATGCCATTGGCATTCTAAGTTTAGTATTTCGTGTTTGAAGGAAACCTATGCTTTTGGAGCATCACAAAGCCGAATTAATTGTGATGTCTGTAGTTCTTCTACATAATTATTTGAGGACACATTCACCCAACTTGTACACACCTCACGGATCACTGGATCAAGAAGATAGTGGATAGCTTATTGAAGGATCATCGAGAAGCGATGAAAATATGACTTCCATGATCCCCCTATGAACTGTTGCTAGAAAGACTTCGGCTCATTTCCTCAGAATAAGAGACGAAATAGCTGATTATTGCATGAAAGAAGGGGCTCTACACCCATGGCAAAATACATGTGCTTGAAAAATGTTTAATAAAAAAACACAAAGTAATTTTTATTTTAAAATTTATCTTCATTTCAATAACAATCATTTACAGGGTAGACCGGTGATTTCACCGGTAAATTATTTCACCGGTCTACCCTGTAAATAATTGTTAGTGAAATAAAGACAAAATTTTAAAATAAAAATTACTCTTGGTTTGTTTTATTAAAAATTGCTCGATTATGTTTCACGTTTCACAATATTATCTGCCGAATTTATTAACTTTGCGTGAAAAATGATTACTCACCGTGTTCAGCCTTTTTCTTGGAACGTCCCTGTCGTCCAGTAACCCGAAAGCTTCGTATACGAACCATCGGCTTTTGTAAACATCCGCGGTTCCAGCGAAACAAATATTTACACAATTTATTTGTTTATTTTTTTCATTTATTAATTATTATTATATTTTTAACTATTTATTAATGCTACATATGTACTATTATATAGAATTCAACTAGATACAATACAAATACATTTATGAAAGTAAATTTATTCTACAAATTTGTATAGAAAATAAAGATTGGTTTATGAAAACAAATGATTTGAATTGATGAATTTATGAATGTAGATAAATTTATAAAAACCAAAACATACCTGTCACAGTCCGTGGGTTTTCTTTTCCTTGCTCTTCTCCCTACGGTACGAACCCAACAAATTCACGATTTTACTTTTACAATCCTCAGCAGGTCGCCGCATCACGTTGCCAATATCCCGCCATGCATACTCTTTAAAATTTTTTTTTTAATGATTAACATTCTTCGGGTTCCACAGAATGTCGAATGATCTGTAAGCTTCAATTAATTGGAGGCATTCTTCCCCCGTCCACGGTTGTTTCTGGGTCATACTGGCTCACACGAAACTCGCAATCACGTACACATTCGCGATCCTTCCTCTACGCCGTATCCACTGAGAGTGAGCATCCCTTTGCGCACGCCAGAAAAACCGCCAGGTGGCGGATCACTCCGAGCGGTTCATGAACCATTCGTTCGTCACTCAAAACCTTTTGACGAATCAGCGGCTCATGAGCGGCTCGGCTCGCCAGTGTATACGCACCTGTGTCTGCCTTTGTTACTAATGTAGCCCAGGCATACCAGACAAGACCAGTGTATTATTGACCCTAGCATAGGGTCGAAAAGGCGGACCGCAATGTGACCTTGACTCCAACAAACAACTGAAGCACATCGGTTGAGATTGTGAGTCGTAGACGAAACCAGTGTGGCGGCCCGCGCCTCAACTTAAATTTAATCTTCGAAAGTATGTACAAACAGTAAATAATCTCTTTGTGTCGAAAAACGTATTGGACTTAAGCCTTATGATTAAATATGTGTAAAATCAAATTATTTGTAATAAATACTATGATGAAAAATGGAATAACTCGGTATTCGATTTCAGTCAGGATAACAATTTTATAACTATAAGAAGAGTTCTAATCAGTGCACTAATCTATAGTAGATATTGTAAACTATAATAGTTAGTTGCAGATACAGGACAGCACCTGCAAAAGGAAACGCGCGCGCACTTGAGTGTGTTTTGTGTGTATGCACGTGTGTGTGTGTGTGTGTGTGTGTGTGTGTGTGTTGCAATGTGACAGGCAGTCACAATATATGTGAATGTAAAGTTCACTAGACATGAAACAACCTTTTCCGTGCTAACGAACTGCGCATGCGTCAGCAGAGAAACAAAACTCAGTTGCCTCCGAGACGGCTGTGGAGATTATAAGGTGCGTACTTTTCAAACAACATCAGTATTCTTCAGAAGTGTAGCGTTTATTGCATTGTAATTGTTGCATTAATATTGTCTCTCCTGTTATTTATGGATAGTTTACATATGCTTGTTTTAAAAAACACACACGCAGTCATTTCACATGCGAGGCTGTTGTTGATGTTACTTACTCAAACAAATTAAGATGCCAGAGCAATGTGGATCATATATTACTACGTTCCTTCGTGATCGTAACATGTACACAAAGTGTACACATTTCCAAAATGTACAACTATTGTTGATGTCTAGGCTCGACTTTGGAGAAACATTGCAACAGACACAACACGCCAAGTCACTGTTTACAAAATAATGGCAGTATTAAACATTTTATAACTGGGTGAAAGCTTTATTACATTGTCTCTTTCTGTTGTGTCTGACGCTTGTTTCGGCTTAAAAAATGTCCATGTTTACTGTCTAGTCGTGTCGTAATCGAAATCAAAACTTACCTACAACCAATTTTTTGTATTTAGTAACTTAGTAAAAAAGTAGTGAACTAAATATAAAATGTACTAAACTGTAAAAACCTTAAAAACAATTAAAAGAATAACAAAACAATTTTAAAATTATAAGAATAATTGGTTAGTAAAAAGTTAGGTAAGTTAGTAAAAAGTAAGTTACATGTGTGCGTGTGTGTGTGTGTGTGTGTGTGTGTGTGTGTGTGTGTGTGTGTGTGTGTGTGTGTGTGTGTGTGTGTGTGTGTGTGTGTGTGTGTGTGTGTGTGTGGTGTTGGTAGGGCTACAAAAGTTAGTTGGGTAAATTTGGTAATATAGTTAAAAATGTAGCTAATGAAATGTAGAAAACAATAAACCCATAAAAACGTTACAAATTAAAATATCGGTATGGAGAACCATACATGACTTCCATGTTCTAAGATTTATATTTAAAATCATATTCGAAATGAAATATTTCCATAGAAACTACGTCTTTCTACTTATTGCTTCAGCATTAACCACAGTACTGTGCTCACTAACGTATACCACCACCACCTCACGTTTTCGCACTCGATTTTCACCGATGATGGCAGTCGATGGCACTGCTGAAAAGTCTGGTTTTGCAGAAAACATAGGACTACGGCTAAAGAGCCCGGGAAGCAATTTTAACAAAAAACTACTTCTTTGTTGCCGATAACGTAGTACACATATAAAAAATTCTCCCCTACACCTTCAACTATAATTTTTAATAATAGAAAATTACCCCCACCCCGTTCTCCTAACTTCTTCATTTATAGATATTTCATCTACGTTTCTACAGTGGATTACTATGAGCTTCTTATCAGGATAATTTATTTATAAAAATAAAGTACTTTACTCTTGTTAAAACATAAAATGTTTCCGGTAAACTACCCCTTTCTCTTAACCGATCTTCTCCAAAATCAACAGACCTTCCGTCCTCTACAATTCAGGGAAGCATGCAAAAAAATATTTGATTCTGTTTGAATGTGCGGCAGTTATCGTTCGTCATGGAAACATTTCTCTTGTTACAACATAAAATGTTGCAGGTAAACTACCCCTTTCCCTTAACCGATCTTCACCAAAATCAATAGGCCTTGAGCTCTCTGCAACTCAGGGGGTGCAAAAAATTATTTGATTCTCATTGAATTTCGGCAGTTATCGTTCGTCATAAAAAAATTACCGTTTTTAAAACATAAAACGTTGATGATAAACTACCCCTTCCCTTAACCGATCTTCAACAAAATCAACAGACCTTGAGTTCTCTGTAGTTCAAAAAGGTATGCAAAAACCTAGTTGATTCTGCTTGAATTTACGGTAGTTATCGTTCATCATATAAAAAATTACCCTTGTTAAAACATAAAATGTTGCTGGTAAACTACCCCTTTCCCTCAACCGATCTTCACCAACACCAATACGTATTGAGAACTCTACAATACAGGGCTGTATGCAAAACATCATTTGATTCTGTTTGAATTTGCGGTTGTTATCGTTTACTATAGAAAACATGAAAGTAAAAATTACCCTTGATAAAAAACCGTTGCTGGTAAACTACCCCTTTCCCTTAACCGATCTTCACCAAAAACGACAGGTCTTAGGTACTCTACAATTCAGGCCTGTATGCAAACAATTATTTGATGTAGTTTGAATTTGCGGCTGTTATCGTTTGCCATAGGAAACACCCTTGATAAAACATAAAACGTTGCTGGTAAACTACCCTATTCCATTAACCGATCTTCACCAAAAACAATAGGTCTTGAGAAATCTACAATTCAGGGCTGTATGCAAAACATTAGTTGATTCTCTTTGAATTTACGGCAGTTATCGTTCGTCATATAAAAAATACCCTTGTTAAAACATAAAACGTTGCAGGTAAACTACCTCTTTCCCTTAACCGATCTTCAACAAAACCAACAGGCCTTGAGAACTGTACATTTCACGGCTGTATGCAAAATATTATATGATTCTGTTTGAATTTGCGGCTGTTATCATTTGCCATATAAAATACCCTTCATAAAACAAAAAACGTGTCAGGTAAACTACCCGTTTCCCTTAACCGATCTTCACCAAAAACAACAGGTCTTTAGTACTCAACAAAACAGGGCTGTATGCAAAAACGTATTTGATTCTGTTTGAATTTGCGGCTCTTATCGTTTGCCATAGAAAATACCCTTATAAAACATAAAACGTTGCAGGTAAACTACCCCATTCCCTTAACCGATCTTCACCAACAACAATAGGTATTGAGAACTCTACAATACAGGGCTGTATGCAAAACATCATTTGATTCTGTTTGAATTTGTGGCTGTTATCGTTTACCATAGAAAATTGCCAAAAATTACCCTTGATAATAAACCGTTGCAGGTAAACTACCCCTTTCTCTTAACCGATCTTCACCAAAAACGAACCTCTACAATTCAGGGACGTATGCAAAAAATTATTTGATTCTGTTTGAATTAGCGGCTGTTATCGTTTGCCATAGAAAATACGCTTGATAAAAAAACGTTGCTGGTAAACTACCCCTTCCCCTTAACCGATCTTCACCAAAAACAATAGGTCTTGAGTACTCTACAAATCAGGGCTGTATGCAAAAAATTATTTGATTCTGTTTGAACTTGCGGCTGTTATCGTTTGCCATAGAAAATACCCTTGTTAAACAAACGTTGTAGGTAAACTACCCCTTTCCCTTAACCGATCTTCACCAAAAACAACAGGTCTTGAGAACTCTACAATTTAGGGCTGTATGCAAATAATCTTTTGATTCTGTTTGAATTTGCGGCTGTTATCGTTTGCCATAGGAAATACCCTTGTTAAACAAACGTTGTAGGTAAACTACCCCTTTCCCTTAACCGATCTTCACCAAAAACAACAGGTCTTGAGAACTCTACAATTTAGGGCTGTATGCAAATAATCTTTTGATTCTGTTTGAATTTGCGGCTGTTATCGTTTGCCATAGGAAATACCCTTGTTAAAACATAAAACGTTACAGGTAAACTACCCCTTCCCCTTAACCGATCTTCACCAAAAACAATAGGTTTTGAGAACTCTGTAATTCAGGGCTGTATGCGAAACATTATTTGATTCTGTTTGAATTTGCGGCTGTTATCGTTTGCCAAAAAAAAAAAATTTCCCTTGATAAAAAAAAACCGTTGCAGGTAAACTACCCCTTTTCCTCAACCGATCTTCACCAAAAACAATAGGTCGCGAGTACTCTACAAATCAGGGCTGTATGCAAAAAATTATTTGATTCTGTTTGAATTTGCGGCAGTTATCGTTTGCCATAGAAAAAAAATCTACAGACAGACACACACACAGACACACACACAGACAGACACACACACAGACAGACACACACACAGACACTTTTCGAAAAATGACTTTTTTTCATGTTTTGAGTGTAGTACAATCATATTCTGCAATAATCTCGAACACGATTTTTTTGCCATCACCATACTTCCATTTCCTTAAGGAACATGGAAGTAAAATAAAAAATTGAAAGTATTATAAGAATGCAAAGACAATACAAAATTAAGTAAATAAAATTATAAAAATAATAAAAATAAATTATTGTGAATCGAAAAGGCAGTATAACTGCTTTATTTCAGCTGTCATTATAAGCGATATCAGTTTTTAAATTTTAGTACTTTTACAGGGAAAAACGTAAATTGTACTTTTCTTTCATTTCTAATTAACGATGCATAACTTCGGCACAATAGGTATAAGAAGAAAAAGTTAATCCGTCTCAAAATATACTACTCATCAACATGCGTGTCATTCACAATTGAGAGAGTAGGTCGATATTTTCAACTGCGTTAGTAGACATTTTCCTCTCTCGCTCCTGACTTCTCCCCACTACAACCTGCGCGTTGCTTCATGTCTATTTAATATTACTGTATAGAACATAATTATGACCAGTGGTAACGAATGTCCAGGACAATTAGCGTATGTTTTGAATGTAAGAATATTGCTAAAAATTAAGAATAATTGTGTAAATTAGTAATAAGACATTATAAAGACTATGAAGATATACTTTAATATGTGAGCGAAGTGTTGTGTTGTGCGCGTATCAAATAGAAGGTTAAAGAAATTTATTCATATGTAGTTAAACGTGTTCTAGAAAAATCGAGACGACGGAAGTCTATGAACACGTGTCGAGTCCAGAATGTTCCCTAGTTTAACATAGAATGTATAGGGAATACGCCTGTGCGCAGATAATCTGTGACGTCATTCTACAGCACTGCAGCATTCATTGTACGAGATTATAAAAGCAGTCTGCAGTCAGTCGTCGAGTAGTCTTCATGTAGCACTCAAAGGGAGCAGTCTTCATACAGCACACAGCGAGAGCAGTCGCAGTGTAGTCAGCGTCCAGTTCAACATCTATCCAGGCAGTCCTTGGGGCCCGTGGAGTCGAGGAAGCAGCGAGAGTCGACAGGAAACAACTACGGAGTAAGAGATCGTCTACTACCGTTCCTGAGCTTTGTTTGCTGATCGTGGCGGCTGAAACGGACACACAGAGCGAGGCAGTTCCTGGAGGCGGTGGCTGGAACGTGGATCACGGACGACGGATCGCTGGAGACCTGGACCGGAACGACAACGAAGACGACAAAGCAGGAAAGCCAAAATTTAAAACTAAATTTGTTCTTCACTAATAAAGCTTTCAAAAGAAAAGAACTTTTTGAACTTTCAATTATATCATTTTAAAGTAAAGAAGACATTTATTTCAAGTATAATTTTGTTAAAGAAGACTTTGAACATTTACAATTTATATCACTGTTTTAACTAAAAGAAACATTTATTTCAAATAGAAGTTCAAAAGAAGATTTGAACACTCAAAGCTGTATAATTTGTTTAAAATAACAAGAATCATTTTTAATACACATTACTGTAAAGAAAGAGACAATAAATGTATATAAGTCACCAATGGAGCATTCTTTTCTGCAAGTCTGGTCTGGGCTGTAACCTGTTACCTTGCAATATATAAATGTGTATGTATGTATAGGACTATATCTTGTGTGTTTGTGTTTGTGTTTACGTAAGAGGTGAAGATAGAGAGAGCGGGAGAGAGAGAGAGAGAGAGAGAGAGTGTGTGAGAGAGGGAGAGAGGAGGGAGAGTTTTCTAAACTTTTGAGATGAAGTACATTTGTCTTAATTTTTGTATCACTGCAGTCGTTAAAGATAGGCACAAATTATAGAGTCTAAGCGATATAAAGTGTTCAGTCTACCTTGAGAAGAGCCAGACGTACAAATTAATGACGTAACAATGAACTGATTTGGTATTAGACCTACTTTGAGCTACTCTTCCTGATGGTTTAAATGTTTTTGAATTCCATTCTGATTTATTTGCAACCTCTCATGTCTAACATTTACATGATCAGTGCCGTGTTTGTATTTCTCGCTGTCATGAAGGTTTCGTCATGAAAAGTTTACAAAACTGATAGCGTTTCCACAATTTCCTGCTTTTACTAATTCCACGTTATACAAATAAACAAGCAGCTATTACAACTCGTGAGTCGTGAGGTGAGTCCTGTCGTGTCAGATGTGCAAGACGGAGATTGTTTTCCCATGCTGTGGTAGTCTTCCCACCGGTCCAACTCGTGGCTAATTTCATTTTCAATGTAACTGATTTGACTTGTTTACTGTGCTCATGTGTTGAATAATTTCAATTTACAATATCCTACTCTCCTGGAAACTACTAATTTTGTTCTAATGATATTTTCTGTTCGTTCGAAATATTATAAATCCTAGAAATATTTGTCTAGAACTTTTTCGATTCAATGTAAAAGTTCAATGTAAATTACAAGCGACTTTGTAAGATAGTCTCGTCAAGTTAAATACTTGCTAGAATACTTTACAGATGGTCAAGATATTTTTAAATTTCTTTTAAGAATCTAAAAAATTTGTTTCATACGAAGGTACAAAAAACTTGATTTGTACATAAACTCATATTTATAGGGGTAAAACTGAATTATTTATAGTAATCACGAAGACGGGACTTGTCTAGACAAGATTTCTGCTGTAATATGTTCAAAATGATACGTAGTTAATAAATTATTATCTTCTGATGTCTTATAAAATTATTATTCTTATAATACATTGTCTTCTGTGTTTATTCGTCTTATCTTCTTTTTCTTCCTCACCTTTCTCTACCTTTTTAGTTTATTGTTTGTACCTTTACCCGTTGCAACTTCGCAGAATTTCAAATTATTGACAGAACCATAACGTTAACCGCATATCAGTCAGTAGCGTGCGTATTTACAGTGGTGTAGTGCGAGTTGTTGAAATGGTTGTGACCGCTGTGTGACATATTATTAAGTCATAGAGCACATTTTTCATTAACAATGATTTTAAATTTTGCGAATTCGTTCAGTATTATACAGGATATTTGGAACTATGAATGACACATATGGGTGTACCACTTCATACCACATATTAGTTCTAAAATCCACATAGGCCTAGAAATATTCTCTTTCGGGTACTTTCTCAGTATCCGTACTCACACTACATTTTTGACTTTTTAAGACGTCATTTTTTCGATATACCGCGATGTGAAGAACAAGATGTGTACTAATTGTAAATATTATTCTATTGCTTAATATAAAGCGAAAATACGTGTTGTTCAGTTTGTGAGGTTAGGTAATAACGATTTTTGGTTTTTAGCTTATTATTTTTAGGAAAAATATGACGATAATGTGTATTCACAATACCTGAAAGAGAGTAACATTAAAAACAAAGAACATTAAGCTTTTTAACAAAAAAAACAACAAAAAATATTAGGTTTTTAATTAGTAAGAAAAACGCAAGAAAAAAAATCAACGTATTGAAGAATAAAAGTAAGATTTTTTTATTAGGTAAGTGGCCAATATTCTTTTATGTTATTCAGTAAAACCTCGAAAACTTTTACTGGAAGCGAATTTTGTGGAAAACGAAAAAATGGGAGACATTTATAGCACCCCGCCTTACTTCGAGTTGGTCTTTCCAGTGATTTGCACAAAAACCGAGTGTTAGTGTAAAACGAGTTCTGTCACATGAAGAGAGACTTATATAGTAATAGGCAATAGTTGGCCCATAATAATAGTTTCTGTGGTGACATTAAAGTTCATGGCAGGTACACAATTCATTATAAAAATTACATTTGAATCGAAAGTTAAACAAAGTGTATCTGACACTACAGTATCCTTTGACGTTAATTAAACTAGTCCTTACACACAGCCATCGTATAATTAAGTGCTCTAGGGTATATTGACCTCGTACTAAAGTATATTGGTACATATTGAACTTTGTGTAATTTAACTTTAAAACTAAGCAAGTTTATTTGGAGTACTGAAAGACTAAATAGGAAGGATTTTAAGTTCTAATAGTTACTTTTTCATTAGTCGCATCTTCACGTCTCAAGAATCACTTATATTACGGCTTTTTACGTTGCTGGCGCGGTCCAATATTATTCGTTACATGCATATCAGTTGTTTGCAGCCAGTCTGATTTTTAGTCGAGTTGGCACGATAGATCTCTTCCTCTTGGTTTACAATCATTTAACCTACATGATTAATTTTATCTTGATCCCTATGTATGACTTGCAAATTATCAGAAAAATTATCTAGAACAAATAGGGGATAATTGATCTTTATAAGCGAGTTATTATAGAAGACGTTTATGTAGGTTTCGTTTTCATATTAACAGAGGTTAGACAGCAAACGTCTGCCAAATCATATTTGAACTGAATCTGTTGTGTGTTCGACTTTTCGGTCCATGACGGCCCTGTATACTATTACGCTAATGCAAAAGCCAACGTGAGCACTTCTTACTTATGTAATCAACAGTGTGACGTCAACACATTAATACCGTATACTAAATTCTCGATATTTCCGACACTTCAAGACGCAGATTGATTATTCTCCAGGCAACTGTAATGATCTCGTAAACAACAGTTGGGGCAACAGTTTAACTGGCGTATGTATATAAGACGTGTCAGGCAAATTGAACTAATGGCCGTCCCAGTTTTAATTTGCAGCGTTGGTTATATGGGCTACACTGTTGCCAATTTTCGTGTGAGGCGATATGCATTCAGTGCATTGAAGGCGTTTGAAGCGTATATTACCCGAAAACCTACGTCGATTTACTGCTACAGGGAGTAAACATTTTTCAGTGAAAGACTACCAATTACTGTACAATTTTATTAGTGTTTTACTTATGATGTAAATACGTACATTACGTACATATTAACAGGTACTTGAAGCAGTATCACTCAGATCTATGTACGAAAATAACGTGAAATTAATTACCAAAAAGACCTTTACATAAATGTAAGAATGTTAATCTTATTTAATGGATAAGCGATGTAGACATTCAGTATAAAATAGCAGCTCACTGATAGGAAGAGCAAAGACGAAACAAATCTACAATCGAAAAAGAAATTATCTAAAATAAAAACCACGAATTGTAAACGTGCAAAACATTGTAATCTTAAAAAAAATACGTGATGTTAAAAGTAATATAAAATGTATACTAAATACTATAGGATTGCACACACACGTGCGCATGCACCCATGCACGCCAGGGTATAATGTAAAAGGTGTGTCTGTAAAGATTCGAATTTTATGTATCACTATAAGAAAAAATGTTCGTATACAGAGAGGTCCGGAAACATTTTATTTTCTATCTGGCCACCATTTTGCGTTTTTTAAAGAAAACTATATCTCAAAAAGCGACAGAGACATCTTAATGAAATTTGGCACGTACGTTTAGGCTTAAATTAATGCTATTAATGGTATTAGTGAATTAAGAAATATTTTTAAGGACTACGGTTCCTTCAGTATAGGCAAAAATTTATTTAAATGTATAACTATTTTTTAAAATTACCTTAATAATAGTAGTTTATAACAAAGTAAGGGCTTGGGTTTTAGTGAAATTAATAACTTTTATAAATTTAAAAGCACATGTGTGATATGGGGTTTCTTTTGCCCACTAATGACATTAGTAATTCCATTCCGTGTGTAAGGTTTGCTTCATAAATGAGTATGTCAGGAACTAAACAAGTGTAGTTCAATTACCAGTGTCTGTTAATAGTCGGCATTTTCAAGGGCTTGTAAACTTTGTAGATGGTACAGGTTTAATCGTTGGCTTTGTAAAATCGCGAATAGAGTTGTGTGACCCACACTTCAAATATAGCAATTCTCCTTTTATTCACTTCAGGATTTTCCCTAGTCCTATACAATACTCATTCCGTCTTCTTACAAAAGGGCTACGTAGGTCAAAGGTTAGCTGAACAAAAGATCCAGATTCGCTTAGCCGATTATGCACCTGACAAGCATTTTCTCACTCGGCAAGTTTCGTTTAGGAAAGCGTTCTGCATAAAATAACTCTACGGTCTTCCGATAGCGGTTTGAAAGTGTATAATGAGACGAATATATGACATTTCGCAAAACTGTAAGTAGCCATTCTCGATAATAACAGAGTAAAAAACAGAAGTAAATTAATTTAAGAATGTTTAAAAATGTAATTAACAGTAGGCTACTATTTATTTAAACTACATGTGTTACAACTGAACTCACTACAGCAGACGGATGAATTACAAATTTAAACATGCTATTATCATTTTTTTTAGGCTTAATTCGAAATAATTTAATTGTTGAAATTCAAATTATGCGTAAATGCTTGTAGTTGAATTTGTTAAACGTTATTGATTTAAGTATTAAAAATTGATCATTTACTTTGTTATAAATTTCTGTTACCGAATTTATTTGAAAAAATAATAACTTTAAATAAATTTTTCTTATATTGGAGGAATTGAAGTCCCGCACAAAAAAAAATCAAGTAGTCAGAATTTATAGGTAAGATTTTTTATGACATAATTCAGTGATTTGTTATCGGATTTAAACAATCAACATGTCATTGTATTCACGATAAAAGGTTTAAAATTTTTTTAATAAACGTCAATTTGATAAAATTAAAATGTACAGAGCTATTAGAGTGATAAAGAAATTAAATTAACCTAATTTTAAAATTTGAGATTTTAAAATAATCCTGATGTCTTAATTTATTAAAGACCATTAATGTGAGCATATGTACCAAATTTCGTTAAGGATCTATACCCCCTCTTTAGGTATTTAGTTTTCTTCAAACACACAAAATGGTGGCCAGACAGAGGAAAACGATACGTTTTCGGACCTGTGGTTATAAGAATTTGTTTTCTTACATTGGCGCATAGAATGCGAATATGTATAGTGAAGATACCATTTATATTACACCCTGTGTAAACACGCTCGCGCGCAGATACACACAAACACACCCACACACATATAATACGACAGTAACATAATGTAAAATATGAAATATAAAACTATCGTTAGGAAACACAAATTAAAACCAAATTATTACACATACTATCGCTACGTACACAATTACTCTACTATTAAAAAAAACAACAATATTTGTAAGGCATAATATTTTGTTATAGTAGACATATTTATATTATATAAAGAAAATTTTAAAAATAAAAGGACAGTTTTCGACAACTTTAAAAATATGTTTGGTATTGTTTTTTGCGATTCAACTCATTTAAAAGTATGTTCCACCACACAGAAATTTAGTAAATTGTGAAACGTTTTAGTAAGTTTTTTGAGTAAGAGGAATATCTGTATCTCATGGATACAAAATTTGCATATGAAAGCTGTATATGAAATTTTTATAAACGTTTTTATTATTAACGCGAAAAGTACATAAGCAAACTGAGATAACGCGAAATAAGGTAGCGACAAGACTTGGCGCGCTAGTCTCTAGAAGTGTCCGGTATAAACATTACAAATAATTGTACATATGGTCCAAACTACCTTAAGATGAATATTGGAATTTGCATTAAAAAAAATTGTTTTGGACTATACTACAACTCTCTCGCTTGATATGTATATCTCAAAAACAAAAAGCTTTTATTTTTCATAGACTCAATATTTTATTTCTCAATTAACTCAAGAAAATTTTAATACGCACACGGACTGCATAATTGAAATACATAAATTTAAAAAATCAATAAAAAATTAAGTTACTGCGCTTTGTCTATTAAAATGTGTTCATTAGAAAGGAAAGTTATTGTACATAAAACGTGGTAAATATTATCTCTGCAAATCTTATATTAGAGCAGCAGTTACTGGTCGATTCAAGCGTTGTTCTAACTTCTAAAAGTGAAAAAAATATTCATTAATGAAGGAGATAATTGTGTTACAGACATATAGTTTATACAGACGCGCAGCACAGCGTCTAGAAAATCAATACAATTTAAAACTCTTTAAAAATGTATGCTTCACATTTAGCACGATTGACAACATTGCGCAGGTAGAAAAGGAAAGAAGTATAGGAGAAACTCGTGGGTGAGACAGAACGTGAGAGATCCTATAAGAGCCAGCGCTGAAAATTAAACCTGGGACGGCTATTAGTTGAATTCTGCGATTCAGTGCGTGTTATTAGCAGAGACCGGCACACTAACATGAAAAAGTCGAATAAGTTTCATGTTTCGTGTTAAGTACAAAATCTACTTTACTACGCGTTATTTGATTTTGTTAAGTCACTGCAGTGACATAATACAAAGGGCAATATGTTGAAAATGTTCAGAATTAAAAAAAACAGTTAATACTTTATATATTAACTGTTTGACAACATTGTTGTGAATAACCCAATAGAGGTTTTATCACATTATTGTGTGTTGAGGTTGCAAAAACAATTTCGTTATTCTGCAGAAACTGGATATCACGAGTCGGTAAAATTCAAGCTACAAGAATTTCAATATACTTGTTATACGCAGCACATAAAACACAATTGTTTGGATCTGTTCTGTTGCAATGCAGATTTACTGTGACCTACGCAAACCAATCGCACCCGGCAAAATGTAACTTACATGTAACGATAATATATACAAAGTTTAATTATTGAAATATTAATAACACGTAGTCATGAACAATAATTTTTGTATACTTATTGCATTCTACCTTGAAGTTACCATCTAACACACCTTTATAGAACTGTAGGTTTAAGGGATATAATTTACAATAAACCCTCAAACAACTATTCGATCATGAAATCGAATTAATAAGTATAACCAATGAGTAAAATGTAACACTATAAGTGTGCAATGGATTCGCTGGTAAATAAGAAGGCCGAATTTTCATCGTTATTTAAAAACTAACTAATTAATATTATTTTGAATGATCATCACTTCTTTCACAGCACTTTAACAATTAAATACACTTTCACTTGTAAAAAACTTAATTTTTGTTATATCCTCATACGCACGTTTCGGAGTAGTTTGCTCCTTCATCAGTGAGGTAAAATGCAGAAAGCGTCAAGGCGTTGGTAATCTGTAACGGTTTTTTCAACGTTACAGAAAAAAAACGGTGAAAAACAACGGTGAAAAAACTGTTACAGATTACCAACGCCTTGACGCTTTCTGCATTTTACCTCACTGATGAAGGACCAAACTACTCCGAAACGTGCGTATGAGGATATAACAAAAAGTAAGTTTTTTCACAAGTGAAAGTGTATTTAATTATTAATTGCTAACAAATTAACTCAGTCAAAGGACTAAACCTTTTCAGTCTAGTGCCTAAGTCTGTCCAAATAAAAATATTTAAAACAGCAACGATTAGTTAATTAAATTTTATTCTCCGTAGAACACATACCTAACCTTTATTACCGCCAGATATGTAAGCGACGGTAAATTAATTTCAAATAAATACTGGAGAGTATTATTATTTTACCTGCTGATAGTACTGAGTAGGTTATTATGACCTTAGCAATCATTTTTTTTTAATAACAACTGGGATTATGTATGACTTACACCCAGTGGCTAAATCGTACAGATGGTGTATTGCTCTAAAATAGAAATGTTAACAGAAACTCCGCGTTGAATTAACTGATATCACAGTGCGAAACACTACAACGTCTACAACAGGTGAGTTGTGACAACGAAACACTACACACGCTAAGCAGTTATATATGTATGTAATATACAAGGAAAACCAGGATCTGCTTTCCTCTTTGTTTGTAGTACGTGAACAGTATGTGTTACGCTGAGTACTCGGAAACTAGGTTACGTGCAATGCGTACAGTTTCATAAACATCAGAACTTGCTGGACGTAATGAAAACGACTTCTCGTTGTGGTCTTTCCCCGTACAAGGTTGCCGTTTACTAACGCCTGTAGAGATACGTAACAAAGTTATTAAGGAACAGGTAATGTTGAAGTAGAAAACATTTGAACCCCGTATTTTACTTTATTTTTAGAGACTCTCCTTTTTAGATAGATTTACGACATATGATATAATCTTTATGATACATTTACATAAATCTAAATATAACATTATAAGATTTAAAAGATGTTTTGTTCTGTGTGAGCAGTTTGTTATCGCATGTTTCTATCACCGCATATAGCATTAACCACTTACAAAAGTTTAATCACAAGGCAACTGTAGTCATTATACTCATTATACTATTGGAAGAAAACAAGGATTTTGGAAGAACTTTTAGTTTGAATGGTGCATGTGACGTAGTCATAAAGCGTCTTGTTATATTAATTAAAAGACACGTTTGTCTCTGCAACACCCAAAGTTCGGAGTGAAAACTAAGAAGACCAAGCCTTTATAGCAATTACTTTCTATGGATCGGAGTTATAAGCAATATATAAAAGAAACCGCAAAAAAGTAGCAGAAACAGAATAGGGGAATGAACCAACGGATAAGAAATTATTTTTAAGAGAAATTAAGAAAACCTCTTTTGTTGTTTCGACATTTTATGAGTATAAAGAGATAAAGCATACCTAAGATTATCATGGGTAATGCAAAGTTGTTTTTTGTAGGTTTTGTACTAACATACGGTATATAATTTTTAACATGTACTGCATCGTGGATATTAATAATAGGCCTACGATCATACATAGGTGTGTGTGTGTGTGTGTGTGTGTGTGGGGGGGGGGTGCTCTGAAGCTTTTCGATCTCCAAGCTCTTCTGATGATTAAACGTAAATTTTTCACCAGCTCCATCCAGTTCTTTCACTTTCCTTTATCTTCACCTCTGTTCTTTCTTAGCCTGCGCTGTCCAAAACCTGTCTTGTGGTTGTAGTTTATGACTTGTTTTACATGAAAACGCAGAGAGGAGGGTTGCATATTTCATTGTATATATTTCATTCGTTAGGATTATTACAGTTAGGGCACAGGAAATACAACACACAAACACACACACACACACACACACACACACACACACACCAATAATACGCTGTTTTAATTGTGCCCATCATAAAAATGGCAACGTGTTTCATCATTTGTGTAATGCTTGTGTAGTAAAAGTGCCTTGAAACACTTGTTACAAAAGGATCGTGTTATATGTGCCACACGGTGGAAGGAAATAAAACACACACGAACTGACACGTGTCCTCCAAACGTTTGGTTGGTTTTATTGTTATCTGTTGCGTGTTGTAACAGGTGTGTTTCGCAGGCAGTATCCGACAGGCGATGCGGTAATACTGAATGATGCGTATTGTGAAAATATGCCGTATGTGACGTGACTTATGCGGACTGTGCAGAATCGGAGATTTATCTGCCAACCACCTACAGTACAGCAAACATCAACCAACATGTTTGTATTATTTTTTGTTAACACTTGTACAAGATGGTATCGCAAATATTTTGCCTTAATAAAAACTACAATCTTGACTTTCTCAATGTTATTTATGTAAGCTCTTGTCGCAAAGTATTGATGAATACTCAACCCTTGAATGTATATAACGACTTTGTAAATTATTTACAATATGTAGGTATACGTAGAAATTGTTTATCCTGACAATTAATAGGTCTACGTGTAAGATACGATTACACAAGTCTACGAGATATAGCAATCAAAATTTAGAGACTTCATCATCGTTATAGTATTTTTATTATGTGTTGCGTCTTTTCCTTCTTTGTACGTTGTCATTGAAAGATAATTCTATACCTTTGCTTCTTTGGTTCTGACAGGCCTATATGCAATTTAATGTAACAGTATGTGACGATTTAAATTGTACCAATAATCAAGAAAATAAAAATTTAAAAAAAATTAAGGTTGCGAGCTCTTAAGCCATTTAAATCTCACTGTATTAATATAAAATACCTGCATGTACTCAGTATGAGAGGAAGCAGTAATTAATTAGTTATAAGATGCTCTAATAAAAAGATAAATTGTAAAGAGTTATTAATATCGTATTTAACCCTTTGCTTGTAAGCAGGCGCTGTCCTGTTGATTCCAGACTCGACATGCTTTCCGAGTCCTGTGTGAGTTAGAATAAGAAAAAAAACTAATGTTAATAATAAAAAAAATCTGAAGACATAAATAGTCGCTAAAACAACTGATTTAAATTATGTATATTTGTTTAGGGATAGTTTGTATAAATAAAAAATGTTAACTTAAATATAGTTAGGAACTATATTCTCGCGCGGAAATTGTCCCACTAACTTTTGCCCAGTACCAGGTGAAGGGAGCGGAATTTCTCTCTCTTGCAATGGTGACTTCGTACAGTATAGACGTAGGAGCTGTGCGCTTAAAATATGTTAACTACATTTTGTCTCACCTTAAGATGGTGTACCAGATGTAGCTGTTTAAAGCATCTGGATGTGTTAATTAATATAGTCATGTAAATAGACAAGAAATTTAAAGTAAAGTAAAAAATCGAAACGTAAAGAAAAGGAGTGTAACACAAGATGACTTAGTGCTTCAACAAATAACAACAATTCCAAAGTCATAACCGGAGATGTGAACTATCAGAAGCCACAAACTCTACTGCACGTGACAGAATATGCAGATCAGGACATCCGAGAATCTACAAGATCATCGTAGATATCTACACTACATATTGTTCAACCTGCGAACTTTTGGAGCCCTTTACAGAGGAAGGCCAGACCGAGATGCCGACGTAGCTGTTCCTGTTTCCCAAGACGGATACCCTAGGACGAGTCTTCTGCATATCAATTAAAAGGTGACTCGATAGCCTGTCTATCGAGGGTTACTAATATTTGTTACACAACACATCTTGAAAGAGACTTTTCAGAACTTATTAACTTTGTAAAGACTTATAAATTAAATCTAAGAATTTCATGTAACTATTCTAACTTCATACGTTGTAACAGTTTATATGCTAATGTAGAGTAATATAATTCAAGCAAAAATACCATTCTTCCAAAGGTTGAATAAAAGAAAGTCTTGCAAGCCAATATCATGAAATGATATAATTAAAAGTCTTATTTACAGAAATACAGAAAGTTGACCCGGATCCGAGGTATAGCTATATAAAATCAAGTTTGATCTCAAAGTTTAAAGAAACCTTTCAAATAACTTAATAATTGAATTAGTAATGTCATGGGATCTGTCAGTAGATGTTTTTTTAAATGTTAAATAAAGAGAAGTCTTCTTGTTACACACATATGAGGAGTGCTTAAATCAATTGTATACCTTGCCATTGTTTCCTTACACAGTTAGTAAGTAATTTGTTACATTAATTATTTGTGATCAATTCTGTTACAACGTAGGCAGCCCATCGAATTAACGGAGTTTAATTACGAGGGGTTCCCTGGATTTGTAACGCGGCAATAGCAGTTACAAAAGTGCGCCACTCTGCTTACTTGTAAAAAAAAAATAAAAGGGTAATTGTTTACAGAGTGTCACAAAAGTGTGCCACTATGCTAAATTTTATAAAGGTGTTTTAAGCAAACAAAATTGCGTCATTCAAAAAAAAATAAAGGAAACAAAGGAAAGAGTTTTAATTGTGTATATAGTGTCAAAAACAAAATTGCATTCACTATACGTGGATAAATTGTAAGATCAATAACTAAATATATAATATTGATATATGCACTCAGAAAGTTACTTTAACAAATGTAATGTTCAAAACATATTTAATACACTATTAAATAACGTAATATGTATTAAGTTACGTAGATGGTAGTATGTATAAGTAAAATGTCATTAGCGTCATACAATATGCAGCAAAATATATTAGCAAAATGCTATATGCAGGTTTCTACCGGCACTTCCTGCATAATTCGATGTAAGTACTTCCATACATGAATTGTGACCAAGCATAACAATTTTGGTCAACCGAACAATCTGTAACAGGTTTGTTTACGACAATCTATAACCTGTTGTTTCCTGAATCATTCTGCACAGTGTATGTCCAACTATCTAGCTTACATACACTAGAAAGAGTTATAAAAAAAAAATTTGAGTAAAAATAACTTTGTTAATAATAATAAAGTAATTAAGTAGAAGTTCGGGATTTAAAACTTGTGAACAAAATAAGTAATTTTTTAATTGAGAAAAGTTTATGAATGAACGAAGCCAAAGTGTTGTCTAAGCGGAATAATAATAAATGTGTTGCATAAGATTGCGCTCCCCTTTTCTCGTGTTTATACCGGTCGTTGGTGGTATTCACTCGCATTGTGTAGACAATAATATGTAAAAGCAAACACCCCATTGTCACACACGCTCAACCCTCCTTTGTTAACTAAATATGTAGGCCACCCTCTGACCTACATTCCAGAAAACAGCTGATCGGCTATTTAACATTGAAAGATATGTGTGTGTGATTTCTGTCTCTCCCTTAGAAGAGAAATTGTTCTTTTCTAATTTGTGTAAATTGATTACTGATGAATTTATTATATGTATATGTAATATATGTGTAATATACTAGTATTAATTTTAAGTACGTGCTAATGTGTTAGAACAAAATGGCCCAATTTAACCCGGATTTGTTATTAAAAGACGAGCTGTCTTACGAAGCCCTTTTGCGTGGACTACCCCATGCTGATGTAACAGTCGCGGAATTACGAAGTTCAATTCGCGAATGTGGATTTGATGCGCCCGTGCAATTAAACAATCTAAGCCAACTCGATTATGAAAGCGAGAAAGAAATTTGTAATGCCAAGTATAGTGAACTATACTTATTGTCTCAAACACTCCAAGACGAGAAATCTCCGGCAAAAATTTTGCGGACTACCCAGAGAATAGAGCATTTAACCAGGCGAATAAAAAATTTGTCGATCTGGCCGAATCTCACAGAAATACCCGTTGATGTACAAAAGCTAGCAGACGACGCTCTACGCCGCTTACCTTCAATTATCAACGATTTAAGACGAAAATCCGACTCATTCAGGATGGACGAAATAGAGAAATCATTAATGAAATTACACATCTCCCCAGTACAATCCCCCACCACTGGTTTACCTCCGCCTAACTCGGATCGGAACTCACCTATCGTATCGCAAGTGCAAGCGAACCCAGAACAAAATACTGATACAGATGTAAATGTCCCTCCTCCCGAGCATTTTCAGTTTCGTCCCGGAAATAATGAATTGACCAACACCCCCAATGAATCTAATCGCCCTCATCGAGGAATTACCCCTATGAACTATAACGCAGTCTATACGGAAAAATTACTCACCCTGTGGAGAAGATTTTAACCGAAATCCCTTATACAGATGGTTTAAATGTTTCCAAGTTACTAACATTTATTAGTTATCTTCTTCAGATAAAGGATCTACAGCAGCTGAATGACTGGCAAATTTTACAAGTTCTGTTACCAAAGTGTAAACCCCCGTTAAAAAATCGTGTGCTAGAAGCCCTAACCTCTACTTTCCCAGTAGAAGAGCTACATAGCTCTTTAATAAAATACTTTATTCCCACCGGCATCTATGAGGAAATAAAAAGGAAGACAGTACTCCGAGTACAAGGACATCAGGAGAGATTAGCTCACTACATCTCCGATATTAGGGAGTCCTCTCGACTACTACGTGTAAGCTGGAATGAAACACAACTGGTGGACACCATTTTAATAGGAGTGTCACCCGAAGAAAGATCTCGACTATCATTGATGAATAGACCCAATACTATTGCTGATCTAGAACAGTGCAGTATCCATTCTTCAAATGTATGGTACTCAGATCAAAATAGAGAAGCAATGAAAACCTCTGGAACTAATAGACATCAATTGCGAGCACTACTGCCTGATGTAACAACCTCGTATGAAAGACAAGTTTCTAGTAGACCTCACCATGTGCGCAAAGCTGGTAAGTTAACTGTAAACCCAGATAAAGCGGAAACCAAGTACCCACCTCGCAGAAAACCCACCTGTTATAATTGTGGCAAATATGGGCACATAAGAAGAGAGTGCAAAAGTAAGCCATTGGAACGGAATAACCCCAATTCAAAAAACATGTAAGGCAGGGAGACCCGAAAACCTGTGTCTTCCGCAGCTACTCAAAATTGGGTAAACGAAAAGAAACCAGTAATAATAATAAGAATGAATTATTCTGTAACCAAGTGAAAAACAAAAAAGGTGCGAAAGATATCGACCCCTATGAGCGAGAATTTTATTTCAGATTTGACCGTGCAAGAAAACATAAATGTGTACAGTATAGTAGTTCAAGTTTTTCCCCGTGACGGCAATTAAATTCTGTAGTGACTTAATAATAAATTTATAATAATGATTAAAGTGTGCTAAATAAATATGGTGATTAAATAGACGACAGTTCTAGGAGCGTTTCTTAAATCCCCAAAGTAGTTTAATAAATAATAAATAATAAAGTGAATAATAATAATTGATTTAAATACTAGAGCTAAATAAATCCTAAGTTATACTAAAATTGTGTGAAGTGTAGAAGTAAGTAGGAAAAAAGAAAATAATAATAAAAGTTCAGTTGCACATTGTAAACATCGCAGTGGTGGCCAGTTAGAGAAAATAAAAGCGTGTTCAGTAATGTAGGAATTGTAGTAATCAGCCACGCACCCTCCCTCTGTTGTGATAAACCGGTGCAGGCCTGAACAATTGAAAACCACCCCTAGTGAGTATGACAATGCATTTGTGTAAAGTGTCTCCCCTCCCGCATAGTTTGTTTAAGTATTGTAAAAAGAGATAAAAGAGAATCATATTCGTGAGATTCCGCTTCTCTCAAACCAGTGATCTAAAGTGGAGTATGGGATCCTCTTTAGATTACATTAGAAATAAGTTTATAAGATATAATCGAGTATTGATTATACATGTAACGTAACAGGTCACAACGGCGCCGACTGAAAGGGTAATGATAGGGCAGAAATGGGCCAAAGATCATTAATAATTGCTGAAAGCTAACTTCCTTAGTTAGAGTAAGCTGGTGTCAGTCGGGCCGGGATGTTGTGAGTTACGGATAAGTAGGGATCATTCCAATCTAAGGTTTGGAAATTAGTATTAAGATTAAAATGTAAGTTAGTACTTAAGAAGTAAGAAAAAGGGAATTTCACGAAGGCGATCATTTAAATGAACAATGTCATTTAAAGAGAATAAAAAAAAAAACTGTTCACTAATAATAAATAACTTCACACACAGACACTAATCATACCCCCAAGCCCCAATTGTGAGTTAGACTCAAAAAACCAAAAACCGTAGCGTGCAGTTTAAGCTGTGGAGTCTGTGACGATTTAAATTGTACCAATAATCAAGAAAATAAAAATTAAAAAAAAAATTAAGGTTGCGAGCTCTTAAGCCATTTAAATCTCACTGTATTAATATAAAATACCTGTATGTACTCAGTATGAGAGGAAGCAGTAATTAATTAGTTATAAGATGCTCTAATAAAAAGATAAATTGTAAAGAGTTATTAATATCGTATTTAACCCTTTGCTTGTAAGCAGGCGCTGTCCTGTTGATTCCAGACTCGACATGCTTTCCGAGTCCTGTGTGAGTTAGAATAAGAAAAAAAACTAATGTTAATAATAAAAAAAATCTGAAGACATAAATAGTCGCTAAAACAACTGATTTAAATTATGTATATTTGTTTAGGGATAGTTTGTATAAATAAAAAATGTTAACTTAAATATAGTTAGGAACTATATTCTCGCGCGGAAATTGTCCCACTAACTTTTGCCCAGTACCAGGTGAAGGGAGCGGAATTTCTCTCTCTTGCAATGGTGACTTCGTACAGTATAGACGTAGGAGCTGTGCGCTTAAAATATGTTAACTACATTTTGTCTCACCTTAAGATGGTGTACCAGATGTAGCTGTTTAAAGCATCTGGATGTGTTAATTAATATAGTCATGTAAATAGACAAGAAATTTAAAGTAAAGTAAAAAATCGAAACGTAAAGAAAAGGAGTGTAACACAAGATGACTTAGTGCTTCAACAAATAACAACAATTCCAAAGTCATAACCGGAGATGTGAACTATCAGAAGCCACAAACTCTACTGCACGTGACAGAATATGCAGATCAGGACATCCGAGAATCTACAAGATCATCGTAGATATCTACACTACATATTGTTCAACCTGCGAACTTTTGAAGCCCTTTACAGAGGAAGGCCAGACCGAGATGCCGACGTAGCTGTTCCTGTTTCCCAAGACGGATACCCTAGGACGAGTCTTCTGCATATCAATTAAAAGGTGACTCGATAGCCTGTCTATCGAGGGTTACTAATATTTGTTACACAACACATCTTGAAAGAGACTTTTCAGAACTTATTAACTTTGTAAAGACTTATAAATTAAATCTAAGAATTTCATGTAACTATTCTAACTTCATACGTTGTAACAGTTTATATGCTAATGTAGAGTAATATAATTCAAGCAAAAATACCATTCTTCCAATGGTTGAATAAAAGAAAGTCTTGCAAGCCAATATCATGAAATGATATAATTAAAAGTCTTATTTACAGAAATACAGAAAGTTGACCCGGATCCGAGGTATAGCTATATAAAATCAAGTTTGATCTCAAAGTTTAAAGAAACCTTTCAAATAACTTAATAATTGAATTAGTAATGTCATGGGATCTGTCAGTAGATGTTTTTTTAAATGTTAAATAAAGAGAAGTCTTCTTGTTACACACATATGAGGAGTGCTTAAATCAATTGTATACCTTGCCATTGTTTCCTTACACAGTTAGTAAGTAATTTGTTACATTAATTATTTGTGATCAATTCTGTTACAACGTAGGCAGCCCATCGAATTAACGGAGTTTAATTACGAGGGGTTCCCTGGATTTGTAACGCGGCAATAGCAGTTACAAAAGTGCGCCACTCTGCTTACTTGTAAAAAAAAAATAAAAGGGTAATTGTTTACAGAGTGTCACAAAAGTGTGCCACTATGCTAAATTTTATAAAGGTGTTTTAAGCAAACAAAATTGCGTCATTCAAAAAAAAATAAAGGAAACAAAGGAAAGAGTTTTAATTGTGTATATAGTGTCAAAAACAAAATTGCATTCACTATACGTGGATAAATTGTAAGATCAATAACTAAATATATAATATTGATATATGCACTCAGAAAGTTACTTTAACAAATGTAATGTTCAAAACATATTTAATACACTATTAAATAACGTAATATGTATTAAGTTACGTAGATGGTAGTATGTATAAGTAAAATGTCATTAGCGTCATACAATATGCAGCAAAATATATTAGCAAAATGCTATATGCAGGGTTTCTACCGGCACTTCCTGCATAATTCGATGTAAGTACTTCCATACATGAATTGTGACCAAGCATAACAATTTTGGTCAACCGAACAATCTGTAACAGGTTTGTTTACGACAATCTATAACCTGTTGTTTCCTGAATCATTCTGCACAGTGTATGTCCAACTATCTAGCTTACATACACTAGAAAGAGTTATAAAAAAAAAAATTTGATTAAAAATAACTTTGTTAATAATAATAAAGTAATTAAGTAGAAGTTCGGGATTTAAAACTTGTGAACAAAATAAGTAATTTTTTAATTGAGAAAAGTTTATGAATGAACGAAGCCAAAGTGTTGTCTAAGCGGAATAATAATAAATGTGTTGCATAAGATTGCGCTCCCCTTTTCTCGTGTTTATACCGGTCGTTGGTGGTATTCACTCGCATTGTGTAGACAATAATATGTAAAAGCAAACACCCCATTGTCACACACGCTCAACCCTCCTTTGTTAACTAAATATGTAGGCCACCCTCTGACCTACATTCCAGAAAACAGCTGATCGGCTATTTAACATTGAAAGATATGTGTGTGTGATTTCTGTCTCTCCCTTAGAAGAGAAATTGTTCTTTTCTAATTTGTGTAAATTGATTACTGATGAATTTATTATATGTATATGTAATATATGTGTAATATACTAGTATTAATTTTAAGTACGTGCTAATGTGTTAGAACAAAATGGCCCAATTTAACCCGGATTTGTTATTAAAAGACGAGCTGTCTTACGAAGCCCTTTTGCGTGGACTACCCCATGCTGATGTAACAGTCGCGGAATTACGAAGTTCAATTCGCGAATGTGGATTTGATGCGCCCGTGCAATTAAACAATCTAAGCCAACTCGATTATGAAAGCGAGAAAGAAATTTGTAATGCCAAGTATAGTGAACTATACTTATTGTCTCAAACACTCCAAGACGAGAAATCTCCGGCAAAAATTTTGCGGACTACCCAGAGAATAGAGCATTTAACCAGGCGAATAAAAAATTTGTCGATCTGGCCGAATCTCACAGAAATACCCGTTGATGTACAAAAGCTAGCAGACGACGCTCTACGCCGCTTACCTTCAATTATCAACGATTTAAGACGAAAATCCGACTCATTCAGGATGGACGAAATAGAGAAATCATTAATGAAATTACACATCTCCCCAGTACAATCCCCCACCACTGGTTTACCTCCGCCTAACTCGGATCGGAACTCACCTATCGTATCGCAAGTGCAAGCGAACCCAGAACAAAATACTGATACAGATGTAAATGTCCCTCCTCCCGAGCATTTTCAGTTTCGTCCCGGAAATAATGAATTGACCAACACCCCCAATGAATCTAATCGCCCTCATCGAGGAATTACCCCTATGAACTATAACGCAGATCTATACGGAAAAATGACTCACCCTGTGGAGAAGATTTTAACCGAAATCCCTTATACAGATGGTTTAAATGTTTCCAAGTTACTAACATTTATTAGTTATCTTCTTCAGATAAAGGATCTACAGCAGCTGAATGACTGGCAAATTTTACAAGTTCTGTTACCAAAGTGTAAACCCCCGTTAAAAAATCGTGTGCTAGAAGCCCTAACCTCTACTTTCCCAGTAGAAGAGCTACATAGCTCTTTAATAAAATACTTTATTCCCACCGGCATCTATGAGGAAATAAAAAGGAAGACAGTACTCCGAGTACAAGGACATCAGGAGAGATTAGCTCACTACATCTCCGATATTAGGGAGTCCTCTCGACTACTACGTGTAAGCTGGAATGAAACACAACTGGTGGACACCATTTTAATAGGAGTGTCACCCGAAGAAAGATCTCGACTATCATTGATGAATAGACCCAATACTATTGCTGATCTAGAACAGTGCAGTATCCATTCTTCAAATGTATGGTACTCAGATCAAAATAGAGAAGCAATGAAAACCTCTGGAACTAATAGACATCAATTGCGAGCACTACTGCCTGATGTAACAACCTCGTATGAAAGACAAGTTTCTAGTAGACCTCACCATGTGCGCAAAGCTGGTAAGTTAACTGTAAACCCAGATAAAGCGGAAACCAAGTACCCACCTCGCAGAAAACCCACCTGTTATAATTGTGGCAAATATGGGCACATAAGAAGAGAGTGCAAAAGTAAGCCATTGGAACGGAATAACCCCAATTCAAAAAACATGTAAGGCAGGGAGACCCGAAAACCTGTGTCTTCCGCAGCTACTCAAAATTGGGTAAACGAAAAGAAACCAGTAATAATAATAAGAATGAATTATTCTGTAACCAAGTGAAAAACAAAAAAGGTGCGAAAGATATCGACCCCTATGAGCGAGAATTTTATTTCAGATTTGACCGTGCAAGAAAACATAAATGTGTACAGTATAGTAGTTCAAGTTTTTCCCCGTGACGGCAATTAAATTCTGTAGTGACTTAATAATAAATTTATAATAATGATTAAAGTGTGCTAAATAAATATGGTGATTAAATAGACGACAGTTCTAGGAGCGTTTCTTAAATCCCCAAAGTAGTTTAATAAATAATAAATAATAAAGTGAATAATAATAATTGATTTAAATACTAGAGCTAAATAAATCCTAAGTTATACTAAAATTGTGTGAAGTGTAGAAGTAAGTAGGAAAAAAGAAAATAATAATAAAAGTTCAGTTGCACATTGTAAACATCGCAGTGGTGGCCAGTTAGAGAAAATAAAAGCGTGTTCAGTAATGTAGGAATTGTAGTAATCAGCCACGCACCCTCCCTCTGTTGTGATAAACCGGTGCAGGCCTGAACAATTGAAAACCACCCCTAGTGAGTATGACAATGCATTTGTGTAAAGTGTCTCCCCTCCCGCATAGTTTGTTTAAGTATTGTAAAAAGAGATAAAAGAGAATCATATTCGTGAGATTCCGCTTCTCTCAAACCAGTGATCTAAAGTGGAGTATGGGATCCTCTTTAGATTACATTAGAAATAAGTTTATAAGATATAATCGAGTATTGATTATACATGTAACGTAACAGGTCACAACGGCGCCGACTGAAAGGGTAATGATAGGGCAGAAATGGGCCAAAGATCATTAATAATTGCTGAAAGCTAACTTCCTTAGTTAGAGTAAGCTGGTGTCAGTCGGGCCGGGATGTTGTGAGTTACGGATAAGTAGGGATCATTCCAATCTAAGGTTTGGAAATTAGTATTAAGATTAAAATGTAAGTTAGTACTTAAGAAGTAAGAAAAAGGGAATTTCACGAAGGCGATCATTTAAATGAACAATGTCATTTAAAGAGAATAAAAAAAAAAAACTGTTCACTAATAATAAATAACTTCACACACAGACACTAATCATACCCCCAAGCCCCAATTGTGAGTTAGACTCAAAAAACCAAAAACCGTAGCGTGCAGTTTAAGCTGTGGAGTCTGTGACGATTTAAATTGTACCAATAATCAAGAAAATAAAAATTTAAAAAAAATTAAGGTTGCGAGCTCTTAAGCCATTTAAATCTCACTGTATTAATATAAAATACCTGTATGTACTCAGTATGAGAGGAAGCAGTAATTAATTAGTTATAAGATGCTCTAATAAAAAGATAAATTGTAAAGAGTTATTAATATCGTATTTAACCCTTTGCTTGTAAGCAGGCGCTGTCCTGTTGATTCCAGACTCGACATGCTTTCCGAGTCCTGTGTGAGTTAGAATAAGAAAAAAAACTAATGTTAATAATAAAAAAAATCTGAAGACATAAATAGTCGCTAAAACAACTGATTTAAATTATGTATATTTGTTTAGGGATAGTTTGTATAAATAAAAAATGTTAACTTAAATATAGTTAGGAACTATATTCTCGCGCGGAAATTGTCCCACTAACTTTTGCCCAGTACCAGGTGAAGGGAGCGGAATTTCTCTCTCTTGCAATGGTGACTTCGTACAGTATAGACGTAGGAGCTGTGCGCTTAAAATATGTTAACTACATTTTGTCTCACCTTAAGATGGTGTACCAGATGTAGCTGTTTAAAGCATCTGGATGTGTTAATTAATATAGTCATGTAAATAGACAAGAAATTTAAAGTAAAGTAAAAAATCGAAACGTAAAGAAAAGGAGTGTAACACAAGATGACTTAGTGCTTCAACAAATAACAACAATTCCAAAGTCATAACCGGAGATGTGAACTATCAGAAGCCACAAACTCTACTGCACGTGACAGAATATGCAGATCAGGACATCCGAGAATCTACAAGATCATCGTAGATATCTACACTACATATTGTTCAACCTGCGAACTTTTGGAGCCCTTTACAGAGGAAGGCCAGACCGAGATGCCGACGTAGCTGTTCCTGTTTCCCAAGACGGATACCCTAGGACGAGTCTTCTGCATATCAATTAAAAGGTGACTCGATAGCCTGTCTATCGAGGGTTACTAATATTTGTTACACAACACATCTTGAAAGAGACTTTTCAGAACTTATTAACTTTGTAAAGACTTATAAATTAAATCTAAGAATTTCATGTAACTATTCTAACTTCATACGTTGTAACAGTTTATATGCTAATGTAGAGTAATATAATTCAAGCAAAAATACCATTCTTCCAATGGTTGAATAAAAGAAAGTCTTGCAAGCCAATATCATGAAATGATATAATTAAAAGTCTTATTTACAGAAATACAGAAAGTTGACCCGGATCCGAGGTATAGCTATATAAAATCAAGTTTGATCTCAAAGTTTAAAGAAACCTTTCAAATAACTTAATAATTGAATTAGTAATGTCATGGGATCTGTCAGTAGATGTTTTTTTAAATGTTAAATAAAGAGAAGTCTTCTTGTTACACACATATGAGGAGTGCTTAAATCAATTGTATACCTTGCCATTGTTTCCTTACACAGTTAGTAAGTAATTTGTTACATTAATTATTTGTGATCAATTCTGTTACAACGTAGGCAGCCCATCGAATTAACGGAGTTTAATTACGAGGGGTTCCCTGGATTTGTAACGCGGCAATAGCAGTTACAAAAGTGCGCCACTCTGCTTACTTGTAAAAAAAAAATAAAAGGGTAATTGTTTACAGAGTGTCACAAAAGTGTGCCACTATGCTAAATTTTATAAAGGTGTTTTAAGCAAACAAAATTGCGTCATTCAAAAAAAAATAAAGGAAACAAAGGAAAGAGTTTTAATTGTGTATATAGTGTCAAAAACAAAATTGCATTCACTATACGTGGATAAATTGTAAGATCAATAACTAAATATATAATATTGATATATGCACTCAGAAAGTTACTTTAACAAATGTAATGTTCAAAACATATTTAATACACTATTAAATAACGTAATATGTATTAAGTTACGTAGATGGTAGTATGTATAAGTAAAATGTCATTAGCGTCATACAATATGCAGCAAAATATATTAGCAAAATGCTATATGCAGGTTTCTACCGGCACTTCCTGCATAATTCGATGTAAGTACTTCCATACATGAATTGTGACCAAGCATAACAATTTTGGTCAACCGAACAATCTGTAACAGGTTTGTTTACGACAATCTATAACCTGTTGTTTCCTGAATCATTCTGCACAGTGTATGTCCAACTATCTAGCTTACATACACTAGAAAGAGTTATAAAAAAAAAAATTTGATTAAAAATAACTTTGTTAATAATAATAAAGTAATTAAGTAGAAGTTCGGGATTTAAAACTTGTGAACAAAATAAGTAATTTTTTAATTGAGAAAAGTTTATGAATGAACGAAGCCAAAGTGTTGTCTAAGCGGAATAATAATAAATGTGTTGCATAAGATTGCGCTCCCCTTTTCTCGTGTTTATACCGGTCGTTGGTGGTATTCACTCGCATTGTGTAGACAATAATATGTAAAAGCAAACACCCCATTGTCACACACGCTCAACCCTCCTTTGTTAACTAAATATGTAGGCCACCCTCTGACCTACATTCCAGAAAACAGCTGATCGGCTATTTAACATTGAAAGATATGTGTGTGTGATTTCTGTCTCTCCCTTAGAAGAGAAATTGTTCTTTTCTAATTTGTGTAAATTGATTACTGATGAATTTATTATATGTATATGTAATATATGTGTAATATACTAGTATTAATTTTAAGTACGTGCTAATGTGTTAGAACAAAATGGCCCAATTTAACCCGGATTTGTTATTAAAAGACGAGCTGTCTTACGAAGCCCTTTTGCGTGGACTACCCCATGCTGATGTAACAGTCGCGGAATTACGAAGTTCAATTCGCGAATGTGGATTTGATGCGCCCGTGCAATTAAACAATCTAAGCCAACTCGATTATGAAAGCGAGAAAGAAATTTGTAATGCCAAGTATAGTGAACTATACTTATTGTCTCAAACACTCCAAGACGAGAAATCTCCGGCAAAAATTTTGCGGACTACCCAGAGAATAGAGCATTTAACCAGGCGAATAAAAAATTTGTCGATCTGGCCGAATCTCACAGAAATACCCGTTGATGTACAAAAGCTAGCAGACGACGCTCTACGCCGCTTACCTTCAATTATCAACGATTTAAGACGAAAATCCGACTCATTCAGGATGGACGAAATAGAGAAATCATTAATGAAATTACACATCTCCCCAGTACAATCCCCCACCACTGGTTTACCTCCGCCTAACTCGGATCGGAACTCACCTATCGTATCGCAAGTGCAAGCGAACCCAGAACAAAATACTGATACAGATGTAAATGTCCCTCCTCCCGAGCATTTTCAGTTTCGTCCCGGAAATAATGAATTGACCAACACCCCCAATGAATCTAATCGCCCTCATCGAGGAATTACCCCTATGAACTATAACGCAGATCTATACGGAAAAATGACTCACCCTGTGGAGAAGATTTTAACCGAAATCCCTTATACAGATGGTTTAAATGTTTCCAAGTTACTAACATTTATTAGTTATCTTCTTCAGATAAAGGATCTACAGCAGCTGAATGACTGGCAAATTTTACAAGTTCTGTTACCAAAGTGTAAACCCCCGTTAAAAAATCGTGTGCTAGAAGCCCTAACCTCTACTTTCCCAGTAGAAGAGCTACATAGCTCTTTAATAAAATACTTTATTCCCACCGGCATCTATGAGGAAATAAAAAGGAAGACAGTACTCCGAGTACAAGGACATCAGGAGAGATTAGCTCACTACATCTCCGATATTAGGGAGTCCTCTCGACTACTACGTGTAAGCTGGAATGAAACACAACTGGTGGACACCATTTTAATAGGAGTGTCACCCGAAGAAAGATCTCGACTATCATTGATGAATAGACCCAATACTATTGCTGATCTAGAACAGTGCAGTATCCATTCTTCAAATGTATGGTACTCAGATCAAAATAGAGAAGCAATGAAAACCTCTGGAACTAATAGACATCAATTGCGAGCACTACTGCCTGATGTAACAACCTCGTATGAAAGACAAGTTTCTAGTAGACCTCACCATGTGCGCAAAGCTGGTAAGTTAACTGTAAACCCAGATAAAGCGGAAACCAAGTACCCACCTCGCAGAAAACCCACCTGTTATAATTGTGGCAAATATGGGCACATAAGAAGAGAGTGCAAAAGTAAGCCATTGGAACGGAATAACCCCAATTCAAAAAACATGTAAGGCAGGGAGACCCGAAAACCTGTGTCTTCCGCAGCTACTCAAAATTGGGTAAACGAAAAGAAACCAGTAATAATAATAAGAATGAATTATTCTGTAACCAAGTGAAAAACAAAAAAGGTGCGAAAGATATCGACCCCTATGAGCGAGAATTTTATTTCAGATTTGACCGTGCAAGAAAACATAAATGTGTACAGTATAGTAGTTCAAGTTTTTCCCCGTGACGGCAATTAAATTCTGTAGTGACTTAATAATAAATTTATAATAATGATTAAAGTGTGCTAAATAAATATGGTGATTAAATAGACGACAGTTCTAGGAGCGTTTCTTAAATCCCCAAAGTAGTTTAATAAATAATAAATAATAAAGTGAATAATAATAATTGATTTAAATACTAGAGCTAAATAAATCCTAAGTTATACTAAAATTGTGTGAAGTGTAGAAGTAAGTAGGAAAAAAGAAAATAATAATAAAAGTTCAGTTGCACATTGTAAACATCGCAGTGGTGGCCAGTTAGAGAAAATAAAAGCGTGTTCAGTAATGTAGGAATTGTAGTAATCAGCCACGCACCCTCCCTCTGTTGTGATAAACCGGTGCAGGCCTGAACAATTGAAAACCACCCCTAGTGAGTATGACAATGCATTTGTGTAAAGTGTCTCCCCTCCCGCATAGTTTGTTTAAGTATTGTAAAAAGAGATAAAAGAGAATCATATTCGTGAGATTCCGCTTCTCTCAAACCAGTGATCTAAAGTGGAGTATGGGATCCTCTTTAGATTACATTAGAAATAAGTTTATAAGATATAATCGAGTATTGATTATACATGTAACGTAACAGGTCACAACGGCGCCGACTGAAAGGGTAATGATAGGGCAGAAATGGGCCAAAGATCATTAATAATTGCTGAAAGCTAACTTCCTTAGTTAGAGTAAGCTGGTGTCAGTCGGGCCGGGATGTTGTGAGTTACGGATAAGTAGGGATCATTCCAATCTAAGGTTTGGAAATTAGTATTAAGATTAAAATGTAAGTTAGTACTTAAGAAGTAAGAAAAAGGGAATTTCACGAAGGCGATCATTTAAATGAACAATGTCATTTAAAGAGAATAAAAAAAAAAACTGTTCACTAATAATAAATAACTTCACACACAGACACTAATCATACCCCCAAGCCCCAATTGTGAGTTAGACTCAAAAAACCAAAAACCGTAGCGTGCAGTTTAAGCGGTGGAGTCTGTGACGATTTAAATTGTACCAATAATCAAGAAAATAAAAATTTTAAAAAAATTAAGGTTGCGAGCTCTTAAGCCATTTAAATCTCACTGTATTAATATAAAATACCTGTATGTACTCAGTATGAGAGGAAGCAGTAATTAATTAGTTATAAGATGCTCTAATAAAAAGATAAATTGTAAAGAGTTATTAATATCGTATTTAACCCTTTGCTTGTAAGCAGGCGCTGTCCTGTTGATTCCAGACTCGACATGCTTTCCGAGTCCTGTGTGAGTTAGAATAAGAAAAAAAACTAATGTTAATAATAAAAAAAATCTGAAGACATAAATAGTCGCTAAAACAACTGATTTAAATTATGTATATTTGTTTAGGGATAGTTTGTATAAATAAAAAATGTTAACTTAAATATAGTTAGGAACTATATTCTCGCGCGGAAATTGTCCCACTAACTTTTGCCCAGTACCAGGTGAAGGGAGCGGAATTTCTCTCTCTTGCAATGGTGACTTCGTACAGTATAGACGTAGGAGCTGTGCGCTTAAAATATGTTAACTACATTTTGTCTCACCTTAAGATGGTGTACCAGATGTAGCTGTTTAAAGCATCTGGATGTGTTAATTAATATAGTCATGTAAATAGACAAGAAATTTAAAGTAAAGTAAAAAATCGAAACGTAAAGAAAAGGAGTGTAACACAAGATGACTTAGTGCTTCAACAAATAACAACAATTCCAAAGTCATAACCGGAGATGTGAACTATCAGAAGCCACAAACTCTACTGCACGTGACAGAATATGCAGATCAGGACATCCGAGAATCTACAAGATCATCGTAGATATCTACACTACATATTGTTCAACCTGCGAACTTTTGGAGCCCTTTACAGAGGAAGGCCAGACCGAGATGCCGACGTAGCTGTTCCTGTTTCCCAAGACGGATACCCTAGGACGAGTCTTCTGCATATCAATTAAAAGGTGACTCGATAGCCTGTCTATCGAGGGTTACTAATATTTGTTACACAACACATCTTGAAAGAGACTTTTCAGAACTTATTAACTTTGTAAAGACTTATAAATTAAATCTAAGAATTTCATGTAACTATTCTAACTTCATACGTTGTAACAGTTTATATGCTAATGTAGAGTAATATAATTCAAGCAAAAATACCATTCTTCCAATGGTTGAATAAAAGAAAGTCTTGCAAGCCAATATCATGAAATGATATAATTAAAAGTCTTATTTACAGAAATACAGAAAGTTGACCCGGATCCGAGGTATAGCTATATAAAATCAAGTTTGATCTCAAAGTTTAAAGAAACCTTTCAAATAACTTAATAATTGAATTAGTAATGTCATGGGATCTGTCAGTAGATGTTTTTTTAAATGTTAAATAAAGAGAAGTCTTCTTGTTACACACATATGAGGAGTGCTTAAATCAATTGTATACCTTGCCATTGTTTCCTTACACAGTTAGTAAGTAATTTGTTACATTAATTATTTGTGATCAATTCTGTTACAACGTAGGCAGCCCATCGAATTAACGGAGTTTAATTACGAGGGGTTCCCTGGATTTGTAACGCGGCAATAGCAGTTACAAAAGTGCGCCACTCTGCTTACTTGTAAAAAAAAAATAAAAGGGTAATTGTTTACAGAGTGTCACAAAAGTGTGCCACTATGGTAAATTTTATAAAGGTGTTTTAAGCAAACAAAATTGCGTCATTCAAAAAAAAATAAAGGAAACAAAGGAAAGAGTTTTAATTGTGTATATAGTGTCAAAAACAAAATTGCATTCACTATACGTGGATAAATTGTAAGATCAATAACTAAATATATAATATTGATATATGCACTCAGAAAGTTACTTTAACAAATGTAATGTTCAAAACATATTTAATACACTATTAAATAACGTAATATGTATTAAGTTACGTAGATGGTAGTATGTATAAGTAAAATGTCATTAGCGTCATACAATATGCAGCAAAATATATTAGCAAAATGCTATATGCAGGTTTCTACCGGCACTTCCTGCATAATTCGATGTAAGTACTTCCATACATGAATTGTGACCAAGCATAACAATTTTGGTCAACCGAACAATCTGTAACAGGTTTGTTTACGACAATCTATAACCTGTTGTTTCCTGAATCATTCTGCACAGTGTATGTCCAACTATCTAGCTTACATACACTAGAAAGAGTTATAAAAAAAAAAATTTGATTAAAAATAACTTTGTTAATAATAATAAAGTAATTAAGTAGAAGTTCGGGATTTAAAACTTGTGAACAAAATAAGTAATTTTTTAATTGAGAAAAGTTTATGAATGAACGAAGCCAAAGTGTTGTCTAAGCGGAATAATAATAAATGTGTTGCATAAGATTGCGCTCCCCTTTTCTCGTGTTTATACCGGTCGTTGGTGGTATTCACTCGCATTGTGTAGACAATAATATGTAAAAGCAAACACCCCATTGTCACACACGCTCAACCCTCCTTTGTTAACTAAATATGTAGGCCACCCTCTGACCTACATTCCAGAAAACAGCTGATCGGCTATTTAACATTGAAAGATATGTGTGTGTGATTTCTGTCTCTCCCTTAGAAGAGAAATTGTTCTTTTCTAATTTGTGTAAATTGATTACTGATGAATTTATTATATGTATATGTAATATATGTGTAATATACTAGTATTAATTTTAAGTACGTGCTAATGTGTTAGAACAAAATGGCCCAATTTAACCCGGATTTGTTATTAAAAGACGAGCTGTCTTACGAAGCCCTTTTGCGTGGACTACCCCATGCTGATGTAACAGTCGCGGAATTACGAAGTTCAATTCGCGAATGTGGATTTGATGCGCCCGTGCAATTAAACAATCTAAGCCAACTCGATTATGAAAGCGAGAAAGAAATTTGTAATGCCAAGTATAGTGAACTATACTTATTGTCTCAAACACTCCAAGACGAGAAATCTCCGGCAAAAATTTTGCGGACTACCCAGAGAATAGAGCATTTAACCAGGCGAATAAAAAATTTGTCGATCTGGCCGAATCTCACAGAAATACCCGTTGATGTACAAAAGCTAGCAGACGACGCTCTACGCCGCTTACCTTCAATTATCAACGATTTAAGACGAAAATCCGACTCATTCAGGATGGACGAAATAGAGAAATCATTAATGAAATTACACATCTCCCCAGTACAATCCCCCACCACTGGTTTACCTCCGCCTAACTCGGATCGGAACTCACCTATCGTATCGCAAGTGCAAGCGAATCCAGAACAAAATACTGATACAGATGTAAATGTCCCTCCTCCCGAGCATTTTCAGTTTCGTCCCGGAAATAATGAATTGACCAACACCCCCAATGAATCTAATCGCCCTCATCGAGGAATTACCCCTATGAACTATAACGCAGATCTATACGGAAAAATTACTCACCCTGTGGAGAAGATTTTAACCGAAATCCCTTATACAGATGGTTTAAATGTTTCCAAGTTACTAACATTTATTAGTTATCTTCTTCAGATAAAGGATCTACAGCAGCTGAATGACTGGCAAATTTTACAAGTTCTGTTACCAAAGTGTAAACCCCCGTTAAAAAATCGTGTGCTAGAAGCCCTAACCTCTACTTTCCCAGTAGAAGAGCTACATAGCTCTTTAATAAAATACTTTATTCCCACCGGCATCTATGAGGAAATAAAAAGGAAGACAGTACTCCGAGTACAAGGACATCAGGAGAGATTAGCTCACTACATCTCCGATATTAGGGAGTCCTCTCGACTACTACGTGTAAGCTGGAATGAAACACAACTGGTGGACACCATTTTAATAGGAGTGTCACCCGAAGAAAGATCTCGACTATCATTGATGAATAGACCCAATACTATTGCTGATCTAGAACAGTGCAGTATCCATTCTTCAAATGTATGGTACTCAGATCAAAATAGAGAAGCAATGAAAACCTCTGGAACTAATAGACATCAATTGCGAGCACTACTGCCTGATGTAACAACCTCGTATGAAAGACAAGTTTCTAGTAGACCTCACCATGTGCGCAAAGCTGGTAAATTGCGAGCACTACTGCCTGATGTAACAACCTCGTATGAAAGACAAGTTTCTAGTAGACCTCACCATGTGCGCAAAGCTGGTAAGTTAACTGTAAACCCAGATAAAGCGGAAACCAAGTACCCACCTCGCAGAAAACCCACCTGTTATAATTGTGGCAAATATGGGCACATAAGAAGAGAGTGCAAAAGTAAGCCATTGGAACGGAATAACCCCAATTCAAAAAACATGTAAGGCAGGGAGACCCGAAAACCTGTGTCTTCCGCAGCTACTCAAAATTGGGTAAACGAAAAGAAACCAGTAATAATAATAAGAATGAATTATTCTGTAACCAAGTGAAAAACAAAAAAGGTGCGAAAGATATCGACCCCTATGAGCGAGAATTTTATTTCAGATTTGACCGTGCAAGAAAACATAAATGTGTACAGTATAGTAGTTCAAGTTTTTCCCCGTGACGGCAATTAAATTCTGTAGTGACTTAATAATAAATTTATAATAATGATTAAAGTGTGCTAAATAAATATGGTGATTAAATAGACGACAGTTCTAGGAGCGTTTCTTAAATCCCCAAAGTAGTTTAATAAATAATAAATAATAAAGTGAATAATAATAATTGATTTAAATACTAGAGCTAAATAAATCCTAAGTTATACTAAAATTGTGTGAAGTGTAGAAGTAAGTAGGAAAAAAGAAAATAATAATAAAAGTTCAGTTGCACATTGTAAACATCGCAGTGGTGGCCAGTTAGAGAAAATAAAAGCGTGTTCAGTAATGTAGGAATTGTAGTAATCAGCCACGCACCCTCCCTCTGTTGTGATAAACCGGTGCAGGCCTGAACAATTGAAAACCACCCCTAGTGAGTATGACAATGCATTTGTGTAAAGTGTCTCCCCTCCCGCATAGTTTGTTTAAGTATTGTAAAAAGAGATAAAAGAGAATCATATTCGTGAGATTCCGCTTCTCTCAAACCAGTGATCTAAAGTGGAGTATGGGATCCTCTTTAGATTACATTAGAAATAAGTTTATAAGATATAATCGAGTATTGATTATACATGTAACGTAACAGGTCACAACGGCGCCGACTGAAAGGGTAATGATAGGGCAGAAATGGGCCAAAGATCATTAATAATTGCTGAAAGCTAACTTCCTTAGTTAGAGTAAGCTGGTGTCAGTCGGGCCGGGATGTTGTGAGTTACGGATAAGTAGGGATCATTCCAATCTAAGGTTTGGAAATTAGTATTAAGATTAAAATGTAAGTTAGTACTTAAGAAGTAAGAAAAAGGGAATTTCACGAAGGCGATCATTTAAATGAACAATGTCATTTAAAGAGAATAAAAAAAAAAAACTGTTCACTAATAATAAATAACTTCACACACAGACACTAATCATACCCCCAAGCCCCAATTGTGAGTTAGACTCAAAAAACCAAAAACCGTAGCGTGCAGTTTAAGCGGTGGAGTCTGTGACGATTTAAATTGTACCAATAATCAAGAAAATAAAAATTTTAAAAAAATTAAGGTTGCGAGCTCTTAAGCCATTTAAATCTCACTGTATTAATATAAAATACCTGTATGTACTCAGTATGAGAGGAAGCAGTAATTAATTAGTTATAAGATGCTCTAATAAAAAGATAAATTGTAAAGAGTTATTAATATCGTATTTAACCCTTTGCTTGTAAGCAGGCGCTGTCCTGTTGATTCCAGACTCGACATGCTTTCCGAGTCCTGTGTGAGTTAGAATAAGAAAAAAAACTAATGTTAATAATAAAAAAAATCTGAAGACATAAATAGTCGCTAAAACAACTGATTTAAATTATGTATATTTGTTTAGGGATAGTTTGTATAAATAAAAAATGTTAACTTAAATATAGTTAGGAACTATATTCTCGCGCGGAAATTGTCCCACTAACTTTTGCCCAGTACCAGGTGAAGGGAGCGGAATTTCTCTCTCTTGCAATGGTGACTTCGTACAGTATAGACGTAGGAGCTGTGCGCTTAAAATATGTTAACTACATTTTGTCTCACCTTAAGATGGTGTACCAGATGTAGCTGTTTAAAGCATCTGGATGTGTTAATTAATATAGTCATGTAAATAGACAAGAAATTTAAAGTAAAGTAAAAAATCGAAACGTAAAGGAAAGGAGTGTAACACAAGATGACTTAGTGCTTCAACAAATAACAACAATTCCAAAGTCATAACCGGAGATGTGAACTATCAGAAGCCACAAACTCTACTGCACGTGACAGAATATGCAGATCAGGACATCCGAGAATCTACAAGATCATCGTAGATATCTACACTACATATTGTTCAACCTGCGAACTTTTGGAGCCCTTTACAGAGGAAGGCCAGACCGAGATGCCGACGTAGCTGTTCCTGTTTCCCAAGACGGATACCCTAGGACGAGTCTTCTGCATATCAATTAAAAGGTGACTCGATAGCCTGTCTATCGAGGGTTACTAATATTTGTTACACAACACATCTTGAAAGAGACTTTTCAGAACTTATTAACTTTGTAAAGACTTATAAATTAAATCTAAGAATTTCATGTAACTATTCTAACTTCATACGTTGTAACAGTTTATATGCTAATGTAGAGTAATATAATTCAAGCAAAAATACCATTCTTCCAATGGTTGAATAAAAGAAAGTCTTGCAAGCCAATATCATGAAATGATATAATTAAAAGTCTTATTTACAGAAATACAGAAAGTTGACCCGGATCCGAGGTATAGCTATATAAAATCAAGTTTGATCTCAAAGTTTAAAGAAACCTTTCAAATAACTTAATAATTGAATTAGTAATGTCATGGGATCTGTCAGTAGATGTTTTTTTAAATGTTAAATAAAGAGAAGTCTTCTTGTTACACACATATGAGGAGTGCTTAAATCAATTGTATACCTTGCCATTGTTTCCTTACACAGTTAGTAAGTAATTTGTTACATTAATTATTTGTGATCAATTCTGTTACAACGTAGGCAGCCCATCGAATTAACGGAGTTTAATTACGAGGGGTTCCCTGGATTTGTAACGCGGCAATAGCAGTTACAAAAGTGCGCCACTCTGCTTACTTGTAAAAAAAAAATAAAAGGGTAATTGTTTACAGAGTGTCACAAAAGTGTGCCACTATGCTAAATTTTATAAAGGTGTTTTAAGCAAACAAAATTGCGTCATTCAAAAAAAAATAAAGGAAACAAAGGAAAGAGTTTTAATTGTGTATATAGTGTCAAAAACAAAATTGCATTCACTATACGTGGATAAATTGTAAGATCAATAACTAAATATATAATATTGATATATGCACTCAGAAAGTTACTTTAACAAATGTAATGTTCAAAACATATTTAATACACTATTAAATAACGTAATATGTATTAAGTTACGTAGATGGTAGTATGTATAAGTAAAATGTCATTAGCGTCATACAATATGCAGCAAAATATATTAGCAAAATGCTATATGCAGGTTTCTACCGGCACTTCCTGCATAATTCGATGTAAGTACTTCCATACATGAATTGTGACCAAGCATAACAATTTTGGTCAACCGAACAATCTGTAACAGGTTTGTTTACGACAATCTATAACCTGTTGTTTCCTGAATCATTCTGCACAGTGTATGTCCAACTATCTAGCTTACATACACTAGAAAGAGTTATAAAAAAAAAAAATTTGATTTAAAATAACTTTGTTAATAATAATAAAGTAATTAAGTAGAAGTTCGGGATTTAAAACTTGTGAACAAAATAAGTAATTTTTTAATTGAGAAAAGTTTATGAATGAACGAAGCCAAAGTGTTGTCTTAGCGGAATAATAATAAATGTGTTGCATAAGATTGCGCTCCCCTTTTCTCGTGTTTATACCGGTCGTTGGTGGTATTCACTCGCATTGTGTAGACAATAATATGTAAAAGCAAACACCCCATTGTCACACACGCTCAACCCTCCTTTGTTAACTAAATATGTAGGCCACCCTCTGACCTACATTCCAGAAAACAGCTGATCGGCTATTTAACATTGAAAGATATGTGTGTGTGATTTCTGTCTCTCCCTTAGAAGAGAAATTGTTCTTTTCTAATTTGTGTAAATTGATTACTGATGAATTTATTATATGTATATGTAATATATGTGTAATATACTAGTATTAATTTTAAGTACGTGCTAATGTGTTAGAACAAAATGGCCCAATTTAACCCGGATTTGTTATTAAAAGACGAGCTGTCTTACGAAGCCCTTTTGCGTGGACTACCCCATGCTGATGTAACAGTCGCGGAATTACGAAGTTCAATTCGCGAATGTGGATTTGATGCGCCCGTGCAATTAAACAATCTAAGCCAACTCGATTATGAAAGCGAGAAAGAAATTTGTAATGCCAAGTATAGTGAACTATACTTATTGTCTCAAACACTCCAAGACGAGAAATCTCCGGCAAAAATTTTGCGGACTACCCAGAGAATAGAGCATTTAACCAGGCGAATAAAAAATTTGTCGATCTGGCCGAATCTCACAGAAATACCCGTTGATGTACAAAAGCTAGCAGACGACGCTCTACGCCGCTTACCTTCAATTATCAACGATTTAAGACGAAAATCCGACTCATTCAGGATGGACGAAATAGAGAAATCATTAATGAAATTACACATCTCCCCAGTACAATCCCCCACCACTGGTTTACCTCCGCCTAACTCGGATCGGAACTCACCTATCGTATCGCAAGTGCAAGCGAACCCAGAACAAAATACTGATACAGATGTAAATGTCCCTCCTCCCGAGCATTTTCAGTTTCGTCCCGGAAATAATGAATTGACCAACACCCCCAATGAATCTAATCGCCCTCATCGAGGAATTACCCCTATGAACTATAACGCAGATCTATACGGAAAAATGACTCACCCTGTGGAGAAGATTTTAACCGAAATCCCTTATACAGATGGTTTAAATGTTTCCAAGTTACTAACATTTATTAGTTATCTTCTTCAGATAAAGGATCTACAGCAGCTGAATGACTGGCAAATTTTACAAGTTCTGTTACCAAAGTGTAAACCCCCGTTAAAAAATCGTGTGCTAGAAGCCCTAACCTCTACTTTCCCAGTAGAAGAGCTACATAGCTCTTTAATAAAATACTTTATTCCCACCGGCATCTATGAGGAAATAAAAAGGAAGACAGTACTCCGAGTACAAGGACATCAGGAGAGATTAGCTCACTACATCTCCGATATTAGGGAGTCCTCTCGACTACTACGTGTAAGCTGGAATGAAACACAACTGGTGGACACCATTTTAATAGGAGTGTCACCCGAAGAAAGATCTCGACTATCATTGATGAATAGACCCAATACTATTGCTGATCTAGAACAGTGCAGTATCCATTCTTCAAATGTATGGTACTCAGATCAAAATAGAGAAGCAATGAAAACCTCTGGAACTAATAGACATCAATTGCGAGCACTACTGCCTGATGTAACAACCTCGTATGAAAGACAAGTTTCTAGTAGACCTCACCATGTGCGCAAAGCTGGTAAGTTAACTGTAAACCCAGATAAAGCGGAAACCAAGTACCCACCTCGCAGAAAACCCACCTGTTATAATTGTGGCAAATATGGGCACATAAGAAGAGAGTGCAAAAGTAAGCCATTGGAACGGAATAACCCCAATTCAAAAAACATGTAAGGCAGGGAGACCCGAAAACCTGTGTCTTCCGCAGCTACTCAAAATTGGGTAAACGAAAAGAAACCAGTAATAATAATAAGAATGAATTATTCTGTAACCAAGTGAAAAACAAAAAAGGTGCGAAAGATATCGACCCCTATGAGCGAGAATTTTATTTCAGATTTGACCGTGCAAGAAAACATAAATGTGTACAGTATAGTAGTTCAAGTTTTTCCCCGTGACGGCAATTAAATTCTGTAGTGACTTAATAATAAATTTATAATAATGATTAAAGTGTGCTAAATAAATATGGTGATTAAATAGACGACAGTTCTAGGAGCGTTTCTTAAATCCCCAAAGTAGTTTAATAAATAATAAATAATAAAGTGAATAATAATAATTGATTTAAATACTAGAGCTAAATAAATCCTAAGTTATACTAAAATTGTGTGAAGTGTAGAAGTAAGTAGGAAAAAAGAAAATAATAATAAAAGTTCAGTTGCACATTGTAAACATCGCAGTGGTGGCCAGTTAGAGAAAATAAAAGCGTGTTCAGTAATGTAGGAATTGTAGTAATCAGCCACGCACCCTCCCTCTGTTGTGATAAACCGGTGCAGGCCTGAACAATTGAAAACCACCCCTAGTGAGTATGACAATGCATTTGTGTAAAGTGTCTCCCCTCCCGCATAGTTTGTTTAAGTATTGTAAAAAGAGATAAAAGAGAATCATATTCGTGAGATTCCGCTTCTCTCAAACCAGTGATCTAAAGTGGAGTATGGGATCCTCTTTAGATTACATTAGAAATAAGTTTATAAGATATATTCGAGTATTGATTATACATGTAACGTAACAGGTCACAACGGCGCCGACTGAAAGGGTAATGATAGGGCAGAAATGGGCCAAAGATCATTAATAATTGCTGAAAGCTAACTTCCTTAGTTAGAGTAAGCTGGTGTCAGTCGGGCCGGGATGTTGTGAGTTACGGATAAGTAGGGATCATTCCAATCTAAGGTTTGGAAATTAGTATTAAGATTAAAATGTAAGTTAGTACTTAAGAAGTAAGAAAAAGGGAATTTCACGAAGGCGATCATTTAAATGAACAATGTCATTTAAAGAGAATAAAAAAAAAAACTGTGCACTAATAATAAATAACTTCACACACTGACACTAATCATACCCCCAAGCCCCAATTGTGAGTTAGACTCAAAAAACCAAAAACCGTAGCGTGCAATTTAAGCGGTGGAGTCTGTGACGATTTAAATTGTACCAATAATCAAGAAAATACAAATTTAAAAAAAATTAAGGTTGCGAGCTCTTAAGCCATTTAAATCTCACTGTATTAATATAAAATACCTGTATGTACTCAGTATGAGAGGAAGCAGTAATTAATTAGTTATAAGATGCTCTAATAAAAAGATAAATTGTAAAGAGTTATTAATATCGTATTTAACCCTTTGCTTGTAAGCAGGCGCTGTCCTGTTGATTCCAGACTCGACATGCTTTCCGAGTCCTGTGTGAGTTAGAATAAGAAAAAAAACTAATGTTAATAATAAAAAAAATCTGAAGACATAAATAGTCGCTAAAACAACTGATTTAAATTATGTATATTTGTTTAGGGATAGTTTGTATAAATAAAAAATGTTAACTTAAATATAGTTAGGAACTATATTCTCGCGCGGAAATTGTCCCACTAACTTTTGCCCAGTACCAGGTGAAGGGAGCGGAATTTCTCTCTCTTGCAATGGTGACTTCGTACAGTATAGACGTAGGAGCTTTGCGCTTAAAATATGTTAACTACATTTTGTCTCACCTTAAGATGGTGTACCAGATGTAGCTGTTTAAAGCATCTGGATGTGTTAATTAATATAGTCATGTAAATAGACAAGAAATTTAAAGTAAAGTAAAAAATCGAAACGTAAAGAAAAGGAGTGTAACACAAGATGACTTAGTGCTTCAACAAATAACAACAATTCCAAAGTCATAACCGGAGATGTGAACTATCAGAAGCCACAAACTCTACTGCACGTGACAGAATATGCAGATCAGGACATCCGAGAATCTACAAGATCATCGTAGGTATCTACACTACATATTGTTCAACCTGCGAACTTTTGGAGCCCTTTACAGAGGAAGGCCAGACCGAGATGCCGACGTAGCTGTTCCTGTTTCCCAAGACGGATACCCTAGGACGAGTCTTCTGCATATCAATTAAAAGGTGACTCGATAGCCTGTCTATCGAGGGTTACTAATATTTGTTACACAACACATCTTGAAAGAGACTTTTCAGAACTTATTAACTTTGTAAAGACTTATAAATTAAATCTAAGAATTTCATGTAACTATTCTAACTTCATACGTTGTAACAGTTTATATGCTAATGTAGAGTAATATAATTCAAGCAATAATACCATTCTTCCAATGGTTGAATAAAAGAAAGTCTTGCAAGCTAATATCATGAAATGATATAATTAAAAGTCTTATTTACAGAAATACAGAAAGTTGACCCGGATCCGAGGTATAGCTATATAAAATCAAGTTTGATCTCAAAGTTTAAAGAAACCTTTCAAATAACTTAATAATTGAATTAGTAATGTCATGGGATCTGTCAGTAGATGTTTTTTTAAATGTTAAATAAAGAGAAGTCTTCTTGTTACACACATATGAGGAGTGCTTAAATCAATTGTATACCTTGCCATTGTTTCCTTACACAGTTAGTAAGTAATTTGTTACATTAATTATTTGTGATCAATTCTGTTACAACGTAGGCAGCCCATCGAATTAACGGAGTTTAATTACGAGGGGTTCCCTGAATTTGTAACGCGGCAATAGCAGTTACAAAAAAGCGCCACTCTGCTTACTTGTAAAAAAAAAATAAAAGGGTAATTGTTTACAGAGTGTCACAAAAGTGTGCCACTATGCTAAATTTTATAAAGGTGTTTAAACAAACAAAATTGCGTCATTCAAAAAAAAATAAAGGAAACAAAGGAAAGAGTTTTAATTGTGTATATAGTGTCAAAAACAAAATTGCATTCACTATACGTGGATAAATTGTAAGATCAATAACTAAATATATAATATTGATATATGCACTCAGAAAGTTACTTTAACAAATGTAATGTTCAAAACATATTTAATACACTATTAAATAACGTAATATGTATTAAGTTACGTAGATGGTAGTATGTATAAGTAAAATGTCATTAGCGTCATACAATATGCAGCAAAATATATTAGCAAAATGCTATATGCAGGTTTCTACCGGCACTTCCTGCATAATTCGATGTAAGTACTTCCATACATGAATTGTGACCAAGCATAACAATTTTGGTCAACCGAACAATCTGTAACAGGTTTGTTTACGACAATCTATAACCTGTTGTTTCCTGAATCATTCTGCACAGTGTATGTCCAACTATCTAGCTTACATACACTAGAAAGAGTTATAAAAAAAAAAAAATTGATTAAAAATAACTTTGTTAATAATAATAAAGTAATTAAGTAGAATTTCGGGATTTAAAACTTGTGAACAAAATAAGTAATTTTTTAATTGAGAAAAGTTTATGAATGAACGAAGCCAAAGTGTTGTCTAAGCGGAATAATAATAAATGTGTTGCATAAGATTGCGCTCCCCTTTTCTCGTGTTTATACCGGTCGTTGGTGGTATTCACTCGCATTGTGTAGACAATAATATGTAAAAGCAAACACCCCATTGTCACACACGCTCAACCCTCCTTTGTTAACTAAATATGTAGGCCACCCTCTGACCTACATTCCAGAAAACAGCTGATCGGCTATTTAACATTGAAAGATATGTGTGTGTGATTTCTGTCTCTCCCTTAGAAGAGAAATTGTTCTTTTCTAATTTGTGTAAATTGATTACTGATGAATTTATTATATGTATATGTAATATATGTGTAATATACTAGTATTAATTTTAAGTACGTGCTAATGTGTTAGAACAAAATGGCCCAATTTAACCCGGATTTGTTATTAAAAGACGAGCTGTCTTACGAAGCCCTTTTGCGTGGACTACCCCATGCTGATGTAACAGTCGCGGAATTACGAAGTTCAATTCGCGAATGTGGATTTGATGCGCCCGTGCAATTAAACAATCTAAGCCAACTCGATTATGAAAGCGAGAAAGAAATTTGTAATGCCAAGTATAGTGAACTATGCTTATTGTCTCAAACACTCCAAGACGAGAAATCTCCGGCAAAAATTTTGCGGACTACCCAGAGAATAGAGCATTTAACCAGGCGAATAAAAAATTTGTCGATCTGGCCGAATCTCACAGAAATACCCGTTGATGTACAAAAGCTAGCAGACGACGCTCTACGCCGCTTACCTTCAATTATCAACGATTTAAGACGAAAATCCGACTCATTCAGGATGGACGAAATAGAGAAATCATTAATGAAATTACACATCTCCCCAGTACAATCCCCCACCACTGGTTTACCTCCGCCTAACTCGGATCGGAACTCACCTATCGTATCGCAAGTGCAAGCGAACCCAGAACAAAATACTGATACAGATGTAAATGTCCCTCCTCCCGAGCATTTTCAGTTTCGTCCCGGAAATAATGAATTGACCAACACCCCCAATGAATCTAATCGCCCTCATCGAGGAATTACCCCTATGAACTATAACGCAGATTTATACGGAAAAATTACTCACCCTGTGGAGAAGATTTTAACCGAAATCCCTTATACAGATGGTTTAAATGTTTCCAAGTTACTAACATTTATTAGTTATCTTCTTCAGATAAAGGATCTACAGCAGCTGAATGACTGGCAAATTTTACAAGTTCTGTTACCAAAGTGTAAACCCCCGTTAAAAAATCGTGTGCTAGAAGCCCTAACCTCTACTTTCCCAGTAGAAGAGCTACATAGCTCTTTAATAAAATACTTTATTCCCACCGGCATCTATGAGGAAATAAAAAGGAAGACAGTACTCCGAGTACAAGGACATCAGGAGAGATTAGCTCACTACATCTCCGATATTAGGGAGTCCTCTCGACTACTACGTGTAAGCTGGAATGAAACACAACTGGTGGACACCATTTTAATAGGAGTGTCACCCGAAGAAAGATCTCGACTATCATTGATGAATAGACCCAATACTATTGCTGATCTAGAACAGTGCAGTATCCATTCTTCAAATGTATGGTACTCAGATCAAAATAGAGAAGCAATGAAAACCTCTGGAACTAATAGACATCAATTGCGAGCACTACTGCCTGATGTAACAACCTCGTATGAAAGACAAGTTTCTAGTAGACCTCACCATGTGCGCAAAGCTGGTAAGTTAACTGTAAACCCAGATAAAGCGGAAACCAAGTACCCACCTCGCAGAAAACCCACCTGTTATAATTGTGGCAAATACGGGCACATAAGAAGAGAGTGCAAAAGTAAGCCATTGGAACGGAATAACCCCAAATCAAAAAACATGTAAGGCAGGGAGACCCGAAAACCTGTGTCTTCCGCAGCTACTCAAAATTGGGTAAACGAAAAGAAACCAGTAATAATAATAAGAATGAATTATTCTGTAACCAAGTGAAAAACAAAAAAGGTGCGAAAGATATCGACCCCTATGAGCGAGAATTTTATTTCAGATTTGACCGTGCAAGAAAACATAAATATGTACAGTATAGTAGTTCAAGTTTTTCCCCGTGACGGCAATTAAATTCTGTAGTGACTTAATAATAAATTTATAATAATGATTAAAGTGTGCTAAATAAATATGGTGATTAAATAGACGACAGTTCTAGGAGCGTTTCTTAAATCCCCAAAGTAGTTTAATAAATAATAAATAATAAAGTGAATAATAATAATTGATTTAAATACTAGAGCGAAATAAATCCTAAGTTATACTAAAATTGTGTGAAGTGTAGAAGTAAGTAGGAAAAAACAAAATAATAATAAAAGTTCAGTTGCACATTGTAAACATCGCAGTGGTGGCCAGTTAGAGAAAATAAAAGCATGTTCAGTAATGTAGGAATTGTAGTAATCAGCCACGCACCCTCCCTCTATTGTGATAAACCGGTGCAGGCCTGAACAATTGAAAACCACCCCTAGTGAGTATGACAATGCATTTGTGTAAAGTGTCTCCCCTCCCGCATAGTTTGTTTAAGTATTGTAAAAAGAGATAAAAGAGAATCATATTCGTGAGATTCCGCTTCTTTCAAACCAGTGATCTAAAGTGGAGTATGGGATCCTCTTTAGATTACATTAGAAATAAGTTTATAAGATATAATCGAGTATTGATTATACATGTAACGTAACAGGTCACAACGGCGCCGACTGAAAGGGTAATGATAGGGCAGAAATGGGCCAAAGATCATTAATAATTGCTGAAAGCTAACTTCCTTAGTTAGAGTAAGCTGGTGTCAGTCGGGCCGGGATGTTGTGAGTTACGGATAAGTAGGGATCATTCCAATCTAAGGTTTGGAAATTAGTATTAAGATTAAAATGTAAGTTAGTACTTAAGAAGTAAGAAAAAGGGAATTTCACGAAGGCGATCATTTAAATGAACAATGCCATTTAAAGAGAATAAAAAAACAACTGTGCACTAATAATAAATAACTTCACACACTGACACTAATCATTCCCCAAGCCCCAATTGTGAGTTAGACTCAAAAAACCAAAAACCGTAGCGTGCAATTTAAGCGGTGGAGTCTGTGACGATTTAAATTGTACCAATAATCAAGAAAATACAAATTTAAAAAAAATTAAGGTTGCGAGCTTTCAAGCCATTTAAATCTCACTGTATTAATATAAAATACCTTTATGTACTCAGTATGAGAGGAAGCAGTAATTAATTAGTTATAAGATGCTCTAATAAAAAGATAAATTGTAAAGAGTTATTAATATCGTATTTAACCCTTTGCTTGTAAGCAGGCGCTGTCCTGTTGATTCCAGACTCGACATGCTTTCCGAGTCCTGTGTGAGTTAGAATAAGAAAAAAACTAATGTTAATAATAAAAAAAATCTGAAGACATAAATAGTCGCTAAAACAACTGATTTAAATTATGTATATTTGTTTAGGGATAGTTTGTATAAATAAAAAATGTTAACTTAAATATAGTTAGGAACTATATTCTCTCGCGGAAATTGTCCCACTAACTTTTGCCCAGTACCAGGTGAAGGGAGCGGAATTTCTCTCTCTTGCAATGGTGACTTCGTACAGTATAGACGTAGGAGCTGTGCGCTTAAAATATGTTAACTACATTTTGTCTCACCTTAAGATGGTGTACCAGATGTAGCTGTTTAAAGCATCTGGATGTGTTAATTAATATAGTCATGTAAATAGACAAGAAATTTAAAGTAAAGTAAAAAATCGAAACATAAAGAAAAGGAGTGTAACACAAGATGACTTAGTGCTTCAACAAATAACAACAATTCCAAAGTCATAACCGGAGATGTGAACTATCAGAAGCCACAAACTCTACTGCACGTGACAGAATATGCAGATCAGGACATCCGAGAATCTACAAGATCATCGTAGATATCTACACTACATATTGTTCAACCTGCGAACTTTTGGAGCCCTTTACAGAGGAAGGCCAGACCGAGATGCCGACGTAGCTGTTCCTGTTTCCCAAGACGGATACCCTAGGACGAGTCTTCTGCATATCAATTAAAAGGTGACTCGATAGCCTGTCTATCGAGGGTTACTAATATTTGTTACACAACACATCTTGAAAGAGACTTTTCAGAACTTATTAACTTTGTAAAGGCTTATAAATTAAATCTAAGGATTTCATGTAACTATTCTAACTTCATACGTTGTAACAGTTTATATGCTAATGTAGAGTAATATAATTCAAGCAAAAATACCATTCTTCCAATGGTTGAATAAAAGAAAGTCTTGCAAGCTAATATCATGAAATGATATAATTAAAAGTCTTATTTACAGAAATACAGAAAGTTGACCCGGATCCGAGGTATAGCTATATAAAATCAAGTTTGATCTCAAAGTTTAAAGAAACCTTTCAAATAACTTAATAATTGAATTAGTAATGTCATGGGATCTGTCAGTAGATGTTTTTTTAAATGTTAAATAAAGAGAAGTCTTCTTGTTACACACATATGAGGAGTGCTTAAATCAATTGTATACCTTGCCATTGTTTCCTTACACAGTTAGTAAGTAATTTGTTACATTAATTATTTGTGATCAATTCTGTTACAACGTAGGCAGCCCATCGAATTAACGGAGTTTAATTACGAGGGGTTCCCTGGATTTGTAACGCGGCAATAGCAGTTACAAAAGTGCGCCACTCTGCTTACTTGTAAAAAAAAAATAAAAGGGTAATTGTTTACAGAGTGTCACAAAAGTGTGCCACTATGCTAAATTTTATAAAGGTGTTTTAAGCAAACAAAATTGCGTCATTCAAAAAAAAATAAAGGAAACAAAGGAAAGAGTTTTAATTGTGTATATAGTGTCAAAAACAAAATTGCATTCACTATACGTGGCTAAATTGTAAGATCAATAACTAAATATATAATATTGATATATGCACTCAGAAAGTTACTTTAACAAATGTAATGTTCAAAACATATTTAATACACTATTAAGTAACGTAATATGTATTAAGTTACGTAGATGGTAGTATGTATAAGTAAAATGTCATTAGCGTCATACAATATGCAGCAAAATATATTAGCAAAATGCTATATGCAGGTTTCTACCGGCACTTCCTGCATAATTCGATGTAAGTACTTCCATACATGAATTGTGACCAAGCATAACAATTTTGGTCAACCGAACAATCTGTAACAGGTTTGTTTACGACAATCTATAACCTGTTGTTTCCTGAATCATTCTGCACAGTGTATGTCCAACTATCTAGCTTACATACACTAGAAAGAGTTATAAAAAAAAAAAATTGATTAAAAATAACTTTGTTAATAATAATAAAGTAATTAAGTAGAAGTTCGGGATTTAAAACTTGTGAACAAAATAAGTAATTTTTTAATTGAGAAAAGTTTATGAATGAACGAAGCCAAAGTGTTGTCTAAGCGGAATAATAATAAATGTGTTGCATAAGATTGCGCTCCCCTTTTCTCGTGTTTATACCGGTCGTTGGTGGTATTCACTCGCATTGTGTAGACAATAATATGTAAAAGCAAACACCCCATTGTCACACACGCTCAACCCTCCTTTGTTAACTAAATATGTAGGCCACCCTCTGACCTACATTCCAGAAAACAGCTGATCGGCTATTTAACATTGAAAGATATGTGTGTGTGATTTCTGTCTCTCCCTTAGAAGAGAAATTGTTCTTTTCTAATTTGTGTAAATTGATTACTGATGAATTTATTATATGTATATGTAATATATGTGTAATATACTAGTATTAATTTTAAGTACGTGCTAATGTGTTAGAACAAAATGGCCCAATTTAACCCGGATTTGTTATTAAAAGACGAGCTGTCTTACGAAGCCCTTTTGCGTGGACTACCCCATGCTGATGTAACAGTCGCGGAATTACGAAGTTCAATTCGCGAATGTGGATTTGATGCGCCCGTGCAATTAAACAATCTAAGCCAACTCGATTATGAAAGCGAGAAAGAAATTTGTAATGCCAAGTATAGTGAACTATGCTTATTGTCTCAAACACTCCAAGACGAGAAATCTCCGGCAAAAATTTTGCGGACTACCCAGAGAATAGAGCATTTAACCAGGCGAATAAAAAATTTGTCGATCTGGCCGAATCTCACAGAAATACCCGTTGATGTACAAAAGCTAGCAGACGACGCTCTACGCCGCTTACCTTCAATTATCAACGATTTAAGACGAAAATCCGACTCATTCAGGATGGACGAAATAGAGAAATCATTAATGAAATTACACATCTCCCCAGTACAATCCCCCACCACTGGTTTACCTCCGCCTAACTCGGATCGGAACTCACCTATCGTATCGCAAGTGCAAGCGAACCCAGAACAAAATACTGATACAGATGTAAATGTCCCTCCTCCCGAGCATTTTCAGTTTCGTCCCGGAAATAATGAATTGACCAACACCCCCAATGAATCTAATCGCCCTCATCGAGGAATTACCCCTATGAACTATAACGCAGATCTATACGGAAAAATTACTCACCCTGTGGAGAAGATTTTAACCGAAATCCCTTATACAGATGGTTTAAATGTTTCCAAGTTACTAACATTTATTAGTTATCTTCTTCAGATAAAGGATCTACAGCAGCTGAATGACTGGCAAATTTTACAAGTTCTGTTACCAAAGTGTAAACCCCCGTTAAAAAATCGTGTGCTAGAAGCCCTAACCTCTACTTTCCCAGTAGAAGAGCTACATAGCTCTTTAATAAAATACTTTATTCCCACCGGCATCTATGAGGAAATAAAAAGGAAGACAGTACTCCGAGTACAAGGACATCAGGAGAGATTAGCTCACTACATCTCCGATATTAGGGAGTCCTCTCGACTACTACGTGTAAGCTGGAATGAAACAAAACTGGTGGACACCATTTTAATAGGAGTGTCACCCGAAGAAAGATCTCGACTATCATTGATGAATAGACCCAATACTATTGCTGATCTAGAACAGTGCAGTATCCATTCTTCAAATGTATGGTACTCAGATCAAAATAGAGAAGCAATGAAAACCTCTGGAACTAATAGACATCAATTGCGAGCACTACTGCCTGATGTAACAACCTCGTATGAAAGACAAGTTTCTAGTAGACCTCACCATGTGCGCAAAGCTGGTAAGTTAACTGTAAACCCAGATAAAGCGGAAACCAAGTACCCACCTCGCAGAAAACCCACCTGTTATAATTGTGGCAAATATGGGCACATAAGAAGAGAGTGCAAAAGTAAGCCATTGGAACGGAATAACCCCAATTCAAAAAACATGTAAGGCAGGGAGACCCGAAAACCTGTGTCTTCCGCAGCTACTCAAAATTGGGTAAACGAAAAGAAACCAGTAATAATAATAAGAATGAATTATTCTGTAACCAAGTGAAAAACAAAAAAGGTGCGAAAGATATCGACCCCTATGAGCGAGAATTTTATTTCAGATTTGACCGTGCAAGAAAACATAAATGTGTACAGTATAGTAGTTCAAGTTTTTCCCCGTGACGGCAATTAAATTCTGTAGTGACTTAATAATAAATTTATAATAATGATTAAAGTGTGCTAAATAATATGGTGATTAAATAGACGATAGTTCTAGGAGCGTTTCTTAAATCCCCAAAGTAGTTTAATAAATAATAAATAATAAAGTGAATAATAATGATTGATTTAAATACTAGAGCTAAATAAATCCTAAGTTATACTAAAATTGTGTGAAGTGTAGAAGTAAGTAGGAAAAAAGAAAATAATAATAAAATTTCAGTTGCACATTGTAAACATCGCAGTGGTGGCCAGTTAGAGAAAATAAAAGCATGTTCAGTAATGTAGGAATTGTAGTAATCAGCCACGAACCCTCCCTCTATTGTGATAAACCGGTGCAGGCCTGAACAATTGAAAACCACCCCTAGTGAGTATGACAATGCATTTGTGTAAAGTGTCTCCCCTCCCGCATAGTTTGTTTAAGTATTGTAAAAAGAGATAAAAGAGAATCATATTCGTGAGATTCCGCTTCTTTCAAACCAGTGATCTAAAGTGGAGTATGGGATCCTCTTTAGATTACATTAGAAATAAGTTTATAAGATATAATCGAGTATTGATTATACATGTAACGTAACAGGTCACAACGGCGCCGACTGAAAGGGTAATGATAGGGCAGAAATGGGCCAAAGATCATTAATAATTGCTGAAAGCTAACTTCCTTAGTTAGAGTAAGCTGGTGTCAGTCGGGCCGGGATGTTGTGAGTTACGGATAAGTAGGGATCATTCCAATCTAAGGTTTGGAAATTAGTATTAAGATTAAAATGTAAGTTAGTACTTAAGAAGTAAGAAAAAGGGAATTTCACGAAGGCGATCATTTAAATGAACAATGTCATTTAAAGAGAATAAAAAAAAAACTGTGCACTAATAATAAATAACTTCACACACTGACACTAATCATACCCCCAAGCCCCAATTGTGAGTTAGACTCAAAAAACCAAAAACCGTAGCGTGCAATTTAAGCGGTGGAGTCTGTGACGATTTAAATTGTACCAATAATCAAGAAAATACAAATTTAAAAAAAATTAAGGTTGCGAGCTTTCAAGCCATTTAAATCTCACTGTATTAATATAAAATACCTGTATGTACTCAGTATGAGAGGAAGCAGTAATTAATTAGTTATAAGATGCTCTAATAAAAAGATAAATTGTAAAGAGTTATTAATATCGTATTTAACCCTTTGCTTGTAAGCAGGCGCTGTCCTGTTGATTCCAGACTCGACATGCTTTCCGAGTCCTGTGTGAGTTAGAATAAGAAAAAAAACTAATGTTAATAATAAAAAAAATCTGAAGACATAAATAGTCGCTAAAACAACTGATTTAAATTATGTATATTTGTTTAGGGATAGTTTGTATAAATAAAAAATGTTAACTTAAATATAGTTAGGAACTATATTCTCGCGCGGAAATTGTCCCACTAACTTTTGCCCAGTACCAGGTGAAGGGAGCGGAATTTCTCTCTCTTGCAATGGTGACTTCGTACAGTATAGACGTAGGAGCTGTGCGCTTAAAATATGTTAACTACATTTTGTCTCACCTTAAGATGGTGTACCAGATGTAGCTGTTTAAAGCATCTGGATGTGTTAATTAATATAGTCATGTAAATAGACAAGAAATTTAAAGTAAAGTAAAAAATCGAAACGTAAAGAAAAGGAGTGTAACACAAGATGACTTAGTGCTTCAACAAATAACAACAATTCCAAAGTCATAACCGGAGATGTGAACTATCAGAAGCCACAAACTCTACTGCACGTGACAGAATATGCAGATCAGGACATCCGAGAATCTACAAGATCATCGTAGATATCTACACTACATATTGTTCAACCTGCGAACTTTTGGAGCCCTTTACAGAGGAAGGCCAGACCGAGATGCCGACGTAGCTGTTCCTGTTTCCCAAGACGGATAACCTAGGACGAGTCTTCTGCATATCAATTAAAAGGTGACTCGATAGCCTGTCTATCGAGGGTTACTAATATTTGTTACACAACACATCTTGAAAGAGACTTTTCAGAACTTATTAACTTTGTAAAGACTTATAAATTAAATCTAAGGATTTCATGTAACTATTCTAACTTCATACGTTGTAACAGTTTATATGCTAATGTAGAGTAATATAATTCAAGCAAAAATACCATTCTTCCAATGGTTGAATAAAAGAAAGTCTTGCAAGCTAATATCATGAAATGATATAATTAAAAGTCTTATTTACAGAAATACAGAAAGTTGACCCGAATCCGAGGTATAGCTATATAAAATCAAGTTTGATCTCAAAGTTTAAAGAAACCTTTCAAATAACTTAATAATTGAATTAGTAATGTCATGGGATCTGTCAGTAGATGTTTTTTTAAATGTTAAATAAAGAGAAGTCTTCTTGTTACACACATATGAGGAGTGCTTAAATCAATTGTATACCTTGCCATTGTTTCCTTACACAGTTAGTAAGTAATTTGTTACATTAATTATTTGTGATCAATTCTGTTACAACGTAGGCAGCCCATCGAATTAACGGAGTTTAATTACGAGGGGTTCCCTGGATTTGTAACGCGGCAATAGCAGTTACAAAAGTGCGCCACTCTGCTTACTTGTAAAAAAAAAATAAAAGGGTAATTGTTTACAGAGTGTCACAAAAGTGTGCCACTATGCTAAATTTTATAAAGGTGTTTTAAGCAAACAAAATTGCGTCATTCAAAAAAAAATAAAGGAAACAAAGGAAAGAGTTTTAATTGTGTATATAGTGTCAAAAACCAAATTGCATTCACTATACGTGGATAAATTGTAAGATCAATAACTAAATATATAATATTGATATATGCACTCAGAAAGTTACTTTAACAAATGTAATGTTCAAAACATATTTAATACACTATTAAATAACGTAATATGTATTAAGTTACGTAGATGGTAGTATGTATAAGTAAAATGTCATTAGCGTCATACAATATGCAGCAAAATATATTAGCAAAATGCTATATGCAGGTTTCTACCGGCACTTCCTGCATAATTCGATGTAAGTACTTCCATACATGAATTGTGACCAAGCATAACAATTTTGGTCAACCGAACAATCTGTAACAGGTTTGTTTACGACAATCTATAACCTGTTGTTTCCTGAATCATTCTGCACAGTGTATGTCCAACTATCTAGCTTACATACACTAGAAAGAGTTATAAAAAAAAAAAATTGATTAAAAATAACTTTGTTAATAATAATAAAGTAATTAAGTAGAAGTTCGGGATTTAAAACTTGTGAACAAAATAAGTAATTTTTTAATTGAGAAAAGTTTATGAATGAACGAAGCCAAAGTGTTGTCTAAGCGGAATAATAATAAATGTGTTGCATAAGATTGCGCTCCCCTTTTCTCGTGTTTATACCGGTCGTTGGTGGTATTCACTCGCATTGTGTAGACAATAATATGTAAAAGCAAACACCCCATTGTCACACACGCTCAACCCTCCTTTGTTAACTAAATATGTAGGCCACCCTCTGACCTACATTCCAGAAAACAGCTGATCGGCTATTTAACATTGAAAGATATGTGTGTGTGATTTCTGTCTCTCCCTTAGAAGAGAAATTGTTCTTTTCTAATTTGTGTAAATTGATTACTGATGAATTTATTATATGTATATGTAATATATGTGTAATATACTAGTATTAATTTTAAGTACGTGCTAATGTGTTAGAACAAAATGGCCCAATTTAACCCGGATTTGTTATTAAAAGACGAGCTGTCTTACGAAGCCCTTTTGCGTGGACTACCCCATGCTGATGTAACAGTCGCGGAATTACGAAGTTCAATTCGCGAATGTGGATTTGATGCGCCCGTGCAATTAAACAATCTAAGCCAACTCGATTATGAAAGCGAGAAAGAAATTTGTAATGCCAAGTATAGTGAACTATACTTATTGTCTCAAACACTCCAAGACGAGAAATCTCCGGCAAAAATTTTGCGGACTACCCAGAGAATAGAGCATTTAACCAGGCGAATAAAAAATTTGTCGATCTGGCCGAATCTCACAGAAATACCCGTTGATGTACAAAAGCTAGCAGACGACGCTCTACGCCGTTTACCTTCAATTATCAACGATTTAAGACGAAAATCCGACTCATTCAGGATGGACGAAATAGAGAAATCATTAATGAAATTACACATCTCCCCAGTACAATCCCCCACCACTGGTTTACCTCCGCCTAACTCGGATCGGAACTCACCTATCGTATCGCAAGTGCAAGCGAACCCAGAACAAAATACTGATACAGATGTAAATGTCCCTCCTCCCGAGCATTTTCAGTTTCGTCCCGGAAATAATGAATTGACCAACACCCCCAATGAATCTAATCGCCCTCATCGAGGAATTACCCCTATGAACTATAACGCAGATCTATACGGAAAAATGACTCACCCTGTGGAGAAGATTTTAACCGAAATCCCTTATACAGATGGTTTAAATGTTTCCAAGTTACTAACATTTATTAGTTATCTTCTTCAGATAAAGGATCTACAGCAGCTGAATGACTGGCAAATTTTACAAGTTCTGTTACCAAAGTGTAAACCCCCGTTAAAAAATCGTGTGCTAGAAGCCCTAACCTCTACTTTCCCAGTAGAAGAGCTACATAGCTCTTTAATAAAATACTTTATTCCCACCGGCATCTATGAGGAAATAAAAAGGAAGACAGTACTCCGAGTACAAGGACATCAGGAGAGATTAGCTCACTACATCTCCGATATTAGGGAGTCCTCTCGACTACTACGTGTAAGCTGGAATGAAACACAACTGGTGGACACCATTTTAATAGGAGTGTCACCCGAAGAAAGATCTCGACTATCATTGATGAATAGACCCAATACTATTGCTGATCTAGAACAGTGCAGTATCCATTCTTCAAATGTATGGTACTCAGATCAAAATAGAGAAGCAATGAAAACCTCTGGAACTAATAGACATCAATTGCGAGCACTACTGCCTGATGTAACAACCTCGTATGAAAGACAAGTTTCTAGTAGACCTCACCATGTGCGCAAAGCTGGTAAGTTAACTGTAAACCCAGATAAAGCGGAAACCAAGTACCCACCTCGCAGAAAACCCACCTGTTATAATTGTGGCAAATATGGGCACATAAGAAGAGAGTGCAAAAGTAAGCCATTGGAACGGAATAACCCCAATTCAAAAAACATGTAAGGCAGGGAGACCCGAAAACCTGTGTCTTCCGCAGCTACTCAAAATTGGGTAAACGAAAAGAAACCAGTAATAATAATAAGAATGAATTATTCTGTAACCAAGTGAAAAACAAAAAAGGTGCGAAAGATATCGACCCCTATGAGCGAGAATTTTATTTCAGATTTGACCGTGCAAGAAAACATAAATGTGTACAGTATAGTAGTTCAAGTTTTTCCCCGTGACGGCAATTAAATTCTGTAGTGACTTAATAATAAATTTATAATAATGATTAAAGTGTGCTAAATAAATATGGTGATTAAATAGACGATAGTTCTAGGAGCGTTTCTTAAATCCCCAAAGTAGTTTAATAAATAATAAATAATAAAGTGAATAATAATAATTGATTTAAATACTAGAGCTAAATAAATCCTAAGTTATACTAAAATTGTGTGAAGTGTAGAAGTAAGTAGGAAAAAAGAAAATAATAATAAAAGTTCAGTTGCACATTGTAAACATCGCAGTGGTGGCCAGTTAGAGAAAATAAAAGCATGTTCAGTAATGTAGGAATTGTAGTAATCAGCCACGCACCCTCCCTCTATTGTGATAAACCGGTGCAGGCCTGAACAATTGAAAACCACCCCTAGTGAGTATGACAATGCATTTGTGTAAAGTGTCTCCCCTCCCGCATAGTTTGTTTAAGTATTGTAAAAAGAGATAAAAGAGAATCATATTCGTGAGATTCCGCTTCTCTCAAACCAGTGATCTAAAGTGGAGTATGGGATCTTCTTTAGATTACATTAGAAATAAGTTTATAAGATATAATCGAGTATTGATTATACATGTAACGTAACAGGTCACAACGGCGCCGACTGAAAGGGTAATGATAGGGCAGAAATGGGCCAAAGATCATTAATAATTGCTGAAAGCTAACTTCCTTAGTTAGAGTAAGCTGGTGTCAGTCGGGCCGGGATGTTGTGAGTTACGGATAAGTAGGGATCATTCCAATCTAAGGTTTGGAAATTAGTATTAAGATTAAAATGTAAGTTAGTACTTAAGAAGTAAGAAAAAGGGAATTTCACGAAGGCGATCATTTAAATGAACAATGTCATTTAAAGAGAATAAAAAAAAAACTGTGCACTAATAATAAATAACTTCACACACTGACACTAATCATACCCCCAAGCCCCAATTGTGAGTTAGACTCAAAAAACCAAAAACCGTAGCGTGCAATTTAAGCGGTGGAGTCTGTGACGATTTAAATTGTACCAATAATCAATAAAATAAAAATTTAAAAAAAATTAAGGTTGCGAGCTTTCAAGCCATTTAAATCTCACTGTATTAATATAAAATACCTGTATGTACTCAGTATGAGAGGAAGCAGTAATTAATTAGTTATAAGATACTCTAATAAAAAGATAAATTGTAAAGAGTTATTAATATCGTATTTAACCCTTTGCTTGTAAGCAGGCGCTGTCCTGTTGATTCCAGACTCGACATGCTTTCCGAGTCCTGTGTGAGTTAGAATAAGAAAAAAAACTAATGTTAATAATAAAAAAAATCTGAAGACATAAATAGTCGCTAAAACAACTGATTTAAATTATGTATATTTGTTTAGGGATAGTTTGTATAAATAAAAAATGTTAACTTAAATATAGTTAGGAACTATATTCTCGCGCGGAAATTGTCCCACTAACTTTTGCCCAGTACCAGGTGAAGGGAGCGGAATTTCTCTCTCTTGCAATGGTGACTTCGTACAGTATAGACGTAGGAGCTGTGCGCTTAAAATATGTTAACTACATTTTGTCTCACCTTAAGATGGTGTACCAGATGTAGCTGTTTAAAGCATCTGGATGTGTTAATTAATATAGTCATGTAAATAGACAAGAAATTTAAAGTAAAGTAAAAAATCGAAACGTAAAGAAAAGGAGTGTAACACAAGATGACTTAGTGCTTCAACAAATAACAACAATTCCAAAGTCATAACCGGAGATGTGAACTATCAGAAGCCACAAACTCTACTGCACGTGACAGAATATGCAGATCAGGACATCCGAGAATCTACAAGATCATCGTAGATATCTACACTACATATTGTTCAACCTGCGAACTTTTGGAGCCCTTTACAGAGGAAGGCCAGACCGAGATGCCGACGTAGCTGTTCCTGTTTCCCAAGACGGATACCCTAGGACGAGTCTTCTGCATATCAATTAAAAGGTGACTCGATAGCCTGTCTATCGAGGGTTACTAATATTTGTTACACAACACATCTTGAAAGAGACTTTTCAGAACTTATTAACTTTGTAAAGACTTATAAATTAAATCTAAGAATTTCATGTAACTATTCTAACTTCATACGTTGTAACAGTTTATATGCTAATGTAGAGTAATATAATTCAAGCAATAATACCATTCTTCCAATGGTTGAATAAAAGAAAGTCTTGCAAGCTAATATCATGAAATGATATAATTAAAAGTCTTATTTACAGAAATACAGAAAGTTGACCCGGATCCGAGGTATAGCTATATAAAATCAAGTTTGATCTCAAAGTTTAAAGAAACCTTTCAAATAACTTAATAATTGAATTAGTAATGTCATGGGATCTGTCAGTAGATGTTTTTTTAAATGTTAAATAAAGAGAAGTCTTCTTGTTACACACATATGAGGAGTGCTTAAATCAATTGTATACCTTGCCATTGTTTCCTTACACAGTTAGTAAGTAATTTGTTACATTAATTATTTGTGATCAATTCTGTTACAACGTAGGCAGCCCATCGAATTAACGGAGTTTAATTACGAGGGGTTCCCTGGATTTGTAACGCGGCAATAGCAGTTACAAAAGTGCGCCACTCTGCTAACTTGTAAAAAAAAAATAAAAGGGTAATTGTTTACAGAGTGTCACAAAAGTGTGCCACTATGCTAAATTTTATAAATTTGTTTTAAGCAAACAAAATTGCGTCATTCAAAAAAAAATAAAGGAAACAAAGGAAAGAGTTTTAATTGTGTATATAGTGTCAAAAACAAAATTGCATTCACTATACGTGGATAAATTGTAAGATCAATAACTAAATATATAATATTGATATATGCACTCAGAAAGTTACTTTAACAAATTTAATGTTCAAAACATATTTAATACACTATTAAATAACGTAATATGTATTAAGTTACGTAGATGGTAGTATGTATAAGTAAAATGTCATTAGCGTCATACAATATGCAGCAAAATATATTAGCAAAATGCTATATGCAGGTTTCTACCGGCACTTCCTGCATAATTCGATGTAAGTACTTCCATACATGAATTGTGACCAAGCATAACAATTTTGGTCAACCGAACAATCTGTAACAGGTTTGTTTACGACAATCTATAACCTGTTGTTTCCTGAATCATTCTGCACAGTGTATGTCCAACTATCTAGCTTACATACACTAGAAAGAGTTATAAAAAAAAAAATTGATTAAAAATAACTTTGTTAATAATAATAAAGTAATTAAGTAGAAGTTCGGGATTTAAAACTTGTGAACAAAATAAGTAATTTTTTAATTGAGAAAAGTTTATGAATGAACGAAGCCAAAGTGTTGTCTAAGCGGAATAATAATAAATGTGTTGCATAAGATTGCGCTCCCCTTTTCTCGTGTTTATACCGGTCGTTGGTGGTATTCACTCGCATTGTGTAGACAATAATATGTAAAAGCAAACACCCCATTGTCACACACGCTCAACCCTCCTTTGTTAACTAAATATGTAGTCCACCCTCTGACCTACATTCCAGAAAACAGCTGATCGGCTATTTAACATTGAAAGATATGTGTGTGTGATTTCTGTCTCTCCCTTAGAAGAGAAATTGTTCTTTTCTAATTTGTGTAAATTGATTACTGATGAATTTATTATATGTATATGTAATATATGTGTAATATACTAGTATTAATTTTAAGTACGTGCTAATGTGTTAGAACAAAATGGCCCAATTTAACCCGGATTTGTTATTAAAAGACGAGCTGTCTTACGAAGCCCTTTTGCGTGGACTACCCCATGCTGATGTAACAGTCGCGGAATTACGAAGTTCAATTCGCGAATGTGGATTTGATGCGCCCGTGCAATTAAACAATCTAAGCCAACTCGATTATGAAAGCGAGAAAGAAATTTGTAATGCCAAGTATAGTGAACTATGCTTATTGTCTCAAACACTTCAAGACGAGAAATCTCCGGCAAAAATTTTGCGGACTACCCAGAGAATAGAGCATTTAACCAGGCGAATAAAAAATTTGTCGATCTGGCCGAATCTCACAGAAATACCCGTTGATGTACAAAAGCTAGCAGACGACGCTCTACGCCGCTTACCTTCAATTATCAACGATTTAAGACGAAAATCCGACTCATTCAGGATGGACGAAATAGAGAAATCATTAATGAAATTACACATCTCCCCAGTACAATCCCCCACCACTGGTTTACCTCCGCCTAACTCGGATCGGAACTCACCTATCGTATCGCAAGTGCAAGCGAACCCAGAACAAAATACTGATACAGATGTAAATGTCCCTCCTCCCGAGCATTTTCAGTTTCGTCCCGGAAATAATGAATTGACCAACACCCCCAATGAATCTAATCGCCCTCATCGAGGAATTACCCCTATGAACTATAACGCAGATCTATACGGAAAAATTACTCACCCTGTGGAGAAGATTTTAACCGAAATCCCTTATACAGATGGTTTAAATGTTTCCAAGTTACTAACATTTATTAGTTATCTTCTTCAGATAAAGGATCTACAGCAGCTGAATGACTGGCAAATTTTACAAGTTCTGTTACCAAAGTGTAAACCCCCGTTAAAAAATCGTGTGCTAGAAGCCCTAACCTCTACTTTCCCAGTAGAAGAGCTACATAGCTCTTTAATAAAATACTTTATTCCCACCGGCATCTATGAGGAAATAAAAAGGAAGACAGTACTCCGAGTACAAGGACATCAGGAGAGATTAGCTCACTACATCTCCGATATTAGGGAGTCCTCTCGACTACTACGTGTAAGCTGGAATGAAACACAACTGGTGGACACCATTTTAATAGGAGTGTCACCCGAAGAAAGATCTCGACTATCATTGATGAATAGACCCAATACTATTGCTGATCTAGAACAGTGCAGTATCCATTCTTCAAATGTATGGTACTCAGATCAAAATAGAGAAGCAATGAAAACCTCTGGAACTAATAGACATCAATTGCGAGCACTACTGCCTGATGTAACAACCTCGTATGAAAGACAAGTTTCTAGTAGACCTCACCATGTGCGCAAAGCTGGTAAGTTAACTGTAAACCCAGATAAAGCGGAAACCAAGTACCCACCTCGCAGAAAACCCACCTGTTATAATTGTGGCAAATATGGGCACATAAGAAGAGAGTGCAAAAGTAAGCCATTGGAACGGAATAACCCCAATTCAAAAAACATGTAAGGCAGGGAGACCCGAAAACCTGTGTCTTCCGCAGCTACTCAAAATTGGGTAAACGAAAAGAAACCAGTAATAATAATAAGAATGAATTATTCTGTAACCAAGTGAAAAACAAAAAAGGTGCGAAAGATATCGACCCCTATGAGCGAGAATTTTATTTCAGATTTGACCGTGCAAGAAAACATAAATGTGTACAGTATAGTAGTTCAAGTTTTTCCCCGTGACGGCAATTAAATTCTGTAGTGACTTAATAATAAATTTATAATAATGATTAAAGTGTGCTAAATAAATATGGTGATTAAATAGACGATAGTTCTAGGAGCGTTTCTTAAATCCCCAAAGTAGTTTAATAAATAATAAATAATAAAGTGAATAATAATAATTGATTTAAATACTAGAGCTAAATAAATCCTAAGTTATACTAAAATTGTGTGAAGTGTAGAAGTAAGTAGGAAAAAAGAAAATAATAATAAAAGTTCAGTTGCACATTGTAAACATCGCAGTGGTGGCCAGTTAGAGAAAATAAAAGCGTGTTCAGTAATGTAGGAATTGTAGTAATCAGCCACGCACCCTCCCTCTATTGTGATAAACCGGTGCAGGCCTGAACAATTGAAAACCACCCCTAGTGAGTATGACAATGCATTTGTGTAAAGTGTCTCCCCTCCCGCATAGTTTGTTTAAGTATTGTAAAAAGAGATAAAAGAGAATCATATTCGTGAGATTCCGCTTCTCTCAAACCAGTGATCTAAAGTGGAGTATGGGATCTTCTTTAGATTACATTAGAAATAAGTTTATAAGATATAATCGAGTATTGATTATACATGTAACGTAACAGGTCACAACGGCGCCGACTGAAAGGGTAATGATAGGGCAGAAATGGGCCAAAGATCATTAATAATTGCTGAAAGCTAACTTCCTTAGTTAGAGTAAGCTGGTGTCAGTCGGGCCGGGATGTTGTGAGTTAAGGATAAGTAGGGATCATTCCAATCTAAGGTTTGGAAATTAGTATTAAGATTAAAATGTAAGTTAGTACTTAAGAAGTAAGAAAAAGGGAATTTCACGAAGGCGATCATTTAAATGAACAATGTCATTTAAAGAGAATAAAAAAAAAAACTGTGCACTAATAATAAATAACTTCACACACTGACACTAATCATACCCCCAAGCCCCAGTTGTGAGTTAGACTCAAAAAACCAAAAACCGTAGCGTGCAATTTAAGCGGTGGAGTCTGTGACGATTTAAATTGTACCAATAATCAAGAAAATAAAAATTAAAAAAAAAATTAAGGTTGCGAGCTCTTAAGCCATTTAAATCTCACTGTATTAATATAAAATACCTGTATGTACTCAGTATGAGAGGAAGCAGTAATTAAATAGTTATAAGATGCTCTAATAAAAAGATAAATTGTAAAGAGTTATTAATATCGTATTTAACCCTTTGCTTGTAAGCAGGCGCTGTCCTGTTGATTCCAGACTCGACATGCTTTCCGAGTCCTGTGTGAGTTAGAATAAGAAAAAAAACTAATGTTAATAATAAAAAAAATCTGAAGACATAAATAGTCGCTAAAACAACTGATTTAAATTATGTATATTTGTTTAGGGATAGTTTGTATAAATAAAAAATGTTAACTTAAATATAGTTAGGAACTATATTCTCGCGCGGAAATTGTCCCACTAACTTTTGCCCAGTACCAGGTGAAGGGAGCGGAATTTCTCTCTCTTGCAATGGTGACTTCGTACAGTATAGACGTAGGAGCTGTGCGCTTAAAATATGTTAACTACATTTTGTCTCACCTTAAGATGGTGTACCAGATGTAGCTGTTTAAAGCATCTGGATGTGTTAATTAATATAGTCATGTAAATAGACAAGAAATTTAAAGTAAAGTAAAAAATCGAAACGTAAAGAAAAGGAGTGTAACACAAGATGACTTAGTGCTTCAACAAATAACAACAATTCCAAAGTCATAACCGGAGATGTGAACTATCAGAAGCCACAAACTCTACTGCACGTGACAGAATATGCAGATCAGGACATCCGAGAATCTACAAGATCATCGTAGATATCTACACTACATATTGTTCAACCTGCGAACTTTTGGAGCCCTTTACAGAGGAAGGCCAGACCGAGATGCCGACGTAGCTGTTCCTGTTTCCCAAGACGGATACCCTAGGACGAGTCTTCTGCATATCAATTAAAAGGTGACTCGATAGCCTGTCTATCGAGGGTTACTAATATTTGTTACACAACACATCTTGAAAGAGACTTTTCAGAACTTATTAACTTTGTAAAGACTTATAAATTAAATCTAAGAATTTCATGTAACTATTCTAACTTCATACGTTGTAACAGTTTATATGCTAATGTAGAGTAATATAATTCAAGCAATAATACCATTCTTCCAATGGTTGAATAAAAGAAAGTCTTGCAAGCTAATATCATGAAATGATATAATTAAAAGTCTTATTTACAGAAATACAGAAAGTTGACCCGGATCCGAGGTATAGCTATATAAAATCAAGTTTGATCTCAAAGTTTAAAGAAACCTTTCAAATAACTTAATAATTGAATTAGTAATGTCATGGGATCTGTCAGTAGATGTTTTTTTAAATGTTAAATAAAGAGAAGTCTTCTTGTTACACACATATGAGGAGTGCTTAAATCAATTGTATACCTTGCCATTGTTTCCTTACACAGTTAGTAAGTAATTTGTTACATTAATTATTTGTGATCAATTCTGTTACAACGTAGGCAGCCCATCGAATTAACGGAGTTTAATTACGAGGGGTTCCCTGAATTTGTAACGCGGCAATAGCAGTTACAAAAGTGCGCCACTCTGCTTACTTGTAAAAAAAAAATAAAAGGGTAATTGTTTACAGAGTGTCACAAAAGTGTGCCACTATGGTAAATTTTATAAAGGTGTTTTAAGCAAACAAAATTGCGTCATTCAAAAAAAAATAAAGGAAACAAAGGAAAGAGTTTTAATTGTGTATATAGTGTCAAAAACAAAATTGCATTCACTATACGTGGATAAATTGTAAGATCAATAACTAAATATATAATATTGATATATGCACTCAGAAAGTTACTTTAACAAATTTAATGTTCAAAACATATTTAATACACTATTAAATAACGTAATATGTATTAAGTTACGTAGATGGTAGTATGTATAAGTAAAATGTCATTAGCGTCATACAATATGCAGCAAAATATATTAGCAAAATGCTATATGCAGGTTTCTACCGGCACTTCCTGCATAATTCGATGTAAGTACTTCCATACATGAATTGTGACCAAGCATAACAATTTTGGTCAACCGAACAATCTGTAACAGGTTTGTTTACGACAATCTATAACCTGTTGTTTCCTGAATCATTCTGCACAGTGTATGTCCAACTATCTAGCTTACATACACTAGAAAGAGTTATAAAAAAAAAAAATTTGATTAAAAATAACTTTGTTAATAATAATAAAGTAATTAAGTAAAAAAGATGTTTTTTTAAATGTTAAATAAAGAGAAGTCTTCTTGTTACACACATATGAGGAGTGCTTAAATCAATTGTATACCTTGCCATTGTTTCCTTACACAGTTAGTAAGTAATTTGTTACATTAATTATTTGTGATCAATTCTGTTACAACGTAGGCAGCCCATCTAATTAACGGAGTTTAATTACGAGGGGTTCCCTGGATTTGTAACGCGGCGAAAAACAGTTACAAGTAAACGCAATGTTCATTAGTAACAAACAGCAATGAGTGCGTGACAGCGTAAGAAATTATAGTGTAAAAAGTTACTTAACACAAATTTTTATATTGATAAAGTGTACATCTGTATATATATTATAAATTACTGTAGTCGGAATAAAAGGCTAATGTCATAAAAATATTACAATGTTTAACAAATGTGGGATCGATTCTTTCATTATATATATTTTACATTGTTTAGTGTCTTCCAATTTTGCGTATATAAATTTCACTTTCCAGTTACTATGAGTATAAATTCCAATAAAGTAAGATTATGTAAGAGAAATAAATACTAACATAAAGTTTAATAAATAGTAATATTTGTTTTCAAAAGAAAAATATTCTTACAGAAACATTCCCATAACCTCTATTATTTTTAAATTATTTTTACAAAACCTGATGAAGAAATTGTAAATATTAGAATATTAAATAGCTCAGACAATTTTTATTATAGGAACGCAGGTAGTACTCTTTACATTTACACAAAAATATGAATATCTTTCAATTAGTGCAAAGTCTGTATCAAAACTTACAGTTTTAATTAGAATGTTTATAACTAGGAAAATTATAAAGTATGTGTAATAATATAATAGTAACCGTCTGAGGTGTGTGTGTGTGTGTGTGTGTGTGTGTGTGTGTGTGTGTGTGTGTGTGTGTGTGTGTGTGTGTGTGTGTGTGTGTGTGTGTGTGTGTGTGTGTGTGTGTGTGTGATTTTGTGAGTTTTGACAGGTCAGTTACAGTTTCGCTTATAGATGAGTATTCGTTGTGGATCTTCAATAGCACTTGTTCGTTCTTCATCAATTGCTACTACAAGATCAATAGCACTTTATTATCTTTATTTCAGTAGTTTAGTCACGGAAAAATTACTTTTCCAACTTGGAAGAAATTTAACACTATATATTTTCTATTACAGGGTAACTGAATTTAATAAAGTCCTAGCAGAACCATGATAGTAGAGGTAAAGTATTAACCGGTAGAGTTCTTTAAAAAGCAGCAAACAGCTTGTAATGGACATTTTAAGATATATATGAGTTATAAATACTAACGCGATAACAAATATCTATGAAGAAAAATGGAAGAAATCAATCAACTTCTCCTAAAATAGATTCAAATGGTAGACAAAATGAAAATTTTTTTATAACTGCGCTTAACATAAAAACAGCTTACGAGCTTAGTCTATATTTCTGTGTCCTATTACAGTATTTTTACATCAAGCCGGCAGTTTGGTTTGCGAAAGACCCAGATAGGCACGTAGCATGGCACGTGCATCTGGATGTTATAGCCTAGCGCTGGGATATTCGAGGGCACGGATGCCGGCTGGTCGAGTAAACGTATAACGGCGATTATATATTCTCTCGATTCTGTTGTCCTCAATCAGCACGTAGTTTATGTAGCTTAGTATGTTGCTAAACTTTTAGCTATATGTCAACAACAGCAGTTGAAGTCTGAGATGCACTGACGTCATTACTGTTTCACAATACCAGCTTTGTGCTGGGCTAGTGCAGCATGCTCCTGTGGCTGTGCAGTTTATAAATCTATCAGACACAACCTTCTGACTTAAAAGTACACCGCGCATCCATAATCCATTTTAGATGGCACAACTCCGGTGTACAGGCGCAAAAAACTTTCGTATCAACTTTTCATGTCGTACAGGATATCCATTTAATGATATGTAGCGAGGGAATGTATCTCGCAGCCAATTCTTTTATATGTGTACCCTACCTTAAGTGTTTGTCGAAAGTTAGTCCTAAAAATCTGATTTCAGTTTTATAGTACAACCGAATACCGCTTATGGTAGGCATCACAGCTGGGTGCCTACCTCACTTCCGACAGAAGTAGCCACAGGTCGTCTTTGTTGCCTAGACAGAAAAGTCTATGCTGTTAACATTTCCAACCGAAGTGTCTATAGTGCCTTGCATTTCACGTTTGTTCATTGCCGTTGCTTTAGATGAGTTAAACAGCTCAAGAGCGGAGCTCTTGTATGTTGAGTTGAACTTATAAGCACTTCTAAACTTGTTTCTTGATTTCCTTGTTTCTATACCCTCAAATATCTCGTTGTTGGCTAGTAAAACGAGTGCCACTCAACGGAGATTCTTGCGCTATTCTATTCTGCAACTCAATTGGGGCCGATACTGATTGCCCAACGGAAACTCAAAGCCGTGTCCCTAAGAAAGCTGGAGTTCAATTTCGGCAGGTTACTTCTACACGCTCAATGATGTAGATGTTTCAAAATGTGTTATCCGCTTGTTTGTCAAAAGCTTTCTCTGAATGGAATAATACCGCAACCATGCGTTTTCCTTTGATGAAATTATTTTGAACTGAGTTCTTCAGTATAACAGCTGATCAGTGGTAGAATGGTGCTTGCAGTACCCACGCTGGTGTGCAGTCAGTAGGCCTTGTATTTAATACTGCAGGTGAGCCGGTTGTTAATCATCCTCTAAAAACAGTTTCCTAAACAACGTGTCAGCTACACTGGTCGATAGTTATCTGTTCACTGCTTTAAAGAGATCCTTTTTAGCTTTCAGAAGTTGAGTAATGATCACTAATTTTCAACGTTTAGTATAGCCTCCTTGGGCCTACATGGTACTATAAAGTGCCATAGCTACAGCCGGCACTTGACGTTTAATGCTATAAGTAATATGTCTGGCGGGATATGCGTTGCTAAGAAATACAGGAACGCCTTCCCTAGCTTTGACGTTTCATATAACATCACAGCGGATGGACTTGTTATATTAAAGAGCTCTCATGGCCTCAAATGTGGTTCCTGCAGGCACAGACCCATCGGTGTTTGTCTCCTTTGCAATAATACAAAAGGGCAACCGTTTATACTCTACTGAAGAATGCTCTCCATGCTGTTTCTCAAAGAATCAGTTGCTACAGACCATGCTTACTACAGTGGCTTCCATTTTTGCCATCATTTCTTCTTCTATTCTTTCAAGTTGCCGAGTTCTGTCAGGTCATCGAGGACGGTGAATCATTTGCCCCGCCAATGGATTCAAACTTCGATTCATGGTGTTTGTCTCCGCATTCATTTTTAGAAATCCTCCCTAGTGTATTTGAGAGAACAGAGCGTTGGACGACGGTATCCTCTCGTCGCCTCGGCACTAATGGAGGTGGTTGTTTATAATTTACACTGATCATAACTTCAGCGTAATTAATTAGAGTCATTTAAAAAGGAATTATAAAAATTAAACGTTCTGTCCAAGTATAAATATTTAAAACAGCAACGTTTAGTTATTTAAGTAAATTTTTTTCTCCGTAGACATACTCTCACCTACCCCTTATTACCACCAAATATGTAAGCGACGGTAAATTAACTTCAAATAAATACTCCAGATCATGCATGCACATAATATTGTTTACAAGTTACAGTTTTTACCTCCATGTTCCTTAAGGAAATGGAAGTATGGTGATGGCAAAAAAAATCGTGTTCGAGATTATTGCAGATTCTGATTGTACTACACTCAAAACATGAAAAAAAGTCATTTTTCGAAAAGTGTCTGTGTGTGTGTCTGTCTGTGTGTCTGTGTGTCTGTCTGTAGTTTTTTTTTTTTTGGCAAACGATAACAACCGCAAATTCAAACAAAATCAATTAATTTTTTGCATGCAGCCCTGATTTGTAGAGTACTCAAGACCCATTGTTTTTGGTGAAGATCGGTTAAGGGAAAGGGGTAGTTTACCAGCAAAGTTTTTTTTTCAATCAAGGGTAATTATTTTCTATGGCAAACGATAACAGCCGCAAATTCAAACAAAATAAAATAATTTTTTGCATGCAGCCCTGATTTGTAGAGTACTCAAGACCTATTGTTCTTGGTGAAGATCGGTTAAGGGAAAGGGGTAGTATACCTGCAATGTTTTTTTATCAAGGGTAATTTTACTTCCATGTTCCTTAAGGATGATGGCAAAATTAAGGTGATGGTAAAACAAATTGTGTTCGAGATTATTGCAGATTCTGATTGTACTACACTCTAAACATGAAAAAAAGTCGTTTTTCGAAAAGTGTCTGTGTGTGTGTGTGTGTCTGTCTGTGTGTCTGTGTGTCTTTAGATTTTTTTCTATGGCAAACGATATTTTAGAGTCCTCAAGACCTATTGTTTTTGGTGAAGATCGGTTAAGGGAAAGGGGTAGTTTACCTGCAACGTTTTATGTTTTAAAAGGGTATTTTCTATGGCAAACGATAAGAGCCGCAAGTTCAAACAGAATCAAATAATTTTTTGAATACAACCCTGATTTGTAGAGTACTCACGACCTATTGTGTTTGGTGAAGATCGGTTGAGGGAAAGGAGTAGTTTACCAGCAACGTTTTATGTTTTAAAAGGGTATTTCCTATGGCAAACGATAAGAGCCGCAATTTCAAACAGAATCAAATAAATTTTGCATAGACCCCTGATTTATTGAGTACTAAAGACTAATTGTTTTTGGTGTAGATCGGTTAAGGGAAAGGGGTAGTTTACCAGCCACGTTTTTTGTTTTATCAAGGATATTTTCTGTGGCAAACGATAACAGCCGCAAATTCAAACAGAATCATATAATATTTTGCATACTGCCCTGAATTCTAGAGTTCTCAAGACTTGTTGGTCTTGGTGAAGATCGGTCAAGGGAATAGGGTAGTTTACCAGCAACATTTTATGTTTTAACAAGTGTAATTTTTCCTATGACGAACGATAACTGACGTAAATTCAAACAGAATCAACTACTCTTTTGCATACCTTTTTGAATTATAAAGAACTCAAGGTCTGTTGATTTTGTTGAAGATCGGTTAAGGGAAAGGGGTAGTTTACCGGCAACGTTTTATATTTTAGCAAGGGTATTTTTTATGACAAACAATAAGAGCCGCAAATTCAAACAGAATCAAATAATTTTTTGCATACAGCCCTGAATTGTAGAGTACTCAAGACCTATTGTTTTTGGTGAAGATCGGTTAAGGGGAAGGCGTAGTTTACCAGCAACGTTCTTTTATCGGGTGTAATTTTTTTCTATGGCAAACGATAAAAGCCGCAAATTCAAACAGAATCAAATAATATTTTGCATACAGCCCTGTATTGTAGAGTTCTCAAGACCTATTGGTGTTGGTGAAGATTGGTTAAGTTAAAGGGGTAATTTACCTGCAACATTTTACGTTTTAACAAGGGTAATTTTTTATATGACGAACGATAACTGCCGCAAATTCAAACAGAATCGACTACGTTTTTGCATACCTTTTTGAATCAAAGAGAACTCAAGGTCTGTTGATTTTTTTGAAGATCGGTTAAGTGGAAGGGGTAGTTTACCAGCAACATTTTATGTTTTGAGAAGGGTAATATTTTTTGACGAACGATACCTGCCGCACATTCAAACAGAATCAAATATTTTTTTGCATGCATCCCTGCATTGTAGAGGACTGAATGTCTATTGATTTTGGTGAAGATCGGTTAAGAGATAGGGGTACTTTACCTGCAACGTTTTATGTTGTAACAAGAGAAATGTTTCCATGACGAACGATAACTGCCGCACATTCAAACAGAATCAAATACTTTTTTGCATGCATCCCTGCATTGTAGAGGACTGAAGGTCTATTGATTTTGGTGAAGATCGGTTAAGAGATAGGGGTAATTTACCTGCAACATTTTATGTTTTAACAAGAGTAAAATACTTAATTTTGATAAATAAATTATCCTGATAAGAAGCTCATAATAATCCACTGTAGAAACGTAGATGAAATATCTATAAATGAAGAGGTTAGGTGAACGGGGTGGGGGTAATTTTCTATAAATGAAAATTATAGTTGAATGGAGAGGGGGAATTTTGTATATGTGTACTACGTTATCGGCAACAAAGAAGTAGTTCTTTGTTAAAATTCCTTTCCGGGCTGTTTAGCTTTAGTCCAATGTTTTCTGAAAAACCAGACTTTTCGGCAGTGCCATCGACTGCCATCATCAGTGAAAATCGAGTGCGAAAACGTGAGGTGATATACGTTAGTGACCACAGTACTGTTGTTAACGCTGAAGCAATAAGTAGAAAAAAGTAGTTTCTATGGAAATATTTCTTTTCGAATATCATTTTAAATATAAACCTTAGAACATGGAAGTCATGTATGGTTCTCCATACCGATATTTTCACAAGTGAAAATGTATTTAATTATTAATTGCTAACTAATTAACTAAGTCAAAGGACTAAACCTTTTCAGTCTAGTGCCTAAGTTTGTCCAAATAAAAATATTTGAAACAGCAACGATTAGTTAATTAAATTTTATTCTCCGTAGAACACATACCTAACCTTTATTACCGCCAGATATGTAAGCGACGGTAAATTAATTTCAAATAAGTACTGAAATGCAGTATGGAGAGTATGGATGCACGTAATTATTTTACCTGCTGATAGTACTGAATAGGTTATTATGACCTTAGGCCTACCAATCATATTTTTTTAATAATAACTGGGATTATGTATGGCTTACATCCAGTGGCTTATTCGTACAGATGGTGTTTTGTTATTAAACAGAAATGTTAACAGAAACTCCGCGTTGATTTAACTGATATCGCTCTGCCAATCACTACAACATCTACAGCAGGTGAGTTGTGACAACGAAACACTACACAAGCTAAGCAATTATATATGTAGGTACTATACAAGGAAAACCAGGATCTGCTTTCCTCTTTGTTTGTAGTACGTGAACAATATGTGTTACGCTGAGTACTCGGAAACTAGGTTAAGTGCAATGCGTACAGTTTCAGAAACATTAGAACTTGCTAGACGTAATGAAAACGACTTCTCGTTGTGGTCTTTCTCCGTACAAGGTTGCCGTTTACTAACGCCTGTAGAGATACGTAACAAAGTTATTAAGGAACAGGTAATGTTGAAGTAGAAAACATTTGAACCCCGTATTTTATTTTATTTTTAGAGACTCTCCTTTTTAGATAGATTTACGACATATGATATAATCTTTATGATACATTTACATAATTTTAAATATAACATTGTAAGATTCTGTGTGAGTAGTTTGTAGTTTGTTAGTTCTACTTTCCTTTGCTGTAATTCTTGTCTTGTATACTTTATTTACTCATGTTTTTAAATATAGCCAATGATAGTTTATTTCCGAAACAAAAAATTAAAGCTTCATGTTGTTGTTTTTGTAAAAGATTTTTTACAAGAGAGATCAACTGTGTTTATTAACCTTAAAATAATAAAGATCAAAAAGTAATTCTTACATTAATAACAAACACATATTTACCGTGTTTTCTTTCTGCTACTGAAATCATCATAGTCCTCCACCAAAAACGATTACTCTTAATTACCATTTTGGTGTAATTTTTAAATTAATTAGCTGTTCAAATTATTTTAAATAAATTTAATAATTTCCTCGACAGTTTACAGTTTTTCTATTTTCTGAGTATTAACAATAAAATTAATTCAAACATATAAATACAAAAATGATATATATTAGCTTTATCTGGGATGTAAACATTTTCTTCTTTCAAAATTTTTGGAGTTTGTAGAATTTTAGGAGATAGGTTTCTTAGAAATATTTTAGTTACTATGTGTGTGGTGATACATAACACAAAGGATGACAAAAATACTAATTGAAATTAGAATTTTGTTTGTCACAAATATTGTGATGAAACCTTTTAGGAATGTTACTTTAAACTTTAAACTGTTCTTGAAATTCGATGACAAGATCAAAAACCAAGTTAACAATTTAATTGTTCTTTTTTGTTCATATTTTCTCAGTTTTATTATTTCTTTTACACTGAAGCTTTTTTGTGTCGGCAGAAATTATCGTTTTCTTGCTTCCTCATTTAAAGTAAAGTATTAATGTTATTAGTTACTTACTTTAAAGATACAGTTCTGTGGGTAATCGATTTTGTAATTAATCTTTAATGTACTAAGGACATTTTTATTACAACACTTTTACGGACTGTAGCTGAGAACCATGGTAACTAGCAATTTTACGCCTGATAGTAGGAATTAAAAATTAAAGCTCATTTCACTCTCTGTAGCTGTCAGTACATAATTAGGTATGTGATTTAATTTAACCAAGAATACGTAAAAAAAAAGTAACTATAATAGAATAATTATTTGCGGAAATAAATACTCCATTCCAAACAGTTCCTTGTAGACGTTTTAAATATTCTCCTGCTCTTGTAAATGGTATTGTTAATAAATAACAGAAAAAAGTTTAATATATTAACAGTTACACAAACTTTTCATGTGTTTTTTTAAAATTAATCAGTCTTAAGATTTAACCTTTTTCAATAATCCAGTTAATCGTAACTAATTATATTCTGTTATGATACTTAATGTTATTTATTACCTCTTTTGTACAAATAAAGCTACACACAGAAATTGGTTTAAGACCAAGACGCAAGCCTTCTATTTAATACAACATCGAAAATAAAGTATTTCTTGATTTTGTAATACCTATTAATATTGTTACGACGGTCTACTTGATCGTCGTAAGTACAGTGGAAACAAAATACAAGACACCAATTAAGTCACTAATCACCAGCTTTAATTTTCACAGTTAAACAGTTCGTAATTAACAACACAGTCTCCTAGAACAAATAAAATAAAAATTTTTCACACGCAAATAAATCAACTAATATTAAAACACAATTGTATTACAATATTCCGTCCGATTATAAAACACAACACTTAACTAATAACCACTTGAACGCAAACAATAATATCGCTTGTAATCGCGCGAAAATAACTGAAAAATTAAGCAGCAGGTATGGGCTATTTATAGTCTACTGTGTTCCATAACATGCGTCCTTAACAAGCCATCGAAAATTCTAGAGGACACTTCAGCGCGACCTCCGCAGAAACACGCATCGTTGGGCTAATTGAGATGGTTCCAGAACGCACGAGACTTGCCGCGTTACGTAATACTGCCTCACACGTCAAGTGTCACTTGGAGGTTGGCGGAACAGTTACGGCCACTTGGTTAATGACGTCCATCAATTTTTCTGATGTAGTCATTGAGGAGAGCATTACCTCTTCACCTCCGATTCTCAATATTGTTTTTGAAGTCGACTATAAATCCGTATGCGTTCATAACGTCCACACCAAGAATTGTTTCATCCACAATGTCCCCAACAAGTAATTGATAACTAAACTCAAGTCAACCTAGGCGTAGCTGTATCTCCACTTTTCCAAACACTTTTACAGGCCGCCAGTAGCTGTTCGCAAGCTGCAAGAGCACCAGTTTGCCTTGAGATCTGTCACCACGTCGGGCCGCACAATGGAAACTCTTGTGCCTGTGTCAACTGTAACTGGCCTTTCTTGAACGAATCCGGTAACCACCAAGCTCCCGCTGTTTTTCTTAAGTGTAGAAATTGCGTATTGTCTAGGGGCTTCGTTCCTCCAGTTAGTCAGCACACGCCCCATTGTACCGACTATTGCTCGTTTTCCTGCTGCTGAATTCTAACCCGACAATCTCGTTGTAGATGTCCAGGTTTCCCACATCTATAACATTTCGCTCTTCAATTCTTTCTTATTTTATTCTGTGGCGCCGACCGTCGAGTCTCTGTTCCTTGTTCTTCTTCCTCATCGCCTGTGCCGTCGCGATCTTTTAGCGCGCATTTTATAATTTGTCCAACCTGACGCTGATTTGGTGGCCTCAAATTGCAAAGCATGTACCAGGGCGTCCCCACTGTTCTGGTGTCTTGCCATTCGTAACACTTGCTGTAGTTCGTTATCACGGACACCGGCAGTAAATGTCTGCATCGCAAAACTTGTTCGAAAATCTTCTGGCGCTTTAGGATAGGCCAGTCTAATTAGTCTGTCGATACTTGCTTCAAACTCTTGAAGGCTCCCCCCGAACTGCTGTCGTCTTGCTCTCAACTGTGTGTAGTACACATCTCGCAAATGTTTATCACCATACCGTAATTCCAGAGCTTTTATCAATTCGGCATAGGTGTTTTGGCTGTCAGGTGGCACTTTCTGTAGTAATTCTGCCGCAGGTCCTTTTAATGCAAGAACGGGTGAAGCAGCCTTGTCTTTCTCTGTCCAATTATTTGCGCATGCAGCAGCTTCAAATTGGCGGAGGTACGTTGCCCAGTGACTGCTTCCGTCAAAGTTTGGAGCTTTGACATGAACTGTCCCTACTTGCAGGCAACGTGACTTTCTCTATTTACTTATTTTCTGTGACTCATTCCGTGTTTATCATTGGTACAGTCTGTTCAGAAATTTGTTTTGGTTGAACCTTCATGCACTTTTCAACTTCACTTTAAATTTGTTCTCTTATGTTTGCCATTAAGTTTTCTACTACAGATATTGTTTTTTGACATAGCTTCTTCCACAGTCAAGACTAATTTTTCTACTTCAAATTGTTTGTAGACATTGATTCTTCAACACTCGAGACAGATTTTTCTACTTCAGCTATTTTTAATGTCATTGATTCTTGTACCTCCGATATTTTATTAATTTGTTTATTAAGCTCACCTCGTAGGAGACCCAACTCTGCAGCGGTTTGTTCTTGTGACTGCTTTTGCTCCTGTATTGATTCTTTGATGTCTTCTGTTTTCTGCTTACGTTTTTCATCCTGTCGTCTTTCTGCTTTTTCCGCCTCCTGCCTGTGTTCTTCTTTTTGTCTTTCTTCTGTTTCTAGCATTAGTGCTTTCTGACGTTCCTCAGCCTCTTCTCTGTCTTGTCTTCGTCCTTCTTTTCTCTCTTCCCGTGTCTGCCGCAGCAGCGGTTGGAAAGCTTCCATCATCTGACTGGCATCCATTGTTTACCGATTAATTACAAATTACCTCGTCCTGTACAAACTGTCCACTGTTTCCACTGTTAACCGTTCTATCCCACATCTGACACCACTGTTACGACGGTCTACTTGATTGTCGTAGGTACAGTGGAAACAAAATACAAGACACCAATTAAGTCACTAATCACCAGCTTTAATTTTCACAGTTAAACAGTTCGTAATTTACAACACAGTCTCTTAGAACAAATCAAATAAAAATTGTTCACACGCAAATAAATGTCAACTAATACTAAAACACAATTGTATTACAATATACCGTCCGATTATAAAACACAACACTTAACTAATAACCACTTGAACGCACACAGTAATATCGCTTGTAATTGCGCGACAATAACTGAAAAACTAAGCAGCAGGTATGGGCTATTTATAGTCTACTGTGTTCCATAACATGCGTCCTTAACAAGTCATCGAAAATTCTAGAGGACACTTCAGCACGAGCTTCGAAGAAACACGCATCGTTGGGCTAATTGAGATGGTTACAGAACGCACGAGACTTGCCGCATTACGTAATACTGCCTCACACGTCAAGTGTCACGTTGGCCACCGCATTACATTCCGGATCCCTCTTTAACGTTCGATAAACACGTAGATTGTTCTGTGATGTCGTAACAATATTTTAACAAATGTCAAGTGACAAGTACTTTTTTAAAGTTCTTTAGTTAAATTTACTTATTTCTTGTAATCAGACTTATCTCATTTATTCTGTAAAGCAACATAATTACAGAGATGAGAGTAGAATATGAATATTATTCAAAAAAAAAAAATTCTGTCATACCTAATATAGCGTTTGCTACTATACAAAAAGTCAAATATCGTTTGCAACAAATATTACTGAATAAATGTAATTTTGCAATGAAATAATTTTAAACAAATATATTCTTGATTGAGTTACTATTCAGTGACAGAATATTGAAATCAGATAAATTAACATCATGGATTTTAATTGCTTTAGGAACACCACTGAACTAATAAAGCTTCATAAACTAATTGTTTTCTACAAAGTACATTATTTTGGTACTTTTTACAAAACGTTTGAAAATTATACGTGGCGTTATATGCCTAAGATTAAAGATCGCAGAAGAAATATTCAAATAACTGACGATAAGAGACCCTTGAGCCTGTGGTCTTTTAGTCAGAGAGATCGTTTTTGCTAGCAAACGCTTTATAGAGAGGTTGCAAAACAAAGGACACCATTATTCACCTTTGTCAGATACAATACGATAGGTTGTTATTGAAACGGCAATCTCAGTACCCATCGTTTGACAAAGAGATTAAAACACCCACATGCCTGACTTAATGACACTATCCCCATCTCATTCATGTACCATTTATACAAAAATTTTCTTTAACAAATTTAAATTAGGTATTCTGGAAATTTATTGCTGCAAAATACTAAAGAGGAAATCTATCCATTCTACAAAGCAAATGAGTAGAGCTTAAGTTATGAATATCCCATTAGGATAAATCATTCAGAATACAATCGAAGTCTTAATATTGTAATACCTGCCAGTAATGACAATCAATCATACGACGTTTGACTAATTGTTTAAATTAAACAGATAACACGTAGGCTATGAACATCGATTCCTCAAAACATCAATAGACATACGCCAAATCATCCGGCATGCCTCCTTGCTTTCATTTCTACCTGAATTTCGTCTTTAAACTGATGGCTAAAATTAGCAAAGAATTACATGAAATTAAACTAATTAATGAAGACAAATTGTGGATTAACCAAAATAAGAATACGAAGAATTAATTCTATATCGCAATTAGCTATTTCACATTAAAAAATTTCGAAGAATTACAACGTCTGAGACCAGATTATTATTTTGAAACACCACTTAAATATTCTATTAAACGAACTAAATAATCATTTATCGGAACTGTATTTTCACATCATAACCTCAACACTTAAACATTGAACTACACAACATTTTGTGAAAAAATAAGAACGGTGATGATTATTGCGGAACACTATGGTGTATGGTGTATAAGTTAAGGAACACTTAATGGTGTCCTCTATGTCCTTGAACATAAGAAGTGAACACTTAATATTATTCAAAAGACGCACTATTTTCACTATACATAGATTAAATATTGAAATCATTTGCAATCTTAAACGAAGACTTAATATTTGTAGTGTAAACAAACCGCAGGGAATCCAGCTCCTGGTGGCGGTAAAATGAACTAGCTTAGAGCACTACAGATTAAACCTTTTAATTTATTTTTGTACAAATGAAAAAGTATGTTTATGAATTAATATTTGTAAGTTAGTTTGGGCTAGTTTTTAGTAAATATTATTTGTTATTTATTGTTGGTTCTGGACATGATTCAAGCCTAGTTATATCAAAGAACCTAATACCTTGAGCAACTAATTTGTAACCTTTATTTGTACAACACTGAAAAAAACATTATTAAAAATAACATTGCAAAAGCAAGCAGAACGAGAATGTTTTGTATTTGTTTTATTTTATCTAAAATATACAAGTAAATTATAATATCAACACTTAACGTTGACATGAACACAAAATATTACAGAACAGATAACACAGACATTGCAATACAAATACACACTATTCGTTGAACTTGAAGGGTAAGTATAACAATTTATGTCTTTTTTAGTCTGTAACTGTCTTCACTATTATCTAACAAATTAGTTGTTAGGGGAATAGGGTGGTATTTTAATTTAGAGACGTGTTTCCTGCAGAGGCGAACGATTTCTTCTCTAACAGAACTTTTAGGTCTCGGTGTAAAGAATTGTTGGAGACAAACCTTAGAGCGTCGACTATTGATCTTGAAGTTCTGGATTGAAAGCGCTGTATAATCTCGATGTTACTCGTACTAGCAGTAACCCAAAGTTAAATACCGTAAGACCATATCGTTTTAAGAACTGCTTTACATAATAAATTTTTGCTGGCAAGAATTTACCGCGATTTTCTGCCTATCAACCAGTAGATATTTCTGATCTTGAGATTAAGCTCAGTCTTCTTAGAGATTATATGTTTCTTCCACGTTAGTCTGCTGTCCAGGTGCATCCCAAGGTACTTAGCACTTTCAGCTTGGGATATTGGTTGCCCGTTAATTGATACTGCAGGGCAATTAGCCTTAAGTGTGGTGAAGATAACGTATACTGACTTGGATGGATTGATTTTTATGCGCCACTTATCAAGCCATAACTGAACGGTGTTTAGTGATTCTTGTAGCATAAGAGACGGTATTGAGGGGTCGGAGTGTGTAGCTAGGATTGTCGTCTCATCGGCGTAGTGGTAGCGGTATCACTTCCTGATGGTATATTTAATAGAATGGAGCAAAAATTTCTCCACTTAGCCCTATACAGTCTAGTTTTATACTCAGAAAGTCATACTTATAAAGTCAACTTGGAAAGTTATACAGTTTTACTTAAATACATAGTGTATTACAGAATAACGTAGTTACTTTTAGTCTCGATTACTTGCTAAATTATTTAATACCGTGAACGAATAGAGGAAAGTGCAGTGAAACTATAAAGTGTATTATTCACGAGAATCAGGACCAACGAGGAGGAGGAAACACTCACGTCAACTAATTAATGGTATTATAATTTATACATTGATAGTAAACTAATTGTTTAAAAGTCACTTCCGTATTTGAAAGATTATACGATTGAAAATCTCAGCTCTGCTAACAAGGTATCAATCACTAAGAAATTAAATTTAATAAGATTTAGTAACTTATGACTTTGTAATTATCTATCAATAGTTATTATTAACATATATGTATAATTTTTTATAAAGATATAAACAATTGTTAATATTTAAACCTACAATTTTTTTATTAGTACAGTATTTGTTAATTAGTAATATTAACTGTAAAGGTAGGAATTAGTTACGTACCCCAGCCATATGAATCAGTTGCTTTGGTGGAGATGTCAATTCAAGAAACGCCGACGTTACGTTCTTCATGCTGTTCTGCAAACCAACAGCTCTAACTGCATTGTGTTACTGGCCTTGACTGTGTAAACTCTGACTATTTTGTTTATTGTTAGGTGGTGATCGTTACAATGTAATACCGCAACGTTCAGTATTTTACAATTCACATTTTTCCAGTTGTCTTTAGTGTTATTAATTTTTCTTGTAGTTTAGTGAAAGTAAGTTAATGACCATAAAATGTGAAGTTTCGGACATATAAGGAAGTCAGTTTGAGTTAAAAAATATTAACGAAGTTAGAAATTTAAAAATTCTTAGGTACTGAGGCACGTGAAAAATGTAAAGACTTATATGTACATGACACACGAACAAAATTACAAACCTGCAACGGACAGACAAATATATGAACTAGTTGCCGAAACATCCAGCGTTTCTAAAAGATCAGTTTATAGAATTGTTAAGGAGCGAAACACTAGCAGTTTTACCACATTTAACATGACAAATAAAAAAAAAGGCATCTACAGATCGATATCGATGATTTTGATAAATGTGCGATTCGATGGATTATTAATAAGTTCCCTATAAACATGGAACTTCCTACTTTAAAATCATTAATAGTCATACTACAAGAAAATTTTAGTGACGCTAAATAGGCTCTTTAAAATATGACTAAATACTTATTTTTTTAAGTGGAAAGAGTCAGAATATTAGAAAGCTACTATTTGAAATGCCGAGAATTTTCAAACTTAAATTACAATTTTTAGAGCAATAAACAATTTTTGTAAAGAAGGTGGTCCAGTTATCTTCAGAGATAAATATAAATTCGCCCATCAAGTACAACGACTGGCGTTTGGTTCGATGAACCTCAATCGGGACTGTTAAAGCCCGATATCGAAAGGACAATGAGTCATTATATTTCATGCTGGTTATGAAAAGGGCTACATAAAAATGCAGAGTTAACCTATAAATAGGACACAAAACTGATTGATTTCCATAACGAATTCGATTCACGGAATTATGAAAAATGGTTACATGAAAAACGTATTCCAAATGTACGGCTGGCATGAATTCAGTAAAAATGTGTCTTACCACAACGGGATCCTGAACCCGGCGTTGTCATCAACGGCAGAAAATAACAAATAATTCAATGGATTTGTGAGAAGTTACTATTTAAAGAAAATATATGTAATACGGAATCATACATCGTAACAAAAGTCACAAATCAGTGTTTAATTCGTAGGAAATAGATACATTACTATAGCAGTTCATCATTACAGAAGGCCATACAGTAAGTAGTTCGGCTTCCACATTGTATCCTCGACTGAACCAATTGAGACGATGTTGAAAAATTTTAAACATTAAAGTAAACAAAAAAGAACTTTCAGTTTAAATAGTGCGATTTCAAACCTGCAAACCGCAGGTTTGGGCATTTAAACAGTATAGATAAAGGTTTGACAAAAATTAAATTTGAATGGGTACCCAATGGTCAAAGGAAAAGACGATGCTCTGCTCGGACATGGGGAAACCCTTAACAAGCGCTAAGAAAGCGTAATTTATCTGTAGACTATGTAGCGAGAGCGCAATGGAGGAACGATTGCGTGAAAATCTCAACGATTACAGATTCGATAACATCTGTACCCGACAATTATCGAATTCTGCGTATTCTATTCTATTTCTCCGTATTATTCTTCGTACATATTTAATATCTCTGTTCTGTCTTCGAAGATTTATTCATCAATTAGACTATTTATTTCACATGTGTTAACCGTTAATTTTTAGACTATTAATTGTAGTTAAATCTTTATAATAGTAGTACAGATAGTAGTTTTCCTATCAAACACTCTACGACTGGCAAGTTCAGTAATACGTACAGATACTAGTAGTATCAGATAAAATTATTAAAATATCAGAAAACGGTGATAGTGATAATACAGTGACACCGATCAAGAAAAAAATAAGCCAAAATAACTACAGTGACAAGGCGGGATTGATGAACTACAGTAACGTAAGATAAGTAAGCTATATTTATTTCACTGTAGTAAAGTAGTGTACAAACAAATCCCATTCCTCACTGAAACCGGTAGCTAACGTCATACACACGATTGGCGCCCATAAACAGCGTTATAATTTATTCAGAAGTTACCAGTTTTTGATTGATACACACACAGACAGAAAAGAGTATTCTACGTTAACAAATTTTAGGAAAAAGTTAGGGATTATAGAATAATAAAAATAATTTAAAATTGTGCTAAAAATATGTTACAACAATTCTGTACATTTCTAACGCTATTTAAACTATGTATAGATAAACTACTCCAGCAGTGGAAGAGAAAATGTACTATAGGACTGGGCCTGCATATAAATGACAAGTATGTTTATGCGATACAGTTATGTTAGCTAAGTTATACTAAGTGACTAATTTATGTTAACTACAGACAAGCGACCAAGTTATATTAGATAAAGATCACCTGGAATATACAACAGCAAAATAAAAGGAGACAATGCATAGAAACCCCGAAACAACTTAAAATTAGAAAATAATAAAGATATTAAAACCTGTAATCCTTACAACTACCAAGAAATGTTTTTTAGTAAATTGGGTAGGGAAAAAATAGACAAAACGTTGGTCTACAACGAATGATAAGTTAAGACGTTAAATGGAATATGGTGACACAAGGAAATATCAAAATGTAGAAAATGGCTCATCTACATTACTATCGTTAAAAGTAATATATGGTGCTAAATCTTGGAATATAACTAAGTATGACAAAAGAAAATTATAGCCGTGGAAATTGATGCACTGAGCAATGGTAGAATACCTAGACTAATAGCGTCCGGAACGATATAATTAGGACAATGATGAATGCGTCGCAAGCTGTGTTGGATGATATTGAAACAAAACAGCTAATCACATGTGATCAGTTTGCACAGAACGGGGGATAAAAGACTGCCAAAAATTACATTTGAATGGGTACCCACAGGTCGAAGGAAAATATGAAGGCCTGCTCTGCTCGGACATGGGGTGGAAACATTCAATATGCTCTAAGAGAGCGTAATTTATCTGAAGGCCTGTGTGGAGGTAAAGCGAAATGGAGGAAAGTTTGGAAATCGGGCAGCAACGGGAGACGCTATAAACCGATCAATAATTATGAACAGTCAGAAATAACATTAGTTTGCTCATTTTTTAGCACTACTAAACATTCTTATAATTTAGTACATTTTAAAAACTTCTTTGTGAATGAATACCTGTTAATTATATTCCCTTACAATACGCTAATATTACGTAGGCCTAATATCGCACATTTGCATAGTATTGCGAAAATCGCACGGATTGTAGTCTATGAACAGTGGGAATAAAATAATTTCAACATCAGAGGAATCGTTACTCACAAATTTGATTTTAGTTCCAATAAAGAAAAACAAAAGTAAAAGCTCGTATACAGCAATTCATTAAGAATACGATTGTATAACACACACTAATACAACAAAGCAATCAATTTTACCTACTGAACATTTTTGAAGTAAATGATACGCGTCACCAGTTACAAATGTTTGCACACAGTAATTCGAAATTATCACTGTGCTATCAAGACACACGCAACGAATCGCAACAAGACACTACATCGCGAATATCAAGATACAAAAACGCTACAACTCATCTGGCCACTTTCAAAACACCGTAATATATTGCAACGATACAGCCATACGCTGTATTAAGCATTAATTTAAATAAATATAAATTTTGTATAATTTGTATAAGTTACGGGTAAATGGACAGGTCTGAGATTGCAAAAATATTTCATTGTTAGATTAGGGGAGAATTAACATTTGATACGTATTATTTACCTTCATATTGCTTATTATAGACTAAATAGAAATGTCTTAAACTGTGCCCCATCAGGTTTAAGCATTTCCTGGCTTCTATTAAAGTCCCAGAAGACGTTAGAGTAGAAATGTCGCTGTCATAAAAAATCCTTATGCACTGTAAGATTATGTTATATAAATTTTAACGATGGAAGGTTTAGTGAGAAACGGTCAGTAAGTATCGCACAAATATTACGTTATTTGTGTCGACGTTAGACAATATTTATTGTCATCTTCCCGACCTGTGTGCGGACATTAGAGAAATAAACACAACAAGATCAATTAAACGAGTGAACGTGTGTATGTGTGGGGGGAGAGTTGAGACAGTTTGTTTGCACTAGTAAAATACTTATATTCCTTATATATTATTTTACTTAAATAAATAGACATAATTTATAATATTCAAAAACATAATTAATGCAATATTTGAAATTTAAAATATTCATAATATAATAATCTTTTAATCACATTTATAAATAATTGTAGATGCAGTAATCATCGAATGTATTTTAGAATTAACCGGTGGCAATACATGTCTAGGCCTACATATAACTGAATATATGTTATAGCTGAATACAGATTGTAAGAATGTTAAATATGTATATTGTTACGACAGTCTCACTGATCGTCGTATGGTACAGTGGAAACAAAATACAGACACCAATGAAATCACTAATTACCAGATTTAATTAATCACAAATAACAAATTGTAATCAACAATGTAGTCTCGTACAACAATTCAAGTTAAATTTGTCCACACAATAATAATGTCATCTCGTACCACAATTCAAGTTAAATTTATCCACACACAATAACAATGTCACGTATTAAGAGTCCCACACTAACTGTACACACAATAATCACTTTTCACTAAAAACCACTTGAGACACACTGAGTAAATCGCCCGACCTAAACTGATTGACAAAGCCAGACGCTCTTGCTTTTACAGGTAGCACAGTGTTCAAGAATAACTTTCCATCCTTACTGCTGCACGCTAGCTAAATACGTATTTCAAGTGTTCTTGAACGCTCTGAAAATTACATCCGTGCTATGTGATGGACGGCCTTGATACAGACGAGGCACGCTTGACTAGTCGATGAGCGTCGACGACACTCTTGACGGCCTTAGGGTGTTCCGCATTAGCGAAACACTGGACAAGATGTGAGAAAACCTGGACATCTACAACGAGATTATCGGGTTAAAGTTCAGCAGCAGGGAAGCGATCAGTAGTCGGTACAACGAGGAGGAACGAAGCAACTAGACAATATATGCAATTTCTACACTTCAGAAAAACAGCGGATGCTTGGTAGTTACCGGATTAGTTCAAGAAAGGACAACCTCGATTATAGTTGACACAGGTGCCACAATCTCCATTGTGCTCCCCGATGTGGTAAAAAACTCTCAAACCAAACTGAAAATCTGACGCTCTTTGAGTGGTATTTTTTTACATGTCGCGGGAAAGTTTTTTCGGCAGGTAATAAAGAGGAACTAAGAATTTTTTCAAACCCTACACTTCAACCAGCTTTTGAAACAATCTTTCTAGAAAAACATTTTCACTAGCTGCCTCAGGGGAACACTTTTTCAAAGTTTTTCTTTTTACATTACGAACCCACAGTTTAGATTTAAATTAATACCTTGGGAAAAACCGTTGACAGCAGTCTCACTAATAAAAAAATGTTTCTCCACTTGGAGATGTTTACAAATACTTCTTCAACGGCATCGTTCACAAATTATATTTTGCTATAATTAATATAAGAAATTAGGTCATTACAGTATTGATGAAACTTAAAAAATTTCGTATTTTTAAAACAATGTACTTCGCTTCGGAAGCTGGAAAAGTGAGAATTGGCTGCGAACATGATAATGCAATCTTCAAAGTTTTAAATGCTTGGTCGCACTCTCCCGACCACTGGAAGTTCGTTTATTTTTCGTTAGCTCATATAGTGGTTTAGCAATAGTAGCGAAGCCTTTCACAAGACGTCGGTCATATGAGCATAAGACCAGGAAACTCCAAACTTCGTATTTACTATTTGGCACTGGCCAGTCTGTGTCTACTTTATTATGATCCATGCTGACACCCGCTGCCGAAACCAGAAGGCCTAGATACTGTATTTCTTTCTGGAATAGAGAACATTTCTTTGAGCTCAGCTTCAGTTGGGCACCGTTATTTCTAGTTTGAACCTCCTTAAGTTTTTCCAAATGGTCTTTGAAAGTCTTCCCGATGACTATGACATCGTCTAAATAAACAAGGCAAGTTTTCCACGTCAAGCCTCGGAGTAGCAGGTCCATCAACCTTTTAAATGTTGCCGGTGCATTACAGAGTCCAAATGGCATGACGTTAAATTGTAATAAGCCACTTGTGGTCGAGAAAGCTGTCTTTTCCTTGTCTTCTTGATAAAGACCCACTTGCCAATATCCACTCTTCAGGTCCAATGTGGGAAACCACTGTGCTCCAGACAGCGTGTCGAGTGTATCGTCAACGCGTGTTAATGGATAGCAGTCTTTCTTTGCGACGTCATTCAACCTCCGGTAGTCTATGCAGAAACGCAATCCACCATCCTTCTTCGCTACCAGCACTACCGGAGAAGACCAAGCACTTGACGAAGGCTCGATTACTCCCTCTGTCAACATGTCCAGTACCAACCGAGACATTTCCTCTTGCTTAGCTAATGGAGGCCTTCGAGGAGTTTGGCGTATCGGTGTTGTGTCCCCGGTATTGATGCGATGTTGTACAAGAGAGGTTCTTCCCAATGACTGTCCACGAACTGCAAAAGAATCTTTGAATTCATGTAAAAACTGTCTGAGTTCTTTTACCTCACCACTTGAGAGGTCGTTGGAAGTTATATTTAATAACTCCTGCAGTTCCTCTGGTAATTTGGAAGTATCCGAAGAATTGGAACTTAGATGCGTTATTCCGGCTACCCAGGCCACAGGAGTCAATTTTCCTAAGAGCGTATTGCTTTGTAGAGTGACAGCTTGATCCAAAATATTCGCCACTCTAATAGGTACATTTCCCGTTTCGTCAGGTTTTACTAAATTTCTATAACGCAAATATAACGATTAAATTACAGCTTTTTTTAATTAATTAAGCCCCACCTTGTTGTGGTGCCAAATACAACGTTACTATATACTTTACTGTTGACAAGTGTACTGTTTGACAGTTAGTTGTTTACGCCCCGCGTTCTGGAGCTCCAAATTTAACGTTACTGTTATATCAGTTAAATAATGTCCCGTGATGGGACGCCAAATGTAACAATTACTTTGTGTAACCCGGCTTTATGGGCGTCAAATATAATAATAATTTACTTGTGTGATTGTTATTAATTAATTATATTGTATTAATTAAATATGTAAGATTTAGAAGGCGTTTGTACTTAGAAGGTGGTCCAGTTATCTTCAGAGATAAATATAAATTCGCCCATCAGTAGAACGACTGACGTTTGGTTCGATGAACCTCAATCGGGACTGTTAAGCCCGATATCGAAAGGACAATGAGTCATTATATTTCATGCTGGTTATAAAAAGGGCTACATAAAAATGCAGAGTTAACCTATAAATAGGACACAAAACTGATGGTTTTCCATAACGAATTCGATTCACGGAATTATGAAAAATGGTTACATGAAAAACGTATTCCAAATGTACGGCTGGCATGAATTCAGTAAAAATGTGTCTTACCACAACGGGATCCTGAACCCGGCGTTGTCATCAACGGCAGAAAATAACAAATAATTCAATGGATTTGTGAGAAGTTACTATTTAAAGAAAATATATGTAATACGGAATCATACATCGTAACAAAAGTCACAAATCAGTGTTTAATTCGTAGGAAATAGATACATTACTATAGCAGTTCATCATTACAGAAGGCCATACAGTAAGTAGTTCGGCTTCCACATTGTATCCTCGACTGAACCAATTGAGACGATGTTGAAAAATTTTAAACATTTAAGTAAACAAAAAAGAACTTTCAGTTTAAATAGTGCGATTTCAAACCTGCAAACCGCAGGTTTGGGCATTTAAACAGTATAGATAAAGGTTTGACAAAAATTACCTTTGAATGGGTACCCAATTGTCAAAGGAAAAGACGATGCTTTGCTCGGACATGGGGAAACCCTTAACAGGCGCTAAGAAAGCGTAATTTATCTGTAGACTATGTAGCGAGAGCGCAATGGAGGAACGATTGCGTGAAAATCTCAACGATTACAGATTCGATAACATCTGTACCCGACAATTATCGAATTCTGCGTATTCTATTCTATTTCTCCGTATTATTTTTCGTACATATTTAATATCTCTGTTCTGTCTTCTAAGATTTATTCATCAATTAGACTATTTATTTCACATGTGTTAACCGTTAATTTTTAGACTATTAATTGTAGTTAAATCTTTATAATAGTAGTACAGTTAGTAGTTTTCCTATCAAACACTCTACGACTGGCAAGTTCAGTAATACGCACAGATACTAGTAGTATCAGATAAAATTATTAAAATATCAGAAAACGGTGATAGTGATAATACAGTGACACCGATCAAGAAAAAAATAAGCCAAAATAACTACAGTGACAAGGCGGGATTGATGAACTACAGTAACGTAAGATAAGTAAGCTATATTTATTTCACTGTAGTAAAGTAGTGTACAAACAAATCCCATTCCTCACTGAAACCGGTAGCTAACGTCATACACACGATTGGCGCCCATAAACAGCGTTATAATTTATTCAGAAGTTACCAGTTTTTGATTGATACACACACAGACAGAAAAGAGTATTCTACGTTAACAAATTTTAGAAAAAAGTTAGGGATTATAGAATAATAAAAATAATTTAAAATTGTGCTAAAAATATGTTACAACAATTCTGTACATTTCTAACGCTATTTAAACTATGTATAGATAAACTACTCCAGCAGTGGAAGAGAAAATGTACTATAGGACTGGGCCTGCATATAAATGACAAGTATGTTTATGCGATACAGTTATGTTAGCTAAGTTATACTAAGTGACTAATTTATGTTAACTACAGACAAGCGACCAAGTTATATTAGATAAAGATCACCTGGAATATACAACAGCAAAATAAAAGGAGACAATGCATAGAAACCCCGAAACAACTTAAAATTAGAAAATAATAAAGATATTAAAACCTGTAATCCTTACAACTACCAAGAAATGTTTGTTAGTAAATTGGGTAGGGAAAAAATAGACAAAACGTTGGTCTACAACGGATGATAAGTTAAGACGTTAAATGGAATATGGTGACACAAGGAAATATCAAAATGTAGAAAATGGCTCATCTACATTACTATCGTTAAAAGTAATATATGGTGCTAAATCTTGGATTATAACTAAGTATGACAAAAGAAAATTATAGCCGTGGAAATTGATGCACTGAGCAATGGTAGAATACCTAGACTAATAGCGTCCGGAACGATATAATTAGGACAATGATGAATGCGTCGCAAGCTGTGTTGGATGATATTGAAACAAAACAGCTAATCACATGTGATCAGTTTGCACAGAACGGGGGATAAAAGACTGCCAAAAATTACATTTGAATGGGTACCCACAGGTCGAAGGAAAATATGAAGGCCTGCTCTGCTCGGACATGGGGTGGAAACATTCAATATGCTCTAAGAGAGCGTAATTTATCTGAAGGTCTGTGTGGAGGTAAAGCGAAATGGAGGAAAGTTTGGAAATCGGGCAGCAACGGGAGACGCTATAAACCGATCAATAATTATGAACAGTCAGAAATAACATTAGTTTGCTCATTTTTTAGCACTACTAAACATTCTTATAATTTAGTACATTTTAAAAAACTTCTTTGTGAATGAATACCTGTTAATTATATTCCCTTAAAATACGCTAATATTACGTAGGCCTAATATCGCACATTTGCATAGTATTGCGAAAATCGCACGGATTGTAGTCTATGAACAGTGGGAATAAAATAATTTCAACATCAGAGGAATCGTTACTCACAAATTTGATTTTAGTTCCAATAAAGAAAAACAAAAGTAAAAGCTCGTATACAGCAATTCATTAAGAATACGATTGTATAACACACACTAATACAACAAAGCAATCAATTTTACCTACTGAACATTTTTGAAGTAAATGATACGCGTCACCAGTTACAAATGTTTGCACACAGTAATTCAAAATTATCACTGTGCTATCAAGACACACGCAACGAATCGCAACAAGACACTACATCGCGAATATCAAGATACAAAAACGCTACAACTCATCTGGCCACTTTCAAAACACCGTAATATATTGCAACGATACAGCCATACGCTGTATTAAGCATTAATTTAAATAAATAAAAATTTTGTATAATTTGTATAAGTTACGGGTAAATGGACAGGTCTGAGATTGCAAAAATATTTCATTGTTAGATTAGGGGAGAATTAACATTTGATACGTATTATTTACCTTCATATTGCTTATTATAGACTAAATAGAAATGTCTTAAACTGTGCCCCATCAGGTTTAAGCATTTCCTGGCTTCTATTAAAGTCCCAGAAGACGTTAGAGTAGAAATGTCGCTGTCATAAAAAATCCTTATGCACTGTAAGATTATGTTATATAAATTTTAACGATGGAAGGTTTAGTGAGAAACGGTCAGTAAGTATCGCACAAATATTACGTTATTTGTGTCGACGTTAGACAATATTTATTGTCATCTTCCCGACCTGTGTGCGGACATTAGAGAAATAAACACAACAAGATGAATTAAACGAGTGAACGTGTGTATGTGTGGTGGGAGAGTTGAGACAGTTTGTTTGCACTAGTAAAATACTTATATTCCTTATATATTATTTTACTTAAATAAATAGACATAATTTATAATATTCAAAAACATAATTAATGCAATATTTGAAATTTAAAATATTCATAATATAATAATCTTTTAATCACATTTATAAATAATTGTAGATGCAGTAATCATCGAATGTATTTTAGAATTAACAGGTGGCAATACATGTCTAGGCCTACATATAACTGAATATATGTTATAGCTGAATACAGATTGTAAGAATGTTAAATATCTATATTGTTACGACAGTCTCACTGATCGTCGTATGGTACAGTGGAAACAAAATACAGACACCAATGAAATCACTAATTACCAGATTTAATTAATCACAAATAACAAATTGTAATCAACAATGTAGTCTCGTACAACAATTCAAGTTAAATTTGTCCACACAATAATAATGTCACGTATTAAGAGTCCCACACTAACTGTACACACAATAATCACTTTTCACTAAAAACCACTTGAGACACACTGAGTAAATCGCCCGACCTAAACTGATTGACAAAGCCAGACGATCTTGCTTTTATAGGTAGCACAGTGTTCAAGAATAACTTTCCATCCTTACTGCTGCATGCTAGCTAAATACGTATTTCAAGTGTTCTTGAACGCTCTGAAAATTACATCCGTGCTATGTGATGGACGGCCTTGATACAGACGAGGCACGCTTGACTAGTCGATGAGCGTCGACGACACTCTTGACGGCCTTAGGGTGTTCCGCATTAGCGAAACACTGGACAAGATGTGAGAAAACCTGGACATCTACAACGAGATTATCGGGTTAAAGTTCAGCAGCAGGGAAGCGATCAGTAGTCGGTACAACGAGGAGGAACGAAGCAACTAGACAATATATGCAATTTCTACACTTCAGAAAAACAGCGGATGCTTGGTAGTTACCGGATTAGTTCAAGAAAGGACAACCTCGATTATAGTTGACACAGGTGCCACAATCTCCATTGTGCTCCCCGATGTGGTAAAAAACTCTCAAACCAAACTGAAAATCTGACGCTCTTTGAGTGGTATTTTTTTACATGTCACGGGAATGTTTTTTCGGCAGGTAATAAAGAGGAACTAAGAATTTTTTCAAACCCTACACTTCAACCAGCTTTTGAAACAATCTTTCTAGAAAAACATTTTCACTAGCTGCCTCAGGGGAACACTTTTTCAAAGTTTTTCTTTTTACATTACGAACCCACAGTTTAGATTTAAATTAATACCTTGGGGAAAACCGTTGACAGCAGTCTCACTAATAAAAAAATGTTTCTCCACCTGGAGATGTTTACAAATACTTCTTCAACGGCATCGTTCACAAATTATATTTTGCTATAATTAATATAAGAAATTAGGTCATTACAGTATTGATGAAACTTAAAAAATTTCGTATTTTTAAAACAATGTACTTCGCTTCGGAAGCTGGAAAAGTGAGAATTGGCTGCGAACATGATAATGCAATCTTCAAAGTTTTAAATGCTTGGTCGCACTCTCCCGACCACTGGAAGTTCGTTTATTTTTCGTTAGCTCATATAGTGGTTTAGCAATAGTAGCGAAGCCTTTCACAAGACGTCGGTCATATGAGCATAAGACCAGGAAACTCCAAACTTCGTATTTACTATTTGGCACTGGCCAGTCTGTGTCTACTTTATTATGATCCATGCTGACACCCGCTGCCGAAACCAGAAGGCCTAGATACTGTACTTCTTTCTGGAATAGAGAACATTTCTTTGGGCTCAGCTTCAGTTGGGCACCGTTATTTCTAGTTAGAACCACCTTAAGTTTTTCCAAATGGTCTTTGAAAGTCTTCCCGATGACTATGACATCGTCTAAATAAACAAGGCAAGTTTTCCACGTCAAGCCTCGGAGTAGCAGGTCCATCAACCTTTTAAATGTTGCCGGTGCATTACAGAGTCCAAATGGCATGACGTTAAATTGTAATAAGCCACTTGTGGTCGAGAAAGCTGTCTTTTCCTTGTCTTCTTGATAAAGACCCACTTGCCAATATCCACTCTTCAGGTCCAATGTGGGAAACCACTGTGCTCCAGACAGCGTGTCGAGTGTATCGTCAACGCGTGTTAATGGATAGCAGTCTTTCTTTGCGACGTCATTCAACCTCCGGTAGTCTATGCAGAAACGCAATCCACCATCCTTCTTCGCTACCAGCACTACCGGAGAAGACCAAGCACTTGACGAAGGCTCGATTACTCCCTCTGTCAACATGTCCAGTACCAACCGAGACATTTCCTCTTGCTTAGCTAATGGAGGCCTTCGAGGAGTTTGGCGTATCGGTGTTGTGTCCCCGGTATTGATGCGATGTTGTACAAGAGAGGTTCTTCCCAATGACTGTCCACGAACTGCAAAAGAATCTTTGAATTCATGTAAAAACTGTCTGAGTTCTTTTACCTCACCACTTGAGAAGTCGTTGGAAGTTATATTTAATAACTCCTGCAGTTCCTCTGGTAATTTGGAAGTATCCGAAGAATTGGAACTTAGATGCGTTATTCCGGCTACCCAGGCCACAGGAGTCAATTTTCCTAAGAGCGTATTGCTTTGTAGAGTGACAGCTTGATCCAAAATATTCGCCACTCTAATAGGTACATTTCCCGTTTCGTCAGGTTTTACTAAATTTCTATAACGCAAATATAACGATTAAATTACAGCTTTTTTTAATTAATTAAGCCCCACCTTGTTGTGGTGCCAAATGCAACGTTACTATATACTTTACTGTTGACAAGTGTACTGTTTGACAGTTAGTTGTTTACGCCCCGCGTTCTGGAGCTCCAAATTTAACGTTACTGTTATATCAGTTAAATAATGTCCCGTGATGGGACGCCAAATGTAACAATTACTTTGTGTAACCCGGCTTTATGGGCGTCAAATATAATAATAATTTACTTGTGTGATTGTTATTAATTAATTATATTGTATTAATTAAATATGTAAGATTTAGAAGGCGTTTGTACTTAGAAGGTGGTCCAGTTATCTTCAGAGATAAATATAAATTCGCCCATCAAGTAGAACGACTGACGTTTGGTTCGATGAACCTCAATCGGGACTGTTAAAGCCCGATATCGAAAGGACAATGAGTCATTATATTTCATGCTGGTTATAAAAAGGGCTACATAAAAATGCAGAGTTAACCTATAAATGGGACACAAAACTGATGGTTTTCCATAACGAATTCGATTCACGGAATTATGAAAAATGGTTACATGAAAAACGTATTCCAAATGTACGGCTGGCATGAATTCAGTAAAAATGTGTCTTACCACAACGGGATCCTGAACCCGGCGTTGTCATCAACGGCAGAAAATAACAAATAATTCAATGGATTTGTGAGAAGTTACTATTTAAAGAAAATATATGTAATACGGAATCATACATCGTAACAAAAGTCACAAATCAGTGTTTAATTCGTAGGAAATAGATACATTACTATAGCAGTTCATCATTACAGAAGGCCATACAGTAAGTAGTTCGGCTTCCACATTGTATCCTCGACTGAACCAATTGAGACGATGTTGAAAAATTTTAAACATGTAAGTAAACAAAAAAGAACTTTCAGTTTAAATAGTGCGATTTCAAACCTGCAAACCGCAGGTTTGGGCATTTAAACAGTATAGATAAAGGTTTGACAAAAATTACCTTTGAATGGGTACCCAATTGTCAAAGGAAAAGACGATGCTTTGCTCGGACATGGGGAAACCCTTAACAGGCGCTAAGAAAGCGTAATTTATCTGTAGACTATGTAGCGAGAGCGCAATGGAGGAACGATTGCGTGAAAATCTCAACGATTACAGATTCGATAACATCTGTACCCGACAATTATCGAATTCTGCGTATTCTATTCTATTTCTCCGTATTATTCTTCGTACATATTTAATATCTCTGTTCTGTCTTCTAAGATTTGTTCATCAATTAGACTATTTATTTCACATGTGTTAACCGTTAATTTATAGACTATTAATTGTAGTTAAATCTTTATAATAGTAGTACAGATAGTAGTTTTCCTATCAAACACTCTACGACTGGCAAGTTCAGTAATACGCACAGATACTAGTAGTATCAGATAAAATTATTAAAATATCAGAAAACGGTGATAGTGATAATACAGTGACACCGATCAAGAAAAAAATAAGCCAAAATAACTACAGTGACAAGGCGGGATTGATGAACTACAGTAACGTAAGATAAGTAAGCTATATTTATTTCACTGTAGTAAAGTAGTGTACAAACAAATCCCATTCCTCACTGAAACCGGTAGCTAACGTCATACACACGATTGGCGCCCATAAACAGCGTTATAATTTATTCAGAAGTTACCAGTTTTTGATTGATACACACACAGACAGAAAAGAGTATTCTACGTTAACAAATTTTAGGAAAAAGTTAGGGATTATAGAATAATAAAAATAATTTAAAATTGTGCTAAAAATATGTTACAACAATTCTGTACATTTCTAACGCTATTTAAACTATGTATAGATAAACTACTCCAGCAGTGGAAGAGAAAATGTACTATAGGACTGGGCCTGCATATAAATGACAAGTATGTTTATGCGATACAGTTATGTTAGCTAAGTTATACTAAGTGACTAATTTATGTTAACTACAGACAAGCGACCAAGTTATATTAGATAAAGATCACCTGGAATATACAACAGCAAAATAAAAGGAGACAATGCATAGAAACCCCGAAACAACTTAAAATTAGAAAATAATAAAGATATTAAAACCTGTTATCCTTACAACTACCAAGAAATGTTTGTTAGTAAATTAGGTAGGGAAAAATAGACAAAACGTTGGTCTACAACGGATGATAAGTTAAGACGTTAAATGGAATATGGTGACACAAGGAAATATCAAAATGTAGAAAATGGCTCATCTACATTACTATCGTTAAAAGTAATATATGGTGCTAAATCTTGGATTATAACTAAGTATGACAAAAGAAAATTATAGCCGTGGAAATTGATGCACTGAGCAATGGTAGAATACCTAGACTAATAGCGTCCGGAACGATATAATTAGGACAATGATGAATGCGTCGCAAGCTGTGTTGGATGATATTGAAACAAAAGAGCTAATCACATGTGATCAGTTTGCACAGAACGGGGGATAAAAGACTGCCAAAAATTACATTTGAATGGGTACCCACAGGTCGAAGGAAAATATGAAGGCCTGCTCTGCTCGGACATGGGGTGGAAACATTCAATATGCTCTAAGAGAGCGTAATTTATCTGAAGGCCTGTGTGGAGGTAAAGCGAAATGGAGGAAAGTTTGGAAATCGGGCAGCAACGGGAGACGCTATAAACCGATCAATAATTATGAACAGTCAGAAATAACATTAGTTTGCTCATTTTTTAGCACTACTAAACATTCTTATAATTTAGTACATTTTAAAAAACTTCTTTGTGAATGAATACCTGTTAATTATATTCCCTTACAATACGCTAATATTACGTAGGCCTAATATCGCACATTTGCATAGTATTGCGAAAATCGCACGGATTGTAGTCTATGAACAGTGGGAATAAAATAATTTCAACATCAGAGGAATCGTTACTCACAAATTTGATTTTAGTTCCAATAAAGAAAAACAAAAGTAAAAGCTCGTATACAGCAATTCATTAAGAATACGATTGTATAACACACACTAATACAACAAAGCAATCAATTTTACCTACTGAACATTTTTGAAGTAAATGATACGCGTCACCAGTTACAAATGTTTGCACACAGTAATTCGAAATTATCACTGTGCTATCAAGACACACGCAACGAATCGCAACAAGACACTACATCGCGAATATCAAGATACAAAAACGCTACAACTCATCTGGCCACTTTCAAAACACCGTAATATATTGCAACGATACAGCCATACGCTGTATTAAGCATTAATTTAAATAAATATAAATTTTGTATAATTTGTATAAGTTACGGGTAAATGGACAGGTCTGAGATTGCAAAAATATTTCATTGTTAGATTAGGGGAGAATTAACATTTGATACGTATTATTTACCTTCATATTGCTTATTATAGACTAAATAGAAATGTCTTAAACTGTGCCCCATCAGGTTTAAGCATTTCCTGGCTTCTATTAAAGTCCCAGAAGACGTTAGAGTAGAAATGTCGCTGTCATAAAAAATCCTTATGCACTGTAAGATTATGTTATATAAATTTTAACGATGGAAGGTTTAGTGAGAAACGGTCAGTAAGTATCGCACAAATATTACGTTATTTGTGTCGACGTTAGACAATATTTATTGTCATCTTCCCGACCTGTGTGCGGACATTAGAGAAATAAACACAACAAGATCAATTAAACGAGTGAACGTGTGTATGTGTGGGGGGAGAGTTGAGACAGTTTGTTTGCACTAGTAAAATACTTATATTCCTTATATATTATTTTACTTAAATAAATAGACATAATTTATAATATTCAAAAACATAATTAATGCAATATTTGAAATTTAAAATATTCATAATATAATAATCTTTTAATCACATTTATAAATAATTGTAGATGCAGTAATCATCGAATGTATTTTAGAATTAACCGGTGGCAATACATGTCTAGGCCTACATATAACTGAATATATGTTATAGCTGAATACAGATTGTAAGAATGTTAAATATGTATATTGTTACGACAGTCTCACTGATCGTCGTATGGTACAGTGGAAACAAAATACAGACACCAATGAAATCACTAATTACCAGATTTAATTAATCACAAATAACAAATTGTAATCAACAATGTAGTCTCGTACAACAATTCAAGTTAAATTTGTCCACACAATAATAATGTCATCTCGTACCACAATTCAAGTTAAATTTACCCACACACAATAACAATGTCACGTATTAAGAGTCCCACACTAACTGTACACACAATAATCACTTTTCACTAAAAACCACTTGAGACACACTGAGTAAATCGCCCGACCTAAACTGATTGACAAAGCCAGACGCTCTTGCTTTTACAGGTAGCACAGTGTTCAAGAATAACTTTCCATCCTTACTGCTGCACGCTAGCTAAATGCGTATTTCAAGTGTTCTTGAACGCTCTGAAAATTACATCCGTGCTATGTGATGGACGGCCTTGTTACAGACGAGGCACGCTTGACTAGTCGATGAGCGTCGACGACACTCTTGACGGCCTAATGGTGTTCCGCATTAGCGAAACACTGGACAAGATGTGAGAAAACCTGGACATCTACAACGAGATTATCGGGTTAAAGTTCAGCAGCAGGGAAGCGATCAGTAGTCGGTACAACGAGGAGGAACGAAGCAACTAGACAATATATGCAATTTCTACACTTCAGAAAAACAGCGGATGCTTGGTAGTTACCGGATTAGTTCAAGAAAGGACAACCTCGATTATAGTTGACACAGGTGCCACAATCTCCATTGTGCTCCCCGATGTGGTAAAAAACTCTCAAACCAAACTGAAAATCTGACGCTCTTTGAGTGGTATTTTTTTACATGTCGCGGGAATGTTTTTTCGGCAGGTAATAAAGAGGAACTAAGAATTTTTTCAAACCCTACACTTCAACCAGCTTTTGAAACAATCTTTCTAGAAAAACATTTTCACTAGCTGCCTCAGGGGAACACTTTTTCAAAGTTTTTCTTTTTACATTACGAACCCACAGTTTAGATTTAAATTAATACCTTGGGGAAAACCGTTGACAGCAGTCTCACTAATAAAAAAATGTTTCTCCACCTGGAGATGTTTACAAATACTTCTTCAACGGCATCGTTCACAAATTATATTTTGCTATAATTAATATAAGAAATTAGGTCATTACAGTATTGATGAAACTTAAAAAATTTCGTATTTTTAAAACAATGTACTTCGCTTCGGAAGCTGGAAAAGTGAGAATTGGCTGCGAACATGATAATGCAATCTTCAAAGTTTTAAATGCTTGGTCGCACTCTCCCGACCACTGGAAGTTCGTTTATTTTTCGTTAGCTCATATAGTGGTTTAGCAATAGTAGCGAAGCCTTTCACAAGACGTCGGTCATATGAGCATAAGACCAGGAAACTCCAAACTTCGTATTTACTATTTGGCACTGGCCAGTCTGTGTCTACTTTATTATGATCCATGCTGACACCCGCTGCCGAAACCAGAAGGCCTAGATACTGTACTTCTTTCTGGAATAGAGAACATTTCTTTGGGCTCAGCTTCAGTTGGGCACCGTTATTTCTAGTTAGAACCACCTTAAGTTTTTCCAAATGGTCTTTGAAAGTCTTCCCGATGACTATGACATCGTCTAAATAAACAAGGCAAGTTTTCCACGTCAAGCCTCGGAGTAGCAGGTCCATCAACCTTTTAAATGTTGCCGGTGCATTACAGAGTCCAAATGGCATGACGTTAAATTGTAATAAGCCACTTGTGGTCGAGAAAGCTGTCTTTTCCTTGTCTTCTTGATAAAGACCCACTTGCCAATATCCACTCTTCAGGTCCAATGTGGGAAACCACTGTGCTCCAGACAGCGTGTCGAGTGTATCGTCAACGCGTGTTAATGGATAGCAGTCTTTCTTTGCGACGTAATTCAACCTCCGGTAGTCTATGCAGAAACGCAATCCACCATCCTTCTTCGCTACCAGCACTACCGGAGAAGACCAAGCACTTGACGAAGGCTCGATTACTCCCTCTGTCAACATGTCCAGTACCAACCGAGACATTTCCTCTTGCTTAGCTAATGGAGGCCTTCGAGGAGTTTGGCGTATCGGTGTTGTGTCCCCGGTATTGATGCGATGTTGTACAAGAGAGGTTCTTCCCAATGACTGTCCACGAACTGCAAAAGAATCTTTGAATTCATGTAAAAACTGTCTGAGTTCTTTTACCTCACCACTTGAGAAGTCGTTGGAAGTTATATTTAATAACTCCTGCAGTTCCTCTGGTAATTTGGAAGTATCCGAAGAATTGGAACTTAGATGCGTTATTCCGGCTACCCAGGCCACAGGAGTCAATTTTCCTAAGAGCGTATTGCTTTGTAGAGTGACAGCTTGATCCAAAATATTCGCCACTCTAATAGGTACATTTCCCGTTTCGTCAGGTTTTACTAAATTTCTATAACGCAAATATAACGATTAAATTACAGCTTTTTTTAATTAATTAAGCCCCACCTTGTTGTGGTGCCAAATACAACGTTACTATATACTTTACTGTTGACAAGTGTACTGTTTGACAGTTAGTTGTTTACGCCCCGCGTTCTGGAGCTCCAAATTTAACGTTACTGTTATATCAGTTAAATAATGTCCCGTGATGGGACCCCAAATGTAACAATTACTTTGTGTAACCCGGCTTTATGGGCGTCAAATATAATAATAATTTACTTGTGTGATTGTTATTAATTAATTATATTGTATTAATTAAATATGTAAGATTTAGAAGGCGTTTGTACTTAGAAGGTGGTCCAGTTATCTTCAGAGATAAATATAAATTCGCCCATCAAGTAGAACGACTGACGTTTGGTTCGATGAACCTCAATCGGGACTGTTAAAGCCCGATATCGAAAGGACAATGAGTCATTATATTTCATGCTGGTTATAAAAAGGGCTACATAAAAATGCAGAGTTAACCTATAAATAGGACACAAAACTGATGGTTTTCCATAACGAATTCGATTCACGGAATTATGAAAAATGGTTACATGAAAAACGTATTCCAAATGTACGGCTGGCATGAATTCAGTAAAAATGTGTCTTACCACAACGGGATCCTGAACCCGGCGTTGTCATCAACGGCAGAAAATAACAAATAATTCAATGGATTTGTGAGAAGTTACTATTTAAAGAAAATATATGTAATACGGAATCATACATCGTAACAAAAGTCACAAATCAGTGTTTAATTCGTAGGAAATAGATACATTACTATAGCAGTTCATCATTACAGAAGGCCATACAGTAAGTAGTTCGGCTTCCACATTGTATCCTCGACTGAACCAATTGAGACGATGTTGAAAAATTTTAAACATTTAAGTAAACAAAAAAGAACTTTCAGTTTAAATAGTGCGATTTCAAACCTGCAAACCGCAGGTTTGGGCATTTAAACAGTATAGATAAAGGTTTGACAAAAATTACCTTTGAATGGGTACCCAATTGTCAAAGGAAAAGACGATGCTTTGCTCGGACATGGGGAAACCCTTAACAGGCGCTAAGAAAGCGTAATTTATCTGTAGACTATGTAGCGAGAGCGCAATGGAGGAACGATTGCGTGAAAATCTCAACGATTACAGATTCGATAACATCTGTACCCGACAATTATCGAATTCTGCGTATTCTATTCTATTTCTCCGTATTATTCTTCGTACATATTTAATATCTCTGTTCTGTCTTCTAAGATTTGTTCATCAATTAGACTATTTATTTCACATGTGTTAACCGTTAATTTATAGACTATTAATTGTAGTTAAATCTTTATAATAGTAGTACAGATAGTAGTTTTCCTATCAAACACTCTACGACTGGCAAGTTCAGTAATACGCACAGATACTAGTAGTATCAGATAAAATTATTAAAATATCAGAAAACGGTGATAGTGATAATACAGTGACACCGATCAAGAAAAAAATAAGCCAAAATAACTATAGTGACAAGGCGGGATTGATGAACTACAGTAACGTAAGATAAGTAAGCTATATTTATTTCACTGTAGTAAAGTAGTGTACAAACAAATCCCATTCCTCACTGAAACCGGTAGCTAACGTCATACACACGATTGGCGCCCATAAACAGCGTTATAATTTATTCAGAAGTTACCAGTTTTTGATTGATACACACACAGACAGAAAAGAGTATTCTACGTTAACAAATTTTAGGAAAAAGTTGGGGATTATAGAATAATAAAAATAATTTAAAATTGTGCTAAAAATATGTTACAACAATTCTGTACATTTCTAACGCTATTTAAACTATGTATAGATAAACTACTCCAGCAGTGGAAGAGAAAATGTACTATAGGACTGGGCCTGCATATAAATGACAAGTATGTTTATGCGATACAGTTATGTTAGCTAAGTTATACTAAGTGACTAATTTATGTTAACTACAGACAAGCGACCAAGTTATATTAGATAAAGATCACCTGGAATATACAACAGCAAAATAAAAGGAGACAATGCATAGAAACCCCGAAACAACTTAAAATTAGAAAATAATAAAGATATTAAAACCTGTAATCCTTACAACTACCAAGAAATGTTTGTTAGTAAATTGGGTAGGGAAAAAATAGACAAAACGTTCGTCTACAACGGATGATAAGTTAAGACGTTAAATGGAATATGGTGACACAAGGAAATATCAAAATGTAGAAAATGGCTCATCTACATTACTATCGTTAAAAGTAATATATGGTGCTAAATCTTGGATTATAACTAAGTATGACAAAAGAAAATTATAGCCGTGGAAATTGATGCACTGAGCAATGGTAGAATACCTAGACTAATAGCGTCCGGAACGATATAATTAGGACAATGATGAATGCGTCGCAAGCTGTGTTGGATGATATTGAAACAAAACAGCTAATCACATGTGATCAGTTTGCACAGAACGGGGGATAAAAGACTGCCAAAAATTACATTTGAATGGGTACCCACAGGTCGAAGGAAAATATGAAGGCCTGCTCTGCTCGGACATGGGGTGGAAACATTCAATATGCTCTAAGAGAGCGTAATTTATCTGAAGGCCTGTGTGGAGGTAAAGCGAAATGGAGGAAAGTTTGGAAATCGGGCAGCAACGGGAGACGCTATAAACCGATCAATAATTATGAACAGTCAGAAATAACATTAGTTTGCTCATTTTTTAGCACTACTAAACATTCTTATAATTTAGTACATTTTAAAAAACTTCTTTGTGAATGAATACCTGTTAATTATATTCCCTTAAAATACGCTAATATTACGTAGGCCTAATATCGCACATTTGCATAGTATTGCGAAAATCGCACGGATTGTAGTCTATGAACAGTGGGAATAAAATAATTTCAACATCAGAGGAATCGTTACTCACAAATTTGATTTTAGTTCCAATAAAGAAAAACAAAAGTAAAAGCTCGTATACAGCAATTCATTAAGAATACGATTGTATAACACACACTAATACAACAAAGCAATCAATTTTACCTACTGAACATTTTTGAAGTAAATGATACGCGTCACCAGTTACAAATGTTTGCACACAGTAATTCGAAATTATCACTGTGCTATCAAGACACACGCAACGAATCGCAACAAGACACTACATCGCGAATATCAAGATACAAAAACGCTACAACTCATCTGGCCACTTTCAAAACACCGTAATATATTGCAACGATACAGCCATACGCTGTATTAAGCATTAATTTAAATAAATAAAAATTTTGTATAATTTGTATAAGTTACGGGTAAATGGACAGGTCTGAGATTGCAAAAATATTTCATTGTTAGATTAGGGGAGAATTAACATTTGATACGTATTATTTACCTTCATATTGCTTATTATAGACTAAATAGAAATGTCTTAAACTGTGCCCCATCAGGTTTAACCATTTCCTGGCTTCTATTAAAGTCCCAGAAGACGTTAGAGTAGAAATGTCGCTGTCATAAAAAATCCTTATGCACTGTAAGATTATGTTATATAAATTTTAACGATGGAAGGTTTAGTGAGAAACGGTCAGTAAGTATCGCACAAATATTACGTTATTTGTGTCGACGTTAGACAATATTTATTGTCATCTTCCCGACCTGTGTGCGGACATTAGAGAAATAAACACAACAAGATCAATTAAACGAGTGAACGTGTGTATGTGTGGTGGGAGAGTTGAGACAGTTTGTTTGCACTAGTAAAATACTTATATTCCTTATATATTATTTTACTTAAATAAATAGACATAATTTATAATATTCAAAAACATAATTAATGCAATATTTGAAATTTAAAATATTCATAATATAATAATCTTTTAATCACATTTATAAATAATTGTAGATGCAGTAATCATCGAATGTATTTTAGAATTAACAGGTGGCAATACATGTCTAGGCCTACATATAACTGAATATATGTTATAGCTGAATACAGATTGTAAGAATGTTAAATATGTATATTGTTACGACAGTCTCACTGATCGTCGTATGGTACAGTGGAAACAAAATACAGACACCAATGAAATCACTAATTACCAGATTTAATTAATCACAAATAACAAATTGTAATCAACAATGTAGTCTCGTACAACAATTCAAGTTAAATTTGTCCACACAATAATAATGTCATCTCGTACCACAATTCAAGTTAAATTTATCCACACACAATAACAATGTCACGTATTAAGAGTCCCACACTAACTGTACACACAATAATCACTTTTCACTAAAAACCACTTGAGACACACTGAGTAAATCGCCCGACCTAAACTGATTGACAAAGCCAGACGCTCTTGCTTTTATAGGTAGCACAGTGTTCAAGAATAACTTTCCATCCTTACTGCTGCACGCTAGCTAAATGCGTATTTCAAGTGTTCTTGAACGCTCTGAAAATTACATCCGTGCTATGTGATGGACGGCCTTGATACAGACGAGGCACGCTTGACTAGTCGATGAGCGTCGACGACACTCTTGACGGCCTTAGGGTGTTCCGCATTAGCGAAACACTGGACAAGATGTGAGAAAACCTGGACATCTACAACGAGATTATCGGGTTAAAGTTCAGCAGCAGGGAAGCGATCAGTAGTCGGTACAACGAGGAGGAACGAAGCAACTAGACAATATATGCAATTCCTACACTTCAGAAAAACAGCGGATGCTTGGTAGTTACCGGATTAGTTCAAGAAAGGACAACCTCGATTATAGTTGACACAGGTGCCACAATCTCCATTGTGCTCCCCGATGTGGTAAAAAACTCTCAAACCAAACTGAAAATCTGACGCTCTTTGAGTGGTATTTTTTTACATGTCGCGGGAATGTTTTTTCGGCAGGTAATAAAGAGGAACTAAGAATTTTTTCAAACCCTACACTTCAACCAGCTTTTGAAACAATCTTTCTAGAAAAACATTTTCACTAGCTGCCTCAGGAGAACACTTTTTCAAAGTTTTTCTTTTTACATTACGAACCCACAGTTTAGATTTAAATTAATACCTTGGGGAAAACCGTTGACAGCAGTCTCACTAATAAAAAAATGTTTCTCCACCTGGAGATGTTTACAAATACTTCTTCAACGGCATCGTTCACAAATTATATTTTGCTATAATTAATATAAGAAATTAGGTCATTACAGTATTGATGAAACTTAAAAAATTTCGTATTTTTAAAACAATGTACTTCGCTTCGAAAGCTGGAAAAGTGAGAATTGGCTGCGAACATGATAATGCAATCTTCAAAGTTTTAAATGCTTGGTCGCACTCTCCCGACCACTGGAAGTTCGTTTATTTTTCGTTAGCTCATATAGTGGTTTAGCAATAGTAGCGAAGCCTTTCACAAGACGTCGGTCATATGAGCATAAGACCAGGAAACTCCAAACTTCGTATTTACTATTTGGCACTGGCCAGTCTGTGTCTACTTTATTATGATCCATGCTGACACCCGCTGCCGAAACCAGAAGGCCTAGATACTGTACTTCTTTCTGGAATAGAGAACATTTCTTTGGGCTCAGCTTCAGTTGGGCACCGTTATTTCTAGTTAGAACCTCCTTAAGTTTTTCCAAATGGTCTTTGAAAGTCTTCCCGATGACTATGACATCGTCTAAATAAACAAGGCAAGTTTTCCACGTCAAGCCTCGGAGTAGCAGGTCCATCAACCTTTTAAATGTTGCCGGTGCATTACAGAGTCCAAATGGCATGACGTTAAATTGTAATAAGCCACTTGTGGTCGAGAAAGCTGTCTTTTCCTTGTCTTCTTGATAAAGACCCACTTGCCAATATCCACTCTTCAGGTCCAATGTGGGAAACCACTGTGCTCCAGACAGCGTGTCGAGTGTATCGTCAACGCGTGTTAATGGATAGCAGTCTTTCTTTGCGACGTCATTCAACCTCCGGTAGTCTATGCAGAAACGCAATCCACCATCCTTCTTCGCTACCAGCACTACCGGAGAAGACCAAGCACTTGACGAAGGCTCGATTACTCCCTCTGTCAACATGTCCAGTACCAACCGAGACATTTCCTCTTGCTTAGCTAATGGAGGCCTTCGAGGAGTTTGGCGTATCGGTGTTGTGTCCCCGGTATTGATGCGATGTTGTACAAGAGAGGTTCTTCCCAATGACTGTCCACGAACTGCAAAAGAATCTTTGAATTCATGTAAAAACTGTCTGAGTTCTTTTACCTCACCACTTGAGAGGTCGTTGGAAGTTATATTTAATAACTCCTGCAGTTCCTCTGGTAATTTGGAAGTATCCGAAGAATTGGAACTTAGATGCGTTATTCCGGCTACCCAGGCCACAGGAGTCAATTTTCCTAAGAGCGTATTGCTTTGTAGAGTGACAGCTTGATCCAAAATATTCGCCACTCTAATAGGTACATTTCCCGTTTCGTCAGGTTTTACTAAATTTCTATAACGCAAATATAACGATTAAATTACAGCTTTTTTTAATTAATTAAGCCCCACCTTGTTGTGGTGCCAAATACAACGTTACTATATACTTTACTGTTGACAAGTGTACTGTTTGACAGTTAGTTGTTTACGCCCCGCGTTCTGGAGCTCCAAATTTAACGTTACTGTTATATCAGTTAAATAATGTCCCGTGATGGGACCCCAAATGTAACAATTACTTTGTGTAACCCGGCTTTATGGGCGTCAAATATAATAATAATTTACTTGTGTGATTGTTATTAATTAATTATATTGTATTAATTAAATATGTAAGATTTAGAAGGCGTTTGTACTTAGAAGGTGGTCCAGTTATCTTCAGAGATAAATATAAATTCGCCCATCAAGTAGAACGACTGACGTTTGGTTCGATGAACCTCAATCGGGACTGTTAAAGCCCGATATCGAAAGGACAATGAGTCATTATATTTCATGCTGGTTATAAAAAGGGCTACATAAAAATGCAGAGTTAACCTATAAATGGGACACAAAACTGATGGTTTTCCATAACGAATTCGATTCACGGAATTATGAAAAATGGTTACATGAAAATCGTATTCCAAATGTACGGCTGGCATGAATTCAGTAAAAATGTGTCTTACCACAACGGGATCCTGAACCCGGCGTTGTCATCAACGGCAGAAAATAACAAATAATTCAATGGATTTGTGAGAAGTTACTATTTAAAGAAAATATATGTAATACGGAATCATAAATCGTAACAGAAGTCACAAATCAGTGTTTAATTCGTAGGAAATAGATACATTACTATAGCAGTTCATCATTACAGAAGGCCATACAGTAAGTAGTTCGGCTTCCACATTGCATCCTCGACTGAACCAATTGAGACGATGTTGAAAAATTTTAAACATTTAAGTAAACAAAAAAGAACTTTCAGTTTAAATAGTGCGATTTCAAACCTGCAAACCGCAGGTTTGGGCATTTAAACAGTATAGATAAAGGTTTGACAAAAATTACCTTTGAATGGGTACCCAATGGTCAAAGGAAAAGACGATGCTTTGCTCGGACATGGGGAAACCCTTAACAAGCGCTAAGAAAGCGTAATTTATCTGTAGACTATGTAGCGAGAGCGCAATGGAGGAACGATAGCGTGAAAATCTCAACGATTACAGATTCGATAACATCTGTACCCGACAATTATCGAATTCTGCGTATTCTATTCTATTTCTCCGTATTATTTTTCGTACATATTTAATATCTCTGTTCTGTCTTCTAAGATTTATTCATCAATTAGACTATTTATTTCACATGTGTTAACCGTTAATTTATAGACTATTAATTGTAGTTAAATCTTTATAATAGTAGTACAGATAGTAGTTTTCCTATCAAACACTCTACGACTGGCAAGTTCAGTAATACGCACAGATACTAGTAGTATCAGATAAAATTATTAAAATATCAGAAAACGGTGATAGTGATAATACAGTGACACCGATCAAGAAAAAAATAAGCCAAAATAACTACAGTGACAAGGCGGGATTGATGAACTACAGTAACGTAAGATAAGTAAGCTATATTTATTTCACTGTAGTAAAGTAGTGTACAAACAAATCCCATTCCTCACTGAAACCGGTAGCTAACGTCATACACACGATTGGCGCCCATAAACAGCGTTATAATTTATTCAGAAGTTACCAGTTTTTGACTGATACACACACAGACAGAAAAGAGTATTCTACGTTAACAAATTTTAGGAAAAAGTTAGGGATTATAGAATAATAAAAATAATTTAAAATTGTGCTAAAAATATGTTACAACAATTCTGTACATTTCTAACGCTATTTAAACTATGTATAGATAAACTACTCCAGCAGTGGAAGAGAAAATGTACTATAGGACTGGGCCTGCATATAAATGACAAGTATGTTTATGCGATACAGTTATGTTAGCTAAGTTATACTAAGTGACTAATTTATGTTAACTACAGACAAGCGACCAAGTTATATTAGATAAAGATCACCTGGAATATACAACAGCAAAATAAAAGGAGACAATGCATAGAAACCCCGAAACAACTTAAAATTAGAAAATAATAAAGATATTAAAACCTGTAATCCTTACAACTACCAAGAAATGTTTGTTAGTAAATTGGGTAGGGAAAAAATAGACAAAACGTTCGTCTACAACGGATGATAAGTTAAGACGTTAAATGGAATATGGTGACACAAGGAAATATCAAAATGTAGAAAATGGCTCATCTACATTACTATCGTTAAAAGTAATATATGGTGCTAAATCTTGGATTATAACTAAGTATGACAAAAGAAAATTATAGCCGTGGAAATTGATGCACTGAGCAATGGTAGAATACCTAGACTAATAGCGTCCGGAACGATATAATTAGGACAATGATGAATGCGTCGCAAGCTGTGTTGGATGATATTGAAACAAAACAGCTAATCACATGTGATCAGTTTGCACAGAACGGGGGATAAAAGACTGCCAAAAATTACATTTGAATGGGTACCCACAGGTCGAAGGAAAATATGAAGGCCTGCTCTGCTCGGACATGGGGTGGAAACATTCAATATGCTCTAAGAGAGCGTAATTTATCTGAAGGCCTGTGTGGAGGTAAAGCGAAATGGAGGAAAGTTTGGAAATCGGGCAGCAACGGGAGACGCTATAAACCGATCAATAATTATGAACAGTCAGAAATAACATTAGTTTGCTCATTTTTTAGCACTACTAAACATTCTTATAATTTAGTACATTTTAAAAAACTTCTTTGTGAATGAATACCTGTTAATTATATTCCCTTAAAATACGCTAATATTACGTAGGCCTAATATCGCACATTTGCATAGTATTGCGAAAATCGCACGGATTGTAGTCTATGAACAGTGGGAATAAAATAATTTCAACATCAGAGGAATCGTTACTCACAAATTTGATTTTAGTTCCAATAAAGAAAAACAAAAGTAAAAGCTCGTATACAGCAATTCATTAAGAATACGATTGTATAACACACACTAATACAACAAAGCAATCAATTTTACCTACTGAACATTTTTGAAGTAAATGATACGCGTCACCAGTTACAAATGTTTGCACACAGTAATTCGAAATTATCACTGTGCTATCAAGACACACGCAACGAATCGCAACAAGACACTACATCGCGAATATCAAGATACAAAAACGCTACAACTCATCTGGCCACTTTCAAAACACCGTAATATATTGCAACGATACAGCCATACGCTGTATTAAGCATTAATTTAAATAAATAAAAATTTTGTATAATTTGTATAAGTTACGGGTAAATGGACAGGTCTGAGATTGCAAAAATATTTCATTGTTAGATTAGGGGAGAATTAACATTTGATACGTATTATTTACCTTCATATTGCTTATTATAGACTAAATAGAAATGTCTTAAACTGTGCCCCATCAGGTTTAACCATTTCCTGGCTTCTATTAAAGTCCCAGAAGACGTTAGAGTAGAAATGTCGCTGTCATAAAAAATCCTTATGCACTGTAAGATTATGTTATATAAATTTTAACGATGGAAGGTTTAGTGAGAAACGGTCAGTAAGTATCGCACAAATATTACGTTATTTGTGTCGACGTTAGACAATATTTATTGTCATCTTCCCGACCTGTGTGCGGACATTAGAGAAATAAACACAACAAGATCAATTAAACGAGTGAACGTGTGTATGTGTGGTGGGAGAGTTGAGACAGTTTGTTTGCACTAGTAAAATACTTATATTCCTTATATATTATTTTACTTAAATAAATAGACATAATTTATAATATTCAAAAACATAATTAATGCAATATTTGAAATTTAAAATATTCATAATATAATAATCTTTTAATCACATTTATAAATAATTGTAGATGCAGTAATCATCGAATGTATTTTAGAATTAACAGGTGGCAATACATGTCTAGGCCTACATATAACTGAATATATGTTATAGCTGAATACAGATTGTAAGAATGTTAAATATGTATATTGTTACGACAGTCTCACTGATCGTCGTATGGTACAGTGGAAACAAAATACAGACACCAATGAAATCACTAATTACCAGATTTAATTAATCACAAATAACAAATTGTAATCAACAATGTAGTCTCGTACAACAATTCAAGTTAAATTTGTCCACACAATAATAATGTCATCTCGTACCACAATTCAAGTTAAATTTATCCACACACAATAACAATGTCACGTATTAAGAGTCCCACACTAACTGTACACACAATAATCACTTTTCACTAAAAACCACTTGAGACACACTGAGTAAATCGCCCGACCTAAACTGATTGACAAAGCCAGACGCTCTTGCTTTTATAGGTAGCACAGTGTTCAAGAATAACTTTCCATCCTTACTGCTGCACGCTAGCTAAATGCGTATTTCAAGTGTTCTTGAACGCTCTGAAAATTACATCCGTGCTATGTGATGGACGGCCTTGATACAGACGAGGCACGCTTGACTAGTCGATGAGCGTCGACGACACTCTTGACGGCCTTAGGGTGTTCCGCATTAGCGAAACACTGGACAAGATGTGAGAAAACCTGGACATCTACAACGAGATTATCGGGTTAAAGTTCAGCAGCAGGGAAGCGATCAGTAGTCGGTACAACGAGGAGGAACGAAGCAACTAGACAATATATGCAATTCCTACACTTCAGAAAAACAGCGGATGCTTGGTAGTTACCGGATTAGTTCAAGAAAGGACAACCTCGATTATAGTTGACACAGGTGCCACAATCTCCATTGTGCTCCCCGATGTGGTAAAAAACTCTCAAACCAAACTGAAAATCTGACGCTCTTTGAGTGGTATTTTTTTACATGTCGCGGGAATGTTTTTTCGGCAGGTAATAAAGAGGAACTAAGAATTTTTTCAAACCCTACACTTCAACCAGCTTTTGAAACAATCTTTCTAGAAAAACATTTTCACTAGCTGCCTCAGGAGAACACTTTTTCAAAGTTTTTCTTTTTACATTACGAACCCACAGTTTAGATTTAAATTAATACCTTGGGGAAAACCGTTGACAGCAGTCTCACTAATAAAAAAATGTTTCTCCACCTGGAGATGTTTACAAATACTTCTTCAACGGCATCGTTCACAAATTATATTTTGCTATAATTAATATAAGAAATTAGGTCATTACAGTATTGATGAAACTTAAAAAATTTCGTATTTTTAAAACAATGTACTTCGCTTCGAAAGCTGGAAAAGTGAGAATTGGCTGCGAACATGATAATGCAATCTTCAAAGTTTTAAATGCTTGGTCGCACTCTCCCGACCACTGGAAGTTCGTTTATTTTTCGTTAGCTCATATAGTGGTTTAGCAATAGTAGCGAAGCCTTTCACAAGACGTCGGTCATATGAGCATAAGACCAGGAAACTCCAAACTTCGTATTTACTATTTGGCACTGGCCAGTCTGTGTCTACTTTATTATGATCCATGCTGACACCCGCTGCCGAAACCAGAAGGCCTAGATACTGTACTTCTTTCTGGAATAGAGAACATTTCTTTGGGCTCAGCTTCAGTTGGGCACCGTTATTTCTAGTTAGAACCTCCTTAAGTTTTTCCAAATGGTCTTTGAAAGTCTTCCCGATGACTATGACATCGTCTAAATAAACAAGGCAAGTTTTCCACGTCAAGCCTCGGAGTAGCAGGTCCACAACCTTTTAAATGTTGCCGGTGCATTACAGAGTCCAAATGGCATGACGTTAAATTGTAATAAGCCACTTGTGGTCGAGAAAGCTGTCTTTTCCTTGTCTTCTTGATAAAGACCCACTTGCCAATATCCACTCTTCAGGTCCAATGTGGGAAACCACTGTGCTCCAGACAGCGTGTCGAGTGTATCGTCAACGCGTGTTAATGGATAGCAGTCTTTCTTTGCGACGTCATTCAACCTCCGGTAGTCTATGCAGAAACGCAATCCACCATCCTTCTTCGCTACCAGCACTACCGGAGAAGACCAAGCACTTGACGAAGGCTCGATTACTCCCTCTGTCAACATGTCCAGTACCAACCGAGACATTTCCTCTTGCTTAGCTAATGGAGGCCTTCGAGGAGTTTGGCGTATCGGTGTTGTGTCCCCGGTATTGATGCGATGTTGTACAAGAGAGGTTCTTCCCAATGACTGTCCACGAACTGCAAAAGAATCTTTGAATTCATGTAAAAACTGTCTGAGTTCTTTTACCTCACCACTTGAGAGGTCGTTGGAAGTTATATTTAATAACTCCTGCAGTTCCTCTGGTAATTTGGAAGTATCCGAAGAATTGGAACTTAGATGCGTTATTCCGGCTACCCAGGCCACAGGAGTCAATTTTCCTAAGAGCGTATTGCTTTGTAGAGTGACAGCTTGATCCAAAATATTCGCCACTCTAATAGGTACATTTCCCGTTTCGTCAGGTTTTACTAAATTTCTATAACGCAAATATAACGATTAAATTACAGCTTTTTTTAATTAATTAAGCCCCACCTTGTTGTGGTGCCAAATACAACGTTACTATATACTTTACTGTTGACAAGTGTACTGTTTGACAGTTAGTTGTTTACGCCCCGCGTTCTGGAGCTCCAAATTTAACGTTACTGTTATATCAGTTAAATAATGTCCCGTGATGGGACGCCAAATGTAACAATTACTTTGTGTAACCCGGCTTTATGGGCGTCAAATATAATAATAATTTACTTGTGTGATTGTTATTAATTAATTATATTGTATTAATTAAATATGTAAGATTTAGAAGGCGTTTGTACTTAGAAGGTGGTCCAGTTATCTTCAGAGATAAATATAAATTCGCCCATCAAGTAGAACGACTGACGTTTGGTTCGATGAACCTCAATCGGGACTGTTAAAGCCCGATATCGAAAGGACAATGAGTCATTATATTTCATGCTGGTTATAAAAAGGGCTACATAAAAATGCAGAGTTAACCTATAAATGGGACACAAAACTGATGGTTTTCCATAACGAATTCGATTCACGGAATTATGAAAAATGGTTACATGAAAATCGTATTCCAAATGTACGGCTGGCATGAATTCAGTAAAAATGTGTCTTACCACAACGGGATCCTGAACCCGGCGTTGTCATCAACGGCAGAAAATAACAAATAATTCAATGGATTTGTGAGAAGTTACTATTTAAAGAAAATATATGTAATACGGAATCATAAATCGTAACAGAAGTCACAAATCAGTGTTTAATTCGTAGGAAATAGATACATTACTATAGCAGTTCATCATTACAGAAGGCCATACAGTAAGTAGTTCGGCTTCCACATTGCATCCTCGACTGAACCAATTGAGACGATGTTGAAAAATTTTAAACATTTAAGTAAACAAAAAAGAACTTTCAGTTTAAATAGTGCGATTTCAAACCTGCAAACCGCAGGTTTGGGCATTTAAACAGTATAGATAAAGGTTTGACAAAAATTACCTTTGAATGGGTACCCAATGGTCAAAGGAAAAGACGATGCTTTGCTCGGACATGGGGAAACCCTTAACAAGCGCTAAGAAAGCGTAATTTATCTGTAGACTATGTAGCGAGAGCGCAATGGAGGAACGATAGCGTGAAAATCTCAACGATTACAGATTCGATAACATCTGTACCCGACAATTATCGAATTCTGCGTATTCTATTCTATTTCTCCGTATTATTTTTCGTACATATTTAATATCTCTGTTCTGTCTTCTAAGATTTATTCATCAATTAGACTATTTATTTCACATGTGTTAACCGTTAATTTATAGACTATTAATTGTAGTTAAATCTTTATAATAGTAGTACAGATAGTAGTTTTCCTATCAAACACTCTACGACTGGCAAGTTCAGTAATACGCACAGATACTAGTAGTATCAGATAAAATTATTAAAATATCAGAAAACGGTGATAGTGATAATACAGTGACACCGATCAAGAAAAAAATAAGCCAAAATAACTACAGTGACAAGGCGGGATTGATGAACTACAGTAACGTAAGATAAGTAAGCTATATTTATTTCACTGTAGTAAAGTAGTGTACAAACAAATCCCATTCCTCACTGAAACCGGTAGCTAACGTCATACACACGATTGGCGCCCATAAACAGCGTTATAATTTATTCAGAAGTTACCAGTTTTTGACTGATACACACACAGACAGAAAAGAGTATTCTACGTTAACAAATTTTAGGAAAAAGTTAGGGATTATAGAATAATAAAAATAATTTAAAATTGTGCTAAAAATATGTTACAACAATTCTGTACATTTCTAACGCTATTTAAACTATGTATAGATAAACTACTCCAGCAGTGGAAGAGAAAATGTACTATAGGACTGGGCCTGCATATAAATGACAAGTATGTTTATGCGATACAGTTATGTTAGCTAAGTTATACTAAGTGACTAATTTATGTTAACTACAGACAAGCGACCAAGTTATATTAGATAAAGATCACCTGGAATATACAACAGCAAAATAAAAGGAGACAATGCATAGAAACCCCGAAACAACTTAAAATTAGAAAATAATAAAGATATTAAAACCTGTAATCCTTACAACTACCAAGAAATGTTTGTTAGTAAATTGGGTAGGGAAAAAATAGACAAAACGTTCGTCTACAACGGATGATAAGTTAAGACGTTAAATGGAATATGGTGACACAAGGAAATATCAAAATGTAGAAAATGGCTCATCTACATTACTATCGTTAAAAGTAATATATGGTGCTAAATCTTGGATTATAACTAAGTATGACAAAAGAAAATTATAGCCGTGGAAATTGATGCACTGAGCAATGGTAGAATACCTAGACTAATAGCGTCCGGAACGATATAATTAGGACAATGATGAATGCGTCGCAAGCTGTGTTGGATGATATTGAAACAAAACAGCTAATCACATGTGATCAGTTTGCACAGAACGGGGGATAAAAGACTGCCAAAAATTACATTTGAATGGGTACCCACAGGTCGAAGGAAAATATGAAGGCCTGCTCTGCTCGGACATGGGGTGGAAACATTCAATATGCTCTAAGAGAGCGTAATTTATCTGAAGGCCTGTGTGGAGGTAAAGCGAAATGGAGGAAAGTTTGGAAATCGGGCAGCAACGGGAGACGCTATAAACCGATCAATAATTATGAACAGTCAGAAATAACATTAGTTTGCTCATTTTTTAGCACTACTAAACATTCTTATAATTTAGTACATTTTAAAAAACTTCTTTGTGAATGAATACCTGTTAATTATATTCCCTTAAAATACGCTAATATTACGTAGGCCTAATATCGCACATTTGCATAGTATTGCGAAAATCGCACGGATTGTAGTCTATGAACAGTGGGAATAAAATAATTTCAACATCAGAGGAATCGTTACTCACAAATTTGATTTTAGTTCCAATAAAGAAAAACAAAAGTAAAAGCTCGTATACAGCAATTCATTAAGAATACGATTGTATAACACACACTAATACAACAAAGCAATCAATTTTACCTACTGAACATTTTTGAAGTAAATGATACGCGTCACCAGTTACAAATGTTTGCACACAGTAATTCGAAATTATCACTGTGCTATCAAGACACACGCAACGAATCGCAACAAGACACTACATCGCGAATATCAAGATACAAAAACGCTACAACTCATCTGGCCACTTTCAAAACACCGTAATATATTGCAACGATACAGCCATACGCTGTATTAAGCATTAATTTAAATAAATAAAAATTTTGTATAATTTGTATAAGTTACGGGTAAATGGACAGGTCTGAGATTGCAAAAATATTTCATTGTTAGATTAGGGGAGAATTAACATTTGATACGTATTATTTACCTTCATATTGCTTATTATAGACTAAATAGAAATGTCTTAAACTGTGCCCCATCAGGTTTAACCATTTCCTGGCTTCTATTAAAGTCCCAGAAGACGTTAGAGTAGAAATGTCGCTGTCATAAAAAATCCTTATGCACTGTAAGATTATGTTATATAAATTTTAACGATGGAAGGTTTAGTGAGAAACGGTCAGTAAGTATCGCACAAATATTACGTTATTTGTGTCGACGTTAGACAATATTTATTGTCATCTTCCCGACCTGTGTGCGGACATTAGAGAAATAAACACAACAAGATCAATTAAACGAGTGAACGTGTGTATGTGTGGTGGGAGAGTTGAGACAGTTTGTTTGCACTAGTAAAATACTTATATTCCTTATATATTATTTTACTTAAATAAATAGACATAATTTATAATATTCAAAAACATAATTAATGCAATATTTGAAATTTAAAATATTCATAATATAATAATCTTTTAATCACATTTATAAATAATTGTAGATGCAGTAATCATCGAATGTATTTTAGAATTAACAGGTGGCAATACATGTCTAGGCCTACATATAACTGAATATATGTTATAGCTGAATACAGATTGTAAGAATGTTAAATATGTATATTGTTACGACAGTCTCACTGATCGTCGTATGGTACAGTGGAAACAAAATACAGACACCAATGAAATCACTAATTACCAGATTTAATTAATCACAAATAACAAATTGTAATCAACAATGTAGTCTCGTACAACAATTCAAGTTAAATTTGTCCACACAATAATATTGTCATCTCGTACCACAATTCAAGTTAAATTTATCCACACACAATAACAATGTCACGTATTAAGAGTCCCACACTAACTGTACACACAATAATCACTTTTCACTAAAAACCACTTGAGACACACTGAGTAAATCGCCCGACCTAAACTGATTGACAAAGCCAGACGCTCTTGCTTTTATAGGTAGCACAGTGTTCAAGAATAACTTTCCATCCTTACTGCTGCACGCTAGCTAAATGCGTATTTCAAGTGTTCTTGAACGCTCTGAAAATTACATCCGTGCTATGTGATGGACGGCCTTGATACAGACGAGGCACGCTTGACTAGTCGATGAGCGTCGACGACACTCTTGACGGCCTTAGGGTGTTCCGCATTAGCGAAACACTGGACAAGATGTGAGAAAACCTGGACATCTACAACGAGATTATCGGGTTAAAGTTCAGCAGCAGGGAAGCGATCAGTAGTCGGTACAACGAGGAGGAACGAAGCAACTAGACAATATATGCAATTCCTACACTTCAGAAAAACAGCGGATGCTTGGTAGTTACCGGATTAGTTCAAGAAAGGACAACCTCGATTATAGTTGACACAGGTGCCACAATCTCCATTGTGCTCCCCGATGTGGTAAAAAACTCTCAAACCAAACTGAAAATCTGACGCTCTTTGAGTGGTATTTTTTTACATGTCGCGGGAATGTTTTTTCGGCAGGTAATAAAGAGGAACTAAGAATTTTTTCAAACCCTACACTTCAACCAGCTTTTGAAACAATCTTTCTAGAAAAACATTTTCACTAGCTGCCTCAGGAGAACACTTTTTCAAAGTTTTTCTTTTTACATTACGAACCCACAGTTTAGATTTAAATTAATACCTTGGGGAAAACCGTTGACAGCAGTCTCACTAATAAAAAAATGTTTCTCCACCTGGAGATGTTTACAAATACTTCTTCAACGGCATCGTTCACAAATTATATTTTGCTATAATTAATATAAGAAATTAGGTCATTACAGTATTGATGAAACTTAAAAAATTTCGTATTTTTAAAACAATGTACTTCGCTTCGGAAGCTGGAAAAGTGAGAATTGGCTGCGAACATGATAATGCAATCTTCAAAGTTTTAAATGCTTGGTCGCACTCTCCCGACCACTGGAAGTTCGTTTATTTTTCGTTAGCTCATATAGTGGTTTAGCAATAGTAGCGAAGCCTTTCACAAGACGTCGGTCATATGAGCATAAGACCAGGAAACTCCAAACTTCGTATTTACTATTTGGCACTGGCCAGTCTGTGTCTACTTTATTATGATCCATGCTGACACCCGCTGCCGAAACCAGAAGGCCTAGATACTGTACTTCTTTCTGGAATAGAGAACATTTCTTTGGGCTCAGCTTCAGTTGGGCACCGTTATTTCTAGTTAGAACCTCCTTAAGTTTTTCCAAATGGTCTTTGAAAGTCTTCCCGATGACTATGACATCGTCTAAATAAACAAGGCAAGTTTTCCACGTCAAGCCTCGGAGTAGCAGGTCCACAACCTTTTAAATGTTGCCGGTGCATTACAGAGTCCAAATGGCATGACGTTAAATTGTAATAAGCCACTTGTGGTCGAGAAAGCTGTCTTTTCCTTGTCTTCTTGATAAAGACCCACTTGCCAATATCCACTCTTCAGGTCCAATGTGGGAAACCACTGTGCTCCAGACAGCGTGTCGAGTGTATCGTCAACGCGTGTTAATGGATAGCAGTCTTTCTTTGCGACGTCATTCAACCTCCGGTAGTCTATGCAGAAACGCAATCCACCATCCTTCTTCGCTACCAGCACTACCGGAGAAGACCAAGCACTTGACGAAGGCTCGATTACTCCCTCTGTCAACATGTCCAGTACCAACCGAGACATTTCCTCTTGCTTAGCTAATGGAGGCCTTCGAGGAGTTTGGCGTATCGGTGTTGTGTCCCCGGTATTGATGCGATGATGTACAAGAGAGGTTCTTCCCAATGACTGTCCACGAACTGCAAAAGAATCTTTGAATTCATGTAAAAACTGTCTGAGTTCTTTTACCTCACCACTTGAGAGGTCGTTGGAAGTTATATTTAATAACTCCTGCAGTTCCTCTGGTAATTTGGAAGTATCCGAAGAATTGGAACTTAGATGCGTTATTCCGGCTACCCAGGCCACAGGAGTCAATTTTCCTAAGAGCGTATTGCTTTGTAGAGTGACAGCTTGATCCAAAATATTCGCCACTCTAATAGGTACATTTCCCGTTTCGTCAGGTTTTACTAAATTTCTATAACGCAAATATAACGATTAAATTACAGCTTTTTTTAATTAATTAAGCCCCACCTTGTTGTGGTGCCAAATACAACGTTACTATATACTTTACTGTTGACAAGTGTACTGTTTGACAGTTAGTTGTTTACGCCCCGCGTTCTGGAGCTCCAAATTTAACGTTACTGTTATATCAGTTAAATAATGTCCCGTGATGGGACGCCAAATGTAACAATTACTTTGTGTAACCCGGCTTTATGGGCGTCAAATATAATAATAATTTACTTGTGTGATTGTTATTAATTAATTATATTGTATTAATTAAATATGTAAGATTTAGAAGGCGTTTGTACTTAGAAGGTGGTCCAGTTATCTTCAGAGATAAATATAAATTCGCCCATCAAGTAGAACGACTGACGTTTGGTTCGATGAACCTCAATCGGGACTGTTAAAGCCCGATATCGAAAGGACAATGAGTCATTATATTTCATGCTGGTTATAAAAAGGGCTACATAAAAATGCAGAGTTAACCTATAAATGGGACACAAAACTGATGGTTTTCCATAACGAATTCGATTCACGGAATTATGAAAAATGGTTACATGAAAAACGTATTCCAAATGTACGGCTGGCATGAATTCAGTAAAAATGTGTCTTACCACAACGGGATCCTGAACCCGGCGTTGTCATCAACGGCAGAAAATAACAAATAATTCAATGGATTTGTGAGAAGTTACTATTTAAAGAAAATATATGTAATACGGAATCATAAATCGTAACAAAAGTCACAAATCAGTGTTTAATTCGTAGGAAATAGATACATTACTCTAGCAGTTCATCATTACAGAAGGCCATACAGTAAGTAGTTCGGCTTCCACATTGTATCCTCGACTGAACCAATTGAGACGATGTTGAAAAATTTTAAACATTTAAGTAAACAAAAAAGAACTTTCAGTTTAAATAGTGCGATTTCAAACCTGCAAACCGCAGGTTTGGGCATTTAAACAGTATAGATAAAGGTTTGACAAAAATTACCTTTGAATGGGTACCCAATGGTCAAAGGAAAAGACGATGCTTTGCTCGGACATGGGGAAACCCTTAACAAGCGCTAAGAAAGCGTAATTTATCTGTAGACTATGTAGCGAGAGCGCAATGGAGGAACGATAGCGTGAAAATCTCAACGATTACAGATTCGATAACATCTGTACCCGACAATTATCGAATTCTGCGTATTCTATTCTATTTCTCCGTATTATTTTTCGTACATATTTAATATCTCTGTTCTGTCTTCTAAGATTTATTCATCAATTAGACTATTTATTTCACATGTGTTAACCGTTAATTTATAGACTATTAATTGTAGTTAAATCTTTATAATAGTAGTACAGATAGTAGTTTTCCTATCAAACACTCTACGACTGGCAAGTTCAGTAATACGCACAGATACTAGTAGTATCAGATAAAATTATTAAAATATCAGAAAACGGTGATAGTGATATTACAGTGACACCGATCAAGAAAAAAATAAGCCAAAATAACTACAGTGACAAGGCGGGATTGATGAACTACAGTAACGTAAGATAAGTAAGCTATATTTATTTCACTGTAGTAAAGTAGTGTACAAACAAATCCCATTCCTCACTGAAACCGGTAGCTAACGTCATACACACGATTGGCGCCCATAAACAGCGTTATAATTTATTCAGAAGTTACCAGTTTTTGACTGATACACACACAGACAGAAAAGAGTATTCTACGTTAACAAATTTTAGGAAAAAGTTAGGGATTATAGAATAATAAAAATAATTTAAAATTGTGCTAAAAATATGTTACAACAATTCTGTACATTTCTAACGCTATTTAAACTATGTATAGATAAACTACTCCAGCAGTGGAAGAGAAAATGTACTATAGGACTGGGCCTGCATATAAATGACAAGTATGTTTATGCGATACAGTTATGTTAGCTAAGTTATACTAAGTGACTAATTTATGTTAACTACAGACAAGTGACCAAGTTATATTAGATAAAGATCACCTGGAATATACAACAGCAAAATAAAAGGAGACAATGCATAGAAACCCCGAAACAACTTAAAATTAGAAAATAATAAAGATATTAAAACCTGTAATCCTTACAACTACCAAGAAATGTTTGTTAGTAAATTGGGTAGGGAAAAAATAGACAAAACGTTCGTCTACAACGGATGATAAGTTAAGACGTTAAATGGAATATGGTGACACAAGGAAATATCAAAATGTAGAAAATGGCTCATCTACATTACTATCGTTAAAAGTAATATATGGTGCTAAATCTTGGATTATAACTAAGTATGACAAAAGAAAATTATAGCCGTGGAAATTGATGCACTGAGCAATGGTAGAATACCTAGACTAATAGCGTCCGGAACGATATAATTAGGACAATGATGAATGCGTCGCAAGCTGTGTTGGATGATATTGAAACAAAACAGCTAATCACATGTGATCAGTTTGCACAGAACGGGGGATAAAAGACTGCCAAAAATTACATTTGAATGGGTACCCACAGGTCGAAGGAAAATATGAAGGCCTGCTCTGCTCGGACATGGGGTGGAAACATTCAATATGCTCTAAGAGAGCGTAATTTATCTGAAGGCCTGTGTGGAGGTAAAGCGAAATGGAGGAAAGTTTGGAAATCGGGCAGCAACGGGAGACGCTATAAACCGATCAATAATTATGAACAGTCAGAAATAACATTAGTTTGCTCATTTTTTAGCACTACTAAACATTCTTATAATTTAGTACATTTTAAAAAACTTCTTTGTGAATGAATACCTGTTAATTATATTCCCTTAAAATACGCTAATATTACGTAGGCCTAATATCGCACATTTGCATAGTATTGCGAAAATCGCACGGATTGTAGTCTATGAACAGTGGGAATAAAATAATTTCAACATCAGAGGAATCGTTACTCACAAATTTGATTTTAGTTCCAATAAAGAAAAACAAAAGTAAAAGCTCGTATACAGCAATTCATTAAGAATACGATTGTATAACACACACTAATACAACAAAGCAATCAATTTTACCTACTGAACATTTTTGAAGTAAATGATACGCGTCACCAGTTACAAATGTTTGCACACAGTAATTCGAAATTATCACTGTGCTATCAAGACACACGCAACGAATCGCAACAAGACACTACATCGCGAATATCAAGATACAAAAACGCTACAACTCATCTGGCCACTTTCAAAACACCGTAATATATTGCAACGATACAGCCATACGCTGTATTAAGCATTAATTTAAATAAATAAAAATTTTGTATAATTTGTATAAGTTACGGGTAAATGGACAGGTCTGAGATTGCAAAAATATTTCATTGTTAGATTAGGGGAGAATTAACATTTGATACGTATTATTTACCTTCATATTGCTTATTATAGACTAAATAGAAATGTCTTAAACTGTGCCCCAATCAGGTTTAAGCATTTCCTGGCTTCTATTAAAGTCCCAGAAGACGTTAGAGTAGAAATGTCGCTGTCATAAAAAATCCTTATGCACTGTAAGATTATGTTATATAAATTTTAACGATGGAAGGTTTAGTGAGAAACGGTCAGTAAGTATCGCACAAATATTACGTTATTTGTGTCGACGTTAGACAATATTTATTGTCATCTTCCCGACCTGTGTGCGGACATTAGAGAAATAAACACAACAAGATCAATTAAACGAGTGAACGTGTGTATGTGTGGTGGGAGAGTTGAGACAGTTTGTTTGCACTAGTAAAATACTTATATTCCTTATATATTATTTTACTTAAATAAATAGACATAATTTATAATATTCAAAAACATAATTAATGCAATATTTGAAATTTAAAATATTCATAATATAATAATCTTTTAATCACATTTATAAATAATTGTAGATGCAGTAATCATCGAATGTATTTTAGAATTAACAGGTGGCAATACATGTCTAGGCCTACATATAACTGAATATATGTTATAGCTGAATACAGATTGTAAGAATGTTAAATATGTATATTGTTACGACAGTCTCACTGATCGTCGTATGGTACAGTGGAAACAAAATACAGACACCAATGAAATCACTAATTACCAGATTTAATTAATCACAAATAACAAATTGTAATCAACAATGTAGTCTCGTACAACAATTCAAGTTAAATTTGTCCACACAATAATAATGTCATCTCGTACCACAATTCAAGTTAAATTTATCCACACACAATAACAATGTCACGTATTAAGAGTCCCACACTAACTGTACACACAATAATCACTTTTCACTAAAAACCACTTGAGACACACTGAGTAAATCGCCCGACCTAAACTGATTGACAAAGCCAGACGCTCTTGCTTTTATAGGTAGCACAGTGTTCAAGAATAACTTTCCATCCTTACTGCTGCACGCTAGCTAAATGCGTATTTCAAGTGTTCTTGAACGCTCTGAAAATTACATCCGTGCTATGTGATGGACGGCCTTGATACAGACGAGGCACGCTTGACTAGTCGATGAGCGTCGACGACACTCTTGACGGCCTTAGGGTGTTCCGCATTAGCGAAACACTGGACAAGATGTGAGAAAACCTGGACATCTACAACGAGATTATCGGGTTAAAGTTCAGCAGCAGGGAAGCGATCAGTAGTCGGTACAACGAGGAGGAACGAAGCAACTAGACAATATATGCAATTCCTACACTTCAGAAAAACAGCGGATGCTTGGTAGTTACCGGATTAGTTCAAGAAAGGACAACCTCGATTATAGTTGACACAGGTGCCACAATCTCCATTGTGCTCCCCGATGTGGTAAAAAACTCTCAAACCAAACTGAAAATCTGACGCTCTTTGAGTGGTATTTTTTTACATGTCGCGGGAATGTTTTTTCGGCAGGTAATAAAGAGGAACTAAGAATTTTTTCAAACCCTACACTTCAACCAGCTTTTGAAACAATCTTTCTAGAAAAACATTTTCACTAGCTGCCTCAGGGGAACACTTTTTCAAAGTTTTTCTTTTTACATTACGAACCCACAGTTTAGATTTAAATTAATACCTTGGGGAAAACCGTTGACAGTAGTCTCACTAATAAAAAAATGTTTCTCCACCTGGAGATGTTTACAAATACTTCTTCAACGGCATCGTTCACAAATTATATTTTGCTATAATTAATATAAGAAATTAGGTCATTACAGTATTGATGAAACTTAAAAAATTTCGTATTTTTAAAACAATGTACTTCGCTTCGGAAGCTGGAAAAGTGAGAATTGGCTGCGAACATGATAATGCAATCTTCAAAGTTTTAAATGCTTGGTCGCACTCTCCCGACCACTGGAAGTTCGTTTATTTTTCGTTAGCTCATATAGTGGTTTAGCAATAGTAGCGAAGCCTTTCACAAGACGTCGGTCATATGAGCATAAGACCAGGAAACTCCAAACTTCGTATTTACTATTTGGCACTGGCCAGTCTGTGTCTACTTTATTATGATCCATGCTGACACCCGCTGCCGAAACCAGAAGGCCTAGATACTGTACTTCTTTCTGGAATAGAGAACATTTCTTTGGGCTCAGCTTCAGTTGGGCACCGTTATTTCTAGTTAGAACCTCCTTAAGTTTTTCCAAATGGTCTTTGAAAGTCTTCCCGATGACTATGACATCGTCTAAATAAACAAGGCAAGTTTTCCACGTCAAGCCTCGGAGTAGCAGGTCCATCAACCTTTTAAATGTTGCCGGTGCATTACAGAGTCCAAATGGCATGACGTTAAATTGTAATAAGCCACTTGTGGTCGAGAAAGCTGTCTTTTCCTTGTCTTCTTGATAAAGACCCACTTGCCAATATCCACTCTTCAGGTCCAATGTGGGAAACCACTGTGCTCCAGACAGCGTGTCGAGTGTATCGTCAACGCGTGTTAATGGATAGCAGTCTTTCTTTGCGACGTCATTCAACCTCCGGTAGTCTATGCAGAAACGCAATCCACCATCCTTCTTCGCTACCAGCACTACCGGAGAAGACCAAGCACTTGACGAAGGCTCGATTACTCCCCCTGTCAACATGTCCAGTACCAACCGAGACATTTCCTCTTGCTTAGCTAATGGAGGCCTTCGAGGAGTTTGGCGTATCGGTGTTGTGTCCCCGGTATTGATGCGATGTTGTACAAGAGAGGTTCTTCCCAATGACTGTCCACGAACTGCAAAAGAATCTTTGAATTCATGTAAAAACTGTCTGAGTTCTTTTACCTTACCACTTGAGAGGTCGTTGGAAGTTATATTTAATAACTCCTGCAGTTCCTCTGGTAATTTGGAAGTATCCGAAGAATTGGAACTTAGATGCGTTATTCCGGCTACCCAGGCCACAGGAGTCAATTTTCCTAAGAGCGTATTGCTTTGTAGAGTGACAGCTTGATCCAAAATATTCGCCACTCTAATAGGTACATTTCCCGTTTCGTCAGGTTTTACTAAATTTCTATAACGCAAATATAACGATTAAATTACAGCTTTTTTTAATTAATTAAGCCCCACCTTGTTGTGGTGCCAAATACAACGTTACTATATACTTTACTGTTGACAAGTGTACTGTTTGACAGTTAGTTGTTTACGCCCCGCGTTCTGGAGCTCCAAATTTAACGTTACTGTTATATCAGTTAAATAATGTCCCGTGATGGGACGCCAAATGTAACAATTACTTTGTGTAACCCGGCTTTATGGGCGTCAAATATAATAATAATTTACTTGTGTGATTGTTATTAATTAATTATATTGTATTAATTAAATATGTAAGATTTAGAAGGCGTTTGTACTTAGAAGGTGGTCCAGTTATCTTCAGAGATAAATATAAAATCGCCCATCAAGTAGAACGACTGACGTTTGGTTCGATGAACCTCAATCGGGACTGTTAAAGCCCGATATCGAAAGGACAATGAGTCATTATATTTCATGCTGGTTATAAAAAGGGCTACATAAAAATGCAGAGTTAACCTATAAATGGGACACAAAACTGATGGTTTTCCATAACGAATTCGATTCACGGAATTATGAAAAATGGTTACATGAAAAACGTATTCCAAATGTACGGCTGGCATGAATTCAGTAAAAATGTGTCTTACCACAACGGGATCCTGAACCCGGCGTTGTCATCAACGGCAGAAAATAACAAATAATTCAATGGATTTGTGAGAAGTTACTATTTAAAGAAAATATATGTAATACGGAATCATACATCGTAACAAAAGTCACAAATCAGTGTTTAATTCGTAGGAAATAGATACATTACTATAGCAGTTCATCATTACAGAAGGCCATACAGTAAGTAGTTCGGCTTCCACATTGTATCCTCGACTGAACCAATTGAGACGATGTTGAAAAATTTTAAACATTTAAGTAAACAAAAAAGAACTTTCAGTTTAAATAGTGCGATTTCAAACCTGCAAACCGCAGGTTTGGGCATTTAAACAGTATAGATAAAGGTTTGACAAAAATTACCTTTGAATGGGTACCCAATGGTCAAAGGAAAAGACGATGCTTTGCTCGGACATGGGGAAACCCTTAACAAGCGCTAAGAAAGCGTAATTTATCTGTAGACTATGTAGCGAGAGCGCAATGGAGGAACGATAGCGTGAAAATCTCAACGATTACAGATTCGATAACATCTGTACCCGACAATTATCGAATTCTGCGTATTCTATTCTATTTCTCCGTATTATTTTTCGTACATATTTAATATCTCTGTTCTGTCTTCTAAGATTTATTCATCAATTAGACTATTTATTTCACATGTGTTAACCGTTAATTTATAGACTATTAATTGTAGTTAAATCTTTATAATAGTAGTACAGATAGTAGTTTTCCTATCAAACACTCTACGACTGGCAAGTTCAGTAATACGCACAGATACTAGTAGTATCAGATAAAATTATTAAAATATCAGAAAACGGTGATAGTGATAATACAGTGACACCGATCAAGAAAAAAATAAGCCAAAATAACTACAGTGACAAGGCGGGATTGATGAACTACAGTAACGTAAGATAAGTAAGCTATATTTATTTCACTGTAGTAAAGTAGTGTACAAACAAATCCCATTCCTCACTGAAACCGGTAGCTAACGTCATACACACGATTGGCGCCCATAAACAGCGTTATAATTTATTCAGAAGTTACCAGTTTTTGACTGATACACACACAGACAGAAAAGAGTATTCTACGTTAACAAATTTTAGGAAAAAGTTAGGGATTATAGAATAATAAAAATAATTTAAAATTGTGCTAAAAATATGTTACAACAATTCTGTACATTTCTAACGCTATTTAAACTATGTATAGATAAACTACTCCAGCAGTGGAAGAGAAAATGTACTATAGGACTGGGCCTGCATATAAATGACAAGTATGTTTATGCGATACAGTTATGTTAGCTAAGTTATACTAAGTGACTAATTTATGTTAACTACAGACAAGCGACCAAGTTATATTAGATAAAGATCACCTGGAATATACAACAGCAAAATAAAAGGAGACAATGCATAGAAACCCCGAAACAACTTAAAATTAGAAAATAATAAAGATATTAAAACCTGTAATCCTTACAACTACCAAGAAATGTTTGTTAGTAAATTGGGTAGGGAAAAAATAGACAAAACGTTGGTCTACAACGGATGATAAGTTAAGACGTTAAATGGAATATGGTGACACAAGGAAATATCAAAATGTAGAAAATGGCTCATCTACATTACTATCGTTAAAAGTAATATATGGTGCTAAATCTTGGATTATAACTAAGTATGACAAAAGAAAATTATAGCCGTGGAAATTGATGCACTGAGCAATGGTAGAATACCTAGACTAATAGCGTCCGGAACGATATAATTAGGACAATGATGAATGCGTCGCAAGCTGTGTTGGATGATATTGAAACAAAACAGCTAATCACATGTGATCAGTTTGCACAGAACGGGGGATAAAAGACTGCCAAAAATTACATTTGAATGGGTACCCACAGGTCGAAGGAAAATATGAAGGCCTGCTCTGCTCGGACATGGGGTGGAAACATTCAATATGCTCTAAGAGAGCGTAATTTATCTGAAGGCCTGTGTGGAGGTAAAGCGAAATGGAGGAAAGTTTGGAAATCGGGCAGCAACGGGAGACGCTATAAACCGATCAATAATTATGAACAGTCAGAAATAACATTAGTTTGCTCATTTTTTAGCACTACTAAACATTCTTATAATTTAGTACATTTTAAAAAACTTCTTTGTGAATGAATACCTGTTAATTATATTCCCTTACAATACGCTAATATTACGTAGGCCTAATATCGCACATTTGCATAGTATTGCGAAAATCGCACGGATTGTAGTCTATGAACAGTGGGAATAAAATAATTTCAACATCAGAGGAATCGTTACTCACAAATTTGATTTTAGTTCCAATAAAGAAAAACAAAAGTAAAAGCTCGTATACAGCAATTCATTAAGAATACGATTGTATAACACACACTAATACAACAAAGCAATCAATTTTACCTACTGAACATTTTTGAAGTAAATGATACGCGTCACCAGTTACAAATGTTTGCACACAGTAATTCGAAATTATCACTGTGCTATCAAGACACACGCAACGAATCGCAACAAGACACTACATCGCGAATATCAAGATACAAAAACGCTACAACTCATCTGGCCACTTTCAAAACACCGTAATATATTGCAACGATACAGCCATACGCTGTATTAAGCATTAATTTAAATAAATAAAAATTTTGTATAATTTGTATAAGTTACGGGTAAATGGACAGGTCTGAGATTGCAAAAATATTTCATTGTTAGATTAGGGGAGAATTAACATTTGATACGTATTATTTACGTATATTGCTTATTATAGACTAAATAGAAATGTCTTAAACTGTGCCCCATCAGGTTTAACCATTTCCTGGCTTCTATTAAAGTCCCAGAAGACGTTAGAGTAGAAATGTCGCTGTCATAAAAAATCCTTATGCACTGTAAGATTATGTTATATAAATTTTAACGATGGAAGGTTTAGTGAGAAACGGTCAGTAAGTATCGCACAAATATTACGTTATTTGTGTCGACGTTAGACAATATTTATTGTCATCTTCCCGACCTGTGTGCGGACATTAGAGAAATAAACACAACAAGATCAATTAAACGAGTGAACGTGTGTATGTGTGGGGGGAGAGTTGAGACAGTTTGTTTGCACTAGTAAAATACTTATATTCCTTGTATATTATTTTACTTAAATAAATAGACATAATTTATAATATTCAAAAACATAATTAATGCAATATTTGAAATTTAAAATATTCATAATATAATAATCTTTTAATCACATTTATAAATAATTGTAGATGCAGTAATCATCGAATGTATTTTAGAATTAACAGGTGGCAATACATGTCTAGGCCTACATATAACTGAATATATGTTATAGCTGAATACAGATTGTAAGAATGTTAAATATGTATATTGTTACGACAGTCTCACTGATCGTCGTATGGTACAGTGGAAACAAAATACAGACACCAATGAAATCACTAATTACCAGATTTAATTAATCACAAATAACAAATTGTAATCAACAATGTAGTCTCGTACAACAATTCAAGTTAAATTTGTCCACACAATAATAATGTCATCTCGTACCACAATTCAAGTTAAATTTATCCACACACAATAACAATGTCACGTATTAAGAGTCCCACACTAACTGTACACACAATAATCACTTTTCACTAAAAACCACTTGAGACACACTGAGTAAATCGCCCGACCTAAACTGATTGACAAAGCCAGACGCTCTTGCTTTTATAGGTAGCACAGTGTTCAAGAATAACTTTCCATCCTTAATGCTGCACGCTAGCTAAATGCGTATTTCAAGTGTTCTTGAACGCTCTGAAAATTACATCCGTGCTATGTGATGGACGGCCTTGATACAGACGAGGCACGCTTGACTAGTCGATGAGCGTCGACGACACTCTTGACGGCCTTAGGGTGTTCCGCATTAGCGAAACACTGGACAAGATGTGAGAAAACCTGGACATCTACAACGAGATTATCGGGTTAAAGTTCAGCAGCAGGGAAGCGATCAGTAGTCGGTACAACGAGGAGGAACGAAGCAACTAGACAATATATGCAATTCCTACACTTCAGAAAAACAGCGGATGCTTGGTAGTTACCGGATTAGTTCAAGAAAGGACAACCTCGATTATAGTTGACACAGGTGCCACAATCTCCATTGTGCTCCCCGATTTGGTAAATAACTCTCAAACCAAACTGAAAATCTGACGCTCTTTGAGTGGTATTTTTTTACATGTCGCGGGAATGTTTTTTCGGCAGGTAATAAAGAGGAACTAAGAATTTTTTCAAACCCTACACTTCAACCAGCTTTTGAAACAATCTTTCTAGAAAAACATTTTCACTAGCTGCCTCAGGGGAACACTTTTTCAAAGTTTGTCTTTTTACATTACGAACCCACAGTTTAGATTTAAATTAATACCTTGGGGAAAACCGTTGACAGCAGTCTCACTAATAAAAAAATGTTTCTCCACCTGGAGATGTTTACAAATACTTCTTCAACGGCATCGTTCACAAATTATATTTTGCTATAATTAATATAAGAAATTAGGTCATTACAGTATTGATGAAACTTAAAAAATTTCGTATTTTTAAAACAATGTACTTCGCTTCGGAAGCTGGAAAAGTGAGAATTGGCTGCGAACATGATAATGCAATCTTCAAAGTTTTAAATGCTTGGTCGCACTCTCCCGACCACTGGAAGTTCGTTTATTTTTCGTTAGCTCATATAGTGGTTTAGCAATAGTAGCGAAGCCTTTCACAAGACGTCGGTCATATGAGCATAAGACCAGGAAACTCCAAACTTCGTATTTACTATTTGGCACTGGCCAGTCTGTGTCTACTTTATTATGATCCATGCTGACACCCGCTGCCGAAACCAGAAGGCCTAGATACTGTACTTCTTTCTGGAATAGAGAACATTTCTTTGGGCTCAGCTTCAGTTGGGCACCGTTATTTCTAGTTAGAACCTCCTTAAGTTTTTCCAAATGGTCTTTGAAAGTCTTCCCGATGACTATGACATCGTCTAAATAAACAAGGCAAGTTTTCCACGTCAAGCCTCGGAGTAGCAGGTCCATCAACCTTTTAAATGTTGCCGGTGCATTACAGAGTCCAAATGGCATGACGTTAAATTGTAATAAGCCACTTGTGGTCGAGAAAGCTGTCTTTTCCTTGTCTTCTTGATAAAGACCCACTTGCCAATATCCACTCTTCAGGTCCAATGTGGGAAACCACTGTGCTCCAGACAGCGTGTCGAGTGTATCGTCAACGCGTGTTAATGGATAGCAGTCTTTCTTTGCGACGTCATTCAACCTCCGGTAGTCTATGCAGAAACGCAATCCACCATCCTTCTTCGCTACCAGCACTACCGGAGAAGACCAAGCACTTGACGAAGGCTCGATTACTCCCTCTGTCAACATGTCCAGTACCAACCGAGACATTTCCTCTTGCTTAGCTAATGGAGGCCTTCCAGGAGTTTGGCGTATCGGTGTTGTGTCCCCGGTATTGATGCGATGTTGTACAAGAGAGGTTCTTCCCAATGACTGTCCACGAACTGCAAAAGAATCTTTGAATTCATGTAAAAACTGTCTGGGTTCTTTTACCTCACCACTTGAGAGGTCGTTGGAAGTTATATTTAATAACTCCTGCAGTTCCTCTGGTAATTTGGAAGTATCCGAAGAATTGGAACTTAGATGCGTTATTCCGGCTACCCAGGCCACAGGAGTCAATTTTCCTAAGAGCGTATTGCTTTGTAGAGTGACAGCTTGATCCAAAATATTCGCCACTCTAATAGGTACATTTCCCGTTTCGTCAGGTTTTACTAAATTTCTATAACGCAAATATAACGATTAAATTACAGCTTTTTTTAATTAATTAAGCCCCACCTTGTTGTGGTGCCAAATACAACGTTACTATATACTTTACTGTTGACAAGTGTACTGTTTGACAGTTAGTTGTTTACGCCCCGCGTTCTGGAGCTCCAAATTTAACGTTACTGTTATATCAGTTAAATAATGTCCCGTGATGGGACGCCAAATGTAACAATTACTTTGTGTAACCCGGCTTTATGGGCGTCAAATATAATAATAATTTACTTGTGTGATTGTTATTAATTAATTATATTGTATTAATTAAATATGTAAGATTTAGAAGGCGTTTGTACTTAGAAGGTGGTCCAGTTATCTTCAGAGATAAATATAAATTCGCCCATCAAGTAGAACGACTGACGTTTGGTTCGATGAACCTCAATCGGGACTGTTAAAGCCCGATATCGAAAGGACAATGAGTCATTATATTTCATGCTGGTTATAAAAAGGGCTACATAAAAATGCAGAGTTAACCTATAAATGGGACACAAAACTGATGGTTTTCCATAACGAATTCGATTCACGGAATTATGAAAAATGGTTACATGAAAAACGTATTCCAAATGTACGGCTGGCATGAATTCAGTAAAAATGTGTCTTACCACAACGGGATCCTGAACCCGGCGTTGTCATCAACGGCAGAAAATAACAAATAATTCAATGGATTTGTGAGAAGTTACTATTTAAAGAAAATATATGTAATACGGAATCATACATCGTAACAAAAGTCACAAATCAGTGTTTAATTCGTAGGAAATAGATACATTACTATAGCAGTTCATCATTACAGAAGGCCATACAGTAAGTAGTTCGGCTTCCACATTGTATCCTCGACTGAACCAATTGAGACGATGTTGAAAAATTTTAAACATTTAAGTAAACAAAAAAGAACTTTCAGTTTAAATAGTGCGATTTCAAACCTGCAAACCGCAGGTTTGGGCATTTAAACAGTATAGATAAAGGTTTGACAAAAATTACCTTTGAATGGGTACCCAATGGTCAAAGGAAAAGACGATGCTTTGCTCGGACATGGGGAAACCCTTAACAAGCGCTAAGAAAGCGTAATTTATCTGTAGACTATGTAGCGAGAGCGCAATGGAGGAACGATAGCGTGAAAATCTCAACGATTACAGATTCGATAACATCTGTACCCGACAATTATCGAATTCTGCGTATTCTATTCTATTTCTCCGTATTATTTTTCGTACATATTTAATATCTCTGTTCTGTCTTCTAAGATTTATTCATCAATTAGACTATTTATTTCACATGTGTTAACCGTTAATTTATAGACTATTAATTGTAGTTAAATCTTTATAATAGTAGTACAGATAGTAGTTTTCCTATCAAACACTCTACGACTGGCAAGTTCAGTAATACGCACAGATACTAGTAGTATCAGATAAAATTATTAAAATATCAGAAAACGGTGATAGTGATAATACAGTGACACCGATCAAGAAAAAAATAAGCCAAAATAACTACAGTGACAAGGCGGGATTGATGAACTACAGTAACGTAAGATAAGTAAGCTATATTTATTTCACTGTAGTAAAGTAGTGTACAAACAAATCCCATTCCTCACTGAAACCGGTAGCTAACGTCATACACACGATTGGCGCCCATAAACAGCGTTATAATTTATTCAGAAGTTACCAGTTTTTGACTGATACACACACAGACAGAAAAGAGTATTCTACGTTAACAAATTTTAGGAAAAAGTTAGGGATTATAGAATAATAAAAATAATTTAAAATTGTGCTAAAAATATGTTACAACAATTCTGTACATTTCTAACGCTATTTAAACTATGTATAGATAAACTACTCCAGCAGTGGAAGAGAAAATGTACTATAGGACTGGGCCTGCATATAAATGACAAGTATGTTTATGCGATACAGTTATGTTAGCTAAGTTATACTAAGTGACTAATTTATGTTAACTACAGACAAGCGACCAAGTTATATTAGATAAAGATCACCTGGAATATACAACAGCAAAATAAAAGGAGACAATGCATAGAAACCCCGAAACAACTTAAAATTAGAAAATAATAAAGATATTAAAACCTGTAATCCTTACAACTACCAAGAAATGTTTGTTAGTAAATTGGGTAGGGAAAAAATAGACAAAACGTTGGTCTACAACGGATGATAAGTTAAGACGTTAAATGGAATATGGTGACACAAGGAAATATCAAAATGTAGAAAATGGCTCATCTACATTACTATCGTTAAAAGTAATATATGGTGCTAAATCTTGGATTATAACTAAGTATGACAAAAGAAAATTATAGCCGTGGAAATTGATGCACTGAGCAATGGTAGAATACCTAGACTAATAGCGTCCGGAACGATATAATTAGGACAATGATGAATGCGTCGCAAGCTGTGTTGGATGATATTGAAACAAAACAGCTAATCACATGTGATCAGTTTGCACAGAACGGGGGATAAAAGACTGCCAAAAATTACATTTGAATGGGTACCCACAGGTCGAAGGAAAATATGAAGGCCTGCTCTGCTCGGACATGGGGTGGAAACATTCAATATGCTCTAAGAGAGCGTAATTTATCTGAAGGCCTGTGTGGAGGTAAAGCGAAATGGAGGAAAGTTTGGAAATCGGGCAGCAACGGGAGACGCTATAAACCGATCAATAATTATGAACAGTCAGAAATAACATTAGTTTGCTCATTTTTTAGCACTACTAAACATTCTTATAATTTAGTACATTTTAAAAAACTTCTTTGTGAATGAATACCTGTTAATTATATTCCCTTACAATACGCTAATATTACGTAGGCCTAATATCGCACATTTGCATAGTATTGCGAAAATCGCACGGATTGTAGTCTATGAACAGTGGGAATAAAATAATTTCAACATCAGAGGAATCGTTACTCACAAATTTGATTTTAGTTCCAATAAAGAAAAACAAAAGTAAAAGCTCGTATACAGCAATTCATTAAGAATACGATTGTATAACACACACTAATACAACAAAGCAATCAATTTTACCTACTGAACATTTTTGAAGTAAATGATACGCGTCACCAGTTACAAATGTTTGCACACAGTAATTCGAAATTATCACTGTGCTATCAAGACACACGCAACGAATCGCAACAAGACACTACATCGCGAATATCAAGATACAAAAACGCTACAACTCATCTGGCCACTTTCAAAACACCGTAATATATTGCAACGATACAGCCATACGCTGTATTAAGCATTAATTTAAATAAATAAAAATTTTGTATAATTTGTATAAGTTACGGGTAAATGGACAGGTCTGAGATTGCAAAAATATTTCATTGTTAGATTAGGGGAGAATTAACATTTGATACGTATTATTTACGTATATTGCTTATTATAGACTAAATAGAAATGTCTTAAACTGTGCCCCATCAGGTTTAACCATTTCCTGGCTTCTATTAAAGTCCCAGAAGACGTTAGAGTAGAAATGTCGCTGTCATAAAAAATCCTTATGCACTGTAAGATTATGTTATATAAATTTTAACGATGGAAGGTTTAGTGAGAAACGGTCAGTAAGTATCGCACAAATATTACGTTATTTGTGTCGACGTTAGACAATATTTATTGTCATCTTCCCGACCTGTGTGCGGACATTAGAGAAATAAACACAACAAGATCAATTAAACGAGTGAACGTGTGTATGTGTGGGGGGAGAGTTGAGACAGTTTGTTTGCACTAGTAAAATACTTATATTCCTTGTATATTATTTTACTTAAATAAATAGACATAATTTATAATATTCAAAAACATAATTAATGCAATATTTGAAATTTAAAATATTCATAATATAATAATCTTTTAATCACATTTATAAATAATTGTAGATGCAGTAATCATCGAATGTATTTTAGAATTAACAGGTGGCAATACATGTCTAGGCCTACATATAACTGAATATATGTTATAGCTGAATACAGATTGTAAGAATGTTAAATATGTATATTGTTACGACAGTCTCACTGATCGTCGTATGGTACAGTGGAAACAAAATACAGACACCAATGAAATCACTAATTACCAGATTTAATTAATCACAAATAACAAATTGTAATCAACAATGTAGTCTCGTACAACAATTCAAGTTAAATTTGTCCACACAATAATAATGTCATCTCGTACCACAATTCAAGTTAAATTTATCCACACACAATAACAATGTCACGTATTAAGAGTCCCACACTAACTGTACACACAATAATCACTTTTCACTAAAAACCACTTGAGACACACTGAGTAAATCGCCCGACCTAAACTGATTGACAAAGCCAGACGCTCTTGCTTTTATAGGTAGCACAGTGTTCAAGAATAACTTTCCATCCTTAATGCTGCACGCTAGCTAAATGCGTATTTCAAGTGTTCTTGAACGCTCTGAAAATTACATCCGTGCTATGTGATGGACGGCCTTGATACAGACGAGGCACGCTTGACTAGTCGATGAGCGTCGACGACACTCTTGACGGCCTTAGGGTGTTCCGCATTAGCGAAACACTGGACAAGATGTGAGAAAACCTGGACATCTACAACGAGATTATCGGGTTAAAGTTCAGCAGCAGGGAAGCGATCAGTAGTCGGTACAACGAGGAGGAACGAAGCAACTAGACAATATATGCAATTCCTACACTTCAGAAAAACAGCGGATGCTTGGTAGTTACCGGATTAGTTCAAGAAAGGACAACCTCGATTATAGTTGACACAGGTGCCACAATCTCCATTGTGCTCCCCGATTTGGTAAATAACTCTCAAACCAAACTGAAAATCTGACGCTCTTTGAGTGGTATTTTTTTACATGTCGCGGGAATGTTTTTTCGGCAGGTAATAAAGAGGAACTAAGAATTTTTTCAAACCCTACACTTCAACCAGCTTTTGAAACAATCTTTCTAGAAAAACATTTTCACTAGCTGCCTCAGGGGAACACTTTTTCAAAGTTTGTCTTTTTACATTACGAACCCACAGTTTAGATTTAAATTAATACCTTGGGGAAAACCGTTGACAGCAGTCTCACTAATAAAAAAATGTTTCTCCACCTGGAGATGTTTACAAATACTTCTTCAACGGCATCGTTCACAAATTATATTTTGCTATAATTAATATAAGAAATTAGGTCATTACAGTATTGATGAAACTTAAAAAATTTCGTATTTTTAAAACAATGTACTTCGCTTCGGAAGCTGGAAAAGTGAGAATTGGCTGCGAACATGATAATGCAATCTTCAAAGTTTTAAATGCTTGGTCGCACTCTCCCGACCACTGGAAGTTCGTTTATTTTTCGTTAGCTCATATAGTGGTTTAGCAATAGTAGCGAAGCCTTTCACAAGACGTCGGTCATATGAGCATAAGACCAGGAAACTCCAAACTTCGTATTTACTATTTGGCACTGGCCAGTCTGTGTCTACTTTATTATGATCCATGCTGACACCCGCTGCCGAAACCAGAAGGCCTAGATACTGTACTTCTTTCTGGAATAGAGAACATTTCTTTGGGCTCAGCTTCAGTTGGGCACCGTTATTTCTAGTTAGAACCTCCTTAAGTTTTTCCAAATGGTCTTTGAAAGTCTTCCCGATGACTATGACATCGTCTAAATAAACAAGGCAAGTTTTCCACGTCAAGCCTCGGAGTAGCAGGTCCATCAACCTTTTAAATGTTGCCGGTGCATTACAGAGTCCAAATGGCATGACGTTAAATTGTAATAAGCCACTTGTGGTCGAGAAAGCTGTCTTTTCCTTGTCTTCTTGATAAAGACCCACTTGCCAATATCCACTCTTCAGGTCCAATGTGGGAAACCACTGTGCTCCAGACAGCGTGTCGAGTGTATCGTCAACGCGTGTTAATGGATAGCAGTCTTTCTTTGCGACGTCATTCAACCTCCGGTAGTCTATGCAGAAACGCAATCCACCATCCTTCTTCGCTACCAGCACTACCGGAGAAGACCAAGCACTTGACGAAGGCTCGATTACTCCCTCTGTCAACATGTCCAGTACCAACCGAGACATTTCCTCTTGCTTAGCTAATGGAGGCCTTCCAGGAGTTTGGCGTATCGGTGTTGTGTCCCCGGTATTGATGCGATGTTGTACAAGAGAGGTTCTTCCCAATGACTGTCCACGAACTGCAAAAGAATCTTTGAATTCATGTAAAAACTGTCTGGGTTCTTTTACCTCACCACTTGAGAGGTCGTTGGAAGTTATATTTAATAACTCCTGCAGTTCCTCTGGTAATTTGGAAGTATCCGAAGAATTGGAACTTAGATGCGTTATTCCGGCTACCCAGGCCACAGGAGTCAATTTTCCTAAGAGCGTATTGCTTTGTAGAGTGACAGCTTGATCCAAAATATTCGCCACTCTAATAGGTACATTTCCCGTTTCGTCAGGTTTTACTAAATTTCTATAACGCAAATATAACGATTAAATTACAGCTTTTTTTAATTAATTAAGCCCCACCTTGTTGTGGTGCCAAATACAACGTTACTATATACTTTACTGTTGACAAGTGTACTGTTTGACAGTTAGTTGTTTACGCCCCGCGTTCTGGAGCTCCAAATTTAACGTTACTGTTATATCAGTTAAATAATGTCCCGTGATGGGACGCCAAATGTAACAATTACTTTGTGTAACCCGGCTTTATGGGCGTCAAATATAATAATAATTTACTTGTGTGATTGTTATTAATTAATTATATTGTATTAATTAAATATGTAAGATTTAGAAGGCGTTTGTACTTAGAAGGTGGTCCAGTTATCTTCAGAGATAAATATAAATTCGCCCATCAAGTAGAACGACTGACGTTTGGTTCGATGAACCTCAATCGGGACTGTTAAAGCCCGATATCGAAAGGACAATGAGTCATTATATTTCATGCTGGTTATAAAAAGGGCTACATAAAAATGCAGAGTTAACCTATAAATGGGACACAAAACTGATGGTTTTCCATAACGAATTCGATTCACGGAATTATGAAAAATGGTTACATGAAAAACGTATTCCAAATGTACGGCTGGCATGAATTCAGTAAAAATGTGTCTTACCACAACGGGATCCTGAACCCGGCGTTGTCATCAACGGCAGAAAATAACAAATAATTCAATGGATTTGTGAGAAGTTACTATTTAAAGAAAATATATGTAATACGGAATCATACATCGTAACAAAAGTCACAAATCAGTGTTTAATTCGTAGGAAATAGATACATTACTATAGCAGTTCATCATTACAGAAGGCCATACAGTAAGTAGTTCGGCTTCCACATTGTATCCTCGACTGAACCAATTGAGACGATGTTGAAAAATTTTAAACATTTAAGTAAACAAAAAAGAACTTTCAGTTTAAATAGTGCGATTTCAAACCTGCAAACCGCAGGTTTGGGCATTTAAACAGTATAGATAAAGGTTTGACAAAAATTACCTTTGAATGGGTACCCAATGGTCAAAGGAAAAGACGATGCTTTGCTCGGACATGGGGAAACCCTTAACAAGCGCTAAGAAAGCGTAATTTATCTGTAGACTATGTAGCGAGAGCGCAATGGAGGAACGATAGCGTGAAAATCTCAACGATTACAGATTCGATAACATCTGTACCCGACAATTATCGAATTCTGCGTATTCTATTCTATTTCTCCGTATTATTTTTCGTACATATTTAATATCTCTGTTCTGTCTTCTAAGATTTATTCATCAATTAGACTATTTATTTCACATGTGTTAACCGTTAATTTATAGACTATTAATTGTAGTTAAATCTTTATAATAGTAGTACAGATAGTAGTTTTCCTATCAAACACTCTACGACTGGCAAGTTCAGTAATACGCACAGATACTAGTAGTATCAGATAAAATTATTAAAATATCAGAAAACGGTGATAGTGATAATACAGTGACACCGATCAAGAAAAAAATAAGCCAAAATAACTACAGTGACAAGGCGGGATTGATGAACTACAGTAACGTAAGATAAGTAAGCTATATTTATTTCACTGTAGTAAAGTAGTGTACAAACAAATCCCATTCCTCACTGAAACCGGTAGCTAACGTCATACACACGATTGGCGCCCATAAACAGCGTTATAATTTATTCAGAAGTTACCAGTTTTTGACTGATACACACACAGACAGAAAAGAGTATTCTACGTTAACAAATTTTAGGAAAAAGTTAGGGATTATAGAATAATAAAAATAATTTAAAATTGTGCTAAAAATATGTTACAACAATTCTGTACATTTCTAACGCTATTTAAACTATGTATAGATAAACTACTCCAGCAGTGGAAGAGAAAATGTACTATAGGACTGGGCCTGCATATAAATGACAAGTATGTTTATGCGATACAGTTATGTTAGCTAAGTTATACTAAGTGACTAATTTATGTTAACTACAGACAAGCGACCAAGTTATATTAGATAAAGATCACCTGGAATATACAACAGCAAAATAAAAGGAGACAATGCATAGAAACCCCGAAACAACTTAAAATTAGAAAATAATAAAGATATTAAAACCTGTAATCCTTACAACTACCAAGAAATGTTTGTTAGTAAATTGGGTAGGGAAAAAATAGACAAAACGTTGGTCTACAACGGATGATAAGTTAAGACGTTAAATGGAATATGGTGACACAAGGAAATATCAAAATGTAGAAAATGGCTCATCTACATTACTATCGTTAAAAGTAATATATGGTGCTAAATCTTGGATTATAACTAAGTATGACAAAAGAAAATTATAGCCGTGGAAATTGATGCACTGAGCAATGGTAGAATACCTAGACTAATAGCGTCCGGAACGATATAATTAGGACAATGATGAATGCGTCGCAAGCTGTGTTGGATGATATTGAAACAAAACAGCTAATCACATGTGATCAGTTTGCACAGAACGGGGGATAAAAGACTGCCAAAAATTACATTTGAATGGGTACCCACAGGTCGAAGGAAAATATGAAGGCCTGCTCTGCTCGGACATGGGGTGGAAACATTCAATATGCTCTAAGAGAGCGTAATTTATCTGAAGGCCTGTGTGGAGGTAAAGCGAAATGGAGGAAAGTTTGGAAATCGGGCAGCAACGGGAGACGCTATAAACCGATCAATAATTATGAACAGTCAGAAATAACATTAGTTTGCTCATTTTTTAGCACTACTAAACATTCTTATAATTTAGTACATTTTAAAAAACTTCTTTGTGAATGAATACCTGTTAATTATATTCCCTTAAAATACGCTAATATTACGTAGGCCTAATATCGCACATTTGCATAGTATTGCGAAAATCGCACGGATTGTAGTCTATGAACAGTGGGAATAAAATAATTTCAACATCAGAGGAATCGTTACTCACAAATTTGATTTTAGTTCCAATAAAGAAAAACAAAAGTAAAAGCTCGTATACAGCAATTCATTAAGAATACGATTGTATAACACACACTAATACAACAAAGCAATCAATTTTACCTACTGAACATTTTTGAAGTAAATGATACGCGTCACCAGTTACAAATGTTTGCACACAGTAATTCGAAATTATCACTGTGCTATCAAGACACACGCAACGAATCGCAACAAGACACTACATCGCGAATATCAAGATACAAAAACGCTACAACTCATCTGGCCACTTTCAAAACACCGTAATATATTGCAACGATACAGCCATACGCTGTATTAAGCATTAATTTAAATAAATAAAAATTTTGTATAATTTGTATAAGTTACGGGTAAATGGACAGGTCTGAGATTGCAAAAATATTTCATTGTTAGATTAGGGGAGAATTAACATTTGATACGTATTATTTACCTTCATATTGCTTATTATAGACTAAATAGAAATGTCTTAAACTGTGCCCCATCAGGTTTAACCATTTCCTGGCTTCTATTAAAGTCCCAGAAGACGTTAGAGTAGAAATGTCGCTGTCATAAAAAATCCTTATGCACTGTAAGATTATGTTATATAAATTTTAACGATGGAAGGTTTAGTGAGAAACGGTCAGTAAGTATCGCACAAATATTACGTTATTTGTGTCGACGTTAGACAATATTTATTGTCATCTTCCCGACCTGTGTGCGGACATTAGAGAAATAAACACAACAAGATCAATTAAACGAGTGAACGTGTGTATGTGTGGTGGGAGAGTTGAGACAGTTTGTTTGCACTAGTAAAATACTTATATTCCTTATATATTATTTTACTTAAATAAATAGACATAATTTATAATATTCAAAAACATAATTAATGCAATATTTGAAATTTAAAATATTCATAATATAATAATCTTTTAATCACATTTATAAATAATTGTAGATGCAGTAATCATCGAATGTATTTTAGAATTAACAGGTGGCAATACATGTCTAGGCCTACATATAACTGAATATATGTTATAGCTGAATACAGATTGTAAGAATGTTAAATATGTATATTGTTACGACAGTCTCACTGATCGTCGTATGGTACAGTGGAAACAAAATACAGACACCAATGAAATCACTAATTACCAGATTTAATTAATCACAAATAACAAATTGTAATCAACAATGTAGTCTCGTACAACAATTCAAGTTAAATTTGTCCACACAATAATAATGTCATCTCGTACCACAATTCAAGTTAAATTTATCCACACACAATAACAATGTCACGTATTAAGAGTCCCACACTAACTGTACACACAATAATCACTTTTCACTAAAAACCACTTGAGACACACTGAGTAAATCGCCCGACCTAAACTGATTGACAAAGCCAGACGCTCTTGCTTTTATAGGTAGCACAGTGTTCAAGAATAACTTTCCATCCTTACTGCTGCACGCTAGCTAAATGCGTATTTCAAGTGTTCTTGAACGCTCTGAAAATTACATCCGTGCTATGTGATGGACGGCCTTGATACAGACGAGGCACGCTTGACTAGTCGATGAGCGTCGACGACACTCTTGACGGCCTTAGGGTGTTCCGCATTAGCGAAACACTGGACAAGATGTGAGAAAACCTGGACATCTACAACGAGATTATCGGGTTAAAGTTCAGCAGCAGGGAAGCGATCAGTAGTCGGTACAACGAGGAGGAACGAAGCAACTAGACAATATATGCAATTCCTACACTTCAGAAAAACAGCGGATGCTTGGTAGTTACCGGATTAGTTCAAGAAACGACAACCTCGATTATAGTTGACACAGGTGCCACAATCTCCATTGTGCTCCCCGATGTGGTAAAAAACTCTCAAACCAAACTGAAAATCTGACGCTCTTTGAGTGGTATTTTTTTACATGTCGCGGGAATGTTTTTTCGGCAGGTAATAAAGAGGAACTAAGAATTTTTTCAAACCCTACACTTCAACCAGCTTTTGAAACAATCTTTCTAGAAAAACATTTTCACTAGCTGCCTCAGGGGAACACTTTTTCAAAGTTTTTCTTTTTACATTACGAACCCACAGTTTAGATTTAAATTAATACCTTGGGGAAAACCGTTGACAGCAGTCTCACTAATAAAAAAATGTTTCTCCACCTGGAGATGTTTACAAATACTTCTTCAACGGCATCGTTCACAAATTATATTTTGCTATAATTAATATAAGAAATTAGGTCATTACAGTATTGATGAAACTTAAAAAATTTCGTATTTTTAAAACAATGTACTTCGCTTCGGAAGCTGGAAAAGTGAGAATTGGCTGCGAACATGATAATGCAATCTTCAAAGTTTTAAATGCTTGGTCGCACTCTCCCGACCACTGGAAGTTCGTTTATTTTTCGTTAGCTCATATAGTGGTTTAGCAATAGTAGCGAAGCCTTTCACAAGACGTCGGTCATATGAGCATAAGACCAGGAAACTCCAAACTTCGTATTTACTATTTGGCACTGGCCAGTCTGTGTCTACTTTATTATGATCCATGCTGACACCCGCTGCCGAAACCAGAAGGCCTAGATACTGTACTTCTTTCTGGAATAGAGAACATTTCTTTGGGCTCAGCTTCAGTTGGGCACCGTTATTTCTAGTTAGAACCTCCTTAAGTTTTTCCAAATGGTCTTTGAAAGTCTTCCCGATGACTATGACATCGTCTAAATAAACAAGGCAAGTTTTCCACGTCAAGCCTCGGAGTAGCAGGTCCATCAACCTTTTAAATGTTGCCGGTGCATTACAGAGTCCAAATGGCATGACGTTAAATTGTAATAAGCCACTTGTGGTCGAGAAAGCTGTCTTTTCCTTGTCTTCTTGATAAAGACCCACTTGCCAATATCCACTCTTCAGGTCCAATGTGGGAAACCACTGTGCTCCAGACAGCGTGTCGAGTGTATCGTCAACGCGTGTTAATGGATAGCAGTCTTTCTTTGCGACGTCATTCAACCTCCGGTAGTCTATGCAGAAACGCAATCCACCATCCTTCTTCGCTACCAGCACTACCGGAGAAGACCAAGCACTTGACGAAGGCTCGATTACTCCCTCTGTCAACATGTCCAGTACCAACCGAGACATTTCCTCTTGCTTAGCTAATGGAGGCCTTCGAGGAGTTTGGCGTATCGGTGTTGTGTCCCCGGTATTGATGCGATGTTGTACAAAGAGAGGTTCTTCCCAATGACTGTCCACGAACTGCAAAAGAATCGTTGAATTCATGTAAAAACTGTCTGAGTTCTTTTACCTCACCACTTGAGAGGTCGTTGGAAGTTATATTTAATAACTCCTGCAGTTCCTCTGGTAATTTGGAAGTATCCGAAGAATTGGAACTTAGATGCGTTATTCCGGCTACCCAGGCCACAGGAGTCAATTTTCCTAAGAGCGTATTGCTTTGTAGAGTGACAGCTTGATCCAAAATATTCGCCACTCTAATAGGTACATTTCCCGTTTCGTCAGGTTTTACTAAATTTCTATAACGCAAATATAACGATTAAATTACAGCTTTTTTTAATTAATTAAGCCCCACCTTGTTGTGGTGCCAAATACAACGTTACTATATACTTTACTGTTGACAAGTGTACTGTTTGACAGTTAGTTGTTTACGCCCCGCGTTCTGGAGCTCCAAATTTAACGTTACTGTTATATCAGTTAAATAATGTCCCGTGATGGGACGCCAAATGTAACAATTACTTTGTGTAACCCGGCTTTATGGGCGTCAAATATAATAATAATTTACTTGTGTGATTGTTATTAATTAATTATATTGTATTAATTAAATATGTAAGATTTAGAAGGCGTTTGTACTTAGAAGATGGTCCAGTTATCTTCAGAGATAAATATAAATTCGCCCATCAAGTAGAACGACTGACGTTTGGTTCGATGAACCTCAATCGGGACTGTTAAAGCCCGATATCGAAAGGACAATGAGTCATTATATTTCATGCTGGTTATAAAAAGGGCTACATAAAAATGCAGAGTTAACCTATAAATGGGACACAAAACTGATGGTTTTCCATAACGAATTCGATTCACGGAATTATGAAAAATGGTTACATGAAAAACGTATTCCAAATGTACGGCTGGCATGAATTCAGTAAAAATGTGTCTTACCACAACGGGATCCTTAACCCGGCGTTGTCATCAACGGCAGAAAATAACAAATAATTCAATGGATTTGTGAGAAGTTACTATTTAAAGAAAATATATGTAATACGGAATCATACATCGTAACAAAAGTCACAAATCAGTGTTTAATTCGTAGGAAATAGATACATTACTATAGCAGTTCATCATTACAGAAGGCCATACAGTAAGTAGTTCGGCTTCCACATTGTATCCTCGACTGAACCAATTGAGACGATGTTGAAAAATTTTAAACATTTAAGTAAACAAAAAAGAACTTTCAGTTTAAATAGTGCGATTTCAAACCTGCAAACCGCAGGTTTGGGCATTTAAACAGTATAGATAAAGGTTTGACAAAAATTACCTTTGAATGGGTACCCAATGGTCAAAGGAAAAGACGATGCTTTGCTCGGACATGGGGAAACCCTTAACAAGCGCTAAGAAAGCGTAATTTATCTGTAGACTATGTAGCGAGAGCGCAATGGAGGAACGATAGCGTGAAAATCTCAACGATTACAGATTCGATAACATCTGTACCCGACAATTATCGAATTCTGCGTATTCTATTCTATTTCTCCGTATTATTTTTCGTACATATTTAATATCTCTGTTCTGTCTTCTAAGATTTATTCATCAATTAGACTATTTATTTCACATGTGTTAACCGTTAATTTATAGACTATTAATTGTAGTTAAATCTTTATAATAGTAGTACAGATAGTAGTTTTCCTATCAAACACTCTACGACTGGCAAGTTCAGTAATACGCACAGATACTAGTAGTATCAGATAAAATTATTAAAATATCAGAAAACGGTGATAGTGATAATACAGTGACACCGATCAAGAAAAAAATAAGCCAAAATAACTACAGTGACAAGGCGGGATTGATGAACTACAGTAACGTAAGATAAGTAAGCTATATTTATTTCACTGTAGTAAAGTAGTGTACAAACAAATCCCATTCCTCACTGAAACCGGTAGCTAACGTCATACACACGATTGGCGCCCATAAACAGCGTTATAATTTATTCAGAAGTTACCAGTTTTTGACTGATACACACACAGACAGAAAAGAGTATTCTACGTTAACAAATTTTAGGAAAAAGTTAGGGATTATAGAATAATAAAAATAATTTAAAATTGTGCTAAAAATATGTTACAACAATTCTGTACATTTCTAACGCTATTTAAACTATGTATAGATAAACTACTCCAGCAGTGGAAGAGAAAATGTACTATAGGACTGGGCCTGCATATATATGACAAGTATGTTTATGCGATACAGTTATGTTAGCTAAGTTATACTAAGTGACTAATTTATGTTAACTACAGACAAGCGACCAAGTTATATTAGATAAAGATCACCTGGAATATACAACAGCAAAATAAAAGGAGACAATGCATAGAAACCCCGAAACAACTTAAAATTAGAAAATAATAAAGATATTAAAACCTGTAATCCTTACAACTACCAAGAAATGTTTGTTAGTAAATTGGGTAGGGAAAAAATAGACAAAACGTTGGTCTACAACGGATGATAAGTTAAGACGTTAAATGGAATATGGTGACACAAGGAAATATCAAAATGTAGAAAATGGCTCATCTACATTACTATCGTTAAAAGTAATATATGGTGCTAAATCTTGGATTATAACTAAGTATGACAAAAGAAAATTATAGCACGTGGAAATTGATGCACTGAGCAATGGTAGAATACCTAGACTAATAGCGTCCGGAACGATATAATTAGGACAATGATGAATGCGTCGCAAGCTGTGTTGGATGATATTGAAACAAAACAGCTAATCACATGTGATCAGTTTGCACAGAACGGGGGATAAAAGACTGCCAAAAATTACATTTGAATGGGTACCCACAGGTCGAAGGAAAATATGAAGGCCTGCTCTGCTCGGACATGGGGTGGAAACATTCAATATGCTCTAAGAGAGCGTAATTTATCTGAAGGTCTGTGTGGAGGTAAAGCGAAATGGAGGAAAGTTTGGAAACCGGGCAGCAACGGGAGACGCTATAAACCGATCAATAATTATGAACAGTCAGAAATAACATTAGTTTGCTCATTTTTTAGCACTACTAAACATTCTTATAATTTAGTACATTTTAAAAAACTTCTTTGTGAATGAATACCTGTTAATTATATTCCCTTACAATACGCTAATATTACGTAGGCCTAATATCGCACATTTGCATAGTATTGCGAAAATCGCACGGATTGTAGTCTATGAACAGTGGGAATAAAATAATTTCAACATCAGAGGAATCGTTACTCACAAATTTGATTTTAGTTCCAATAAAGAAAAACAAAAGTAAAAGCTCGTATACAGCAATTCATTAAGAATACGATTGTATAACACACACTAATACAACAAAGCAATCAATTTTACCTACTGAACATTTTTGAAGTAAATGATACGCGTCACCAGTTACAAATGTTTGCACACAGTAATTCGAAATTATCACTGTGCTATCAAGACACACGCAACGAATCGCAACAAGACACTACATCGCGAATATCAAGATACAAAAACGCTACAACTCATCTGGCCACTTTCAAAACACCGTAATATATTGCAACGATACAGCCATACGCTGTATTAAGCATTAATTTAAATAAATAAAAATTTTGTATAATTTGTATAAGTTACGGGTAAATGGACAGGTCTGAGATTGCAAAAATATTTCATTGTTAGATTAGGGGAGAATTAACATTTGATACGTATTATTTACCTTCATATTGCTTATTATAGACTAAATAGAAATGTCTTAAACTGTGCCCCATCAGGTTTAAGCATTTCCTGGCTTCTATTAAAGTCCCAGAAGACGTTAGAGTAGAAAGGTCGCTGTCATAAAAAATCCTTATGCACTGTAAGATTATGTTATATAAATTTTAACGATGGAAGGTTTAGTGAGAAACGGTCAGTAAGTATCGCACAAATATTACGTTATTTGTGTCGACGTTAGACAATATTTATTGTCATCTTCCCGACCTGTGTGCGGACATTAGAGAAATAAACACAACAAGATCAATTAAACGAGTGAACGTGTGTATGTGTGGGGGGAGAGTTGAGACAGTTTGTTTGCACTAGTAAAATACTTATATTCCTTATATATTATTTTACTTAAATAAATAGACATAATTTATAATATTCAAAAACATAATTAATGCAATATTTGAAATTTAAAATATTCATAATATAATAATCTTTTAATCACATTTATAAATAATTGTAGATGCAGTAATCATCGAATGTATTTTAGAATTAACAGGTGGCAATACATGTCTAGGCCTACATATAACTGAATATATGTTATAGCTGAATACAGATTGTAAGAATGTTAAATATGTATATTGTTACGACAGTCTCACTTATCGTCGTATGGTACAGTGGAAACAAAATACAGACACCAATGAAATCACTAATTATCAGATTTAATTAATCACAAATAACAAATTGTAATCAACAATGTAGTCTCGTACAACAATTCAAGTTAAATTTGTCCACACAATAATAATGTCATCTCGTACCACAATTCAAGTTAAATTTATCCACACACAATAACAATGTCACGTATTAAGAGTCCCACACTAACTGTACACACAATAATCACTTTTCACTAAAAACCACTTGAGACACACTGAGTAAATCGCCCGACCTAAACTGATTGACAAAGCCAGACGCTCTTGCTTTTATAGGTAGCACAGTGTTCAAGAATAACTTTCCATCCTTACTGCTGCACGCTAGCTAAATGCGTATTTCAAGTGTTCTTGAACGCTCTGAAAATTACATCCGTGCTATGTGATGGACGGCCTTGATACAGACGAGGCACGCTTGACTAGTCGATGAGCGTCGACGACACTCTTGACGGCCTTAGGGTGTTCCGCATTAGCGAAACACTGGACAAGATGTGAGAAAACCTGGACATCTACAACGAGATTATCGGGTTAAAGTTCAGCAGCAGGGAAGCGATCAGTAGTCGGTACAACGAGGAGGAACGAAGCAACTAGACAATATATGCAATTCCTACACTTCAGAAAAACAGCGGATGCTTGGTAGTTACCGGATTAGTTCAAGAAAGGACAACCTCGATTATAGTTGACACAGGTGCCACAATCTCCATTGTGCTCCCCGATGTGGTAAAAAACTCTCAAACCAAACTGAAAATCTGACGCTCTTTGAGTGGTATTTTTTTACATGTCGCGGGAATGTTTTTTCGGCAGGTAATAAAGAGGAACTAAGAATTTTTTCAAACCCTACACTTCAACCAGCTTTTGAAACAATCTTTCTAGAAAAACATTTTCACTAGCTGCCTCAGGGGAACACTTTTTCAAAGTTTTTCTTTTTACATTACGAACCCACAGTTTAGATTTAAATTAATACCTTGGGGAAAACCGTTGACAGCAGTCTCACTAATAAAAAAATGTTTCTCCACCTGGAGATGTTTACAAATACTTCTTCAACGGCATCGTTCACAAATTATATTTTGCTATAATTAATATAAGAAATTAGGTCATTACAGTATTGATGAAACTTAAAAAATTTCGTATTTTTAAAACAATGTACTTCGCTTCGGAAGCTGGAAAAGTGAGAATTGGCTGCGAACATGATAATGCAATCTTCAAAGTTTTAAATGCTTGGTCGCACTCTCCCGACCACTGGAAGTTCGTTTATTTTTCGTTAGCTCATATAGTGGTTTAGCAATAGTAGCGAAGCCTTTCACAAGACGTCGGTCATATGAGCATAAGACCAGGAAACTCCAAACTTCGTATTTACTATTTGGCACTGGCCAGTCTGTGTCTACTTTATTATGATCCATGCTGACACCCGCTGCCGAAACCAGAAGGCCTAGATACTGTACTTCTTTCTAGAATAGAGAACATTTCTTTGGGCTCAGCTTCAGTTGGGCACCGTTATTTCTAGTTAGAACCTCCTTAAGTTTTTCCAAATGGTCTTTGAAAGTCTTCCCGATGACTATGACATCGTCTAAATAAACAAGGCAAGTTTTCCACGTCAAGCCTCGGAGTAGCAGGTCCATCAACCTTTTAAATGTTGCCGGTGCATTACAGAGTCCAAATGGCATGACGTTAAATTGTAATAAGCCACTTGTGGTCGAGAAAGCTGTCTTTTCCTTGTCTTCTTGATAAAGACCCACTTGCCAATATCCACTCTTCAGGTCCAATGTGGGAAACCACTGTGCTCCAGACAGCGTGTCGAGTGTATCGTCAACGCGTGTTAATGGATAGCAGTCTTTCTTTGCGACGTCATTCAACCTCCGGTAGTCTATGCAGAAACGCAATCCACCATCCTTCTTCGCTACCAGCACTACCGGAGAAGACCAAGCACTTGACGAAGGCTCGATTACTCCCTCTGTCAACATGTCCAGTACCAACCGAGACATTTCCTCTTGCTTAGCTAATGGAGGCCTTCGAGGAGTTTGGCGTATCGGTGTTGTGTCCCCGGTATTGATGCGATGTTGTACAAGAGAGGTTCTTCCCAATGACTGTCCACGAACTGCAAAAGAATCTTTGAATTCATGTAAAAACTGTCTGAGTTCTTTTACCTCACCACTTGAGAGGTCGTTGGAAGTTATATTTAATAACTCCTGCAGTTCCTCTGGTAATTTGGAAGTATCCGAAGAATTGGAACTTAGATGCGTTATTCCGGCTACCCAGGCCACAGGAGTCAATTTTCCTAAGAGCGTATTGCTTTGTAGAGTGACAGCTTGATCCAAAATATTCGCCACTCTAATAGGTACATTTCCCGTTTCGTCAGGTTTTACTAAATTTCTATAACGCAAATATAACGATTAAATTACAGCTTTTTTTAATTAATTAAGCCCCACCTTGTTGTGGTGCCAAATACAACGTTACTATATACTTTACTGTTGACAAGTGTACTGTTTGACAGTTATTTGTTTACGCCCCGCGTTCTGGAGCTCCAAATTTAACGTTACTGTTATATCAGTTAAATAATGTCCCGTGATGGGACGCCAAATGTAACAATTACTTTGTGTAACCCGGCTTTATGGGCGTCAAATATAATAATAATTTACTTGTGTGATTGTTATTAATTAATTATATTGTATTAATTAAATATGTAAGATTTAGAAGGCGTTTGTACTTAGAAGGTGGTCCAGTTATCTTCAGAGATAAATATAAATTCGCCCATCAAGTAGAACGACTGACGTTTGGTTCGATGAACCTCAATCGGGACTGTTAAAGCCCGATATCGAAAGGACAATGAGTCATTATATTTCATGCTGGTTATAAAAAGGGCTACATAAAAATGCAGAGTTAACCTATAAATGGGACACAAAACTGATGGTTTTCCATAACGAATTCGATTCACGGAATTATGAAAAATGGTTACATGAAAAACGTATTCCAAATGTACGGCTGGCATGAATTCAGTAAAAATGTGTCTTACCACAACGGGATCCTGAACCCGGCGTTGTCATCAACGGCAGAAAATAACAAATAATTCAATGGATTTGTGAGAAGTTACTATTTAAAGAAAATATATGTAATACGGAGTCATACATCGTAACAAAAGTCACAAATCAGTGTTTAATTCGTAGGAAATAGATACATTACTATAGCAGTTCATCATTACAGAAGGCCATACAGTAAGTAGTTCGGCTTCCACATTGTATCCTCGACTGAACCAATTGAGACGATGTTGAAAAATTTTAAACATGTAAGTAAACAAAAAAGAACTTTCAGTTTAAATAGTGCGATTTCAAACCTGCAAACCGCAGGTTTGGGCATTTAAACAGTATAGATAAAGGTTTGACAAAAATTACCTTTGAATGGGTACCCAATGGTCAAAGGAAAAGACGATGCTTTGCTCGGACATGGGGAAACCCTTAACAAGCGCTAAGAAAGCGTAATTTATCTGTAGACTATGTAGCGAGAGCGCAATGGAGGAACGATAGCGTGAAAATCTCAACGATTACAGATTCGATAACATCTGTACCCGACAATTATCGAATTCTGCGTATTCTATTCTATTTCTCCGTATTATTTTTCGTACATATTTAATATCTCTGTTCTGTCTTCTAAGATTTATTCATCAATTAGACTATTTATTTCACATGTGTTAACCGTTAATTTATAGACTATTAATTGTAGTTAAATCTTTATAATAGTAGTACAGATAGTAGTTTTCCTATCAAACACTCTACGACTGGCAAGTTCAGTAATACGCACAGATACTAGTAGTATCAGATAAAATTATTAAAATATCAGAAAACGGTGATAGTGATAATACAGTGACACCGATCAAGAAAAAAATAAGCCAAAATAACTACAGTGACAAGGCGGGATTGATGAACTACAGTAACGTAAGATAAGTAAGCTATATTTATTTCACTGTAGTAAAGTAGTGTACAAACAAATCCCATTCCTCACTGAAACCGGTAGCTAACGTCATACACACGATTGGTGCCCATAAACAGCGTTATAATTTATTCAGAAGTTACCAGTTTTTGACTGATACACACACAGACAGAAAAGAGTATTCTACGTTAACAAATTTTAGGAAAAAGTTAGGGATTATAGAATAATAAAAATAATTTAAAATTGTGCTAAAAATATGTTACAACAATTCTGTACATTTCTAACGCTATTTAAACTATGTATAGATAAACTACTCCAGCAGTGGAAGAGAAAATGTACTATAGGACTGGGCCTGCATATATATGACAAGTATGTTTATGCGATACAGTTATGTTAGCTAAGTTATACTAAGTGACTAATTTATGTTAACTACAGACAAGCGACCAAGTTATATTAGATAAAGATCACCTGGAATATACAACAGCAAAATAAAAGGAGACAATGCATAGAAACCCCGAAACAACTTAAAATTAGAAAATAATAAAGATATTAAAACCTGTAATCCTTACAACTACCAAGAAATGTTTGTTAGTAAATTGGGTAGGGAAAAAATAGACAAAACGTTGGTCTACAACGGATGATAAGTTAAGACGTTAAATGGAATATGGTGACACAAGGAAATATCAAAATGTAGAAAATGGCTCATCTACATTACTATCGTTAAAAGTAATATATGGTGCTAAATCTTGGATTATAACTAAGTATGACAAAAGAAAATTATAGCCGTGGAAATTGATGCACTGAGCAATGGTAGAATACCTAGACTAATAGCGTCCGGAACGATATAATTAGGACAATGATGAATGCGTCGCAAGCTGTGTTGGATGATATTGAAACAAAACAGCTAATCACATGTGATCAGTTTGCACAGAACGGGGGATAAAAGACTGCCAAAAATTACATTTGAATGGGTACCCACAGGTCGAAGGAAAATATGAAGGCCTGCTCTGCTCGGACATGGGGTGGAAACATTCAATATGCTCTAAGAGAGCGTAATTTATCTGAAGGCCTGTGTGGAGGTAAAGCGAAATGGAGGAAAGTTTGGAAATCGGGCAGCAACGGGAGACGCTATAAACCGATCAATAATTATGAACAGTCAGAAATAACATTAGTTTGCTCATTTTTTAGCACTACTAAACATTCTTATAATTTAGTACATTTTAAAAAACTTCTTTGTGAATGAATACCTGTTAATTATATTCCCTTACAATACGCTAATATTACGTAGGCCTAATATCGCACATTTGCATAGTATTGCGAAAATCGCACGGATTGTAGTCTATGAACAGTGGGAATAAAATAATTTCAACATCAGAGGAATCGTTACTCACAAATTTGATTTTAGTTCCAATAAAGAAAAACAAAAGTAAAAGCTCGTATACAGCAATTCATTAAGAATACGATTGTATAACACACACTAATAATTGTTTTCATATAATAATATGTTTTTATTAATTATCACCTACCCACAAATAGTGGTAACAGCAAAACCTTTTATTGTATTCCGTTATGATTGTAACTGTTATAAAATGTCCCCACTGTTAAAAACAAATTTTCAGAGTTGTAGAAAAAATTAAATTTTTAATAAGTATGCTTAAACTGGTTTATTTTAATTGATCTGATCATAATTTTATGTAAGAATTCAAGGCTTATAGTGAAACAACATGAGGAGTTAAACTTTTTAGGCTTCTAAACCAGACGCTATAAACAATGACAAATAGTATCTTGAAGGAAATAAAAACTTTGTGTTCCGTGTCGGTAGTGATTTAATTATATTTAGAAATAAAAACATTTTTTCAATTATGAACTTACGTAAATTAGGAAAAACTGTGTAGAAATTATTAAACTACGGAACGTATTCCGTACCAAATCAAAATATGTATCTATCTGAAGAAAAGTAGACCCACAATATATTGTGTTATATGTATTATATCATTCAAGATATAAAATATTTTTCTGTGTCTTAGCTAGTTTAGTGTTTAGTTAAGTAAACTCTTGTTAATCAAAGCATGTTACCAATAGAAAATGGAAAAATAATATATAAAATTTTTGTTAACCGTAATCTTTATCCATTAAAATAAAAGTAACAATATTTTTAAAGCGTAGCGTACTGATACAAATTTATAATAATAATAATACAATAGTCTACGTAGTCTATATATTTTATTTTTAATGAAACATCCCATAGCTTTGTTTAGAAGTTCATGATTTATTAGATATTTGTGTTTTACATGATGTCAATACAATTGTCACTTTGTTGAACTCAAATGCTAAAAACCAAAAATTGAAATAGAAATTACGTAGTATTTCGGTAACAACGTTATAAATATAATCTCCAGACAGTTATAATTTAGCACGCATCAGCTTACTAATTCTGGATTTAATGTCTGGTATCTCATTACATTATCGTATATTGACGGTTATTATCTTAAATCATAATATTAGTAAAGTTAATAAAACTACAGAGCAATTTAAAATTTTTGGTTTGTTATTTAGACTCACAAAACCGACGACTGGATAGAAGCGTGCAGGAGGAAAAAAAGTAAAGCTCAATTAAATTATATTTATTAAGATGTAAAGGAACCAAAGCATTTAGTTAGTGCGATAATGCGCTCACATAATCTGAAATCACTGAACTTTGACTTTTTAAAATTATGACTTCATTAAACCATTTTAATTATAAATAATTTTGTTGTTTTGAGAAAGTACACAAATGAGTAACAATACAAGAAACATAAAATGTCAGTAACACACGAGATAGTGATGTAAAAACGACGACGTATATTGAACTCAATTACCGTCAAGTATATCTTACTAACGTTTAGTATTAAGTAGGTGTAAATTAAATAGAAATTAGCATCAGACAAAACTGAATTTATATTTATTGGTTATAATAAACTAAACATTGTAGTCCCTCTGTTGCTTTTTAGTTCTATTAGTTGCACAACATAAAGTGTGTTTTATTAATACACATACACATACAAAAGACATATGTTTGGCCATATGTTAACTGTATTTATTTAGCACTTCAACAAAGATGAGCTCCATTCTGAATATTATGAATTAAAATTTAATTAAAAATTAAAATCATCGCCGTATCTGCCAGAATTAAGAGATAATGAACATCGAGTGTAATTCAACTGCTTCCCCCTCCACAGGATGTTTTAAAATTTGGTGAGCGGCCGGAAGAAGGATTTCAAGTCGACACGTACAACAGTCTCCCATTACCATAGACTCTGCTAAATGGAACTCATACGTAGTCTGACATCCTGGCGGCGGAAAGCATGTACAAAGGTACTCTGCAGTCTTTGAGCTCAATGTGTTTGAGAGAGTTGTTGATAATTATCCCATTAACCACGAACGTTGTAAAAGATCGAAAAAGACGAGTTATAATGCCACACGTTGGATGCGTCACATTGTAAAGGAACCGGTTGTATCGTTTTTAAATTATTAGTTCTTAAATTGTACTTCCTTTGTCTGTCGTTAAATAGGAAAGAGTCGTTTATTACTTTTTCTAATACTTACGAAGTCGACCGTATGCTCGCCGTTTAGTTTGAATTCTCCGACTCGCCGTCTGATTGGTTCACACTGTTTGGCGAAGTCGAATTCGTCACCTAATGTATTTTTATCTTTTTATTTACCCCGAACTTTTATATTACTCCTTGAATAAATCAAACATACAGTTGTTGATAGGTACGAGGATTTATTAACATTTTATATAATTTGGTCAATTACAATTCTGAAATAAAACATAACATTTATCATAGCGCCGGCGTTTACTTGTTACGTAGTTGGCGGTCTGCTCAGTTCGAAGTGTAGAGACGCTTAGTAATGGCGTATGTTGCTTCGTTAGATATTATCTCAGGGAAACGTTCTTTGGACTACAGAATGTTGGTTTACTGACTAATAAATGCACTAAATTTCATAATATACCTTACAACTAATACACAATATGTGATATCTTTAAATATGGAAAGTAAGTTACCGCTAATGAGAATTAGGTTACTGCTAGGTTAATGTTTTACTTAGCAAGTTTACGTTTTTTTAAAACCTATTAATATAAAATCAAAATTCAGTGATAATTTTGTTTTATTAAAGTTCAGTTTTAAAAGTTAGTTAAGTGGCTGGTGAAGTGAAAATAAAGTTGTTCAGTTACTGTTGATTATTTAAAGTTTTAAGTTTGGTGAACCATTCAAATTATACTCAACACATCCTTAATGCTGCTTCTCTTGGGCGATCCTCTTCTTCTGGAATACTTCTAATGATCCCTTCTTGTATGGTTGTGAGATCCAGGTTCAAATAATATTATTTCGGTGTTCAGCTTCATCAGTCTTGCAGGTTCAGATGTATCCACAGGTTCAGTTAGGTTTTTCCTGTTCTTCCTTCAGTAGTTGGTCGTTTATGAATTTTGGTTGGCTTCTTCCAAGTTTTTTAAATAATATTTATTATATAATTGGTTGATTTATGGGATATCTCATCAGTAGTTAATTTAGGATTGCTTCTTTGTATCTTCTTATTCACAATTTAGTAAAATTTATTGATTTTATTACTTATTTGTATTCATGGACTACATACATTCACCCTCTATGCTGGTCAATAATGGAATAATCAGTTTTCAACGGTTATTCAGGTAACAAGCTTTTGTTGTTATGGCAACTCTTCAAGATACTCTAATTCTCATTGGCTAATACCTTATAACATTGTTATATTCTAACGTTTTTTCATGTTCAAAATTTATAAAAATCCTTTTAATTATTATTACTTTCTTATGCTAATTGTAATATTAATTACACTAACACCATTCTTTTGCTTTTTTCTCAAAGATTATTTTGATATCACTTATAGTTACATTTGGTTCATTTATAACATATTTCTTATTTTTCCAATTGATATTTCTTTATGTAATTATCTTTAAACTAAACATTATGTATCCATTTTTGTACCTTATATTTTTACTTAAATACCTAAACATATTATATACTTTAATTGACTTTTTGCTATTGCTTTATCTTGAAACTTACTAAATTCATTTCATCCATGCTAGGCCTAATGCCTAGGTTTCATAATATTTCTATTCAATATACTTTACAATCTTTTATATTTATTAATTCTATTTATTTGGTTATTGAACATTTACCAAGGAAACAAACTAACTTAATTAAAACATTTGTGCTTTTAAACATCACATATTTCATACAATTAACTTATTTTTCTGCATAGGTCCATTCCTGAAACTAAACTATCATTGTTTTCTGACCTTAACATTGCTTGGCATTTAAATTTACTAATACTATTTGGGTCATTTTCCAACAAAACTCTTATAACACTTTTTTAACATTATTCTAACTACTATTACTCCCATACACACTCCTTTACTAATATTACTTTTTATCTTACTTCTAAGAATTTATTATTTACTAATGCTTAATGTTACTTACATTAATAATACAACAAGTCTTATTTACTACTTATCAACTAACATACTACTAAATATTGGTTTGCTATAATATAGCTTGTTGTTTATTGTATTTCACATTATAGACACTTACACTTCACTTTTCCTTTCACATAGTGTTTAATTATTTAATATAACTATCACTTGTTATGCTATGTTACTTAGATAGTTCATGGTCATTAGTTTCTACTTATTCTGTTCTACATTTCCCCTTTCATTTCACATAGTGTTTATTTATTTCATATAATTATCACTTTGTATGCTATCTGTAATTAACAGTTTGTTTATTATTACTTTTCATTTGTCACTTTTGTATTCATTATTACAATTGCTAAGCTTGATTTTATTCTACTTGCTTTTGGTTAACTTATTACTTAATAGGGTATTTTTATTCCTATCTTCCTATCTTGGGTTTATACATTTATTTTTCTTTCCTTTTCTTTTAAATCACACAATATATCTTTTTTACATTTATTTTTCATATAGTTTACATCTCAATTATGCCCTATCTGATTTTGTACATTTATTTTACACTTTGTTTTAGTTACATTTTAGGCTATATTGATTGTAGTCATGTTTTGGGTTGTATCATGGTTTCTTGTTCTCTCACGTTATTCAATCTATTGGGTTAAGTCTTTGTCAGTGTCTTAGTCAATTTTTATTTATTAGTGTTGGGCTATCAATCTTCAGGTTATAAGTTTTTATTTTTTCTTCTACTTTTAGCTTTTATTTCGTTAATTATTAGTGATTTTTGGTGCTATCTTATGTCATGTTACAACGTAAATATACTTACTTTGTTTATAAGAAGAGAATTATTTTAATTCATATGCTTAAACCATATTACAGCTTGGTTATTTGAACAATAATAGAGAATTGTTAAAACGGAAATATAAAAATAAGATTAAACGAATTAAGAAAAAATGTCAAGACAACATCTACACTTGACATTAAATAGGAACTATGTGTCTGGCAAATAACAATAAGCAAAACGAAGTAGACATCTGGTAACATCGCTACAATTATTATTACTACTATAGTACACAATAAATGTTCAACAAAGATTATAATATTTTAAACTTTCCTTGCAAATAAGGAAATGTTGTTCTTAGCAGTTCTTTGAGAATAGCCTAATAGGCTGAAACAATTGTCAAAAGTTAAAAATAAATTGTGAAACTTACCATATAATCGTGTGTGTGTTTTTTTTAAACCTTTGTACTAATATATTTCATTAAGTGCCCAACGAGTCTTCGGTCAATATCGTGTAGGGTACAGAACGGTGACAACGTAATAAAAAGCTAAGAATTAAATGTGATTAAAACGTAAACAGCTAATGTAGAATTAAACCTATTGTTGGCTGGATAGGTTGCATGATTATCATTCAACAACAAGAATCGTTGAATTAACCGGTTGCAAAATGAAAAAGGCCAGAGCAATCTCTAGGCTTGTGGACATAGGCCTTGGAAAAGTATCTCATACGAATATTCCCTGGCTAAGGAGACTACATAGATTAACTGACTGAATTGAACACATCCTTGTTGATAGGGACGGTCATAGGGGCGGAAGAAGAAGGTTTCCGAATTTAGGCAGGATTTAGGCTAGGGCGTAAGAATTTAGGCAGTGGATCTCCGAATGAAAACCAGAGTAGGAGAAAGGCTTAAAGGTAGTACTGCTACCACTAGTCTTACATTATCGGACGCTGGCATTGAGTGTTTTTAACACTCAGGTGTCTTAAGGGCATACGTTAGATGGATATAATGGCTACGGGCATTGAACGAATAAAGGTAAAGGTATTTTTATAACGGAAATACTAAATTCGACATCCTGAATTTTGAGGAACCTCGATCATAAAGTCATATGATTGTGTCGCAGTTTGTGAGAAACTAAGAAGAAGATCAAAGGTACAGGATATGTAGAGGACTCTAGGTTTTTAAAAAGTGGATTTTGTCTGTATCCGAGGGCTTATTCTGGAATCGGGATATTGGTAGACTAGAAATGGAGAAATCACATTAAATCTTATTCTCTTGTTGATGACGGAACTGTAACGATTAGATTTAAAATTAATAGGCGAAGTCTTTGTATGGTTAGTGTATGTGCTCCAAAGAATGGTAACGAGAAAGAATAACATTTATTTTATGATGAGGTCCAGAAGCGACTGGATATGTGCACACACAACTGGGGGTTGCGCGGCCCGCGCGAAGCGCGCGTCGCGAGTAGAGCAGTGTCCCGAGTCTCAGAAAGGACTCCTGCCACTGGGTCTGTTTGAGTTCATTTTATACTTTTCATCTACTTAGGGGGGGGGTCTGAAGCGACCTGCGATTGGTGGATTATACCACCGGGACTAGCAAACGAGGTCGCTTCCAGGACTCACCTGGTCGCGGGGTGTATTTACCAAGTCCGGCAATGAGGGAATTGTGGGTCACTCTGTCGGAACGAACATAGAATCTACACGCCAGGCGTCTCACGGTGTCATCTAGAGAGCGGACACCGAGTCCTCTCCTCAAAAGACGAGAAGAGTACCTCCGGGGGACTTTGCACGCGAGCTTCAGTCCCCGGTCGAGTACGCGCTGGAGCGTTGTTCTATGACCACGAGCCAGGTATCCCCAAACAGGACAGGCGTAGGTAATCACGGGCAACACGTACGTGTTGACTATGAGCTTACCTAGCCGGGGGGTCATTGCCGGATTAGAAAGCACGGGCCAGAGTCTACTGAGTTGCGCCGAAGCGCGTTGTCGGATGTACTGTACATGGGTTCGCCAGGTGAGTCGGGAATCCACGTGGAGCCCGAGGTACTTGACGCTATTGGTCCAGGGCACCTCGACGGGGCCTACTTTAAGCGGCCGAGGCCGCTTACGTTTGCGCGAGAATATTACCGCGGCGCTCTTGGAAGCGTTAACGGCAACTCTCCAGTCATCGGTCCACCCGACATACGCGTCGAGTTGGCGCTGGAGCTTAACTGCCGCATAACTCGCGTTCGGCTCTGAGGCAAAAGCCGCAGTGTCGTCCGCGAACAGCGACAATTTCACTCCAGGAACTCGGGGCGTGTCGTTGACAAACAGCGAGAACAGGAGAGGCGCAAGGACACTTCCCTGAGGGACGCCAGCGGTAATACGCCTCTCCGAAGAGAGAGCGTGGTCTACTCTCACTCGGAAGCTACGGTCTCGCAGAAAGCTGCCGATCAAGTGAACGTAGCAGTCTGGGAGAAGGACTTCCGTGAATTTGTACAGGACACCCTCGTGCCACACGCGGTCAAAGGCTTTCTCTACGTCTAGGAAGATCGCAGTCGTCTGTTTGCCCTGGCAGCCAGCCTCGGTAATGCATTCCACGAGTCTCATCAGCTGATGAGTCGAGGAGTGCAGCTCACGAAAGCCGAACTGTTCGGGGATCAGCACGTCTAGTCTTTCTAGATGGTCCCGGATCCTACGCTGGATCAGACGCTCAAAAACCTTGGACGTCGCGGACAAGAGGCTGATGGGCCTAAGGTTTTCCACGCGAGAAGAATTCTTTCCCGGCTTAGGTATCACAATGACGGTAGCCGTTTTCCATTTCACCGGAAAATAGGCCAGTCTGAGGCATGAATTGAACAGGTCAGTGAGGAACTGGGTTCCTCGCTCCGGAAGGCGGTGGAGGGCGGAATTCATGACTCCGTCCGGGCCAGGCGCCTTCCGGGGCTTGAGCTGAACAATCCTCTCAGATACCTCCTCCGGGGAGATGGGCTCCGGCTGGACTGTGATATCGGCCGATAGAAAGCGCTCTACCTCGCGGCAGATTTGCTCAGTGAAAGCCGGGTTCTTGGATGGGTTGGGAGCGAACTGACGCTCTAAACTGTCAGCCAAGAACTCTGCCTTTTCAAAGGGGCGGCCAAGGGGTTGACCGCCGGGTCCGGCCAGTGCGGGGAGAGGCGCGCGTTTGCGCTTTCCCGTTAGGGCACTGGGAATCCGCCAGACATTCCGGTCCTCGGCAGGGCCGTCCATCTGTGTCACAGCTAGCTCCCAGTTGCGTCTACGGAACGCCAGCATGTCGCGACGCAACTTGCCGGACGCTCTGTTGAACGCAGCCTTGTCAGCCGGGTCACGAGTCCTCTGCCAGCGTCTCCGGAGGCGATTCCTCTCGCAAGCGAGCTGAGACACCTCTTCGGGGATCCGGGAGGACACGTCTACCGCCGAGACTACGGCTGTGTCGAATAAGGCAACTGCCTCGTCGACATGCTGGGTAGTGTCGAGCGGGATATGCTCTGGTAGGCGGCGACTGAACGCCGGGCCAAAGCGGTCCCACTCGATTACCCGCCGCTCGTCGCGGACGGTGGCGTGCTGGGTAGCTATATGCACACTGATAGGGCAATGGTCCGAGGACAGTTCCGAAATGAAGGAGACGTGGACCGGGCAATAAACGCCCCTGACCGCGGCAGTGTCCAGTACGTCAGGGCGGGAGTTAGCCCTTGAGGGATAGTACGTAGGCCCGGTAGGACCCATGACTGTGACCCGAGCCGCATCAGCATACCTGCGTAAGCGGGTCCCGTTTGGGTTCACCAAGCGGCTCCCCCAATCAGGGTGCTTACAGTTCAGGTCGCCCGCCAGGACTACCCTCCTGTGTGCTCCAAAGACGGCCTCCAGATCGTTCGACAGGAGCTCCGTTTGTGGAGGCTTGTAAGCGGAAACCACCAGTAGACCGCCGAGAGCACCATGGAGCTCTACCGCGGTGCACTCGAGGTTCCGCCGCTGAGGCAGGACAACGCGGTGATGGCGAAGACTCGCTTTCACCGCGATGGCTGTGCCCCCTTCTGCGCTACCCGACCGGTCGTCCCGGTGGCACACGTAGTTTGGTAGTCGGAAACGACGATGCGGGGTCAGGTGCGTCTCGCCAAGAAGAAGCACGTCGGGCTTGTGACGGGCAACGAACTCTAAGAGCTCAGAATGCCGGGAAGCGAGGCCGTTGGCGTTCCACGCCACGAGCTCGAGGTCTCGCTTGAGGGATTGCCGTGGTTGTCCGTTCATAACAGACCTGTAACAGGCCAGGCTTCCACCAAGAGGAGGAACTTATCTTGGGGCGAGGCTGTTGCCAAGCTTTCCTTGATTTTAAGGAAAGTTTGGGCTACTTTCTGCAAGTGGTAGCTTGCCAGAAAGTCTGATACAACGGCGAGATCATCGGAAGATGAGGCCTGGGGAGAACGCTTGGCGGCAGCTGCATAGCTGCGGCGGGGCGAGACAGTGGAAGCCTTGGGGGCAGGTACTGGAGCGGGTGGCCGCTCTGGCTTTTGGTGGACGGGCTTGGGTCCAGTGGCAGGTAGTTTAGGCTGGCCCGTGTTCTTGGCCTGGGTCCTACCTTTCTTGCCCGATCTGGGGTAACTGGATATGTGCAATAACACGATCGCGTTTATATACATAATGACACACGGGAATAGGATGTTTTTGAACTGCTTAGTACTGAATGCACGGTGGTGGGAGAAGGTTGTGGTGTGACTCATTCTCCTCCCAACGAGACGTCATTTAAGTAGCAATGGGGCAGTGGACCTTGCAACATCGGCTGTTTGCGTAGGACAGTTTTGTTTGAAGTGGTGAGTCTATTTCAGCTACGCAGCGACTCTTTCGCTGTCAATTCAATGCTGGTCGACGAGGGGCCGTTCTGAGTTGGAATACAATCCTTAGATTGGCAGATCTAAAAATTACCCAGTCCCAATCATTAGATTAGGAACATATGAAGAAGAAGCCACCAGACCCTAGACGCAGTGTAACGACACCGGAGAACGTAGGAAGGGTTAGGGAAGCACTGTTTAGGAGCCTAAGACGATCGATTATCCAACATACAAACGAGTTAGCAATCATCCGTGAAACGGACAGGCCAATTTTACACAATGATCTGAAATTCTACCCTTGAAATTGTGCATCAGCTAAAGGCGGTAGATTACGGACAACGTGAAGACTTCGCTGTGAAAATGCAAGTGATATTGAGTGAAAATGTGAAATTTGTGATGAAGCTATTTTTCATCTGGAAGGGACTGTAATTAAGCATAACTTGGGGACCTGAACAGCCACGTCTTATTTACCACTGTCCTCTCCACTCTCAACGAGTCACGGTATGGTGTCTTCTTGCCTCTTTTGGTATTATTGGACCATATTTTATTGAGAAAAATGGCGTCACAAGCACTGTCAATCTGGCTTTTTACATTTACATGGTTCACACGTTCTTCAGGCCAGAACTGCGAAGACGATGAATTGCCTAGAAAAATGCCTGGTTTCAGCAAGATGGCGCTACGGCACACACCGCGAACGATTCAATGAATGTTCTTCGACGCATGTTTCGTGAACGCCTCATTTCAGGTTTTGGCGATGGTCCGTGGCCTCCAAGATCACCCGACTTCTCAATGTGTGACTTTTTTCTGTAGGGGTACTTCAAACGCCGTGTGTACGCTAACAAACCCCGAAATTTGGATGAGCTGAGGAATCATTCAAGAAATTGCTGCCATCCCTTAAGAGATGTTGGCCCGTGTGATGTAGGATTTCCAGCGGAGAATTGAAAACTGCATTCAAGAAGATGGGCGTCACCTCGCTGACATTATTTTTGACAATTAAGGTAGAAATTAACATAACTCAAATGGCATCTATTAAGCTGTAATTTTGTGTCAATAAACCCACTTGTGTTTTAAAGTTTACTGAGTATTGGTTATTTAAAAACTGTCCGTTTCCCGTGTATTTAAAAACTGTGTCACCCTGTAGTTATAGCTGGTACAGTAATGTTGATGTTCAGTTGGTAATCATAAAACAGTAATGTAGTGCATTACTTAATCATATAGTAATCAAGAAAAGGAAAAAGAAAAAGAGCATGAAATGGAAAAACAATATTTCACCATAAATCAAAGAAAAATATGACATGTAGGCAACAAAATGAGAGCAAGACACAATAAATTCATAAATAAAAATAGATCGCACTATGAAAAAACAACTAATAAATCTACAAAATCAACAGAGGAATTACTGTGTTTAGTGTGCTACAAAGACTAACATTGTTTTCCATCGTTAATTGAACCTACGGTGCAGATTGAGTTCAACGGCCGTCTATTCATAGGTCTTTTACGCTTTATTATCTCATATGTTACTGGCGTTATTAAATTCTCTTTCGCCACTAAATAAGCAATTAATTTAACCACAAAATGGGTTTATTGGACTATAAAGGATCATTAATGTCTATCCTTTGTCCTATTTGTTTGTTTTTGCATTCCTACCATTGCAGTCAAGTCATTCTTTGCATTATCTCTTTCTAGAAGCCGTATCTACCCTACCTGTAAGCCACAATTATTATAGTTTTATAGTTTTTTCTTTCTTCAGAATCGCTACGGATATTTTGGCAAGTATATACCAATTAAGTGCTTCGCTACAACGAAAACTGATTATTTTGCTTCTTATTAATTTACAAAGTTCTTTTCATTTTGTTTTAAAATAATTTACTACTATGATAGAAATTCCAAACGTTCCAAATTATTGTCACATAATATTTTTGTCTACGGCACATAATTTAGCAAGAACCTCTGAGGACCATAGCTCAAAAATATCCAAACATCAACAAAACGACAGAAATCTAATATAACGGACGCCGAAAACGTGAGAGGCTTAGAGAATTTGTCCTCCTCATGCGGCGTTATAGTCCTCTACAGGACTTGCGTTTGGATTTGCTTCGTCCTCTATAAGCTGTTATCTTCCACACCTAGCCCCAATGTTATTCTTCTTCACTTCACCCTCCCAAAACTTCTTGGAAATCTACTAACCGGTCGTTTTTCTTGCTTTTACCGATTTAGAATTTTGTAGTAAAACAATGTTATTAGACGTTATGCCGCTTGCAGTGTTCTAATTTATATTTAACTTACAATATATTTCATTCATTGATTAAAAAAAATTAAGAGACAAAAATTTGTATAGCTTATAGGTCTATTTCCTACTTTTCAGTGCAATTGAGCTTTAGTATACCTATACTATACACCTATAATAATGATTGTCTTATACTGTATTATAATAGGACAATCATTATTGGTCTGTAACCTACAACACTGTACGCTGCTAGTTGTTTACTATTTTCGTATGCTACGACACGCAGACAATCCTAAAACAATTAATTACCCATGTTATTTCTGAAACATTTCTGGTTGTTACGTGCAGTATTATGAAATTTGTGTTATCAACACATGTATGATTGAGAACTAATTCCCAGTAATTTTCTTTCTTCACTGATTTCTAGGGTGTATTGTACTCTCTCATTTAATTTCAGTGGTTTAAAAATCAATTTCAGTGATTTCGTTTAATTCCTTTTAGCCATCAGAACTTACAAAAACTTATAAACTGTTTACAATAACAAAAATAATGCTTGCATTTTATACAAATAGTGTGTTTAGAAAAAGAATTTTCAATGCACATACAATATACTAACAAGACTAAATCTAATACAACCAAATCTAAACCATTTAAATCCACTATAAAGTAAGGAAAAATAGATGTTTTCTTAGATAATTGCCGGCGTGATGGTTAGCACCTAAACTCCTATGAATTGAGGAAGAAGAGTGAACCGTCTGTCATTAACTAACTGGTGATTACGTTTTGGTGATTTTAAAATTTTCAACAAGTTTTTATTTTTAATTTTGAGTAGAAAAATTGCTTTAAAAATGTTGACCACATTTAAAAATGACTGTAACTAATTAGTAATATTTAACAAAAGTATACTCAGCTCCCAGTTGTAATACTGCTGTTAAAAGGGACCAAATATAATTTCATTTTCTGAATTTTCTTCAGAAAACAGATCTATCTTACTGCTTTCTCAGCTTACCTACGGCATAACTCAGGATTCCTTTGCTAAAAAAAAATTGTCCATTACACGTTAACTAGTCTGAGGCATATTAACAGTTAACCTATTTCGTGAAACATACCCTTTATCGTAAGTACAAAAATTGTGAGAACTTTGTATAATAAATAATGGTATGACTCTGTAAGAATAAAACTGTATGAGTGGGAGGATTCCTAATCAAACAAAAAAGGCCATCTGTGAGTCCTCTTTTGTTAACTCAGTAATTCTAATTACAGGTTTTTGTAATTTTTGTACGGCGTCATATTATTAAAATATTTGACCCCCAAAACCATACATAACTTTCGACCCTATTTATACATGCCAAACGTTAGTGAGTAATTTAACAGGGAACAGAATGTATTTCACTATTTTACGCTATATTAATAATATAATCGATAGTGTTTGACAAAACACAATTAAAATAAAACAAAATTAATTTTCCATTAATAAACTACTGTTTAATTTAATCTGATCACTTAATCATTTAAACCTATCTTTTACTAAGTCAACCTACACTTCGATAATACACTTTGAAGTACAATAGTTTTTTTAAATATATGTCGGTCAACAAAGATTTGTAAGGGTAAATGGTTGAAAACAAATGAGAGAAACAAACGCATTTGAAGGAACACATGGACGGGACAAGTAACATGCATCACGCAGAGAAATAGGCTTAACAGTTGCATTTGAAGCAGATAGGCTAAGTAGGTGGCTCACAGCGTGAGGTATTATTGTTACAGAATAATGTCGACTGCAGGGTTACTTTGTAACGATAGACATGCATATAACACTACTCAAATACTGTCCGTGTGCTGGAACATGCATCAAAATTGTATAGTAATATAAATTATTTTATTCTATACGTTACTACTATACTACACTCGATACATGAGCATTACGACTAACCGTACTTATCTGTTAGCATTTTCAAAAATATTGTACTCAACAGAGCAATTGTCATTATATTGAAAATTTCAAGTAATTATGAAAACAACAATTAGACAGCAGTATCGATTACGATAATTAAAACATAAATTACATTTTTTTAAACGCCTGCACAAAACCAATAAAATTAAGAAAAATGAGCGAATTTAGTTCAGTACAAGTTAAGTTAGTAAAATTAGTAAATTAGTATAACGGTGGGTTATTAGTATTTATATTAGTATAAATTAGTACAAGTTAAATTAGTATAACGATGGGTTAGGTTAGATAAACTTTAGCACAGAAAACTGATAGCAGCTATTTTTTGGACTTGGATTTACGCCACTTAAGCTTAAAGAAACTGTGGTCCACTAGTTGTAATTACACTGCTTAAGTGTAAAATCAAGTAACATCATAAAATATATACGAACTCTTTGTTTAAATGCAAGTTAAATTAAACAAAAAAAAAACAAATTAAAAGCTTATATGTTGTATTGGTCACTATATTAGTGATTATACCAAGCCACTAGTGTTCACCACGAAGCAGCAACTAGCAGTCCAGCATCAAGGCATGATCAAGTAGGGAGGAGGGAATTAAACGCAACAAATTAAACAAGAATATTAAATACACTTATTACTTATTATACTGATCTGTGTTAATGAAGAAATACATATTTAAACTAGCAGAACACTTAAACACTGATGAAAACAATTTTATGAGCAAATATTGAATGCGGCCGACACTTTGACAAATACGACCTTGTACACTTCTTTTATATCCCATGTTTTAAATAACTATTTTTTTCTAAGTTAGCTCTTTCAATACCTGCACCTATTTGATTGTGTCTCCAATAAAAAAAGTAATTTGAATTTATTACTTCGGGATGCATGACCCTTTAAATAATGGTAGACAACATAACTAGACAACTACTGGGAACTCCTAAAGAAAGATCAGTTGATCTAGTAGACCATAATATCATTTCGCTTTGCCCCCTACAGGAAGTTCACTAATAGGTTAGCTGTATGACATATACCGTCGTCAAGGCTACAATCAACTATCGTCTTTCTCTAAAACTGGAATAAACTGCATAACAATTTCTTGATAAATTTTTACACTGGTTGTGTTTTCAGAACATTTACGACCAACATTCCAATGACATTAATTTCTTTATATCAAAGACTTTTAATGAATCAATCAAAGGTTTTCAAATGACTTAATCACTGCCAACATTTTTGCTGTTTTCATAGTTACTCTTATGAAACCATTCACCAACTCGGTAAAAGATTTAGTACTTCACGTCATTGCCTTTTTAATCTCCGGCAATCGCGTAGTCTAGGTGCATAATCAGACAGGAGTAATTTGTGCGAGAAATAGATTCTGTACGCTTTCAGGCTAAATAGCCAGTTGGCATAAAAAAGACTAACAAGAGACGTATTCTTTTCTTCTGATAGTTTCTGATACGAGTTTTGGAATGCGTATCAGACTTACCTTATCATCTTTCTGTGACCTCTTCATTTAGGATTGTGCATCTTCGTATAGGTTTAGGATGACACACGAAACCAGTTGCTTTACAATTTGTTATTAAACGTTCACTGTATATTTTGTTTGTTAATCCAGGTATGTGAAACGTATAAAAAACTCTTCGTGGCAGGTGACTATCTATTTTCCTTTTAAATAGTGTTTAACGAACTCTTTTTCCTCTGCTCAAAATCATTTGTATATAAAAACGAACTGGACTTACTAAATTAAAAAATTGTAAAAAACTAGTCAAAAATTATATTAGCTGATAGAAAACCAATAGGTACCTCAGGTTTATTAGTCTTAGAAATCGAAATTATATTCAATTTCTTTTTTAAATTTTACATAAACAACTTCACACTCAATAACGTTTTAAAATAAACACCGTGTATTATTGTTTTTCGTTCTATTGTATGTTTGTCTTGTACAATAGAAATTGACGGAGATAAAATTTCCCAAATTTATGATTTGAAGTTCTCAATTTTGATTTTATAAAACCTTTTTATAAAAAAATCAAAATTTTGCTCGTTATTTTATTTTCTCCATCAGTGAAGAGTATTGTGTCTTTATTAAGTCGAAAATAAATTCAATGGACTTGACATTTAGTCCAACGTTTCTTGCCTTTTAAAGCTTTCCTCCTTTACAACAAAAATTATTGATCCAAGTTATTACTACACCTCACCTACTCCTAAACTCTTTCATAATTACGAAAAGCTTTAGTTTATGCATACAATAACACAAAATCCGGAATCTTCCAGTTATCCACATTAATTGCTACTTAGGATGTTCATTCATTAAAGTTCATGTTAAAGTTAAAGTTAAAGTTCATTTTGTTAAAGTTACTAATAAAGAAACGATCTACTAAAGTAAAAAAAAAGTTTTAAAAGACGAGAAAGACGTTTTCGTTATACTCAAAAATTTTCTCTTATTTATTATTGAGCTTTCCCGGAATTGCGTTTTAAGTAGAACGCGTTTCCCGGAACGCAAGTAGAACGTAAATTGCGTTCTCTATCTCATTAACACATATGCCACATGTAATTACAGGCATAAATCCCTTTAGGTTTAACTCTCATATAAAGTTTTAAATTTATAGAAATTGTCTATAAATAATATTTCTACTCAATAATTATTTATAGTGTAGCATGACAGATTATCCACATTATAATGAACGAAATAATGATCATAAATAAATTAAAATTAAAATGAAATAAAGAAAAATACAATAAAAACAATTAAGGACCACAGTAAAGTGCACTCATTGTTTGAAGAAATAAAAACAAATTAAAAACAACTATGCAATATAAATGAGTAATAAAAAATAAAACAAAAACTAAGATAAAGTAAGGAAATACCCAGGTAGGATAGGAGTAAGTAAGGCAATACCCAGAAGAAACCGACACCCCTAATAACAGGACTGAAATTGGAAGAAACCACGTAGCAGAATAAAATAAAGGAGGGAAATACCCAAAGCAAACCCAGTAAAAACGAAACCCCAAAAGAGAGTATATGTAACTAAGGAAAGTATAACACCAAAAAATAAAAAATAATGTAAAGTAGATATAAACAAAAGTGTCTAAAGGTAGAATTAAAAGTGAACCAGTGGAAATTATTTATAAAATGGAAAGAACAAATCTTCATAATTCTCTATAAATAAGATTCTTGATCTTATAAGACTATAAAACTGATTAGAGATAAGATCAAAGAATACAAGTGCAAGTTATTTTGTTAAGTTAAATAGACTTCATGTATCAATGTTTAAATTCATAAAGTAAATGAATTAGTGCCTTTATACAACTTTAAAGTTTTGTATTGAATTCAGAAATAATATTTGATAGAATATTATTAGTATGAGAAAATAGACTACAAATGTTTCTAAGTGAGTGCCACTCTTTACCTAACAACATTTATTAAAATGACAAAGATAAAATAAGAGCAGGCAATAAATAAGTGAAGTTACCAAGGGTACATCACCAAAATAAACAAAAACAGCCAAGACTGCACAAAATTAGTTTTAAGAAATAATTTAAATAAGGAAAGGACAGATGAGTTTTATTTATATTAAGGTCAATAAACTCTATACCTAAATGTTTGAAATAGAGTGTAATGTTTTTTATTATTCCAAAATATTTATTATGTTTAATAGTATTAATCAAGGCTGAAATTTCTGAGTTTGGATACCATTCTTTTATTATAAGATATTTATTATGTGTGACTAGTATTAATCAAGACTGAAATGTCTGAGTTTGAGTACAACTCTTTTGTTTTCAAATATTTGTTATGTATTGATAGTATTAATTCAATACTAAATGTTAATTTAGTTAAGTATAGGAATTTTAATTAAGATTGTATAAAAAATGAAAGTCAGAAGGGGTATAAGCAAGCTGTAATAGTCATAAAACTTTATACATGAACAAAACTAAAATCTGGACAAATGGTAAATCTCAACAACCTTATCAATGAAAAATAAGTAAAACAAATTAAGTAAATAATTGAGGAAATTTATATAATGTAAATCAATCACAGTGTATTCTAACAGTACCAATACTTTATAAAGATATTGAAGAAATGTATAATAGATTATTAGAAAAAATGCAAGTGTAATAACACTGTAACCTAAGGGGAAGATTTAAATTAAAGATGTAATTTAAAAAAGATAACTAATTCATAAGATTACAAGGAATTAAGGAAAAATAAACATTTTATTTCAATCAAGGATCTTGTCCAATAATAATTATAGCTTCATAAAGATGGTAAACCATTTAATGTGACAGGAAGTAAAATTTAAGCCTACATGTAAAAATACTGTAAATAAGGCATTTTGAGATGGAAAACATTGTAAAAGTATCATATTTGGTATTAAATCACGTAGAAGTAACTAAAGAAAGAGAATATGTGTTAGGTATTTAATAACATTAAATAATAGTAAAAATGTATTCATTCATATAATGTAAAAGTCAACCATGTAAGCGGAAATACTAGAGATTTAAAACAATGTCTTTTTATATTAAATGGCTAAGACGTTTCGGATGAAGAAGAAAGTGAAACAGTTGATTATTAGACGTTGAGTAGTTCACATCAGAACGAGAGCTCGCGAAATATTCACCAATAACGAAGGAAGAAGAAAGATGGCGAATATCAACCAAGTCTATTCTATGTAAAATCGCAAATTTTGACAAAACCAGAATAACTATTAAAGTGAACTAATATTGAACAGTAAAAGGTGCAATAACCGAATTAACACGCATAAACGATAATTTCGAATATCAAGACAAAATCTGCCATGATCGACCTTATGGTATGAAGTGAAATAAAAACATTGTTCAACACAAATTACCGAAACGAATCACTGAACACTGATCCAGGACAACTACACTATCACCAGAGGGATTAATTACTATTGCTGGGACGAGGAAATCTTGGAAAAGCAACATTTATTTGAAGAGAATTACTTGATGTGCAGTCTTCGACAACATATGCAGCACGAAGCAGCCATCTTTGAAATCCCGTGATCCTCTGCAGTCCACCGCTAGCTTCGTCAACAAGCGAATTTGGTTCGAACAACTTACTTTACTAAACATTATATATTAAATAATATCTTTGTATTTTTAAATCATTAAGCTTGTAATTGTAAGTGTTATACTTTCCTGACTTTGCCCTTTCTCTGACTATTCTAACATAACAGTTTAAAGAACCTGAGAATTAATATTAATAATTTGTATAAAAGAATTCGCTCGCCCTGAGTGAGTCGATTCATCAACCGATATAAAATCGATTATTTTATATTTTGTCATTAAAAACCATTGAATATTGAATTAAAAACCAAATTTTGAATTCGATTTATTTCTAAACTTATAAATAGAATAATATAAAACAAAACTTGATACATAACTACCAGAACAGCTGAAATTAACAACTTTAAAAGAGGACACACTTCGAATAAAGAAAGATCACAAATTGATTGTTCCTGGAGACAATCCATTTAACGCAGAATCATAATTCCAATTACACAAAGTGATAGGGTATAAATTGTTAAAAAATTATAAAAAGGAATTAAAATTTACACGAATACAATACAAAAATTAATTAATAAATAATAAATAAGAAGAAAAAATATTATAAATTTTTTTATAAATTTTGTAACAAAATTTTTATTTTGTTACAATAATTATTGCTAGTTGTCTGCCGGTGATTAAAATTTTCAATTTCAAAAATGCAAACATCTGCTAGCTCGATTAGAATAGAATCTAAAATAAAACCAGATCAAAAGTATCAAAAATTCTTTATAATATGGCGAAGCTTTAAAAATTCTTCTTGAAATAGTTGATTGAACTCTTATTTTACAAATAATTTATGAAAAACCTAGTGTTTGGCAATCTTTATCCTTGCTTGAAAGGTCGGCAAACACAATCTACATTATAATAATAGACACGGTTTGTGTGCCACAAAAATGGTTTATGACAGTAGAAAGCATAAGTGTGAGGCGTATGGCATTCGAGAAAAGTAGTGTGACCAGTACTACGCTGTAGCCAACTTTATACATTATGCGTCGGCTTGGGGTTTGGAAAGTTACCTTGATTGCTAGATAATCGAACTTGTTCCTTCCTGACGAAAGACGAACGTTGCTTTTAAAATGACAACGTAAGTGTACTTCAAAGTTTGCTTACCCTGACATAATCATTATCAGCAACATTATATCAGTCTATTTATGGCTTCTTATACCAAGGCTACCAATTGTCCAGCCCCATAATAAATTTACTATCTTCGTCTCTACATTTTGCGAATAATAAAATGTTGCGAGGTCCTAAATAAAATCCACTACATGTCAAGACATATGATAACAAAATTACGCCATAACTAAAATAGTAGTAACTATGAGTTTCCACTAGCTGTTACCACATAACAGTACAGCGACAACACAGAACACAGTTGCTTAATAACTTGATCCTGTAGTCCCAACTGAAGCATTCAGTAAAGCAAACGGCTGTTACAGGTTGTAACCGAACATGCAAATGTTAACCACATAATTGAAAAGGTCTCCTTCTCACCTATTTGCCTCCACTATCCGGCCGTAGGTTTAAGCTTACAATGCGCAATTTTTTACATAAATAAAGTGAATTTTTCTCATTTACATTAATATTTGCATTATTTGATAATAGTGCAACCAATATAAGCTACACTATTATTCTTAAGGTGGAAAATATTTTACTACTTCTGATAATTATATAAACACGACGTAGTTTTTAAGCCAATGTGTTAAGCTCACAGCAAAAGAAATTTTATTTACCAAAAAAGAGCAGTGTAATTTTGTGTGTTACAAACATCATTCTACAAGACTATTTGTTATTACATTTTATTAATTGCCAATAAATCTCATCCCCTTTTATTTATTAGATAACAAGAATACTACAAACTTTTAGCAATTGCAGGGAAGCTGTAACGTAATATTAACTTTGCTTTAATTTTTATTACACTTGTAAACATAGATTTTCAAGAACACCATCAATTTTAAAGTAACCGGAATGTCAGTTATCTGGCACATTCATTGGAAATGCTAAAACATTCTTTCTCTAAATAAAGCAGTTTAGATTTATATAAAAGGTAAGTCATGTTCTATTATCTAGTAAAGTAGCAAAAGAGTTATGTAGAAACTAATCCTTTATCTTGCACACTGAAATGTAATCTGCTTTGAAATTTAGAGGAACACAAACATTTAGAGAACCTACAAAAATACACAAATGTATTCCGCTCAAGAGATCTTTTCTCTAAACTCCTCCTGTAAATGTTTTCACATATCAATATATAACATGATTTTTTTCTCTTTGTGTTCCACGTAAATTACACCTAAAACTTGAAAACAAATTTCCATTTTGATACGTCCGTTTAATTATACGCAAACTTTTTGCATCAGAACAAAGCTGAGATTGATTGGGCCAATTTCGGACAAAGGGCACACTAGCGTACTCAGGCTAATAATTAAAATTTGTATGCGTTTATTAATACCTTGTTTATTAATACATCAGCTGTGCACGGCGCTTCTCACCGTAAAAAATATCTGTTTTGAATTAACAAAACCTATATACTATACCTATATACCTATATATTAAAAGAAACTAGCAGTTTTCAGTCCTGACAAAATCTATAAAACCTTAGCAGTTTAAAGGCGAGTTGCTAAGTATTTTATTTGTAAAACTAATAAAAATCAAAAACGTGTTAGAAAGACAAAGCGTGAGCGATAGATCATGACACAGGTCTCAAGAGAAACCGTAGCTAACTTTTGCTGTTAAACTTCTGCTGCTTTGCATTTATATGTAATTTAATTACCGCGACTTTGAGCGACTAATTTCAGTAAATGGTAACAAGAGACTGTTGTTAATTGTTCGTGAGGCTCTAAGATTTCAATCCATTTACACGCATACAGATCCCATCATTGTTAATAAAACTAATCATATCTAATAACCTAAACTACCATTAACTATCCGTTACGTCATAACATATAATATTAATTTAACTCCTTAAATTCGTAGTGACCGTCAATCAATGAATTTTTCAGTGGAGGTTAGTGAAGATCTGTCAAAAATAACACAAATGTTTAATTTGTTTGAGTCGACGTTTCAAACAAACAGTAATCAACAATTAGACAGTGAAACACTTTTATGTTCTATGCACTTGGCATTAAAACTGGTTTTACAATTAGACAGTAATCTAATATCCAATTGTTGATTACTGTTTGTTTAATTAATTAAAATATCATTACATATAGTAATTTAAATTGTAATACTGTATAAATTAAGTTCTGTCATACTATAATTTTCTCGTTTTCTTAAAGAAAATATTGGAAGATGTAAACAAACTATCTCAAGTCTTCATATATACAATGATACATACATACGCACGCGCACACACTCACATACACGAACACGTTCACCCAAATATTTAATTGTTCCGTTGTATTTGACATTTCTTTTGTATTTCATACACAGGTCCTGATGATGACAATAAACATTGTCGAAACGTCGACTCAAACAAATTAAAAATTTGTGTTATTTTTGACCGATCCTCACTAACCTCCACTAAAAAATTAATTTAACTGCAATCCACAATCATAGTTTATGTAGGCTATCAATTACTAATTATATTCTAGTGATTGTGCTGATAGTTTGTTCCGAATATTCACCTATACGTTTGTTTTATGATACGTTAATTAAATAAGGTTGTAAATTGAAATAAGCCCTTGTCTTCAAAATCGTAATTTTTACATTATTTAGCGTTACAAAAATAAATAACCCTGCATGAGTAAATAAGATAACAAAGATACCGATAGCGGAAATAGTTACTTTAATGTGTAGACCTAATTTGTAAATCATGAACACTTAGTACATGAATAACATGGGAGGGTCGACCATACATAAATAAGACTTTTTCTTTGCATGTATTTTAACGCTCCTTAATCTCGCAACAGGGAGTAGTGGGTAGTAGTGCTAAGAAGTACGTAGGGCTATGGACTTGTTCCTGAAATCGTTTAACTGTTGTCAGACCGAGTGAACATGAAGTCCGTGGACAGCGTATAGTTACTAAGTTTTTAGTATCCCAAGGTGTTACACCAGCCGAAAATTTTGTTCAGATTTTGTGCACTATTTGAAAGTAACAAATTTTTGAAGGCTTAAGTGTGCAAATGTCGTAAGTTTTTCTGCTAAAATAGGAAAGACGTTTCTAACCTCATTCACGCACGTCGCGTCGTTCCAGAAGCAGCATTACGGCGCAGAATATTCTCCAAGTTCAACACTTTATTCACGATTTTAGGCGAATAACCAATTGTTTGTGAAATTAGCGTTATAATTTCAATAAGTTATGGAAGTGTGTAGACAATCATTAAAACGAGTTAAGGTTACGCAAAATCTCTGCAAGATGGGTAACAAACATTCTAAATGCAAATCGTAAGATTGTAAGAGGTGATATTTCTTACTATCTTTTGGAATTCTTTGTATCAGATTCAGTGCTGCGCATTCTTCTATATCGTGAATAGTAGGAACACCATTCAGACATACTCCAGAAACCAAGAAGACAAGTATGGAGTAGTGTGTAAAAGTTGAAACACATCTCCAGCGAAGCCGACACACGTTTGTCTGCTGGCAAGGTTTTACGACCGTATTTTGAAAAGCTAAAGGTATTGAGTAACAATGAAGGTATTGCGAAAAAACAATGAATGATGCGCGTACTGCTCTAAAATTTTTTCAAAGGTTGTAGAGACCTATCGGTTTGAAAGACCCAAGACGCAAAGATTCCAACTCGCAGCGTCTTTCTTTTACACGATAACAACTGGCACCACACTGATACGCAAGCAAAATTGAACGAAATTTACTGAATATCTTTGGACTATCAACTGTATAGTCTACGTTTAACATCATCTGATTTTTCTTTTCTATGGATTTCCTTAAAAATGTCTTAAGTGGGAAAAAATTTACAAGTGGCAAAGAGGGCAAGACTTCGTGCACAGTTGGCTACGAACTCCTCCAACAAATCATTATGACGTATGTGTGTATGTATGGTATGTACAGTATGTGTTATTTATAAGTGTGTTAACGAAGGTGAGGTATGGGTCGGATAAGAACCCACAATACGTTTACATTCGGGATGTGAAGGAATTTTAGTAATAAAGAAACGTCAAAATAATGTAGTCACACTTATGAAGAGACTAGAACCGGTCTTCAAAAGCATTTACAGAATTTAATAAAATAAGTTGTTGAAAAAATGGTTTTACTAAATTTGTAAATAATAAATAAATACATATATCCTTTTAATGTATTACAGGATATTAATGTTTAGAGGCGAATGTGTATAAAATTATTTTTACACCTTAAATGTAGTTTTGATAGAGTTTATGTATGCTACTCGTACGTCATGTCACAGTAATCGTCTCAGTTCTTCGGCAATTTTGCATTTTGCGGAAAGAGATATTTAGTGGTTAGATTTAGAGTAGACATATTTTAAACGGCAACTGTAACGAAACTTACACAATGTTACAGAGACTTGAATTTTTTGCAACTTTAAGTGGTTTGCCGTTCTTCGCCATTAAAATCTCCCTTACTTGTCAGAAGTTGTATAACAACTTTTTTGTTTGACGCTTGTAAAAGATGATGCAATTAATCAATAACATCTGCGTAGTTTTAAAGTTAACTTTTGTTCGTCGTAAAGTAAGACCACTGATGTTAATGGTTGTTTTTAAACTTACAGACTGATGAAACTTTTACCAAACTTTTTCCATTTCATTACATTTATTTTACGCAGCCTTCAACGGAAACCGACAAAACTAATATAAAATCTACTAGGAAGTATCACATGAAAGTTCTATTGGTAGTGACTAGTATGGAAAATTTTAGCTAATTATTTTATTAGTGGTGGTGTTTGTGTGACAGTAAAATAACGTAAAAGGTAAATTGGAAAGAACTGTGAGATATCTAAAATACATTGAAATATAGTTATTATCTATTTGTGCTGTTAAGTCACGAAACTACACACAAAAAATGGTTCATACAAAAAGGTATATGAGATTTTCATTTTTTGTGTCTAGTAGGCCTATTTCTTAACTGCACAGCGGTTCTTTTCGAAAACGCTAATTTGACTGTACTTGTGAATATAAAGTTAATATACTATACCAAAAAAGTAACAGCAATGTGTTTTTATATAAAGATGCACTTAACAATCTGTAATTCCTATTGATTCTTGACGACATTATGATATTTGTTTTAGTACTTGAGGACTGGATAAAAACATAAATTAAGACATGTGTTCTAGGCAAAGGGTGGAATAAAGTAAACTAATGACGTAAAAGGCTACTGAAATGATGTAATGGAATGCAGGGGGATAACGATTGACGGGAAGAGGCATAGCGATCTGTAAAGATGGGTTAAAAAGTGAAGATGGAATTACCATCATCACTATAAAGTGTTTATAGAGTTTGTATACAGTGAATATGTTACTATCACTATGCTCTCAATCATCTTTATGGTGCGCAGCTGTATACATTCCTCAATTCGTGTATATAAAATGAAATGTCTAATGCTTTGAACACATGATCAGAAGAAAGAGATGACAATTTGAATCGTAGAAAAATGTCTTATGTTACTAAACTAGTAAAGTAGAAAGAAAGAACTTGCGTAAAGGCTCTGGACTGTGCAGCACTCGTGCTTTTGTTGATTTATTCTAAAGAGACGTTCCACACTACGGCATCACGTTTGTCTGAAATATCTGACAGTACGTGACATCACCTCGTCACTGCATCGTATGGACAACAACATATTTTTCTTGATGACATTGTCATGTTGTCAAATCTAAAGCGTTTTGTACGCACGTGTGTGTTTTACAGGCAGAAACATGCAAGTTACTTAACACTACAACACTTATAAAAGTGCTTCATAGTTTGACCAATATGGTGTAGTCTTGTTACTTGTCTTAACAACATTCCATTACTTAGATGTAGTGTATTCAAATCATCAATAAGTCGACATAACGAAAAGATAACATAACGACATAACAACACTGTAGTAAGATAACGAAACATTTCAGTGAACATTGTTTGTGTAAATAATATTTATTACTGCCTCGCTAATACAGGACGCACAATTCACAGTAACAATAACAATAAGTGAATTTATTAAATATATTAAGTTGCAATTAGAAACCAATAAAGAATTAATATACATATTTCCGTCTAATAGAATAGATAGACAGGAAGATGATAAGTAGTTCAATATTATGAATGAAAAGAGAAGCACTGATTTCTGAACGTGATAAACACGTTTAATCATCGAGCTTTCAAGTTACCATAAAACCCTTTTTAATTTATCTTTTACGTATCAGGAATAGCTGTGACCAATTCCATACTAATTATTACTTGGGCCGAAGATCGATATTGGGGTTCTTGTTTTACAAGAACGACATTTAGTAATGATAGCCGTGGATAAGCAAAAAATGAAGCTAGTGTAAAAGTGTAGCGTGTAGCCTATGTGTGATGAATGTGTGTAGCGTACACAATGTAATGCAGTGCAGACGGTAAGAGCGCTTTACTGTCTGTAATTATATTTACCTTCGACAGTGTAGATATGTCTTTTCTAAAAGCTGCTCTGTATCGTCAGGAACATTTCCATTACAACAGGAGTAAATATTTATCAGGTAAGAAGCGTTTCCATTACAACAGGATTAAGTATTTATCGGATAAGAAGCATCGCTTGTTTTTCCAGAAACGTTAATGTTAACGTACTGGGAGTAAAGGTTTATTAGAAAAGATAATTGTCTTGTAAATAAACACTATACAAATAAAAAATAATGTATTCCTTAAGCACAAAATTAATGAAACTAAAATATCATTAAAAATATCATTATTTTTACACTATAATATGTATATAGGTCTACACATAGGTATATAGCGTTGTTTAAGTAGTTTCAGAGGATGAAATATTAATTGTAGAAAAGGTATAGTCTTCACATTTATGAACTACAATCTGGTCGTCCACAAAACCGAGAGTGAAAATGGACAATGTAACTAATGTTTATAGCAATCTCGTGTAATTTCTAACCGAATAACACTTATTGCAGTAATAATGTAGACTGTTATATTAACAATAATATATTTAGATAATACAATTTCTTATGTCATGTTGAAGATAATTTAATTAAGTACCCATTTCTTCACTCCCCACAGTTCCTTTGCTAACTCGTATATTAGTCATCAAACTTCGTCACCGGTTCATCAGTCTGTGGTGCTTTTTGGTGTTCCTGTCACAATGTTTGATACTTTTTTCTTATTAACTTAAGATCCTAATTTGTATTTGTTTCATATACGCTCACGGTTTTGCTTAAATGTCTTTCATAATCGTCTTCCATGAATATACCATATGACTGAACATCATCGCCTTTGAATATGAGAGTCAGTTTATGTGACCTCTAGAGATTACTACTATAAAACAATCGACGCAGTTGTTTGTAAAGTCATACAACATTATAACATCAGATTGATTTAAGTGGAACGATAATTAACTTTTATTTTCTTTCAAATTATCACTTAATCTAAGGCGAAACTACATGTAAGTAATTTGTTCAGTAAGAGTGCAATAATATCGTCTACAGCAACTGAATGTTCAAGCTAATAAAGAATGAAAGAAAAAATCATTTAAAGTAATTAACTGACAACCTTTTAGCAAATTGCCTCTTTTGGTTACACGAGGATTAGGTACATGAGCAGGATTTTAAGAGTTAGCATAAAATGATTAATTTATTACTAACATTATAAGAGTTTCCAGAACTCATGTAAATCTGAAAAACAGGTTAAATTCAATTTAATTTTTCTACTTAGAATACACATAAAAAATAAAAGTTTTGAATGTTAAAAGTATAAAAAATATGTTCTATCTTCTAGCGTTATATTTTTTGTTACAAAATCACCTCGCATAAACTCAGTCTTTGTTTTCGCAATTGAGATTTTCAAATTTAATGCACTTCTTATTTGACACGTGTTGTAATTCATCTTCTAAATATATTCAGTTATGGTCGTATGACTTGCGTAATAATGTGATGAAAAAAATAACACGGTGTCGTTGTCTAAGTTAATGGGATATAGTTTTTTCAGTATTGGGATATCATCTATGTAAATACTGAAGGGCATCGATCTCACTCCGCTATTAGTTGGCACGTGGGTAGACGTTTTACAGTTTCTAGCTTTTATTTAATTTAGGGTATTTTAATCGTTCTGAGAAGTGTTCTATGGATATCCTCTAATATCCACAATTCTATGGTTTTTCTCCAATGGCGCAGTTCAAGCACCTTCTAAGTTCACGAAAACTACGTAACTTCGGTGATTGTACTCTGAGTTTTTTTATCATAGTTCCATCCATGTGCTCTTACCCTTATTATATTCCCCAATGCCTTCCTTGGCATACTGTTTAAACGGTTTCATATTGTAACGAAAACCCTATCGAACACCCTAGAACGTCCTCCACCCGTCTCCCCCTAGTCGGGCAGGTGTAGCCTCGGTCTAGGCCGAGTGTGTTCAAGTACGTTCCAGTGTGTTCAAGAACACTTGAGATACGCATTAAGCCGGCGTGCAGTAAGGAGGGAATGCTATACTCGCTACGTGACCTATAAAAGCAAGACAGTTCGTTCAGCTATTTTTCTTAGTGCGGATCGAGTAGTGGTTGAAGTATTGTGGCGAAGTGTTATAGTGTTATAACTAGTGTGTAACTTTTATTTGACATTATTATTGCGTGTGGATAAATTTAACTGGAATTATTGTACGAATTGATTACAAATGGTTATTTTTGATTAACCGAAGCTGGTTATTAGTGACTTCAATAGTGTCTTGTATTTTTTTCCACTGTACCATACGACGATTAGGGAGGCCGTCGTAAGAATATACTATTTTACAGCTACTTCGATGTAACTCGTGCTTCTGTAACTTTGGTAATTGTCAGATATATTCTTATCTCTTGTTTAATTCTACGGTTGTAACCTTGTTTATTTTTCGGAATCTGGGAATTGCAGTCTGCTTTCGGAATCTGGGAATGGCAGTCTGCTTTCGGAATCTGGGAATGGCAGTCTGCTTTCGGAATCTGGGAACGGCAGTCTGCTTTCGCAATCTGGGAATGGCAGTCTGCTTCCGGAATCTCGAATGGCAGTCTGCTTCCGGAATCTGGGAATGGCAGTCTGCTTCCGGAATCTGGGAATGGCAGTCTGCTTCCGGAATCTGGGAATGGCAGTCTGCTTTCAGCGCATATTAAAAAGGTGAAGCAATCTAAATACAAAATTATGTTTCAGCACATTTGTAGTTCAATATCTATAATGTACATTCATGCATTCATCCTGCTTTATGTGTTTTTTTTTTGTTAGTAGAGAGAACTTCTGATAGATCGTATCAGAACGTTTCTAGTCATAAATCGTATAATAACTTTATATATAGTAGTTCATATAATATTTCATCCAATCATCCTCCAGTACGGCGTTAATCCGAGCTACCCCGTTAGTGTGTTTTTAACGTTTTCATAACTTTGCACACCAATACTTGCCTGCCGTGAAGATAGTTTTTTATGTAATTGATATAGCGAACCCAAAATTCCTTGCACGGTTCTTTCACTACTTGATTTCTTCCTCACCTTCCTATTTGTTTTTCGTTCCTTTTCGTTTTCAGTATTTCTTCTTTTCTTCTGGCGGTCTTGCAATGTACTTTAATATAATTTAGCTGTTTTAGTTAGTTAATGCTTTCTGTATTTTATGTGATAAAATATTCAAATTTGTATTATCATAATTTTTGGTTAGGTCAAAGAATTCGTTACTAACTACCTCACCGTTAATGCGTTTACGTCAGCTTTGTTTTGAAGTCTACCTAGTTATGTGTTTAGTTATTTTTATTTAAATGTAGAATACTTTTGTAGTAGACGTATAGTTTAGATTTGTTCGCCGTTGTTGCCTCGTTATAGTTTATTAGTCTTTTTGTCCACAAATATTTTCAGATATTACAAAATAGCGGACCACGTAGTATCCCTATAAACGTGGGTGTCCGTAATTTATCCGTCTAATTTAGTCTGCAGTATATCAGCGACGACCTTCATCCTGCACAGGCAAATTAAAAAAAAGTATACTTACACATGTAAAAAAATATAAAATCAAATACAAACCTAAAAAATTAAAATTAAATACGGAAAAAAGGCAATCCTAAGAGATGCTGAAGATAGATTTGAATTGTTAAAAATAAAACAGGTAAAACCAGTAAATACTGAAAGTATTAATGAAATATGGGCTCAAAGACGAAATGAGTTTGAAAGAGATTTAGGAGGAAAGAACTGTACTTTATTATCAACTTGCGTTTTGGAAACAACAATAGAATAATATTAGAAACATCTTTAATAGATAATTAAGCCTAATGTAAAAAGCTCGCTTTCAAAGGTACAACTTAAGGCAAAGTGAAGGAGATGGTAAAAATAATTCATGTTACAAAAAGACAACATTGATATAAATATTCTCTTTGGAGAAAACTAATTTTATTAATGTGTTTGGTTCCTATTTAAAAATATATTTTCTATGACAACAGAAATAATTAATTAAGAATATTAAATTAACTGGCACATGGAAACATATTGTTGCGACGGTCTAACTGATCGTCGTATATACAGTGGAAAACAAAATACAAGACACCAGTGAAGTCAGTAATATCCAGCTTTAATTATCACAATTAAACAGTTTGTAATCAAGTCGTACAATAATTCAAGTAGAACTAGTTCACACGCAACAATAATGTCAACTAATAGAGTTCCACACAATTATTAACACAACAATTCTTCACTTCAACAAACACTCGATCCCCGCTAACAAAATCGCTCACGTAACTGAACTGACAACGCCAGACATTCTGCTTTTATAGGTCGCGCAGAGTTCTAGATTTAACGATTCATTGCACGCCACTTAATCCTGACGCTAATTCGTATCTCAAGTGGCCTCTTAACGAGTCTAGAACAAACTTGAACGCGGCCTTGACTGGGCAATACCTGCCACACTTGACGGGGGGAAGAGTGGAGAATGTTCTGGGTTGTTCGGTAGGCTTCTCGTAACAATATATTCTTACACCCATGTGTGTCATTCGGTCTGCGGGGTGTGTACAAGGTCGGCAAAGTCCACTTACCTTCCAGTATATTCTGGCGCTTGTAACTACGGAGTTGACCCGTGTCGTCTAGAAAGCGGGGGTTCGTATCGAGCATCAGCAGGATTCTAAAGCGACTTGGGTCAGTATTGGATCTGTGATATTGGAATTGTGTGAGTCATTGGAATTTTTGTGACGTGCGAGACTGTTAAATAATAGATACTTAATGTGTGTTAAACTAACGTGTGTTGGTCAAGCAAAGCTTGAAGAATTGTTGTATAAGAGTGTACGCTGTACGTCGTACTGCATAGTTAGACACTAGTAACATCGAAGCAAGTAAAGATAGTTGGCTACAAGCTGACCTAGTCACATGACTGTGTAAAGGCATTGCTATATGGGTCATTAACAAGTATTGTTCTCTTCGTGTGTTCAGTTCACAGGTGTTATACCGGTGGATTATCCTAAGATAAATTACAAGCAAACTATACCACCTGCTCGAGTGTCAAATTAGATAGACAGTGTAGGTACGTTTTATGAGTTAAGAAATAGGATTCAAAGATGCTAAAAACACAAAGTATATTTATTTCAATAAAAGTTCAAGTGTAATTACTCTTCGATATTTCTGAATTATCTCAAGTTACTAGTTAACTGTATCTTTTCCAGTTTATTACTTTCATTAAAAAAACGATAATTTTTGAATTATTATTAATACAAAATAATATTCAGATGACCTTTCTTCACACGCACAGGTGTGTGCTTACGCACTGCAACCCTCTGGACTTGGTGCCTATCTCGCTTTTCACTTACTTTATATATATATATATATATATATATATATATATATATATATATTGTAACAGGACCCTGTATGCCGGTCGTTACAAAAGAATAAAATGTAAAAGGAAAATTTTATAAAAAATAGAATTTTCAAATAGTAAAAGATTTTGTTTATGTTTATAAGAGGTGTGTATAAGAAATAAATCTGTTTTAAAAGGTTCTTGTAAAAATTTTAATAACAGGTAAGTATTTATTGACCGTCGAGCACTTCTTGAAGATTTGAACCAAGTCTGGAGTTAAATAGATTAACTCCAGTTAATAATCGATTGGTGACTTTTCTGACTGGTCCAATATCTTGTTCAAATAAAATATATTCTTCTTATTTAAGTCCTTCAGCCTTAATAAACTCTTAAATTAACCTGTGAAATAAGTAATAGTTACGAAATAATGGAAATATAAAGATTTATTGACAATTTAAATAAATAATCGATTTTTTATCGATGGAGAGCAATTATCGACTCTGTCTCGGGAATTATCGATTGTGTCATACAGAACAAAATTTATGATATATTATATTAAAAGACAGGTTCTTTGAGCGATTAGAATTAATAGTCAGAGAAGGGTGACGAGAAAGTATAACATTAACAATTAACACAAATACAATAATTATTATTCAATAGAATTTAAATAATTCTAATATGTAATGTGTATGAACGTTGTCGTACCATACGCAGACGATGACGTCACTGCCGGATAAAGAAGGCCGGCTCTGTAGAATTAAAAGATGGCCGCTACTAGTTCTGGCGAGTTCACTGCAAAATCGGCATGTCCCAAAAATCACGACAAAATTACCTTCGTGAATGTCTGAAATCTTCCCGCACTGGTGTAATATGTCTGTTAAGTTATTTGGTGTATTCTGGCGAAGTGTTCTGTGTAAACTTGTGTTAGTTAGTTTATTTTGTATGTGTTCACTTCTGTGGTTAAGTTTCTCAAGTTATGGTTAGGAATTGCAGAATGAATTAGTTTAAATATAATGTTTTACTGTTTTCTGTCACTCGTATCATGAAGTTAAGTGTTTGTTTTCACTATTGTCGTGAATGTATTAATAGCTTTAGTTTTAAAAAGTGTCTAATTCGTCTAACTCTCGTTTCACTTATTTTAATGGCTAAACGCTAGTACCATTTTCAACTCGATTTAAAGAACGTTTTGTCACTCAACTGTTCAGCTTGATATTCAACAAAAGACTAATTAACTTGGTCATAAATCTGGCCCAGTTAATCTTTGAAAAAGTATTGTTAACATATTTCGATTATCTGTACACATGATAAAATATTACATTATATATGGAATTTATCTATTTTATTCATCACTTTTATGAATTATGAACCTTATTATTGGTTTAATCATCTCATTCCCTTTAAATTGATGTATTATAGTCCATATCTGTAGACATTTTGTGGAAATTAACAAATTCCTTCCACTCTTTGGAAATATAGGCTCAAAATTGGATTTCCGTCTTTATACGAATTCCCTCCATTTTAAATATTATTAATACTATTATAATAAATTTTAATTAGTCATATTACTCTTCCTTTCTTTAAATACATATAAATTACACCTTTGAACTGGTTTTTTGTGTTAATCTGTAAATTTGACATTGCTCTTTAAAATTAATTAATTTTATATTTTGAAAATTTACAATGTTTTAAGGTGTATTTCCTTATTATTATTTTAACTCATAGGATCATTTCCAGTAGTGGTTAACTGAGTTATCTTATATAAATCTTGCTAGTTTACAGGATTTATAAGTGAATTATACTAGTTTATATTGGTTCTGTGAATTCACCAAATGGCCTAGATTTTAGAATTTTATATTTCTGTCCTTCTCAAATAAATTTAAACTTAACTCCTCCTCTGACTTTACATAATTACAATTATATGAAAATAACATGGTTTATAACTTATTGTGTGGTGTAGTAGTTAATTAACACTACTGTTATTAAAATAAATAATTATGAACATTGTTTAGCAATCTGCACAATTGAACATATTGCAGACATGGTTTGAACATACATCTTTTAACTATTCTTGAGCTAACATAGCATACCTATTAGAACATTATTAATGGTATGTAGGCTATTATTTATCAAACATAATTCTTTTTAAAACACATAACATAAATCTTATTTTCTAATAACTCTTACAAATACATTTTACTAACACATTGATTTTAGGACTGTGAATAAACAGTCTATTTAAACATTTTACACTTATTAATACTATATTAATGCCAGTCCTTTCTGGTCTAAACCATAATTATTTGTGATCCCCTACATCAGTAAACATAAACTCCCATACTCTATTTATTATCATTTTTTACAAATGTCTTGTAAATAAAGATTTACATTAAAATAATAAAATACTGGAAATCTTCCATTTTATTATTTTATTATGCTGTTTATTATTAGATATTAAAGTTGTGATATAGCATACTGATAAGTTATAGTATCACCAACTTTAAGTTTATTGCATTTTTAAAAAAACACTTACACAAATTCACTTTCACTGTTGGTTCTGATATTTTGAGTCTTATTATCTCAGACCAGACCTTTAGTAATCATGGACTGTTAAGACTAGTTTATTTTCTTTATTACACAATAGCTTTAGTCGGTTCACTTCTTATAACGCTATACAGCACTTTACCTTTCTCAATAATTACATTTTTATAGGATTTTGGATATGTTATACTTTCTTTTGCATAGTTTTTGTGGGTTTGGGGTTGATAGTAGTTTATATAATAATAGGTTTTACAACGGTGTTTCTTTCATACTATTTCTTCCTCTCCTCCTGTCTTCTTTCTTGTCCTTATTCGTATCTTCCTTCTGGTCTTCATTCTTGTCCTTCTTCTAGTCTTCATTCTTGTCCCTCTTCTAGTCTTCATTCTTGTCCTTCTTCTAGTCTTCATTCTTCTGGTTTTCTTGTCTTCCTTCTGCATTCTTGGGTAAACCAAGGTACTTGGTGTTATCTCGACTGAGGTTTAGTTTGGAGCATTTAACTTATTCACTGATACTGACTTTATTCTTTTCTACAGGTTTCAGGGTATTGTTTTCTTCCTGATCACAAACTTTATTCTCCCCTCTTCTAGTTTTTGGGGTATTTTGGTATTCACCACTCTTTGATTGAGTCTCTCTTTTCTTGATATGGTCTTATATAACTGGTTTACTGCTCTGAGCTTCCTGGGTAACTTACTGATATTATACTATGAGTTGCTTCGATACTTTCTTTGGTTTTTTAAACAGTGGTTTTTATATATAATGTAATGAGGATTTTTATTTTATCGTGTTTCATTCCTCTGATTTATTTAAATGTCATTCAATATTATTATAACATTTGTTGGTGTAATTAAACTTTATGATTTCATATGACTTAAAATGTAGTGGATTTTCTGTCACGCTACAGAATGCCCTTCTCCAGAAGTAATTTTTTCAGACTATACTTGCTTTGTCTGAAACAATTGCTTATGATAATTATTCTAGGTTTGTTACTATTTTGGACTTCCTTCCATTTTAAAATTTTCTTATTTATATTTGAGTTTATATCATTCTCACTTGATCTTCCTTGATAGTAATAGTCATCTGAGTTTCATATTTATTGTTTCATTTTCATATTTCTTCTTAGTATTTTCTCCTTGGGATATTTCCTCCCTATCGTTCCCTACTTTGTGAGCTGGTTCAGTTCAGAGAGGCACTGTACGCTACTTTCCTCTGCTGTCCAATACTTCACACATATTTGAGTACAGAGGCAAATCATCTCTGCTCAAAAAACATATTAATCCTGCTGGAATTATCTTCAGACAGATTAAAAAATTATTCAGAATAGTACACATTTGTTACTATTTAAAAAATATCTTTGGGATACTTCACTTATTACTTATTATACTTCTCAGAGATTTTAATATTCCTATCTCAGTTGTTCTTCTGACTCGTTAACTGGATGTTTCTTTCATTTGAAATTATGGTAGGAAGCTCTTCTATTATTACATTTTTCAACTTTTCTTATCATATAAATCCTTTGGTTATAAATTCTTTATTACCTTCTGGTTTTTTCATTATAATCTGCATTATTTATAGTAGCATATCTTTATGACATTTTTTAGACTGTTTCTTTGTTCTTAAATTTCCACTTGTTCTATTTTCTAGAATTTTTATAACTGTCATTATCATAATTGTCATTTAATTCATAAATCATTTTATATTAACTCGTTTAATTACATAAATCTTTGACATTATTTTCACATTATTCCTGTCATTGTTATTATACCTTCGAATGATGGTTTTTTATTAATTTCATTATGAGGTCATAATTTCTCCTCATACCACTTCAAAGTTTCATTATCTCATAATTCCAAAGAATTTTTTGTACTTTATTATATTCAATCACTGAAATCGTATTAAAGAATTTTTTCTTTTTTATTTCCTTTAACATCATTTTATGGAAAGGTTTCTACTCTTCATATTGAACTTAGACATGATCATATTGTCCAGAATTATTTGTTTTAATTCTAAAGTCTGTTTCCTTTATTCACACCGTTATGATCCTTTGTTACCATGGTAATTATCTTCTATGCTTACCATAAATATGGTATGAAATCTCTTCTGTTTATCTCACCAAAGTGTTTTATTAATAATTGGTTGGTAAGTTGTACTTATACTTGGTTTGGAAACTTGATTTATTCATAATTCAAAATTCACTCGTCTTATATTATTCCATAAAGTTTTCTCAAATAATTTGTATGTAAGGTGGGCTTACATGTGTTTTGGCTGGTTTTATTTTTCTAAATTCTCTTGGTATTTTTGTCAAAATGTTTCTCTTCAAATAAATATTTGTTAAGCTGTCCTTACTTGTTTTTTGAATTTAGATGGTTTCTCATCTAAATTCTCTCCTTCTTTATTATTATATTATAGCCATAAAGTTTTCTTCAAATATTTGTTATGTAAGGTGATCTTACCATTGCTTTTAGAATTTTGATGGTTTACATTCAAAATTCTTTTTATATATCTTCTTCCAAAATGTTCCTTCTCAAATAAATTGTATGTAATTGTCTTACATTGTTATTAGAATTTAGTGGATTTTAAATTCTATCTTATATATCTTCTTCCAAAATGTTTTTTCTCAAATAAATTGTATGTAATTGGCTTACATTGTGTTTAGAATTTAGGGGATTTTAATCATAAAATTTCTTCATGGATGCCTGGTTAAAGACACCCTTGACTTTATTTGAACTCATTTCCTTGATTTCGTAGGTGTTGTTGTTATTGTCCTTTGAGACAATATAGGGACCAGTATACAGGAGCAATAACTTTTTTGTTATCCCCTCTAAGGAACTGGGTAATTCCCTATTCTTCAACAACACCTTCTCCCCAACGGTATAATGAATAACCTTACCCATACTTTTATTGTATTTATTCCGCCGTTTCTCCTGATCTTCGGCCACCTTACTACAAAATCGAATTCTATCAAATCTATATTTATTCTCTCTGGGGAACTCCAAGATATCTTCAATCTCTCTAGGGGGTTGTCTCTCGTACATTGCGGAGTATGGGGTTATTCCTATGGCAGGATGGTAGGCCAGGTTGAGGAATTCTTCAGTAGCCTCCAATTATTCTTGCCACCTTCTCTGCTGATCATGGCAATACGTTCTTAATAGGCGCCCCACCTCTCGCAAGACTCTTTCGGCCGGGTTACTGCTCGGGTGGTATACGGATGTCTTGTATGTATGAACCCCCATGGACAGCAGTGTATCCCGCCATTTCCTCCCCTTGAATTGTGTTCCGTGGTCGGTTATGATCGATACCGGTTTTCCGACGGTTGGGAAGTACTGGTTGAACAGGATCTCAAGAACCTTATTCGTAGTCGCCCGATTCGCTGGGTATAGCTTCACGAACTTGGTATAATGGTCCATAATGATGACGAGATATTTGTATCGGTGGCGGCCTCCACTGCGGGGAAATGGCCCACAGATATCCAGGAATACCTTTTCAAGTTTCGACTGCGATGTTATTGGAATCATCTGCCCTTCTCTTTTCTCGTTGTTAATTTTTACGAGTTGGCAAATGCGACAGTTTCTAATGTACCTCCGAACCTTCCGATTTATGTCCTAGATATTGCAGCTCTCTTCCAGGGCCTTTACCACCTTTAAAGCGCCCATATGCCCATATCGAACATGATAACTGAACACTATTTCTTTCTCGATATGGGTCGGAATTATTACCTTCCATTCCTCCTTATATAATGATGGTTTGGAAAACAGGATTCCCTTATGTATAGTGTAATATTGGGAGATTGTCTCATCCCCTGCTTCCAATCTTGAGATAATAGAAATCAACTTCGGGTCAGCTTGTTGGTGTGTGCTTAGTTGTTCTAGAACTGATTGTAGACCGGCGCTGCTGCTGAGAATATGGTACACTTTCAGAATACTCTCCTTCTCCCCCTCGAACGTCTGTTTGTCAATGTCTACTCTAGACAATACGTCCGCGACGACATTCTTCCTTCCGGGGATATACTCCCACTTAAGGTCGTATTCTTGCAGCAATAGTATCCACCGCGTTAACCTTCCATGGCTCAACTTACATCTCTTAAGGAACGAGATAGATTTATGGTCTGTCCGGACGGTAACGGGATAACCAAGAATATATGTGCGGAACTTTCCGCACGCGAACACAACACTCAATAACTCCTTTTCTGTCACGTGATAGTTTTTCTCACTCTGGTTCAGAGCTCTGCTGGCAAAGCAGATTACAAGATGCTCGCCCTCCTCATCCTCTTGATATAAAGTAGTGCCGAGGCTGATGTCACTGGCATCACAATTAAGAAAGAAAGGCTTTTTAAAATCTGGATGGCGGAGTATAATATGTTTAAGGAATTTTTGTTTTATAAGAGTCAATATATTTTGTTGTTCATTACCCCAGATCCATTTATTTTTAGATGACAGTTGCGGCTGAAATCTGGCAGTCAGTTCGGAGTACTTTTCCTGGAACTTGCGGTAGTAATTACAGAGTCCCAGGAACGACTGTAACTGCCTTCGATTCTTTGGTGTAGGAAAGTTCTGAATCGCTTCGACTTTTTCAGCCGACGGTGAGATTCCCTTATCATTTAATATGAAGCCTAAGAATTGTATCTCTTTAGCAATAAAATGAGATTTTGCTAACTTCAGCGTAATATTGTTTGCTGCTAGCTTCTGTAAGACGTGTTCCACACGGTAGCAATGTTCCTCCCAAGTTTCTGAGGACACTAGCAAGTCATCGACGTATACGGTGGTGAATTTTAGTGCTTCTTGGCCAAGTATCTGATCCATGCAGTGCACAAAGACTGCGACTGAGTTTACCAGTCCGAAGGGCAACCTCTTAAACTGGTAGTTCCGCCCTTCGAATATAAAGGCCAGATACTGGCGACTCTGTGGATGTAATTCCACCTGCCAGTATCCGCACACCGTATCCCAGGTAGTGAAGTATTTGGTACCGTGGAATCGTTTTAAGATCTCCTCAATCTCACCGGGCGAAGTCCTGTCATTAATGATCATCTTATTTATTTCGCGCGCATCTAAACACAAACGGACTTGTCCGTTTTTCTTAGGAATAGCCACGATAGGACTTGTATAAGGGGAATGGCTACTCTCTATAATGTCACGGTTAATCATTTGCTCTATTTCAGCTCTTACTGCTTGCTTTCGTGATTGCGCAATGGGGTAAGACTTCCGGTTAAAGTCCACAGTGTCTCGGAATTGTAGAGTACACTGGAAATTCTTCACTTTACCGGGCTCATCAGAAAAGACTGATTTATATTTGTTGTATATGTCTATTAATTTGTTCGCTTGGTTCGTTGTTAAACCTTCGCCAGTTATACCGCTCCGGAAATCCCTGATTTCCTGGATTTTTTGTGACCATAAATCTTCATTGGAGGTGTCGTCTATCCTTTTTTCGATTATAGATGTTGGATGGATGTAATTAATTTTTCGGATTTGCTGATGGATACTATCGGGAACGACTTGGTCACTACCCACCAAGTTCGCCGTCCAAGTATGTCCGTTAGAAAACAGCGACAATGTTTCAGTTCTCAGATCAATGATGGCGGAATTCCTACTAAGCACATCACACCCGACCAGTATATTAAATGGCAGACCGCTCGCCACCAAGAATTCCATGTCAATCGCTATACCACAGCTCATCACACTGGCGGACACTTGTCTACGTATAGTTTTGTTTTGTCGGCCGGTTGCACCCAACAAAACAATATTATTCAACGGCAATGTTGGTAAAGTTCTCCCGCACTCTTGCTGTATCCTCTCCAGTTCCGTCGTACTTATTATTGACACGTTTGATCCAGTATCGATCATTAACTTGGCTGGGATGCCTTCTACCTTGGCGTCGACATGTATAATTTCATTATTGAAGTTATTGGTGGGACTCCTGTTATCCTCTTCCAATAACTCCTGTCTGATGTCCTTCAGGTAGTTGCACCCGATGATTGTAATACGATTGTGATTATTCTCAAAATTCCACTCATTATTATTATTATACCCAGTAGTCAGAAGCAGTAACGGGTTCTGGCGATTTATTACTGCCTGTGCCCGTTTAAAGGCTCGGCATCATTGTTCCTTTGAGCCATATTATTCGATGCCTCATTCGGGATGCTCAGAGTGGTTACCTGCCGATCTGTCCTATGGTCTTCCGGTCGTTCATGGTGCGACCTCTGTTCAGTGTTGTCCAAACTATTGCTCCTACGCGTCGGATAGTACCTCGGTTGGTCCCGTTCTAGGCTCCTCCGCCTTTCTTCGTATCCGCGGTAACTGTTTCGTCGATTGTGGTTGAATCCTCGCTGTCTTCCATCGGTGGCTCGTATGAAGTTCACTCTAGGGCGAGGAAACCTATTATTATTAAAATTACCATTATTGGGACCCGCACGATTAGCATTATTAGGGTAAGGACTATTACCATAATTGGGGCTTCTCTGACTATTTGCGTTATTAGGGTAGGGATTGCGGTTACCCTGATAACCATTAGAGGGTCGATTCGGGTTTTGATGGTTGGGACCCGTATTATTATTATCATTGTAATTAGTATTGTTCACGTTATTTCCATTATTAGAACCGTTATTTCGCGGATATGCCCGACCTCCTTGGTACCCAGTATTTATGTGGTTCGTACCCTGGTTATTGTTCTGGTACGTCCTTGGTTCGGGCCCATCACTTCTTCTACGACTCTGTCGGTAGTAGTCTTCATTTTCATAATTTTCTAGGAGTTCTGTCATTGCCTGGATGGTCTTTATTTGGCTGCCCCTCCTTGCACGAATTACCTCCTCATCATAATGGTAAGACAACTTATTTATTAGGCACTCCTCCGGTATGGCTGGTTCTAAGTGCTTGGCCATACACACCTTGCCAAGGAAATAAGCTGTCATTGAACTGCCGACTTGTGGTTTGTAGCGGCCATGGCATATATTATCTCTTATTAGATTTTGCGTGGTCTCTGACCAGTATTTGGCCTTGAACAGGCTCTTGAATTGTTCATAATTGTCGATGTCGCTCCGGTTGGCCATCCACCAATGGTCATTCACCTCCCGAAACGACTCGTCAAGGATTTCTCTGTTCTGGACCCATCGGTTCCCTCGGTGTTTCTCGAGGTACTCCTCTATTCCTGCCAAGAACTCCATAGGCTTCCGTTTGTATTGCCGGAAATTGAGCCATTCTCTGTTCTCTGACATGGGGAAATTGTGATATCCCGATGGTCTGTTTCTTATTAACTCTATCTCCTCCTGGCCCTGACGCACCTGTCCGGTTATGTTTGACATAGCGGCTTCCACGCAGTCGCATCTTTCTGTTACTTGTGTCCTCACTTTATTTACTTCCTCCAAGGCAAATTTCTTGGTCTCTTCCAATTTAGTTTTCTGTTGTTCTTGGACCTGAGTAATCTCCTTTGTTATTACTTCCCGGACTTCCAGCACTTCGTTTTCTGTTTGACGACATCTTTCGTCTACTTCTCGGATCTGCTGGTTAACAACCACGACTTCCTGTTCTAATTTCTTTACAATGGACTTCTTCGTCTCAGTTATCTTTTTATTTATCTCCTCTTTGGCTAACTCAATCCTCTCGTCTAACTTATTCATGTTCTCTTGGTTAACTTCCCTTAGTTCTTCTCTCAGCAGTTGATTGTCCTCTCTCAATTCTTCCAATCTTTCCCCCATCGTCTCTTCCATTTTCCTGTTATTTTCCCTTAATTCTTCCTTTAATTGTTGGTTGTCACTCTCTATCTTCTTACTGGTTTCTTCCATCTTCTCTTCCAAATTCTTATTATTTTCTTCCATTTTCCTTTCCATCTTCTTACTGGTTTCTTCAATCCTCTTATTAGTATTTTCTATCTTACGGCCCAATTCTTCCTTTGTGGATCGGTTATCTTCCTTCAGATCCTCTAGTTTTTCATTTAATGAATGGTTATCTTCCTTCAGATCCTCTAGTTTTTCATTTAATGAATGGTTATCTTCCTTTCTTTCCTTACTACTGTCGTCCATCTTCTTATGCAGGTCTTCCTTTAATTCCTGATTCATTTTCTTACTGATTTCTTCCATGTCCTTACTCAATTTCTTATTATTTTCATTCATGTCCTTTCTCATATCCATTATCACTTTGAACATCTCTTGTAGTGTCGTTTCCTCTGGTTGTGATGGTCTCTCTTTCTCTGGGACTTTGACTTCCCCTGTTTGCGTTGTTACTTCAGGTGGTTCCTCTGATGGTGCGGGTTGTTTCGGTTCCACCTGGGTAAGTAACACTTCCGGATCTTCAACGGGTGTTGCCTCCTTATCCCCCATGTCAACCTCTTTCTAGGCCTTTTCCGCCCTCTTTTTCGATGTAGCTCGTCTTTGCATCCTTCTCTGTCTCTATTTATTAATCGCTGCAAAGCTTAGATTATTAAGCCCTCTAAGTTGGACGCCACTTTGTAACAGGACCCTCTATGCCGGTCGTTATAAAAGAATAAAATGTAAAAGGAAAATTTTATAAAAAATAGAATTTTCAAATAGTAAAAGATTTTGTTTATGTTTATAAGAGGTGTGTATAAGAAATAAATCTGTTTTAAAAGGTTCTTGTAAAAATTTTAATAACAGGTAGGTATTTATTGACCGTCGAGCACTTCTTGAAGATTTGAACCAAGTCTGGAGTTAAATAGATTAACTCCAGTTAATAATCGATTGGTGACTTTTCTGACTGGTCCAATATCTTGTTCAAATAAAATATATTCTTCTTATTTAAGTCCTTCAGCCTTAATAAATACTCTTAAATTAACCTGTGAAATAAGTAATAGTTACGAAATAATGGAAATATAAAGATTTATTGACAATTTAAATAAATAATCGATTTTTTATCGATGGAGAGCAATTATCGACTCTGTCTCGGGAATTATCGATTGTGTCATACAGAACAAAATTTATGATATATTATATTAAAAGACAGGTTCTTTGAGCGATTAGAATTAATAGTCAGAGAAGGGTGACGAGAAAGTATAACATTAACAATTAACACAAATACAATAATTATTATTCAATAGAATTTAAATAATTCTAATATGTAATGTGTATGAACGTTGTCGTACCATACGCAGACGATGACGTCACTGCCGGATAAAGAAGGCCGGCTCTGTAGAATTAAAAGATGGCCGCTACTAGTTCTGGCGAGTTCACTGCAAAATCGGCATGTCCCAAAAATCACGACAAAATTACCTTCGTGAATGTCTGAAATCTTCCCGCACTGGTGTAATATGTCTGTTAAGTTATTTGGTGTATTCTGGCGAAGTGTTCTGTGTAAACTTGTGTTAGTTAGTTTATTTTGTATGTGTTCACATCTGTGGTTAAGTTTCTCAAGTTATGGTTAGGAATTGCAGAATGAATTAGTTTAAATATAATGTTTTACTGTTTTCTGTCACTCGTATCATGAAGTTAAGTGTTTGTTTTCACTATTGTCGTGAATGTATTAATAGCTTTAGTTTTAAAAAGTGTCTAATTCGTCTAACTCTCGTTTCACTTATTTTAATGGCTAAACGCTAGTACCATTTTCAACTCGATTTAAAGAACGTTTTGTCACTCAACTGTTCAGCTTGATATTCAACAAAAGACTAATTAACTTGGTCATAAATCTGGCCCAGTTAATCTTTGAAAAAGTATTGTTAACATATTTCGATTAGCTGTACACATGATAAAATATTACATTATATATGGAATTTATCTATTTTATTCATCACTTTTATGAATTATGAACCTTATTATTGGTTTAATCATCTCATTCCCTTTAAATTGATGTATTATAGTCCATATCTGTAGACATTTTGTGGAAATTAACAAATTCCTTCCACTCTTTGGAAATATAGGCTCAAAATTGGATTTCCGTCTTTATACGTATTCCCTCCATTTTAAATATTATTAATACTATTATAATAAATTTTAATTAGTCATATTCCTCTTCCTTTCTTTAAATACATATAGATTACACCTTTGAACTGGTTTTTTGTGTTAATCTGTAAATTTGACATTGCTCTTTAAAATTAATTAATTTATATATTTTGAAAATTTACAATGTTTTAAGGTGTATTTCCTTATTATTATTTTAACTCATAGGATCATTTCCAGTAGTGGTTAACTGAGTTATCTTATATAAATCTTGCTAGTTTACAGGATTTATAAGTGAATTATACTAGTTTATATTGGTTCTGTGAATTCACCAAATGGCCTAGATTTTAGAATTTTATATTTCTGTCCTTCTCAAATAAATTTAAACTTAACTCCTCCTCTGACTTTACATAATTACAATTATATGAAAATAACATGGTTTATAACTTATTGTGTGGTGTAGTAGTTAATTAACACTACTGTTATTAAAATAAATAATTATGAACATTGTTTAGCAATCTGCACAATTGAACATATTGCAGACATGGTTTGAACATACATCTTTTAACTATTCTTGAGCTAACATAGCATACCTATTAGAACATTATTAATGGTATGTAGGCTATTATTTATCAAACATAATTCTTTTTAAAACACATAACATAAATCTTATTTTCTAATAACTCTTACAAATACATTTTACTAACACATTGATTTTAGGACTGTGAATAAACAGTCTATTTAAACATTTTACACTTATTAATACTATATTAATGCCAGTCCTTTCTGGTCTAAACCATAATTATTTGTGATCCCCTACATCAGTAAACATAAACTCCCATACTCTATTTATTATCATTTTTTACAAATGTCTTGTAAATAAAGATTTACATTAAAATAATAAAATACTGGAAATCTTCCATTTTATTATTTTATTATGCTGTTTATTATTAGATATTAAAGTTGTGATATAGCATACTGATAAGTTATAGTATCACCAACTTTAAGTTTATTGCATTTTTAAAAAAACACTTACACAAATTCACTTTCACTGTTGGTTCTGATATTTTGAGTCTTATTATCTCAGACCAGACCTTTAGTAATCATGGACTGTTAAGACTAGTTTATTTTCTTTATTACACAATAGCTTTAGTCGGTTCACTTCTTATAACGCTATACAGCACTTTACCTTTCTCAATAATTACATTTTTATAGGATTTTGGATATGTTATACTTTCTTTTGCATAGTTTTTGTGGGTTTGGGGTTGATAGTAGTTTATATAATAATAGGTTTTACAACGGTGTTTCTTTCATACTATTTCTTCCTCTCCTCCTGTCTAGTTTCTTGTCCTTATTCGTATCTTCCTTCTGGTCTTCATTCTTGTCCTTCTTCTAGTCTTCATTCTTGTCCCTCTTCTAGTCTTCATTCTTGTCCTTCTTCTAGTCTTCATTCTTCTGGTTTTCTTGTCTTCCTTCTGCATTCTTGGGTAAACCAAGGTACTTGGTGTTATCTCGACTGAGGTTTAGTTTGGAGCATTTAACTTATTCACTGATACTGACTTTATTCTTTTCTACAGGTTTCAAGGTATTGTTTTCTTCCTGATCACAAACTTTATTCTTCCCTCTTCTAGTTTTTGGGGTATTTTGGTATTCACCACTCTTTGATTGAGTCTCTCTTTTCTTGATATGGTCTTATATAACTGGTTTACTGCTCTCAGCTTCCTGGGTAACTTACTGATATTATACTATGAGTTGCTTCGATATTTTCTTTGGTTTTTTAAACAGTGGTTTTTATATATAATGTAATGAGGATTTTTATTTTATCGTGTTTCATTCCTCTGATTTATTTAAATGTCATTCAATATTATTATAACATTTGTTGGTGTAATTAAACTTTATGATTTCATATGACTTAAAATGTAGTGGATTTTCTGTCACGCTAAAACATATATATATATATATATATAACCTTGTTTATTTAAGTTGAAAGTGAAACTCATTTACAAAAGCGTCTCTGTACTCGAGGGAATGACGAATTTACCAAATATCACTTTCTCTACCTTAAGAAACTAGTCCATTCTGAGTCCCAAACGTACCCCTTAAACCAGTTCTAAAACATATTTAATTACAAAAAACACATATTTTAATTACACAACACAGGTTATTATTCTAATTCTAAAAATATTCATTGTGCATTTCTTACAGCCTTTTAATTTATTTTTGTGTTTGAACAAAACGCTAAATTAAATAATTCTGTGAGTTTTATTAGCGACTTTAATCAATTATTTATACAGCCTACAGCTATGTCCAACAACAAGTGTTTCTTATGATTTAAATATTTAAACTTTAATTAAGCTTCTGAGAGCGATTCGATCGAATGTCATTTAATTGGTTTATACTATTGAAAAGGACGATCCGGGCGACAGATATTGTACGGTATATTCCAGCTATCATAAAATGTTAATGAACTTGAATAAAATAAAATAAATAATTTAATAAACTATCAACTATTCAATAAGTAAACTAAATTTTTTAAGATGAATCTTTCAGATACGTTCCTACAGTATAAATTATATTCAGTCAAAGCAAACTACATAAAATAATGTTCAAATTTTTCAGACAAAATTGGAATTCTCTATGGTTTTATTTACAACAATTTTTAGACAAGATTGTTGTAATATATTTACCGTATTTGCAACATTAAATAAGCATGGTAAAACTGAATACTAAACATCAACTCTAGGGCCAGTTTGTTGCAGACTTTCTTATGTTATAATAATTGACAAATTGGGATTTTTGTGTATATTCAATAAACTATACGTAAAATATTAAATACCATCAACAGTGTAGAATAATAATTCTACAACCATTAGTTTAATAGATAAAATATCATACCTCCAAGAATCTGTTTGTTTACCGGTACACCTTTTGAATCACATGAAGCTTTTTTCACTTTCTGTTCAGTGATTAAACTGTGTAATGGATTCCCAAGCCCTAAGGACGTACATTCACCACCTTAACTATACAGAGTAGGAAAAATAATGAACGTATGTTAAAAAATGTTGTTAAATTAAAGGTTAAACGTAGGCTCTTTGATTTTTAAATCTTAAAGGGCTTTAAAAGCTTTATTTTCCTATTTAAAAACCACTGATATCTGGCCTATACCTGTTGATATTATTTACTGCTTCTGAATAGCTACCACTGCGTTTTCTTACTAACAAACATTTTAGTACGTACGTTCTAAAAATTTTATTTTGAAGTCTATGGGCATAGGAAAGTTGAAATTTATTTGAAAGTATTGTATTATAATTTTAAAAGAATGTTTCACCGTAATAAATAAGTAAGTGTTTCAGTGCTATTCAATTAACTGGACATCAAAGAAGGTGACGCAACGTGCCCTATTTCTACTGTGAGAAGTATATCGCGACAATGAACACTGAACTGGCAGGCATCGCAGCAATATAACCGGGATATCTGACGTACAACGGAAACTAAATATCGCAGGTTTCTATCTAAAGAGATCGGGAAGAATCAGAGTGCTAAAGTAATCAGTAATAAAAGTCAATTTTCAGTAAATAAATGTGTTAGCTACTGTTGACTGTAACACAATCAGGATACGAATGTTATCAAAGAAGATACTGTTATATTATGTTAGCTTCCTACCTAACTTAAACGCCCATAGTTATTTAACGCTACGTAAGCCTTTAACACGTTTCAACGCTTACAAAAAAATATCTCTAATATCTTTACAAGGATATCTGTAGCGTTTATTGTGAATTAAGGAAAATTCGTCAAGTGATTTGAAACAAATACAAGATTTATTAATCACATTACTCTATCATACCCTTGATTCGATGTTAGCAGTTTGTGGTCTACTAATTTAATGATTTATCATAAAAAATTACTAATTTTCTAAATCGTAAATACTCGGAATTATAGACAGAGGTGGATTACTTATTAATTGACATTTACCTTAACTTCGTTTACCAGTTACCACTCTGTAATCCTTAGCCACTTAAGTGTTACAGCAAATCCAGCATTAATTAGTTGGTGGGTTCCCAGTTAATATTAGACTACTTAAACCATAGCACTTAAGTGTGGTATACTATTGAAAATTGTATATAGTGTGGTAAAGTTATATAGCGAACAATCCCTTAATGTCTCTTGTAAATGTTAAAATGCATACTACTGATAGATCACTTTTACTACTAATAATTTACTAATGTCTAGGAATGCCGCCGACTGTCATCTGAATGGTTTACTCTACACCACTCAAGGAAGACGATTTCACGTAAATAGTGTTCACAAAATAGTGCTCTAAAAGTTTCAACCGGAAATGATAAAAACCCTGATTATCCTATCCCGCATAATAAGAAAACAGTTAACCGCTGGCATGGTTGATACAAATAATCCCAGAGAATTCTACGGCAAACATAAAAAAGTGCCTAGTAGTCGAACAGTGTTACAGCGACTTTTGTAGAGAAAAACACAGGTATGTTGGTATGTTAAGTTAGACCTAGTCGTTATGGTGACTGAAATGTTGTAGCAAACGTAAGGAAAAATTATATAAGTTTATTTATACAAAGGTAGAAACTACACTGTCAAGTTAGTATGTTATTCGTTTTACTGTAGAGAGTTTAACAAAGATACAGGTTTACTGTATTCGTTAGAATACGTACAAGTAAAACTGGAAGTGAAGAAGTAGGCCTAGTTGTAAATGGTGCTATATAAAAGTTTGCTGACGGCAATGAATAACAATTGGAAAATGTACTTGTAAAAATTTTATTTTTCTAATTACGTGGAAATGCGATTTTAATCAAAGAAAGTTAAAAAATGAATTGCATCTATGTTTCCTAAAAAGTAGTTTGACAAGAAGAAACACTGTCTAATACAAAAGCTTTAGAAAGGCAATGCTGTACAATGTACACAAAGTACATGCTTTCAGATATCGTAATCCGATCAGATTGAGTTGGTTTCCATTACCATATCATTGGAAACATTTTCTATTTGTATATGCATTTGTTTCTGTAAAAAGCTTATATAATACTATTGTAGGGCGGAGGAGTTAGTTTCAGTAGTCAACGGGCGCACTGATCAATAGGCCTATTCCTATGGCGGTTGCAGATTATGTTTTCCTTTAACATTGAAATGTTGGCTGCCGATTTCCTAAGTAAAAATGAGTATCATTACTTGGAGATATTATATGTCTGACAGACAGATATCTGATCATATCTAGACACCCGCCAGTTCTACCAGGGAAGTGTTAAACACACGTTACCTACTGTAAAACAAGCATATTGCTAAAAACGGCCAACCCACTTACTGACTGCAAAACGATGATAGCGCTTTTAGAGGAAAACGATAATTCATAAATTTCAGCGGTTAGGCCTACACAAGTGAGATAAGACTCTTCCTTTTGGAACGTGAGTACCGATAATGAAACGTAAAGTTATCAATAACAGAAGCAATCAGAATGATTTTGAAATTTAGTCAACGACAAAGAATTGAAATTATCATAGGAAGTACCGTTACGTAGTTCCAAACATTTTACTACACTAAGAAATCAATATCGAAAACAGCAAAATTATGAAAATGAGTATAGGCCTGTATCTTTTACCCCAAGCAATAATTGGATCAACAACAATCTTCTATGTGTTGCAAATTGCATTACACACTATTTCTAATAAACCATAATTTTATCAGCGAAGTTTTCAAGTTCAATGAACGGCGGTCAGTGCTGTCTACACTTATTCACGTACACATTGCATTGACTTTTTACTTTAATTTAAATTATTCATCTTCCTCTAATTAATAATTCGCTAAAACAACAATTCGTTAAATAACTGTTTGTGTCTGTTCCGCTTCGTCCTGACCCCTATCAAGGTACCAAATCGCTTAAAGATTGTTGGTAGTATCAGTGTTAATATATTAAATTGTGTAAAAGAATTTGTATTATCGGAAAAGTTCTGAAGAAGGTATTAATTTTCAAAGGCTTATAAAGAAATGGAAATACACAAATACAAGAGTCGATCAAATATAAACGAGACTGTCTGAAAAAAGTTGCATTTTATTAATGTATGTGAAAATAAATACAAAACTACTTTCTACTTAAGTTCTTCTATTATCTACACTTTTTTTTTCATCACACTAACAGCTTTTTAATAGTGCTACTAAATGTAGGCCTTTATTTGGATTTTAAATTTAGCTAAACAGGAAAGCAGCTAAACATTTTAACTTAATGTTGAGTCCGTTGAGTTACTAGCTTACAAGGTTCATGAGCCGTGCCGATTTGCCCTCTTTTCTCCTGTATCCTGGTGTTCTGTAGGATGTTAATGGAATGCATTCCGCCAATCTCGCCTGTTATTTTTGATAAATGGGGGTAGCTAAAAATCACCGAATTAATCTCGCAATTTATGGGGTATCTCGCAATTGTGAAAGTCCTATATACTCCAGTAGAGTGATTTGAAGAGTTGACAAGGATATGTCTGCTTGGTCTACTTCTCAACTGAACTGAACATTCAAGTACTCATTAAGCAAGATTGACCTGCACAGATTTATTGACACAATGTTGCAATGTAATCAGAATCTGATTGCCAAATAAGACAGTTGTAATTACTCTTTTTCGTCTTCTTCTTCTTCTCCTTCTTCTTTTTCTTTTTCTTATTTTTCTTCTTCTTCTTCTTCTTCTTCTTCTTCTTCTTCATCTTACAAAGATAGGGTACATCACCTGTCCTCGGTCTTCCGGAGGTCACTTTTCTTTGGGCTTATAAAAGAGTACTGGCATGGGCAATCAGTCAACCGTCATTCATTTTAGATAACGCAACCGTCGATTCCGATTTCTCCAATCTTTTTACTTAGTAAGGGAATACCCAGTATCTCCTCATTATGTGTTCTACTTTCTTGAACGCAGAAGATATACCTCTTCTCAGAAGCTTGAGTACTGCTCATATCTTTTCGTGTCCCAGTTGTCAAACCGTATAACATAGCATGCAATGTCATAACTTCATAAAAATTGATTGGATTTCCTCTCTTGTTTTCCTACCTGCAACCCTTCGTATCGCACCAGCAGGGGCGGATTAGAAGCGCGAGGTGCCCTATGCTGCCATCAGACTGGTGCCCCCACTCCCACCGAATCAAAATTCAAACTTTTATCCATTACTACCACTGACAAATGGCATACACAATTTCGAAAGTTAACAATTATTTTATTAAACTCTAAAATTACAACAAATATTTAGCTAAATAGTGATTACAATGAGAATAGTAACACTTAAGCTTAACTAATATGAATCGATCCATTTTTTTCTTGATTTTGCCTCAACTAAGTCTTGTATAATTACAAGACACAGCACTATCATTGGGCATAAGTGGTTTTTATTAGCTATGTTTTTACCACTTATCAAGTTCCACACATTGGTAATGCTGCCGCCTTGGTTCCGGACTGATATACGGTTCCCGTAACGTATTCGCAGCTGCCCGCCATATCTGATGGAATGTCCGCTATCCACCAACTGCGATCCTCCCAACAGCTGAAGTTCCCTCTGGAGAAATTAATTACTTTTGAACCCAAATATTTTCAAATCTCTTCTATCATGTAGTGAAGTGCTAAAATGTCTAACTTCCAGTATCAAATACAATCGATACCACGTAACTTGAATTACAAAATTATACTGTATCCATTTGAACACATGGTTAGGATTAATATTTTATTTTAATAAAGTTTTAATACTTATCATTACTCTCTTTACACTTCTGCACGATAATACGACTCGTACGGCGTCCATGAATGGCTAGACTGTCTTTTTTCTTCCGTATGTGTCTTAAACAATAGGCCTAAACGGACAACACTACACCTTAGTTTTTATCAAAGGGCAAAAAGAGCAAGCGGTAAAATCAAAGTGAGGTTTAACTACAGAGTATAATCAAGACAACACTTATTATTTTCTTCATTGCATTTTTAACTGTTAAGTTTCCCTCTTCTCTATAAGGATTAAATAAAGTTTAATCAAGATCCGTCATATTATAGTATCCTCAAAAAGAATTGAGGATAGGCTACTGACCCCATAATACAACTATCATATGACAAAAGTAAGGACCAGCCAAATCAAGTTTGTTACAAGTGGACAATTCACATAACAGACAGAGAAATAGCATGGAACATCACATATCAGATTGAAAACTCGTGTCAGGCTTTACTCCTACCCAGCATTTTCATATTTCATCAGTTGACTTTTACAAATACACTTTTATAATAAAAAATACTTGTAAGAATTTTCTGTTCCCTGTTAAAACTTAACAAGACGTTTTCAACATTTTAACATGTGTGTGTGTGTGTGTGTGTGTGTGTGTGTGTGTGTGTGTGTGTGTGTGTGTGTGTGTGTGTGTGTGTGTGTGTGTGTGTGTGTGTGTGTGTGTGTGTGTGTGTGTGTGTGTGTGTGTGTGTGTGTGTGTGTGTGTGTGTGTGTGTGTGTGTGTGTGTGTGTGTGTGTGTGTGTGTGTGTGTGTGTGTGTGTGTGTGTGTGTGTGTGTGTGTGTGTGTGTGTGTGTGTGTGTGTGTGTGTGTGTGACAAAAAGAATTCTGTTTGAAGTGTTATTCAAATCCTCATACGATTATTTTTAGTTAGTAGACAGTGGTTTAGACTAACATACATACACGTTTCTCGAAGATTAAATTCCAATTTTAGAGGCTTCTACATAAAAGCATTTTACTTTTTATAAAATATATTGTGTCGGTGCTAGCACAAATCTACAGGCATCAATATAACTTCTACATGTTCGTCTCTCAATATTCAGAAATGTAATAAGATTATAAATGCGTGGCCTAATATTTTGAAGAAACGGAAAACAATGAATAGTGTACGTCATTTAAAAGAAGTAGATCTTGTCTACACAAACCGTAGAACGCATCACATAAAATACCTTGTATGTTGTTTCACTTTTTTTTAACTGGTTTAACATTCTACATAGGAGTCTTAGCAAAACGTCTAGGACGTTAATATCGCTCACAGCACAACGCGTTTGTGTTTTCAACGTTCATAATTTTTCGTCAAAAATTTATCGCTTTCAAATATTTAAATATTTTAAAAATTTGCTTGTAAACTTTCAAGGTTTTTATTAATAACAACACTGTTGTTCGGTTCAAAACACATCTTTTTATTCCTTTTAACACCAAACGTTTCGCCCATAGTACAATGAGGCGTCCTCAGTGGATCGACTGAGGCAGAGCACAAAGTCTTCACCCCACCCCTATTTGTATAGCAATTTTACAAACAAGCCCATAATTACAACAAAGTATCCTTGTACAACAACCCATAAAAGTTACAATAAATTAATATTTTAGAAACTAAAACATAATACACAATAGAAATGTTTAATCACAATAACATTTTAGCATGTCTATAACACAAATATACCACTTTAAGTATTACGACGATCCAGTCACCTTACTTCACACGGGTTTCGGGTTAGTGTGGGCTAAATGTTTAGTGTTTAAAGTAATAAAAAAACGTGTGTTAAATCAAAATCAGTATTTTTCAAAAACGTTTATACTCAAAACTACAAAATTCAGACTCTAGCCGTATACTTTTCGTGTTTGACATAAAAAGAGCGAATTTTGATCCTAGATTACAAAAGTGTTTATATGTAAAACTCATTTGACTCTGTGGGTTTCTCTAAGCATGGCAGACAAAAGCACTGGAACTTGTGCAGCCTCGTTTAGTTTAGGAGTAGGCCTGCATGTAGGAGTGACCTTCTACGTTGAGTGCCGCGTCAAAGTCTGAGAGTCAGCTAATTTTGCTGGCTACGGAATCTTAACTATCTATCAATATCCACTAGACGTTTGGGCCGACCTCCTTCAATGTCTCTTAGACAGACAAAGAGAAAGACAGATAGTTACGTAGAGACAGCAAGTGAGAGAACGGAAAAGAGAGAGAAAGTTGGCGTTAAATGTATCAAATATAGCCTATGATTACGCCCAAACTGTTGATGCTGCACCACACTGTCCACTAACAATCTACTGACACAGTAAAAAAAATGCACCTCGCATCTACTCTCTTTGTTTTTGTCTATTAGACCAGTGAATTGCATTTCAAAATATATACTCTAAATGTTTGGGACAATTATATGTAAAATATGAACAGGCTGTTAACAGTTTTTAGAAAATAAAAATTTTAAACATTGTATTAAACTGTATTTCAATAATTTTACATTCCAATATAAGAGATTTCTGCATTTCCGTTAACAGAGTGGTTTTTAAAAGGGAAACATTAAAAAATGTTTACTTCTACTCCTTTTTTATTCGTTAACAATGTTTGAACTCTAAATTTTATCTCCACCTTGCTGAATAATTTCTAAATTATTAATTTGTGACTAATTTTATTAATTTTCAGTGGCTGTGTGCTTTCAGTGGAGTAGATTGTGTAAGTTTATGATAAGAATGTAGTTGTTGGACAAAGTTAAACTACAACATGAAACAGTTTTTTGTGTGTTAAATTACAGGGAACTTTAGGAAGCAAAATTAGGCATTTGTAAACGATTTAAATTTTTAGTTCAAGTAATTACTTTTTTAATTCCATCGACACATTGATCTGTTTTATACGTCAATATCCTCTTGCAAATCAATTGAATCTTTAAAAATTGTTTTACATTCGAATTTTAATTATAACTTATACAGCCACTGTTAACATGTATCTCCAATATATCTTCTACAAAAGCAGTCTCAAGCGATAATCAGATTAAACTATAAATGAATAGACTTGCATAGGCCTACAAGAAATGACGATGTAGCCTTTAAAGACGCTCAAGTACACAGTTTGTCGTTTATTAAAATTGACTATTGCAAAATATGATAAAAAGTGTCACATCGTAAACACTAATGTGTATTATAAATGTTTTTTAGTGATACAGTTGACGTGGACTTTAATGCAGTTACAATAACATGAGGTTATCGATTCCAGACATAGATGTTGTAATGTTCAGCTGTTTGTAGCGTTATCGCTGCTTTGGCAGACTGCCCACGTAGGTCGTGTAAGGTCGTGCTGCGAGAGAAATAACTCAACCGTAAGGATCTGAAATGAATTTCTCTGCCAAAACGACTTTTAACTTTTGATTCACTGCGGAGTCAAACGTGTGCTAATTCGATTGTACACAGCTCCTTTAGTTCTTTAAAACCCTTCAAACTCCTGTTTTTTACGACAAAAATGATGGTCCCGGTTTACGGAAATATTTCGATCCTCAAAACGATTTAGTAGCGTACTTCGTCGATTTGTCAGTTATGTTCTTGGAATTGAAACCTATTTTCAGAACACTTATTACACTATGCTATGCAGTCTCAGAACCAGAAGCTTTCAAATTAAAATCAGACTAAATCATTTACGATGACATCCAACAAAATTATGACCTTATTGAGTCTCATCAGTTGACAAAATTAAGAATACCACCTACGTTGATCCTATATCCTGACGTGGATATGAAAGTTGTGCATTTTAAATTTAAGCAGAAAGTCAACGTTTAACAATACTCTGAACTTAAGCAAAGGCAACGTATCTGATATTAATTACTGTAGGTTATAAATGTAAGCTGAACGCACAGAAGCATTAAAATGCACTTTATACTTTTATAAATTATATTTATAATCTTATTAAATAATCCTGTAATGTACACAAATAAACTTTTTAATTTAATAGCTAAGATTTTTCTGCACTTCAATATCGATTGTTTTCCAAAATATTGTGTGTCCACGTGTATATACATTCATGTGTAGGCCTGTGTGTGTCAAAACACGCGCCAGTGTGTGTGTGAATACAGACACTGTTATGTTGTTTATTTTATAGGCCTACCATAACTATTATGGTTCTTTAAGTTGTCATTGGTCAGCTGTTTATCGATTTGAAACATTTCTTTAAGTTTCACATCCGTCGGTTAATAAGTGTGTTCTAATTTGCTTACAGTTACAAATTGTAGAGGAACATTAGTTTAGAATTGTAAAACTTATTAAAAATATTGTAAGTAGCCTTTAATTAGTAATTTTATGTAGTAATGTTTTTATTTTGTTAACCGTTTTAAAACTGTGATATAAAATAATGGGTAGAATAAAAATAAATTCTTATAACAAGTTCAAAGATAATAGATATATGTTTAAAACAGTCAGCCGAAGCCTAGTGTTGATCCAACTTTCTAGTGAACAAGGAGTAGTAATAATTTTAACGAGAAACCTTCAAACTATTAAAATCGAAATTTTTTCTCAGACTGTAGTGATATGACAGCAGACAAAAGTTACAAAAGTGAGTTGGATCACAAAATTATTAACTGCTTTTCGTGTAATCGATTTAAAATTTCTATGAACTTTAATGAAATTATGAACCTAAATAAAATTAATATCAGGCATCATTAACGCCATTAATGTTAATAAGTAAAATTAACACCCATCAATCATTTCCTCACTCAGGATGTAAACCAATTTGAATGGCGCAGCAGATGACCAATCATACTGCTACTCCTTTCCGCAATGCTTCCAATCAGCGTCCTTCCTTCTTGTCAGATGAATGTTCTCTTTATAACCTCGTCAAAAGAAGAACTGTTGAAGTGGTGCCTGCATGGAAAAATCTGAATGAGAGTTGCAATAGCCGCATGTAGCAGACACAAAGAAAAACTGTGTTACTAACATTGCTATACGCTCCAATGAAGTTTCCGGTTTTCAAAGGAAACACATTAGAAAGGCTAAAACTTGAATCTTCAAAATTTATGTTTGGGGTCTTAAAAACATATCAGCAGATACGGAATTCTTAAAACTGAAAAATGAACATATAAAATAGCTAAACTTAAAAAAAGTGTTAACAAAAAGATACGGGGAAGCTTTTGTCTATTGTAATACCTATTGTAACAAAATTATCTTGAAGGGACATATTACGAAAAATATAAAATTTTTATGAAGGAGAAGTGAAGTGTAGTTTCACTCCGTTTCCCGGTAAAATTATCTTTTGTGTTCACTTCTTTCAAGAACGAGTAGACACATAGATTTGAAAACATTTTTATATTATAAAATACTATTATAAGTATAAATTGTAATAGATTATCAATACTATTCCTAAATCGTAAATTACTAAATTTTGTTTTCTTATTACTTTTCCAGCATACATGACAGGTTGTTGTCTCTACATCAAACTGTAAAAGCCTAGGCAAGTGATTAATATTTCCTGGCAATGCACTACTTTACACATAAAATTTATTTACGTATTTTTCTTTGTGTGAGCTTTATATAGAAGAAGTTTTTTATGATTTTAATTTAAATTTTAAAAACTATGATTCTTCAAATGCGTGCAAAAACAGCGAAGTTCTTTAAGATCATTAATTTGATTAAAATTTTAAGTGACTAATCTTCATAGTAGATAAAGTGTTGAAACAAATTTATAAAATTGTTTTTTATACTGTATTAGCCTTTTGCTAAATTTGTATTTTTAATAAAGTAGCCTATAGCCTATTCAAAGTCTTTAATAATGTTTACAAATATAAAGTCTACAATTAACTATAATGTCTTTTAAAGTTTCCATATATTTTACAATGTTCTTTTACGGAATAATAATGGAAAACTAGTAAGTTTTTTACTTTCATGTTATGGAAGATTAACGTTGATGTAAAACTTCGACTCCTGAAGATCTCGGCACGCTCTCTTCCGTTCTCCTGTGCTCCTGTGGTTTTTACGTCGTGTTATTAGAATATCGCCACTCTTCTCAGTCAGTTTGGTCAGCAATAATACCAGAACATCAAATCTCTTACAGTTCTGCTTCCCTGTACAAGTTAGTACAGTGGTTTCACGAGTCTGATGAGGTTCAGCCACGACTTACTTGTACAAGCTGGTTGAGGTCTCAATCGCATCAGATCTTCACAGAAATCGAGCAAATTTAATTCCTTCACAGACTGCAGAACTAAAATACAGAAATAAAGAAAAATTAATAATACCAAACAAACAAAAAAGGTCATAACATAAAAACAGTAGGCCTACATAAAATAGAACAACATAGGAAATGCCCATAGGCATATTATTACATAATATCTCCACTTTTCACGTAAGATGACATGTCCAATGTATATAGTCTATTGGATATAGCCTAATAATTTATTTGTAGCCTAAGAATAATAAATGAACAATAACAACCTCCCCCCCACTCACACACATAGCAACAAAGTGAACCAGAGAAGAGCAGAGTTTTGCCAAGCACTGAGGAAGAGCGCTCTGCAAAAATAAAAAAGTATGTGCTTTGAAAAAGTGGATTTCTACAAACGTAATAATTTACTTCAATAACGGTAGATGCATGTGTAGTGAAAATGTGTGAAACAATCACACTCGCACGCACGCGCGCTCGAGCACACACACACACACGCACGCACACACAAGACTTTTATAGCTATCGCTGCCTTCTTACTCTCGGCCAGTCTCCAGACTTGCTCTAGTTTCTCATTCTCCGCTCTGTGATCTCGTCTTTCCATCGCCTTGTTCACTTCATCTCTCCAGAACCTTCAAAACTTCCCTCTTTTCCTTGCTCGCAAAGAACACCAGTTCGTAAACCTTGCTACACCTCTCTCTCTCTCTCTCTCTCTCTCTCTCTCTCTCTCTCTCTCTCTCTCTCTCTCTCTCTCTCTCTCTCCCCCTACCTCTCACCACACACACAAACATACCCGCACGTGGCCTAAGTCGTTAGTATTTTCTCTTCAGTATAATTAAGAACATTTTTCTGTCTTCATGTCTCGTTCTTATTTTATCGTTGATAACAGTGACGGCTCGTGATATCAAGAAGAGCGGGTTGTAAGTTTCCATAACTGTCACTTTATATGGATGGTGTTATGCCAGAGTGAACCAACAGCCAAAATGCATTTTTTTCACTATCAATGTTTAAAGTTAGAATCATATTAAAAAATCCACGTTAAATATTTTTTTCTGTAATAAATTAGGAAAGGTGTAGCAAATAATGCTAAAGTTATTTATTATTAAATAAAAGTAGCAGCACTTGTTTATAACCGTTTTTTAACTTTTTTTATCAGTAATAGCAGTACATAGTTCACTTTAGCAAAAGGTTTGGCTGGTAGTTCCCTCTGGCATAAGAATAATGAACATATGGTTTCTTTTTTACATATTTTATTTAAACTGAAGATGGTTAAAATCAAATCTAAGAATATTGTTTAGTAAATAAAACACATACAAGCTTGGAATTTCATGGTATTAGGTCAATCTTCTTTGTCATCACAGGTTGTTTCCACGTCAACTTCATCACACCTATCATCCAACACGTCACCCTGTTGGAGTTGATTGTAAAACTGGTGGTGACATGGTGGTACAAACTGCAAAAGGGATTTGATATCATTTAGTTTCGCTTGAGTTAGTTTTCTCCCATCTGGATAAAGAATATCTAAGTTCAAAGAACCCAAGTTCACAGGCCTTCCTTTAAGCCTTTTGTTCATGTTCACTGAAGAAAACTGAACGTCATTGTTATGGGTATACTTATATTCCATAACTCCTGGGGTTTCTTTTCTAAATTTCGTTTGTTTTATTTTCATCCATTCTATCTTTTGTCTATTTACATCTTTTTTTCGATTTACCAAATTTTGTTTTAACATATCCATACTTTTAAAATCTTCTCTTTTCATGTGTACTACTTCAAATTTATTCTTTTTTACTCTGGCATTCAAAATTATGTCATACCATTGTGTGGGGATATATATTTCAGGATGGTACTTCAATTTTTTTTCAATATCACCAAAGTCACTATCATTTTGTAAATACGAATGTCCTGGCTCAGCAAACTTATGAACTACCTCTTTTATGTTTAAGGATGGGCACTGGACTAAATACATCCATAACACAGCCATGTTTATGTTGCGATTCTGACCACCACATGAGTCAGACCAAGCAATTAATATATCTTTATGGTTATGTGTATTGATATATTTTAATATACAGGATCCTATCTCCTGTGACCCTCTTGAAGCAATGCTTTCATCCCAAACATGCATTGTACCAATGTCATTTTGAAAACTATGAATGCCCAGATTGTAGCATGACAGCTGCCGTTTATAATAAACAACACCTGTAGTAAGTCTAGGAAGCAGCATAACTTTCTGCAGGTCAAATGAAATTATTGTTGCCCTTTCTTCTTTGCTACTTTCTATGTCCTTTTTCATTTCAGAACGAGCTAGCTCTACTTTTCTGTGGTGTAACTCTTGATTTAACTTTTTAACTTTAAGTTGTTCTTCATTTTTAGTTTCTTCCGCTGCTTTCAACTCAACTTTCAGCCTATCACATGTGTGACAGGTATCTTTTCTGGGATGCTTAAAACTAAGGTTAAAATCCCTTCTAAACACTTTTTCATACAATGACTGACTTGGGATTTTATCTATATTTTTTTCTTTCATACTATCAACAAAGAGTCTATACATTAGTGAGAGATTTAGATTTGTATCCAAATACTGTTTTTTGGATTGATTTCTACAATAGTGGCTAACAACTGTAGGAAAACTCTGTACATGGTTTTTAATTAGATCCACTGTGGATTCTGGGGCTTTGTTATGGGGAACTTTCTTTCCTCTAAGGTCACTTAAAATTCCAGATTTTTTTTTAGTAATGCACGATGTACCCTACTACTATTGATTTGTAATGTCTCCATAAACATTTTTTTTACACACTTTTATATCCCCGTGTTTAGTATTCATATAAAATGTTCGACTAACTTGCTTTTTAGATGCATCATTTCCATTACGTCTTCTTTTGACGGTACTGCATTTTACAGCACCAGCTATAATGCTTGTTTGTGTTTCCCAGGACTGTGATTCATTATAAAACAAATTTAAAAAATTCTCCTTTTCTTCAGATGTAACTTCATTTTGACATTTCATTTTGCAATTACAGGAGTAGTCTTTAAAAACTCTAGCTGGAATCACTGTACACAAAGTATTTATATATTCTTTACCAGACACTCTGTTTAGCTTTCGAACATTTTTCTTCCATTTTTTTGGGCCAGCCTTTCTCCGTTTCTTAAGGGGCTCTTCAGCTTCTTCATCTTCTTCAGCTGTAAAAGAAAACAAAATTACTATCATGCCCATTAATGTCATATTGCTGAAATTAGAGTACCAAAATTAAGGCTTAGCAATCCCTTTTTACTACATAACCAATAAATCCACATCTTTACTCATGTTTTCAAAATTAGCATCCAAAAGAGAAATTTGTAGGCTTTACTTTTGCCAGAGTGAACCATGTAATTTTTTTCTTGTCTATTACCAAAATATTGAAATATTTTGTTTTGATTTCATAAGCAAAGGTACAATATGTGTTTTTAAGTTGGTATCTCTACTTTTATTCCACTACTGCTCTTAGTGGACAAAGCAAGAACTACTTTTGTACATGGTTCACTCTGGCAAAAGACAAATTTTGTCAAACATAACCCTTTTGGTCCATGAAGTTTTTGATGATAAAAAGTTATTAACTTACCTGATTCTGAATGTTCTGATTCATTGCTAGGACGGTAATTATCTGAGGAACCACTGCTGAAGTCAGTAAGTCCGTCTTCACTGTTTTCACTTAAAATATCATACATGTTAATGTTAAAGTGACTTGAACTATGTCCACCGGAAGCCATCTTGGACTGGTGTATAGTTCACTATGGCATAAGACTAATGGTACTACCAACCTTACACCAAAACAAAATATTATCGTACACACAATTTTTATTGTTTGCTCACACAGTTCTCTTTGGCATAAGACAAAACACAACATGTAGATTATACCAACATAAAAAAGTCAAAATTAAAAAAAATTCACATAGTTCACTCTGGCATAAGACCATCCATATATTCCTCATTATGTTAACATAATTATGACCCTAAACTCAGATACTGGTTAAGACAAAATATTTTTAGCACACACAATTTTTGTAATAACGTCAAAATTTATCAGTTAAGTAAATTTAAAAACTGTAAATAATTTAATTAAATTTAAAAAAAATTAATTTTATTTTTGTAGGCTTACATACAATTTTTTAGTTTTTCTTGTAGAGACCGTAAGCTAAACGGCTCTTCTAACAAACTATGCACTGAATTCATTTTAAACATTAGGCCTAATAACCTATGACTTATTATAAAAAACTATCACTTATAACTCAATACTTAAAATAATTTTTACACTGTTAACACTAAAGATTCACAAACAACACAGTAGGCTCTACTTGTTCGAAGACACTAACTGCATGTGGTCGTAAACAAGACAGATGACAGGAATTCAAATATGCTGCGAGTGTCACTGGTGAACGATCATATACAGCGCACCTACTGGAATGTTCCAGAACTACTGTAAACCAACCAAAGCTTTTCGTTGCATGTTAATTGTCCTATGCCGTAACATCGGTTTGTTAATGTAAAAGATTCGTAAGCGACGTCACGAACGCTGGTTGGCTGGGTCTTAACCTCGCCAGCAGCTCATAGCTTACGATGAACAACTGGGTTGGTTACAATTTACAAACCCTCTAGGCCTATATTTTGTTCTCAAATTATATTAGTTTTACAAGTTTTAAACACTACGTGCATAAATAAGTAATACATATTATTAATAAGCCACTTTTCTAATATAGCCTCCCTATCAGCAGCCGCCACTGGTTGATGATTCTGCTCGTTCTTGAGATCTACATCTCCGCCTCCAGTAGTAAAATTTCGCTAATGTTATTTCCTTTTACACATCTTGTTTGTGGTCCAATTGTCCACTTTATACCTTATCGTACTCACACCATTGTATTGAATATTGTACTGTTCTATTTTTTTATGATTCTTTATTTTATTACAATTATTTAATTTATTATTTATTTATTGAGTTGTATTTAACATAAGATTAAGATGTAACTAGCCACACGTTGTGGATGCCATTTAATGTACTGTTATCTTTTCTTATTAGTTATATTTGTTTCTGTTTGCAATAGTAATTTCCTTTTATTTGGGTGATCAGTACGAGTTGTCTATATTATTTTAATATTTGAATAATTTTATGTGTTGTTTATGTTTAACATCCGCTCATGAAGAACTCTATCTCAGGGTAGACAACTACTAATTCGATTTATATTATTTAATACTGGGAATGATTGATTATTTTCTTTAATCAGTACCAAATAACGTTAGTTCATAAGTTTTTAAGAAATAACAATGTAATAATATCTACCGTGTAAATGTGAATAGTTTGAATCTTAGCTCTTCACAACTGCAATGGGTCCAATTCTCTCTGATGTTTATCATCTTAAATATAATGTTAGGCTTCGTTGCTTGCCCCTTCTCTTGGATCTTTATCAAATTAAATGTCGAATTATACTTTCTTCTTTGATTATTAAATTTAGACTACTTTTAAATATCGAGGTTTATTAGGTTGAATATAAAATTATACTCCTTGACCGGCTTCCTTTTCTTTTATCTACGTTCTATAAAATATATACTTAGACTTCTTTGAAATATTGATGTTTATTAAGTTGAATACAAAATTATACTTCTTTCAGTATTACAGGTTTTCTCTCTTTTATCTGTCTGTTATTAAATATAATATTAAACTTATTTACAGGTTTATTCTCTGATGTTTACTCTATTAGATATAAATTTAAACTCTCTTCTTTTTGATGTTTACAATATTAAATATAAATCTTGAATAACAAATTTTCTTTCATTTCAACACAATTCAATTATAACTATTTACATTTTGCCATATAGATACCTAACTAAATTCGTCACATATTTTCATCATATTACTCTTAAAAACATACATAATTTTACTAATTATTATTAAATACATTTATCTGATTTTTCACATTATTCATTCTAATTTGTATCTATTATATTATAATTATATTATAATCTTATTACCCTTTCATTTTATTTTAATGTTTATTTTAATTTTATTATAATAATTGTCAACATTGTAACGTACCAAATTTGGCAGTTACATAGAGTAACTAATTATTACGTCAAGTGACGGGAGATCATGAAAATATTTCAAAGTACATAAAATAATGTAGACAAAAAGTGTGTATCTACAAAGATATATTATTGAAAAAATCCAACAAAGAAGAAGGAAGAATAATATAGCATCATCGAGTACAAAGGAGAGAGAAAATAACAACGAGCCAATATAAAATGTTAGAAACCAGGCCCAATAGATTCCAAACAGTGAGGGGAAACAACAAAAATCATAACCATTAAAATGAAGAGAAGACAACAGAGTCCAAACAGTGAGGGAAAACAACGAAAAATAACTATTAAAATGAAGGAGAGACAACTCAAGAACAACCACAATGATGGTAAAACAACCAATTTATTTATTAGTATAAATACTATGGAACAATGACTACCACAAATGGAAATATTAAAGAAGATGACAAGAATAAGTGAACATTGATTATCACAAGTAATGTACAACCCAGGAGAACACCGATAGTGAACAACAATTAAACAGAAGAAGAAAGGAAGAAGAAGAGCAAAGGAAACATAACATGAAGAATGAAGATAATATATGGACAATACAAGAAATCACCATTCACCAAGTATACAAGGAACTATACTAATGACCGGAAGAAGTGTAACGATTATTCGAAGATCAACTATAAAGAAACCAGTGTTTAGCATAATTAAGCAATCACAAACAATAACAGTGAAAACTTAATGTAAGTGTGACAACCTGTAACAAGTTAACCATTTTTACCCCAAATAAACCCCACAGACAATACAAGTGAGAATGTTTAAAACAGAGGAAAATGCGTTACCATTATAAGTGGAAGAATCCAAGATTAACTAGTTAAAATGCACAGACAATTAGTGTGACCAGTTTAATCAAGATTGTAACACAAAATAGATAATCATAAGACCACCAAGAGAAATGTGAGATAGAACAGTAAAATAATTGTTCATAGGAACTGATAATAAAAGCTTTGTAAACCTTAAAATTCAATTTAACTTATACTCGACAAGAGCATATCTACACATATCTACAACATCAACACTTCATTAATCTGTTTTGTAACAGATTGGCGCCCAACGTCTGAGCGCGAATTAGGAAGAAAACGCTTAACAATTTAGGTAATTAAACAAATAATTTCCTAACCTAATTCGGCGAAAAGACAGCAAGTGCATTACCAAGGTAACAAGATGACCAGGAGGTCGACTTCGAAAAAACGAGCAGAAGAGGCAGAGAGGGAGGCCAGATTAGAAGAAAAAGAAGCGACATCGGCAGAAGATGTTGAGGAGATATTGTTAGAAGTTGAAGACAAACAATCTGAACCGGCGGAGGAGGTTTAGCAACCGGAAGATGAACCGGAAATCATACCACAGGAAGTCCAACCAGAAACGAGCCAACCTGCGAAGCTGATGCTACCAGAAGGAATAAACTTCATGGAAATATTGAGGGCGACAATGGAAGAAGTTCTGAAGGAGACCAACAAGAAAATAGCGGAGAGCCGGAAATCATCTAAGGAGGACAGCCAGTCCACAAAGGAGGAGTTAATCACTATCAATAAGAAGATAGAGGAAGGCCAGAAATCCACGAACGAGGAATTAAACAAAAGTATAGAATCCTTGAAGGGGGATTTGAATAGTAAAATAAATGAAACCAGTCAGTCCACTAACCAGAAAATAGAAGAAGGCCAGAAGGAGAGCCAGAAAAATATAGAATTGTTGAAGGAGGAGTTAAATGACAAAATAAATGAAACCAACAGGAGGATGGAAGACGGACAGAAAAAGACTGAAGAGCTATTGGAAAAGAAGATGGAAATAATGAAGGAAAATTTGTCTGCCGAGTTGGGAATTAAGATTGATGAGACCAACAAGAAGATTGACGAAATCAATGAGAAAATTAATAAAGATATCGAATTAATGAAGAACGATAGTGAGAAAATTTGGCAACAAATGGCCGACAATAATGACAGAGCGGAAGAAATTGCCAAAAATACAATTGAAATCGTTGACAAAAAATTAGAAGAGAACTTAGAAGCAACGGAGGAGAGGATTGCCATCTTAACAACTGAGATCCATGAAGAAATGTCAGACATGCGGAGAGAAGGAGAAAATAACGAACAAAAAATAATACAAACGGAAACAGATGTCAACCACCGGATAGACAGTATGGAGAAAATCCACAACAACCAGCTAGGAGTCGTGGAACGGAAGCAAACAGAAATGATGACCGCACAGACCTCACTGGGTGAGAGATGCGAGGAAATTTCAGTCAAAGTGGATGCAGTCAAACACCAGGCAACCAGTGACCGAGACCAATTGACAGAGCGTCAACAAAGGGAGTTCAACGACATTCGAGATGAAATGAACCGCCTGCGAACATTCCCAAATGTTTTATCTGGATTGACACACCTGGACGGTAGGGAACAGATAGATTTCCGTGCCTACGTGAAGAATCCACTTGAATTTCTAGAGAGGGTGGAGGAAATAATCAGTAGAAACAGGGAAAATCGATGGTCCGTTATAAAAGGAATGCTAGATGAATCATTTCGTAATACCTTTGACAACTGGTGGACAGCGACCCGGCATGAAGTGGAGAACTATGCTGCGTTCAAGGTAGCATTCAAATTAAAATATTGGTCTGACTCTACCCAAAACATTATCAGGGACGACATCACCAACGGCAAATATGACCCGAATGGCAGACAATCCATGACTACTTACTTTTTAGGTAAGATCTGCTTGGCCAGGAATCTGGAGCCGGCCATCCCAGAGGAATGTTTAGTCACGAAACTAGCTTACCATTTCAGTCAGGGAGTATCACAGGGTAGACTCAATTCACAAATAAAAACCATACAAGGAATGTGCACTCTGTTGGAAAGTCACGAGAGAGAACGCTACTACCAGAGGAACCGCCAGGGTCCCGGACAGACGTATGATCGGGGCGGACCAGGAAACGTGAATCCCACCATCACAGTGACAGGAATAATTATGGGAGAAATTTCAACAACCATCCACGTTTCAATAACCAACAGGGACCACGACAGAACGGAGGTGGTAACCATAATGATCATGCGGACCGAGGGAATATCAATAATCCCAGACCAAATGGATATCAGAGGGACAGTAATTATCAACGAGGTAATAATTATTACCGACCCTATAATAACCAATCCCCAAATAACCAGCATCGACAGGGTAATGGAACCAATAACCACAACCAGTTCCGTAGAGTGCATTACACTCACGCTAGCAGAGGAGGAGGTAGGCGAAATTATTACCAAGGTCGAAGAAGTTTCCCTAATCACCAGAATAATCAAAATCACAGTGACGGAGAGGATCGAGAGTCTGGTTACAGATCGAATCGAAGTGACAGCAGCGAAGGTAACCGACCAGTCACTCGAACCACGGAAATATACCACAATGGAAATGGGCAAGGAGCCCAGGAACCGATAGCATCAACATCAACAGACAGGCACACAAACAACGGTGACCTGCCTTTAAATGGGAACCGGCAGTGAAAAGCATAACAACACCCTCACTGAACCGGACTATTGGGTCTAACATATTGGCGAAGGAATTGGCATCGATTAAAATACACCGCAATAATTACCTCAAAAACATTAGACAGGATCTAATGGAAGAAAAAGAAGATAGTATCAGCGACACAACCAATAACGAAGTAGCGTATATCTCAGTGAAAGTCAATGGGATAAGTACAACAGCTATGGTAGACACCGGAGCGAATGTCTCTTTAATTGACAAATTAGAGTTAAACCGTATACAGTTGGAAAACCAAACAACAATACCAACACTACCCATAAATAATATCATACTCATTGGAGCCACAGGGCGACAGAATAAAACCATTCGACACCAAGTACAGTTGGAAGTATCGAACAATGGAGAGACGATTCCGATGGTTTTCCTTGTAGCAAGTGGGCTACCATTTACACTACTAATAGGATGCGACATATTGCGAAAGTATGCAGCCATAATCGACATGGATAAGGCTACAGTATTATTAAAAACAGATGAAGTTGAATGGACTGCAGATCTCATAGAAAATAGGAAGGCACCCCCAGAACATGTAATCTATTATATACGGGGAGGCCATGACCAGAAGAAGATGTCCATCAACAGAGAAGTTCGCAGTAATCCAGAAGATATATTATGGGTGGAGAAGATTAATGAAATTAGAACATTCCAAACGGATAACATTGACCATGTGTTGACTAACGAACAACGAGAAAATCTGATACAAATCTATAATCGTTACAGACATGTATTTTCTGATACACCTGGAAAAATAAAAAACTTTCGGTGTGAGTTGAAATTCAAGGATCAAACGGAGTTTAAAAGAAAGTCATATCCGATCGCATTTTCACTGAAAGAAGCCGTTCGTGAAGAGATACAGAGATTAATTGAAAATGATATCATTGAAGTTAGCAACTCCCCGTACACTAATCCCATTGTAGCTGTACCTAAGAAAAACGGCGCAGTGAGGATTTGTCTGGACGCGAGGGAGATAAATAAGTCCATAATTAATGACAGGACGTCGCCTGGAGAAATCGACGAGATATTAAAGAAATTTTATGGCACGCGGTATATCAATATATGGGACACTGTATGTGGATATTGGCAGGTGGAGTTACACCCCAATAGCAGAAAATTTACAGCATTTATTTTTGAAGGCCGTAACTACCAGTTTAAAAGGTTACCCTTCGGCCTTGTAAATTCTGTGGCCGTTTTCGTTAAATGCATGGATGAAATATTAGGACATAATACATTGCAATTTACTACAGTGTATGTAGATGATTTGCTGATTGCATCAGATAATTGGAAGGAACACTGTAACCGGGTGGCACAAGTGCTAAATAAACTAGAAGAAAATAACATAACGCTCAAACTAGAAAAGTCAAAACTAATAGCCAAGGAAGTGCAATTCTTGGGGTTCAACTTGTCAGAAATTGGAATAACACCAGCCCAAGAAAAGATGGAAGCAATACAGCGTTTCCCGATACCAAAGAAGAAAAAACAATTACAGTCGTTCCTCGGTATCTGTAATTACTATAGGAAATTCCAGCATAACTATTCGGAATTAACAGCTCGGTTTTCACAACAGTTATCGTCAAAGGAAAAGTGGAGATGGGGGCCTGACCAAGACACAACCTTTGAGCTAATAAAGGAAAAATTTCTCGATACAGTAATGCTACACCATCCCAATTTTGACAAACAATTTTATATGAACTGCGATGCTAGTGATGTTAGCCTTGGTTCAGTATTATATCAGGAGGACCAGGAAGGCAATCATCAAGTGATTAGTTTCGCAAGTAGAACACTCAACAAATGCGAACGAAACTATCATACGACGGAAAAAGAGCTCCTGAGTATAGTATTTGCATGTGAGAAATTTAGAACATACATTTTAGGGTACCCTATTACGGTACGAACAGACCATAAGTCTATATCTTTTCTAAAGAATTGTAGGTTAAAACATGGTAGACTGACAAAATGGACACTGACGCTCCAAGAATATAACATCCAATGGGAATACATCCCTGGGAAAAGCAACATAGCTGCAGACGTGTTGTCCCGAGTGAACATCATAGCCCAAACAATCGAGGGAGAAAAAGAAACCATCGCCAAGGTCTACCACATCTTAAAAAACAAGTCTGAAATGACCAACATATTATCTGACATAAAAATTCATCAGAATAAGGAACCTAAAATCTCACAAATAATCCAACAATTGGCAGAAAATGATGAAAAAATAATACAATATTACTGTACCCACAACCAACTACTATTCACTAAAACCCATAAATATAGTGAAGAATGGAAGGTTGTCATACCGAAAACTATTGAGAAAGAACTAGCAATTGATTACCATGTGCGTTACGGTCACATGGGAGCAGTCAAAGTAGTCAAGGCACTACAGGAACATGTATACTTTAAGGACATGAACCGCAGGGTGAGAAAATATATTCAGAATTGTCATGTATGCCAATTGGTCAAGTGTAGCAATGAGAAAAGAGAAGGGGTAATGATACCCATAACTTCAACCGAAAAATTAGAAAAAGTATTCTTAGATATTTGTGGACCATTTCCACGAAGTGGTGGAAGACACCAATACAAATATGTGGTGATCATGTTTGACCACTATACGAAGTTCACAAAACTTTATGCCATAAACAGGGCAACAACTAACAAAATACTAGACATAGTAATATCCAGATACATACCCGAGGTAGGAAAACCACAATCAGTAATTACAGATCACGGAACGCAATTCCGAGGCCAAAGATGGCGAGAAACTCTAATCCATCAAGGCGTGAAAACATACAAAACGTCTGTGTATCACCCCAACAGCAACCCTGCTGAGAGAGTGTTGAGAGAAGTAGGAAGGATTTTAAGAACCTACTGTCACAGCCAGCAGAGGAGATGGGAAGAATATCTATCCCCGGCTGAAGACTTCCTGAACTTAGCTTGCCACCAATCAACAGATGAGACACCCTATACGGCTATGTATGAGCGAAGACCACCCCGGGAAATTACAGAAATTATAAAATTTCCAACAGAAAATGAATTCAGATTTAATAAAACCAAATTTTACAATAATGCAGTTGAACGAGCTGACAAACTTAGGCTCAAATACCAGAAGTCTCAACCTAAAATCATAAAATACGAAGTGGGAGACAAGGTACTAATAAAAAACCGAGAACTCCCAAGTGCAATTGAAGGTATTGCGAAGAAACTGCTACTGCTATTCACAGGCCCATATACTGTTACCAAGAACAACATGAATAACACTTATGAGTTACAAGACCATATAACTAAGAAAATAAAGGGCACCTACAACCAAGCTTCCATGAAACGGTATATTGAAAATTAAATTATAAAGAAAAAGTGAAAAATTGCGATGAAGATTATTTGTTATTGATAATAAGTGAAAAATAAAAATATAATTGTGAGAATAAATGTTGACTATATGAAGAAAGAGTGAAATATTGCGTTGAAGAGTATTTGTTGTTTATACTAAATAAGAAGTGAATATGTAACTATGAAAATAAACGTTGACTATATTGTAATTTTGTAATGTAAAAATGTGTTCTAAAGAAATTATGTAAAGGATAAAGAAAATTGTATTTACCGGTACACAAAAGAAAAATTACTATACGAGACAGACAAATACCATCTACGGCACAGCAAATTCCAAGAGCCAAGTCAACAAATAAACACCAGCTTACCCGTACTACAACTAATATTATACGAGACTGACACCCAAGATCTATGGCATATATGATATAAAGCATATTATAATTTCCGAGAGCCAAGTCAACAAGTGAACAACACAACTTACCCGTACTACAATTAATACAATACGAGAAAGACACCCACCACCCATGGCACAAATATATGTATAATATAAAATATTTCCAAGAGCCACGTCAGCAGTAAAGTAACAACATACCCGTACAGATAAAAGAGGAGACAATGAACTAGATGATATATAGAAGAAGAAGAAAATAAGAAGTTGGAGGAACGAAACCGAATAAATATTATTAATGTAGATAATAGATAACACACAACCATAGTGTCTCGCCTCGACACTAGAAGACACTAGAAGAGAGCCTATATCAAATGGGCTATATCTCATTTGAAACCATGACAATATATTCATGAATTGTATCCAGAGAAGTAAATCCTGAAAATAAAGAAGATTATGAAATGACGTTTAATGTAATACCAGGAGAAATGATTAATTGATGATAAAGAAGAATGAAAAAATAATATATTAACGAAGAGGATCATGAGAGTACACCAGTGATGAAATGTAAACAAACTATCCCTGTAAAATGTGAAGAATTTAGTTAAGTTGAATCAAGAAGAAGAGAGTATAACAATGTATAAACCGCAGATGCGTGAGATAATCCCAAGGATATTTATTATTTGTCGAAAGAACGACCACTTTATATTTTTGAATTGATTTGAGATGAATTGACTGATGAAAAATGCCAGCAATCATTTATATTATTGATGGAGATGATGTGCCTCCGTATTTATTGATGTTAGTATGGCCAGTGGAGTTGTATGCCAAAGTGAGCCACTCTGAACTGCCCCAGCTAAACTTATGTTAGGGAAATAGGGAACTAAATAAACAAGGGAGATAATTACATAGAAAAGAAATAATTATGATTCAAATAGAAGAAAGTGAAGGGATATATATAAAAAAGCATAAGAGTCGACATGGAAACATACAAAAATTGATGAATTCTTCAATAAAAAATCAATATACTAATTCAGAATTAATCAATTCTTATAGGAAGGCATATGTAACGTACCAAATTTGGCAGTTACATAGAGTAACTAATTATTACGTCAAGTGATGGGAGATCATGAAAATATTTCAAAGTACATAAAATAATGTAGACAAAAAGTGTGTATCTACAAAGATATATTATTGAAAAAATCCAACAAAGAAGAAGGAAGAATAATATAGCATCATCGAGTACAAAGGAGAGAGAAAATAACAACGAGCCAATATAAAATGTTAGAAACCAGGCCCAATAGATTCCAAACAGTGAGGGGAAACAACAAAAATCATAACCATTAAAATGAAGAGAAGACAACAGAGTCCAAACAGTGAGGGAAAACAACGAAAAATAACTATTAAAATGAAGGAGAGACAACTCAAGAACAACCACAATGATGGTAAAACAACCAATTTATTTATTAGTATAAATACTATGGAACAATGACTACCACAAATGGAAATATTGAAGAAGATGACAAGAATAAGTGAACATTGATTATCACAAGTAATGTACAACCCAGGAGAACACCGATAGTGAACAACAATTAAACAGAAGAAGAAAGGAAGAAGAAGAGCAAAGGAAACATAACATGAAGAATGAAGATAATATATGGACAATACAAGAAATCACCATTCACCAAGTATACAAGGAACTATACTAATGACCGGAAGAAGTGTAACGATTATTCGAAGATCAACTATAAAGAAACCAGTGTTTAGCATAATTAAGCAATCACAAACAATAACAGTGAAAACTTAATGTAAGTGTGACAACCTGTAACATGTTAACCATTTTTACCCCAAATAAACCCCACAGACAATACAAGTGAGAATGTTTATAACAGAGGAAAATGCGTTACCATTATAAGTGGAAGAATCCAAGATTAACTAGTTAAAATGCACAGACAATTAGTGTGACCAGTTTAATCAAGATTGTAACACAAAATAGATAATCATAAGACCACCAAGAGAAATGTGAGATAGAACAGTAAAATAATTGTTCATAGGAACTCATAATAAAAGCTTTGTAAACCTTAAAATTCAATTTAACTTATACTCGACAAGAGCATATCTACACATATCTATAACATCAACACTTCATTAATCTGTTTTGTAACAACATATATTTTCTTAATGCTCTTCTGTATTATACAGTTCCAATACTGGAGTTTAACTCTATGTTGGAGTTTAACTAATTAGTTTTTGTATACAGTTCTACCATATGTTCAAAATACTATTAAATTTATATCTTTTATTCTTCTGAAATTATTATTTTATTCTTATGTACTGTGGTTTATTTTTACAGCAGTACAATTTAATTGATTTCGTGTGTTTTGTCCACCGCATAATTTTAATGCATCTTATTAATCATTGTCTAGGTAAGATTTAATGACTGAAATTATGAGTCGTTATCTCAATAAAAGTTTCAGTAATCTGACCCTGTTAATTTGTATAATAATGACACCTAACAGGAGCTAAAACCTATATTCGAACTACGTGAAACAAAGAAAGAGACATTATTTCTTCTGGTTAAGGAATTTAACAATTTTCCAGATGACGAACTATGCGTAAAGTCATTAGACATCGGAATTTTGCTCTGTATTGTGAAACAAGCCCTTAATTAAAATTTGAGGTTTCATTATAACTTGCACAAATGCAATTGTCTTTTTACCCGAGTAGTTGAGAGTACTGCAAATAATGTTTCAACAAAAGTTGTGAACATGTCTCAACGATGAATCGTTAATGAAAACAGTGAGCAAACAAAATTGTTTGCTTACTGCAAAATTCATGAATCGATGGTGTTAAACATTTTTCACAGTTTATTGTAGTCAGACACGATAAACCAACGGCTGGTTATATATCGGACAACAGTTTTACGTCACTCGTTACCTAGGGCAATTTGTTTTAACGTTTATACGCTTCTAACACGTAAGCAAACATACGATTTCCCACAATGTTATTTGTTGAATTTATCTTATCTAACATGAATAAATTCGTTAGACATTTATAAACCAAATGTTGTTTAGAAAAGAATGTAAATGTGAGACGAATGATCTCTGTTCTCTATTGCTTGTGTATCCTATGTTATTAAGTTCTGTCATTTTTTAAGCGTGTCATTTAATTCATAACGTTAAGTTTCTAAATATAATATTTCAATTTCAAAATGTCAAACGAATATACATAATCTACATTTTAAAATGCAAGAGGAAAACATAAATTTTATGTTTACAACAATTTTATTACGTTTTTAAAAATCAAATAAAGAATAAGCAAGATGTCTCGTCGTTGTATAGGCCAGCGGATGCTACGTATTTCTCAAACGGATGCTACACGTGGGTATTTCCAAGACCGTAAGTATAACTACGTACATTAACTGCAGGTAACATCAATATTTAATTTACACAGAACGGAAAAGTGGCATTCTCTCTTCTACTAAGGACTGTAACAATTTCTCAGATTAGAAGTAAATATTATTAGCTACACATCAGCATACTGCTGTGTATTGTGAAACAACTCCTTAAAACTCAGTTTGTAGCTTTCATTATAATTTGGGTAAATGTTACTGCCTCTAAGCACGGAAAAAATTAAAATTACGAATGTTCCCCGGCAACGAGAGGCCTCTGAATTATGGGGACTATACTGACGATGAACAGCGTGCAAACGTCCAAAAAAAAAAAAAGAAATAGCTTATTACAACAGAGTTTATTATGCAATGAGCATTTATCGGCAATTTTTACAAGTGATAGAATATAAACCTAACATAGCATAATTCGGTTAAGCTTGCAACATCCGAAAAGTATTTACACGCTAAACCATAATTATCTTTTTTAGCATAGCTTAGGCCTAGGCCTATATATGTTGCAACGTTACAAGTATTATACAAAATTACACAAATACAATACCATGTACTCAACGCAACTATGAAGTGTATCACACCGGCCAGGTCGCAGGATATTTTATTCTCGTTGCGTCAAGTATATGTAGTTGCACAATAAAAAAATAATTTTCAAAGCGGATTGAGATATTGATGACATGAAATAATTAATTAAAACCGTTTCAAAATAATCATTCTATGATTTATTAATATTAATAGAAAATATGCCAATATTAAAATTTCGATTTATAAAAATAAAAAAATATTCTCTTTTATAAGTTATAACGAAAAGAAATTATAGGGTGTTGTAATTGTAAAAGTGTTGTATTTTGTCGGGCGTTACCTCCGCGCACTTTTGTTACTTACACTGTTGACTGGATCCTCTGCAGTGATGTAGTCCTGTAACACAACTTAAAACTATGCTTTTTGTGGGCGCCACTTGGAAACGTTTGTTCCAAGAAAAAATTAAATGTGATTGATAAAATTTTTAAATCTACGAAAAAATTTAAACAAGTCAGTTTAGCTTTGAAAAATCAGTTAAGTTTAATGATTCTTTAAAAACAACAAACAAATCGTCTGAAGGACTATCACTCATAGAAAGAAAAAATTATAAAATTGCAGAGAAAAAATTTTACAAGTTATTATTATTGACAATTTTTTTATATGTCCAATCAAGTATCGGCTAGTATTTCAGATTCTGACTCAGTTGAAAAGCATGAGTTTAATATGTGAAAAATCTTTACTCTCAGGACGTGACTCCTTTGAACTACCAAGACATATCAATTAGATGCCTTACAAGAAAAAACTAAGTGATTTGAAGGTGTATGTGTGGCGTGTAAAGTACAACTGTGTGATAAATATAACCAGGTAACAAATGACTTTAATTTTGGTAACTCACGTTCCAATGGTCGTTTATTCTCTCACTGGACACTTCCTTCGGGTAGTTTCTCAATCTCGCCTCTTCGGGTGTACACTGAATCTATTTAAAGTCAAATTTTGCGATCATTACTTTTTCCCCACTTTTTGTCAAAACGTTTGGCAGTAAAATCTCGTTTAAACGCCGCCACTACGAATCATCTGTTTAGCGTTGATTCAGAAATCTGCCACCGCAGCGCTGATTCCCATGCAGTGTTGAGGAAGGCTTAGTTGTATTGTTTGTTTACGTTCGGGGGAATTATTTGTCACGTTAGTCAGTCAATGCGAACACAGCAGAATTCGTTCTCTATTTAAATGTTTGGTCCCTCCTGGGCCGTCGACGTTCTGGCTGCGTGATTTCTATTAAAATTTGCCGTATCGCTGCTCTATTTCAGCGATACTTTTTGGCGTAGACTCTCGTTGAGGTTAAGTCAGTCGGTTATGTCTATGTACGGGAAAAGCCTTCCTGCCGTGTCTTGTCGATTTCTCGCCTCTTTGGTTTCGCCTTAGCTGCGTTGATCAGTGTTGTGTGAGATGCATCAGTTCTGGAGTTCAATCTTCAAGTGTTTTTGGGTCGAATTTGGTCTCGCTTTTATACTAAATCGGGATGACTGTTTTCGTCGACTTCCGGTATATTTGTGTAAAAATTCTTTCTAGATTGTTCGAGAATAAACGAAATGGAATGTCATAGAACAATTTTCACTTCCGTAGAAGCTTTTAGAACGAATTTCTTATTCTTCATACAAAGGATATTTCAAAATTTACACTGGTATTTATCAAACAGTTTCACATTAGTACTTACAATTTGCATGCCATTAATGTATTTAGATTCCTTGTTTTTTACTGAATCTAGCGATACTAAATATGATTGGTATCTAATTAACTTAAGTCTAACAAACATTACAATATACAACCCTCACCTTGAGTTGTAGTCGTTGAAAACTCAATATTTATAACAAAAATTGTTGTGGAGTTACAAAGTTCCTTCCACAAGCTGGACATCTACTACTACTACTCTCCTACAACAAAATAAACAAATTTTAACATCAATAAAACACAAATAAATACAATTTTATATGGCCTCTGCTCATGGCCTAAATTCTTGTCAGTTTTCTAATACAATGATTAGTCTTTTTCTTTAATATATGTATTATTTCACCACTATACACACAGAGTTTATTATTTTTGTTAACACAGAGTTTCGTGAACTGTTACCCGATTCTCATTATTATTTTGATTAGCGTTTGGCTCTTGTTGGTTGTTACTTTCGTTTCGGGGTGGTTCGCTACTCCTACCCTCTGAAAACTGCTGATGGTTATTCGCCGTATCACCCTGGCTACCTGGCGCCTGTTGAGTCATATACCCGTAACTTGGTAAATTGGGTGGGTATGGTCGTCGATTATCGGCCATCATATAATTTACCTGGGGCCTATATTCATTTTGGTTTCTCCTACCGCCTCCTCCTTGGTTTCCCCCGTTGCGATAACCATTACGTTGACCATAATTACTTCCTCTATAATTATTCCCGCGATAACCGTTTCCCTGGTGGAAGTTCCTACCGTAGTTATTCCCGGTGTAATTACCTCTGTTTGGTCCCGGATAATTGCGGTTAATTGGGCGCTGATTGGTATCATTTCGGCCATTTGGTGGGATATTATTATTCTGATTATTGGTGTTTAGATTATTACTGTTCCCACCTCCATTCCGGTTTGGTCCGTTATTATTGTTGTTGTACTCTACCTTACGATTGGGGGGTTGGTAATCCTGGAACCTTCCTGTGGATTCGCAATTTTCCAATAATTTGGCCAGATCGGCTATTTTGCTAATCTGTTGGTATAATTGGGCATCCTTGATCCCATAGCTGTAATGTCCAGCTAACTGCCTTACCAAACATTCTTCTGGGATCGGCGGTATCAACTTCCGTGCTAAACATACCTTTCCCAGGAAATAAGACGTCGGGGACTGTCCATAGGACGCGTCGTATTTGCCATAGAAAATGTCCATTCTTACCCTGTTTTGTGCGGTCTCTGACCAATACTTTTCCTTAAACTGGCGTTTAAACTCTGCTAAATTCGTTATTTCTGGTCGTACCGCTATCCACCAGTTATCCTTAGTATTTTTAAACGTCTCGTCAAGCATCTCTCTTATCCTGTCCCACCTTGTTTCTCTACTTCTCCCAATAACCTCCTCCATTCTTTCCAAAAATTCCATTGGGTTTCGTCGATAGTCCTGGAAGTTGATTACTTCCCTGTTTTCACCATGACACGTATGAGTGTTTAGTATTGGTGTGTCTCTCAGCGCCTCTAATCTTTCCTGCAGGTTTTTCTCTCTCTGGTCTATTTCCAGTATGCTATTTTTGTTAGTTTTTATTTGTTCGTCCAGCCTGTTAGCGATGTGCTGGACTTCTCCCACCTCCTGCATGATGGCGTCTTGGTTCTGCCTTACCCTGTTTTCGAGATTTATAACATCTTGTTTGGTCTCTACTGTTTGCTCCTCTATACTTTCGAAACGTATATTGTTTCCCTCTCGTAACCTTTCCAATTGTTTCTCCATGTTTTCGACCTTTCTGTCACTATCGACCTTATTATCATCGATCCTTTTGTTTACTATTTCGTATTTTATGCTAATTTCTTTTTTCAGGGACTCTATGCTTCCTTTTATTTCCTCCTTATCTTCCTGTCTGTTTTTATTCAGGGATTCTATATTTTTGTTCATACCCTCCTTTAAAGATTCTATGCTTTTGTCTAATTTCTCCTTGTTTCTGTTCATATTTTCTTCCATCCTTTGGAACATTTGCTCATTACTTTTTTATTATTTTCGTTCATATCTTCCATTTTTTGGAGCATCATCATTAATATATTCGCGTCAGCACTCCCTGTTATTTTTTCTGGTTCGGGTTTCTCTGTCTGTTCTACCATTTGTATGGGTTCTTCTCCCGTTTGTTCCTCTAATTCCACTGCCGTTTGTACCGGTCTTTCCATTTCTAGTGTGGGCGGTTCAAATTCCGTTTCCTCCATTTGTACTGCCTCTCCGTCTTCCACACTTAACTCGGGTTCCACAGTCTTCTTCACCTTCTTTCCCTTTGGTTGCGGCATTTTAATCTGTTGGTAGTTGCCGGGCTTGTTCCGTCTTTTTCAAGCCTCACTAGTTGGGCTGCCAATTTATAACGAAAAGAAATAGTGTAGTGGGTGTTGTTTGTGTTGCACAATAAAAAAATAATTTTCAAAGCGGATTGAGATATTGATGACATGAAATAATTAATTAAAACCGTTTCAAAATAATCATTCTATGATTTATTAATATTAATAGAAAATATGCCAATATTAAAATTTCGATTTATAAAAATAAAAAAATATTCTCTTTTATAAGTTATAACGAAAAGAAATTATAGGGTGTTGTAATTGTAAAAGTGTTGTATTTTGTCGGGCGTTACCTCCGCGCACTTTTGTTACTTACACTGTTGACTGGATCCTCTGCAGTGATGTAGTCCTGTAACACAACTTAAAACTATGCTTTTTGTGGGCGCCACTTGGAAACGTTTGTTCCAAGAAAAAATTAAATGTGATTGATAAAATTTTTAAATCTACGAAAAAATTTAAACAAGTTAGTTTAGCTTTGAAAAATCAGTTAAGTTTAATGATTCTTTAAAAACAACAAACAAATCGTCTGAAGGACTATCACTCATAGAAAGAAAAAATTATAAAATTGCAGAGAAAAAATTTTACAAGTTATTATTATTGACAATTTTTTTATATGTCCAATCAAGTATCGGCTAGTATTTCAGATTCTGACTCAGTTGAAAAGCATGAGTTTAATATGTGAAAAATCTTTACTCTCAGGACGTGACTCCTTTGAACTACCAAGACATATCAATTAGATGCCTTACAAGAAAAAACTAAGTGATTTGAAGGTGTATGTGTGGCGTGTAAAGTACAACTGTGTGATAAATATAACCAGGTAACAAATGACTTTAATTTTGGTAACTCACGTTCCAATGGTCGTTTATTCTCTCACTGGACACTTCCTTCGGGTAGTTTCTCAATCTCGCCTCTTCGGGTGTACACTGAATCTATTTAAAGTCAAATTTTGCGATCATTACTTTTTCCCCACTTTTTGTCAAAACGTTTGGCAGTAAAATCTCGTTCAAACGCCGCCACTACGAATCATCTGTTTAGCGTTGATTCAGAAATCTGCCACCGCAGCGCTGATTCCCATGCAGTGTTGAGGAAGGCTTAGTTGTATTGTTTGTTTACGTTCGGGGGAATTATTTGTCACGTTAGTCAGTCAATGCGAACACAGCAGAATTCGTTCTCTATTTAAATGTTTGGTCCCTCCTGGGCCGTCGACGTTCTGGCTGCGTGATTTCTATTAAAATTTGCCGTATCGCTGCTCTATTTCAGCGATACTTTTTGGCGTAGACTCTCGTTGAGGTTAAGTCAGTCGGTTATGTCTATGTACGGGAAAAGCCTTCCTGCCGTGTCTTGTCGATTTCTCGCCTCTTTGGTTTCGCCTTAGCTGCGTTGATCAGTGTTGTGTGAGATGCATCAGTTCTGGAGTTCAATCTTCAAGTGTTTTTGGGTCGAATTTGGTCTCGCTTTTATACTAAATCGGGATGACTGTTTTCGTCTACTTCCGGTATATTTGTGTAAAAATTCTTTCTAGATTGTTCGAGAATAAACGAAATGGAATGTCATAGAACAATTTTTACTTCCGTAGAAGCTTTTAGAACGAATTTCTTATTCTTCATACAAAGGATATTTCAAAATTTACACTGGTATTTATCAAACAGTTTCACATTAGTACTTACAATTTGTATGCCATTAATGTATTTATATTCCTTGTTTTTTACTGAATCGAGCGATACTAAATATGATTGGTATCTAATTAACTTAAGTCTAACAAACATTACAATATACAACCCTCACCTTGAGTTGTAGTCGTTGAAAACTCAATATTTATAACAAAAATTGTTGTGGAGTTACAAAGTTCCTTCCACAAGCTGGACATCTACTACTACTACTCTCCTAAAACAAAATAAACAAATTTTAACATCAATAAAACACAAATAAATACAATTTTATATGGCCTCTGCTCATAGCCTAAATTCTTGTCAGTTTTCTAATACAATGATTAGTCTTTTTCTTTAATATATGTATTATTTCACCACTATACACACAGAGTTTATTATTTTGTCTATCTTTTGTGATACCTGGTTACTTTGTACATATATTATATTTATCACAAGATGACATAGCATCATTGATTGGTCTTGAGATGTCATTTTTTATGGTGTGACAAATCTCACTCTAATTAGTTAAATTCTTTTAGAATTGACTTTACTTTCAACTGAGTTTGTTTCTTATTAAGGTATTCTGATGTATTGTACCTTTCTATCTTATTTTTGTTAGTATTATGTAAGTATTTAGCCAGATATGATTATTTTTGTACTGGATAATTGGCTTCAGCCATACATGGTATAAGTAAATATTTTGCTGACTTGACTATTACAATGTTAAAGTTGATCAGGTATATTAGTATAGTTGCTTTATATCATATTACAGCTTTCTAATACAGTTTGGTTGCATTTTGGCAACATTAAATTCATAAATTATACAATATTAGATGCCTATTACATGTTTTTAGTTAACACAGTTTTTGGCTATTGTGACTGCTTTTTATTCATTTGACAGCTTCCTTTATTTAAGATAAATTGTTCACTATTGTCTGCTTGACAATTACATATAGTTTTTATTTGAATCTGATAATAATTAATTTTTTCATGAAATCTTGGTGTATGGTCTCAAATCCAACACATTAATATTTTTTTTGTCATAACAAATATATCATTTTTATTCTAACTTAAACTCTTTCTAATAATGTATTTAAGACATTTAATACATTTATTTTATTTACATCACATAATATAATAATGGATCATGTCCATTTATTCACAAAAAATAGTTTTTAATACCCTATTCATAGTTATAAAACTTAATAATTATTGACTTTATTCTGGTGGATTCTGACATTATTTCTCTCTCTTATAGTGTCTTATGGTTTTTTCACTCTTATTCACTTTAATAATATATATGGGGTTTTGTCTTAGTCATAGTTTGGTCGTTTTTTCAAGTTGATAGAAATAATTATTATACAAAATTACACAATTTTTTGGGACTACTTGGGTTCGATACTGTTCACCTCACTTTCCTCTTATGCTAACTTACTATATAAATGATTTCCTTTTATGGAACGTTCTGTGACGTTACAAAGTTTACAAAAATACAATATAACCTTCTGTGCTGTTCAAGACATATAAAAATAAACAACCGTATAATCTTACTACCTAAACAGACATGTTAAACAAATTATCTAAACACTTTTTATTTCAGTGTGTCTGACTTTGACTCAAATTTTAAATAATAATAGCAACTCATTTCCAACCAAAAATAATAGTAAATCTCAAGAATAAAACTAATTGTTGCTATAAACAAAATTTTAAAAAAACATTTACTTCCAACCTATTATTTATTTCTACTGACACACCCAAATTTTAACATACAACAGAAGATTAGTATTTTTAAATTTTCTTTTTAAAATAAATTATTTTCTTTAACTACCATTTCAATTTATGTACAGTGATTATATTTAAAACTCTAAATCTTCACTGTTCATATATAAGTTTCTTTTTAAGAGTTCTTTTCACAACAAAAAATATAATTTTTATTCATCACCTGCGTACTGTCGACGTTACCGTTGTGTGTGTGTGTGTGTGTGTGTGTGTGTGTGTGTGTGTGTGTGTGTGTGTCCTGAATACTGAGAATTTGATTATGATTATTATGCTGATGCTGTGTTCTCTGTCTCTACGGTTTGTTGTTTGTTATGGCCCAGATTTCCTCCATAAGTCTTGGTGTGTGTGGTAAAGACGTTCGATCGGTCGGCAGACCAGCACCGTGACGATGTGTCTGAGATATCTTGAGTCTGAGATCGCCCCAAAATTGCCGGTGGTATTTATAGTGGATGGCGATCTGACAATTCCAGGACTGTTTTCGACCTGTTAGATATTGTCACTTCATGCAAAGCGTCCTTTTAATTACAAATCACTTTTTGATTCATTTTCGCGATTTCGTAAACATACTCGTAGCACGAGCGATATCATCGTTTGCGTAATTTTTTTCTTGTCAGTCACATATAACACACTTATTAATTACTATTTAATTACACTAATAATTAACATTAAATTACTTAACGTCGTTATTATTGCACATTTCTTCAATAATTTTTTCATCACCATATTCGTTAAAAATTCCTTAATGTAATGGTGTCTTTATAATTGGGGTAAGTCTTTGTTCACAGGTTTAAAATGTATTAATTAGTTGATTTTTATCCGGTTAAAACGTGATTACAGACAAACCACTAATTCGTACGCATCACCCCATCTTTGCATGTCTGAGCTGGCTTCACTCGCACAAACACACAAGCGCTGTACTCACTCGCGGGGCAGGTTTACGCTTTCTGACAATTCTTAGCCTGCATAATATTGTTAAAACTGTTCATCATATATTTTCTATGCTAAATATTTACAAACATACCGCCCTGGACAAATATGCAAATATATGTATTGTTGCTATATATATACACACAAATATAACTCAGTCTGAGGATTTATGGGTACTGAATACACTGAATACAAATCCACACCTTTACACCGATTGCCACCAAATTTTGCATAGGTAACCTTTGCACAAGGCAAAAAATACTGTCTAACTTGGAATTTGATATTTTTCCCTGTTCGCCCTTGTAATTATGCCTTTCCATTGACGCGTATAAAGATGGCGAAACACCATGGAGACAAGAATTAATTACTATAGTAACAAGAAACAAAAAATTATATTTAGCGGCATCGGAACTGTACCTTTATTCGTTCCTGCAGTTTTTAATGTTTTTAATATGCGATTGTATCGATATATTACGATGTGGAAAAGAAAAAATTAGAGTGTGTGCTTAAGACCGCACGGCAGAAGTGAAAACTTCATTGGCAATCGGAATCAATTTATATATATTGTAGCGTGACAGATGTATGCATAATATTGAATGGCAATTGATCATTAGAATAATGAAGTTATAATGTTTAAATTTGGAAGAAAGCATTAAGTTTAATATAAATAAATTAATTCATAGCAACTGTGGAAAGAAATCATTATTATAAAGAAAATACAAGTTCAAGTAAAAAGAGTTACTAGTGATGAGTCATCCAAAACCAGTCTCATAACCAAAGGTTTTCAAGGTATAACCCAGGAAGGTAAAAAGTAAATAACCAAGCAGTACAGAATATGACCAAACCCACAACGAGGGAGAATAAATAGAATAGAAACCCTAAAATAAGCCAAGATCAAACAACACAGGTGGTGTATTTCTGAAATCAAGAAGAAGATGGAGAAGATCCCAAGAAACCTGATGTGAACATGAAGAAGATGGAGAAGATACCAGTCCCAGAAGGCAGGAGAAAAGAAGACTGAAGAAAGAAGAAGAGGGCAGCATCCTGAAGAAGATGTCATGCTCTTATAAAAGACACCCAAATCCCTATATCCCCAAAATAAATATCTAAAAACAAAAGTATAACGAAATAAAAACCACATGTATACAAATTTAAGAGAGAGGAGTGTATAAAGTAAAAGTTTCCTGTGAACTAAGATGAAGCAATAATATAGTACCCATGGAACAAATCTCCATTGAAAAAACGCTAACCAATTTATTATGTTAATAAGACTATACGACCATTTAGCATTAACATAATATATAAGTGCAAAGTGAACCAGTGATAGTTTTGGGTATTATAAAAAATGAACCTTGTGTTTCATTCTTGGCAATCACAAACATTGGATGCAATGAAATATGCATTTTTCAATGACTTAAAATGTGTACTGTGACAATATGTTGTTCATAAGACATGAATCTGTTTAAAATAACATTTTGTTTTACATGAAAAAAGAAAAACAGAGTTCATAATACCTTTTGAACAATTAATACTATTTATTTGTTAATGACAGGGTGCAATTCCCCAAAGACAATGTATAAAAGACGGTATAAAAACTGTAGAATCCTACTTATAATAATAGTTAGAAATAAGAATATAAATATAAGGTTTTTATGTATATAGTATAGGAATGTTTAAAAATGTTTTAGATATAAGGCCATTTGTTTGGGTCTGAAACAACTAACATCAGAACTATAAAAATAGTTACCACTTGTAAATAGTAGAGAGTAATTAAGATGTTAGTTAGTAAAAAACCTTTTTTGTAAGCCATATTTCCATGTTTAGAAATAAGGATTTTGTTGCAAAATGTCTGACTTGAAGACAATCATTTATTTAAAAAAAATATTCTTTATTTGTTTTAACTATTATTTGTATTGTAACCAATACTAATTGTTTTTGTGCAATTTGAAAATATGTTTAATTTATAATACTATATGTAAAAGTCAGAGAGGGTATTACACATCATATATTGTTTGTAAAATATTTTGTAAAAAAAATTGTTAAAAAATCATAGGCCAAAAGAATGGAAACCAAACTTCATCAAAACAGAGAAATTAATCATTTAAATGCGAATAAACAAAAGGGGTTTAGACAAAATAAACTTGAGATCATGCCATATAATTGGACATACCATTTAGAGAGATTTTAATAAATATATTCAGAATTATAAATAAAAATGAAAATGACTAAACTCAGAAATTTGGACATGGGAGTCATATATTCCAGAATAATGTTTCAGAATACAACTAATTCAATTAATTACCAGAAGATAAGGGAATATGAACCTTTTAATACAATATAGGATTATTAATATTAAATATAACTGATAAAATGGCTGAATTTATATAATGACAGGAAGTAAATTTTGATGTTTTGACTTTTCAGAGTATACCAAACTGAAAGTGAAATTACTATTTTTTGGACAGAAAACACTATAAAATGGCATTATTTAATCTGAAAAATAACCAGAATGAACTGAAAGATTAATTTAAATCAAATCTAGTGAATAAAATTGACAAATAACCAAAGTTTAGGCATTCATATAGTGAAAATGTAAAAGTGTACACAGGATGTGAAAAATATTTGAACAATGTAAAGGATAATATTATATGGGCTAAGAGTTTAATTGAAACTGAAGGAAACAGTTAGTTGATTATTGGTATTTGAACGGATAACATAAACGAGAGTTTTGTGACGATCTAACCTATTTTTACAACATTAAAGATAAGTGGCGAACAGTACGTTACGGTAAAGTCGAGAGTGAATTATAAAATCTTTCCAGAACCTATACATTGTGACAAAAACGATCAAGAAACACTAATTAACACTAAACAATACATTTCTACTCTGAAAAACACCACAAAACACCAGAAAACTGTATAATACCTTAACCAAATTAGTGTCGGAATTGGGAAAAGTGTTTTGACTTATAATTACACAGACATACTAAATACAACCCAGAATCACTACACCAGTCACTACACAACATTTAACAAGAGATTTGCAGACACAAGAACAGGAATTTTGCCAGAAAATACATTATTTGGAATGCAGCAGGAACGAGCAACATTTTGATCAACTTGACGGCGGCCATTTGCTTTGACGATCCCAGTGCCTTCTTCTTAGTTCAACTCAGCTGTTTGGTGAAAACAATTATTATATTTACAAATTATTATTCAATGTCTGTGTTTATTAATAACTATTAATTTGATTGTAACGTTATACTTTTTAAATATTAGCCCGATTTCTCTGACTTTGGTAATAACTGGCTGTTTAAAGAACCCTATATAATTTTTATAACATATACTTGTAACTTTTTTCGATATCCTGAGAATCGATACTAATCGATAAGAGTCAATATTGCTGTTACTTAATAAAACATTAATACTTTTCAATACTTAATAGCTCTTTATTTCTTCAATAATACTAATTACCAATAATATAATTCTAATTGATAATCTACAAGGACTTTACCACCTATAAGTGAAGATAACCTAAAAAATAAAAAGGTAAACAAGTATCGATTGGTTTGAAGACAGTCTTATGAGTGGTGATAGCTTACTTAAAATATACTAAAATTTTAATAAAAATTTTCAGAAGAGCATTACACTGTTTAAAACTTCACAGCCCTATATTAATTAATTGATCCTAATTAATTAATTAATTAAATTTAAATTTTTTTTTTAATTATTTTTTTTTTATAAACATAAATTTTTTTTTTAAATTTCCTTCAAAACAATAAATTTTGTTTTGAAACTTTCGGCGAAGCTGAACATATATATTCCTTCATCAACTTTACGCTACTCGACCGGTCTTGCTACCATTGGGACTCGACCAGCTGGGAAACTTAAGGAAGTGTTTCAGGCCAGTAAGACGTCGAGAGCCACACCAATCACACCAATTAAACATTACAACTTACAGTATCACATATCAATTATTTATTTTATTACAAATTGGCTAGCCCAAAGAGTGGGGCTTGATTACATCGGAGTCTCATACTCCACAATAGCTTATTATCATCAACACCTTAATATTTGTATATATATATATATTATTACAAATTGGCGCACAACTTTAGGGGCTTTAATTAGCGATTGGAAGGCCAATAAATTCTGCCCAATCACTAGTTGGAGCTAGGCAACAGCCACAAAGCCAGAGAATTTCAAGGGAAAATGCAACGACGTGCGACATCTAAGAAACGGGCGGCGGAGGCCGAAAAAGAAGTCGATATGGACAACAAAGAGGCAACGCCAGTAGAGTTGGAAGAGGTATTACAATCGGTGTTGTCCAAACAAACAGAGCAACCAGAGGAACAACCGGAGATACCCACACAGACAGGGGAAGTCAATGTCCGGAAAGAACAATTAGAAAAACCCGCACAATTAGAGAATGCGGCAATACAAGAGATGCTCAGAATGATGATGGAAGAAACCAAATCCAGTAAGAATAAAATGGACGAAAACAGTAAGGGGTTGAAAGAAGAATTGAGTGGGATGAACAAGAACATGGAAGAGTTGAAGGGAGACAACCAGTCCTTGAAAGAAGATTTAGGAAATAAGATCGAAACAACAAATAAGAAGCTGGAAGAGAAGATAGAAGAAAACAGCAAAAAGATGGAAGAGAAGATGGGGGAGAAGTTGGAAGAATTGAGAGAGGACAATCAAATTTTAAGAGAAGAATTAAGAGAAGTCAATCAGGAGAATTTGGACAAACTGGACGAAACGATGGAATTGTTGCGAGAAGAAATGAATAAGGAAATCAAGGTTAACAAAAAAGCGATGGATAAGAAGATGGAAGAAGAAAATATAATGGTCAATCGACAGATTCGAGAGATTGATGGAAAGTGCAACCAGACCGAAAAGGAGGTGAATGAGTTTAAAGAGTGGTGAACATCAAGTTCACAAATATCGAAGAACATAGTCGTAGGAAGGTAGAAGAACAGAGGAAGGAAAATCAAGAAGAATTCGGAAAAGTACGCAACCAGGTCACAGAACGATGTAATGATATACAAGAGACCATGGCCAATATCACCGGTCAGGTGCGACAAAGCCGAGAGGAGATGGAAGCGATTAGAAACAGACCGACTCATTTCACCGGATTGCCCGTCAACGAAAGCCGAGAGTGGCTCAACTTCCGGCAATACAAACGCAAGCCGATGGAGTTCCTGGCCAGGGTAGAAGAATATTTGACCAAGCATAAAATTACTCAATGGAGCCATAGCAGGGAGATATTCGACGAGTCTTTCCGAGACATAACAGATAATTGGTGGATGGCCAACCGGAGTGAAATATCCGACTACCAACAGTTCCGGAAAATGTTTAAGACAAAATACTGGTCTGAGACCACCCAGAACTTGATCCGTGACAATATTTGTAATGGAAGATACAGGTCACAATTAGGTAGCAGTATGACGGCATATTTCTTGGGGAAGGTGTGTATGGCAAAACACCTTGAGCCAGCAATCCCAGAAGAATATTTAGTGAATAAGATATCTTATCACTATGATGAGGACATTATCAGGGCCCGGAGAGGTAGTCAGATCAAGACGATCCAGGGAATGACCGAGTTATTGGAGGGATACGAGAACGAAGAGTATTATCGGCAGAGCAGAAAGAGAAATGAGAGACCAGAAGCAAGGCCGACTACCTACCCCAATAACGGCAATAACCATGCAAGTAACCGGAACCAGCCCAGTAATTACGACGGCCCTAACAACCAGCCGCGTAATAACCAGTTTAACGGTAATTTTAACGCCGTTAGGAATAACAACCCCTACCCAAATAATAGAAACAATTTTTATCAACCAAATAATAATGTCCCATACAGTCAGAGAAATCCATATCCCAACAATAATGGTGACAGACCTTACCCACCTAACCGAAATTACTATAATAACAATTTAAATAATAACAATAATAGCAATAGTAATAACCGAGTGTCGCGTCCTAGGGTAAATTTTATAAGAGCAGAAGATCGCGGACCCAGGAGATATTATCAACCGAGGAGGAGCAGCTTCCACGGCGCCGACCGAAGATGGAGGAGTGCGGAACGAGACGGCCCAAGATACGAACAGGAAAGACGAAGTACCAGCCTGGAAGATCTTGGCAGACAACAGAACAGGGCGTTAAACATCAACCAGAGTACAGAACGTCAGGAAACAAACCAGAGTTTCCCGAACGATGCCTCGGTCAATAATAATATAAACAATGACCAGAATACTTTAAACGAGAGGAGGCAGTAATCAACAACGATGACCCGTTACTGCTTATACTTCCTGGGTTAGAAAAGGATGAAGTGCAACAAGCAAACAATGATAAAAACATCACTATTATCAGTAACCATTATTTGAAAGACATACGAACTGAACTTTTGGAAGAGAACGAGAAGAGTCTCAGCAACAGTAATAATGAGATAATTTATATAACAGCGGAGGTGGAAGGAGTTCCCGCTAAAATAATGATAGACACAGGAGCTAATATTTCAATAATAAACTCCAATGAGTTGGAGAGAATACAATGTACATGTGGAAAAACTTTGCCAATGTTACCAGTCAACAACATTGTGTTGGTAGGTGCAACTGGCCGCCAGAATAAAACCATTAGGAAGCAAGTTTCCTTAAGTGTCGTTAGCCGTGATATAGCTTTAGACAAGGAATTTTTAATCGCCACCGGATTACCATTTGACATCTTAGTCGGTTGCGATATTCTTCGTAGATATTCGGCAGTAATCGATCTTAATTTAAATAGAGTATCACTTTTCCCAGACGGAGTAACATGGACCGCAGATCTGGTAGGAAGCACAACTATACTTCCCAGCCCAATACATCAACAACTTCGGAAAATTAATATTATAAGAAACAGCCCTCTTTCTAAACCCATAATATACAATAATGGAGGAGAGGATTTATGGTCAGTTAAGATCCAAGAAATACGGAATTTCCAGTGCGGAAGCGATGACGAGAAAATACCAACACATCTGGCTGATCGTCTAATTGCAATATATGAGAAATACAAGGCGGTGTTTTCTGATGAACCAGGGAAGGTAAAAAACTACCAGTGCCAACTTCGTTTTAAAGAAAACGTAGAGTTTAACCGGAGGTCATATCCAATAGCGCAGTCGCTCAAAGAAGCCGTGAGAACAGAGATAAACAAGATGATAGATAATGACATAATTGAGATTAGTCAATCACCTTACACTAGTCCAATTATTGCTGTTCCGAAGAAAGACGGACAAGTCCGGCTCTGTTTAGATGCGCGTGAGTTGAATAAGACAATTGTGAATGACAGAACTTCTCCCGGTGAAATAGAAGAAATCTTAAAGCGTTTTCATGGTACTAGATTTATTAGCACCTGGGATACGGTCTGTGGTTATTGGCAGGTAGAGCTGCATCCACAAAGCCGCCAGTATGTAGCGTTCATTTTCGAAGGGTGCAATTACCAGTTCAAGAGACTGCCCTTCGGACTTGTCAATTCTGTCGCCATATTTGTGGCATGCATGGACCAGATTTTGGGACCAGAAGCGCTCCAATTTACCACCGTCTATGTTGACGATTTACTAATCACATCCGGAACCTGGGAGGAGCACTGTTACAGAGTGGAATTTGTACTAAACAAACTAGCGCAGAACAATATAACACTGAAGTTGGAGAAATCCACATTCATAGCGCGCGAGGTACAATTCTTAGGCTTCAACCTAGACGACCGAGGTATTACCCCATCAGCGGAAAAAGTGGAGGCAATTCAGAGGTTCCCGCAACCAAGAAACAGGAAACAATTGCAATCTTTCCTCGGACTCTGTAACTATTACAGGAAGTTTCAGAGCCGATATTCCGAGTTGACCGCCAAGTTTCAACCACAGTTATCTGCCAAAAACAAATGGACTTGGGGTGAAGATCAAGATATTACTTTCCGATTGATAAAAGAGAAGTTTCTGGAGAGTGTGATACTTCGTCACCCAGATTTTAAGAAACCGTTCTTTCTAAACTGTGACGCTAGCGATCTAAGCTTAGGAACGACATTATACCAGGAAGATGAGGAGGGACAACATCTGGTAATAAGCTTCGCTAGTCGCACACTGAACCAGTGCGAAAAGAACTACAGTGTGACAGAAAAGGATTTGTTGAGCGTGGTGTTCGCATGCAGCAAGTTCCGGACGTACATTCTCGGATATCAAGTCACGGTACGAACTGATCATAAATCCATCTCGTTCCTTCGTAGGTGCAAATTGAGTCACGGCCGATTGGCTAGGTGGGTACTCGCCCTACAAGAATATGACCTGAAATGGGAATACATTCCAGGAAAGAAGAACGTGGTAGCGGATGTGTTGTCACGTATAAATCTAGAAGATCAGACTTTCGAGGGGGAGAAGGAGAGCTTGGTAAAAATTTATAACATATTCACGACCAGAGCCGATTTACAAGCTTTGTTAATAAATATCCGAATCCATCAGCAGTCTGATCCTAAGCTGAAAAACATTGTGAGTCGTTTGGAAGCCAATGATGAAACCATTTCTAAATATTACCACCTTAACAAGGGAATTTTATTCATAAAAACCGCTTTGGACGATGAGACATGGAAGGTGATAATCCCACACCAAATCGAAAAGGAGGTCATCATCGATTACCATGTCAGGTATGGTCACATGGGAGCGTTAAAAGTGATACAAGCTCTAGAAGAAAACTGTAAGATCAAGAATATCAACCGCAAGGTGAGAACATACATCAAATCCTGTAAGATCTGCCAATGTGCCAAAATAAACAATGAAAAGACAGAGGGTATCATGATACCGATAACTTCCAACGCAAAACTGGAAAAAGTGTTTTTGGATATCTGCGGGCCATTTCCCCGTAGCGGTGGTCGGCACAGATATAAATACTTGGTAATTATAATGGATCACTACACCAAGTATATAAAGCTATATCCGGTTAATCGGGCAACAACAGCAAAGGTTTTGGCGGTGATTATTGATTTGTATATCCCAGAGATCGGTAGACCATCTTCTATTATTACCGACCATGGTACACAGTTTAAGGGAAGGAGATGGCGAGACACTTTATTAGCACTTGGGGTCAAAACGTATAAGACATCAGTCTACCACCCAAGTAGCAATCCGGCTGAGAGAGTACTAAGAGAAGTGGGTAGGATATTGCGCACGTACTGTCACAACCAACAGAAAAAGTGGCAAGAGTACCTAGCAGCGACAGAAACATTCCTAAATTACGCCCACCATCCAGCCATAGGAATTCCACCATACTCAGCCATGTATGAGAAGCCGACTCCCCGAGACATTGAACAAATCATTGAATTTCCAACGAACAACAATAGGAAATTCAACCAGTTGAAGTTTTACAATAAGGTAGCAGAAGATCAGGAAAAACGGCAAGCCAAATACCAGAAGGAAATAGGGCGAATTGTAACATATAAAGAGGGTGAAAAAGTCCTCCTAAAAAATAGAGAGCTGCCTAGCACATTAGAAGGCATAACCAAAAAACTACTATTACTATACACTGGCCCATATGTTGTGGTAAATGATAAGCATAACAATACATATGAGTTGAGGGAAATCGTTTCAGGAAGAATCAAAGGAGTGTACAATCAAGCTTCTATGAAGAAATATTATGAAGAATGAGTTGTGAGTTTTAGAATTTTGAATTTATTATAAAAATTCGAAAATAATGTAAGTACATCTTACAACCTAACATTTTGAGAACATTCTGGAGAATTAAAAGAAAAAGAATTTTTAATAATTTTAAAAAATTCAAAAATAATGTAAGTACATCTTACAACATAATATTTTGAGAAGAACTTTCTGGAGAATTAAAAGAAAAAGAATTCTTTAATTTAATATTTTATAAAAATTCGAAAATAATGTAAGTACATCTTACAACCTAATATTTTGAGAAGAACATTCTGGAGAATTAAAAGAAGAATTTTTTAATTTAATAATTTGAAAAAATTCTAAAATATGTAAGAACAACTTACAACCTAATAATTTGAAGAAAAAACTTTATGGAAGAAAGAGAAAGAGAGAGAATTTTGTATTTATTAATTATGAAAATTTAAAATTTAGTAAGAACATCTTACTACAACCTGATAATTTAGAACAAAACTTTATGGAAGAAAGAGAAAGAGAGAGAATTTTGAACTTAATTTTATTAAAAATTTAAAATTAAGTAAGCACAACTTACTATAACTAAGTTTATGAGAAAAACTTTATGGTAAATAATTAAGAAGAATTTGATTTTGGAAAAATACCAAAACATTCAGAAATAATAGTAAGATAACAGTACTATAAACAATTCTGAATGAAACAATTCTGGGAATAAATGAATTAAACAGAATTTGAATGTTGATAGAACGTCAGTACTTTGAAACAAGATAAGATCAACATATTACAAGGATTTATGAGAAATATTTTTCAATTAAATAAAAGGAATAGTTTGAATTTTACATTAAAACTAACCAAGTTCCAAAAAATAATTATGTGTCATTTATGATTGAATTGAGAAGAAAATAAAATGATTAATTCAGAAAAGAGAATTAACGTTAATCCAGAATAAATGCTAGACATTCACAATAGCATTTGAAGGAGTAGAGAAGAATAACACAAAAGAGTGTAGTATGCAAGAAAAGAAAAAATTTGGAAGCAAAGAGACTAATTACCTATGAAACGATAATAAAAACAGTTAATTAAGAGCGAAGAAGAACAACTCATACCAAACAGATGGAGAAGATGATTTCGAACAAATGATAATAATAAGACCTATATGAAATGCAAAGAGAAGAAATACCACATGAAATATGATATAAATGAATTAATGTTAATGAATGCGAAGGTGGATTAATAACTTTCTAAGAGAAAGGAAAGAACCAAAATGTTTAAATAAAATGATCAATATAACAACCTGTATATCTAATGTAAAGATACAAAGTTAAAAAATTAAATATAATATATTAAGACCATTCAAATAATGAATAAGAAAGACTATATATAAAGACCATACTAATACTATGAGTAACCGGAAGAAAATATAAAGAGAATTCAGATGGAGAACAAAGAGAGTTACACTGTAAACAGTAACCAGAATTATTAAAAGAAAGGTTTTCAACCATAATTAAATTAAATATATCAGACAAGTTAAGAGTTTTGAAAAAATATATATGTAATGAGTATAATAATGATTATGAAGATTTATTAAGACAGAAAATGTGAGATAATCTGAGAGACTACGAAGTGGAGAATCCGAAGATATTTTTATTAGTCGAAAATGAGACTACTTTTTATTTATTTATTCGATGACTGACTGAAGATAATTCCAGCAGCATTATGTTTTTTGAGCAGGGATGGATATGCCTCTGTACTCAATTTATAGAAGTGGTGTATGGCCAGCAGAGAAGTAGCGTACAGTGCCCCTCTGATCTGCCCCAGCCCACGTGATAGGGAATGTTAGGGAATTCATATCCCAAGGATACAACACAAAGTTGATATAGAAAGAAAATGTATTACAATTATAATATATCTCAGAAGACACTAACTATCCGAAAAGGATCAGTAGTAAGACAAGTAACCATATATATAAAATTAATAAAACTCTAATATAAAAAAATCGATATAAAAATGGAGAAGAAAATGAATTATAAGAAATGATGAAATTATCATAAGAAATTATTTCATCCATAAACATGTCAGAAATAATTACTTCTGGAGGAGAGCAATCTGTAGCGTGACAGATGTATGCATAATATTGAATGGCAATTGATCATTAGAATAATGAAGTTATAATGTTTAAATTTGGAAGAAAGCATTAAGTTTAATATAAATAAATTAATTCATAGCAACTGTGGAAAGAAATCATTATTATAAAGAAAATACAAGTTCAAGTAAAAAGAGTTACTAGTGATGAGTCATCCAAAACCAGTCTCATAACCAAAGGTTTTCAAGGTATAACCCAGGAAGGTAAAAAGTAAATAACCAAGCAGTACAGAATATGACCAAACCCACAACGAGGGAGAATAAGTAGAATAGAAACCCTAAAATAAGCCAAGATCAAACAACACAGGTGGTGTATTTCTGAAATCAAGAAGAAGATGGAGAAGATCCCAAGAAACCTGATGTGAACAAGAAGAAGATGGAGAAGATACCAGTCCCAGAAGGCAGGAGAAAAGAAGACTGAAGAAAGAAGAAGAGGGCAGCATCCTGAAGAAGATGTCATGCTCTTATAAAAGACACCCAAATCCCTATATCCCCAAAATAAATATCTAAAAACAAAAGTATAACGAAATAAAAACCACATGTATACAAATTTAAGAGAGAGGAGTGTATAAAGTAAAAGTTTCCTGTGAACTAAGATGAAACAATAATATAGTACCCATGGAACAAATCTCCATTGAAAAAACGCTAACCAATTTATTATGTTAATAAGACTATACGACCATTTAGCATTAACATAATATATAAGTGCAAAGTGAACCAGTGATAGTTTTGGGTATTATAAAAAATGAACCTTGTGTTTCATTCTTGGCAATCACAAACATTGGATGCAATGAAATATGCATTTTTCAATGACTTAAAATGTGTACTGTGACAATATGTTGTTCATAAGACATGAATCTGTTTAAAATAACATTTTGTTTTACATGAAAAAAGAAAAACAGAGTTCATAATACCTTTTGAACAATTAATACTATTTATTTGTTAATGACAGGGTGCAATTCCCCAAAGACAATGTATAAAAGACGGTATAAAAACTGTAGAATCCTACTTATAATAATAGTTAGAAATAAGAATATAAATATAAGGTTTTTATGTATATAGTATAGGAATGTTTAAAAATGTTTTAGATATAAGGCCATTTGTTTGGGTCTGAAACAACTAACATCAGAACTATAAAAATAGTTACCACTTGTAAATAGTAGAGAGTAATTAAGATGTTAGTTAGTAAAAAACCTTTTTTGTAAGCCATATTTCCATGTTTAGAAATAAGGATTTTGTTGCAAAATGTCTGACTTGAAGACAATCATTTATTTAAAAAAAATATTCTTTATTTGTTTTAACTATTATTTGTATTGTAACCAATACTAATTGTTTTTGTGCAATTTGAAAATATGTTTAATTTATAATACTATATGTAAAAGTCAGAGAGGGTATTACACATCATATATTGTTTGTAAAATATTTTGTAAAAAAAATTGTTAAAAAATCATAGGCCAAAAGAATGGAAACCAAACTTCATCAAAACAGAGAAATTAATCATTTAAATGCGAATAAACAAAAGGGGTTTAGACAAAATAAACTTGAGATCATGCCATATAATTGGACATACCATTTAGAGAGATTTTAATAAATATATTCAGAATTATAAATAAAAATGAAAATGACTAAACTCAGAAATTTGGACATGGGAGTCATATATTCCAGAATAATGTTTCAGAATACAACTAATTCAATTAATTACCAGAAGATAAGGGAATATGAACCTTTTAATACAATATAGGATTATTAATATTAAATATAACTGATAAAATGGCTGAATTTATATAATGACAGGAAGTAAATTTTGATGTTTTGACTTTTCAGAGTATACCAAACTGAAAGTGGAATTACTATTTTTTGGACAGAAAACACTATAAAATGGCATTATTTAATCTGAAAAATAACCAGAATGAACTGAAAGATTAATTTAAATCAAATCTAGTGAATAAAATTGACAAATAACCAAAGTTTAGGCATTCATATAGTGAAAATGTAAAAGTGTACACAGGATGTGAAAAATATTTGAACAATGTAAAGGATAATATTATATGGGCTAAGAGTTTAATTGAAACTGAAGGAAACAGTTAGTTGATTATTGGTATTTGAACGGATAACATAAACGAGAGTTTTGTGACGATCTAACCTATTTTTACAACATTAAAGATAAGTGGCGAACAGTACGTTACGGTAAAGTCGAGAGTGAATTATAAAATCTTTCCAGAACCTATACATTGTGACAAAAACGATCAAGAAACACTAATTAACACTAAACAATACATTTCTACTCTGAAAAACACCACAAACACCAGAAAACTGTATAATACCTTAACCAAATTAGTGTCGGAATTGGGAAAAGTGTTTTGACTTATAATTACACAGACATACTAAATACAACCCAGAATCACTACACCAGTCACTACACAACATTTAACAAGAGATTTGCAGACACAAGAACAGGAATTTTGCCAGAAAATACATTATTTGGAATGCAGCAGGAACGAGCAACATTTTGATCAACTTGACGGCGGCCATTTGCTTTGACGATCCCAGTGCCTTCTTCTTAGTTCAACTCAGCTGTTTGGTGAAAACAATTATTATATTTACAAATTATTATTCAATGTCTGTGTTTATTAATAACTATTAATTTGATTGTAACGTTATACTTTTTAAATATTAGCCCGATTTCTCTGACTTTGGTAATAACTGGCTGTTTAAAGAACCCTATATAATTTTTATAACATATACTTGTAACTTTTTTCGATATCCTGAGAATCGATACTAATCGATAAGAGTCAATATTGCTGTTACTTAATAAAACATTAATACTTTTCAATACTTAATAGTTCTTTATTTCTTCAATAATACTAATTACCAATAATATAATTCTAATTGATAATCTACAAGGACTTTACCACCTATAAGTGAAGATAAACTAAAAAATAAAAAAGGTAAACAAGTATCGATTGGTTTGAAGACAGTCTTATGAGTGGTGATAGCTTATTTAAAATATACTAAAATTTTAATAAAAATTTTCAGAAGAGCATTACACTGTTTAAAACTTCACAGCCCTATATTAATTAATTGATCCTAATTAATTAATTAATTAAATTTAAATTTTTTTTTTTTAATTATTTTTTTTTTATAAACATAATTTTTTTTTTTTTTAATTTCCTTCAAACAATAAATTTTGTTTTGAAACTTTCGGCGAAGCTGAACATATATATTCCTTCATCAACTTTACGCTACTCGACCGGTCTTGCTACCATTGGGACTCGACCAGCTGGGAAACTTAAGGAAGTATTTCAGGCCAGTAAGACGTCGAGAGCCACACCAATCACACCAATTAAACATTACAACTTACAGTATCACATATCAATTATTTATTTTATTACAAATTGGCTAGCCCAAAGAGTGGGGCTTGATTACATCGGAGTCTCATACTCCACAATAGCTTATTATCATCAACACCTTAATATTTGTATATATATATATTATTACAAATTGGTGGAGATGCTGGGATGTATTTAGTATGTCTGTGTAATTATAAGTCAAAACACTTTTCCCAATTCCGACACTAATTTGGTTAAGGTATTATACAGTTTTCTGGTGTTTTGTGGTGTTTTTCAGAGTAGAAATGTATTGTTTAGTGTTAATTAGTGTTTCTTGATCGTTTTTGTCACAATGTATAGGTTCTGGAAAGATTTTATAATTCACTCTCGACTTTACCGTAACGTACTGTTCGCCACTTATCTTTAATGTTGTAAAAATAGGTTAGATCGTCACAAAACTCTCGTTTATGTTATCCGTTCAAATACCAATAATCAACTAACTGTTTCCTTCAGTTTCAATTAAACTCTTAGCCCATATAATATTATCCTTAACATTGTTCAAATATTTTTCACATCCTGTGTACACTTTTACATTTTCACTATATGAATGCCTAAACTTTGGTTATTTGTCAATTTTATTCACTAGATTTGATTTAAATTAATCTTTCAGTTCATTCTGGTTATTTTTCAGATTAAATAATGCCATTTTATAGTGTTTTCTGTCCAAAAAATAGTAATTCCACTTTCAGTTTGGTATACTCTGAAAAGTCAAAACATCAAAATTTACTTCCTGTCATTATATAAATTCAGCCATTTTATCAGTTATATTTAATATTAATAATCCTATATTGTATTAAAAGGTTCATATTCCCTTATCTTCTGGTAATTAATTGAATTAGTTGTATTCTGAAACATTATTCTGGAATATATGACTCCCATGTCCAAATTTCTGAGTTTAGTCATTTTCATTTTTATTTATAATTCTGAATATATTTATTAAAATCTCTCTAAATGGTATGTCCAATTATATGGCATGATCTCAAGTTTATTTTGTCTAAACCCCTTTTGTTTATTCGCATTTAAATGATTAATTTCTCTGTTTTGATGAAGTTTGGTTTCCATTCTTTTGGCCTATGATTTTTTAACAATTTTTTTTACAAAATATTTTACAAACAATATATGATGTGTAATACCCTCTCTGACTTTTACATATAGTATTATAAATTAAACATATTTTCAAATTGCACAAAAACAATTAGTATTGGTTACAATACAAATAATAGTTAAAACAAATAAAGAATATTTTTTTTAAATAAATGATTGTCTTCAAGTCAGACATTTTGCAACAAAATCCTTATTTCTAAACATGGAAATATGGCTTACAAAAAAGGTTTTTTACTAACTAACATCTTAATTACTCTCTACTATTTACAAGTGGTAACTATTTTTATAGTTCTGATGTTAGTTGTTTCAGACCCAAACAAATGGCCTTATATCTAAAACATTTTTAAACATTCCTATACTATATACATAAAAACCTTATATTTATATTCTTATTTCTAACTATTATTATAAGTAGGATTCTACAGTTTTTATACCGTCTTTTATACATTGTCTTTGGGGAATTGCACCCTGTCATTAACAAATAAATAGTATTAATTGTTCAAAAGGTATTATGAACTCTGTTTTTCTTTTTTCATGTAAAACAAAATGTTATTTTAAACAGATTCATGTCTTATGAACAACATATTGTCACAGTACACATTTTAAGTCATTGAAAAATGCATATTTCATTGCATCCAATGTTTGTGATTGCCAAGAATGAAACACAAGGTTCATTTTTTATAATACCCAAAACTATCACTGGTTCACTTTGCACTTATATATTATGTTAATGCTAAATGGTCGTATAGTCTTATTAACATAATAAATTGGTTAGCGTTTTTTCAATGGAGATTTGTTCCATGGGTACTATATTATTGTTTCATCTTAGTTCACAGGAAACTTTTACTTTATACACTCCTCTCTCTTAAATTTGTATACATGTGGTTTTTATTTCGTTATACTTTTGTTTTTAGATATTTATTTTGGGGATATAGGGATTTGGGTGTCTTTTATAAGAGCATGACATCTTCTTCAGGATGCTGCCCTCTTCTTCTTTCTTCAGTCTTCTTTTCTCCTGCCTTCTGGGACTGGTATCTTCTCCATCTTCTTCTTGTTCACATCAGGTTTCTTGGGATCTTCTCCATCTTCTTCTTGATTTCAGAAATACACCACCTGTGTTGTTTGATCTTGGCTTATTTTAGGGTTTCTATTCTATTTATTCTCCCTCGTTGTGGGTTTGGTCATATTCTGTACTGCTTGGTTATTTACTTTTTACCTTCCTGGGTTATACCTTGAAAACCTTTGGTTATGAGACTGGTTTTGGATGACTCATCACTAGTAACTCTTTTTACTTGAACTTGTATTTTCTTTATAATAATGATTTCTTTCCACAGTTGCTATGAATTAATTTATTTATATTAAACTTAATGCTTTCTTCCAAATTTAAACATTATAACTTCATTATTCTAATGATCAATTGCCATTCAATATTATGCATACATCTGTCACGCTACAGATTGCTCTCCTCCAGAAGTAATTATTTCTGACATGTTTATGGATGAAATAATTTCTTATGATAATTTCATCATTTCTTATAATTCATTTTCTTCTCCATTTTTATATCGATTTTTTTATATTAGAGTTTTATTAATTTTATATATATGGTTACTTGTCTTACTACTGATCCTTTTCGGATAGTTAGTGTCTTCTGAGATATATTATAATTGTAATACATTTTCTTTCTATATCAACTTTGTGTTGTATCCTTGGGATATTAATTCCCTAACATTCCCTATCACGTGGGCTTGGCGACCGTTTATATATATATATATATATATATATATATATATATATATATATATATATATAGTAAATAATATTATGTATTATGTAGTGTTATTATGGATCGTATTAGTAGAATAAATGAGAAACAAGTCAGAAATTAAAGTTATTATTTATTTAATTCTATATAAATCAAATTATTTATTTTCGTTTTCGTATTCTACAAAGGATACAATGGGTTTGTGATAACTAAAATAAGAAAAAAATACTTTCGATTGAATTTTACTTATATATCTAGAAAAAACTCCATCAATTGTAGTTCCGTATTTTGTTGTACTTTCATTTTTATTATTTGACATATTTAAATCCAATGTGATCTTTAAAAAATCAATTAAAGGCTTTGATGTTTCTTGTGAAAAATCGATATTGAAATCTCCACTCAAGATCATAGGTAATTTATCTAAGTTCTGATTAAGCAAAGCAGACCCTGCTGTTGTATAAATGAATAAATTTTCATGGATGAATTCAATTATTTTATTTACACTTTGATTAGGTGAGATGTAAATGGCAACTATTATGATAAGTAGTCCATTTTCTGCTTCACATTTTGCAACACAAATTTCTCCAATAGATGATTCATTAAAACTATATGATTGAGAATTCCTAAATGCTACATCCATCTGTGAAGTTATAATGTTTGTCGTGTCTCTATTACTTTTATATATGGCTACTCCTGCAGCTCGGCACTGAGGTCGCTTAAATTTAGTAACACAATGGAAATTTGGGATATCGATGTTTTCTTCGTTGTTCAACCATGTTTCAGATAAAAGCAATATAGTTGAATTTTGAGCAACACCGTCATCAAGATCTAGGACATATGCGCGAAGACTTTGACAATTTAATGAATATATTGATATTCCATTTCTGTTGGAAATAAAGTCTTTTAACACAGAAGTAATTGTTTGAAGTCTGTTCAGTGATAACCTTTTAAATTCAGTTTGTAAGTCAGTGACAGATGTAGACTCTCTTCGGCCGTGAATGTGCGATTGTTATTTTTAGTTACAATGTGAAGCCCTTCGATGCGCGTTACTCTTGATAATGCAACATATACTAATTGTTGAGAATGTGTTTTTTCATATTCATAAACAACTTCATCAAAAGATGCTCCTTGTGACTTGTGAATTGTTACTGCGCATGCAGACACGACTGGAAAATGATTACGCTTGGCGTTTATAGTTTTATTATTATTTAGCGGTACGGTACATGATCTTCTAGCGATTGGAACAGCATTCTTACAAATTTTGTGATCCACCATTTATCCCGAAATTTTGCTCCGAATTTTTCTTCCAACTTTTTCTGCATTTGGAAATATAATCCCAACTCTGCTAACTTCACCACCATCATCATAATCTATATGGCACAATTTTCCTACAGCACCGATTGCTAATCCATCGGAAACATCGACATTAGTCGTTAACATATAATATTTGCCTAATACAAATATTATTTCATAAGGCAATCCTCCTGTATCAATTGTCGACATTTTATGCAACTTTTGTTTCACGAAACTTTCTTGTTCAACATTATGGCAGCCCGTATACGTATCTTTTGCAATGGAAGTTACCTTATTTTCTGCTAAATTCAATATGGCATTATTATAATTTTGAACAGCTACATTTGATAAAAAGAGACGAATTCCATGGGGACAAGCAACATCAGCTTCTTCTTTGCTAACGAATCGCGATTCAATTAAAGTCAATTCGTCCGAGTTCAGTTTTTCTCCATTGCCAATTTTTGTAAGCGCATTGGAAAACATTAAGTTTGCTTGCCTCATAACTTCTGTAAGTTCATAAAATTTCAAGCCGTGCCACACTGTCGGCCCTGTCATTCTGCGTTTGATTTGCTTATAAATCGGTGTTGCTCTGACTGGAGGTAATTGTCTCAAGTCACCAATTAATATCACGTCTAAGTCGCCAAAATGTTTTGTAAAATTACCTGTAATTTGTTTCAGACGTAAATCAATTTGTTCTAGAAGTTCTGCGCCAATCATACTTACTTCATCTATTATGATTACTCTGACATATTTAAATAAAGACCTGTATTGATGTGCGACTTCTGTACTTAGTGGTAACAACTTTGATAAAGATATTTTCAAAGCTGTGTGAACAGTTGTGCCCTCTATTGCTACAGCTGCTTTTCCTGTCGATGCACAAGTTATATAGGCATTGCAATACCCATCACTATCAGAAAACCGATTATATATTTCCATCATAAGCTTTACAACAAAAGTTTTACCACATCCAGCTGGTCCAGTAAAAAAAATCTGTAAAGGACTATTATCAGTAGATAATAATTTGTTGATTACATGTAATAGCAGAGCCTTTTGTTTTTCATTAGCCATCCGCATAGCTGTACAAAAATCCGCACTAGACATAATATTTTCCTTTTTTTTTGCAATAGCGCCAAGCTTATGTAGAGAAGCTAATCGAAGATCGCTATTTATTTCCGCATTTGGATCATTATACAATTGTTCGAATGGATTTTGTTCCGGATATCTGTTGGCATTATCTTGTATTTCATCCTCATCTAGAGAAGTTTCCTCTCGGCATAATTCTCTACAAATTTGGATAGTTTTATCAATATTTATATTTGACTCGAATTATTTCCTCCTTTGCAAGATTATGTTCTCATTGTCATCATAGATGGAAATAAATTTCATCTCCGCTAATATTTCTACTTCTTCACATCGGAATGGTAAATGGAGAGTCACCATTTCACGCTTATATTCCTGGAAATCACTGGACATGTCGTAATTTCGATACCGAATTATCCTTGGTTCATTCCGTTCAATAAATTCTCCATTTTTATTTTTCGTGTATTTGGATACAAATTGAGCTAATGTTACACTCTCTAAGTATTCTGGTCTTTTCTCATACTTATCGAACCAGTTTTCCTTCCATATGTCCGTACAATCATCCTCTAATTTACTCAACTCTTCTATAGTTTTTCTTATTCGCTGACGTTCAATTGGCCAAACCGTTGGTATATATACGATACTTAATGAAGATTTGCACATAGGCTCTCGCAGTAAATACCAAGCAGCTTCTTGACTTGTGATCTCTATATGATTTAATATATTCACACTAATCTTTTTAGTTATTTCAATTATATCAAATTCCGGATGTTCATTCATTGTTTCGATTATTTTTCTTTGTAAGTGACTCACTCCTCTATTTGTTTTATTTATGTACTCTACTACATAAGCTGCACATGAATATTCTTCTGTAATGAATTGAAAGTCGGTATTAGATTTAACAATATTTAATATGAATGGATTGAACGGATTATGCCACTTTTCACTTGGATCTCGTTTTACGAAAACCTTTGGTCTAGTTATTCCTGCTCTGATAATATTGTAGTATTTATCATCCGAATTTATACCATTTCGACTGTAAAAATCGCCTATATCCACAAAATCTTCATTTTCCAGTGATACTCTTATTTGTGCATATCGTTTCCGATAGTTGATAAATCCTTCTTCTGTATCTTTCATTGGACATAAAATCATAGTTTTTTTGCATGGCATAAATGGAGCATCAAATCTACATTTTTGTGCTTTATTTGAAGTGATTTTTTTAAAGCAGGTGAATGTATGCTTATGCGTTTGAAGTTTAATATTTCCCGATGCTTCCGATGCCGAAACCGATATTAAAGCATCAATGAGTTCAATAGCTTTATTATAATCCTCACTAAGTGCATCATTCGGAGCATTATCAAGCCATGCTAAGATGTGCGCATGAGGACTGCCTCGATGCTGAAATTCAATACGCTTGAAGTAATGGAGAACTCGAAACTTACGGAAAGGAGTACATTTTTTTGATTAAAGAATATTCATTGTGACATTGACTAATTTGTTGAAACATATAGCGAAAGTTACAGCGTCTTCATTGATCAGCGTACTTTTCACCATGAAGTGTAATTTGCTACTGCTTCTTTTGTAATAGAATCGTGTTTGTTCAATTTGTACAATAGTTGTAGTAAATCAGGCCACCCGATTTCGTTAGCACTTATTATGAAAAATACAGTTGGCTTACCTAATTGCCTGATCATAGCGAATAAATCCTTCTTCTTTTCAGACCAATACCAGGTAGAATTAGGTATTGAACGTAAAAAAGCGAGATTACTTTCGATGCAACCATGAATATAGTCCTCGGATTGTATTTGCTCTTTAGTAACATTTGAATTTTTCCCTACATGCTTAAAAGCAACTCTGAGTGAATCCCTTACTCTTATTCTTATGATTTTCATTGCCATGTATAATAAATGATGAGGCGTTACTCCTCGTCTATCAGATCGTCTCAATTCGCTGGTTGCCATCATGAATGGGGTAACTGTAATCCCTTCACGGAACTGACGGAATTGGCCTAAGTAAATAGAAGGAAATGATAATTCTTCAGCGTGTTCATCAAATAACAAACTTATAGGCACGTTATTTTCTCCTGGGGCTATATTTAAATACAGATCATCATTCCACATTACTGTTTGTTGCTGAGCTAATAAACTCTCTTCAATGGGAATATTCTCAGTAAATTCATTCCTATAATTTTCATCATGTTTATCGCTATCAACTCTATCGTCATGTAAATTATCGAAGAATTGTTCATCTATTGTAATATCATATGTTCTATACAGTGGAGTATTTACTAAGTAACGCAGCCATTCTTTAATAGTTCGTTTACTAATCAACCCATGTAAAAACTTGATTTGTGTATCTTTTTTCGTTTGATGTGTATATAGATGCAATGATCATCACTGATATTCCTCGGTAAGGAATTCACCATAGTGTTGATTTCTATGGGAACATTAATAATTTGTCCATAAATTCCGTATTGACCATGGATATTCCGGAGTCTCCTTATTTGCATAAACGGAATCCTGGGAGAAATCAGTCTTTCTGGTACTAAATCTAATGGACAATTTAGTAAATTACTTGGAATTATAGGATATTCAAAACCGTTGTATACAGCCATTGAGGGAATAGACTTTTTCTGGATACTAGTTCGGCAAGTTGAACAAACTGCGATGGAATGTTCATCAACGTTTGGGAGAAATGTCATCACGAACTTCATACTTTCATTATTCAAATTTTTTAAATCATTCTTGAACCATAATCTGTCACAAATTTTGCAAGCATGTCCAAAACTATTTTGTGTAAACTGTCTATGAAATTCCGTGTGGGCACTACTGTGTCTTGCATAAGAACTGTATGTCGATGATCTGTTGAATTGAGAAGTGGGAGCAACCGATGCATGTGCTTGAACTTGTAGTGGCGGTGAATTGTCATCAATGTTTATTTCGCAATTTTCTTCGTCTGGTAGTAATACACAACTTCGTTCATTTGCTTGTATTACATTATTGGTTCTTCGTGAAGGTCCTGCACAATTATTCTCCGAGTCACTTAAATTTACTCAATAATCATTCATAACAATTGGAATATTCATATTTGCGGATGTTCCTGGAATCTGTGAATTATGAATAGTGATTCTCCAATCCTTAATTGTGAGCTCCGGATCGCCGTGTGATGGTCCGGGAATTTGTGTATCATCAATCGCATGTTCAATTTTTTTTATGCTAGAAAGTCGTTTCTTATCACGATATCTTTTAGAGCGTTCCCTTGATAATTCTCTTCGTCGTTCTAACGTATTTTGCTGTATTTGTTCATTATCGTATTTGGGTTCATTTTGGGAGAGTAATTCCTGCTGCTGAGCTTCTTCACGCTTTTTTTTACGATGTTTTTTTAAGCATGCATTAGCTAATTTCCTCTTTCGTTTTAATTCGTCATCGAGTTTGTTGTTTTGATCCATCATCGATTTTGCAATCTGAAAAAGACAGTATTCAAACATTCATACCTGATATTATTATTACTCATAAAAATAACTTGTGTCTCAAACATATTTATTTTTGCATATGGGAAAGTAAAAGTTAACAGAGAATAAAAGTTAGGTAAATTTTTAATTATATTATATATACATATATTTATATGTATGCATGTATGTATATATATGTATATATAAACGTGAAGTGACTTACCTATACGAACGAATCACTCTTTATAATAATAATATTTATTTAATATGGGAAAGTAAAAGCTAACAAATAATAAAAGTGAGGTTAATTCTTAATTATATTATATATACATATATTTATATGCATACATATATTTATATGTATGCATGTATGTATATATATGTATATATAAACATGAAGTGACTTACCTATACGATCGAATCACTCTTTATAATAACAATAACAATAATTATGTTTTTTATAATGTTTAATGTTTATAATGTTTTTTCAATATATAATATTAGCACGATAAACCACTAACTACACACACTAACCTCACAATGTAAACCAAATAATTGTTAAAATAATTATTATTACGTACCAATAATAACTATTAAATTAATAATGACAATTATTACGTATTAATTGAATATACTAAACACAGCGACACAACAGCGAAGAGCAGCTGACTGTATCTTTCTCGCTCGGGTTAACTCGGCGGTCCCGAGTTCACCCGATCGAGCCTTTCACCGTTCAGCAGCGAAGAGCAGCTGTCTGTATCTTTCTCGCTCGGGTACACTCGGCGGTCCCGAGTTCACCCGATCGAGCCTTTCACCTCAGAGCGTGACGGATCAGCCTAACTTACTACCTACGAAAAAATGTGTGTGCGGTGCGCCAAAAGAAGTTTTCACTTCAAAAAACCAAATCTTACAAAATAACATTTAACCTGAATGTTCATCGTCCGTGTATTTAGATTTGCCTGCACTGCTTATCAGGATCCTGTGTTTCATTGCAGGATTAACCCCTTCCCCGGTAAAATTTTTTTTTTTAGAACAAAAATTTATTCTTCTTTTGAAACATCAGTAACAAATTCCTAATCCTAAGAATAATGCAACAATAATCTCAAACGTAAAACCAAATAAACATCTTTTTGCAATATTAGCATCCCATAACTGTCGACTTGACAGAATAAATAAAACAAAGACACGTGGCTACACTGACATTTAAAAAATAACAAATACACATGGTTGATATTGACAAGCAGATAGCAAGTGCACGAGGTCGGCAATGTTTAACCCACCTTTTATTTGTGTAAGAGTTTTATGACATTTTTTTTTTATATTTTCTTTTTTCCTTTTCTCCTTTTTTTTATTTTATTTATTTTTTTTTTGGTAAAAGGGGGTTACTTAATATTTAAGACTAGGCTGAAGGCCTAGAAGGAAGCATAAAGTGTGCTGGGTCCAATGAGACGGGACTTGCAATTAATACTCTCTATTAACAATATAACAACGTGTATTGTGTGCTAGACAATTACTCTTACATTGTACATTATTATTACATTATTCTTACATGCCCCGAATTATTATGAGGTAACAAATAATAAACACATAATTTAACATACACAATACATATAAATCACAGAACATCATAAATCACGTGTACACTTATATATATATTTAAAGGGCCTATGGGCAACCTGTATAATTTCATCCTCCATATAATAGTCACAAAATTTACTTAAGCAATTGGCCATAATAATAAAAGGTACAATTTACATATTTGAAATGCATGTGAACAGCCTGTATAGTTTTATCATCAATGTAAGAACCACCAAAATTACTTAAACGGCAATTGTCCATAATAATAAGAAAAAAAATTTATAAGTTTAAAATACCTGTAAACAGCCTGTATAGTTTTATCAGCATAATAATCACAAAATTACTTAAACAATTGGCCACCATCATAAGACAATTACAAATTACAAACACAAATACAATTTACAAATTACAAATAAATACAAACAATACACAAACAATTTACAAATTTATAAATTTAAAGATAATAACCTGGATTGGAACGGCCGCTGACATGTTCCACACGGCATTCGAAGAGGCAATTAACCAAAACAGAAAATTAGGAAAACCCCCCAAAGCCAGACAGGGTAGTAGAAAGCTAGACAAGAGCCAGACCCGACATAAGGTAACTTCTCCGGGTGCTTGCATAAATTTGCACAAACAGGTGACTACCCCTGATTTTAAAAGGTAACATGACCTAATTGCAGACTAAGGAAAACTCCCGACCCTTTATGAAATAAAGAAAATAATTATGTGCGAAAAAACTCGAGATTATAATCAATACTAGACCAGCCGGTCCAGATCTACATGTTACATACTGCACCTACCTACTTAACTAACATACCAGCACCCAAACTTCTACAAACCATTCAGCAACAAGGTAAAATAATGTATAGCATAAAAATTTAATGAGCGCTGGTGACATGCCAGCGAACGTGCCTACAATTGCTCTCAAGACTAATTACACATCAAAGCAATGTTACATGACAGTTTGCATGCAAAATTATGTCCAGCAGGGCACGCGCACAACTGAAATTGTTTTATACTGTAGTAAGTCAATTAAGTTAGAACTTGAGTTTTTGTAGATGGTTAACGCACGATATCTGTTGTTTTATACCGAGGCCAAATTTATCTAAATATTGGATGAATATCACCTTGTTTTATGCAGATGATTCCCAGGTGGACTTCTGCCTTGCTGTACTGTCACTAGGTCATGATTAGGGTGGTTACGGTTGCATCCTTACTGTTTTTTTTCCTCCGGCAGGCGAGAAACGAGAGTCTGTGTGTGTGTGTCGTCAGTTCAGGACATGTTAGAGCATGGGATTTCTACCCTGCTATGGTCAAGTCCCCGTCGCTCCGGGAGCCCTAGGCATGAATAGTAATTAATTCACTGACAAACCAAATCGTTCCCGAGCATAACACACATGTACAACTGCCCAACTTAGTATTGACAAAATCAAACATGAATCACACGCTTGCCACCATTGACCATTTACACTTAGTTCTTTATAATTAGGTGTAACTTTCTTTCTTAAATTAATGATTCACACGCAAGGCCTCAATGCCTCATTATTTGGTTTAATTTATAACGCACCCCCACATGCGTATGCAAGGTTAACGTTCTTCGACATGTTATAAGTTTATAATGGACACGTGCTCTCACAAACACTCCATCACAGTTCCCCAGAATTACATAACTTTTACACACTTTTTAACACGGGCAATTACTACTACTAAGTACACATGTATGAGGCTGTTTCAGTGATTAAATAAATCAAAACTTACGACAATGAACATACTTTCGGTCACACACACACGGGCCATGCCTATCAAACATTATCCGTTCACATCTACGCCAATTATTGTTTAAATTTGTACTTTTTACAAGCAAGTGAATAATATATATAGTTTACTTACCGGAGGTCTGTAGAAGTCTTCCTACGCATGATAGGATAGAAAATAAAACAATTAACCAAAACTCCCTCCCGAAGGAAAGGCTATTTACACTGCAGTTGACGAGGAACGAATGGCCAATTTTGCCAACAGGTGAGCTGTAGTCGGGAACACAATTACCTGCTTCCGCCAACAGACAGGGCGAGCATGCCCCAACGCAAAACACAGCGCTTGCTACGTTGCGAAATGATAACTTCGTAATTTTTTTTTTTTACTGTCGCCCGGTTTCTTTGAGAAACCGCGGCACAAATGTAAACAATTCCAACCCATGACGTGCTACACATCAGACTGCATTCCTAATCTCTAATTGATTAACGTTCACTCTCTGATCTAACCTTCATATGACACTTGTACATAAATTGACATATTTTAAATACAGCTACACATTCGTACATCCTATATCCTGATATTTATTTATTTATGCATTTTTTGTATAATATTTTCTCAGCGACGAGGCATGAAATTTGCCAATCGCACGGTTAGTGTTGGGGTTGGTTAATATGAAAGTATTCTTTCCAACCTGCTCAGATAGGGTACATGGACCGTTTTATAGCCTGAAAAACTCCTCGGCTGTGTTGTCCTCCCTTTTCCCAACATTCATTGTTATCATTATTGCAAACTAAACTATCCCTAATTTCTGCAGGATATAGGCCAGACACAACGAATCTATTCTTACAGCTAACATTATTCACACTCGATCGATTGAACTGCTTTTTATTGTTGTATCTGATTTTTGTATTTTTATGTGTAATATTTATTTTGTTGCACGGACACACGCGGTGCAGCCTTACATGTTTTTTTCTGCTCTTCAAATGAATCACTTTCAGTAACCGCTGCTACTCCGTTGGTACCAAATTTCTGAGTTGTTACTTTGTTTTTATGTTGTTGTGATTGTGGCTGCTTTTGTTGTGGTTGAAATTTAAACTGTTTTCGTGCTGTTTCATTACTGTTAATATTATTATTTTGATTGTCAACACCCTCCCATTTCGTGAGCAACAGAAGTAGCTCTTCTAAGGATTTAATCCCTTGTGTAGAGAACAGCAATTTGTATGCCGCGTCCGAAATGGTGTGCCAGTTTATTGACCATATCCGGTTCAGTTATTTCAGGTTCTAAGTATTTAGCCCGCGATCTCAACTGAATTAAGTACGTTTCTTTCGAACCTTTGGTATTAGAATATTTTCCAAATTCCAGTTGCACCCGGATCTTTCTCTGGACCTCCTCATTCCAGTATCTAGCACTGAAATGCTTTACCAGATCTTCGTAGGTGTTGATCTTATCTTGGATAACGGAGAACCACTCCGCCGCAGTACCCTTTAGGCGTCTTACTACAAAGTTAATTTTGTCGGCCTCACCTAAAGTGTCCCCAATCGCTTCCATGTCCCGTTGGCAGATTTTAATGAAGTTTATGGGGTTTTCATTTTCCCGTCCAAAGAACTTCAGCTGTGAATTAGCGTCGTCTATGGCATTGTAGACATATGTAGTCTGGTTGAGCGGCGACGACGTGCTTTGCAGTCGTGACATCTGACATTTCAGCTCTTGAATCCGCAGGTCTTGCTCGGCCACTAATTCACTCATCGTGGACGCGTGCTGTACTACCTTCTCCTCAATCCCGGAGATTTTAGCCTCGCATTCACTAATGCGTGAATTGTTAATCTCTAAAGCCGACTCTATGTTCGATCTTATAATTTCTACTTTCTCGCTAATTCGTTTTTCAGTAGATTCTAACAGCTGTTTGCTCTGTTTGGACTGGTCTTGCACGGCCGCGTATATTTTTTGTTTTCTTCATGGAGCGTTTTATTTTCTTTAATGGCTTCTTCTGAAATTTTCTGTATATTCGCTCTCATTTCTTCTTTACCGGCTCTATTTTCTTAGGAAATTATTTTCATATTAGCTAATAAGACAGCTAAAGTATTCTGTATTTCTGCTGTATCCGCCATATTGATAAAATTTAATTTAAAATTTTATTAATATTTAAATTCACTGACTTAAACGGTACGGAAATTATTATTATCACAAGATTATTATCTTAGTGTAACCCAGTTTATATGCACACAGTAAGCAGTTCAATTTACCAAAATGTAAACAACTTTATCTAACACACAAACAAATACTAATCGACCTCCAATACACTGATAAAATTGTTCATATATGATACACAAGAGAATATGCACAACTGGTAATTTATATCCTCAGATATTTACATGAACCACACACACGCAAATACTACATTAACTAAGATTATACGTCGGATTTCACCAACAAATTTTATTTTATTTCAAATATGTAGAATGGAGTAAAATTATAGCTATTTTTCGTGCCCTACGTTGCTAAGCGCCAATTATCTCTATGCGAAAACCAATTAACTTAACTATTGGCGCATAGGATATGGTGATGCGTGTGTTGTAATGCAAAAGTCTATACTGGAGGATTTAAGATTATTTATTGTACACAAGAAATACGAAATCGTTTATGTGATATATTTAACAAGAAAAAATATTAATAGTGTTTGCAGATATAGTCTTTTAAAATGTTAAATACTGTTCATATATGATTTGCTGTACATTACATATACGAATATTTCCACGGCAATGTGGTGAGGGGGGTTTCTTGTAGTGGAGTCGTCAGGCGTGGCGTACGATGACAGATGGTTGACCCTGGCGATGATTACAGCTGGACTGGTGTCCTAAAGTTCATACGTTGACACTGACGATTCGCACTCGAACACTGATTCTAGTGGTACCGTTAATGGAATTTTACACAGTAATTAGACTAATACAAGTATCTCAGGCAACAGTGGGTATTTAACTAAAAACGGTATATTAAACTTATACCTATCCGGAATTTTGAAGTGTTCACTCGTAACACTAGATTTACCACGGTCAGTAGATCTTCCTAAGCGGAAATCGTCCACTCACACGGAAACTACTGATGATAATATTACAACAATAAGTAAACTATAAAATACTTCTGGTACTGTAGAATACCTCACACAGTAAACCCAGTTTAAGTTCACTTTTATACCCGTTACGTTACAATGAACAATAACGTATCTGAAGATGGATTAATTAAACAGTTTTGAGAGTTCGCACTTCTTACTACCGACGAATGGGCTTAAGGCATTTTCGCAAGAGAAAAATTTTGAACGAGAAGCGCTCGTTCCCTTCGCGACAGCTAGAAAACTAAACTGGCCGTTCAGCACCCTGCTGAGGAAATTTCCGACTGATCTTCGAAGTTTCTTGTTGGTGGAAAAGAAGTCACATGGTTATTTTGCGCGCGGCACTAGTGCGGTTTCATGCAGGAAAGTGCATAGAACTTGCAAGGGCATGCATAGATGGTTATCTATGAATGTCTTATCTCAAGTAGAATTGCGTTTTATAAAGAGTTTTATACTTTTTTAAAAATCATATTTTAACGTTATATTACGATCAGGAAATATAGGGAAACTGTAGCTAATATATATAAGGACATAAACTATATAATATATATAAATACATACAATGCTCCCTTTTCGTCTAACACAATTATCTAATATTTGTAATGTTAGATAAAAAGTTACTTACCCGTGATATTACTTTACCTGGGCGCCAGAACAAATCCCAGATACAAATGACACGGTTTCAGCTTAGCTCAGCGCATGGAGACACTCTTTCTCAGGATTCGTTCAGTGATTGTGGTTTTCAAGGGGAATCGTTACAAATAACACTTTAAGATTTTCTTGATTATTATATTTAATGTTTAATCAATGATTTTTAAACTTTAAATTGTTAATGGTAGGACTTAATTCTACCCTATCTTTATAATTATTGAGTGAGTGAGGAAAGTAATGATTAAGACGCTCAAACGACCTATAGCTCTTTTCTGGTTGGATTAAGAGATTGCTATCTCCAAAACCAGTGCTAAAGAACACGTCTGCAATAATTTGCACGTCCAATACTACACACCACTTTCCATTCAACACTCCTACACTATATTAAAGCTAATCTTATAGTTAAAATACAAAGTGTGCTTTTCTTAGTGTCTTTTTAAAATTGTTTATTGTTTTATTAATTTGTTTAGCGCTTATGTCATTGATCAATGAATCTATTTCTTACTGTTTGATGCGTTGACCGACGGTAGGAATCTGTAGAGGTCCTCCTTTCGATGGTGTTGCACAGAAGAATGGATTGATCAATGCTGTTGAAGATGCCCTGGCAATTACGGATGCTGTAGCCTTCTGTAGCACAGGTCCTTCACGGCTGATTGATTAAGTAATTAACTAATTAATTAATTAACGGTGATTTTACGCAGCTAGTGTTATTGAATGTTGTTAATTCATCTACACTGCGGACTACTTCTCGAATTAGAACTTATTTGCACTGTTGTGTAATTTAAAAATTTCTGTAAGTGAATTATACACGTCTAGTGTGTTTAAGTACCGAACGAAGAGTGATGTTACCCCTCGCTTTTAGCTGGCGTCAGTTTTAAATACGGGCTGCTGATTGGTTGTATAAATAAATCATTGCCGTTTTTCCAGTTTCGACAATCTCGAACAGGTCGGTCATACACGCGGTGACAGGTTCCAAACGGCAGAGAAATTCTTGTCAAAATCGTACTTTCTGTATTTGCAAATCGATTGATTACAATCGATGCAAATGTGTTGCCGAAGATCTAACCAAAGAATATTGTTGCTTAGGTCTTTATCTCTGTGTGTGTGAAAACACCTTATTCCTACGTAGCATAATTCTCTCGTTATTCCTGTTGGCGTGCGTCATCCGTATAACTTCTTTATTTGTTAATTATATTAACTGAGTTTGCGGCTACTTATAAAGCTTTTCTTGCTGATCACAATGCTGTTTTCAGAATTGCCGTATATTTACAACTTTTGAAGTTATTGCAAGTTGAACTGATAATTCGCTTTGAGTAAAATTACCTGTTTGAACTGGATTCTACTGTCGCGGTGACGTGGTTAGAGTGAGATGGCTGCGATTATACTCTCTCTCTCTATCTTACGGCGTTACGCTCGTACCGTCTATAGCTTTCATATAACGCTCTGATAGGACGCTATTATGAATCGTTATATATACTCCCACTCGGTATAAAAAAATTGATTATGTAAATCATTAATTTTTTTTCTAATGTATAGTTTTACACTGATTAAAAATTTTGCACATTTACTTTAGCACTTTTTCCCCCACAAACTTTGCACTTATACAATGTTACTTACATCTATCTTATAACTAAAGATTACAATGTTTCTTAACCTAACATGGTATATTGGAAACTTACATGATCATTCTTAATCATCATTATGGAGTAATTAATGTCAATAATTTAAATAAAAACTCTAACATTTATTTAAATAATATTTTTTTACATTATTATTAATATTGATTCAAAACAATTATTTATTTATTATATTTGTCCAGGTTTGACTCTCATACATTATGGCTCAAATTATTATTTCTTTATGGGTCAATATTTTGTTTATTCTTCCTCCTATGGGAACATAGCTTATATAGCTTACCGTCGTATATGGAAAATCCTGGTTTGGAGTTGGTAACTGCTCTCCTCCAAGCTACACTAATCCTAGGGTCTTGTTGCTGATGAGCTCCTATTTCTTTAAGTCGTCTAACTACTTCAGGTTTCGTTATATGTTTTATCGCGTAAATACCAATATCATCGCTACTATATTTAATATTACCTGTTTCCATGTTGTTTTCTGATGGTGGATTTCTACTGAGTACATCTGCTACTAAGTTGTCTTTCGCTTTGCAATACTGTATATCAAATTGATACTCTTGTATAGCCAAGATCCAACGAGTCAGACGAGCACCTAGCAATTTACACTTTAATAAAAACACTAACGCCTTATTGTCGGTGATTATAGTAAGTTTAGCACCCAGAATATAACTTCTAAACTTTGACAGGCTATGCACTATCGCTAATAGCTCTTTTTCTGTCGTGAAATAGGTTAATTCTGCCCCTTTAAGTGTGTGACTTACGAATCCTAATACCGCTTTTTGGCCCTTCTCATCGATCTGATACAAGTGTGCTCCAATAGCAATATTGCTGGCGTCTGTTTGCAAGTAAAATCTTTCTCCTATTCTTGGATGATTTAATACAACAGTATTTATAAAAAGACTTTTCACTTGTTGCAGTTCTTCATCGTGGTCCTTTGTCCACTTCCATTTAATACCTTTGTTCAACAACTTTAACAATGGAACAGTACTTTCCGCGTATTTACTTGTAAACTTTTGATAGTAGTTAGCTAAACCTAGAAATTACTTTAGCTGCTTACAGTTTTTTACTACACTTACCGACTTCCAATACTTATACTCTTTAATACCTACATTTATATTATTAGCATTTATTTCCATAGTAATGGTATTTCTTTTAAAATATATTTTTTCTTTCCATTCAAGCAAAGTATCTACCCCAATAATACAATCATGAATGAGTTTCGAGACTATTAGAGCTACAATTTGGGTTTGGTTACCATTTATACTGACAGGTAAATATATTTGTTCAGTTATCTTTTGCATTTTGGCTCCAGTGGCTCCCTGTACATTACAATGTTTTACGGGTAGTCTGGGACAATTTCGCAACTGATAATTATCTACAAACTTTGAGCTAACACAGGTAACTTCACTGCCAGTGTCAATAAGCGCTCCTACCAGTAGATTACTGATCTTACAAATTATTTCCGGACATTCAGGATAATGGTTTCTACCCACTTCTTGCTCCTCTTTTAACAAGAACTCCCTATCGCTCACTTGTTTTATATTATTAGCTACGTTTTTCTTACCTGTTTTCTTTTGTGATTTCACTGCAGGTAATGGTAGGTTTAGTTTTGTTTCTTTTCTACCTGCAGTGGCTTCCCGTTTCCCGTATTCATTTTACTAGTCGACGGTTGCTGCTTGGTAGAGGTTATAGTTGTTTTACACACTTTATACACTTTATTAGGTTTATTTTCTACACTTCTACTCCTACCTTTATCCTGCACTTCCTGTCGATTTTGTGGTTTATTACCCGGATATGGGGTAAACCTTTTTTCTTTCATACGTTCATTGTCTCTCCTCCTCTTTGAGTAGAACGTTGGTTCTTGCTGATCGCCTCTAGAGTAGTTACTCAGCTGATTACTTACCCGCTGTAGGTCCCTCTCTAAATCTAGACACTCATCTACAACCATAATGAACTTCTCTAAAGTATCCACTCCTCTAGTTGTGGTTGCTACTCTAGTGCGTTCTGAGAAATGACGCGCTAGCTTATACACTAGGTCTCTCTCTTCTATTGGCGGTGTCAGATGTTTAACTTGCGCCATTACATTAAGCACATAATTGGTAGTTGTCATATTCATTGACGGGTGATACTTACCAAATTCTAAATGATCTCGTACCCGTCTTTGTATTTGAACATTCCAGTACTGATCTAGAAATTTTTCTCTGAAGTCTGAGTAGGTTTGGACTCTGTCTGAGATGACTTTCCACCACGTACCTGCCCAATTCTTGAGAAATCGGCCTAACATGTCCTTCTTATCCTCGTCGTCCATCAGTAGATTTACACGAGTTACATACGCTTCAAACAGCTTTAGGAATTCCACAGGATTCTCATGTGGGTTTCCTGAAAATGCAAGGTTTTCCGGTTCTTCCTTATAGCCGCCACATCTCACTACTTTGGTTTGCTGTGACTAAATCGCTTTAGTCAGATCTTCCCGCATTACCTTCAACTGTTGTTCCATCTTTTTATGTACTTCGTCACTGTTAGCCTTACTCTCTACCTGTTTCTTAACTTCACTAATATTTACACCCAGTTGGGTACACTCTTCCCTAGTATTTTGGATATCTTCTTTATTTAGAAGTGTTTGTGTTTTTAATTCAGCTGTTACTTCACGGAATTGTTGATTAATGAGGGTTACCTTTTGTTCTAACCTTTCATGTAATTCATTTCTAAATTTATTTATCTTTTCGTCTTGACGGCGAAAATTAGTGTTTACTTGTTTTCTAAATTCTTCTAAGGTAGTTTTAACCTCTTCGGTATGCTTATCAAATCTATTATTACTCTCATCTATTTTACCAGCTAGGTTAATAGCTAAATTTGCTATTTCCTCATCTATTTTAAATGTAGCCTCTTTACTACTTTGTTCTATTTGGGTAGACAAATTTTCATTTATTTGTTTCATTTCACTGGACAAATATTTATTAGTCTGTTGAATTTTATTATTAACATCTGTTATTAATTTTTGATTACTTTCTTCTAAACATTTATCATTTTCATCAATTTTACTTTCTATTTTTTCAATTTTATTATTTATTTGACTATTTGTACTTTCAATTTTACTTTCAAGTTTACTATTAGTATCTTTTATTTCACTAGAGACAATTGACCCTTTGTTTCATCCATTTTAGTGGTCAACTGTTTAAACATTTGCTGAATTGCTGCCATATCTACTGCTGATGATTTAGCCATTTTTACAATTTATTATTAACAAATAAATTTAACAATTATTTTACTGTTATTTGTAACCTTGAATACCACTTTCTTTTTTTATTTATTAATACTACAATTTAATTATCACTTGGGTAAAAGCAACGCCAAATTATATAACTTTGTTTATATAATTTTGGGAGTTTAATCGGTCCCAATAGTTGCGGCGCCAACTACATACAACGCTTCCTTTTCGTCTAACACAATTATGTAATATTCGTAATGTTAGATAAAAAGTTACTTACCCGTGATATTACTTTACCTGGGCGCCAGAACAAATCCCAGATACAAATGACACGGTTTCAGCTTAGCTCAGCGCATGGAGACACTCTTTCTCAGGATTCGTTCAGTGATTGTGGTTTTCAAGGGGAATCGTTACAAATAACACTTTAAGATTTTCTTGATTATTATATTTAATGTTTAATCAATGATTTTTAAACTTTAAATTGTTAATGGTAGGACTTAATTCTACCCTATCCTTATAATTATTGAGTGAGTGTGGAAAGTAATGATTAAGACGCTCAAACGACCTATAGCTCTTATCTGGTTAGATTAAGAGATTGCTATCTCCCAAACCAGTGCTAAAGAACATGTCTGCAATAATTTGCACGTCCAATACTACACACTACTTTCCATTCAACACTCCTACACTATACTAAAGCTAATCTTATAGTTAAAATACAAAGTGTGCTTTTCTTAGTGTCTTTTTAAAATTGTTTATTGTTTTATTAATTTGTTTAGCGCTTATGTCATTGATCAATGAATCTATTTCTTACTGTTTGATGCGTTGACCGACGATAGGAATCTGTAGAGGTCCTCCTTTCGATGGTGTTGCACAGAAGAATGGATTGATCAATGCTGTTGAAGATGCCCTGGCAATTACGGATGCTGTAGCCTTCTGTAGCACAGGTCCTTCACGGCTGATTGATTAAGTAATTAACTAATTAATTAATTAACGGTGATTTTACGCAGCTAGTGTTATTGAATGTTGTTAATTCATCTACACTGCGGACTACTTCTCGAATTAGAACTTATTTGCACTGTTGTGTAATTTAAAAATTTCTGTAAGTGAATTATACACGTCTAGTGTGTTTAAGTACCGAACGAAGAGTGATGTTACCCCTCGCTTTTAGCTGGCGTCAGTTTTAAATACGGGCTGCTGATTGGTTGTACAAATAAATCATTGCCGTTTTTTCAGTTTCGACAATCTCGAACAGGTCGGTCATACACGCGGTGTCAGGTTCCAAACGGCAGAGAAATTCTTGTCAAAATCGTACTTCCTGTATTTGCAAATCGATTGATTACAATCGATGCAAATATGTTGCCGAAGATCTGACCACAGAATATTGTTGCTTAGGTCTTTACCTCTGTGTGTGTGAAAACACCTTATTCCTACGTAGCATAATTCTCTCGTTATTCCTGTTGGCGTGCGTCATCCGTATAACTTCTTTATTTGTTAATTATATTAACTGAGCTTGCGGCTACTTATAAAGCTTTTCTTGCTGATCACAATGCTGTTTTCAGAATTTCCGTATATTTACAACTTTTGAAGTTATTTCAGGTTGAACTGATAATTCGCTTTGAGTAAAATTACTTGTTTGAACTGGATTCTACTGTCGCGGTGACGTGGTTAGAGTGAGATCGCTGAGATTATAATCTCTCTCTCTCTCTCTCTCTCTCTCTCTCTCTCTCTCTCTCTCTCTCACACTCTCTCTCTCTCTCTTACGGCGTTACGCTCGTACCGTCTGTAGCTTTCACATAACGCTCTGATAGGACGCTATTATGAATCGTTATAATAGTTTATGTCCAGTTCAATTGTCAATACGATCGGATAAATATATCACGTACGGCAGGGAAAAACGTTTATCACTCGCGCACGCGCGCACATTTCCACTGACACAGTACATGAATAAATAGAACATAAAATAATAAACAATTTAACTTATCCTACTTCCTTATCCGTTCTAAGATACAAAACGTATAGCGAAAAAAACCAAATCTAACAAAATACCATTGTCCGTGTATTTAGACTTGCCTGCACTGCTTATCAGGATCCTGTGTTTCATTGCAATATATTTATTGTAACGTTACAAGTATTTCAAAAATTTACACAAATACATTACCATGTACTCAGCGCTACTATGAAGTGTATTACACCGGCCAGGTCGCAGGATTTTTTTTTATTCTCGTTGCGTCAAGTATATGTAGTTGCACAATAATTTTCAAAGAAGAGTTAGATGTTGTTGACATGAAATAATTAATTAAAACCGTTTCAAAATAATCATTCTAAGATTTATTAATATTGTAGCGTGACAGATGGTATGCATAATATTGAATGGCAATTGATCATTAGAATAATAAAGTTATAATATTTAAATTTGGAAGAAGGTATTAAGTTTAATATAAATGGATTAATTCATAGCCACTGTGGAAAGAAATCATTATTATAAAGAAAATACAAGTTCAAATAAAAGGAGTTACTAGTGATGAGTCATCCAAAACCAGTCTCATAACCAAAGGTTTTCAAGTTATAACCCAGGAAGGTAAGAAAGTGAATAACCAAGCAGTACAGAATATGACCAAACCCACAACGAGGAAGAATAAATAGAATAGAAACCCTAAAATAAGCCAAGATCAACCAATACAGGTGGTGTATTTCTAAAATCAAGAAGAAGATGGAGAAGATCCCAAGAAACCTGATGGCATCAAGAAGAAGATGGAGAAGATACCAGTCCCAGAAGGCAGGAGAAAAGAAGACTGATAAAAGAAGAAGAAGGCAGCATCCTGAAAAAGATGTCATGCTCTTATAAAAGACACCCAAATCCCTATATCCCCAAAATAAATATTTAAAAATAAAAGTATAACGAAATGAAAACCACATGTATATAAATTTAAGAGAGAGAAGTGTATAAAGTAAAAGTTGCCTGTGAACTAAGATGAAACAATAATATAGTACCCATGGAACAAATCTCCATTGTATAACGCTAACCAATTTATTATGTTAATAAGACTATACGACCATTTAGCAATAACATAATATAAAAGTGCAAAGTGAACCAGTGATAGTTTTGGGTATTATAAAAAATGAACCTTGTGTTTCATTCTTGGCAATCACAAACATTGAATGCAATGAAATATACAATTTCCAATGACTTGAAATGTGTACTGTGAGAATATGTTATTTATAAAACATAAATCGGTTTAAAATAACATTTTGTTTTATATGCAAAAAGAAAAAAAAGATTTCATAATACTTTTCGAACAATTTATACTATTTATTTATTAATGACAGGGTACAATTCCCCAAAGACAATGTGTAAAAGACGGTATAAAAACTGTAGAATCCTACTTGTAATAATAGTTAGCAACAAGAATATAGTATAAGGATGTTTAAAAATTTATTAGATATAAGGCCATTTGTTTGGGTCTGATACAACTAACATCAGAACTATAAAAATAGTTACTACTTGTAAATAGTAGAGAGTAATTAAGATGTTAGTTAGTAAAAAACCTTTTTTGTAAACCATATTTCCATGTTAGAAATAAGGATTTTGTCGTAGAATGTCTGACTTGAAGACAACCATTTATTTAAAAATATTCTTTATTTGTTTAACTGTTATTTGTATTGTAACCAATACTAATTGTTATTGTGTAATTTGGAAAACATGTTTAATTTATAATACTATATGTAAAAGTCAGAGAGGGTATCACACATCATATATTGTTTGTAAAGTTTTTGTAAAGAAAAATTGTTAAAAAACCTAGGCCAAAAGAATGGAAACCAAACTTCATCAAAGCAGAGAAATTACTCATTTAAAAGCAAATAAACAAAAGGGGTTTAGACAAAATAAACTTGAGATCATGCCATATAATTGCACATACCATTTAGAGAGATTTTAATAAATTATATTTAGAATTATAAATAAAAATGAAAATGACTAAACTCAGAAATTTGGACATGGGAGTCATATATTTCAGAATAATGTTTCAGAATACAACTAATTCAATTAATTACCAGAAAATAAGGGAATATAAACCTTTTAATACAATATAGGATTATTAATATTGAATATAACGGATAAAATGGATGAATTTTATATAATGACAGGAAGTAAATTTTGATGTTTTGACTTTTCAGAGAATACCAAAAATGAAAGTAAAATTACTAATTTTGGACAGAAAACATTATAAAACGGCATTATTTAATCTGAAAATAAGCCGAATGAACTGAAAGATTAATTTAAATAACATCTAGTAAATAAAATTGCTAAATAACCGAAGTTTAGGCATTTATATAGTGAAATTTTAAATGTGCACGGGATGTGAAAATATATTTGAACAATGTTAAGAATAATATTATATGGGCTAAGAGTTTAATTGAAACTGAAGGAAATAGTTAGTTGATTATTGGTATTTGAACGGTTAACATGACAAACGTTTTGTAACGAGCCTAACCTAACTTATAACGGTAAAGTCAAGGAGTGAATAGTACGTTATTGTGAAATCGCGAGTGACTTGTTAAATACTTCTAGAACTCTCATATTATAACAGAAACAATCAAGAAATACTACATAACACTGAACAATACATATCTACTCCGAAAAACACCACAAAACACCAGAAAACTGTATAACACATTAACCAAGTATTAGTGTCCGTATCGGGAAAAGTGTTTGAACTTATAATTACACGGATACACTAAATACAACCCAGAAACATTACACCAGGCACTACACAAAATTTAACAAGAGATTTGCAGACACCAGAACAGGAATACTGCCAGAAAATACATTATTTGGAACGTAGCAGGAACGAGCGACATTTTGATCAGCTTGACGGCAGCCATCTTTCTTTGACAATTTCAATGCCTTCAGTGTTCATCTCAGCTGTTGGTGAAAACAATTATATTATTTTCTATTCAATGTCTGTATTTAGTAATAATTATTAATTTGTTGTAACGTTATACTTTTTAAATATTGGCCCGATTTCTCTGACTTTGATAATAATTGGCTGTTTAAAGAACCCTGTATGAATTTTATATAATATACTTTATAACTTTTTCGATATCCTGAGAGTCGATATTAATCGATAAGAGTCAATATTGCTATTAACTAATAAAACATTAATATTTTTCAACACTAAATAGTTCTGTATTTCATAAATATTACTAGTTATCACTAATATAATTCTAATTAATAATCTACCAGGACTTTACCACCTATAAGTGAAGATAACCTAAAAAATAAAAAGGTAAACAAGTATCGATTGGTTTGAAGACAATCTTATGAGTGGTAATAGTTTATTTAAAATATACCAAAACTTCAATAAAATTTTTCAGAAGAGCATTACACTTTTTAAAACTTTACAGCCCTATATTAATTAATTGATTATAATTAATTAATTAATAAAATTATAATTTTTTTTAAATTATAATTTTTTTTTACACATTTTTTTTTTTCTTCAAAACAACAATTTTTGTTTTGAAACTTTTGGTGGAGCTGAACATATATTTCTTCATCAACTTTACGCTACTCGACCGGTCTTGCTACCATTGGGACTCGACCAGCTGGGAAACTTAAGGAAGTGTTTCAGGCCAGTAAGACGTCGAGAGCCACACCAATTAAGAACATACAGACTCAATAAAATTATTTTTAATTTTATTACAAATTGGCGCACAACTTTAGGGGCTTTAATTAGCGATTGGAAGGCCAATACATTCTCCCCAATCACTAGTTGGAGCTAGGCAACAGCTACAAAGCCAGAGAATTTCAAGGGAAAATGCAGCGACGTGCAACATCTAAGAAACGGGCGGCGGAGGCCGAAAAAGAATTAGAAATAGAAATGGACAATAAAGAGGCGACGCCAGTAGAGGTGGGAGAGTCATTGCCGCCGGTGTTGTCCAAGCAAACTGAACAACCAGACGAACAACCCGAAATGCCTACACAAACAGTGGAAACCAATGTGCCGGAGAAGGAAACAGAGAACATGACAACACAACAATGTTCAGGATGATGATGGAAAAAATGGAATCCACAAGTAAGGAATTGAAGGAAGACTTGAGTAAGAAAATGGACAAGAAGATAGACGAAAGTAATAAGGAAAGGAAAGAAGATAGCCAGTCTCTGAAAGAAGATTTAGGAAATAAAATAGAAACAACAAATAAGAAGATGGAAGAAAACAGCAAGAAGATGGAAGAGAAGATGGAAGAAAACAGCAAGAAGATGGAAGAGAGGATGGGAGGAAAGTTAGAAGAATTGAAGAAGGATAATCAATCCACAAAAGAAGAGTTGACTGGGATGAATAAAAACATAGAAAATTTGAAGGAAGATAACAAGAAGATGGAAGAAGACATGGGGAAGAAGTTAGAAGAATTGAAGGAAGACAACCAATCGTTCAAGGAAGAATTCAAGTCAACTAAAGAAGAATTGATTAATAAAATTGAGAACACCAATCAGAAAATCGATGAAACCAGGAAGAAGATAGAGAAGAACAACCGACAGTTCAAGGAAGAATTGAATGAAGACAACAGGAAGTTGGAAGAGAAGATGGGGGGAAAATTGGAAGAATTGAGAGAGGACAATCAAATTCTAAGAGAAGAGTTAAGGGAGGTAAATCAGGAGAATTTGGACAAACTGGACGAAAGGATGGAATTGTTGCGAGAAGAACTGAATAAAGAAATCAATGTTAACAAAAAAGCCATGAATAAGAAGATGGAAGAAGAAAATATAATGGTCAATCGACAGATTCGAGAGATTGATGGAAAGTGCAACCAGAAAGAAAAGGAGGTGCATGAGTTTAAAGAAGTGGTGAACATCAAATTCACAAATATTGAAGAACATAGTCGTAGGAAGGTAGAAGAACAGAGGAAGGAAAATCAAGAAGAATTCGGAAAAGTACGCAACCAAGTTACAGAACGGTGTAATGATATACAAGAGACCATGGCCAGTATCACCGGTCAGGTGCGACAAAGCCGAGAGGAGATGGAAGCGATAAGAAACAGACCAACTCATTTCACCGGATTGCCTGTCAACGAAAGCCGAGAGTGGCTCAACTTCCGGCAATACAGACGCAAGCCGATGGAGTTCTTGGCTAGGGTAGAAGAATATTTGACCAAGCATAAATTACCCAATGGAGCCATAGCAGGGAGATATTAGACGAGTCTTTCCGAGACATAACTGATAATTGGTGGATGGCCAACCGGAGTGAAATTCCCGACTACCAACAGTTCCGGAAAATGTTTAAGACAAAATACTGGTCTGAGACCACCCAGAACTTGATCCGTGACAATATTTGTAATGGAAGATACAGGGCACAATTAGGTAGCAGTATGACGGCATATTTCTTGGGGAAGGTGTGCATGGCAAAACACCTCGAGCCGGCAATCCCAGAAGAATGTTTAGTGAACAAGATATCGTATCATTATGATGAGGACATTATCAGGGCCCGTAGAGGTAGCCAGATCAAGACGATCCAGGGAATGACCGAGTTATTGGAGGGATACGAGAACGAAGAGTATTATCGGCAGAGCAGAAAGAGAAATGAGAGACCAGAAGCGAGACCGACTATCTACCCCAATAACGGCAATAACCCTACAAGTAACCGGAACCAGCCCAGTAATTACGACGGCCCTAACAACCCGCCGCGTAATAACCAGTTTAACGGTAATTTTAACGGCGTTAGGAATAACAACCCTTACCCAAACAATAGAAACAATTTTTATCAACAAAATAATAATGTCCCATACAGTCAGAGAAATCCATATCCCAACAATAATGGTGACAGACCTTACCCAACTAACCGAAATTACTATAATAATAATTTTAGTAATAACAACAATAGCAATAATAATAACTGAGTGTCGCGCCCTAGGGTAAATTTTATAAGAGCAGAAGATCGCGGACCCAGGAGATATTATCAACCGAGGAGGAGCAGCTTCCACGGCGCCGACCGAAGATGGAGGAGTGCGGAACGAGACGGCCCAAGACACGAACAGGGAAGACGAAGTACCAGCCTGGAAGATCTTGGCAGACAACAGAACAGGGCGTTAAACATCAACCAGGGTACAGAACGTCAGGAAACAAACCAGAGTTTCCCGAACGATGCCTCGGTCAATAATAACATAAACAATGACCAAAATACTTTAAACGAGAGGAGGCAGTAATCAACAACGATGACCCGTTACTGCTTATACTTCCTGGGTTAGAAAAGGATGAATTGCGACCAGCAAACCAGCATAAAAACATCACTATTATAAGTAACCACTATCTGAAAGACATACGAACTGAACTTTTGGAAGAAAACGAGAAGAGTCTCAGCAACAGTAATAATGAGATAATTTATATAACAGCGGAGGTGGAAGGAGTTCCCGCTAAAATAATGATAGACACAGGAGCTAATATTTCAATAATAAACTCCAATGAGTTGGAGAGAATACAGTGTACATGTGGAAAAACTTTGCCAATGTTACCACTCAACAACATTGTGTTGGTAGGTGCAACTGGCCGCCAGAATAAAACCATTAGGAAGCAAGTTTCCTTAAGTGTCGTTAGCCCTGATATAGCTTTAGACATGGAATTTTTAATCGCCACCGGATTACCATTTGACATCTTAGTCGGTTGCGATATTCTTCGTAGATATTCGGCAGTAATCGATCTTAATTTAAATAAAGTATCACTTTTCCCAGACGGAGTAACATGGACCGCAGATCTGGTAGGAGGCAAAACTATACTTCCCAGCACGATACATCAACAACTTCGGAAAATAAATGTTATTAGAAACAGCCCTATTTCTAAACCCATAATATACAATCATGGAGGAGAGGATTTATGGTCAGTTAAGATCCAAGAAATACGGAATTTCCAGTGCGGAAGCGATAACAAGAAAATACCAACACATCTGGCTGATCGTCTAATCGCTATATATGAGAAATACAAGGCGGTGTTTTCTGATGAACCAGGGAAGGTAAAAAACTACCAGTGCCAACTTCGTTTTAAAGAAAACGTAGAGTTTAACCGGAGGTCATATCCAATAGCGCAGTCGCCCAAAGAAGCCGTGAGAACAGAGATAAACAAGATGATAGATAATGACATAATTGAGATTAGTCAATCACCTTACACTAGTCCAATTATTGCTGTTCCGAAGAAAGACGGACAAGTCCGGCTCTGTTTAGATGCGCGTGAGTTGAACAAGACAATTGTGAATGACAGAACCTCTCCCGGTGAAATAGAAGAGATTTTAAAGCGTTTTCATGGTACTAGATTTATTAGCACCTGGGATACGGTCTGTGGTTATTGGCAGGTAGAGCTGCATCCACAAAGCCGCCAGTATGTAGCGTTCATTTTCGAAGGGCGCAATTACCAGTTCAAGAGACTGCCCTTCGGACTTGTCAATTCTGTCGCCATATTTGTGGCATGCATGGACCAGATTCTTGGACAAGAAGCGCTCCAATTTACCACCGTCTATGTTGACGATTTACTCATCACATCCGGAACCTGGGAGGAGCACTGTTACAGAGTGGAATTTGTACTAAACAAACTAGCGCAGAACAATATAACACTGAAGTTGGAGAAATCCACATTCATAGTGCGCGAGGTACAATTCTTAGGCTTCAACCTAGACGACCGAGGTATTACCCCATCAGCGGAAAAAGTGGAGGCAATTCAGAGGTTCCCGCAACCAAGAAACAGGAAACAATTGCAATCTTTCCTCGGACTCTGTAACTATTACAGGAAGTTTCAGAGCCGATATTCCGAGTTGACCGCCAAGTTTCAACCACAGTTATCTGCCAAGAACAAATGGACTTGGGGTGAAGATCAAGGTATTACTTTCCGCTTGATAAAAGAGAAGTTTCTGGAGAGTGTTATACTTCGTCACCCAGATTTTAAGAAACCGTTCTTTCTAAACTGTGACGCTAGCGACCTAAGCTTAGGAACAACTTTATACCAGGAAGATGAGGAGGGACAACATCTGGTAATAAGCTTCGCTAGTCGTACACTGAACCAGTGCGAAAAGAACTACAGTGTGACAGAAAAGGAGTTGTTGAGCGTGGTGTTCGCATGCAGCAAGTTCCGGACGTACATTCTCGGATATCAAGTCACGGTACGAACTGATCATAAATCCATCTCGTTCCTTCGTAGGTGCAAGTTGAGTCACGGCCGATTGGCTAGGTGGGTACTCGCCCTACAAGAATATGACCTGAAATGGGAATACATTCCAGGAAAGAAGAACGTGGTAGCGGATGTGTTGTCACGTATAAATCTGGATGATAGACTTTCGAAGGAGAGAAGGAGAGCTTAGTAAAAATTTATAACATATTCACGACCAGAGCCGATTTACAAGCTTTGCTAATAAATATTCGAATCCATCAGCAGTCTGATCCTAAGCTGAAAAACATTGTGAGTCGTTTGGAAGCTAATGATGAAACCATTTCTAAATATTACCACCTTAACAAGGGAATTTTATTCATAAAAACCGCTTTGGACGATGAGACGTGGAAGGTGATAATCCCACACCAAATCGAAAAGGAGGTCATCATCGATTACCATGTCAGGTATGGTCACATGGGAGCATTAAAAGTGATACAGGCTCTAGAGGAAAACTGTAAGATCAAGAATATCAACCGCAAGGTGAGAACATACATCAAGTCCTGTAAGATCTGCCAATGTGCAAAAATAAACAATGAAAAGACAGAGGGTATCATGATACCAATAACTTCCAACGCAAAACTAGAAAAAGTGTTTTTGGATATCTGCGGGCCATTTCCCCGTAGCGGTGGTCGACACAGATATAAATACTTGGTAATCATAATGGATCACTGCACCAAGTATATAAAGCTATATCCGGTTAATCGGGCAACAACAGCAAAGGTTTTGGCGGTGATTATCGATTTGTATATCCCAGAGATCGGTAGACCATCTTCTATTATTACCGACCACGGTACACAATTTAAGGGGAGGAGATGGCGAGATACTTTATTAGCACTTGGGATCAAAACTTATAAGACGTCCGTCTACCACCCAAGTAGCAATCCGGCTGAGAGAGTACTGAGAGAAGTGGGTAGGATATTGCGCACGTACTGTCACAACCAACAGAAAAAGTGGCAAGAGTACCTAGCAGCGACAGAAACATTCCTAAATTACGCCCACCATCCAGCTATAGGAATTCCACCATACTCAGCCATGTATGAGAAGCCGACTCCCCGAGAAATTGAACAAATCATTGAATTTCCAACAAACAATAATAGGAAATTCAACCAGTTGAAGTTTTACAACAAGGTAGCAGAAGATCAGGAAAAACGGCAAGCTAAATACCAGAAGGCAATAGGGCGTATTGTAACATATAAAGAGGGTGAAAAAGTCCTCCTAAAAAATAGAGAGCTGCCTAGCACCTTAGAAGGCATAACCAAAAAACTATTATTACTTTACACTGGCCCATATGTTGTGGTAAATGATAAGCATAACAATACATATGAGTTGAGGGAAATCGTTTCAGGAAAAATTAAAGGAGTGTACAATCAAGCTTCTATGAAGAAATATTATGAAGAATGAGTTGTGAGATTTGAATTTTGAATTTATTTTTTAAAAATAAATTTTAAAAAATTCTAAAATATGTAAGAACAACTTACAACATAATAATTTGAGAAAAAACTTTATGGAAGAAAGAAAGAAAGAGAAAGAGAGAGAATTTTTTATATATTAAAAAAATTCTAAAATATGTAAGAACAACTTACAACATAATAATTTTGGAACAGACTTTATGGAAGAAAAAGAAAGAGAAAGAAAAGGAATTTTGAATTTACTTAATTAAAAAAAAAAAATTCAAAAATATGTAAGAACAACTTACTATAACTAAGTTTGTGAGAAAACTTTATGGTAAATAATTAAGAAGAATTTGAATTTAGAGAAATACCGAAACATTCAGAAATAATAGTAAGATCACATTACTATAAACAATTCTGAATGAAACAATTCTGGGAATAAATGAATTAAACAGAAATTGAATGTTGATAGAACGTCAGAACTTTGAAACAAGATAAGATCAACATATTACAAGGATTTATGAGAAATATTTTTCAATTCAATAAAAAGAATAGTTTGAATTTTACATTAAAGCTAACCAAGTTCCAAAAAATAATTATGTGTCATTTATAATTGAATTGAGAAGAAAATAAAGTGAGTAATTCAGAAAAGAGAATTAACGTTAATTCAGAATAAATGCTAGATATTCACAATAGCATTTGAAGGAGTAGAGAAGAATAACAAAAAAGAGTGTAATATGCAAGAAAAGAAAAAATTTGGAAGCAAAGAGACTAATTACCTATGAAACGATAATGAAAACAGTTAATTAAGAGCAAAGAAGAACAACTCATACCAAACAAATGGAGAAGATGATTTTGAACAAATGATAATAATAAGACCTATATGAAATGCAAAGAGAAGAAATACCACATGAAATATAATATAAATGAATTAATGTTAATGAATGCGAAGGCGGATTAATAACTTTCTAAGAGAAAGGAAAGAACCAAAATGTTTAAATAAAATGATCAATATAACAACCTGTATATCTAATGTAAAGATACAATGTTAAAAAATTTAAATACAATATATTAAGACCATTCAAATAATGAATAAGAAAGACTATATATAAAGACCATGCAAATACTATGAGTAACCAGAAGAAAGTATAAAGAGAATTCAGATGGAGAAGAAAGAGAGTTACACTGTAAACAGTAAGCAGAATTATTAAAAGAAAGGTTTTCAACCATAATTAAAATAAATATATCAGACAAGTTAAGAGTTTTGAATGTTTTTTGAGCAGGGATGGATATGCCTCTGTACTCAATTTATAGAAGTGATGTATGGCCAGCAGAGAAGTAGCGTACAGTGCCCCTCTGATCTGCCCCAGCCCACGTGATAGGGAATGTTAGGGAATTAATATCCCAAGGATGCAACACGAAGTTGATAAAAAAAAAAAAAATGTATTACAATTATAATATATCTCAGAAGACACTAACTATCCGAAAAGGATCAGTAGTAAAACAAGTAACCATATATATAAAATTAATAAAACTCTAATATAAAAAAGTCGATATAAAAATGGAGAAGAAAATGAATTATAAGAAATGATGGAATTATCATAAGAAATTATTTCATACATAAACATGTCTGAAATATTACTTCTGGAGGAGAGCAATCTGTAGCGTGACAGATGTATGCATAATATTGAATGGCAATTGATCATTAGAATAATAAAGTTATAATATTTAAATTTGGAAGAAGGCATTAAGTTTAATATAAATGGATTAATTCATAGCCACTGTGGAAAGAAATCATTATTATAAAGAAAATACAAGTTCAAATAAAAGGAGTTACTAGTGATGAGTCATCCAAAACCAGTCTCATAACCAAAGGTTTTCAAGTTATAACCCAGGAAGGTAAGAAAGTGAATAACCGAGCAGTACAGAATATGACCAAACCCACAACGAGGAAGAATAAATAGAATAGAAACCCTAAAATAAGCCAAGATCAACCAATACAGGTGGTGTATTTCTAAAATCAAGAAGAAGATGGAGAAGATCCCAAGAAACCTGATGGCATCAAGAAGAAGATGGAGAAGATACCAGTCCCAGAAGGCAGGAGAAAAGAAGACTGATGAAAGAAGAAGAAGGCAGCATCCTGAAGAAGATGTCATGCTCTTATAAAAGACACCCAAATCCCTATATCCCCAAAATAAATATTTAAAAATAAAAGTATAACGAAATGAAAACCACATGTATATAAATTTAAGAGAGAGAAGTGTATAAAGTAAAAGTTGCCTGTGAACTAAGATGAAACAATAATATAGTACCCATGGAACAAATCTCCATTGTATAACGCTAACCAATTTATTATGTTAATAAGACTATACGACCATTTAGCAATAACATAATATAAAAGTGCAAAGTGAACCAGTGATAGTTTTGGGTATTATAAAAAATGAACCTTGTGTTTCATTCTTGGCAATCACAAACATTGAATGCAATGAAATATACAATTTCCAATGACTTGAAATGTGTACTGTGAGAATATGTTATTTATAAAACATAAATCGGTTTAAAATAACATTTTGTTTTATATGCAAAAAGAAAAAAAAGATTTCATAATACTTTTCGAACAATTTATACTATTTATTTATTAATGACAGGGTACAATTCCCCAAAGACAATGTGTAAAAGACGGTATAAAAACTGTAGAATCCTACTTGTAATAATAGTTAGCAACAAGAATATAGTATAAGGATGTTTAAAAATTTATTAGATATAAGGCCATTTGTTTGGGTCTGATACAACTAACATCAGAACTATAAAAATAGTTACTACTTGTAAATAGTAGAGAGTAATTAAGATGTTAGTTAGTAAAAAACCTTTTTTGTAAACCATATTTCCATGTTAGAAATAAGGATTTTGTCGTAGAATGTCTGACTTGAAGACAACCATTTATTTAAAAATATTCTTTATTTGTTTAACTGTTATTTGTATTGTAACCAATACTAATTGTTATTGTGTAATTTGGAAAACATGTTTAATTTATAATACTATATGTAAAAGTCAGAGAGGGTATCACACATCATATATTGTTTGTAAAGTTTTTGTAAAGAAAAATTGTTAAAAAACCTAGGCCAAAAGAATGGAAACCAAACTTCATCAAAACAGAGAAATTACTCATTTAAAAGCAAATAAACAAAAGGGGTTTAGACAAAATAAACTTGAGATCATGCCATATAATTGCACATACCATTTAGAGAGATTTTAATAAATTATATTCAGAATTATAAATAAAAATGAAAATGACTAAACTCAGAAATTTGGACATGAGAGTCATATATTTCAGAATAATGTTTCAGAATACAACTAATTCAATTAATTACCAGAAAATAAGGGAATATAAACCTTTCAATACAATATAGGATTATTAATATTGAATATAACGGATAAAATGGATGAATTTTATATAATGACAGGAAGTAAATTTTGATGTTTTGACTTTTCAGAGAATACCAAAAATGAAAGTAAAATTACTAATTTTGGACAGAAAACATTATAAAACGGCATTATTTAATCTGAAAATAAGCCGAATAATCTGAAAGATTAATTTAAATAACATCTAGTAAATAAAATTGCTAAATAACCGAAGTTTAGGCATTTATATAGTGAAATTTTAAATGTGCACGGGATGTGAAAATATATTTGAACAATGTTAAGAATAATATTATATGGGCTAAGAGTTTAATTGAAACTGAAGGAAACAGTTAGTTGATTATTGGTATTTGAATGGTTAACATGACAAACGTTTTGTAACGAACCTAACCTAACTTATAACGGTAAAGTCAAGGAGTGAATAGTACGTTATTGTGAAATCGCGAGTGACTTGTTAAATACTTCTAGAACTCTCATATTATAACAGAAACAATCAAGAAATACTACATAACACTGAACAATACATATCTACTCCGAAAAACACCACAAAACACCAGAAAACTGTATAACACATTAACCAAGTATTAGTGTCCGTATCGGGAAAAGTGTTTGAACTTATAATTACACGGATACACTAAATACAACCCAGAAACATTACACCAGGCACTACACAAAATTTAACAAGAGATTTGCAGACACCAGAACAGGAATACTGCCAGAAAATACATTATTTGGAACGTAGCAGGAACGAGCGACATTTTGATCAGCTTGACGGCAGCCATCTTTCTTTGACAATTTCAATGCCTTCAGTGTTCATCTCAGCTGTTGGTGAAAACAATTATATTATTTTCTATTCAATGTCTGTATTTAGTAATAATTATTAATTTGTTGTAACGTTATACTTTTTAAATATTGGCCCGATTTCTCTGACTTTGATAATAATTGGCTGTTTAAAGAACCCTGTATGAATTTTATATAATATACTTTATAACTTTTTCGATATCCTGAGAGTCGATATTAATCGATAAGAGTCAATATTGCTATTAACTAATAAAACATTAATATTTTTCAACACTAAATAGTTCTGTATTTCATAAATATTACTAGTTATCACTAATATAATTCTAATTAATAATCTACCAGGACTTTACCACCTGTAAGTGAAGATAACCTAAAAAATAAAAAGGTAAACAAGTATCGATTGGTTTGAAGACAATCTTATGAGTGGTAATAGTTTATTTAAAATATACCAAAACTTCAATAAAATTTTTCAGAAGAGCATTACACTTTTTAAAACTTCACAGTCCTATATTAATTAATTGATTATAATTAATTAATTAATAAAATTATAATTTTTTTTAAATTATAATTTTTTTTTACACATTTTTTTTTTTCTTCAAAACAACAATTTTTGTTTTGAAACTTTTGGTGGAGCTGAACATATATTTCTTCATCAACTTTACGCTACTCGACCGGTCTTGCTACCATTGGGACTCGACCAGCTGGGAAACTTAAGGAAGTGTTTCAGGCCAGTAAGACGTCGAGAGCCACACCAATTAAGAACATACAGACTCAATAAAATTATTTTTAATTTTATTACAATATTAATAGAAATTATCCAAATATTAAAAATTCGAATCTAGATAAATAAAAATATTCTCATTTATAAGTTTACACAAACACAATGTAACCTTCTATGGTGTTCATGACATATAAAATAAACAACCATATAATATTACTAGCTAAACAGACATGTTAAACAAATTATGTAAACTTAGTACGTAGGCTTTCACGGCCGGTGTCATTATGATTAACTAAAACTTCCGGGCTGTAAGGCCGTGGTCGAGTGCTTGATCTACTGTAGCTAAACGTTTCGGCCACACCACCGGTGGCCATCTTCAGTAGCAAAATTGTGTTCGAATAGATGACACGCCGAACTGGGAACAAGCAACAGTGAGTTACGGCTACGTTGCCTCTATTTATAACTTTTTGGCCGCTTAAGGTGTATCACGCGGACCAATGAGAAGCCAGCTCGTCATTCTCGATTCTGATTGGCCATGGAAAATAAACCATGCCAGACACTATTTAAGGCGATGCTTTCACCGTTCATCAGTCTCTGCTGAGCCCGCGCAAGCTCGTCCCAATAATCGGTCCTTATTAGGGCCGACCAAGCCCGCAAAGGCCGGACCTTCCGGTTGCACGGCCGCCAGTAGGCCAAGCAGCCCTGTACCTCTACCTCTGCCGGAGTCTGACTCCCCAGCCATGGAGACCTCGGCTTCCACCGACTGGGTGGTAGTAGGGCACGGTGGCAAGCCGAGAAAGTCTCCCTCCCTGACCTCCTTGAGTTCGGCCACGGACTCGGCGGCATTCCAAGCCTCCGCTGAGGTTGCGCCTAGTCGCACCTCCGAAGGAAGGATCCCGCCGGTGTTCGTGACGAACGTCAGGGACGTAATCGGCTTCGTTCGCCGACTCCGTAAGATCGTTGCGCTGGCAGATAACGCATCTGTCAAGCTCCTTGCGAGCGAGACTGTGCGCGTTACCTGCCGCAGTGCATCGGAACACTTCGGAGTTGTCCAGTGGCTGGAACGTGAATCGTTCCAGTTCCACACCTACACTTTAAACCGAACCAAGCCTGTAGCCCTCGTCCTTCGGGGCCTGGACATACAGGCGGATTCGCAGGTCGTCCTAGACGAACTGCGCGACGCGGGCTATAAGGTTGTGGGAGCCTCTCGGCTGTACACCACTTATGGCTCGCGTCGCCCACTCCCCCTAATAAGACTCCTGGTAGAGAAGGGCGACTCCTCCCAGGCCTTGTTAGATTTGAAACGGCTCTTCGGGCTCTGCGTGAGCGTAGAGCCCTGCCGTCAGACCGGGCGACTTTCCCAGTGCCACAGGTGCCAGCGGTTTGGCCACAGCAGCTTCGGTTGTCGGAACGCGCCGACCTGCGTCCGCTGTGGAATGACCACTTGACGCAGGCCTGCACTGTCCCAGACAACCACCGATATTGCATCAACTGTGGCGGCGCCCACGCTGCTAATAACAGGCGCTGCCCAGTCTATAGCGAGCAGCTGGACAAGCTTAAGAAACCCGTCCAGCCTAAGCCTCGACATGTTGTTTGCCAAACAGTCAAACCGGCCAAAGCCGCTGAACCTGTGGTCCGGAAACCAGCCCCTAGGTCTGCTCCGGTTCCGAAACCTAGCAGTGCAGTGAGCCCGAGCGAAGCTCCAAAGGCCAAACCAACCACCGCGCCCACGGAACCGGAACGCGAGGTCCCCCACTATACCCAAGTCCCGCTGCCGGACAACGAGGAAATTGATCCTCCACGGCCGCCGCCACCCAAGCCACGATACCCCAGATCGGGCAAGAAAGTTAGGGCCCAGGCCAAGAACACGGGCCAGCCTAAACTACCTGCCACTGGACCCAAGCCCGTCCACCAAAACCAGAGCGGCCACCCGCTCCAGTACCTGCCCCCAAGGCTTCCACCGTCTCGCCCCGCCGCAGCTATGCAGCTGCCGCCAAGCGTTCTCCCCCGGCCACATCTTCCGATGATCTCGCCGTTGTATCAGACTTTCTGGCAAGCTACGACTTGCAGAAAGTAGCCCAGACTTTCCTTAAAATCAAGGAACGCTTGGCAACAGCCTCGCCCCAAGATAAGTTCCTCCTCTTGGTGGAAGCCTGCCGTGTTACAGGTCTGTTATGAACGGACAACCACGGCAATCCCTCAAGCGAGACCTCGAGCTCGTGGCGTGGAACGCCAACGGCCTCGCTTCCCGGCATTCTGAGCTCTTAGAGTTCGTTGCCCGTCACAAGCCCGACGTGCTTCTTCTTGGCGAGACGCACCTGACCCCGCATCGTCGTTTCCGACTACCTAATTACGTGTGCCACCGGGACGACCGGTCGGGTCGCGCAGGAGGGGGCACAGCCATCGCGGTGAAGGCGAGTCTTCGCCATCACCGCGTTGTCCTGCCTCACCGGCGGAACCTCGAGTGCACCGCGGTCGAGCCCCATGGTGCTCTCGGCGGTCTACTCGTGGTTTCCGCTTACAAGCCTCCACAAACGGAGCTCCTGTCGAACGATCTGGAGGCCGTCTTTGGAGCACACAGGAGGGTAGTCCTGGCGGGCGACCTGAACTGTAAGCACCCCGATTGGGGGAGCCGCTTGGCGAAACCAAACGGGACCCGCTTACGCAGGTATGCTGATGCGGCTCGGGTCACAGTCATGGGTCCTACCGGGCCTACATACTATCCCTCGAGGGCTAACTCCCGCCCTGACGTACTGGACATTGCCGCGGTCAGGGGCGTTTATTGCCCGGTCCACGTCTCCGTCATTTCGGAACTGTCCTCGGACCATTGCCCTATCAGTGTGCATATAGCTACCCAGCACGCCACCGTCCGCGACGAGCAGCGGGTAATCGAGTAGGACCGCTTTGGCCCGGCGTTCAGTCGCCGCCTACCAGAGCATATCCCGCTCGACACTACCCAGCATGTCGACGAGGCAGTTGCCTTATTCGACACAGCCGTAGTCTCGGCGGTAGACGTGTCCTCCCGGATGAAGCCGGGGCTTACGCCCGACTATCAGCGGATCCCCGAAGAGGTGTCTCAGCTCGCTTGCGAGAGGAATCGCCTCCGGAGACGCTGGCAGAGGACTCGTGACCCGGCTGACAAGGCTGCGTTCAACAGAGCGTCCGGCAAGTTGCGTCGCGACATGCTGGCGTTCCGTAGACGCAACTGGGAGCTAGCTGTTACACAGATGGATGGCCCTGCCGAGGACCGTAATGTCTGGCGGATTCCCAGTGCCCTAACGGGAAAGCGCAAACGCGCGCCTCTCCCCGCACTGGCCGGACCCGGCGGTCAACCCCTTGGCCGCCCCTCGAAAAGGCAGAGTTCTTGGCTGACAGTTTAGAGCGTCAGTTCTCTCCCAACCCATCCAAGAACCCGGCCTTCACTGAGCAAATCTGCCGCGAGGTAGAGCGCTTTCTATCGGCCGATATCACAGTCCAGCTGGAGCCCATCTCCCCGGAGGAGGTCTCTGAGAGGATTGTTCAGCTCAAGCCCCGGAAGGCGCCTGGCTCGGACGTGAATTCCGCCCTCCATCGCCTTCCGGAGCGAGGAACCCAGTTCCTCACTGACCTGTTCAATACATGCCTCAGACTGGCCTATTTTCCGTTGAAATGGAAAACGGCTACCGTCATCGTGATACCTAAGCCGGGAAAGAATTCTTCTCGAGTGGAAAACCTCAGGCCCATCAGCCTCTTGTCCGCGACGTCCAAGGTTTTTGAGCGTCTGATCCAGCGTAGGATCCGCGACCATCTAGAAAGACTAGACGTGCTGATCCCCGAACAGTTCGGCTTTCGTGAGCTGCACTCCTCGACTCATCAGCTGATGAGACTCGTGGAATGCATAACCGAGGCTGGCTGTCAGGGCAAACAGACGGCTGCGATCTTCCTAGACGTAGAGAAAGCCTTTGACCGCGTGTGGCACGAGGGTGTCCTGTACAAACTCACGGAAGTCCTTCTCCCAGACTGCTACGTTCACTTGATCGGCAGCTTTCTGCGAGACCGTAGCTTCCGAGTGAGAGTAGACCACGCTCTCTCTTCGGAGAGGCGTATTACCGCTGGCGTCCCTCAGGGAAGTGTCCTTGGGCCTCTCCTGTTCTCGTTGTTTGTCAACGACACGCCCCGAGTTCCTGGAGTGAAATTGTCGCTGTTCGCGGACGACACTGCGGCTTTTGCCTCAGAGCCGAACGCGAGTTATGCGGCAGTTAAGCTCCAGCGCCAACTCGACGCGTATGTCGGGTGGACCGATGACTGGAGAGTTGCCGTTAACGCTTCCAAGAGCGCCGCGGTAATATTCTCCCGCAAACGTAAGCGGCCTCGGCCGCTTAAAGTAGGCCCCGTCGAGGTGCCCTGGACCAATAGCGTCAAGTACCTCGGGCTCCACGTGGATTCCCGACTCACCTGGCGAACCCATGCACAGTACATCCGACAACGCGCTTCGGCGCAACTCAGTAGACTCTGGCCCGTGCTTTCTAATCCGGCAATGACCCCCCGGCTAGGTAAGCTCATAGTCAACACGTACGTGTTGCCCGTGATTACCTACGCCTGTCCTGTTTGGGGATACTTGGCTCGTGGTCATAGAATTACGCTCCAGCGCGTACTCGACCGGGGACTGAAGCTCGCGTGCAAAGTCCCCCGGAGGTACTCTTCTCGTCTTTTGAGGAGAGGACTCGGTGTCCGCTCTCTTGATGACACCTTGAGACGCCTGGCGCGACGATTCTATGTTCGTTCCGACAGAATAACCCACAATTCCCTCATTACCGGACTTGGTAAATACACCCCGCGACCAGGTGAGTCCTGGAAGCGACCTCGTTTGCTAGTCCCGGTGGTATAATCCACCAATCGCAGGTCGCTTCAGACCCCCCCCCATAAGTAGATAAAAAGTATATAATGAACTCCAACAGACCCAGTGGCAGGAGTCCTTTCTGAGACTCGGGACACTGCACTACTCGCGACCCCCGCTTCGCGCGGGCCGCGCAACCCCCAGTTGTTTTCATCAGTCTAGGCGTCGATATGTGCAGTGTTGGGACGGGGGACGGACAGTTCTCGCTTGTGGAGGGCAAATCTGCCAAACGCAAGCGAAAACTGGCCCAAACTCCCCCGCCCGCCTCAGCTACACATCAGTCGTCTAGTCACGGTAACAGTGGCACTCAGCGCGAGCGTGAGTATTCAACTGCTACCCAAACTGTGTCTTCCCCACGATTTCCACCCATTGTAATTCCTGATAATAGGAATTATTCTGACCTTTTACGTTCAATATCCTTAGCTCTCCCTTCGGTCAAAGTCGAGACGAGGTGCCAAGGCGCCTCGCTAAAGCTGGCGACCGCTACGATCCCGGACTTCCGCTCTGTTCAGTCATTCCTGACAGAGCGTAAGATTTCTTTTCATACATTTGCCCTCCCGTCAGAGCGAGAAATCAAGGTCGTTCTGTCGGGAATACCTTCCTTTACAGAAACTGATGCCATCAGGCAGGAACTTGTTGCGCTCGGCTATGCGCCGACCGCGGTAAGCGTCCTGCATGTTGGCAAAGGTGATGACCGCCGACCTGTTAACAGCTTTCTGGTCAAACTCCTCAAAGTAGGCCCTTTCGAGGAGATTTATAGTCTCCAGAATCTTCTGCACCTACGGGTGCAAGTCCGAACATTTGACCCGCGGCCCGGCCCCTACCAGTGTTTCAACTGCCAGAGGTTCGGCCACAGCAGTCTTTTCTGTCATCAGCCCCCGCGTTGCGTGCGTTGTGCTGAGCCTCATCGTGGCTGTGATAAGCCTACGACGGGGTACACAGCTAAATGCTGCAACTGCAAAGGAGCCCATCCGGCTAATTACCGAGGCTGCCCTAACTTTATCGCCGCCATGAAACCGCAGCGACCTCCTGTGCGCCCTGGCGCGCAGGCAGGCCGTGTAGCTGGTCCTGGCCATAACCGGCGAGCGGCTTTCCCGCCTCCCACTGGTTCATCTGCCAAGGTCCCGGCAGCAACTCCGGTTGCTTCCGGTGCCGCTGTCTCGCCTGCAGTCGTCGCTTCGGCGCCGCCTGCAGCGGCCTTAACCCCGGCGCCTACCGGAGCGCCCGCACCTTCCTACGCGGCCATGGCCGCTAAATCAGCCCCGCCTCCAGCCCGATCGGGCAAATCCAAGCGCTCTCGTCGTCGCCGGAACTCCGCCGGCCGACGTACATCGTCACAGGTTCCACCTGTACCCTCTCCGCGGGCTCGACCCGCCCCCAGTCATCGTCCTCAACCTCCCAGTGAGCAGTCTACTACTCAGTCCACCAGCCCAGCGCCATCTGCTACCCCTGTCGAGGCCAGTCAGGCTTGTCCACCTGAATCCCGGGAATCTTCTCGGGCTTCGGCGGATCCCCTGACTGCCTGGGCAGACAATCTTGTTGCGTCTATCAGGACTGCTCGCGACACCACCTCCGTGCTTGCCCTGGTTTTCCAATCATTAGCTGCCCTCTTTCCTCTACTTCCCTTAAATGGCTAATAGCCTGAGGATCGTTGCGTGCAACGCCTTCAGGCTCCTCCCCAGGCGATCTGAACTGATGACTTTCGTGACGGAGTATGATGTTGATATCATAATTCTTTCCGAGACTCATCTGGCTCATTACCACTCGTTTTCCCTTCCTGCCTATGCCTGTTATCGTCAGGATCGTCCCCTATGGCCTCGCTGTCCCCCCTCGGGGGGCACAGCTGTCTTTGTCCACAGGCGGATATCCCACAGGCTTTTGCCTCCTCTAGATTCATCTATTATTGAAGGCTGCGCGGTGGCGGTGGACGCCGGCGGATCGGAGCTGCACGTTGTTTCTGCGTACCTCCGGCCTGGCCGGCGAACTCCGCCACCGCCCGAGGAGTGGGACGCTCTCCTCGACCACCCCCTCTCAACCATTGTAGCCGGCGACTTAAACGCCAAACACCCTTCATGGAACAGCCGCGTTGTCAACGCCTATGGAAATTCTCTGTTCCGGTTCGTCTCTGGCGACCCGGCACTTAATGTCATCGGCCCTGAAGACCCTACCTACTTCCCCTTTCACGGCCATCGGCCGGACGTTCTTGACATAGTAGTTGTCAAGAACGTTGCCCGCAACATCGAGGTCTCGTCTGTGTCGGACCTTTCGTCCGATCACAATCCCCTTGTTATAACTGTTCGAGAGCTGTCGGCGTCACCCCGACTTCCCGCTCAGATTGTTAGGAGAGTCAACTGGCGATCCTATCATGATGAGCTCTCTCGAAGGTTACCATCTCTCCCGGCGGACCCAATCGTCACTCGTGACGATCTGGATCTCCGCGCCACAAGTCTTCAGGAATTGGTCCAAGGTGTCATGGATCGACACACCTACGCACTCGAGGTGAATCATCGTAAATCGGCCTTACCTGCGGAAGTACTCCACGCCATCTGGCTGCGGCGCCAGCTCCGCAGCAGATGGCAAAGAACCCGTGACCCAGTCGTTAAGCGACGATTTCAACAACAGTCCCTTTACGTTCAGCAGCTACTGCGGGACGTAAACTCTGATCGATGGGACTCATACCTTGAGTCTCTTGAAGTCGACCACGCCTCCGTCTGGAGAGCGGTGAGTAGACTGACCCGCGAGAAGAGAACTCGCAACCCGCTGGAAACCCCGAACGGGGTTGTGTCTTCATCAGAAGGGAAGGCTGAGGTCTTCGCCGACTGCATGGAGTCGCAATTTACCGTTCATCGAGGCGTTTCGGACCCTGCTCACTCGGCAGAAGTCCGGGACTTCCTATCTGGTTATTCTTCTCGCCCTCCCGCTGGCCCAGACCTCCCGTTCGACAGAGACGAACTCGTTTCGTCTGTCTGTCGACTAAACCGCCGTCGCGCCCCCGGTCCTGACCGGATCGGGGCCGCTGCATTACAATATCTCCCGGCCTCAGGCGTTGACCTCGTTCTCGAGCTGTTCAACTCTTGTCTCCGGCTACAGTACTTTCCCCGCCTGTGGAAAAATGCCAACATCGTTATGGTTCCTAAACCCCGCAAGCCGCGCATGCTTCCTGAAAGCTATCGGCCAATATCTCTCTTGCCAGTTATCTCGAAGGTGTTCGAGCGGCTCCTGCTGGCCGGCATCTCGCCGTTGTTGGATAATTTTATCCGCAACGAACAGTTCGGGTTTCGCAGAGAGCACTCGACCACGCTTCAACTAGTCCGCGTGGTAACGCAACTCTCTGACGCCACCAACAGGCGAGCGGCTACGGCCGCCGCACTGCTGGACGTGAGCAAGGCCTTCGACAAAGTCTGGCACGAAGGTCTTCTCTTCAAACTAGCTAACTCCCCCTTACCATCGTCCATAGTGTTTTTCCTCCGGTCGTATCTCAGCGACCGAACCTTCAGGGTGAGCGTCGACGGAACCTGCTCTGCAGTTCGTCCTGTCGCCGCCGGCGTACCTCAGGGATCTGTCCTCGGCCCCGTTCTGTACCTCGTGTACACGAACGACCTACCTGTTTTGCCCGGAGTCACGTTGTCTTTGTTCGCTGACGATGCAATGTATCATTACAGCTCTGTGTCCCCGCGTTTTGCGAGTACACAGTTGCAGCGTCAGTTGGACCAGCTTCCGGACTGGCTACGGAAATGGCGGGTGACGATCAATACGGAGAAATCCGAGGCGATCTGTTTCACTCGTAAGTCCATCTCCCGATGCCAGCCCCTCTCCCTGGAAGGGAGGCCTATCGCCTACAAAGAGTCGGTGAAGTATCTAGGCGTTCGGCTAGATCGTCGCCTTTGCTTCAACGCCCACGTGACGGACACCCTTGCCAAGGCTCGCGGCGTCCGAGCCAAACTTTACCCATACCTCGCGTGCCGCAGCCCCCTGGCGCTGCGCACGAAAGTTACCCTCTATCTGTTGTTTCTCCGGTCTGTATTGACCTATGCGGCACCTGTATGGTGGTCACTTGCCTCCGCCACCAACAGGCGTAGGCTGGAAAGTTTCCAATCCAGAACCCTCCGTTCCTTGTCGGGATCTCCTTGGTTTGTTCGAAACAGTGTAATTCGAGGAGGTCTACGAGTTCCTGCTCTCTCAGCCTTTGTCTGGTCATTAGCTGCGACTCTCTTTGCCGCAGCTGAGACCTCTTCCTTCCCTTACCTCAGAACCATCAGCACCACGCAACCACCTCCCCCTGTCCGGGTCAAACGCCCTCGGGCGATTCTCGATGACCCACCATAAGTTTAAGTAAACTTAAACCTCATTTAACTTGTATATTCACTATCTGCCCATGCCCCAGAAATTACCTGTAAAGCTGCTTCCTTCCTCCCTTCCTAGTATGCCGACCGCGCTGAATGCTGCTGCTACGCGCTATCACTGGCACGGAGGCTCTCTGCCTCGCGGGGAGCGACCGACGCCTCACGGCGTCTGCACGCGGGACTGGGAACGGGCGACATCTGTCACCTGAACCCGTCCTTGCGGCAGTGCCCACTGATTGCAAAAATTTTAAATTAAAATAAATAAAAATTGAAAACCTTTCTCGCCCGCCTTCTCAGTTAACTGGTTGGCGGTTGTCCATTCCTGTTTTTAGGCACCTGTCGAATGAACCAGAACCAAGTGTATCCACAGGCAGCCATTGGGCTCGACCCAGATGCTCCAGTCATGCACCGGGTGCAAAGACGCCCCGCTACTATGATGCTACATGCTACATGCTACGTTCATCAGTCTAGGCTTTAGAGTTAACAGTGTTACGCCTCTCTTCTCCCCCGGCAAGAAACTAGCGCGCAATGCGTTCCTGGTGAAGATCCGAAAGGTAGGTGATTACCAGGCCATCTACGATATCAATATGTTGTTCTTCCTGAAGGTTAGGGTGGAAGCCTTCAAAGCCCAAGCCGGACCGAAGCAGTGTTACAACTGCCAGCGGTACGGCCACTCATCGGCTTTTTGCCAACATCCCACCCGCTGTTTGCGCTGTGGCGATAGCCATCGTAAGGACACTTGTCCGGTCGATCGTGCTGCCGCCACTTGCGCCAACTGCGGGGACACTCACCCGGCATCGTCAAAGTCGTGCAGGTTCTATGCTGCGGCTTTGAAGAAGCTTTCAAAGTCTTCGCAGCAGCACGTTCCTGCGCCTCCAGCTAGGCCCCAAGCATCAAGGCCTGCCGCCTCGGCGGCACCTATCCCCGCTGCGGCACCGGCACTTGCGCCTGCCCCAGCTCGTCCGGCGTCTACCGGGGCGCCCAGCTATGCGGCTGCCGCTGCTTCTCAGCCTGCCGCACAGCCCGCGGCCCAGCAGCCAAAACCTGCTGCGCCGTCCAAGAAAAGGAATAAACCATCGCCCCCCCGCTTCCTCGCAGCACAAGCCCGCTGCACCTCAGCCACCATCTACTCCAGATGTCCAAGATCCAAGGCAGCCGAAACAAAAGGCCCCTGCCCTGAATGGCATCATGTTTAAGCACCCGGCGCCCAAGCCTCAGGCGGTACCGGCGTCTGCCGCGTCCTCGGACGCGACTTTCGCCGACCGCGTGCGCGCTTGGATCAACGCCTTGATCCCTCAAATTCTTGCTGCCAAGGATGTCCAGTCCTTGTTAGTTATCGTCCTCACCTCCGTGACCTCGCTTATCCCTCTCGATGGCTAGGCCCTTTCGGCTGGTGGCTTGGAACGCATGTGGCGTTCTATCTCGCCGTGCCGAATTGGCCGCCTTCGTCACCGAATATGACATAGACGTCATACTCCTAAACGAAACCCACTTAATTCCTGCACACTCGTTCCAGGTTCCGGCGTACACGACGTATCGCACAGACCGGCCTGGCCAGAACCGCCTGTACGCATCTGGCGGCACAGCCATTCTGGTTCACAGGCGCATCGCCCACCGCCCCCTGCCGCCTCCGGCGACTCGTCGCTTGAAGGCGACGGCGGTTGCTCTCTGCATCGGGGATCGGGAGGTTCGACTGGTTTCAGTCTACCTCCCCCCCCCGAGGTGGACCACCGCCCGACGAGGATGAATGGGACGCTCTATTAGAAGACCCTCTACCAACCATCGCAGCCGGAGACTTTAATAGTAAGCATCCCCTGTGGAACAGCCGTGTCTCAAACCCATACGGCCGCTCTCTGTACCAATACGTTCAACGTCATCCTCATGTGAACGCTCTTGGTCCTAGATCACCGACCTATATCACCAATCGTGGGGGACACCCAGACGTCCTTGACATTGCTGTTGTCAAAGACTTGGCCTATCCTATCGCTATAGAAGCCGTCCCAGACCTCTCGTCTGATCACGACCCTGTAATACTCACTGTTCGGCCCACGCTGGACACACCTCTCCAGCCTCCCCATCGTGTAACGAGAGTAAACTGGCGATCGTTCCACGATGAACTGGGTCGAACTGTACCATCTGACCCCCAGGTCGACATCTCCAGCCCGGATGATGTAGACCGCTTGGCCGACTATCTTCAAGAAGTCGTCACGTCCGCCATGGACAAACACACCTATAACGTCCCTGCGCCCAATAGACGGTCCCAGTTACCTGAAGAGGTGATTCTGGCCATCCGCAAACGGCGCCAGCTCCGCCGGCGATGGCAACAAACCCGGGACCCTGCCGTAAAACGCAGGCTGAACGCCCAATCAGACTTTGTCAAGCAGCTTCTGCTTGATGCCACTGCTCATCGATGGGACTCATATCTTGAGTCTCTGGAAGTCACGCCCCAGTCCGTTTTTCGGGCTGCGAGCCGACTCACTGGCGAGAAAATGACCCGCTACCCCCTACGATCACCGAACGAGATTGTGTACTCCGCGGCCGACAAAGCAGAAGTCTTTGCCGATACCATGGAGGAACAATTTACCGTTCACAGAGGCGTCTGTGACCTCGGCCACTCGGCAGCGGTCGCAGACTTCCTATCTAGATATTTTTCCCGCCCTCCCGCAGACCCACTCGACTGAAGTGGAAACGGCCATTAGTCGACTGCGCCCCAAGCGGGCGCCCGGCGAGGACCGTATTGGTGCAGCGGCCCTACTTAACGCCCCAGCAAGTCTCGTTTCATTCATCCACGTGCTGTTCAATGGATGTCTCCGGCTCCATTACTATCCCAGCCCTTGGAAACGAGCCAAAGTCATCATGTTGCCGAAGGCTCGCAAGCTGCGTACACTCCCGGAGAATCATCGACCAATCTCTCTTTTGCCAGTCTTATCGAAGGTGTTCGAGCGCCTCCTGCATCACCGAATTACTCCCCTGCTGGATAACTTCATCCGGCAGGAACAGTTCGGCTTCCGCAGGCAGCATTCGACCACTCTTCAACTTATCCGAGTTGTCACGCAACTCACTGACGCCATCAACAGGAATCATCAAACTGTCGCCGTCCTTCTGGACGTGAGCAAGGCCTTCGACAAAGTCTGGCACGAAGGCCTTCTCTACAAACTAGCCACCTCACCTCTTCCCGCCTCATTTGTACATCTGATGCGGTCGTATCTCTGCGACCGCAAATTTAGGATCTGCGTCGACGGGACGTACTCTTCTGTCCGCCCGGTCGCCGCTGGCGTTCCTCAAGGATCTGTCCTCGGCCCCGTTCTGTACCTAGTGTACACGAACGACCTGCCAGTATTGCCTGGAGTCACGCTCTCTCTCTATGCGGACGATGCGATGTACCACACCAATTCTGCAAACCTTCGTTTTGCGACTGACGTGGTGCAGCGCCAGCTCGCATTACTTCCGGCCTGGCTAAGGAAATGGCGGGTGGCGATCAATACGGAGAAATCCGAGGCGATTGCCTTCTCCCGTCAGCTCACTTCCCGATGCCAGACCCTCTCGCTTGAAGGGAGCCCAATCGCTTGGCAACGTACTGTGAAGTACTTGGGCGTCACTCTTGATTGACGCCTAAGCTTCAGAGCTCACGTGTCCACAGTGCTCCAGCGCGCCCGAAACGTCAAAGCCAAACTATACCCATTCCTATCGCCTCGAGGGCCACTGCCATTGCGCACGAAGCTCTCGATTTATCTGCTCTTTTTACGAGCCGTCCTTATGTACGCAGCGCCTGCATTTTGGACCCAACTCGCCCCCGACGTCGTTAAACGCATGGAAGCCTTCCAATCCATTACCCTTCGCCTTATCTCCGGCTCTCCCTGGTATGTAAAAAATGATTCTATCAGGCGAGGGCTGAAGATTCCATCGCTCGCTGGATTTGCGCGAACTCTCACGTTCAACCTCTTCCATCGAGCATCCATTTCAGACTTTCCCCACCTCCAACACCTCGATAACGACGATGGACCACCACCAGTCAAACTCCGCCGCCCTCGAGCTCTGCTCGACGACCCGTCATAATTTTAAAATAAAAAATTGCCCTCTCACCATCTGTCCACGCACCGACCAATCGTATCTCACCACCTTCCTACCAGTCAAATCTCCGGTCCGTTGCAGGCCGACAGATGGATCGGGCGTTGTGCCGGCTTTAGGTGTGCCTAGCGCCACCTTCAGTCGGCAACTTCCCCCCTCCAATCTCTCGCCTGCCTTGGTATCGCCATAAGGCAGTCTACCGGATTCTTACCGGGCTGGCGGAAGTGTATCGACCCGTTGTGGGCGAACAAATTCCGCCAATCCGTGCTAAGCGTTCGCGTAGACTTCCCTCTCAGGCCATTGGTGGATCGCGTCAGCGGTTCAGCCAATCACAGCCCGTCTCCTTCACCTCCGCCAAAATAAAAAAGGGGGTACCTATCCTCACTGCGACAAGTTTCGCACCAAGCACTCACGAAGCAACAGGCAGTCATCGGGCTTGCCCGGACGCTGCCGTCACTGGGGCACGCACTGTGCTGTGCCCTGCACATCTTGGCATCTTGGCATCGGCGGTTCATAGCGACGGACGCATTCTTATGAATATGGATGGACTCCAGATGCAGGCGAGTGAAGTAACCCCGGACAGAAGACAACACGCGGGAATATGAATGGACTCCAGATGCAGGCGAGTGAAGTAACCCCGGACAGAAGACAACACGCGGGAAAAACTCCAACTCGCTAGTTGCGAGCGTGGAGGCAGGCATCCGAGGACTACCCCGAGACCAGGCAGATGAAATACGATTGGAAGCTTCTAGGGCCCTTAGAAGAGCCGCTCCGCCAAAATGCAATCTTCTGTCGGCGGAGTTGCGAGCCTTGAGGGAATTGAGAAGGGATGACTCCATTGTCATTGTGCCGGCGGATAAGGGGAGCGCTACTGTGGTCTTGAACACCGAAGACTACCAGCGGAAGATTGAAGGTTTATTAGATCCGGCCACTTATCGGAGGCTGAACAAAGATCCGACTACTACTGTTCTAAGAAAAACGGATTCTTTGGTTAAGCAATCTTCTCTGGCGTCTGATGTGAAGACGGCCGTCCGGTGTTCGGAGGCCCTTCCCCCTCGGCTCTATGGTTTACCGAAGATACATAAGGAAGACGTTCCGCTGAGGCCCATCGTCATTGCTATTGGCTCGCCTACGTACAACTTGGCAAAGCACCTCACTGGATTGCTCAAGCCGCACATCGGGCAGACGAATTCTTTCGTCAGGGACTCTTCTGATTTCCTCCGGAGGATCCGGGAGTTGGTGCTGGAGCCTGGCCACGTGCTAGTAAGTTTTGTTTGATGTGGTCTCTCTTTTCACCATGGTCCCTGTTCAGGAGGTCTTGGGGTATATAGGTGACCTGTTCTCGGCGGACATCACTGCTTTGTTCCGGCAGGTCCTAACAACGACCTACTTCCAGTGGAATGGCGGCTTCTATGAACAGTTGGATGGCGTCGCAATGGGAAGTCCTCTCAGCCCTGTGGTTACAAACTTCTAAATGGAGAAATTTGAAGAGTTGGCAATTTCATCTGCGCCTCTGAAGCCGAAGTGTTGGCTGCGGTATGTGGACGACATTTTCATGGTCTGGAGCCATGGGGATGAAGAGTTGGAACGCTTCCTTGGACATCTGAACGCTGTGCACCCGCGCATACAGTTTACGATGGAGCGTGAGAGTGGTGATCAATTGGCTTTTCTGGATGTGTTGGTCCTGAAAAGGACCGATGGCAGCTTGAGACATAAAGTTTATAGGAAGCCAACGCACACCGACAGATATCTGCATAAGTCCCTCCAATCATCATCCTAGGCAGAAGAGGGCGGTGCTGAAGACTCTGGTAGACCGGGCAAAAAGAATCTGTGAGCCCCGGTATCTCGAAGATGAGTTTCGGCATCTCGAAGAAGCACTGCAGTCCAACGGCTATTCTGCTGCGGAGGTTAGGAGAGCTGCCCGGCCGAGAAGATCTGGTAGGCCGGACGAGTCGGTGTCGCCTGAGGTTGTTGGCTCTGCTGTCTTGCCCTACATCCGTGGCGTGACTGACCGCATCGGCAAGTTGCTGAGTAAACGGGGCGTCAGGACGATCTTCAAGCTAACCAAAAAGATCCAACAGTTCCTGCGACCGGTGAAAGACGCCAGGGATCCGCTCTCGTCGTGCGGGGTGTACAGTATTCCTTGTACGTGTGGCCAGGTCTACATAGGCACCACGAAGCTTAGTGTCCGGACGCGCCTCTCTGAACATCGGAGATACTGCCGCCTGGGCCAGCCGGAAAAGTCCGCAGTTGCTGAACACGCTCTTTCCCACGACGATCACCGGGTGATGTTTGATGAAGCCCGCGTGTTGTCTTCTGTCCGGGGTTACTTCACTCGCCTGCATCTGGAGTCCATCCATATTCATAAGAATGCGTCCGTCGCTATGAACCGCCGAGGTAGCTTGTAGCTTGTAGCTCTGTGGTAGCGGGGCGTCTTTGCACCCGGTGCATAACTGCAGCATCTGGGTCGAGCCCAATGGCTGCCTGTGGATACACTTAGTCCTGGTTCATTCGACTGGTGCCTAAAAACAGGAATGGACAACCGCCAACCAGTTAACTGAGAAGGCGGGGGAGAAAGGTTTTCAATTTTTATTTATTTTAATTTAAAATTTTTGCAATCAGTGGGCACTGCCGCAAGGACGGGTTCAGGTGACAGATGTCGCCCGTTCCCAGTCCCGCGTGCAGACGCCGTGAGGCGTCGGTCGCTCCCCGCGAGGCAGAGAGCCTCCGTGCCAGTGATAGCGCGTAGCAGCGGCATTCAGCGCGGTCGGCATACTAGGAAGGGAGGAAGGAAACTGCTTTGCAGGTATATTCTGGGGCAGGGGCAGATAGTGAGTATGCAAAGTGAGGTTTAAGCAGTTTACTTAAACTTATGGTGGGTCATCGAGAATCGCCCGAGGGCGTTTGACCCGGACAGGGGGAGGTGGTTGCGTGGTGCTGATGGTCCTGAGGTAAGGGAAGGAAGAGGTCTCAGCTGCGGCAAAGAGAGTCGCAGCTAATGACCAGACAAAGGCTGAGAGAGCAGGAACTCGTAGACCTCCTCGAATTACACTGTTTCGAACAAACCAAGGAGATCCCGACAAGGAACGGAGGGTTCTGGATTGGAAATTTTCCAGCCTACGCCTGTTGGTGGCGGAGGCAAGTGACCACCAAACAGGTGCCGCATAGGTCAGTACAGACCGGAGAAACAACAGATAGAGGGTAACTTTCGTGCGCAGCGCCAGGGGGCTGCGGCACGCGAGGTATGGGTAAAGTTTGGCTCGGACGCCGCGAGCCTTGGCAAGGGTGTCCGTCACGTGGGCGTTGAAGCAAAGGCGACGATCTAGCCGAACGCCTAGATACTTCACCGACTCTTTGTAGGCGATAGGCCTCCCTTCCAGGGAGAGGGGCTGGCATCGGGAGATGGACTTACGAGTGAAACAGATCGCCTCGGATTTCTCCGTATTGATCGTCACCCGCCATTTCCGTAGCCAGTCCGGAAGCTGGTCCAACTGACGCTGCAACTGTGTACTCGCAAAACGCGGGGACACAGAGCTGTAATGATACATTGCATCGTCAGCGAACAAAGACAACGTGACTCCGGACAATACAGGCAGGTCGTTCGTGTACACGAGGTACAGAACGGGGCCGAGGACAGATCCCTGAGGTACGCCGGCGGCGACAGGACGAACTGCAGAGCAGGTTCCGTCGACGCTCACCCTGAAGGTTCGGTCGCTGAGATACGACCGGAGGAAAAACACTATGGACGATGGTAAGGGGGAGTTAGCGAGTTTGAAGAGAAGACCTTCGTGCCAGACTTTATCGAAGGCCTTGCTCACGTCCAGCAGTGCGGCGGCCGAAGCCGCTCGCCTGTTGGTGGCGTCAGAGAGTTGCGTTACCACGCGGACTAGTTGAAGCGTGGTCGAGTGCTCTCTGCGAAACCCGAACTGTTCGTTGCGGATAAAATTATCCAACAACGGCGAGATGCGGGCCAGCAGGAGCCGCTCGAACACCTTCGAGATAACTGGCAAGAGAGATATTGGCCGATAGCTTTCAGGAAGCATGCGCGGCTTGCGGGGTTTAGGAACCATAACGATGTTGGCATTTTTCCACAGGCGGGGAAAGTACTGTAGCCGGAGACAAGAGTTGAACAGCTCGAGAACGAGGTCAACGCCTGAGGCCGGGAGATATTATAATGCAGCGGCCCCGATCCGGTCAGGACCGGGGGCGCGACGGCGGTTTAGTCGACAGACAGACGAAACGAGTTCGTCTCTGTCGAACGGGAGGTCTGGGCCAGCGGGAGGGCGAGAAAAATAACCAGATAGGAAGTCCCGGACTTCTGCCGAGTGAGCAGGGTCCGAAACGCCTCGATGAACGGTAAATTGCGACTTCATGCAGTCGGCGAAGACCTCAGCCTTCCCTTCTGATGAAGACACAACCCCGTTCGGGGTTTCCAGCGGGTTGCGAGTTCTCTTCTCGCGGGTCAGTCTACTCACCGCTCTCCAGACGGAGGCGTGGTCAACTTCAAGAGACTCAAGGTATGAGTCCCATCGATCAGAGTTTACGTCCCGCAGTAGCTGCTGAACGTAAAGGGACTGTTGTTGAAATCGTCGCTTAACGACTGGGTCTCGGGTTCTTTGCCATCTGCGGCGGAGCTGGCGCCGCAGCCAGATGGCGTGGAGTACTTCCGCAGGTAAGGCCGATTTACGATGATTCACCTCGAGTGCGTAGGTGTGTCGATCCATGACACCTTGGACCAATTCCTGAAGATTTGTGGCGCGGAGATCCAGATCGTCACGAGTGACGATTGGGTCCGCCGGGAGAGATGGTAACCTTCGAGAGAGCTCGTCATGATAGGATCGCCAGTTGACTCTCCTAACAATCTGAGCGGGAAGTCGGGGTGACGCCGACAGCTCTCGAACAGTTATAACAAGGGGATTGTGATCGGACGAAAGGTCCGACACAGACGAGACCTCGATGTTGCGGGAAATGTTCTTGACAACTACTATGTCAAGAACGTCCGGCCGATGGCCGTGAAAGGGGAAGTAGGTAGGGTCTTCAGGGCCGATGACATTAAGTGCCGGGTCGCCAGAGACGAACCGGAACAGAGAATTTCCATAGGCGTTGACAACGCGGCTGTTCCATGAAGGGTGTTTGGCGTTTAAGTCGCCGGCTACAATGGTTGAGAGGGGGTGGTCGAGGAGAGCGTCCCACTCCTCGGGCGGTGGCGGAGTTCGCCGGCCAGGCCGGAGGTACGCAGAAACAACGCGCAGCTCCGATCCGCCGGCGTCCACCGCCACCGCGCAGCCTTCAATAATAGATGTATCTAGAGGAGGCAAAAGCCTGTGGGATATCCGCCTGTGGACTAAAACAGCTGTGCCCCCCGAGGGGGGACAGCGAGGCCGTAGGGGACGATCCTGACGATAACAGGCATAGGCAGGAAGGGAAAACGAGTGGTAATGAGCCAGATGAGTCTCGGAAAGAAGGATGATATCAACATCATACTCCGTCACGAAAGTCATCAGTTCAGATCGTCTGGGGAGTAGCCCGAAGGCATTCCACGCAACGATCCTCAGGCTATTAGCCATTTAGGGGAAGTAGAGGAAAGAGGGTAGCTAACGATTGGAACACCAGGGCAAGCACAGTGGTAGTTTCGCGAGCAGTCCTGATGGATGCAACAAGATTATCTGCCCAGGCAGTCAGGGGATCCGCCGAAGCCCGGATTCCGGGATTCAGGAGGACAAGCCTGACTGGCCTCGACAGGGGTAGTAGATGGCGCTGGGCTGGTGGTCTGAGTAGTAGACTGCTCACTGGTAGGTTGAGGACGATGGCTGGGGGCGGGACGAGCCCGCGGAGAGGGTACAGGTGGAACCTGTGATGATTTAGGTCGGCCGGCGGAGTTCCGGCGACGACGAGAGCGCTTAGGTTTGCCCGGTCGGGCTGGAGGCGGGGCTGATTTAGCGGCCATGGCCGCGTAGGAAGGTGCGGGCGCTCCGGCAGGCGCCGGTGTTGAGGCCGCTGCAGGCGGCGCCGAAGCGACGACTGCACGCGAGACAGCGGCACCGGAAGCAACCGAAGTTGCTGCCGGGACCTTGGCAGATGAACCAGAGAGAGGTGGGAATGCCTCTCGCCGGTTAGGGCCAGGACCAGCTACACGGCCAGCCTGCGCGCTAGGGCGCACAGGAGGTCGCTGCGGTTTCATGGCGGCGATAAAGTTAGGGCAGCCTCGGTAATTAGCCGGGTGGGCTCCGTCGCAGTTGCAGCATTTAGCTGTGTACCCCACCTTTGGCTTATCACAGCCACGATGAGGCTCAGCACAACGCACGCAACGCGGGGGCTGATGGCAAAAGATACTGCTGTGGCCGAACCTCTGGCAGTTAAAACACTGCGAGGGGCCGGGCCGCGGGTCAAATGTTCGGACTTGCACCCGTAGGTGCAGAAGATTCTGGAGAGTGTAAATCTCCTCGAAAGGGCCTACTTTCAGTAATTTTACAAGAAAGCTGTTAACAGGTCGGCGGTCATCACCTTTGCCAACATGCAGGACGCTTACCGCGGTCGGCGCATAGCCGAGCGCAACAAGTTCCTGCCTGATGGCATCAGGTTCGGTAAAGGAAGGAATTCCCGACAGAACGACCTTGATATCTCGCTCTGACGGGAGGGCAAATGTATGAAAAGAAATCTTACGCTCTGTCAGGAATGACTGAACAGAGCGGAAGTCCGGGATTGTAGCGGTCGCCAGCTTTAGCGAGGCGCCTTGGCACCTCGCCTCGACCTTGACCGAAGGGAAAGCTCGGGATAAGGAACGTAAAAGTTCAGAATAATTCCTATTATCAGGAATTACAATGGGAGGAATACGAGGAGAAGACACAGTTTGGGTAGTAGCTGGATACTCACGTTGCACGCGCTGAGTGCCGCTGTTACCATGATTAGACGGCAGATCTGCAGCTGAGGCGGGCGGCGGTGTTTGGGCCAGTTTTCGCTTGCGTTTGGCAGATTTGCCCTCCACAAGCGAGAACTGTCCGCCCCCCGACCCAACACTACACATATCTACCGCACTATTATCACTTTCACTATCACTTTCACTGTCGTGAGGAAGTAGAGTGGAACGGAAGCCGGTTGAGCATGTTTCCATTAAGGAAACAAGCGGCGCCGGCAGAGGATTCGGGGGCGTATTCGACGCCATTTCGGACAAGCCGAAATGAACGTCTACGCTAGGTCTAGGATAGAGGGATCACCAGACACTGAAAACTATCCACAGGCACAATAGAACACGACACAGACCGCACAGCACTCGGAAACAAAAACACTCCCGCACAGATTAAATAAAGCTGATTTGCACTGAACTGTTGGTGAATCTGGTAGTGATGATGATGCTGAATACGATGATGATAAGGAAAATGGTAAAAACTGAATATTTCCGCACAATTTGGAAAAATTTTGCAGAGCAAAAACAGTCACAGCCTACCCGGACCGCCGACACAACTGGGGGTTGCGCGGCCCGCGCGAAGCGCGGGTCGCGAGTAGTACAGTGTCCCGAGTCTCAGAAAGGACTCCTGCCACTGGGTCTGTTGGAGTTCAATATATACTTTTTATCTACTTATGGGGGGGGTCTGAAACGACCTGCGATTGGTGGATTATACCACCGGGACTAGCAAACGAGGTCGCTTCCAGGACTCACCTGGTCGCGGGGTGTATTTACCAAGTCCGGCAATGAGGGAATTGTGGGTCACTCTGTCGGAACGAACATAGAATCGTCGCGCCAGGCGTCTCACGGTGTCATCAAGAGAGCGGACACCGAGTCCTCTCCTCAAAAGACGAGAAGAGTACCTCCGGGGGACTTTGCACGCGAGCTTCAGTCCCCGGTCGAGAACGCGCTGGAGCGTGATTCTATGACCACGAGCCAGGTATCCCCAAACAGGACAGGCGTAGGTAATCACCGGCAACACGTACGTGTTGACTATGAGCTTACCTAGCCGGGGGGTCATTGCCGGATTAGATAGCACGGGCCAGAGTCTACTGAGTTGCGCCGAAGCGCGTTGTCGGATGTAATTTGCATGGGTTCGCCAGGTGAGTCGGGAATCCACGTGGAGCCCGAGGTACTTGACGCTGTTGGTCCAGGGCACCTCGACGGGGCCTACTTTAAGCGGCCGAGGCCGCTTGCGTTGTCGCGAGAATATTACCGCGGCGCTCTTGGAAGCGTTAACGGCAACTCTCCAGTCATCGGTCCACCCGACATACGCGTCGAGTTGGCGCTGGAGCTTAACGGCCGCATAACTCGCGTTCGGCTCTGAGGCAAAAGCCGCAGTGTCGTCCGCGAACAGCGACAGTTTCACTCCAGGAACTCGGGGCGTGTCGTTGACAAACAACGAGAACAGAAGAGGCCCAAGGACACTTCCCTGAGGGACACCAGCGGTAATACGCCTCTCCGAAGAGAGAGCGTGGTCTACTCTCACTCGGAAGCTACGGTCTCGCAGAAAGCTGCCGATCAAATGAACGTAGCAGTCTGGGAGAAGGACCTCCGTGAGTTTGTAGAGGACACCCTCGTGCCACACGCGGTCAAAGGCTTTCTCTACGTCTAGGAAGATCGCAGCCGTCTGTTTGCCCTGGCAGCCAGCCTCGGTTATGCATTCCACGAGTCTCATCAGCTGATGAGTCGAGGAGTGCAGCTCACGAAAGCCGAACTGTTCGGGGATCAGCACGTCTAGTCTTTCTAGATGGTCGCGGATCCTACGCTGGATCAGACGCTCAAAAACCTTGGACGTCGCGGACAAGAGGCTGATGGGCCTGAGGTTCTCCACTCGAGAAGAATTCTTTCCCGGCTTCGGTATCACAATGACGGTGGCCGTTTTCCATTTCACCGGAAAATAGGCCAGTCTGAGGCATGAATTGAACAGGTCAGTGAGGAACTGGGTTCCTCGCTCCGGAAGGCGATGGAGGGCGGAATTCATGACTCCGTCCGGGCCAGGCGCCTTCCGGGGCTTGAGCTGAACAATCCTCTCAGAGACCTCCTCCGGGGAGATGGGCTCCGGTTGGACTGTGATACCGGCCGATAGAAAGCGCTCTACCTCGCGGCAGATGTGCTCAGTGAAGGCCGGGTTCTTGGATGGGTTGGGAGCGAACTGACGCTCTAAACTGTCAGCCAAGAACTCGGCCTTTTCGAGGGGGCGGCCAAGGGGTTGACCGCCAGGTCCGGCCAGTGCGGGGAGAGGCGCGCGTTTGCGCTTTCCCGTTAGGGCACTGGGAATCCGCCAGACATTACGGTCCTCAGCAGGGCCATCCATCTGTGTTACAGCTAGCTCCCAGTTGCGTCTACGGAACGCCAGCATGTCACGACGCAACTTGCCGGACGCTCTGTTGAACGCAGCCTTGTCCGCCGGGTCACGAGTCCTCTGCCAGCGTCTCCGGAGGCGATTCCTCTCGCAAGCGAGCTGAGACACCTCTTCGGGGATCCGCTGATAGTCGGGCGTGAGCCCCGGCTTCATCCGGGAGGACACGTCAACCGCCGAGACTACGGCTGTGTCGAATAAGCCAACTGCCTCTTCGACATGCTGGGTAGTGTCGAGCGGGATATGCTCTGGTAGGCGGCGACTGAACGCCGGGCCAAAGCGGTCCCACTCGATTACCCGCCGCTCGTCGCGGACGGTGGCGTGCTGGGTAGCTATATGCACACTGATAGGGCAATGGTCCGAGGACAGTTCCGAAATGACGGAGACGTGGACCGGGCAATAAACGCCCCTGACCGCGGCAATGTCCAATACGTCAGGGCGGGAGTTAGCCCTCGAGGGATAGTATGTAGGCCCGGTAGGACCCATGACTGTGACCCGAGCCGCATCAGCATACCTGCGTAAGCGGGTCCCGTTTGGGTTCGCCAAGCGGCTCCCCCAATCGGGGTGCTTACAGTTCAGGTCGCCCGCCAGGACTACCCTCCTGTGTGCTCCAAAGACGGCCTCCAGATCGTTCGACAGGAGCTCCGTGTGTGGAGGCTTGTAGGCGGAAACCACGAGTAGACCGCCGAGAGCACCATGGAGCTCGACCGCGGTGCACTCGAGGTTCCGCCGCTGAGGCAGGACAACGCGGTGATGGCGAAGACTCGCCTTCACCGCGATGGCTGTGCCCCCTCCTGCGCGACCCGACCGGTCATCCCGGTGGCACACGTAGTTGGGTAGTCGGAAACGACGATGCGGGGTCAGGTGCGTCTCGCCAAGAAGAAGCACATCGGGCTTGTGACGGGCAACGAACTCTAAGAGCTCAGAATGCCGGGAAGCGAGGCCGTTGGCGTTCCACGCCACGAGCTCGAGGTCTCGCTTGAGGGATTGCCGTGGTTGTCCGTTCATAACAGACCTGTTACACGGCAGGCTTCCACCAAGAGGAGGAACTTGTCCTGGGGCGAGGCTGTTGCCAAGCGTTCCTTGATTTTAAGGAAAGTCTGGGCCACTTTCTGCAAGTCGTAGCTTGCCAGAAAGTCTGAAACGACGGCGAGATCATCGGAAGATGAGGCCGGGGGAGAACGCTTGGCGGCAGCTGCATAGCTGCGGCGGGGCGAGACGGTGGAAGCCTTGGGGGCTGGTACTGGAGCGGGTGGCCGCTCTGGCTTTTGGAGGACGGGCTTGGGTCCAGTGGCAGGTGGTTTAGGCTGGCCCGTGTTCTTGGCCTGGTTCCTAACTTTCTTGCCCGATCTGGGGAATCTAGGCTTGGGTGGCGGCGGCAATGGAGGATCAATTTCCTCGTTGTCCGGCAGCGGGACTTGTGTGAAGTGGGGTATTTCGCGTTCCGGTTCCGGGGGCGCGATGATGGGTTTGGCCTTTGGAGCTTCGCTCGGGCTCACTGTACTGCTGGGTTTCGGAACCGGAGCAGACCTAGGGGCAGGTTTCCGGACCACAGGTTCAGCGGCTTTGGCCGGTTTGACTGGCTGTCTAACATCATGTCGAGGCTTAGGCTGGACTGGTTTCTTCAACTTGTCCAGCTGCTCGCTATAGACTGGGCAGCGCCTGTTATTAGCAGCATGGGCGCCGCCGCAGTTGATACAATATCGGTGGTTGTCCGGGACAGCGCAGGCCTGCGTCAAGTGGTCATTTCCACAGCGGACGCAGGTCGGCGCGTTCCGACAACCGAAGCTGCTGTGGCCGAACCGCTGGCACCTGTGGCACTGGGAAAGTCGCCCGGTCTGACGGCAGGGCTCTACGCTTACGCAGAGCCCGAAAAGCCGTTTCAACTCTAATAAGGCCTGGGAGGAGTCGCCCTTCTCCACCAGGAGTCTGATTAATGGGAGTGGTCGACGCGAGCCATAAGTGGTGTACAGCCGAGAGGCTCCCACAACCTTATAACCCGCGTCGCACAGTTCGTCAGCGACGACCTGCGGATCCGCCTGTATGTCCAGGCCCCGAAGGACGAGGGCTACAGGCTTGGTGCGGTTCAGTGTGTATGTGTGGAACTGGAACGATCCACGTTCCAGCCACTGGACCACTCCGAAGTGCTCCGATGCGCTGCGGCAGGTAACGCGCACAGTCTCGCTCGCAAGGAGCTTGACAGATGCGTTATCTGCCAGCGCAACGGACTTACGGAGTCGGCGAACAAAGCCGATCACGTCCCTGACGTTCGTAACGAACACCGGCGGGACCCTTCCTTCGGAGGTGCGACTAGGCGCAACCTCAGCGGAGGCTTGGAGTGCCGCCGAGTCCGTGGCCGAACTCAAGGAGGTCAGGGAAGGAGACTTTCGCGGCTTGCCACCGCGCCCTACTGCCACCCAATCGGTGGAAGCCGAGGTCTCCATATCTGGGGAGTCAGACTCCGGCAGAGGATTCGGGCTGCTTGGCCTACTAGCGGCCGTGCAGCCGGAAGGTCCGGCCTTAGCGGGCTTGGTCGGCCCTAATAAGGACCGATTTTGCTCACGTACTTGCGCGGGTTCAGCAGGGCTTCCCGCGCAAGTCGTAGGGTTCCCGGCTGGCCCAAGTGGCCGGCCGGGGGGCTCGATGCTGCCGCACAGTGCTTTGGGGACACTGACAGCGGGGCTACTGCCGACTACCTCGGCTCTTTGTCCAGCGGGTACCCGGGGGCCGAACTGTGACACCGTCACAGTGGCGGCGCAACCCGCATCTCTATTTGTGAGCCCTACTCTCGGACTCCCCGGGTTCCGCTGGACAGCGCTACCTAGCACACTTATCGGCACTGCGCGGCAGGTCCCAGTTGTGTGCTGGTTGGCTTCGTCTTGCTGGCAAGGCGGCTGGTCCACGTCCATCTCCTGGTGGTGTCGCTGGCGATGTGGCGAGCGTTTTTCTTTCCCCGGCGGCTTCTTCTTAACCGCCTCCGTTGGCTGTTGAGAAAGCCTCTTCATGGCAGTAGAATAGAGGACGAGGCGTTCCTCTTCTGCGTTGTTCTAATGCTGTCACTGATGCGTGTGTCCACTTCGAGAGCTAGCAGTAGAATGGAATCGTCTCTCGCCCGGACCGCCGAGGTGAAAGCATCGCCTTAAATAGTGTCTGGCATGGTTTATTTTCCATGGCCAATCAGAATCGAGAATGACGAGCTGGCTTCTCATTGGTCCGCGTGATACACCTTAAGCGGCCAAAAAGTTATAAATAGAGGCAACGTAGCCGTAACTCACTGTGTCAGAACGCGGTCGACAGAGACACGACAGAGACACGAGAGACACTTCTGCTCCAGCTTCTGATCTGAAAGGACGCTCTCATTGGACTGCTCTTCTTCAGCTCTCTTCGCTGGACCATCTACGGCTTTGCTGCCTTCGGCCACCTCGCCTTTCGACGAGGAATAACTCTTCTCTTCGTGGGAACCAAGCCAGCTGCTGCCGGTGAACTTAGTAGCCGGTAGAAGAAGCAGCTGGCCGAAGTTGCCCTGCTAAGGACCACCTGCGCCGGAACAACATCTGCCGGACAGGAAAGAAGATTGCTCTGGGCTCACCTGGTGAGTGCCGCATTTCCAGTGTGTAATTCCTAACTTGTTCACGACCGTTAGGTAGCGCTGCCCCGGACGATCCTTGCAAGCCCCCACCAGTGGTAAGCGAGCTAGGATATCGCCGGGGTAAAGGGGCCAGTGGACACCAGTCTTGGTAAGGACTGGTATTCAACGAAGCTGGTCGTTAGCCCAGCTCCTCCCGCATCGTCGTGAACAAGGAAGACGCGCGGGTAATCCGGCTTCGGCCGGACCCGAGATCCCTGGCGTCTGGCAGTGACTGCCTAGCAGTCTCTGCCCGGCAGCCGTCGCACCTGGCCAGCATGCCTTCTACAGGCAACGGCCCAAGTGCCGAGTCGCTCGGCCCCGCCTTGCTACCCCATCTGGGCGACTCGCCCGATTCGCCTCGGGCGATGGAGACGGACGATCCTCTCCCCAACCCGCTTCCCCCTCTGCCGGCAGACGAGTCGGGCGAGTTCGCGACCGTTGGTCGGCGAAATCGCCCGGCTAAGAAGCCCAAGAGGACCCACGCACCTGGATCCACTTCCTCACAGACCTCGGCCATGGACATTGGACCTTCTCAGGGCCCACAGGTCGCGGTTCCGACTACTTCGGCAGCAGCTCCGGCTGCTGCCGCTGTTGGTCGTGCGCCGCCCCTGTACGTCCATAGCGTGTCAAATGTCGCCGCCTTATACAGACGGCTGATCGCGGCCCACGGCCTGTCGGCCGACAAGCTTGACCTGAAGCTGCTTGGCGGTGATACGGTCAGGATTGTCGTCCGCCAGCTCGAGGACCATCGCTTGGTCGAGGCCTTCCTCCAAGCGCATAACCTGCAGTATCACACCTTTACTCCTAAGCGAGTCAAGCCCTTGTCGGTAATTTTGCGAGGGCTCGACGCGCACACCGATCCACAGGAGATCCTTATGGAACTCCGCGACCTCGGGTACCCGGTGCAGGCAATTTTCCGCCTGTTCACTCACTCCGAGACCCGAGTCCCTCTCCCGCTCGTCCGTCTCCAGCTCGAGAAGGGCGAGGCTGCAGACAAAATTTTCCACCTGACGCGGCTGTTTGGCTTCCGCGTCCGGGTGGAAACCAGTCGACCCCAGGGCAAGCTTGCGCAGTGCCACCGGTGCCAGAGGTTCGGCCACCACACCGACGTCTGCCGCAATGCCCCGGCCTGTCTCCGATGTTCTCTGGGACATTCAACACAGGCCTGCACTGTGGCAGACAAAACCAAATTTCGCTGCATAAATTGTGGTCAAGGCCACGCAGCGTCTAACGTAAACTGCCCGGTCTATAAGGCGGAGCTCCTGCGGAAGCAAAAGCCGCAGGGGCCCCTCCCGAAGCCACGGCAGCCAGTTATGCAACCCCAACCTAGACAGCCTAAAATGCAGGCTAGGCCTAAACCTTTGGCACAACCGGCACGGCGCGCGCCCTCTCCGGCTCCACCTCCAGCCCCTACAAAGGCAACTAAACGTACCGCGTCTCCTTCCACAGCAGAGACACGACCAGTAGCTGTTATCTCGGTTTTGGAGCCGGAGAATGAACCCTCCACCTCCGCGGAACCTCCCACTCCCGCCTCTGAACCAGAGGTAGCCTCGCCGCCCCTGCCACCTCCGCGATTTCCGCGAGCAGGCATCAAACCCAGGAACAAAGGGATACCCACAACGGATGCTCGGCCCCGAGCTCCTGCCTGCCCACAGCCCAAGAAAAGTCCTGCTTCCCGGTATAAGTCCGACGAAGCGCAACAGCGTACTTTTCCTGCCGCTGATCCAAAACCGTCTGGCCCTGGTCCTATGGCTTCCACCATGACCCGATCTGCCGTAACACCTGGTCGCTCTTATGCGGCCTCAGTTTCCAGGCAAACCACCCAGTCCGTCAGTTCCAATGACGCACAGTTCGTCCGCGGCTTTCTGTCTAGCTACGACCTCCCGAAAGTCGCATCTCTCTTCAGGTCCATCCGAGCCCGCCTGGAAACTGCTGACCCAACTGAGAGATTCATGCTCTTGGTGGAAGCCTGCGAAGTCATAGGTCTTCTATGAACCGAGCCCTTAGACGAGATCTCTCGCTCGTAGCCTGGAATGCTAATAACATCGGTACCAAGCATTCCGACCTTCTTGAATTCCTGGCTCGGTTCAAACCCGACGTACTTCTCCTCGGGGAAACCCACCTGACCCCGGCGAACCGGTTTCGATTACCTAATTACGTGGTTTATCGGGATGACCGAGTTGGCCGACGAGGAGGCGGCACGGCGATCGCGGTGAGGACCTCCATAGGTCATCATCGTGTCGCTTTGCCGCAGCTTACCAACCTAGAGGCCACCGCCATTGAGGTCCACGGAGCTCTTGGCGGCGTCCTCGTGGTCTCAGCTTACAAGCCCCCACAAGCTGAACTCCTTGTCAGCGACCTGGACGTCATCTTCGATTCCCATCGAAGGGTAATTTTGGCCGGCGATCTGAATTGCAAGCATCGCGTTTGGAATAGTCGCCTGACTACTCCGAACGGGAGGCGCTTGCTCAGTTTTGTTGAATCGCGCCGGGCGATGGTGTTTGGTCCAGCGCAACCCACGTTCTTTCCGTCACTGCCTAACGCGGCTCCCGATGTTCTGGACATCGCGGTGACCCAAGGAATTGTCTGTCCGGTCGAGGTATTCTCACTTACGGAGCTGACATCCGACCACAACCCTATCTTGGTCCACGTCGCTACCCAGCACGCCTATGCACGTTCTGACAAGCAGAAGGTCATCGATTGGGATCGCTACGGCCCGGCCTTGTGCCGTAGATTGCCGCCAGCGGCCCCACTCGATTCCGTTCGCCTCCTAGACGAAGCAGTTGCGGGAATCGAAGAGGCAATCATCTCGGCTATAGGCGTGTCTTCACGTACGCGAGCTGGCTTCACGCCTGACTACCAACGCATCCCTGAGGAAGTCTCTCTTCTCGCTCGCGAGAGGAATTACTTCCGGAAACGTTGGCAGAGGACCCGTGATCCGGCCGATAAGGCAGCATACAATCGGCTCACCGGACGACTGCGTGGCAGTCTGAAGGCGTTCCGACGTAGCTGTTGGGAACTCGACGTGGCCCGAACGGGGGATGCGGACCCGCAATCTCACCCGTACAGAATACCTACCGCATTGACGGGACGGAGGCGCCGACCTCCACTTCCCGCCATTGTTGGACCGTTCGGTCGACTCCTGGGTCGCCCGGAGGAGAAGGCCGAGTACTTGGGCTTGTGTTTCGAGCGTCAGTTCGCTCCCAACCCGCCCATGGACTGGGACTTCGACGAACAAGTCGAGATGGCTGTGGAAGACTTTCTGTCTCTTCCGATCACGGCGGAGCCCGAACCCATCTCTTTGGAAGAGGTCTCAGATCGGCTCGCTGAACTTCAGCCAAGAAAGGCTCCAGGCCCGGACGGTGTTACCAACACCGCTCTACGACTTCTTCCCGAGCCTGGAGTTCAATTCTTGACTGATTTGTTCAACGCGTGTCTTAGACTGGCCTACTTTCCCAAGAAATGGAGAAAGGCGACGGTTATCGTGATCCCGAAGCAGGGAAAGGATACCACCCGCTCGGAAAACCTCCGGCCTATCAGCCTACTTTCCGCTACGTCCAAGGTTTTTGAGCGCCTCGTGCAGCGTCGTGTACGAGAGCATCTAACCAACTTTGACGTGCTGGTCCCCGAACAGTTCGGCTTTCGTGTGGGGCATTCGACCACTCATCAACTGATGAGACTGGTGGAAAGCATCACGGAAGCCGGGTGTCGGAGAGAACGGACCGTTGGCTGTTTCTTAGATGTTGAGAAAGCCTTCGACAGCGTATGGCATGATGGCCTTTTATTCAAACTTAGGGAAGTCCAGCTCCCGGACTGCTACCTCCATCTGGTTGCTAGCTTTCTGACGGAGAGGACCTTCTGCGTGAGAGTTGGCGATTCTGTCTCTTCCGAGAGACGAATCACAGCCGGCGTCCCTCAAGGTAGTGTTCTAGGCCCCCTTCTGTTCTCGATCTACGTCAACGACGTGCCGAGACAGCCTGGAGTCCAGATGGCCCTCTTCGCTGACGACACGGCCGTATTTACGGCCGATCGTCATGAGGAAAGGGCCGTCCTAAGACTGCAGCGCCAGCTCGACACGCTCGTGGACTGGACTGAGAATTGGAGAGTGCAACTCAACGCCACCAAGAGTGTAGCCGTCGAATTCTCCAAGCGACGGAAGAACCCCGTTAGGCAACTACGTATCGGCAGAACGTACTTGCGCTGGTCCAACGAGGTCAAGTACCTCGGCTTACACCTCGACCGTCGGCTCACCTGGCGTACCCACGCACAGACAGTTCTAAAGCGAGCATCCACTCGCCTGTGCGCACTGTTTCCACTCCTGATCAGCTCAGCCATGACCAGGAAATTGGGTAGGATGATCGTCGGCGCGTATCTGCTGCCGGTCATTACCTACGCCTGCCCGGTCTGGGGTTACCTCGCCGCAATGCATAAAAAGAAGTTGCAGAGCGTCCTCGACAGGGGGCTTCGGCTAGCGGCCAAAGTCCCCCGTCGCTTCTCATCTCGCCTTCTAAGGAGAGGACTTGGCGTCCGCTCCTTAGACGACACTTTCAGGCGGCTTGCACGCAAATTTTATGCACGTGCGGCGAGGTTCCCAGGCAATCCTCTAGTGACTGGGCTGGGAAGGTACCGTATACGCCCAGGTGATTCGTGGAAACGCCCTCGGTGCATACTGCGCTAGCGTAGGCTAGCACAACAGCCGAGAATCGGCCTGCTATAGAGCACGCGCCCTACTTGGGCAGGGCCACGAGGCAGGAGCTCCAGAAGGTAGCTCGGAACTCAGTTTCCCGTGCGGTTCGTCTCTGCGACGCACAACCGCAAAGCCCAGAGCGAAAAAAAAAAAAAAATAACTCACTGTTGCTTGTTCCCAGTTCATTGGGAGACGTGTTCGGCGTGTCATCTATTCGAACACAATTTTGCTACTGAAGATGGCCACCGGTGGTGTGGCCGAAACGTTTAGCTACAGTAGATCAAGCACTCGACCACGGCCTTTCAGCCCGGAAGTTTTAGTTAATCAAATTATGTAAACCTTTTTATTTCAGTGTGTCTGACTTTGACTCAAATTCTAAATAATAATAGCAACTCATTTACAAACAAAAATAATATTAAAACTCAAGAATAAAACTAATTATTGCTGTAAACGAAATAGAAAATGTAATATTTACTTCCAACCTATTATTTATTTCTATTGACACACACAAATTTTAATATACCACAAAAGATTAGTATTTTTAAATTTTCTTGCTAAATTAAATTCTTTTCTTTAACTACCTATTAAATTTATGTACAGTAATTATATTTAAATCTGTACTGTTCATATATAAGTTACTTTTTTTAGAGTTATTTTCACAAACAAAAATATAATTGTTTATTCATCACTTGCGTACTGCCGACGTTACCGTTGCGCGCGCCCGCGCGCGCGCGTGTGTCCTGAATCCTGAGAATTTGGTGATGATGATTATGCTGATGCTGTGTTCTCTGTCTCTACGGTTTGCTGGTTGTGATGGTCCCGAGTTCCTCCAGAAGTCTTTGTGTGTGTAGTAATGATGTCCGATCGGTCGGCAGATCAGCACCGTGACGTTGTGTGAAGATATCTTGAGTCTCTGAGACCGCCCAAAAGTTGCTGGTGGTATCTATACTGGCCGGCAATCTGACAAGTCCAGGACTGTTTTCGACCTGTTAGATATTCTCACTTCGTGCAAGACGTCCTTTTAATTACAAATCACTTTTTGGTTCATTTTCGCGATTTCGTAAACATCCTCGTACCACGAGCGATATCATCGTTTGTGTAATTTTTTCCTGGTCACTCACATATAACACACTTATTAATTACTATTTAATTAGACTAGTAATTAACATTATATTACCTGGCGTCTTTATTACTGCAAATTTCTGCAATAATTTTACATCACTATATTCGTTAAAAATTCCTTAATGTAACGGTGTTTTTATAATTGGGGTATGTCTTTATTCACAGGTTTAAAACGTATTAATTAGTTTATTTCTATCCGGTTAAAACCTCATTACAGAGAATTCGTTCGCATCACCCCATTGTAGATTCTTGCCTGTCGTAGCTTGCGTTCACACACACAAACATACAAGCTCTGTATTCACTCGCGGGGGCATGTGTATGCTATCTGACAATTCTGAGCCTGCATATATCTTTCTATATATATCTTTCTATATCTTTTACATAATATATTTTTCTATGCTAAACATTTACAAACATACCGCCCTGGGCTAATATGCAAACATATGTATTGTTGCAATATATATTTATATATATTTTATTTTTATTGTTTTCATTGTCTGGATTTTAACTATATATGTATTAAATACCTAAAAGTTTACAAGAAAATAACGAATTTTTGATAGCTGCTAATTTGAATGAAGTACAGCTCTTTCTTAAATATTAAATGATGCAGTCGCTTACAGAAACAGTAAATTTGTCGTTATTAATTAATATCGTTATTTATTTGTCGTTAAATTTAATAGCATTAACAAATGTTTTCTTACGCTCCATTCCTTCTTATCTTTCCTGTCCTCGTCCATAGATCTAATCCTTCTATTATTCCCTCGTTATTCCGTGGGACTAATTCCCTGCGACCTACTGATTCTAATACTGACTCCTTTTTCTTCCTGTTTATACCATATCATACCATCTCACCACTGTGCTTAAACCTCTTGCACCACATTCTCCCCTTCGTTTATTCACATATCATTTGCTGATCTTTTATACAGTATTTACTGTATAAACAGTATACTGTATATACAGTATTTATACACTCCATTTACCCGCTCCATTACTTATCTCTCAAAGTCTCTCAGTTTCTCCAAACATATGCTAGTGAGGCACATTATGTCTGTTGCGTACTCGTATATGACGGTTGTAGGTAGTAGTTTTCATAGTCAAACTAAACAGGCTTTTATCTGTATTGTGGTAACTTATTTCTACTTTTGTCTTCAATGACTTATAAATTACAAACAGTATTTTAAAAGTTTTTTGTGCCCAAAGTCTTGGTTTTATTTTAGTCTGTCTTGGTTGTTTGTTCAAACAATGGGCCGTATCCATTGTTCAATTTTTTTTTCATCCATACAATTCGGTTGCATCTGAAGCAGTCCTTTTACAGTAGCTCTAGTCAGCAGAGCCTTCTGGGTGCCGAAAATACCGGGATTTTTTTACTCCAGAAATTTGTGTTTAACGATCTTATAGAATGTAGTGACTGCTAGAACTTGCGCTGGTTTAGGTGGGTGTTTTATGTGGGTTTGAATGGAGGGAGGATATCGCCACTATTTACTGACGATGGGAAGGAAAAATTTTCTTTTTACTCGGGGACAGTGCCAGCGGACCCCATATGAGTCACGACTCAAACTTTCTTAATAAGCAACTGACAAGTAATTTGTTCACATGGGCATGTTAAACTCTGTTTTATTCCTTTTCAGCCAAAAGTGCGTGGGTATCTTTCTATCAATATAAAATCGTCGGAGATTGCTTAGCTGAACAGAAAAGTACTTCGGACCCATTCATGATTAAAAGATATCGAAAAGAAAGGTTCAAAACTCAAGAAAAGAGTTTCGGCCAGGAATCTGGCGAAGGCGGGTGATATTACTCGAAGACCCCTTTGAACCGGCGTCACTTCAGACATAAAGAATGAGAGTCTGCTTCACTGCAATTGTTCTAACTTCCAAGCGACTGCCAATCTAGTGCAGCATATGTCAATGCTGACGTACAAAACATTAGGTAGACTTTGAATTTTGTGCCAAAGAGCCAGCTGGATGCAAGACGAAAGCATCGGAAAAATGTTGCAAAGCCCCAAACCTTGTCTAAAGTTTCCCTGAAACGTTACGTGACGTCTGACAAAGTTGGACTGATATGTGGTGACATCGATTGGCACCAGTAAGCTACAGTGGCTAAAGTAGTAAACGCTTCCAAGTAATATTTCCTAGTCATTTATACTGGAATGGTTTCTTGTAGTTTTCGTTTACATAAAAACATTTGTAAATGTGTATTTAATTGAATAGAAAAGTTTGACAAAAGTTTCAAAAGTCTGAAGTAGTTAAAAAAGAATTCACCAGTCTGGAGAAGTTTAAAAACAATCATTTACATCTTTGTTCTAGCGTTGAGAGGAACAATAATTAATTCAACTTAGATGTTATTAATTAATTGCCTCATCTGTTACAAATAAGGAGCAAGAAAAGTTGATGTGAAATTTCTGACAAGCAAGCAAATATTAACAGTAATTTCAAGTGAAGAAATTTTAATGGCTCATTTTCATAAAATGTATATTGCCGAGTAGCTTACAGGAATACTGACAGGTTTTTTTATGACTCCCCAAAATATCAACCAGCAAAAGATTTAAAAGTGATAAAATTTGTATATAGGAATGCCTGTGTTTGTGCATTCGCGCGCGCATACTATTTCACATACTATTAAACCCTATCTTTTTACATAAAAACCTCGTTAACAATGCTATAAAACGTAAGCATTCTTCCTTCCTTAAGGTGAACCTAAACAAATAGCAAAACACACGCAACACTATACTGTGTGCAAAAGTGTTACTCGCTTACAAAGCGCCCTAGGTTTATAACAACAGTAACGTCGCATAGGTTGCATAACGAGTAAGTCACGGATCAAGCTCTTGAATATTGGCAACAAAAAATAGAAAAATTATGAGACTGGGTAAGACGATAATACTATCCGTTTCTGTAAAGCACAGAATTATTTTTTCTAATATGGACATAAATATTATATGGTTAAATTTAACTAGGGACTTACATGTCAACTTGATAGTTTTCACGCCACAGAAAATCTCCCATAACACCATTTTTCATCGCTGCCTCAAAGCTATTGGAATTTATGTTTTAAATCGTAATTATAATCTAATGTTGTTTGCAGTGCATGGTATAAAGGGCGTCTATTGCCACGACCGTTTTACATGATAACGATTGTGAAAGCAAACAATAATATTTTATTTTCCATAAACAAAGCATCAGTCTATACAAAGGATAATTAGTTGTTATCAAAACAAAAAGATACGGCGGTAAAGTAAAAGTAAAGATTATTATAAAGGCATTCATTATTATTTGTTCATGCATTCATAACCGCTAAGCCTTACACGTCCACAATGGTTGGGGAATAAAATTTAACTTAATTCGGGCGCTTTATGAAGGCATATCAACAAAGGAAATAAAGTCTCCCATCCACCGTCACACAACTAACTGATAACAAAAGTACGACAGTCAGTAACATAGGGGTAATACGCATAACAGACAGACATCACATTATGCAAAGGGAAAATAAAGAACACGTTTTCCTCCTGTTCACGTGAGTCAAAACTCTTTTGCCTAGAGGCCCTAAAAAATCGCCAAAAAAAAAATTCATTCTCATATTTGCCAGCTAACATCTGTTATACTTGTCAGAATTTTCAGTTCCCTGTCACAACAAAAGAAGAAATTTATTGTTGTATTGGAGTGTTAGTGGTCTCAAATATTTCTACTAGTAATTTTATACAAACCACTATGTTTTCTTTGGTATTGACGAGCGCTTTCGGCAGTCAAGCCATCTTCAAGTTATTTACCAACCTAAATGACCTGTAGGTAAATGACATGAAGATGGCTTGACTGCCGAAAGCGCTCGTCAATACCAAAGACAATATAGTGGTTTGTATAAAATAACTAGTAGAAGAAGAATTGTCACTAATATTGAAGTTTGTGTGTGTGTGTGTGTGTGTGTGTGTGTGTGCGTGTGCGTGTCTATCTGTCTATCTGTCTATCTGGCTGTCTATGTTTGTGGCTGTGCCTGTCTATGTAAAAGTTTCTGTGTAAACTCTAACACAATTTACTTTTGAATACAATTTACTTATTTACTTACACTTAATTATAAAATTTAATTAAATTAAATTAATTACGGTAAATATTACTCTAATATAATTTCCTTATAAACTAATAGTTTTTAGGTAACTTGATGATTTATCGTATAAATAGTAGTAAAACAACATACATTCGTTTCATTACTCATTTAATAAGCCGCGTAAATGGCACATAACATTTTCTATTTTACTTTAAAAATTCAGTAGACTCTAAACTTTAACCACCAAAAATAAAAGTACAAAATACAAAGGACAAACACTACGTTAGGAAATGTTTATCCTTGAGGTATCAGGAGCAGTCAGACATTTAACTAAAGAGACGTAAACAAATTCCAAATATTTTATAGAAGTACAATGCCCTTTAAAAACGATTCAAAGAAGCAGCAACCAAAATACCTGTTGCCGACATTCACGTTTTATAAACTGATATTTAACAAAAACCCACTTCTATTTTAAACTGTATCCATCCCATTTACTTCTTATTTTTTGGTCTTAAAAATGTTATATTTTAGTTAAATAAACGTCTATCAAACGTGTCTTGCGATGATATTTGGCGAACATTTATCAACTTTGAGGTACAATCGTGACAATAAAGAGAGACGGATTGCTCATCTGAATAGGATGCCAGAAGGCAAGTTGCCTAAGGAAGTTTGGCAATACAAGCCTTTTGCACAACGAAGTATAGGAAGACTTAGGAAGCGTTGGTGAAGTGGGTATATTTCTTTGTGACCGGAACAGATGATTAGCCAGCCTAGTCCCTGAGAGAAGAATAAGACGAAGGTCGTGACAATGGTTTCAGGATTACATTTAATAGAAATTAAAATTATCTAACTGGAGTAAGTTCATAAGGGCAATAAGCAAAATTGTCACAAGTCATTAAAAACCATTTCTAAAAAGATAACATTCGTTAACTCTAATTGGATAAGGTTAAAAGTCAGAAAAACGTATTAACTCTATAAATTCGGTCGTTCTCTGTACAAATACATACAGTACATACACACACAAACTTATTTGTACACGAATTTACAAATTCCTTATTGTATAACACTGCTTTTTCACTGTTGTAATTAATATAATTTTGTATGTTTATTGCTATTACAGAAAAGGATTTTGCAATTTCCGTTTTAATAAATATTAAATGAACAATTTCCGAACCATCATGTTTCATGAAACAATTAATAAATTTTAGCTACTAAATTTTAACGTGAATATAAAATGAGATTCTAATAGGAGCTGTCGCGTAAGAAGAATTCAAACTGTAATTATAATGTTTTGTTCACAGTAATTTTTAAATTAATTTATTTACGTGTACAGCAATATTGGACCACTTACTTGTAAGTATGCCAACGATATAGACATGTAATATAATGAGTGCGCGAACACTGTCTCATGTATAACTTCCAGTTCTCTGCTTCCTCTAAACAACAATTTTCGTGTTACCGTAGTCAGCCATTCGGACAAGCTTACTTCTTTTTCTTCGTATTATGGAGTGATAATATTCATAGCACTTCATTTTATGCAGTTTTGCCTTCTATCTTAAATTAATGAGTTTTGATTATAACTTACCTAACTTATTTGAATCTAACTGACGAACTTTTCCCATCGCAGAAAAAATAAAAATGCGTAGTTTCGGTCATCCAAAGAATCGACAGCCATCTTCAGGCTAATTATAAACTAACGCATATAAGGAAATAAATAATACTCTATCAACGAGTTGTAGGGAGTCAACAGAATAATAATAACAAAAATCAGTTAGATCCAAATTCAAATGTCCACAATCCGTATATTTTATAAAAGCTATGTACCCTAACCTGATCAATCGAAGGCCCCCTTAGTGCAACGGGAAGGTTTTAAGGTTTTCCTGAAGTCTCAAGCCAAGAAAACTGTCACCTCACTCAAAAGTCTACTGCTGTTTCGAATATCTTTTAACATGCTGCCAAAAGTGGCATTAGCATCTTTGTGGGCCATAGTGCAACGGTTATAGGAAAATTGCAGTCTTTGAGAACTTCAGCTGCATTCCTCTGCTTAAAAATGTAATTCAGGGACGTTCCAAAGTCATTCAAGTTGAAGGTTTAAACGCTTAGTGGTTTGTCTTTCCTGCAACCAACAGCGTTTCCGCGATACCAGATGAAGCACATTAGTAGCATGTTCTGTCTTGGACTACTCTCGCCTTGCCCAACAGTAAATTGATTACTATCACTAGTAACAGTAACATTTTATGTGATTCCGTAAGATACTCGTGGTTCGCTGTGGCATCTTTATGTAGTAGTATGGCTATCCATATTGTTGAAAAGAACTGCCGGTGATGGCAATCTTCAAGCAACGTAAAACAACTTAGTAACTAAGGGAGTAGTAGATTATACCCGTGCCCTCTTTCAGATCGATATCGCAAAACCTTCTTTTAACTTGCCTCATATCTTCTGACTGACTGTCGTTGTGTTTCACCCAGATAATCAAGTGATCTAAAACTTGGCAAAACATAGGCATGATGCCAAAAAGTTTATGTATATTGTTCGGTTTCTAAAATGGCAGCCTCCTTCACAGTGTGATCCCAATGGCCGTTGTCCTCCAGTAATCTCCGCGCTCTGCTAGCAGGCTGAAACGTTTAGTGGACGACATTTCCCTTCAACATTTTTCAGATAGGTGAAGGAAGTCCGACTTTCAACTTCATAAAGTATTAGAAAAATTCGGCATCTTAAGAGCATACTATATAAACCCTGCCTTGCACCTTTCGTTTATATGTCTGGGTGTCCTTCCTCGCCTCCTTTAGCAAAACTGGTTGTTTCTACGTAGATAAAAAGGAGGTCTCTCATAGGAAAGAAGGTGCGTTTTCAAAAATTTTTTTGCAATGAGCAAAGAATGCTATGAAAATGGTCTGAGGTAAATTTTAGATTTATACACCACGTTATTGGTTTAAAGTAATCTCCTTTCTTATTCCCTAGGCGAAGAGCCAAGTGCACAATTGATAGAAACTTTTTGTTGATTGGGAAGCGGAAAATATGCCAATCAGCTTCAGAACTATGACAGAGTGCTTTGTTTTCTATCTGGACAGCTCACAATGATTGCTCTCTAGGCCAAACGTTGACTGATCCTTGTCTTTCTGACGCATTTGCAAATATACTTTAGCATTTTAACAGGGTTATATATTTTTTAATTGATATGGGCATCGCATATATTGTCAAAGTAGGGTAGTACAAAACTACCAAACGACTGTTTAAATCAGTCCTGTTGATTGTAGCAGTAAAACCGCCTTTACTGGGAGACCTACTACAATAATCTGGGTAGACGTGATGTGTGTGTAAGTCTGTGATGATTAGGTGACGATACTATTTGCAATACTAACGATTTACCATGTAGGGAGAATTACTGTTGAGGTTTACTAAAATTAACGTGTATCACAGTTGACTTGACTGTGCCCGTGCAGAGCAGAGCCCAAGTCAGTATATGGCATGTCTGCACTTGTAACAAAACAAGGTAGGATTGATTCGATCTTAAATCCAGAAACGAATGTGTCCGTGAGGAAGTCCTCTTTTCTGTCTCTGGAGAATTTGCTTGGTTCAAAAAAGACACCATTTTGTAAGAAGGCATCATCTTTTTAACTCTTAAATGAAACACTCAAGCTATTATATCATGCTTATGCCTTTTTGAACATCTAAACTTTTCTTGATACCTAACTACTTTGGATTATATATAAACGTAATGAAGAGATCAGGTTTACCAAAGTAGTGCACACACATCATCGCATCCTGCCTCTTCTCATGAATGTATTGAGGTCCAGCCATGAAACTGGAACGCAGGACACCACTACACTAAGTTTTAACAACTGACTATCAGATTTCTTAATGGCATCCTGTATGTGGATGTAAATTCTGAGTTTATAATTTGTTTGGTGTTTCTTATAAAAAATTATCATTTTAGTCTTGTATGGCACACATGTATATCAATAAATTTTTTAAAGTTTATAGTAAAACATAGTTTTTTTATTAACTAGTTTTATTATGTGATATGAATAAAAGTCAGACTTACACCACACGGCCTTGCTGAGAAGGGCATTCATGTTTGTTTCAATCTCTCTGGGAAGGATTGATGATGTACCCAAGACAAAACATAATTGGATACTATTACGTTACAACACTCTATGAGTGTCACATGTACGCACCAGTTTTGTATATCTGCTGCAGAGCGCAATGTTCCGTTTTCCAAACTCCTCCACAAAAATCGACCCCATGGTTCATCTATCATCACGGGTGACCAGGAGAAATTTTTTTGAACACGTTTGTTAAGACTAACTTACTAAAAACAGCTTACTCCTTGAAAAAAGTAATTTTCTTTCTTTTCGTCTCCGACAAAGTATATTTGTAAAAGTGAAGGCTGCTGATGTTCTTGCAATACACTTCCTACTTTTGATAACGTTTTCCTTGGTCTTTAAATATAAGCGTAAAGTTTTCCTCCTTAGACTTGTTCTCCTAAAACTAAATCATTTAAAAGCATCCATTGTTAAGCATTTCCGACGTTATTAAGAAAGTGTTAAGGTTCTGAGTCCTGAACTGTCAAAAGTTTGTGTACAGGCTAACACAGCTGTTTCAGTTTAGACAGGCACCTTCCCGCCACTACAGTACATAACGGAGTTTTCTTCTTTTCAAGTTTTTGCCTGACACACTTTGCACGTGTCCAAGTTCCTATGTTGACAGACATACCACTTTTATAACCAAAATATGCGTCATATTTGTAATCAGATGAGTTCTTTACTGTCCAAAGCAAATATTTTCTGTTATCATTATTCCTGGTTATGTTCTGCTATTTACTTTCAGATTTCTATTTCTACACTTTTTTACTCCTTTTAGATTCGAATTTATTTTTTCAATACTTTTGAACTGCCTCTTCAATTACTTTAGGATTACATTTCCTGTACTTCTCTACTTCCTCCCTACTCCCTGCTCACTGTATCTATATAACAGCATTAACTTCAGGATTAAAACGTCTACAATTTTCTACTACAATTTTGTAAACTTCATACAAAAAAATCCGGGACGTTCTATTATAAATATAAACATTCTAAGAACTTCACTGTTTTCGCATAATTTTCATCAGCCTGTCGCATTTCTTCTTTGAATAGCATGTGAAAATATGGTTTGACATCTCCGCCTTGATGTCTTCTAGGATATGATGGTGTAACAGAAGTTTTTACTTTCAAGCTTCACACCTCATCATCAGATCGGAAATAACAATAATACAACTTGACAACTTCTTTATACCCCCACTTGCCCTAACGCGCGTACACATTTTGTAAACAAGCTATAAGTATGTCCTTTCTGGCTATTACAGTATTAGCTACAAAATTCAGTCACCCATGTCGGTACACTTACATACCTTTCTAGTACATTCTTTGTGTAAGTGTTGTGTGTGTGTGTGTGTGTGTGTGTGTGTGTGCGCGCGCGCGCGTGTGCGTGCGTACGTTTTGTGTGTACATTCTTTTCAACACCTATCGTTTCAAAACCTTTCTCATTCACACTTTTAACTGCAAACATCTTTAATTAAATACCGTGTAAATAGTAATAGAATTTCCTCCCTCAATTTAGGCTATTATTATTTACAACCGTTGCGTATATTTAAAGTAAAAAGTTCTCAAACGGACGCAATTAAACAAGGCTTTGGATGTTAACATTTTGCTTACAATATTTTGGCTTATAGCCTACAATTTCTTTATTTTAAAAATATAAACTAGTACAGAAAAAGAAATGTTTATAGGATGGATAAAAGGTAGTAAAAATGTATGAGGATTGTTCGATAGAAACACGTTTGATCTGCGCAGCAGTGACTTCGTCGCCATGGCAACGGAATTCATTTGTTTATATTGTCTGTTTAAGTACTAGTGACGCGTCTGTCAAAAATATCTGCAGTTTGCTCTTTTCTAAGCGTTGTGACTGAGTTGAAAAATGGTATCTGTGATAGAAAATCCGTTCAAAGATAATTTGCGTGCCGTTATTCAGTTTTCGGCATCTGAGGGGCGTCACCTAATGGAAATTTATACGAGAATGAAAGCTGTATATGTTGATTACAGTTATTCTCATACGGCAGTGATTGAATGGTGCAATGAATTTTGACAAAGAAGAGAATCCACTAAAGATTTGGCCCGTCCCGAACCTCCACGTGTTGCAGCATCAGATGAAAATGTGAGACAGCTGGAAACTGCTTTACGCACAAATAGCCGCATCAATGTTAGAGAACTTTCTCAAATGTTGAGCATCAACGTGGGAACTTTTCATTCCATCATTCGTAGTCTTGGCTGTCATAAAGTTGCTGCTCAGTGGATTCCACGACAGCTTACTGATAAGCAGAAAAATTTGCGTTCGCCCTGTAACGTTACTGTGGAACACATAAATTAATTCAATATGTGTACAGTATAAATAAAAACTCAATTATTAATAGTAATTATAGAGATATGGTAGTATAAGAATTTGTAATATACATACAGTATATGTAAGTAATATGTAAGATAGCCATTTGAATAGTACAAGGTTTGGCTTGCCGCGACAATCCGGCGTCGGCCGAAGTAGTGAATAATATACCCAAGGTACCTAGTATGTCATAAACACATAAAATGTTTTGTGTATAAGAAACAGCGAAAAACGAGCAAATACCGTTAGGAAAGCAGGTCGGTGTCCTTCAGAAGACAAAAGATGACACCCCAATATTTATTGCAAATTTAGAAAGTAGCGTCATTTTTTAACAGCATAACGGCTAGGCGCGTAAATTATGCACCCGCACTGTTTCAGCCAATGGCGGATAGCGTCAGTCTAGCGCGCGAGAAAATAACGATACAGGAATGGAGAATTTCAAATTCACCGTGGAATATTTCAAACCCTGGCCAATGAAAGTGTCATCAACCAGGACGGTGGTGAGGGAATCAGTAGACAAACTATAGAAAGAGAGAAGCAAGAGAAAAAAGGAAGATTTTTAAGTTTCAATTTCAAGACAAGCACGGGAAATCTGCGTTACTCTGTACAAGCATTCAATAATATAATTATAACGGAACGTTATACTAGCTTTGTTTAAAATGTATAGATTAGCTCGGTTAAAAACAAGTCAAGAAGGAGCACGTTAAGGTATAAAGAAGAATATTTTATTAGTGCGCGTAAAGTACGTATTATGAAGGTATTTCATACGTGCGCGTAAAGTTGAATCAAGAAAGTATATTTATTTTATGTGCGTGACATTAAGTACAACGCGAGCGTGTGATACAAAGTTAAGAAGTGGTAAATCAATTATGTTTGATGAAAGTGAATTGAAACGAGCATCGTAGAACGACCAATCAGAGTCTTGGAATCCTGCAAACAAGTAACAGTATACTATCTTAACAATTCCCAACTCTAATATACAAAACATAGAAATTAATGTCTACCATAAGTATAACTCATCTCATGCTCAAAAAACCCACACTTGTTCAGATACCAACAACTCAGTTTATGTGATATGACATGCTAGAAAGGGTATTTAGTAGAATCATTGTATAATCAAGTGAATGAAACAAAATATAATAAGAATAGCATTCTAGTACGAGTCGAATACTTGCATATAATAATTATTAAGAAAATTCATGTTAGTTAAGAAAATATTATGCTATATGTTAATTAGAGTATTGAATATATTATATAGGTGTCAGGTGAATAAAATATAATATTGCGACTCGCTAAACCGAAGAATACTTAAATAATGGTAATCTTGAAGAATAGTAATCAAGTGAATATTAATACTTTGAAATTAGTTGTAAAATTGTGCATGACGCATCTCAATGATATTATATTAGAACCATAATGTTTATGATCAAATTTCAGGTGCCATGTTTGTAATAAGAATGAAATAATATAGAATATTAGTATCTGAACGGAATGAGTTATTATTTATTAATAAACCCTGAGATACTCTGCTCTGGCGCCCAACCCAATTAATGATTGATATAATAATGAGTGGATATATTTCGTAACACAGATATTAATATCTAATTCATAAATATTATAAATCATTATAATTACTGCCCAAACGAAGTGCTGTCTTCAAAATTGTTTAATTTAGCACTCCGAACAAAAGGGGTAATCAAGAGGTATTTATATTTGGCGCACCAAATCGTGAAGCTATAAACCCAAATATTTATAGCCCTTATCATTACAGCATTTGATGCTCTATCAACAACAAGGTAATGCCTTTCTACAACAAATTTTTACCGGTGATGACTTTTGGTGTTAGCACTACGAACCAGAATCCAAACGTCAGAGTATGCAGTGGAAGCATGCATAATCTCAGAAGGGAAAAAAATGTCGGTCCCAACCTTCGGCAGGAAAAGTAATGGTGACCGTATTTTTTTATTATCAGGTTGTGTTGCTCTTAAGATTTTAAAGAACCTGGTGTCAACATCAACGCTGAGCGATATGCAGACAGTTTAAAACGCTTACGGGTCAGCATCAAGAATAAACGCCCCGGGAAGCTCACAAATGGTGTCATTCTTCTGCATAATAATGCTCGACCCCATGTATCTCAGACGACTCAAGAACTGCTTGGTCGTATGAAGTGGGAAGTCTTACAACATCCACCTTACAGTCCCGACATGTCCCCGTGCGATTATCATGTTTTTGGCCCATTAAAAAAATCACTAAAAGGACGGCGGTTCATATCGGACGCTGAGGTAGAGTTTGCTGTTAGCGAATGGTTCCGGAAACAGCCGCAAGAATTTTACCAGTAGGGAATCTACAGATTAGTGCAACAGTGGGACTCGTGCCTTAATATTAATGGAGACTTCTTTTAAAATCGTTAAATGAAAAATGCTTTACAGCCTCTAAACGTATTTCTATTGAACAATCGTCGTACTTTAGCATTAATTTTTTTTATTGAGGTTACTCATACATAAAGTAAGACTACTATTATAAAAAATCGTAAATAAAAACGTATTACATATACAGTAATACTGAATAATATAATGATCAACTGAATAATTTTGAGAATTGCTTTTAATATTACGAGATGGGAGGGTGACGGTGTGATTTAAATACCAATTCCGGTAAGTTTGTGTGAAGAAGTCAAGAGTTTAACAGAACGTAAGTAAACAGGTAAATATGTTTCTTCTTTATTTGCTTTCCTTACCGTAGACAAGCACAGATACTTTGCTATACTGTCATAGCATGGTATATAATTTCAACTGTAAGTGTATCTCAGATATCACTATATGCTTAGAAAATTCTGTTTTACGACTGCAGCAAACTTTCATTGTCACAAACCATTTGAAGTAACAAGTAATTATACACATCCTTTCTGCTATGTTTTTCAAGTAAATCATGAAACTAAAGAATACAGGTTTACCATTTCCATAAATGTTACTGTTAATTAAAATTGCTTAAGTTACAGTTGTTCTGATTTGAAAATTTAAAAATTACACTTTCTCATTTACTAATTCTCTCAAAGTACATTACTGAAGTAATCAATCTTCTTCTGTTAACAGAGAGTATTACAGCCCTGCTGATAGTTTTTGTAACCGCGTCCTTGGCTTTATTCGTACTGCTGTTAAACTACGGTGGGACAAACAACAGAACAGTTCGGTTATTGCAAAGTTTATGAATCGATGATAGTAGCATGGTAGCACAGTTACCACCGTTAAAGGTTTTTCGCTGTTTATTATGGTTAGACACGATAAACCAACACTTACGTACCTATTGTACAGCAATTTGTTTAACTTTTATACTTTTTAAACACGTAAACAAATATATAATTTCTTTTAAAAGCTATGTGTTAAATTTCTTTTATCTCACATAACATAAACAAATTTGCTAGACATTGAGGAATCAGTGATAAGAACAGCAAGAATCGCAAACGTGAGACGAGTGAGCGTTATTCTCTAATAAAATTTTATCTCGTATTAGACTCCAAAACTTTATTTACCATTAAATTACATACATTCAAATTTCGTCAAAATGGGGTGTAAAAAATAATTAAGGAGTCAGGTTGGCGCAGTGGTCAGGCACTCGTTTCCCAAACGGCATGTCTTGCACTTGAAGCCATCTTGTCGCGACTTCAAAACGGGCTTTACCTCACCCGTTGTAATGAATACCTGGCCTCATCGACTGAGGACGCTGAGACAGTGTAATCTTTACGGTTAAGATATTGTAGGCTGACCTACATAAAATCCTGTATGTTTGTTACAAAAGAAAAATATTAAGTTTTAGAAGAAAAATAAAATACTTTTTTAAGAAATTTCGTTTTTTTACTAAAACATTTTAACCTGAATCTCAATCTAGACAATGGTGATGCCTTATCATAAAACTGGCAAGTCAGTTGATTCATATACAAGACGAAATGTGTGTTAAGGTCAAAAATTAAGTTACAACATATAACACCTATGCAAGTGAGATTATATTATCATCATCTGGCTCAGGCATTAGTTGATGGTGATGCATAATAATTCAGTATTATTGACAAACAATGCTTGTCCCTCAGTACGCTCAGCGTACGCTATAATACGCTCATACCAGTAAAAGCTTTATTAGTAAGAAACGACCAGCGTCAGAGCAGGATGTAAGATGCTTTCCTATCCTGCCTTAGTCTCCTCATTTCCTAAATTGCAACCGCGTATCGTCTGTCATCTGTTCTCTATTCCGCCTTCCATCTTCCATTACTATCATCTCAAGTGTTCTACCAATACAATACTCTGTGTTTGCCGCATACAACAATGTCCCAACTAATTTATATCCCTGCCCTTGATGATACCCAACAATCTCCTACTTTCCAAGGACTTCCTCATTCGTCACTCGATCGTTGGAAGAAGTCCGATTCATCATTCTCAATATCCACATCTCGAAGGACTCCGCAACCTCGTCTCCACTTCTTTCTTTAATGTCCAAGATTCTGTTTCGTAAAGGAGTACGCTCCAAACAAAACGCTTCACCAAAATTACGGTATCTGCGATCCTTTCTTGTTCCTTTAAAAAAATGTTACTGTCTGATAATATATAAAATATAGTAATAAAATGTTTTTGTTAATGACAGGAATGTTTGCGTGCGCACGCAAGTATGTGCATGTGTGTAGGTGTACGCAAATAAATGGACATTAATATGCATAATATGCATTTTAAATTAATATGTCGCTAATTATTCCTGTTATTATAAGTTTGTAACTAGAACAAACAGTTATGAATAAATTGTTATTGTGATCAAAAATTTCCTCGTATGACTATGAGCTTTACATTACTGTCATACAAAAGAAGTTGAACTCGGTAAAGAAATAAACTGATGCTTAGAAAGCAAACGACAGTGTTTTCCACTAACACACCGAGAATCGTTAGAAAACATATAGGCTTAGTCTTCCCCCAACCACAGAAAGACAAACTAATAGGATAACAAACACAAAGAAGAGAGAGACTATCATGTATTCTATTGTTCGTTATCGTTATCCCCTTTTCTCGTAACAACTGCGCTAAGAATTCCAAGTAACATTAAAGACTTTCAACATACTCAGAATATACAAACACGATGGAAACCTGTTCGTATTAAAAATTGTGACTAGCGTTTATGTTTTATTTTTTATTAGTCCAAAAATTTGTAATACGCAAGGAAAATATAGATACTCTATTTGTAAAGTTTCCAAATACCAGATCGTCTCCATTCTCCGTTAATCTGATACCTACCCAATTATTCTACAGCGATTTTTCTCTGTTCTATTCTTATTCTTACACAGTTCATTGTACCACTATAAAGCTTTTTAACTTTAACACAGTACTTAATCTAATCATTCCACACCCTTCAAGGGTTTTGCAGTTCCTTTGGTCTCTTTGCTTTTGTAACCAAATGTCACCTGCTCGCAGAGGCGAACAACTCCTCTTGCTTCTGTAAACGATACCATCTATTAGTTTGATTGTGCGTACATTTAAATATTTTTCCGACCGTAATTTTCCAAATAACTTAATAACACCGCTTGTCCTTCTCACACCCCGCTTACCAATTAGCCCGAAATCATATAACAACAAACATAACAATTAATTGAGCAAATGATTGAAAGTATGTTCTTTAACAAATACTCCTTCACCTGTTTACTTGGTGGATCATCTTAACATCGCTTCATCTACTTTGGTTAACGTCAGTTTCTTGTCCTTTTGCATTATCCAGTGAATCAGATGCCATCTCGCTGGTTTATTTTTAAGTACGAACGGTTTCTTCTCTTATGCCATATTTAAGCAAAAAGCATCTGATAACATTATTTTGCTTTGTCTTCCACGGAACCCAGTTAGAGGGCCGGCTGTACCGTAATATCACAGTTCAACGTATGAAAATGGTTTTTGCGTTGTAAAGAAACCTTAAGATTTATTGAAGGTAGGTATAGAAGGATAAATAAAGAACAGAATAGTAGGAAATAGAATCTAGAATAGTAGGAAGTAGTCTCTACAATAGTAGGAAGAAGGCGGATGTAATAGATAAGTTGTATATCTAAGACAGTTTTAGAGGTTTCGTCACAATACAAATCAATAAGGAGAGAATAAAAAAAAAGAAAACAACACAAAGTAAAGCAAATTAGATGTTATATTCTTACTATTATTTTCAGTGTTTAAATTAAAACGCTTCTCTCCTCATGATATACCTTAAGCAACAGCCATTCTTGAGTAATTTTAATTCAACAAGTATAGACTAGTACCGGATACAAAGTTACAAGGATTAATAATATGTTTTGCTTGTGTGTGTGTGTGTGTGTGTGTGTGTGTGTGTGTGTGTGTGTGTGTGTGTGTGTGTGTGTGTGTGTGTGTGTGTGTGTGTGTGTGTGTGTGTGTGTGTGTGTGTGTGTGTGTGTGTGTGTGTGTGTGTGTGTGTGTGTGTGTGTGTGTGTGTGTGTGTGTGTGTGTGTGTGTGTGTGTGTGTGTGTGTGTGTGTGTGTGTGTGTGTGTGTGTGTGTGTGTGTGTGTGTTTAAACGTCTACGTCTATAGTGTTTATGAAGAAGAGACAGTGAAACAGTGAAAAACTGGATAAGCCGTATTTGAATGAAACCTTGTCTACAAAATCGATTCACAGGAATACGTTCTTTTTATTGCGTATGACACTGCGAACTAGTAGCCTCTGCTGTTACAGTAATAAATGTGTTTTTAATAAACGATTGTAATAGCCTTAACAAAATTCTCCTGAACACGACGTACCTCTGTTATCTTTCACTGTCTCGTCACGATAAATACTCTGTAACATAATTTACATTAATTATATATTATAGATAGCTTAATTTATATCAATTGGCATTACTATGATCTTATTAAGTACTATCCGTTTACACTGTGCATTAGCAGTAACATGATTTAATTATATAAAAGTAAATATTGCCGACACTGCAGTAAACTGACTTTGGTCTCATCCTGTATCTCAGTTATGTGTTACAATCAAAATATCAAAATTATTATTATTATTGTTAGTCGTTATTTATTGCTTAATGTGTAGTGTCGCGTCTTACAACATTGCATTTACAACGTCATATTTCATTCAGTAGTATTTAGCACTAAGTCGTATTTGTTTTTCAATTTAGTGCAAAAACTGTTAAAATAATGATTGAGCTGACTATTTACTAAAAGTTATTGTAAACGTTGTGAGATCATATATCACTGATGATGGTACATCATGCAATGGCGAAAACGTTTGGTGTTAATAATAGAACGTTGTTGTTAACCAGAAAAAGTGTTTCAAAGATGTTTAAAAGTGTTTAGTTTTACTTTTAATTTTGAACTTATTCTTTAATTATTGTTCTGTTGTTAACTAATACTTTTCTGAACTTCCTCAAAGGTACATTTTTTTTAAGTAAATATAGAAGCAGAACTTAAATTGCACATAATAAGCGAAAGAATTCTAATTTAGAACAAAATTGATATCTTCTTAAAATTATACTTTTTATTACATTATATTAAAACTTATCAATGTTATAATTATAATTATAACTATTATTATTATTGTTGTTGTTATCGTCGTCGTCATCATCATTATCAAATAAATATACAGAAATAATACATACAAAACACATAAATCTACTTTAAAATAAAGGTCCTTTTAACCTCCAAAATTTGTGAACAGGAATTTTCTATTTTTGCAAAACACCATTCCTGATTATGGTGTTTTAGTAACCAAGTTTGTGTGATTTGCAATGTTATATTATTAAACTGTATATCCTTCTTTGAAAAAGTGTTATTTTGTTCAACTTTATACTTGAACATAACCGATTTCACTACGTTCCATGTGTGTGTGTGTGTGTGTGTGTGTGTGTGCGTGCGTGCGTGCGCGCGCGCGCGCGTGTGTGTGTGTGTGTGTGTGTGTGTGGTGCGTGTGCGTGCTAATATGCATGGTAAATAATTTACGACTCATATTATTACTTGTTTTCTTTTCACAGTTGTCAAGTCACATACACATATTATTCTAACTTCATTAAAAATCATACAGTAATAATACATTATTTAAATGGTAATTCGTTTAGTAATTTGTCTCACATAACAAGATAGGATTAATGTTATGCCGAATACATTTCTCCTTCTGTAACCGATAGGACAGACGTCGGCAGAACGCTCTAAACAGCAGTCACTTTCACCATTCGTATCTTGAGTGCTGCGTCGTCTCCGTTCCATGTCGACTGCCAGTTACCTCGATCTTGCCAAAACTTTAAAATACGCTGTTAGATACAAAAACACAAAATTAGTAAATAATACGAATCTGTTTAATCATTAAATTGGAAGCATTATAGCATCGTACTCCATTATTTCAAAATGTTTTAATTACATCGACGAAAAGAGATTAAGTAAGACATTAAGAGATTAAGATATTTGGTAGGCAGTAAGAACGAAGGAATAAAATGCTACACGATTGACTTCAATATTTATGAACTAATGATGTGACCAAATCGATACAAAATGAAATCTGTAAGATAAAAAAATGCTTATTATATGAAAAGGCTTTAGAAGATCTTCAAAGCAGCATTCGGGTACTTTTTTCTGTTCTGACGGGATCCATAATGATTTTTACGGAAAGCATAACACTCTTAACCTAATATTTTCAAGGCCTCTTCGTCTAGAACTGTGTATAGGCTAATTGAACGTGTGCACACGCAGCCATTTACTTGGAATGTTTGCATTAAGTGGTGAAGGGATGATTCGTTTTTACAATTGAGTATGAAACTATTACTATTTCTTTACAAAGTCGAACTAATAATTACTACTAATTACTAACTACTAATTCATGGGCAAAATAGTCGATTTTTTAAAAATATTGTGTGGTAATAGACACTTCTTTGTTTAAAACTATTGTCATTGAAAAATAAAGTGAAATGACTAACTAAAGTAAGAAATTATACAAAACACATCAACAGTGACATCAACTGATACAAAATCAGTAGTCACATAAATCAAGATCTAAATTACATCAGTGTAATTGTTACACCAGTAACTTTACATTTTGGTTGCGTTCTAAAAAGTGCAGCTTGTATAAGGTTACCGGTTTGTATATCTTTCATTAACGATAAAATAAAAATTGTTATATATTTAACGGACATGAAATTGGTTAGCAGAATGTAAGCTTGTAGATGTAAGGAACTATTAACAAATAGTGACATTCGTAATGAAATGTATGGATGTTACATGCTTACATATTATTGATTTAGCATACTGCATATTAAATACTGAGAATTTATATTTTTTATAAATAAAGTAGAATAATATAATAAAAATTGGTTTGGACGCCTGAACTGGGAGAGTAGTAAGACCCGAGTGAGTTGTCAAAGAGGAGAGAGAGAGAGAGAGAGAGAGAGAGAGAGAGAGAGAGAGAGAGAGAGAGAGAGAGAGAGAGAGAGAGAGAGAGAGAGAGAGAGACAGACAGACAGACAGACAGACAGACAGACAGAGACAGACAGACAGAGAAGAAAGAGAAAAAGAGATAGACAGACAGACAGATTTCTTTGGACTTGAGATTTTCCGCACGTCCAGATGGGCGCAGCAGCACACCCAAGTGTGCCAGGTCCTTCAGTACGGAACGGTTGTGTGTTTGCAGCTCAAAGAAAGTTGATCGTGTTTCCGCATTCTACGAACAAGCGTGGAGTATGGGTAATCTTGTGGATAAACTACCAGATATCTTAACAAGAAATTTGTCTAACACTTCAAACGTAGAGGAAGATAGTGTAAATATTTTAAAGAGTAATAGAATTATAGGTAAAATTTCTTTATAGTTTGGCTATTTTCTAAAAATTCAAGAATTTAGAGGCCTGGAGAAGACAAGATATCGGTGTATCAGATTCTTGTTCAAAATCGTTGGCTAATAAAATTCGACAATCTTTCGTGGAAGCTGTAACTGTCAATTACACTTCTTTTCGAAGCGTCCACAAGGATTCACTAAGATGTTAACAATGTCTATGTTAGTATTAATATTCGTTTATTTGGTAAGTAATCGACATTTATTTCTTATCAATTTTACTTAACAAGTAACAACATTATCGACTTTACAGCACTCGTAAACGGATCATTCCACTTACTTTGGGTTCATCGTGTCTCCATGGTTTGGGTCTGCCCGAACTGACATAGTTATCTGGAAACTCTCTGTAGCCACCTACAGACAGGCCCAGACTGATATAGAACTGTAAACACATCAGTAATTAATCGGACATGTATTTAAAATTACCACACATAAAATTTTAAAATTAAAATATGTTTTTTACACTTACTTCAGTATCAAAAGGCGCCAAGTTTGTTCCTGATTCCCATGTTTTACGCTCGTTTTGATTGAAGTCCAAATAATCGGTAAGTTTTGTCCCGGTATATTCTAAAACGCCAGATTTGTAGTCGCCATCCACATAAAAGGATATTTGGTCTGAAATAAAAATAACTGTATAATATGTGACTGTGATAATACATTGCAATGTAATGTACATATATGTGTGGATGGAATATAACACTGTGGTTGTACAGATATATAATAACTTTGGGGTTGTTGTTTTGACATAACGCAACGTTTCCAAGGTAGAATTCCTTTTTAGCCGATCGTTGGTTAAACATTAACAGCGATCTCACAGGTGTCTGGAACTTGTAAGATGTTTTGTGACGTCCTCTCGTAGTAAGTGAAAGAATAGTAATATGTCACGAGATTATACCAGCAGGGAAACGCTGAAGACGTATGCACAATGAATATAACAGTCTAAGGAGGAAAAGTCTTAAGAGACGGTGTAAAGTGCTGAGTCTCAGAGTACCTGTTTATACTCTGCAAGAAGTAAAGCTGTATATGATTGCAACTGCGTCTGCAATAATTGTAAAATGTTTTTATAAATTCAGCTAAGAAGTATTAGAAACGAACAGATGTAATTCTGTAGGTAATAGATTGAATTACATAATGTCGCTTATTTCACACATCGCTTCGTATGTAATCATCATAAATACCATATACTTTATCTAAAATGAATTTATGTGTTTAAAAATCAGGATTCTCTAAAGGTAGGCAGCAGGTATTAAATGTCGAATATGTTCCGTTTACATAAATGATTATACTTCTTCGGTTTGTTGCTCATCCAGCATTGTCGTGCTCCTCGGCGTTATGTGCACAATGCAGCAAAGTTGCATTCTTGTCATTTTTTACCGCGTCGAAAAGGCATCCATCTTATAGTTGGATAAATTTTATCAAACTCATAACAGTTTAAAAATTATTAAAAATAAAGTAAACTGAATGAATTTAAACAAACCATTAGACATTACAATACAGTAATCCTGCGTAACACAATTGTAAACAATCGAGGTACCATGACATATTAAAAAATTCTTGAACATTTCGTTGCACATAGAATATATTTGTCGAGCTTACATTTTATAGATGTATATGTTAAAATGATTTTAACATGACTTTTCTAAAAGTGATTCATGTTTGTTCATTTAGTTTAAAACCCTTATGGGTCTTTTCGATTAAAAATTATAAACATCACATACGCGCACGCGCGCAAACACATTCACGTTCATATTCACATTCGTATGTATGTGAATGTTTCATTTATTTTTTTGAAAATTCAAAAAATGTATGATAGTCTATCACCGGTACTTCAATATCGAACGTGTTGCCTGCCACAGGCTACACAGGAGTCACAAAGCGTTCGTAAAAATAAAGCCCGGTAGACTAGGCCAGCGCCACTTATTTTGCATCACAATAACCACTTCCACTTAACGCATTCATTTTTATCACTTGATATTTTGCCGCGTTTGGCTATCTGTCTAATGAATGACGGCTACAGGTATTTTCGCAGTCTAATGGCGTTTCGTTAAAAATGTTGGGAGGCAACTATCGATTGTGTTAAAATTAATATAACCACATACGGAAAATATTCATTGTTCCAAGCGAACGTTTAGTACTCACTTCAGAGTTACATGTGAAGAAAACTAACGTCACACCGGTTAACTTGATTTCAAACTTTTCTCCCTGCCGGTCGGTCACCAAGGTTGAATTCGTAGAAAAAGTCACTGTTTCTCTTATAGATTCTTATGATTGTATTACAGGTCCATTGAAGTTTAATATAGTCGTTCTTCTTGTTATATCTTGATATTTATTCTCCTTCTTCATAAGGCTTATTTCAGTCTAAATACTGAAAATATAACCTTATATTTTAGGTGAGTCCCCGGGCTGGATTCTCTCCTCATTTCAGCAATCTATCTTAAATAGAAAAGACATCATCAATATAGGTTCTCAGTTACCAAAAACCTGCTTGATCTTCTAATAAAACAATGCCTGTGATATTACAAAGCCTTTAGTTAATTATTTTGCTAGGTATATTGTACGTTTCATTAAGTAAACTGATACCCTGACAGCCTGCGTTTTTTGTCTTTTCTTTCCCGAAAACGGAAATCGTTTTTGTTATTTGTACTCTTATAAAATTGCACATTCCGGTTCAGCATCTGTTAGATAAATTTAGCTTTCTGTGTTCTATGACCATCCTTCCTGAAGCTCGAGATACAATAATAAATTTACGTTTTAATTTTCCACTTTCGTGTAAGAAAATGACATGAATACTCTAGTTTCAAAATGTCCGTGTTCTCCTTTATAACTGAAGTGGGTTACTGAAAACAGTCTGTATAAGCATAAGCAGCACAACACGCTGTTTGTGTCTATGTGAACTGATATTAGGTGTTACCTGTTCTGTTACTTGAGGCTTCTCTCTCCCTCTCTCTCTCTCTCTCTCTCTCTCTCTCTCTCTCTCTCTCTCTCTCTCTCTCTCTCTCTCTCTCTCTCTCTCTCTCTCTGCCTGTCTATATATTCATCTATCTATCTAACTCTATCTCTATATACTTCTCTCTAACTCTCACCCCCTCTCCCCGAAAAGCAATATTTTTTATTTTCAGCGTTTTAAATTTATTAGTCATATTATCCATTAATTTTATAGTGCAATTTTGTCCATTACATCTGATTCCAAAATACGCTCGCCGACCTCTGGGGACCGCGGACTTCCCTCTGAAAACAAATGAACTAGAGGAATTGTATTGTGCACATGGCTTCAGACAGGATACCAAAGTACGTGATGCTTCCCGTAGAAACAGAAATGTGGGTAGACTGGGGCTATGTCGGTGAAGCTTGAAATCCAACAGTGCCTAAATTGAAAAGGAAAGCGACGAATAATTGGAAACCGAACAACACGTAAAAACCCTAACCTTTCGAATTGTTAGTTAATAAAAAGTGATTAATAAGTACTTACCATGTTTCCACACAACAGTATAGTTGTGGAAGTCACTGTGCCATCCACTAGGGTTGTGTGCACGTGTGATCTTACTTTTAACGTTGTACTCAGAAGTCCCAACCAGAATGACATTCTCGACCTTTTTAGAACTCAAATCGTTCGAGTCCAAATTCAGGTTTTCGTTACCTCTGGCCATTGCTATCTTTATGCGACCAGACTTATATTTTGGTCCGTATTTGTTTTCTTTGGGCTCCAGCCATAATTCTGTGGGAAACGAAACAGTCTAATTAAAAATGTGTTGAAGGTAATAACGGAACAAACAACTGTCATTTTTTGTCGTAAATATAACAGGTTACAAGATACTGAGTGGATCACAATTTGCTTTACACTAGAAGATTCTTTAGTTTACTAGTGTCCATTGATTAATAAATGTCAAAGGTATTGTAAGGTTCGATCAATAACTTCACACAATTTTAAAGTGTGTGTATTGACGTTTCCACAAAATGTATTGTCATCATCAAGATCCCTATAGGGCTTCACTGAAATCACAAACGTCATGGGTATTTTTGTGTGAATGTGTGTTGCATAAAGAATAATAATAACTATTACAAACACAATATCGTTTTTTTATTACTAAGAATTACTATGATATTCTATAAATATTAACAATTATTATAAATTAACTATTGTTCCTTATTCCCCGTATACAGGCTCTGATGATACAATAACTTAGGACCTCGACGGTGAACTGTCGAAATGTTGGCAAACCTGTTTTAAAATTGTGCTTAGTTAAATGGCGACAGCTAACAAAATCTATTGTCACTGTAACTGATGAAAAAATAGATTTTTGGTAGCGAATTATGGGCCAACCTCCATTATAAAAACTGTTTTCATTGGCGATCTCAGTACGTTGTGGGTAACGAGCTGAAGTACCCGCTTGCGTAGAAAAATCTCATCACGTTCGGGTAAAGACGTGAAAATAATATCAACGCTAATAGGCCATGCTCATTACAAAATAATGAACAGTTTAGGCTAAGAAAAAGACGTTTTAAGTAAACGTTGTAAATATGTTATTACGTTTACTGAAGAATCAACTACCTAATGTGACGGCAGAAAATTCCAAATCGTGAAAAGTAAAACCATATCATCTTTTGTTGATCTAAGTCACACTTCATTCGATAAATCTTCAGTCCGAATATAATAACCAAACATGTACACTAATCAACCAATCACGAAAATTGTAATTATGGTTGCTAATAAGAATCACTAGATATACGTTTAACACTAAACACTACTGACATAATGACCCATTGATAAAAGTACAAACACGCCTAACTAATCGGCAGCCGTTTGTTGTCTACTAACGATACAATCTTATGACGCATCAAATTAGTCTCATCGATGGTATAAAACTAGGTCATATTACATCATATTCTACAGCAATGAGTATGGTTTAACACATCCGACCATCTTTGAGTATAGGCTACATAACAACGTTCCTTAGTACTTGTACTACGCGATGGGTGACATGCTTTTTCAAGTGATTATTTTGCCGCATCACTGATGTCAGGGAAAATGCACTCGCGGCTTTATAAACTTACTAGCTGTTACCCGCGGATTCACACGCGAATATTTGACTTTTAATAATTATTTTAATATAATTTTTATAGTCTATATCTATATTGCGTTTTGCCAGCTCGTATAGCTATTTTGTACTCGTTAGTCAAATTCTCTCCAAAGCTGTTTTCAACACTTGTACTAAATTATTATGTTGGTGCAACAGCCTTTGGAGATTTAAAAGTACCTGTTTATAAAGCCTTTGGAGATATTTATAAAGTACCTGTTAAATCAAAAATGCTACATTCTTTATTTTAAGTGTTACTGTGTTAGAAGCATTGTATAACACATTAAACGTTATGTTTTCCTCAACCATGGCTTTCATTTATTTCAGCAGTAAACTACAAACCAAAAACCGTTGTCACCTAACCTCACAAATGAAAACAACACGTATTTTCGCTTTTCATTAAATAATAGGCAATAGGACAATTTACAATTAGTACACTTCTTTTCCACATCGTAATATATCGATACACTCCCATATTATATAAAACATCGAAAATGTACTGCAGGAATGGATAAATGTACAGTTCCGATGACGCTAAGTAACTTTTGTTTATTTACTTGTTACTATGATAATTAATTTTGGTCTCCATCGTGATGTTGACATCTTTAGTAGTAGTATTTAATATATTTCATTATTTATTCATTGCATCATCATAAATACGTGTAAACATAAATTTTATAATCGTTTAAGACAATTACAAAATATATAGACGTATCTGTATACAAAATTACAAAATATATCGATACAATCACATATTGAAAACATTAAAAACTGCAGGAACGGATAAAGGTACAGTCCGATGACGCTAAATATCATTTTTTTATTTACTTGTTACTATGGTAATTAATTCTTGTCTCCATGGTGTTGCTGACATCTTTATACGCGTCAACGAAAAGGCATAATTAAAAGGGCCTAAATCGTGCGAACGGGGCAAAATATCAAATTCCACGTTAGACAGTATTTTTCGCCTTGTGTCAAAGGTTACCTGTGCAAAATTTTGTGGCAATCGGTGTAACGGTGTGGATTTGTATTCAGTACCCATAAATCCTCAGAGTTATCCTTGAGTTTTATATATAGGATGATTCAAAATTGCACGACAATCTCTCGGAACGTGATTCTATAGCTAAAATAAGAAAAAAAGTTCATATAAACATAGGTCCGAAAACGGTTCGTTAGCGAGTTACGGCTCAGACTTCTACTCCCACGGTAAAATGACGCCATACTGAAATTCGTGGGGTATAAAGTGAAGGGTAAATTTGGTGGTTTCTTATAGTTTTTGATCTGACAAATAGAATAAAAGAGGTCCCAGACCTCTATCTTAATTAGTTTTTAAGAAAAACTGAGTAAAACACTAAAACAAAACAGTCTCGTGGGTTTTCATCTACCCAAGTGTAGGTGTTTTGACAGTTTACAATACCATTTTTTTGTAAATTGTAACTTTTCTGGCGCATTTTGGTCTGTTTTGTTTTTAATTAAAGTCAAGTTTCTCAAATTTGTACTTAATTTTAATAGACATTATACACATCAGTTTTCTCATAATTAAATTCTCTACAAAGTTAGTTAGAAATTTGTATTTGTTTATTAGAACATTAACGAAGTTATTTTGTCCGAAATCTAAAAATGTGTGTTTTTCGACTCCAATTTTTGGTGTTTTACCCAGGTTTTTTTTTAACTAATTAAGATAGAGGTCTGGGACCTCGTTTATTCAATTTTTCATATCAAAAACTATAAGAAACCACCAAATTTACCCTTCACTTTATACTCCACGAATTTCAGTATGGCATCATTTTACCGTGGGAGCAGAAATCAAGGCGAACTGGTTCGCGAGCCGTAACTTGCTAACGAACCGTTTCCGGACCTATGTTTATATAAACTTTTTTTCTTATTTTTATCTATAGAATCAGGTTCCGAGAGATTTCTGTGCAATTTTGAATCATCCTGTATATAGATTTATATGACAATTTTTGCATCACTGCGACAATTATAGATTATGCTGATATTAAGTAAAGTGGTTTTTATAGAATTTCTTCCAAAGAAAAGAAGGAACAGCGAGTAGTATGCTAGTCTACTATTACCTCAATGTTACCAGATTACCAGTCCACTTTAGCCTTTAAAACCTACGTTAAGTGAAGATCTAGTATTACAAGGATAATGTATAGTATATCATGATCTTACAACAGTGGAACTGATTATTAATTGACAGTCACCTTCTTAACACTTCTACCAAACAATTATACTCGTGTTACAATAGTCGCTGTGCTTTACAGACGCACAGTTTACACAGAAAATCATAAAAGACACCATACAAAAAAATCGGACTGGAGAACCATACATGACTTCCATGTTCTCAGATTATATATAAAATCATTTGGTACTGCTTTTATGCGTACCCGCAGTTATTTCGATAATGCGATTTTTGGGCTTCGATATGTAGTGAATATCGCACATAATTTTATGTAGTAAAAGAATTATACAAATTTTAATTTTGTATTTTGCAAAATAGTTAGCTGCTGATTGCAATTGATTTCGTTTGTCATTGTTTAATGGAAAATGACTGTAGTAGTAATTTATCACCGGGTCGTGGCTGTGACGCCAAAAATTGATTATGTTATGTTAACATGAAAACTTAAATTATACATGGAAACCAATACGTGTGTAATGTAAAACTATTTTTTATTTTTAAACCACGAAAACCCCAACACGAAGTAACGCGGGAGTGCCCCAAGGGTCAACCCCTTGCCTATTATTATAGGCCTACATGTCACTTTTTTGTGACAGAACTCGTTTTTTTGGCTAACATTCGTTTTCCGACAAGTACTCGTTTTGTGACTAACAAAAAACAAACATCCATTATGTACAATTTGTAGAGCATATGTTGTCATTCCTTAAAACAGTGTTTTTTGTTTTTTCATTAACCATAAATATTTTCATTTTTCATTTTGTACTTGCTGTTGTTTTTTCCAATTTGTAAACTTAAAAACGTTAGGTTCTTTATTTTAAGTGTTACTCTGTTGTACGGATCTTATTACACGTTTAATGTTATGTTTTCTCAACCACAGCTTTTATTTATTTTAGCAGTAAACTAAAAACCCAAAACCATTATTACCTAACTACCAAATGAAAACAACACGTATTTTTGCTTTACATTAAGAAATAGGGCAATTTACAATTAGTACACTTCTTCTTTTCCACACCGTAATATATCGATACAATCGCATATTAAAAACATCGAAATTTATTGCGGGTACTCATACAGTTCCAATCATTTAGTTGATTTCGAACTGTATCATTTTACTTCGGTTCGATAATTCCTAAAAATATAGAATTTTTGTCAAAGTGAAATAAAATGTTTCCATAGAAACTACTTCTTTGTTGTCAATAACGTAGTACACATATAAAACTTATAAAAAATTGTCTCCTCCCTCATCAACTACCATTTTAATTTATATAAAATTACCCCCTTCCCCTTCAACTACCCTTTTCATTTACAGATATTTCATCTACCTTTCTACAGTGGATTATTATGACCTTCTTTTCAGGATACTTTATTTATGATGATAACATTTGTAACAGATGATGAGTTGCCAAAATCTTTACAAGAAGAAGTATCAAACATATTTTTAATATTCTAATATATATAATAGAAAAAGTAGGTAACAAAGTATGGTAACGGTGGGTAAGAGTACGCTGGCGGCTAAGAGTAAGCAGGGATATTTCGTGCAGTTGGCAGCACTACAAGGGATTTTTGTTGTGACGTTTAGTATGTACAACAGCAGGAGAAAACGCCATATTGTCATCCATCTGCTCCTTTTTTTTTTAAACCTCAAGGAAAAATACAGTTTTCTTACTGTTCTATGTTATTTTTAGAACGTAGAATTTAAGGTTTTTTGAGTACATAAGGTGCATAAATATACTTTAGATCTATATCAATATAAAGTACATTTCATTTGCAACAACGTGGAGTGGTTAGCGTGTCACTGTTTGTAATGTTGAGGCGTCTACCGGCGATTCTGTGAAACCCTACTCGGGAGGCCAAGAGTATGCAACAGCTGTTCACTGCGTACTCTTTAGCCTCCCTATGCGTACTCTTGTCCTCACTATTTTGGCTTTAATTTGAAGACCATTAAAAAAGTTTATGACTGAAGAATTCTGTTTATATTTTTATATATACTACAACGATATACAATTGCAAATTTAATATAATTTAAATTTGTGGAGCCCCACGATCTTGGAGCGCCAATTTTATACAACGATACAACGTTATTAAATGTAAGTGTGTCGGGCGCACGCTCATGTGCGATAAAATTATACAACGGTAAATAACATTTCTAACAACGTGTACGTGTATAATTAGGGGTTCAGGTGTAATTATAATAATGGTAGCCTTTTTAGGAAATTCAAAATGTTCCCATTTATTAATTTAAACAAACATATCAAGAAATAATACTATACAAATAATGATTACTTCGTTATACGATACTCATTATACATGGTTTCAAAGTTTCTTAGTTTGCTGTTATCTCATCACCAACATAAAGCTTATATCATAGACATAATATTATTAATTTTAATTAATAAAAAAACATTTCTTCATTATGTTATACTGTCTGGACTACTCAGTCTGAATGTGTGCTTTCAATATAAAATTATTTAACTAAGTTAACTATTTGTTCATTATTTGAACAAATCTAATTGATTCTTTCACATGTATATTAAAATATTTTCAATCATTATCAATTCAAAACTTATGCTTTCATAATTTCTCTACAATTTTAAATTTAAATATTTTTTATAAATTATTACTGCAAAAATTATGCTATCGTAATTTCTCTACAATGCTTTCATAATTACTCTACAATTTAAATTTACGTATTTTCAATAAATTATTACTGCAAAAATTTTGTTATAATTTTTATACAAGACATTTACACCTATAAGTTATAAATTACACTTTTTGAAATTATTGTCTTTCTTTTGACAATGTTTATCAATCTTCGATTAAGTCTTTTGTTATGAAGAATACATGGGTTTCTTAGTGTAATTATAATGCTTTAAAAATCGCACTGGATTCGCACTGATTGTCCTAATTACGTAAAATTCGCACTGCACTTGTGTCTGAGTTTTACACATTTTTAGAAGTTTTTACCTTCTCGCTAACATTTATGGTTTGCTTAATATTAAATATATTCTTAATTTAGCACTGACTTCGGGTGGGGTTGCAAACTTTCAGGAACAAACAGGCTTCACGCACACACACTATTTTCTTGTATACACACATGCAGCGGTAATCGCGTGATCCTGCGTGCTGACTCCTGTTTGAAAGCCAGCTTCCAATTTCACACCTGCTCGTCTATTATATATTATTAAAATTAAATTAAATATTTATTTTATATTATATATGCGCATTACAGCCTATGCTTGTATTGTCGCAATACATTATAAATACTTTGTCGCCACAAAGTAATGGTAACTTTTTTGTTTTAATCGTAAATAAATATCAAACACAAAGCCCTATTCTTATTTTTTCTTGTAATTTTCTTTAACTGATTTTTTCCCCAGTAACTCATAACTGCAAAATGGGGCCGTATAAACGGAAAACAAATAGATCATTAGTCTCAGCAGAAACAATTGAAGAGGCTAAACGGAAATTAGAGGCTGGGAAGGGTAAAAGAGTAGTGGCTAGAGAGGTGGGGATCAACGAGTGCACTTTGAGAAAAAGATTTAAAGCTGTAAGTTGATATTTTTCCGCTTAAATTATATTTTGCCTTAATTTTTGTAACCTACATTACATGTGAATATAGCCTACATATGTCGGTGTTTGTTTGCAAAGGGTACAATCCCAGTATCGCTAGAACGTTTCAAGCGGGTTTTGACTGTTGAAATGGAACGAGAGCTGGCTCAGCATTGCAGAGACTTGGATTCCAGAAGTTTCGGATTAACAGGAAAGCATATCATAAAAGTTGCATTTGATTACGCTGAAATGAATGGAGTATCTACCAGATTTAACAAACGAAAAAATGGCCGGCAAAGACTGGTTGAAAGGATTTTGTAAACGAAAAAATGTATCTGTTCGAACCCCAGAACGGTATCGTACTGCGAGAGCAATGGGATTCAATAAGGTCCAAGTATCAAGGTTTTATGATAATTTAAAAGATTGCTGTCTTGGACAAAATTTCCTGCTCATAGAAAATTTAATATGGATGAGACACGCTTGTCAACAGTTCCAAACAGAACTCCGAAGGTATTGACCCCTACTGGTAAAAAAACAGTTTGTAAGATTTCTAGTGTGGAAAGAGGAGAAACCATCACCTTTTCTCCTGTTGGAGTGCAACAGGAATCTTTTTACCACCAGCATTAATCTTTCCTAGAAAAAGAATGAATCATTTATTATTCAAAAATGCTCCTACTGGAACTTTGGGACTCGTGACTGAGACAGGTTATATAAACTCAGACCTATTTCTCGATTGGTTAAAATATTTTGTATATTATGTGAAGCCATCAGCAGAAGATCCGATCTTACTCATAGCAGACAATCATTCAACACATTCTTCACTTCCTGCAATTTTGTTCTGCTGAGAAAATCGTATCACATTTTTAACTCTTCCGCCTCACGCGAGCCATCTCATCCAGCCTTTAGATAGGTAACGGATTTTATGGACCTGTCAAAGCTGCCTATGCAGCTGAAGCTGAGAAATGGCTTGTTCAACATTCAGAAGAAATAATAAGGCTTAGCGATGTAGCAGGAATTTTCAAAGAAGCCTATACTGCTACTGCAAGAGTTTAGCTTGCAGAAAAAGCTTTTGAAGTTACAGAAATCGAACCATTTAATCCTGATGTTATAAACGAGGAAATCTTTGCCCTTTCATTGGTGACCGATCAACCACTAAATAAAGTTCCTGCTGAATCTGCGGACCCAAGGGCTGAAGCTGACAATTGATTACCAGAGAAAGAACTGACTCCTTCAGAAAACAAGACTTCAAATAAAATAATTGTTAGTATTCATTCAATTTTGCCGCTTCCACAAAACAAAGGAAAAGAAACTACAAATCAAAAAAGGAAGAGACCTCTTCACCTATCAAAAATCTCATGCAAAAAAAAGAGAATGAAAAAAAGGAATTTGAGAAGGCAAAGGCAGAAAGAGCTCTTAAAAAGACGAAAATGGCAAGTGAGAAAATTATGAAATCGACAAAAATGAAATCGAATGCAAAGAAAGAACTGAAATTTGGAAATGACCCAAGCCATCTATAAGTTCGGCCCAAACAAGCCTTCCCAATGAAGATGATGACGATTCCATTATTTGCCCAGGATGTGGAAATTCGTATTTTGAGAACTGGATCCAATGTGGTATCTGCAAGGAGTGGTTGCACGAGGACTGCTCCGCTTATGAAGGCAGCGCACCATTTGTTTGCGATTACTGCTCTTTCGTACTCTTAACTACCCCACTTGCGTACTCTTAACCTCCTGGTAGGCCAGGAACATGCAATCGAGATTTTATTTTATTATTTTTCATTTCTGTATGTTTATTGATAAGTTATTGAAACTTAGTGTAATGTTTCACACATAAATAAAGAATATTATGTAAAATTTTGAAGACTGTATCTTTTTATTTCCGCAGATACAACTAAAATCCGCTAGGTACGTACTCTTACCCACCGTTACCATACTTATTGTCCATGTGTTTTTATTGGATCAAAGTAATAAAATCGAATTTTTTATACTTTGCAATTTTTAATGATTATTAGGATGTAATAACTGTATAATATAGGTGTAAACATTAAGAGGAATTTTAGACTAGCTAAAAGCATGGCTTTGTGGTGACCGCGACGCTTAAATACAAAAATATTACGTACAAATAAATAATCATTACAATATTGTAACGTCTCGCGGGTATTTCTCTCGGAGTAATAGTAATTTTACGTCTATTTGTACTCTTCGAAAATCTCGCTTTATTAAGAGTCACAAAATTTGTTATTTTTTTATGTTATATGCTTTCCACAATCGAAGATGTGTGATTATGTAAACATTTTCTTAAATTTTATTTATGTGAAATCAATACCGTTGTTTGACAGTAGTTAGGAGAGAGAGTGCAAAGAGAATTACTCTCTTAGTATACGATTAATTATTTCAAATTTTTCCGCTCGTGGTACCAGCTGACTGCTACGTTTACGAACACATTTGAGGTTAAATTAACTCCAAATGGTACGTAATAAATTCTGGATGTCCGTTCTCTTCTCGGTCTTCTGACAATCTGTAACTAACTACCATCTACTAAAAATAATACACATTTTTATTCAAACAACAAGGCATTCCTTGAATTTATTTAGCACTTTTTATAGTCTCCCAAAACATATAGGGATAATCGATTCTTACATAAAACACAGAGTTAGTTCGATCTTATTTTTCAAACATATAGCATATAACAAATATTTTTATTTCAATTTTAATAACAAGAAAGAAATAATGAATTAATTTCCCAGGGTTATTTTAGAGTTCTTTGTACTTTGAGAAAGTCAGAAATGTATATAGGTCAGTACCAAGCTTTACATAAATGATTTATAAATTTTGTACTATTTATTTTATGCAGTTGATTTGTTGACCGCTAGAGCGCAGATTACGTTTCTTCACAGATGACAACAAATAATAAACATCATGGCTGCCGGAATGTTAGGAACAAAACTACGTTTTGCTGTTTTTTGGGTTAACAAAATAATAAAGTTTATGTTCACCTCTTTTCCAGAAGTATTTAAAGAAATTGTGCTGTTTCTAGTGTTATAAGTTTATAGTCGAAATGTAATTTAGTTAGATTTTAATAGGTAACGATCTCACCAACAAAGTCGAATTTCTGTAGGCTAGGCTTGGAAATGGAAGCTGATTTTTTCAGGTTTTCATCAATTTGCAGGCGTGAATTATTCTGTTCGAAGGAGGTCTAAGATGTAGTGGATATCACTCGTTAATTTTATTAATTTAACACTGATTATTTCGAATGGTATTTATTAATTTCTTAAATTTTTCCTAGACATTACACTTTTTTTAAACTGCTCACTTCCAATATCTTTGAACAATTAAAATCATTCTTGTTAGTTAGTTACTCTTAGTAACCAAGAATTTTTATGGTTTTTTATTGGCTAATCTATATACCGTTTAGTATATAGGATATTAATAATTATTATAATTTCAATTCTTCTTATTAGAAAAATAATCCTTTATAGATTTTATTTATAATCAAATTTAATTTAAATTTAAGGTTATTCTTTATATTTTTCCTTAAACTGGTACACTGGTATTTTATATTTTAATCCCTTTTATTTTGATTTATTTATGATTTATAATTCACTTAATGTATCCTTACTCTAAACTATTTTTACATGCCATCTTGCTAACATAGTATTACTTGATATATTATTATCATTTTGTATATAACCCTGGGTTATCTTATATTTAAACAAAATCATTATATTAAACACAAATATTATTCCTAGGTACAAGACCTTTGTGGCCTACACAATATAAAATTACAAAAAATACAAAGCTTGTCAACAGCAATATAGTCCACTGCTACAATATTGATTGTTTTTCATCTCCAGCACAAATCTGTGAGATGCTCTTTTTAAAGGTTTACACTTTCACCGAGTACACTATGTTCCACTTTGTACACTGCACTTTTATTATTATTGTTTACAGTGTTTTTAGAGTACAAAGGTTCTCATAGCTTGGTACCTAATCCCCATTTTCTGACTTTTAAAATGGGTGATTACTGGTTTTAACTATGGTGATTATGTTATCATATTTGGGCAGGGGTTATGTAAAGTTACAATATTTATATTTGAGCTTCACGAATCACCATCAAACCATGCTTTTAGCTAAAAAAAAAAAAAATATATTTTTGGTTTTTCGAAATAATTTTATGGCTAAAAAACAATATTTCGATTTTTTATATTTATTTTTTTTAATATAAAAAATACAATAGAAAATTATTTTTAAAAATAATAATTAAATAATTAGGAAAAAAGGTTAACATAATTAATTAATAATTAAATCAGTAATTAGGTACATTTTTAATCACATAAAAAATTTCTCATTCCAGTTTCTTCTTGTTTTCTACACTTTAACATATGTGAATTTTTAATATTACAAAATCTATCGTAAGGCAATGTTCTGTTTAATGCTAAACCTTCTAAAGTTTTTACTCTCGACAACGCAACATATGTTAAACCAATAGAAGTTTCCTTTTCTCCAATATCTACAACAGCTCTATCTACAAGGTTAAACCTTGAGACTTATGAATTGTATTTGCAAAGGTTAATTGTAATGGAAATTGTTTCCTTGAACAATTAATATTTCCACTTTTCCAAAATTTAGTTATAGGTGGAATTGGAACACAACCACTATTTTTATAAGTTGAATGAAAATAATTTTCAATACGAACCATTATCACTCGTGGCATTTGATCAGGTGGACCATGATTTTCTTCATAGACAGTATCTTCAACGTAACCTAAAGCTCCGTTCACTAATCCTTTTTCAACCCACAAATTAAAACGTAACATAACTTTAGATCCAATTGATAAAATTATAAATGGTTTAAGTTCGCCTGATAATTCTGCACTTGCTGATTTTGCTTTAGAACAATTATGAATAGCTGGAATATAAGCAACTGGTTGACGAAATTCTTTTAACTTTTGTGATTAAATTCTTTTACATTTTTATTTGTTGCAAATAGCCTAATTTCATCGTTGAAAAAATGACGTTCATTTTGTGAAAAAGTTTGTATACTACGTGTCATTAATATTTCATAGTCTTGAACTGTACATTCACCATTACTAACATGATCAAGTATATCTCGAAATATTTGTTGAGATTCATTTTGTCGAAATGATGACGATAAAAAAATACTTTTGAATACTTGATGTAAATAATAATTTTCCTTCTAAAAGGAATTCACTTCCTTCAATTTTATCACTGTAAAGTGGTCTGTCATTAACAGAAGGTAACTGATTAATATCCCCCCAAAAATATACAAATAATCCACCAAACGGTTCATCTTGCCTTGATGGAATAGCTCTGCGTACTCTTAAATCAATTTTCTTCAAAAGACTACATCCAATCATTCTCATTTCATCTATAAACAGAAATTTACAACTACGAATATCCTGTTGAAATTGAGCAAGTGAGTGTGAACTAGTTCTTTAAATACTTTATGTACTCCTAATAAAAGTTTGTAGAGTATTGTTGATCCATTAATATTAACAGCAGCAGCATCAGTTGGTGCAAGCAATTGATAAGAAGATGATCCCAATTTTTTTGACTCAATCGACAAGTGAAATAATTAATTAAAGTACTCTTTCCAGAACCGGCTTTTCCTTGAATAACAATTCTTTTAATCAGAAGTTCTTGTTCGTTACCTTGTAGATAACTAAGTTGTTTTTCAAACATATTTATCAGTTCTTGTTGTTCATCAGAGAAAACAATATTTGGCAGATTATATTGAACATTAACAATTTCTTTGATTTTCTATTACTTTTTCATTTTCAATAAAATTTTTTAATGTATTCAACACTTTTTTATTCAAAATAGAATGCCAATTATATCTGATATAAATTTCTCTTCTACCTATATCTACTTCTTTCTGAATAGTATTTGGTCCAGCAGCTACATCCATCTAATCATATGGTTGATCTACTTCTAATTAGTCTATTTCTTCAAAATTTTATCGTCTTCCAAATTTTGTAGCATATAATTCAAATCATAATTCAGAATAGCGTCATTCCCAAAATGGTGCTCATATATAATCTTCCAAGTACTATTATGTGGATTTAGATCATTCAGTTGTCGCCAGGGAGTATGTAATAAAACTTGTTGCTTGTAAAAATTGTCATTGTTTTCAACACCAGGATCATATTTAATTGTTGACATGACTCTAAGAATAAAAGGTACTTTTTTAGTACTATAATTTGCACCTCTTTTATACATTTTTGTAAAAAAATTCTTTTAAAAACATATTTTCAAATTCCGCTGATCGCTGTTGATATTTCTCCAAAGAATTTGAAATAGAAATGCTTCCATCCTCTCTATTCATATCAAGTTGTTCCCACACATTATGTGATAAATTAGTTAAAACAAATTGACGAGATGATCGAAACAAAATCACGAAAATCCAAAAATTTTCGTGAGCAGAATAATCACGTTCAGCACACATTTTTATCAAAATCTTTTGAACTATTTGTTGAACATTAACATTACTATGTGACGCTTGCACTGTTTGTCTAATGAAATGTTTCATACCTTCCGATCTTGGTTCAGCTTTGCTAGCATACTTAGCAATATACTTAAGAACAGCATGAATAGAAACGATGGCTTGTGAATCAATGTTTACTCGCCAAATTTTCAAAATTTGTGTACTATGGCTATTTAAATATGAATTATTTCTTTTTGAAATATATTCTAATTCACCATGAATAAATTGAATCTTACTTTCGTTGACACATTCTTTTGGAAACTTAAAACGACAAGTAGTTTCAGAAGAATTTTTTGTTTCTTTCTTTGACAATAAGCTTTAGAACATTTATGCATTTGTACTGCACGTATTAAATGATTGTAATCAACATCTTGATCAGGTACGTCAGTAAAATGCATTTTTGATGGATGTATAACATATGTTTGAGAAGGATCTGGATGCCAAGTAAATATAAATTCATCGAAATACTTAATAATTTCTTGTATACTTACAATATCATGTGGATTAAGATTATTGAGATCAGGAGCATTTTCAAGCCAGATAATACCATGCATATGAGGACTACCTCTATGTTGAAATTCAATACGAAACCAGAAATCTTTGACTTTGAAATATTTTTTAAAAAATGTTCCATAAAAATTTCTAACCATTTATGAAAAAAAAATAAACAACAATTAAAGGATTAGAAATCAATAATTTTGATATACGAATGAATTCAGTATTTTGATTGAGATTGGCATAATCATAATCAGGATCAAGGTTACAATAAATCTCTGGCCAATATAAATCAGCTGCACTTAATGTAATAAAAACAGTAGGAGTTCCTAATTATTCAACCATATCCAATAATTCTCAAGATCTCATGTACTAATAAGAGCTTGATGACCTTAGATTAGCATTGTAAGATAAAATTGATTTATACAATCTTGGTTCGCTTTGTAATATTTCGATTGTTTCAATACCATGTAAACGTGAATTTTTTTTAACACAAATATTCCCATTCTGCAAAGCTCTCCAACGCATCAGGCTGTTAAAAGCAAAAAATCGAAATCTTGGATGTTGAGCAAATCTGCCATCTTCATATATCATGAGAAATTTAAAATACTCACTATTGGAAATTTTACGAAACCTCGCATCTTTAAGATCACCTTTTCCAGTAGGAAATAAAGTTGGAAAAGCTCTACAAATATATCCGTCGCACGTAAATTCATTAATAGGTACAGAATTTATTCTAGGCCAAGGTAAAACACGAGATCCATCATTATCCTCCTGAATTCCCAACACATTATTTACTGCCTCTCGATTACATTTAAAAGTGACCGTTGGAGCTCCAGATTCATAAATATTATATAACAATGGATTTTGGTCATCATCTTCACTATCCAAATTAAATTAAATATATTGTCGTTCTTGACTACATATTATTTGTCGAAAAACACTTTCGTTATCAGGTAATCTTTCTAAATTATTTTCGTCAATTATAATATCAAGATACCAAGGATTATTATTTTTAAGATACGCCAAAGCAGCCTTGACATTATTGCGATTTACAATAAAATCTTTATACCCTTCACACTCATGTCTTCTAACAAAAATATATTGTGAAATAGTATCGATAAAATGAGGTAAAGAAGTAGTAAAATTTGTAATGTCTTGATGAAAATTAATTACTTGTCCACTATATCCAAATTGACCATCTTTAAGTCGATAGACTGTGATTACTGGATGAACTTAAGCAATTAATTGTTCTTCAACAAACGTTAATTTCTTCAATACATCAGGTTGTGGACCACGATCCATATTATTGTCAGCGGAAAAAATATTTACTTCGTTTTTGACATTAAAGGGTACCCCTGGTTAAGAGGGGCAAAATGCCCCTTGAAACTAATCATTTTTTTTACTATGTAGGTTTTATTACAATTGTAAAAACGTTACATTACACAAGGTTCTTAGGTTCCCATCTACCCCCTCTACAGAAGGAGGGTGAAAATTTGACTTTTTTCAATCTTTATTTTTTTTCTCAATTTTTATGAAACGTAAAGTTTCCAAAAAAATTTGATCACATTTTTGGCATCAAAAACAATAAACTAAAAAATTACGGTCCCCATGGGATCATGGGATTGTTTCTAAAAAAATTCGAAAATATTAAAAAATGCTATATCTCAAGTCCCAAAGGAGCTACAGGCATATTTTTTGTTTTAAAAAGTGTACTTTAACAATCTTCGTATACTCAAATTTTTTCAGATTTTTTGAGTGGTGGGCCAACCTCAAAAACGCAAAAAAATACATTTTTCGGCTATTTTTAGGGGGTTTTGTTAGCCTAAAAGTAGCTAGTACTCTAAATAATACTAAAAATGTAAAATTATATTATTTTCTTTCATAATATATAATACAAGGTCATTTTTTTAAATAAATAATTTGGAATTCGTGAATTATTGTTATTTTTAAGCTTATTTTTATATTTAAAAGAGCTACAATTTAGTAATATTACTCTTATGTGTGCACACATATACATATACACACTGTGTGTGTGTGTGTGTGTGTGTGTGTGTGTGTGTGTGTGTGTGTGTGTGTGTGTGTGTGTGTGTGTGTGTGTGTGTGTGTGTGTGTGTGTGTGTGTGTGTGTGTGTGTGTGTGTGTGTGTGTGTGTGTGTGTGTGTGTGTGTGTGTGTGTGTGTGTGTGTGTGTGTGTGTGTGTGTGTGTGTGTGTGTGTGTGTGTGTGTGTGTGTGTGTGTGTGTGTGTGTGTGTGTGTGTGTGTGTGTGTGTGTGTGTGTGTGTGTGTGTGTGTGTGTGTGTGTGTGTGTGTGTGTGTGTGTGTGTGTGTGTGTGTGTGAATATATATATTTAATTGCAATTCTTATATTTAACTCATTTAAAGCTTGTTTTTTTTGTATTAAATTAGAAAAGTATGCAACATACTTTAGTTTCAAATAAGGATTTTTTTTATGCTTAATAAAGAGATTTTTATTTACTCCGTGCATTCTTAAATACATCAATTATTACTATAGCAACCATTTTACAGAAACAAGAATTTCATTTAACAACTCTGGTTGTTGTACCACGGCTAGGCTAGATGGCACAACAGGTCATGGGCCTGATGCTTCAGAGAAGAAGAAGAAGTAAATATTGTGATGAAGAATTAAGACGATTTTTGTTGTACTGATTAAATGGTTTTGTTGTACTGATGCCTGCTTTGAAAGGTAAACGTAATCAGTTAACAGCAAAAGAACTAATGAATCCAGATTAGTTACAAAACTTCGATGGGTCATTGAGGCTGTACATGGAATAATTGGACAGAAATATAAGCTTTTGCATCATCAGTTGCATAATTCTCTTCTTCCTGATGCCAGTTTATACTGTCGAATAGCTTGCTCCCTTCAAAATCGTTTTGGAAAATGATTAAATTCAGATAAAGGACTACTTGACGAAATTATCAGTCGGATGAATGCTACCAAAAATGATGTAAATACATTGGCTGTAGAAGTTGAAAGTAATAACTGGGATAAAAAAGTAACACCGTTTCAGTTGTTATCTTCAGAGGAATTGCTCGATTTCCCAGAAATTACATTAGATGAATTAAAAGTTTTTCACAGGATCTTATCAGCTTTCCCAATCTGTATCTTACTTAGCAGAAATTATAGATGAAAATGGTTCATTCCCTGCGAGTACGTTAAAAATTAAACCAGAGATTGTTCGATTTGAAGTGAGGTCAAGACATATAAACAGCAAAATGTATAAATGCTATTTACATTATAACCCAAATAGTAGTGAAATGGATGGAATCAAGCGTTATTGTTGTAACTGTGCAAATGGTAATAGAACAATTGGACGTTGCTCACATATCGCTGCTGTTATTTATTACTTATCATACGGCACATATTTGTCAAAAATTATACGGCCTGCAGAAGTTCTTACAAAATTATTTCATTTTGAGGAAGTGCACCCAGTTATTGAGGAAGATAGTGATGAAGATTAACTTTTTTACAACTTAATATTAGTTTTAAATATTGATTATTTTGTTGAATGTAATAAATATAAGTCTGCCTTACATTTTAAAACTATTTAAAGATCTAACTTTCTACAATTGTAGTTCTGAGTAATTCTCATTACTGGCATACAAACTGTCAACTTAAAAGTTTTGCCAATATTTTTTTTCAAAATTAATAGGATAATACTTTTTGAATGTCTTAAAAAATGAATTACTTTATTATATGTAAGAAACAAACAGTTTTATGTATTTTTTGATAAACAACAAATAAATAAGGAGTCTTAATTTTTCAGAAATATCGTCTTAATTCTTCATCACAATATTTACTTCTTCTTCTTCTTCTCTGAAGCATCAGGCCCATGACCTGTTGTGCCATCTAGCCTAGCCGTGGTACAACAAGAGTTGTTAAATGAAATTCTTGTTTCTGTAAAATGGTTGCTATAGTAATAATTGATGTATTTAAGAATGCACGGAGTAAATAAAAATCTGTTTATTAAGCGTTAAAAAAAATCCTTATTTGAAACTAAAGTATTTTGCATACTTTTCTAATTTAATACAAAAAACAAGCTTTAAATGAGTTAAATATAAGAATTGCAAATGTCAAATAAATATATATTCACGCGCGCGCGCGCGCGCACACACACACACACAGTGTGTATATATAAGAGTAATATTACTAAATTGTAGCTCTTTTAAATATAAAAATAAGCTTAAAAATAACAAAAATTCACGAATTCCAATTTATTTATTTAAAAAATGACCATGTATTATATATTATGAAAGAAAATAATATAATTTTACATTTTTAATATTATTTAGAGTACTAGCTACTTTTTTGCTAACAAAACCCCCTAAAAATAGCCGAAAAATGTATTTTTTTGTGTTTTTGAGGTTGGCCCACCACTCGAAAAAATCTGAAAAACTTTGAGTATACAAAGATTGTTAAAGTACACTTTTTAAAACAAAAAATATGCCTGTAGCTCCTTTGGGACTTGAGATATAGCATTTTTTAACATTTTCGAATTTTTTTAGAAACAATCCCATGATCCCATGGGGACCGTAATTTTTTAGTTTATTGTTTTTGATGCAAAAATGTGATCAAATTTTATGGAAACTTTACGTTTCATAAAAATTGAGAAAAAAAATAAAGATTGAAAAAAGTCAATTTTTCACCCTCCCTCTGTAGAGGGGGTAGATGGGAACCTAAGAACCTTGTGTAATGTAATGTTTTTACAATTGTAATAAACCTACATAGTCAAAAAAATGATTGGTTTCAAGGGGCATTTTGCCCCTCTTAACCAGGGGTACCCTTTATGACAAAGAGTACAAGTTCCATCCTCTTCAATATGTAGATCAAACCGACGACGATGACATACATTACACAATTTGAAATCCAAATTTTTCTGAGCAGTTTCAAAATTCACTGCATACTAGTAAAAACGGGCATCATCACGATGGGAACATTGTTCATTGTGTCGATATTCTCGTTGTCGCTCTCTTGCATCACGCATTAATGAACGATTATGTGCACGTTCTTTACGGCCAGTCAGCGTACGATTTCGTGGCATTTTACTGTAGTAATACAAACTATAAAATCAATAATAATAATAATAATAATTAATTTAATTTTTTAATAATTTAACAACTAATAAATTTATAATATATTAATATTTTATAATAGTAAATAAGTTATAACATTAATAATGAAAAAAACAATAATACTACACTAATATAAATTAATATAAGGAATTAATTTATTGTATCGATTATTATTTAATTTAGTTTATCCAATAATATTATATTAAATAATTACGTATATATTCTTTTGATTGAAAAAGTCAAAAAACTTACATTTCACACAAAAAATCTCTTTTAACAATGTAACTTAACCTCAAACGCAAATATATAAAAAAAAATATATTTTCACTTGTCGATATTGATAAAAAAATATACATGAAAAATAAATAAATAATTTAACATACGATTACAAAAATAATTTATAATATTATAAAAGATAATATGAAATATATTTTATAAACAACGCAGCACACCAGTATCTTTCATTCAAGAAAAACGCTATAATATTCGGTATATACACTGTTTGTGAAAAACCACGGAACGTATAAATTTTTTTGATTGAAAAAGCAAAAAAAATACCTTTCACACAAAAAATCTCTTTTAACAATGTAACTTAACCTCAAAAGCAAATATAAAAATACAAAAAATATTTTCACTTGCCCCCGATATTGATAAATCTATATATATATATATAAAAGAGAAATACCACTGACTCACTGATTCATCACGAAATCTCCGAAACTATAACACCTAGAAACTTGAAATTTGGTATGTAGGTTCCTTATGTGATGTAGGTATCCGCTAAGAAGGGATTTTTGGAAATTCGACCTTTAAAGGGGGAAAAAGAGGGGGAAAGTTTCCTGACTAACTGATATAGAATCAACGTAGAGCAAAAACTACTGAATGGATATCAATGAAACTTTGAACATAGCTTCATCATAGGTCTTAGGTGCTCACTAAGAAACGGTTTTAAAAACTTTCACTCCTAAGGGGCAAATCCCCCCCCCCGTATTGTATGTATGTATCTATGTATGTATGTTCCACATCTCCTCCTAAACCACTGGACCGATTTCAACCAAACTTGGCACAAATATTTTACGCGACGGGAGAACCAACATAGGTGAGGTGCTTTTTGCGATGGGGTCCTTTGGGGGGTTCTTTGGGGTCTTCCACATCTCCTCCTAAACCACTGGACTGATTTCAACCAAACTTGGCACAAATATTTTACGCAACGGGAGAACCAACATAGGATAGGTGTTTTTTCGATGGGGTCTTTTGGGGGGTTCTTTGGGGTCTTCCACGTCTCCTCCTAAACCACTGGACCGATTTCAACCAAACTTGGCACAAATATTTTACGCGACGGGAGAACCAACATAGGATAGGTGTTTTTTCGATGGGGTCCTTTGGGGTCTTCCACATCTCCTCCTAAACCACTGGACCGATTTCAACCAAACTTGGCACAAATATTTTACGCAACGGGAGAACCAACATAGGATAGGTGTTTTCTTCGATGGGGTCCTTTGGGGTCTTCCACATCTCCTCCTAAACCACTGGACCGATTTCAACTAAAATTGGCACAAATAATTTACTCAACGGGAGAACCAACATAGGGTAGGTGTTTTTTCGATACGATGCTTCGGGGGGTCCTTTGGGGTCTTCCACATCTCTTCCTAAACCACTGGACCGATTTCAACCAAACTTGGCACAAATATTTTACGCAACGGGAGAACCAACATACGACAAGTGTTTTTTCGATACGATCCTTTGGGGGGTCCTTTGGGTCTTAAAAATTATTAGATCTGGTTACTATGGCAACCCAATAGAATAGATTCTGGTTACCATAGCATCGGTGGAAGTCTCCCGCGTAGGAAATAGCGCGGGAGTCGTCCGACGGGCCTTCCCCGGAGTTCATCCACGGAACCCGGGGAGTCTTAGGTCGGATCCCGCGAAAGACGGCGGGGCCAGAGTCCACGGTTCTTATAAATAAAGATATAGGTTATGATATCAAAGGTGGTGTATGCATCTTAAGAAACTTCTTAATAGTGTGTGAATTCAGAGTTTTTCAGTTTGAATTTAAAAGTGGATAAGTTAAGATCGAAGTAAGTTATAAGCGAATATAAAAAACAAAGTTTTGATAGCAAATGTATTCAGATCATAGTGTTCAGACAATATAAATGCACTTGCTTCAGTTTGAATTTAAAAATTGATAAGCTGAAATCTATAGAGGTATTGTATTGTTAGAATAAGTTTAGGAGACACTAATTTAACAAATGCCTTATTTCAACATTAACACAATGAATACGCAGTAAAAGACAGTAAATACGCAGCGCGTGCAAGTACTGTAGACATTTTATTGAAAACTAATTTAGCTGTTCGCCCTCTCCCAGAGTTAGAAATCGAGCAGGAGCATCACGCGCAACAGAATTCTTCTCCAGATATAAGAATACAGTTTATGACATGTTCTTAAACAGGTGCGCTACAGAGTATTCCTCCAGTGAGAATGCGAACGTAACAATATAAGGAAGATTATACAATATACAAGTAATATAACGTTAGAACAAGAATAGGTGCCTATGAGCCTATGAATAAATTATGAACCCGAGCAACGCTGGGTAAATCGGCTAGATATAGATATCTATATAAGCCAAATACCACTGACTGACTCACTGATCACGATATCTCTGAAACCACTGAATGGATATCAATGAAACTTTGAACGTAGCTTCATCATAGGTCTTAGGTGCTCATTAAGAAACGGTTTTAAAAACTTTTACTCCTAAGGGGCAAAAAACCAAATAATGAAATTTATCGCGGAAATTGCATACTTTGTAAATGAAGTGGTTGACATCTCAGTTTATTGGAAACCCCGAATACATTTAGTTCTGAGTTTTTAATCATTGTTTTAAATTGAAAAACTTCGTTGTTTGCAGGTTCTTACAGTCGAGAAAATTTCGAAGTTCAATTAATTAATAAATGTATGTCTTTTTTTTCTCGGAAACGGCTCTAACGATTTTCTCGAAATAAATAATAAATAGCTGTTGCTATGAATGTAAATAAACAAACTAAGAGTTGAGAATTTGTACAATCTATCTAATGCTATACTATTAAGCGAGCAATAATTGTACAATTACGTACAACGTGAAACTCCGTAGCGAAGCACGGGTATTTTGCTAGTAAAATATACATGAAAAATGAATCTTGGATTTATGAAATATGTTTTATGATTTATGAAATAAATTTTATAAACAACACAGCACACCAGTAGCTTTCATTCAAGAAAAACGCTAGAATATTCGGTATACAGTGTATTCACTGTTTGTCTAAAACCACGGAACGCATTAGTATCAGACTATACAGTAATATTAAAGAAACCCCACAGATGGCTACACTTTACATATATATATTTAATATTTATAATGAATTTACCTTAAGATTTTTTTTCCTTATTAGGAACATGTTTCGGGTACCATCTTGTACCCATCCTCAGCCTTCCGGTTTTTGTGTCTGGTGAAGTACATATGTGTTGGTTGACTATTATTATTGTGGCTTCCTGTTGGCTTCTGGTACTTCAAATTGGTTTTATTGTGTGTGATTGTGGTGTGTGTGTGTGTGTGTGTGTGTGTGTGTTAGTTTTTGTGTATTTTCAACGTTGAGTGCTTTGAATATTGTGTCATGTTTTGTATTGATTTGTATTTGTTCAGGTATTAGTTTGTTTTGTGTTTTTATATTTGTAAATTTTCCCAAATGTTCATTATGGTGCCTTTGTGTGGTATATGTTTTATTAGTGTCACATTGGTTATGTCTGGGAATTCATGTCCTGTGTTTATTGTATGTGTGGCTAAATTTGATTTATATATTTCTGGTTTTTTGTATGCGTCTAGGTGTTCAAAATAACATATTTTCAGCTGTTTTTTGTTTGTCCTATGTAACATTTATTGCAATTTGGCATTAAATTTTGTATATACCGCTAGTTGTTGTATTATCTTTGTTGTGTCGGCTATTTAGTTTTTGTAAATTATTTTTATTAGTTTTGTATACTATTTTTATACCTGTGTTTTTAAATAGTTTTGTTACCTTTGTCATTTTATTATTTATGTATGTGAATGTGGCCCATTTTTTGTTGTTGTTATTATTTATGTGTTGTTCATTTTGATTAATTCTTAATTGTTCAGTTTTTATTTTATATTTGATTTTATTTTCTATTTTGTTTACAGTATTTTTATTGTATCCATTTTCATAACCAATTAGGTATATTATATTTCTTTCTTTGTCAGTTTCTTGTTTGTTTAGGGAAATTTTGTACATTCTGTTAAATAGCGAATAGAATGCTGCCATTTTATGTTGTGGTGGGTGGTCAGAATGGTTAGGTATAATGATGTTGGTAGAAGTTGGTTTTCTGTATATTGCATATTGTATGTGGTTGTTGTTTCTTGTGATGGTTATGTCTAAATACATTTTACGGAAAAACTACTGAACCTCTAGACTTGAAATTGAACATAATTATTCATATTCATGCCTAGATGTGTCATCAATCATTATTTTTATAAAAAATTAATTTTTACAAGAAATAATTGTAATAATTTTTTCATTTTTACACGCATATATATCTATATATTCAATCACTTTCTGCTACAGTCCGTTTCTTGATGTATATAATACAAGTGTACCAATTGTTGCCTAGTATAAGGACTCGCTTCGCTCGTCCTAATTAAAAATTAGGTTCTTCAAACTCGGGCCAAACCACATAAGTACATAGTAGACCGCCCTCCCGTCATGTGTCAGGATACTATTACGTACTACTATTACAAAATAATAATACTACTAACAAACTGTTTTTAAAAGTATTTGAATACTTTAGAGTATATAATATTTTAGTGACAATACAATAATTTTATCTTAACTGTCTGAATAAACATACCAAGATGTGTCCTTAAAAACACAGTGAATTTTCAAGTTCTTAAACAATACTCATTTTTATAGTTACACTTTAAATAAATGATCGTAACCTATACCTAGTTTAGTTGTTGCATACACATTATTTCGTTTTCGTATTACCTGGTACTAACCAATCCCCACGTGGCATTTTTGCTATTACCTCCACTATGCCATAACGGAACGTAAAAGACCCTAGAGTGTTAAGTCGTGCGCTCTTCACTGGCGGCAGTATCATGTAGCTTCTCGCTTGCTGCTCGCATTCTGCCGTTCCTTGCTGACCTGTACAACTTAAACGGAAATCATAAATTAGTGTAATAGTCCTCTCGGGAGGTTCATACTAATAATTTTCCACATATATGGTACATACAGATCACAGAATCTCGGATCGTATGGAAAAAAAGTTAGCTTGTGAAGAGGTGTTTCAGAAACACTATATTTAAAATTCACAGTATTTCTGTATCAAAGACAGGATTAAATACAGCGATTACTATCAATGCTTTTGTGATTTTCTTTAGCTTTCTCCATAACGAGTTTTGGAAAAGACGTGTTGCCTTCAGACAAATATCAATTGTTAAAACACTAACTGGTTTACAAGTGGAAAATTGTTAAAATATAAAGATGAAAATTACACACTTATCGAAACTGACCATTGCGTGTAAGCTTAGTTTAAACATAGAACACCGAGATGTATGTCTAATGAAGTTATCACTGCAGAGACTAGGCTTAAGTTCAGTGGTCGGTGTTATGCATGTATCGTTTGTCTTAATATTTTAACAATCTTTTATGAGCACTAAATGTTCTGAAGACGAAACGTATATTCAGAAACCTGTCACAGTGAAAGAACAAAATCGCAATGTGAATGGAAGGAAAAATAACTGCTTTAGGCCTATTCAATAATTTTTAAAACACAAGAGCATACCGTATACCTCTATTTAAAACATGTAAATATATATAGCGAATCTTCTGAAGTTAACTTCATTTGCTCTTAAAACATTTTCTTGCTGTCATAATTGAATGGAATTAAATTTCATTTCACACCATGATCTAAATTTTATTCCATAATAATCCATAAATAACATTGTATTTTTAATAAATTATTTGTTTTGTTTTCATAAGTAAAGGCCTAATTTTCAATTTATTACATGTTCTTATTATTAATTCCTTTATATAATATTGAAACTTTCTCGTGTGAAAACTTACTTGTCTTTTTCGTCGAACGCGTTTCGGCGTCGTATTCGCCTTCGTCAGCTTAGAACAGACTGCCAGAACTTAGTAACGGTTGTTGTTTGGAAGGTATAGTGGTGGTGGTGTGTAGAGGAAGGGGACGTGTATATAAAGTGTAGTGCTGTGAAAGAAGATGATGAACAAACAAGACAACTATTAATTCCTATTACAGATAATTGTAGTTTTCAAATTTTTTACATTAAAAATAAATAGATTCATACGTTTATTAAGAGCTAGTGACAATCCAAGGGACGAGAAATTTAAGCTCTTATCTTCCTTTCTTTGTTAAATCGAATCTGCAAAGACTCTGGATTACAAATATCCACAGTTAAGACCAAGGTAATGGTTTTTCGTGGAACTGATCCCGTACGGGCAAAGATTGTGTTAGATGGTACTGCCCTAGAACAAGTCAGTTATTTTGAATATCTGGGCCACAGTATGTCTCATAACACAAGCAACGATGTTGTGAATAAGTTGCATAAGTTCACCTTACGTGCGGGACCATCAGGTGAACTCTTAAGTCAGCAAATAAAAAAACACGCCTAAAATTCTACAAAATGATGGCCTTTCCCACACTTCTTTATAGCTCTGAGAATTGGACTTTAACGAAAAACCAGCCCAGTCGCATCCAAGCGGCTGAAATGTGATTTCTCAGGCATGTGGAAGGGTATACTCTCCATGATCATAGAAGAAACACGGATATACGGCAGGAACAGAATATTATGAGTAGGCCTATAATCGACAGGATTGCCTAGTATCGGCTGAATTGGTGAGAACATGTTTGCTGAATGGATGACTGCCGCATCCACAAACTAGCTCTAGGCTATTTGACTGTTTGAGACCGGAACAATTCATCATTGGTTTAATCCTTGGAAATTATGATGATTATTATAGGCTTCCTTTCTTGTCTTAAACGGGGGAACGATCTTTACGATTTTTATGGGGGGTGGCGGCCATGAAAATTCTCCCTATGGGCGGCATTTTTCAAAAGCCGGCCCTGCTGTACACTCGTACATGCGCCATCAGTAAACTAAAAAACTTTAAACTGGTTCCACGTATTGTTATTTCTCGCTTCAGATCCCACACTATACCTCACGACACTTCTTTTGGGACAAGTAACACGTACTCTGATGACTTAGTTGCTTTTGACACGAAATATTTCAGTCGCTCGTCAATGGAACACAGTAACAACTACTAGCACTCTGGGAGAATTTGTGTGTGCCAATCCTTTCAAGACAGTGTCCGCAACTAAAAATTCAAACACAATTCAGTTCCGTTGGAAGTTGACTACGATGTACACGCGCTACCGTGACGTTGAATTGGAATCACCAGAAGTTTTTAGTTTCTAGCTGTGTATACAAACTCGTCTTCTCGAATGCGCAGCTAGATTTCAAGTATTCCACTGTATTGTATCTGGGACAACATTAATACACACGTAACACTCAAACAAGTAACACTAAATTAATCACGTAACTGTACCATAACGTACATCCTGTTCTTAAAGTAACAACAAGTGTTTTTGCAAATACTCAGTGTCTTAAAAAACATGAAGGCACACTTATAATTTCTGCGGTGACAACAAGCCCTTTTTACCACATGAGTATTGTAAGTGGTAGTAAGTAATACGAGTATTCACCTGTACGATTGATTCCAAACTGGATAAGTCCATTCAAAGAAATGTTCTCTTCTTTTGTGTAGCTGGATGAGTTAACATAGCAAGAAATAAATATAGGTTACGTCAAATAATGCTTATATGCTTTTTAGTTACATATACAAAACCCCACTATCATACCAAACGTAATATAATTAAGCTATACTTACTCATTAAGTCTTAGCGTTCCGGATCTAATGAAACTATCTGGTGGCATAGTTGGTTTGATCACGAGGTTATTATTGCGTATGTACGAGTTTGCAGGGTCCGACGAATACACGCAGAATTCATAATCCTGAAAAAACATGTCGATTAATAAAGTCAATATTCTGCTACCGTACGGTACACAATATTTAATTGAAGTATACACTTGGAGGCCTCTAAAGCCTAGACTAAGGTCTCGGGAAGCTTCCGTAGCGATAGAGTCTATGACTGCTGTAATCTGAGCTGTTTTCACAACACCAAATCTTATGATCTCTGGTCTATACAGTGGGTTTACATCGCGCAGCAAAAATTATAGGCTGAAATTGAATCACCGGTGCTAAAAATCGTATTATCCCGATGATTTAGGATTGGAAATCTTGAAATAACATCTTTCCAACTCTTTGACAGTGGGTCAGCTTATGGAAATTGTAAAAAAATGTATAGACAACATAAGACCGTCAAAACGGGGACCGATTTACGATTAAGAAGTTCAGAATGAGGAACTAGATAAAACAAGTAACAATAAAAGTATACAAAATATCTGGAACGGGTAATGACAAAACGTTGCCGATAGTAGTTCAAATTACAGACTGGACGGTAATCGTAGAGCGTATTGAAAAAATTGTTTTAGGAACAGAAGTAGAATGAAAATTTGTACTCTTTATGCAAAAAGCTTATGTAATTTGTACTCTCTAAACATGTAATGCTAGTATCCATGCGTATTTCTAACAGAAAGTTTCAAATATTTCTTTCTGTATGAAGTAGGCTTGGAAGTTAGTATTCATATGACTTTCTTATGAAGAATCCTGGTTTGAACATAAGGCCTATTTCGTAACAGATGATCCACTTCAGTAACAAGTATCAGAACTAATTGTGGGTTATGGTATCACGTATAAGTCAGATCATGTCATTGAACAAAAGTTAGTTACACATGTTGGTCGATTAAAATATTTAATATTTAATACTATTTTACATTCAAGATGTTTTCTCTTACTTGGTACATGTTTCGGCATCAGATAGTTTACCCATCGTCAGCCATCTTAGTTTTTGTCTTGTTAAAAGTCGACTAACTTAACGTTTTATAAACCTATGGTAGTCATCTCAGCTTTTATGCATACAGAACACGGATTCTTCAGAAGAAAAAAAGGGTTTTCAAAAATACAGGCCTCTGAAACAAAAATCATTAGATCCGTAATAAGATGCAGCTTGATGGCTTGATGCCTTGATGGCTAGCTTGTAGCTTAACACTGATGATATCAGAGAACTTGAAATATGATTATTTACAAACAGAATTAAAAAAAAAAAAAAAAAAAAAAACAAGCAATCGGCAGTATATTATGGAACAGATAACAAACGTATGAATTTCTATACATGACATAACCTACATACCAGCTGGTAAACGGGATCGTGCAGTCAGTAATGATGGAATAACTCGGGCTTTAACGTATCATTAATACTCGTTTGTTACAGTGTATACGACTATTTGTCAGTCATTTTGTTTATTAAGCTTACAAACATTTTACAGCCTATAATTTATAAAACTAAAGAAAAACAACACATTTATACAGTTTATTAATTTGTAATATAAATTCTGTAAAATTTAATAATTTTTACACTTTTCCAAAACCTAAACAAATAATCGGATGATGGCTGCTTAATTACATTACAATTTATTATTATATAAATTAATTTCCTCGTTTATAGACCTATGTAAAAGTTAATGATGATGATAAAGTTAATGTAAAGCTAAAACTACTTCTAAAGCGATTTTTTGTAACCTTCCCACAATAAGGCGACCTTTTTAAACCCACACCGAATTAGAAAGTTTGTGCCAATACATCGTCTATTTTCATTTTACTTAACAACAAAGTGCCATACTATTAAATGTAGTTTAAAACCAACAATTTACCTCAGAGTAGAAGAACTAGAATAACGTCTAGTGAAACGTATTTTGCCAACTTACGGGAGTGTCTCCTATCTTGACAGTGTGCTGCCAGTTTAATCCAAAATTATACTGATCGCTAAAGCCGTCTTTGAAAATCACCCTTCCGCTGTAAGCTCGCCTTCCATTAAATGTCGTTCCAACGTACTCATCCGCGACTGTACTTGTGAAACAGTCAAACACAAAAATAAAGTAATTTTGATTAATATATACTGAAATATCTATGCCTACTACCCGTTTTCTTAGTATATAGACTCCGTAAACATTAATATACGGAATACAGCAGTACATCGTATTACAACGTTATACATCAATTATATCACATTTATATTATATTCTACATATTATATATAATTCTCATTAAAATGAAAATTAGTGCCAAAATGAGTACCGGTATTCTATAACTCGTCCGATATTTGTGTGGGAGTGAGAGAGCTTTTGTCGTGTAACATTTGTATTTTTTCTCTCGTACACAACTATTACAATTCTATAAGTTTATTCACATAGTAATAATTCATTCTTCATAATGACACCCTTGTGTTATAATGATAGAATTATGTGTAATAATGTCAGAATCGATTTATTCTGAGAAACAAATTACAATTATTAAAATTATTATATTTAATATAAATTCATAAATATAGTGCTTTTACAAATATTAATGAATGATTATAAAGTACAAAAACAAAACGTTAAAAAAATGTTTAGAGGTCCAAAGCTACTGTAAATTATTTTGAACATAACACAATTGGATAGTCTTTTCTGTATGTGTGGAGACGTATATACATTAAAATTCACTACGTATTCACATTTACCAGTTACTGTAAACAGGTTACTATCGTAAAATTGGCCTTGTTCACCAGTCTGACTCCGAATGAAAAGTGATAATTAATCTTTTCTTTTTCTCGTTTGAGACAGTGTCGAATAACTCGTTGCTCGTATACAGGCGAAATGACTGCAGTTTTTCAGTTGTAAAAAGGAGTAATAATTTATTTAAAGTTATCGGACACTTAAACTTCATAATTTCATAAACAAATTGACGCAAGCTTGTATATACATGGAAATTTTTCAGAGTATTTCAGTACTGACTACAATAGTACACAAATAACCATTGTTACACCGTTCGATAATGCATATTGTAGGTTGCTATTGTTCTTGTTCTTCTTCTTGTTATCGCACATAAAAATATCTCATAGGTAAACATAAAGCAACAAAAAATAAAAGAAATACTAAAAAGTAAGAAAAGAATTTTCTCTAACCAACTAGAATGCCGACAGTGATTGGCGTACAGATAACGTGATTACATAAAAGCCAATAATCTGATAATAACATAATAATGATAACGTAATATGTTATATATAATAACAAAATATAAAATAATAATGATGATTACTTAATGATAACAAAAGCTGTTAAGATTCTTGAGAATTCCAAATTGTTGTGGAATCTATGATTGCCTTCGACGGTGGCAACTTGACCGTCGTCCTAGAAAATGAAGAGTTCCGAGCCACTGTCACATGTGCGTGTGCCAACGTCGGCAGGTCAGTTGTGTTTAACCAGTGTTATTGTGTGAACTACACAAGTTTAGTAAAACAACATTATTTTGACAGTTATTTTTCTTAAAATCTGTAAGCGACTGCGCACTGTTATCCATTCCCGAAAGACGATAACAATAAAAAAGTACTTAAATTTATAAAATCGCAGTTAGTAACAACCGAGTATTGAAATTCAGACAGCTCGTATTATTTTATACACGCGTTTCACTTTCAGTTATCTTTCGAGAATTGATAACAGTGAACAATCGCTTATAGCACTTGAGAAAAGTAACTATTAAAATAGTTTAATCCAAACAACTGTGATTAATTAAACTTGTAATTGTTTCATTGTCTCTGCTGTTGATTTAGTTCTCCTCAAAATATTATATCACAACCTAACATTATTGTCACCATTATTATTAATACTATTACTTATGTTTTACATTATTATATTATGTAGGAGAGAGATAGTGAGCCTTTGTTTGCGTTACAATTTTACTTTTACTTTTCTTCACTTGTTACGACATGAAGAAGACTATTAGCCCTAGTTATTCTAAATAAGAAGAACTACTAGATAAACTAGACACAGTTCTTCTGCTAGCATATTTAAATATGTATCGACTATTAGCCACGTTCTCAGGCAGAATGATTTTTCAATTGTAGCTATTATTATTATTATTAGCCCTGACGTGATACCCACTGAAGGACGTCGCTGAGCTGAATCTGCGATTACTGGGAAAACCCCCGCCTGTTTGAAGTTATCCCGCTAGACGTTAGTGCATCTAGCGCTCATAAGGGCAAAAGGGATACTGGGCTGCCCTCCTCCTACCGGCCTTTGTGCATGTTGGATATGTCGTGAAGTGAAGCTTTGGACATGCTGCGGTCGAGAGTGTTATCTGAAATGGTGGTTGCTGAAGACAGCTGACCTTTTGCCGAGGCAGTACGGCTTCAAAAAGAGACGATCCAGAACACACAGCGGCCTAATTAAAATTTGGTCTGGGGAGTGGAGTCCGGCCGAGAAGGCTTCATACAAAAGAAAAAACAAGTGAAGACTAATCAAGAGTACTGCTTGAAAGTGATTGAAAAACGTCAGATAATGTCCTCAAGTCAACCCCATTAAAATAACCGGTATAACACAATAAAAAAACCCGTTACTGAAACTTTGTTTAGAAGATACTTATTGACTGGATTGATTTTCCTACATTTTATACTTCAAACGTATACGCAAAGCTGTGTAACAAACCTGTTTGTATATTTAAAAGAGAGTTATTACTATATTAGCGTACACAGCTGAAAAAATTATAAAGTAATCTAAATTTAAGAGATTAACAAAATTCGTCAACTTTTTTCGACCCTCTGAGTGGGTCCAGTCCCCCCTCCCCGTAAATACGGCCATGACAACAGATGCGATTCGGAAGGTTAGGCACGTCGCACACTGGATCCGCTCCGCTCAGATCAGAATAATTCGGAAGCCATGTATTTAAATGAAATTCCACACACTGCTTCCGCTCAGATCAGAACCGGGGTCTCCGCTCAGAACGCGTAAGAAGTTTTTGCTCGACGAGCAATTTTGTTCGGATTCGGAAGCATTCTGAATGGTCACGCATGCGCACTAAGCTCCTCAGAAGTACCCCGCCACGCACTGTCATGTATTTGGGTTTGTTTGGCATTTTGAAATAGTGGATTGCATCAATATGGCGTGTGGCGACGAAAAACTAATCGTCATCCTGTACTCTATGTCTAAGTCGTAAAGATTATTATAACATAACAATGAAGGAATCAATCTGGGAAGAAATATCAGGACATTTGAATGAAAGTGATAGATAAAATAATAGGCCTATTTAAAATTTATTAATAATAATTATAATAGTTTAATAATAGACTGCGTCTGCGTGCAATTAATTAATCACATAACATAATTATTAATAATAATTATTCATTAATATAATAATTCATAAAATCAATAGTAATTAGAAAACCATAATGGATTTTGAAACAATTCCAAGAAATCAGTTCATTTATCGTTACAGAGCTTGAAACACAAGAAAAGATTTCCTGTGTACGTAGTTAACACTATAGATAAGCCTAATTAACATATTAATTCCCAATGCAAAAAAGGAGACAGAAGCTGAACAGACGATAGTGTACGTAGACACAAGATGTTATAATTTTATTTACAAATATAAATTCAACCACCTGTTATTAAATTATGAGAAAACCATTTTCTACAGACACTAACGTATGCAACCTTCAATTATTGTATACACAATTACATTCCTAAAATTAACAGAACTTATATCGGTAACATAACTCCATCGGTTCCAAGCATTCCGACCTTCTAGAATTCCTGGCTCGGTTCAAACCCGACGTACTTCTCCTCTCTGAAATCCACCTCACCCCGGCGAACCGGTTTCGATTACCAAATTACGTGGTCTATCGGTATGACCGAGTTGGCCGACGAGGAGGCGGCACGGCGATCGCGGTGAGGACCTCCATAGGTCATCATCGTGTCGTTTTGCCGCAGCTTACCAACCTAGAGGCCACCGCCATTGAGGTCCACGGAGCTCTTGGCGGCGTCCTCGTGGTTTCAGCATACAAGCCCCCACAAGCTGAACTCCTTGTCGGCGACCTGGACGTCATCTTCGATTCCCACCGAAGGGTAATTTTGGCCGGCGATCTGAATTGCAAGCATCGCGTTTGGAATAGTCGCTTGACTATTCCGAACGGGAGGCGCTTGCTCAGTTTTATTGAATCGCGCCGGGCGATGGTATTTGGTCCAGCGCAACCCACGTTCTTTCCGACACTGCCTAACGCGGCTTCCGTTGTTCTGGATACTGCGGTGACCCAAGGAGTTGTCTGTCCGGTCGAGGTATTCTCACTTACGGAGTTGACATCCGACCACAACCCTATCTTGGTCCACGTCGCTACCCTGCACGCCTATGCACGTTCTGACCAGAAGAAGGTTATCGATTGGGATCGCCACGGCCCGGCCTTGTGCCGTAGATTGCCGCCAGCGGCCCCACTCGATTCCGTTCGCCTCCTAGACGAAGCAGTAGCGGGAATCGAAGAGGCAATCATCTCGGCTATAGGCGTGCTTCACGTAAGCAAGCTGGTTTCACGCCTGACTACCAACGCATCCCTGACGAAGTCTCTCTTCTCGCTCGCGAGAGGAATTACTTCCGGAAACGTTGGCAGAGGGCCCGTGATCCAGCCGATAAGGCAGCATACAATCGGCTCACCGGACGACTGCGTGGCAGTCTGAAGGCGTTCCGACATAGCTGTTGGGAACTCGCTGTGGCCCGAACGGGGATGTGGACCCGCAAAGTCACCCGTACAGAATACCTACCGCATTGACGGGACGGAGGCGACGACCTCCACTCCCCGCCATTGTTGGACCGTTCGGACGACTCCTGGGTCGCCCGGAAGAGAAGGCCGAGTACTTGGGCTTGTGTTTCGAGCGAAAGTTCGCTCCCAACCCGCCCATGGAGTGTGACTTCGACGACCAAGTCGAGATGGCTGTGGAAGACTTTCTGTCTCTTCCGATCACGGCGGAGCCCGAACCCATCTCTTTGGAAGAGGTCTCAGATCGGCTCGCTGAACTTCAGCCAAGAAAAGCTCCAGGCCCGGACGGTGTTACAAACACCGCTCTACGACTTCTTCCCGAGCCTGAAGTTCAATTCTTGACTGATTTGTTCAACGCGTGTCTCAGACTGGCCTACTTTCCCAAAAAATGGCGAAAGGCGACGGTCATCGTGATCCCGAAGCAGGGAAAGGATACCACCCGCTCTGAAAACCTCCTGCCTATCAGCCTACTCTCCGCTACGTCCAAGGTTTTTGAGCGCCTCGTGCAGCGTCGTGTACGAGAACATCTAACCAATTTTGACGTGCTGGTCCCCGAACAGTTCGGCTTTCGTGTGGGGCATTCGACCACTCATCAACTGATGAGAATGGTGGAAAGCGTCACGGAAGCCGGGTGTCGGAGAGAACGGACAGTTGGCTGTTTGTTAGATGTTGAAAAAGCCTTCGACAGCGTATGGCATGATGGCCTCTTATTCAACCTTAGGGAAGTCTAGCTCCCGGACTGCTACCTCCATCTGGTTGCTAGCTTTCTGACGGAGAGGACCTTCTGCGTGAGAGTTGGAGATTCAGTCTCTTCCGAGAGACGAATCACAGCCGGCGTCCCTCAAGGTAGTGTTCTAGGCCCCCTTCTGTTCTCGATCTACGTCAACGACGTGCCGAGACAGCCTGGAGTCCAGATGGCCCTCTTCGCAGACGACACGGCCGTATTTACGGCCGATCGTCATGTGTCTTACGACGGCCAGCTCGACACGTTCGTGGACTGGACTGAGAATTGGAGAGTGCAACTCAACGCTACCAAGAGTGTAGCCGTCGAATTCTCCAAGCGACGGAAGAACTCTGTTAGGCAGTTACGTATCGGCAGAACGTACTTGCGCTGGTCCAAAGAGGTCAAGTACCTCGGATTACACCTCGACCGTCGGCTCACCTGGCGTACCCATGCACAGACAGTTCTTAAGCGAGCATCCGCTCGTCTGTGCGCACTGTTTCCACTCCTGATCAGCTCAGCCATGACCAGGAAATTGGCCAGGATGATCGTCGGAGCGTATCTGCTGCCGGTCATTACCTACGCCTGTCCGGTCTGGGGTTACCTCGCCGCAATGCGTAAAAAGAAGTTGCAGAGCGTCCTCGACAGGGGCCTTCGGCTAGCGGCCAAAGTCCCCCGTCGCTTGTCATCTCGCCTTCTAAGGAGAGGACTTGGCGTCCGTTCCTTAGACGACACATTCAGGCGGCTTGCACGAAAATTTTATGCACGTGCGGCGAGGTTCCCAGACAATCCTCTAGTGACTGGGCTGGGAAGGTATCGTATACGTCCAGGTGATTCTTGGAAACGCCCTCGGTGTATACTGCGCTAGTGTAGGCTAGCACAACAGCCGAGAATCGGTCTGCTACAGAGCACACGCCCTACTTGGGCAGGGCCACGAGGCAGGAGCTCCAGAAGGTAGCTCGGAACTCAGATCCCGAGCGATTCGTCTCTGCGACGCACAACCGCACAGCCCAGAGCGAAAAAAAAAATTAAAAAAAATATTGCTTAATTACTAACAGTACTACGTTAGCTTTTTTCTGATATGGCTGAGTGGCTTCAGAAACGCCGTAAGTGTCCTTCCTGCCTATATTTATCATAACTTCCTGCCAAGATACTTTACCCTCTCGTGAGTTAAAACACTTTCTGAATCCATCCCTTATTTCAAAGGCCTCTAAGGCTTCATTCCCACAGTTCTCAGTCAGACGCTGGAACCCACGAATGTCCTCATGCTTTTCAAGCTCACCAGGTCGCCATAAATTTTCATCATATCCTCGCAGGAAATTATGTAGACATATCGTTGCTAACATAATGATGTCAGCTTGATTGGATTTATTTGGAGTTTTTGGGAGTACACCCTAAACTTTTTTGTTAAAATACCAAAAGCACTTTCTACAACACGGCGAGCACGACAATGTCTGTAGTTGCATACTTTACTTTACTTGGAGTATCATTAGCGACCTGAGTTCCAGGGTAACCGACAATTGTACAAGTCACAACTTTTAACGAAACTACTTCAACCGAACACTTTAGCCTTGATCTCGACAGGCACTCTGTTCTGAGAGGAGCGGATGCAGTGTGTGAGAAAAGTGCCGGACGCGTTCTGAGCGGAGACGCCGGTTCTGATCTGAGCGGATCCAGTGTGGGACCTGCCTTACCGAGGCGGTTCGCAGACCATACCCGTTTCTCCCTGCGGGTTATGTATTAGTAATGCTCGACGTGAGAAACGCGTTTAAGTCTGTAAAGTGGAAGAGTGACATGCTCCGCGCATTGGAAACCACTTCCCGCGTGCCGAGATATCTTCATTGTCTTCGTTATTATTGCCCATAGCCTGTACGTAATTCTGTTAACTGTACGTAATGAATTTCCCAAGTCTATGATTGCTACATATATATGAGCAATTGATATTCTCTGTTTTTTTTTTTTTAATGACTGAGCTATTGTGCACATGCAATTTAAACATCACTTGCCCTCCCTGAAACCACACTGAGCCTCCGAGATTATGGTTTCCGTTATTGTATACAGTCGTTATCACATATGTATTTATAAATTTTATTATTATTCTAACGATTTTCATTTCTGGTAAAGACATGCTGTAAGTAAATAATTTACGTTTCACTATTATGAGTAGGCTGTTAATAAGAAATGCAGTAATAAGCGCCTGAAATTGTACATTGTGAATTTTGACGCATTGTTTTTGAATTAATGACGGCAAAAATAACTCAGCTTTATCAGCAAAAAAACTAAATTGTGTCAGGAACAAAAAATATTAATAGCAAAATGATTGTCAATTCTTAACATAGAACAACCTTTACGAACTGGTAGTTTACGAATCGTAGAACAAAAATGTCCTAAACAGCCCAGCAATTTTTTCCACTACCGTTATTTACACCTCGTAATTTGATGGCACGTTAATCTAGCTGGGACTATAGGTAGGACCTTTAGTTTTGACCGATGAGATGTTTTGTATTCTTTGTAGCTACTGCTTAGAGTTTATCTAACGTAAACGGTTGCACTGATAATCTCCATCAATTTTAGACACTAATCATACCGCACTGTTTAGATACTAATTGTACAGATCTGTTGGAATAATGAAATGACTTTATTTTAGAGCGAACGATATTTCACTTAACCTATCAGTTACAAAATCGGGTAATTACTTCTAAACAAACAAGCAGACAAAACAAATAATTTTTTAATTGAAAAATTATTATCCTATTTGCATCTAGTAGACATAAGTTGGCCAATAATTCGTGTCCGAAAGTATATTAAACACATCGATGAAGTACCTAATATATCGTAATAAAACACTCCGTTTTAGTTTGAAAATTAAAAATCGTTATATTTCAACAAATGGATAACCATTTTCAAGTAATTCCTATTGCGTACAGTTTGTCCGGGAGCACCGAAGAAGGTGCGCACCAGTGGAATCGGAGACCTCGAAAGATAACCAAAAGCAGCATACACGACACGATTCACGACGGGAATTCCTACCCTAGCTTGGAGTGAAACCACAACCACTACGAAACCATTCCTCAACTCGTGAACGCCGGAGACAGGACCCCGACCGGGCTGTTCGTGATCCCATAAAACCAATTTTGAGTTCGTCACATGGCCTACGCAACGAACCCCGAAGCTCTGACTGGTTGTGGGCTCAACCTCCGAGTGTGGCTTAAACCGGTATCTCCCTCAGAGGGCTACGACTTGTCCTCCACCTTCTGGCGCGGGCAGTAGAGCCTGCCAGCCGATTGTGAGGCCGGTAGCTGTATAACACCCCTGTTACCCGACAACTACGTAATACCACCAACTCCACGGACACCAGTCCGCCGAAGAGTGGGCAGGACCTAGCTCTACGAGGCTTCACCTGTGTTTTAATGGATATAATGGTTCTGCCGTAAGGGCCCAACACAGCTACCGACAGGAAATCACCACCCTGACTCCCGTTTGCATAGCGCTACTTGGATCCCGGGTGTACACCCAGTTACCTTTCGCTCGGTGACATGCACATTTCCCAACCATCTGCGCCGATCCCGCCGAAGTAAAGGGTAACCCCTGCGCTCGAAGCAATGCGTAAATGGGTAGGGTCTTGGAATTACGGAAAGCTCACCGTAGTAGGTGGTGATCACCAACCATGGGTCCCCGGGGCCCCTCCGTGGCAACCCGCAGGGGTTACTACTTGGTCTCGCGGGTAACACTCCCACTTGTCGTTCGTAGATGCGTGAATGGGTTTACCTGCCGACGCCACAAACTATTATGTACAAAGGGGAGCAACTCAATCAAAAACCAACTCGTTTATCCTAAAACAATCATACAGGCTGTGTAAAACAGGAAATTAAATAAGTTATTTAACCGAGAGAGGAGAAGCAAAGGTTACCAGAATAATACTCGGCCGAACGATGAAACACACCAGAGGCAACGGTCACACTTGAAGTCAATCATAGAATTTGTTCAGTCACTAGGTAGCCAAGACCAACTCCACCAATAACCTCGTCTTACCTGTCAACTAATTAACTTCTAATTACTTACATGACGGTTTGAAGAACAATTTATTAATTGTATAAATATGTTTATACCAAGTGACGCCACCCGTATTTAGTTTTAAATGACATGTGATTAACGCGAACCATGTTAAAACCGGTTTTAAATCGAGCTGTGTTAAGAATGGTGGAATCGTAAACAACTATACTTCCTAGCTGATTGAATGGGTAAAGTAACTTCCAGAGTTGTGCCAATGCCAAGTCACAGTAAACCGACGTCGCATCTCCACTAGGATGGCATGAAGTTTTACGTACGTTTGACTTCAACGTATAGAAAAGCAAACAACGAATCATTAGGAAAATATAAATTACGTGAGGAGTATTCACAAAATTTAGTATAAGTTTCAACACATGTAAAAATCTTAATACTTATATATAGATACATTCCGCTGCTAGATCTATTTAACGTTCAAATACTTAAGACACGGTGCTAGACCGATTTATTGCTACGATTGAAATTACCTTGGACTTTCAATTAATCAATTTAAACTCTATTCAGTTCAAGCTCACTGGCCCACGTGTGTTTTTTTTTTCAATAATTTAGATCGGCTACCTTTCATATATCGGCCGTGAGTTGTCATTATCGGGATTGTTATTATTGGGGACACGAGCTTATCACCGTGAATCTAAAGACTATATTGTATAAACGGTATGTATAGAACAAGGCAAACCTGTCTACGGGTTACCGTTTACGAAGAAACGTTTCAGTTCCGATGGCACAGTTACTTCACAGATATCGGCGGCAAATTCTCAGTTCGTTTTACACTTGTTTAACTAAAAAGTTCACAATTTTTATTATGTTATGGTACTGGAAAAGACACGACCTTCCAGTGACGGAATACTCGTCAATCGATTTGCAAATCTTCGTACATTAAGACTGCTACGGTTTTTGCTGTTCTTGGGAACAACTGCTCGGCTGATAGGCTATAGTAGCGGATTTGAGCAAGGGTAGTTCCGCTTTATTTTATTCAAAGATAAGTTTCTCAAAGCCCGCGTTATTGTTACTCAAATCAAATGATCTAATACGTCACCGCAATGAGTGCTTACAAATTAATAGAAAAAATTACTTTGTCAATAAATTCGTAGAGTTCAACAAACGCTTTGCTCCTACAATGTGAATGGCTGTAGTCAAAACAAATATGAGCATTTCTGGCACAGAAAATAAAACACACTAATTCAAGACTCGCAAATACGTGAGAGGATGAATGACCTAACAGTCTGAAGTTCTGACAGGTAGGACTACATGATTTTTAATTGCAACAGAATAAAGAAAATCATCAGTGTTAAAATTAATTGTGTTCAGAGTTGGCTTCGAATTCAATACAGATAACCTAATGTGAGTTAAACAAGGATATCAAGGAGTATAGTTAATGAAAAGGCAGATATAATTAAATGAAGTAATACGGGTAATGAAATCCACACAATCGAAAGAAAATCTATGAAACAAGTATCCCTTTTTTTTAAGGCGTTCCTGCAACCGTTTGATTGCTATTGTTAGGCTATTGTTTTGACGCACTTGCAAAATGTTACAAATGTAAAGACACTAATCAGGTAGTTGCCGTTATTAATCTACTATAACAGAGAAATGATTTTGTTTATAAAAAATACCTCCATTATCTAACTAAATACTATCAATACAGTAGTACAGCGAAGACGTAAGAAATTCGAATCAATTGTCTTTAAAAATTTAACAAATTTCTAAACAACTAACCGAATGTGCCTAATAATTCGGTTTACTTAACTTTTCTTGTCTACAGAGCACCGGTGACAGGATTGTCAATATACATGCACTCACCTAAAAATTAGCATTCCTACACTGTCAGAATGCACTACTTATACACTGTTAGCTTCCGTCCGTAATTTCTGTGGGTTACATTTTTACGTGTCTGTGTTACGTCACGTTTCTCTCTTTTCTTTCTGTAGTCTGGAATCGATGCACTACCAAAAACAGTGAAGGTGAACATGGTTTTATTAAACTAATAAGCATATTGATAATTCTTTAAGTAGTTAAGTATGAAAGTATCATACAAAAGTAGGAGATACAGCTGTAATGACTGTTTGCGAGTTACTTTCATTAGAACTAATTTAAATATAGCAAAAATTAAAATATATTAAATAAATTTACTTTTAAAATATCTTTAAATATTTGTACCGATATTTTTTTTGCTTTGAAAAGTTAATGGAAAAAATTTAGCTGTTGCAACAACTAAGTAGACAGTTTTTTAAATCTATAATTACGTACTTTACAGATAACCTTTAACTTTTATTGCAGGAAGGTCAATAACAATACCATGTTACATGATGTATAAAATCCATTTTGTTCGCTAATTATTGCACTGTATTTCTGTATTCTGGATTAAGTATTATTCTTATTTTTCTTCTTGCATTTGGATATTTCCTCTTGCATTCTATTTCCTCTTAATTTAGTTGGATAACACATAAACCAAGGATTCATCATCCGGGTCTGTCTCAGAGTTCTTAAAATCTCGTTAACTAAAACTTACAAGCAACGTCCACGTTACTTTCCTTACCCCTGTGCAAGCCTTTCAACATCAGCGGAAGATAGAAGATCAAACAAAGCCTGTTAATGTTCTAGTAATTTATTTCTTGTATCAAATCTCTTTTACACTGCTCCTCTGTTCACTTTGTACAGTGTAACCTCCGTACATGTTACTTAATTATAACATAATTTACTAATTTATTACATTTATCAGTATTTGTACAACGCTGTTTTGATACAAAATCGTTTAAGTGATTGAATATTTTTTTCATCTATTAATTCGAAATAGCTACAATTTTATAGCTATAACAAAACTGACTTTAGGTTTGTCCCATGTTTTATTTCTCTTGTAACCAAATGCTCCCCATTCTGCGTTGAAACATCTCTGGTAGTCCCACTGATACAATAATGCCTCTACGTAGAATAACCGAAATGTTTACTGCTGAGAAGAGTGAAACGGTGCGTGTGTTATACGCAAAAACTATGTTTTTCTTAAGTGGAAACCATAAAAATTACGAGCGATAAGAAGGTGCTATGAAAGTCTATAGTTAATATAATGAAAATAACATTTTCAAGGTAATCTTAAAGCAAATGCATATAGTGGTATGTGTGTTGCATAAACACAAATATTTTGTTGTCGAGACAGACACAGGATAATGCGAGACAGACACAGGCTGAGTTGAACCAAATACCTCTGGATTCTTACCCGACAAAACTTTATTTGGTAAATCGTGTGCAGACGTGAGTGAGTGTGGATTGATAATCACAATTGTATAACCAAGTTCTAGATACGTAAGCCTTACCTATGTAAAACTAAAACTTGACAAAATACAAAGATTGCATTAAGTATTCGTATTTAAGTTTGTTAAAATTCTTGTTAACTTTCATTTTAAATATTCGTTTCAAATTTAACTTCATAGATTTCATAATATTAAAAAAGGTCTAACATTTTAATAAAGTATTTTATTACAAACTTTCAGACTTTATAATGAAGTAGCTTATTACAAGCTATCTAAATTCTAAATCGATCACACTTCAAGAAGCCAAAACTTGCAAGGGCTAATTTGTCAAAAATTAAGTAGAATGTATCGTGTTCATACATAGACCTACTTTACAAAGTATAGTTGACCTTCATTTTCATTCTAAAAATGCACAAGATATTTTTTCTAGTTTGGTAAGAACTAACCTAAATATTTTCTTTTTTTAAACATTAATATTAAATATTTTTCTTTAAGACGGTAGCTAGTTTATTTAATGACGTTATAAATAGTGTAACGATACGTGTGACATCTATCGTTAGTAGGATGATTATAGTAGGATTATTATTAGTAGGCCTAGTACTATTGTAGTACCAGTACGATTCTAAACTCCTAATATGTTACCTACGTAGTTATGAATCAATTTACATCCTTTACGATAGCTGACTGCAACACCTTATAAGTATTAAAAACATAAATTATTTTTCAATCGTATAATACATTTTTACAAGTTCGTACTTTCCTTTTACTTCTGAATACTATAGATCGCAAACCTAAGTCCGTGACTGTTATAGTAACAAACATTATATCTCCATAAATACCCATCTTAAATGCTTAATAGTTTGTTTCTCTTCAGATTTAGAAACTAAAAGTTTCAGATACCAGCAGCAAGAATCAGAATATTTCATAGGCGGTTTTTATGTTTTGTAGACCTCTCAAATAAATTCCATTTAAACAAACTAGCCGTCCTAAAAATCTGGATTGGAGAATAGAGATTCAAAGGAAATATCCGGAATTAGTTTACTGCAGTAACTGCATCCTAATAGGGAAAAATAATACATTTATTTTATCAAACATACAAACAGCAATAATTTCAGAAGGAGGACTTTCAGATTTTCTTGTTCTGGTGGATAAAAATGAGAAGAAATTGCAAGTCAACTTAGAACTTGCTATGTGAAACATAGTGTCAGAAGAAAAATGAATCAAAAGTGACACCAATTTTCTAGATTTTGATAAATAAGGAGAAATAGGAATGACGGAATGAAGGTATAGCAAGTAAGAATGATCCTGTATCTAAGACTGTCAGTAGACGAAAATCGTCTAAAACATAAAATAATAAAGACGAGGAAAAATATTAAACTTGTACTATTTAATACAATAAGTAATAATTTTATAAATAAGAAAAAGTCGAAAAAAAAATAAAAATGAAATATTTCAAGTTTTTTATGGACTCATCCATCCTAACACATAGTCGCTTTCGAGTGCCACTGTCAGAAGAAAACTTTGAGAATTAGACATTTTTGTAACTGAAATTACAATTCAGACTTGCAAACTGGTAATTTTGTTAAGTTACAAGGCAAATGACTTACTAAGATCCATGGAACGCTACAGGTTTAGAAGATCGTCAGATTATTTCACGACAATCTTCATATGTGATAAACAACTTAACCTAAAAATTTTGTAACTTCATTATAATTTTAAAATGATTGGTTTTCTCTGTATAAATTTTTCTGTGCATCGAACGATACATATTTAGTTTGTGTATATGTATGTGTATTAACGCTTAAAAACAAAAAACGAGATTTGTAAATATTTTGTTTGCAATCAGGCAACGTTTAAGTTTATACAGTAACAGATTCAGTTAATTTCAAAATATCTTAACTGATCTGACTATATCGTGTAGAGTTTGTTTGACTACAGTGTTGTTTTACGAAAAAAATTTCCTCGTTATAATAACTTTATATTTTCCGTGTTTACGCAATCCCTTAATGGATAGTATATTCAAACGTTTCCTATCCCTACCACATGATATTTATAATCTGTCTGATAAATCTACTTCATTATTACTGATTTGATCATCGTTAATGAATACTAATTTCAATATTATGACGCTGACGATGATTTTATATAGCCTCAAAAGAGTGTCCAGTTTTCAAGTCTGAGTTATAATTTCAGTTCTAGAAACGTATAATTCTCAAAGTTTCCTTCTGGCAGTAACACTCGCAAGCACCTGTATGTTAAGATAAATAAATAAACTTCCTTAAATATTATTGTTAGTATTAATATTATTATTATTATTGTTAAACGACGGGCAGTAGAAGATGAGAACAACTAGAAGGGCGACAAGGGAGCAATAGGCTCCATCCTGAAGTAATATGCTAATTGGTTCCAGGATGGATATGAATGCCTGAATAGAGGTGAGTTTTTTAGTGAGAGTCCCACACACCTGAGTAAGCACGGCCTTCTCTAACGGTGCATAAAGCATTTTCCCCCTCTATTAAAAAAAATTGTTATTATTATTGTTATTATTATTATTATTATTACATGAAAAAACAGGTGCAGGATACTTCTTATCCTGAAGAAATATATATTTTTTAATATGCGAATCTGTGTGCGTGCATGCGCGTGTGTGTGCGTGCGCGCGCGCGGCCGTGTCCTTAAAACGATTGATGATAGGATTCGTCAATACAGACATATGCGTTTATTCCTAAATACTACAGCTTTAAAGATAATTTTTTCCAGTATATGGACTTACCTTAATGACAGTGTGGCATCAACAGTCTATCGGAACTATACTAAAAAAACGTAATCAAGATTCTCTTAACTTGCTGTTCAAAACCGTCAACCTCGTATTGACAGCAACATAAATACGTTAACTGGAATTGCTTTATTTTTAAACTAACTGATTACTTTTAAAAATGGGGTGAAAAGGTTTTAAAGTGCTTAAAAAATAAAAAAGCTGAGCACATTTGTCCTAGAGGCAGACCCTTTAGGTCAAATTAAAAATAATGTTAATGATATCATATACAAAATTCAGTGTACACAGAATTATAATGAATTTACTTTTTTTACCGGTAATTACACTATTTGAACGTCATATAGACTAATCGATTTCTAAATTTGATATAATCAATACACAAATTTACTGTTTGGAACGTTGGCCATAGCATCCAACGTGGCATATTTATCTTGTGTATGTGTACAGTAAATGGGTTCAAAATCTTGACCCTTAAAAGTAAAAAACGAGACTTGTAATTAATTTGTTTGCAATTACGCAACGTTTTAGTTTATATACACTAACAGGTTAAGTTGGTTTCAAAATATGTTAACTGCTTTGACTACATGAGTAGTTACAAATTAGCATTTATAAATTGGATACTTTTCCCAAGTTTTTGAACATCAGTACACAGAATATACATTAATTTAAACAATTTTAAATAAAAATACACTTCTTTTAATAAACATAAGAACACAGTCGGAGTTCATTACTGATTTAATAATCATAAGATGTTTTTTTTACAACACTACTAAACTTTATAAATTTAAAGGACACAGTTTCCTGCATGTAATTTAATGATACTGTCAACTTAATTTTCTAAATTGATTTTATAAAATAGAAATAATTTATCAAATATTATGAATTATCTATTTATAAATGTTTTAATGAAATAATTTATAGATTACAGAAGAAAGATTACAGAGAATAAATTATTAAATATACACTTTTAGTACACTAATAAACAAATCTTACAACTGCCTTGTGCGTTGAACATACCTGAGTTAGATATTAACGTGTGCAAACACAAAACAACACAACAGATGATACTATATTTACTGCCTAGTTGCTGGCACCGCATCTTGATGCACACTGAACTCCCGACTGGACAATCTTGAAAAAAGTACACTGTGGACGCATTAGCTCTGGGAACAACAGAGTGCAGCATCAACAACTGTCTTAATCTCTTGTAGACGATTGTTTATTACCTTTTTGTGAACTGGATTTTATGCATTTATATCATATAAATATATTTACATGCGTATTCTAGATTTACGACTTTAAATAGATTCAAAGCTCCCATAAAATTGAACATCGGTTCAGTTAGTACTCTTTCAGTATAAAACAATCTAAATTTTACAAACATACGTGTGCGCGCACCCACGCACAGACTATTAAAGAATACGACACGAACGTCATTAGCCGGTTCTAAAGTTGCCAAACCATACGATCTTCAAACCGGTTCTTCATACGTTCCACATTTTTTTTTAATGTCTAAGTCATCCTCGGTATTTATAACTTCAAATCTCGTATGTTAAACGTAAGAAATTGTAATTTTAATTTCATTCACCATCTGACTATTTTCAAATCGTTTATGTACTAATAGTTGAGCTTATCATATGAGTATATTTTACTCTTTGTATGCGTATGTCTGATATGAGAGCTGAGCCCAGTCACAACAAAATCACGATTTCAAAAATATACTAAAATTGTTCAACAATTTACCTCAAAATACCCGAAAATTCAAAACCTAAAAATTCAGCTCTTTCGGGACGTTGTCAAAAATTTATTACAAAAGTTGACGTACGTTTTTATTTTAACAGATCTTTTACCGCACATTTTTTTAAAAAGTAATTTTTTAGAGCTCTCTTTGCCTATCATTTTTAAATCATTTTTCAGAGCTCACTTTCGCGAGCATTTTTAGAGAATTTATGGAGGAAACTAGTAAAATTTCATCCAACAACTCAAGTCGTAACTTTCGATAAGAGCTCTTTTTAGCTAACATAATTTTAGAAACATCATTCAAGTAAGAAAATAATTGCACAAGAGCATGTTGTATATGGAAATCTCTTTGCCAAGCAAATTTTTAAAATTTACTTCAAGTTATATAACAAAATACACGTAGAAACTGCCGTATAAGACTAATCACCAGAGCTCTCTCTTTAGCAATTGCATTTTAAGCCACTTTACGAGTAAGTTAGAATTTAGATAAACGTTAGACCTAAATTAACAAAATTAAGATTTTCAAGAAAATATAATGAAATAAAAATGGTAGTAAATACTTGGAATTATAAGCAATTTGTAGAATAACTATACAAGGAAAAACGACCGGAATTGATAAGCGCTGATAAAGCTTTACATTGACAATGGACTGCGGTGAAACATACATTAGTGATTAAAACAAAACTATCTTCCACAGATGTGCTAGATTACATAATGAAAATTAAAACATTTTTTGGAAAAAATGAAGACATGAAATCATCATTTCAGAAGAAACTTAAAAAAGTAATTATTGTATTTCATGATTCACTAAGCAATACTGATTTACGGTGTGAGCTATAAATAAATACATAATTAACAAATAGAAGATATGCCGTAAACTCTGCAGCTTGCTCCATAGGAAGTGAGCGTCATATCTACGTAATAATGTGCGTCACATGATAATATACAGTTATTGTTACGACGACTATATTGTTACCGAATGATTTTTATTTGTTCAGTGTCAATAACAATCATTCCTAATTTCCTTATTCCTTTTAATAAAATTAACATTCATAAGAAACAAACATTTAAGAAAACAAATTACAAATATAAAAAAAAAACTAGTGATTTTTAATTTTAATATACACAAAATTATATTTCTCCTATATCATTCACTATGATATAAGTCAGTATCTTTTTTAGAATCTTAGAAATATATTAAGAGAGTACTCTTTATGGAATTGCATTTTTAATTTTCTTTAATATCGTTACTAATAATATAGTATTCTATTAATTTTTCAGAGACAACGAGTGTATTATGCTATAACACTCTAATTCTCATTCAGAGTTATTGAAAATCTATAGTAATTAATATATTAATTTTAGAGTTTGAAATATTCTCGGATGTCTAGTAGTATCAGTAACGTATTAGTCTATAAGTTATTAATTCTTTAGAAGTATAATACATTTATTTCATTCTTTTTATAAATTTCCTGATAAATTTCATACACGGTAGCATAATTACCTTCAGAAATATTTAAATTTTAAAGCTCCTCTGGACAATACATTCATTTAGTTTTATTCTGATATTCTTTACATTTAAAGTATCAAATGTACATTAATTATTTTATCCATAAGATTGAGAGCTAACAATTCTTATTTTTGCATTAATAATGTTTTTTGTAAATATTTGTAATATCAAAAGTAAATGTAGTCCCCACAACTCCACGCTTTTCAAGTAACTAATAATTTTTAAATCTGAAATTTAGTTCTTACCCATTAGTATTTAACTTTTGTAACTCGTTAATAAGTTGTATTTTACATATAGATTTGAATTCAATAATAGGTACTCGTATTATAAATTCATCAATTGTTATCATTCCCATATCAGGTATTGAATTGTTTCCCTCGCAGTTGATCTATAAATAGCATCATTATCTTCTGCCCTTGTAAAAGCTAATATGAATCCTCCTTTATGGATTGGTATATTAATCCTAAACTTAAAATGATTTAGATAACCACAGCAAAAAAAAATTGACCTTTCGTGTATTGTGATTCAAATCCACCATTTCTTAGACCAATTTCATCTGCTTTAGAATAAGGAAGCTTTCCTTTTACAGTACTTAAAATACCAGGATATTCACATTCATCGATCAATTTATTAGGTTTTCGAGCTTAAATTCGAGAAAATAAGAGAGCTACAAAATTATCAATTACTTTAATATTCTTATCAGCTTTAACATAGTCAGTTCCATCAGATTTAGTTAATTTTCCTGACATAAAATATTGAAATTTAGATTAACAAAATGAATCTCCAAAATCAATGTTAAACTCAATCTTCTTATTAGGACTATTAAAATTTAAATTATTACTTGGGTCGAAATTCTTATATTCTGCCCTCACGATATCATTCAGATACCGACCATAGTTAGCCATTTAGTTAGAAAAAAATTTAATTAAATTTATCTTTCAAGTTTATATAAAGTTATTTTTAAAAGCTAATCAAAGTTGTTTTTACAAAACTCATCTAATAAACTGACTTTTTACTTCCATGTTCCATAAGGAAATGGAAGTATGGTGATGGCAAGAAAAATCGTGTTCGAGATAAAGGCTGATTCTGATTGTACTACCATCAAAACATGAAGAAAAGTCATTTTCCGAAAAGTGTGTGTGTGTGTGTGTGTGTGTGTGTGTGTGTGTGTGTGTGTGTGTGTGTGTGTGTGTGTGTGTGTGTGTGTGTGTGTGTGTGTGTGTGTGTGTGTGTGTGTGTGTGTGTGTGTGTGTGTGTGTGTGTGTGTGTGTGTGTGTGTGTGTGTGTGTGTGTGTGTGTGTGTGTGTGTGTGTGTGTGTGTGTGTGTGTGTGTGTGTGTGTGTGTGTGTGTGTGTAGAATTTTTTCTATGGGGAACGATAACTGCCGCAAATTCAAACAAAATCAAATATTTTTTTGTATATGTGTCTGAGTTGTAGAGCACTCAAGGCCTATTGAATTTGGTGAAGATCGGTTAAGGGGAAGGGGTAGTTTACCTTCAACGTTTTATGTTTTAACAAGAGTGAAGTACTTAATTTTGATAAATAAAATATCCTGAAAAGAAGGTCATAATAATCCACTGTAGAAAGATAGATGAAATATCTATAAATAAAAAGGGTAGTTGAAGGGGGAGGGGATAATTTGTTATGTGTACTACGTTATTGGCAACAAAGAAGTAGTTTGTTGTTAAAATTCCTTACCGGGCTGTTTGGCCGTGGTCCAATATTTTCTGCGAAACCAGACGCTTCGGCAGTGCCGTCTACTGCCATCACCAGTGAAAATCGAGTGCACTAACATACGTTAGTGATCACAGTACTGTGGTCAAGGCTGAAGAAAGAAGTCGGTTTCTATGGAAACATTTCATTTCGAAAATGATTTTAAATATAAATCTTAGAACATGTAAGTCATGTATGGGTCTCCATACCGATATTTAGAATTACATATGCAGTAATTAGCAAGTATCTTCATCCTATTCGTAGTTTTTATTACATTTTCATCTTTAGAAGGCGTCTTCTGCTTACACTTAATGCAATAGATTAAATTCATTTAATATAGAGAAAATTATTAAACAAATCTTAAGAGCCCTCTATAGCCATATATCTGAAATCATCAAAATCCTTTATCAGCTGTTCACCTTTAGATCAAGGCTCTCGCTTATTCTCTGCTAATACCAAACTTGAACAGATTTCCTCTAAATTGCTGATATGAATTTTCATTACATTATAGTGTCAGTACCAAACTGACTTCTAATAATGCAATCGTATTTATCGACAGCAGGAGAAACTCTACCAAGACGTTCTTTGAAACGTATATATCTATTCAATTTTCATTCAATTTTATATTTAAAACGGTTTCATTCAATTTTGATGAGTCTTTCTTCACATTCTCTACTTTTTGAATCAATTTTATTTTTTCATCTTCATTTAATTTATCAATACTGTCAGACCTAAGGTTTTTTTCTGTATGCGGATACAATAAAATACAAATGAATTGTAAACATTGATAAGGCTGGATTCTTTTGCAACTGGAAGGTGAAGCAGTTGGCAGTAACGTATTGTAATGTTCCAGAGTTTATCTATATTCAATTATTTTTATTTACGTAATACAGTATATTCCGTCAGAAGTAGGTGACAAAATTATTTACAGTTGCATGTGGATATTATAATTAAACCAATATTCTATAAGTTGTTAAAATTGTTGTTACACCTTTAAAAGTTCTTGCGACTTTTACAACAAAAATTTGACTCACTTAGGTATCAAGGCTAAAGAGTAAACCGTTGATTAAATTTTGTAAAACACAGCCACACCTTTCAACCGGCGACAAAAGATGCATCCGGTCTTCATTGCTGAGATACAAATATGACCTTCAAAAGTCAACTGCTGCGATAATATTGCTTCGTTGTACAAACTTAAAAAACCTGTTTTTTTTGTTTTTTTTACAGCGTCTTCATTAAAATTGTGTAATACTACATGCTAAAAGTTTCCTTATTGGAAAAACAATATCTTTATATCACAAACGTATTACATCACAAAACGTTATGTAACAAATACGTATTACATCATATAGCTTACAATGCTTATGTGTCAATATTTGATTATTTACAATAAAAGGACTTAGATTTCTATTGCACTAATAAATGTTTTGAATACTTTCAGATGTTTCTTTATAAGATCTTCTTTTGTAGATGGCCAAGTTCCTGTTTTTTTTTTTTTTTTTTTTTTTTACAGTACTGATTAAATTTTTTCTCTGATTTTTAACACCTCACACTCATATATGATGTGATCCATTATTTATAGTCCTGCATTGCACTGGCGCATTGGGTCGTTGAAGCGGTGAAGGTCAAATTTCATTTTTCCGTGTCCAGTCACTATTGCCGTGAAGTTGGGAGTCATTTTCAGTTTTGTTTGTAATTTGTCTTTGATATTAGGGAAGAACCTTTTAGTTACTGTACCTTCCGTTGTTTCCTTTTATTTGTTTTCTACTTATGTGTAGTTTCTTTGGTTAATTCTTGAATCACTGCACTTGTGGGTACTTTGCCAAAAGAGATTTCTAATTCATTATTCTGGCTGCTGCTTTTGCTAGCCGGTCTGCCAGTTTGTTACCATAAACTCCTACATGAGCCTTGATCTACTTATTCTCTAGTTGTTACATTTATTTAGCGTCGCTGTGGCTTTCCTTATTTCTTGTATAAGGTAGATATGGTTGCTGGAATTATTAATTGAATCTATAATATGTGTGTGTGTGTGTGTGTGTGTGTGTGTGTGCGCGCGCGCGCGCTGGTGAGGAGAGGGCGATGTGCGTGTAACGTAGAACCATGTGTGTCAAGAATGTCATATTACGCCCATTCCTAGACACTTTTTAATTTACACTAGTGTGTGTAGAATGACTTTAGGAATAATAAACAATTATTTTCGATTTTATATGAACATACTAATGAGGCGTATAAGCTGAGAAATAAGGATTATCAGGAGTACAAGAGAATAAAAAATCAGATTACCTCTATGTGTCGCATTGAAAAAGAAAATTGTATGAAACAACTAAGTCTTGAAATAGAAGATGATTTCAGTAGAGGAAAATGTGATAAAGCATATTTAAGGATAAAATCGTTACAGTTGAAGCATAAGACTCGAAGTAATGTTGTTAAGGATAAAAATGGTAAAATACTTTTCGAAAATGATAAGGTCAGCGAGCGTTGGAAGGAGTATATAGAAGAACTATATGCCGGGGAAGCTGTGGTAGTCACGCAGGAGTTTCTAGAAAATGAGAATGCTGTAGATAGAGATGTGGTAGGACCGCCAATTAGCAGGGTGGAATTTGATTATGCCCTTAAAGGTCTGAGTATGAAAAAAGCGACAGGGCCTGACAGTCTACCAGCAGAGCTTTTGAAAAATGTAGGGGAGAGAACGAAAGACCAGCTATTTCGAATAATTACTGGGTGCTATGAAGAGGGAGTATTGCCAGTTGATTTCATTAAAAGTAGAACAATCACAATACCAAAGAAAGGTAAAGTAGACGACTGTGCTAATTATAGAACGATAGCCTTAATATCTCATGCTGCTAAGATTTTGCTGAACATAGTGAAGAACAGACTGGAAGGAAAGATTGATCACACTTTGGAGGAGGATCAGTTTGGATTTAGAGCAGGTAGAGGAACCAGAGAAGCAATCTTGGCTCTGCGGCAGATCTTGGAGAGGAGAATTGAAGTGAATAGGAAAACCTATTTAGTGTTTGTGGATCTCGAGAAGGCGTTCGACAATGTTGATTGGAAGCTGTTGTTTCAAACTATGAGGAAGTCAGGACTTGACTGGAAAGTTAGAAGGGTAATCTTCAATATTTATAGGTTGCAAAGTACTGCAATAGACATAAATGGATGTAAAAAGGAAGCAATAATAAGAAGAGGGGTAAGACAAGGTTGCCCACTGTCACCGTACTTGTTTAATTTGTTTATAGAAGATGTTGTAACTCAGATGAAAAGGAGTTCTAGGGGAATTAAAATAAATGGGGAACAGATACACAGTATTCGCTTCGCAGATGATATTGTACTGATGGCTGACTCAGAAAAGGATATGACCCGAATGTTAGGTACGTATAACAAGATTCTTCACGCTTGGAGATTGAGGATAAATGTTAAGAAAACTAAAATAATAGTTGTAAGTAAAAAAAGAGAAGACATTAAATCAACCATTATGTTGAACAACACAATATTGGAGCACGTTACTGAATTTTGTTACCTGGGTAGCATAGTTACAAGTGGGAATAAGTGTCTGGCAGAGATTAAGAGGAGAGTAGCTCTGGCAAAACAAGCATTCCAGAGCAAAAGGAACTTATTAACAAGCAACCATATTAGTATTGAAACAAGGAAAAAGTTTGTTAAGGTATTTTTATGGAGTGTTTTAACTTACGGGTGTGAATCGTGGACATTTGGGAAGGTGGAGAGTGACAGACTTCAGACAATTGAGATGTGGATTTGGCGGAGAATGACAAAAACTAGTTGGACAGATAGGAAGACGAATGAACAGATCTTAGAGGAAATAATTGAGAATAGAACACTGCTTAGGAATATAGAGGTGAGGAAGATTAAGTTGATAGGGCATGTGATCAGACATAGTGCTTTTTTAACTAACATCTTTGAGGGCAAAGTAGTGGGGAAGAAGCCCAAAGGAAGACCAAGAACTGCACACTTCCGCAGCATAATGAGTGTCGTGAATAGTAGGTCCTATGAAGAAATGAAGAATATCGTAAGGGATACAGTGACGTGACTACAGCGACAAGGCATTGCCTTTAGGAGTTAAAAATGAACATACTAATATTAATTCTAGCACTAGATTACAATATCTGTAAGTTTACATACAACTAATACCACGTGGTTTCAAATCGAACATGCTGATTTATAAAAGTTATACGTTTACAGCATGTGGCCTAGGTAACAAAGCGCAAGTTGTATATGAGTTTCTATCCTATCCTCCAAGTTCCTCTAATCCCCCATATCCTCCAGTCCTTTAATTATTTCGAGGATTTTGATCTCCAGTGACCAGAGTTTTTGTCCCTTTATATATGTTGATATCTACGTCGACTCCCCAGTAACACTACAGAATACTGCATTAAGTGTACTTGCTTCTCTAACCTACCACACCTTCTTTTGTTTTGCTAGTACTCCATACACGATTTGACATTATATATTTTGTTGACAGATTCCTATATTCGGTTGTGGTCGATGTCTCTGCCCATCCTTTTCTATCATTTTTTTATGTTTTTCGTTCCTTTCATCATTGGAAGGGAGCGGCTAGATATCTCAGAGTGCCCACTGTGTACTAAGAACAACCAGCGTCAGTACAACGGTTGCAAGGCCACCTGGTCCTTTCTTAGAAGAAGGCTGAAGGCGTAAAAAACCGGAGGCCCTCGGTTATGATATTTTAATTAATTAAAATAACATTACATTTAGTAATTTAAATTGTAATACTGTATAAATTAAGTTCTCTCATACTATAATTTGCTCGCTTTCTTAAAGATAATTTCAAGATGTAAACAAACTATCATAAGTCTTCACATATAAAATGATACATACATACGCACGCACACACTCACATCACCAACACGTTTACCCAAATATTTAATTGTTTCGTTATGTTTGATATTTCTATTGTATTTCATACACAGGTCCTGAAGATGACAATAAATATTGTCGAAACGTCGACGCAAAATAACTAAAAGTTGTATCATTGACCGATCCTCACTAACCATCCACTAAAACATTCTTTGATTGACGGTCACTAAAAAATTTAAGGGTCGTATTCAGGCTTTACCAGAATTTTATATAACTTATGCCAACTCATGGTAGTCTACTCCGTTCGGCAGCTATTCACAGAAGGCGTTGCTAGTGTCACTGTAAAAGAATTAGTGATCTACAACTGTGCACTTCCCACAAACAATTGTGCAAGCATGTTCAATGAAAATGCGGTGACTTTTACCTAGTCATAATCAGACTTTATTCATGCCATTTGAATGAATGATTATAGTATTTCAGAAATGTTAATACCGATCGGTCTTAACCTAGTGTAACCTTCTCTTCTGTCGCTTGCCAGTTTCTCGCACCCTGTAGAGTCTCAGCGCCTTGCCGACATTGTCATGCCAGAGGGTTCTTGGTCTTCGTCTTCGTCTGGTACCCAGCTTATTTATTTATTTTCTGAGTATTCGCATGCCGCTCATTCGTTCTACAAGTCCTTCCCATCTTAAGCGTTGTAGACTGATGTACTCCCCAAAACTGGATTCCTTGTATACTTGTTGCGGTCCATGATTGAACATATCGCTCTCCATGATGACTTGTAACTGGGCAACAGTGTTGTCCTCAGAGTTGTAATGTAATCGAGATAATTAACTAAATACTCTTCATTCTTGGTAAATCATTAAATTAATGCCTTGGAACACTGTAATTTTTATTATGCAATTCCTATACTCAGACTGCTTCCGTTGTGATGTTTTTCACTTGATGTTTCGATCCCTAGAATCTGGGATTGTCCTCAGAAGCTGTGAGTAGCGGTTGGAAGATCTGTTGAAAGAACTAACAACGACTGCACAGCTATCTTCTTTTCTACTTATGCCACCCGCCTACGTTCTAACGACCACTATTTCTCACTCCTAAATAAAACGAAATCTACATCCCCTAGCGGAAATTTCCAACCTGTCCCCACCGTCACGTGTAGGATTTGGTACTTCCGTTGTGTGTAGAGTGAGAAGTAGGGGAGGGAGCGTGGTCTTTAGCAGGTAGGCGGAGGTACAATTACAAAAGAAACGGCTGTCCAGCTTTTTTTAGGTCTTTCAGCCGCACTCACAGCTTCTGAGGACAATCCCAGATCATAAGGAGAGAAATATCAAGCAAAAAACATTACAATGGAAACAATCCGAGTAGAGGATTTGTCCGATAGAAGTCACCCATTTGTTAGGAGTTTGAAAGAACTGTAATTTTTATCATACTGACGTAACAGAGGAATGAATTTCCAGAAAGTGTGTCTGTGAAACCGGTCATAAGAGCCTGAAAGAGCACCCATTCACTGACAGTTATACAGCTACCTACACAATGCTGTATCGGCATAAGAGATTCTTAAAATATTTACTTTATATAACAATATTTTTTATCTTTATTCTTAGCATTTCATTGCCATCTTAGCCTATATTTAAAATGCACAACGTTAATTTAATAAAAAATTACAGTTGATCCTACATTCCGCGATGATGCGTATATCATGTGGGATACAATAAACTACATTTAGGCGAAATTCACATATGTTAATGTATTTCCACGTTCCGTTCAACATGCAACATCGTTGTTTTTATTGAGGTTTAACACCGTTTTCAAAACGCTTAAAGTTTATTCAAACGGAGACAACATTCTTCAAGAAAATTTAATAATTCAGATAAAACCCATGGCTTAAACAATCTCACGCCTCAGAAAAAGTGACATAAAGTCACAGCTAATATCACCGCCTTACGTTTAATAGGAGCCAAAAATCGGAAAGCAACATATTATTATGTTTCATATACAAATAGACATGCAAGTTACAAATTCTGAAATAAGAATATTGGTTTTACAAGTAAACATATGAACAACACATAAGCAGGTTGATACTTTTTGATAGAGTGTGTGTAAAATTACTAAATAAGAATTTTTTGTTTAAATAAGTCGATTATTTAAAAAAAATTTACGTTTTCAGTTAAGCTATACACAAACTGCTAAATGTCAAATCCACCGTTTATTAATATAACGATAATTCTGTGAACTGGGGGATAAACCTGATGAGTGACTCACGGTGTCAGGAATTTGGTATTGCTGATGAGAATGTTAAGGAAAACTATGCGAGGGTATTTCCAAACAGATGTGCCATGCAAAAACTTACGCAGGTTGTACAAATTACGCAGGTTAAAAACTTTCTTGCACTGATGTTACTCACTTCCCTCCAAGCGCCTTGAAGCACTGGTTTAATTTATACTTTTATATTTATGGTGTCAGTATAAAACATTTTACCATCTCATTTCAATTCCACACTATTACATTTTCACATTTCCATTATATTTGAGTACACAAGTCTTTCATAGACAAGTAGACCTACATAATCAAATTCAAATTCAAGTATATTATTTTATGATAATATTAAACTCTAATATAGGAACCTATAAAGATACATATTAAAACTACGAATCGTGCGTCGGATGCAAATATAGTACATGAAATAAGGAAAATGCATTTGAAGAAGTAATGAGTTATGTAATAATATAATACACAGCATACTAATACTGCAAGAAACTTCAACAGTTTTAATGAAAAGTTGTTCTGAAGATATCGAAGAAAACCTTACCACTATACTCCTCTTTCCCTGCTCTTACTACTACTACTACTACTACTACTACTACTACTACCGGGCTCGTCTCCGTCACTCTTACCGTTTAGAAATTCGGTAGTAATTAGGATAACGCCTACATAGGACATATTGTGGTGTGTGTGTGTGTGTGTGAGAGAGAGAGAGAGAGAGAGGGAGAGGGAGAGAGGGGGAGAGAGAGGGAGAGAGAGAGAGAGAGAGAGAGAGAGAGAGAGAGAGAGAGAGAGAGAGAGAGAGAGAGAGAGAGAGAGAGAGAGAGAGAGAGAGAGAGAGAGACTCAAAATATAGTTTGCAATGGGCGAATCGGCGTACAACAGCATTCCGTTCCTAGACCTTCTTACAAATAAGAAAGAAGGTCACATTACCTCCAGAAACCTCCCCCCACATACAAACAGATTCTTACATAAACTTAAGCTTTCTCACCACAATCCGACGCAGCTACAATCTATAGTGAAGACACACATAGAAGCGTACACCTACCGCATGAGAAACAAAAGAAAGAAGAGCTGGACACCTTAAAGGAGATAGGCCTACTGTTTTCGAATGAACACATCCTACTTGGCAAAAACAGCGCAGTTATTCAAACAAAGATCAGCAAGACGCAACCGCAGATATAAACACAGTAATACATCAGCACCCATTGAGTACATTCACAATTCATTGTGAAAATACTCATGAAAAATAACAGCAGGATAACATCAACACACACGCAAAAAAATTTGACGGTTTTATACAAAACCAAAAGAAGTGTTCTGCATAATTTAGAAGTGAATATCAGCTAACGTGCAAAACTGGACCAATTTTATTTTGGCCACCCTGGAATATAGTCGCCATCTCGTCAGCGAACACTAACTGTCAGTATCAAAACACAAGACAACACGTTCCCTGTAAAAACATCAGAGAAACATGACACACATTTTGTATCAAAAATACACAAGTTATATCAAACAAAAAATAAGACAACCTGACAATACAGAGAAGGAATTGAAACTGTACGAAAAAGATAAGCAGCGGTCAACGACAGAAATTAGTTTACTAAAACAACAGGAACTTAGAAATACCTGATAGACAGTTTGCTGAATAACAATAAAAATCTCAACCATGTTACCCTCACTTTCTAACAACCCGTCGGCAACAAGAGAACTCCAAGAGAACTCAAGTAGCCTATATAACGCGCTCTTTACAAAATCAAGTTCATTACGCCTCGAAAAATGTTCCCGGCACACAGAAACTATGAAACTACAAACACGGATATAACCAAAAACCTACTACAACACACGCGCGCGCTCATATATATATTATAACGATTTTGTCTATATCGTTAACGAGCCACACGTTTGGTAGCACAATTTATTTGAAACGATACTTACGTTATAAATTTACAACGGGTGTAATCGTAATAATAATAACAACGTGAATTGTTTAGAATCTTTCAAACATTTATTAATTAAAAATTTCAAAAAGTATACGAATTAAAAACTTCATTAATATTTGCATGTGTGTATTTTTCGTACACATACTTGTTAATAAAATACAAGTAATATCTCATATTAAGCATAGAAACATAAAATACAAACTTATAACTATAAATAACATTGATTATGATATAATATTGCTCTCGACTTGCTCAATTTATTAATTCTTATTAAATTCTCTAATTTTCTTTTCAAATTATTATTGCATATGCATCTCTTATTTATGACATATTAATTACTTTAAAAAAATTACTATTTACTTTCAAAGTTAATTTAAATATCTTCGTTAAATTATCATTTTAAAAATATACTTTCATAAATTCAAATATTACTATAAATTATTATACAATAAACAGTTATATTTTCAGATTATTTATTTCCCTTTTTGAAATTATATTGTCTTTCTTTTACATTGTTTTATTGTCTTTAATTGAGTCTTTTGTTTTTGATGAGTACATGGGTTTATTTCACCTTAATCGTGGTGGTAATTATTCAGCGTATCCTCTTCTGGCCCTGAGTCCTTGATCCTAGTTGATCCTCCGTAGTCGGTGTAGTTCTGGAGTCCGCTCCCCATCCTCCGGATCCCCTCGGTAGTCCGATGACTCGTACCGTACGGCTGGAATCTATACATGTAGTTGGATGCTCCCTCGTCTCCAGTAATAGCCTCTGGCTGCAGCGGTGATCTCACGAAAGTGATGAAGTTGTCGGGCATAGCCTCCGGCTGCCGCTGTGATTGAACGAGAAAGAGAAAAAGGCTGGTGTGTCTCGCGTATTTATACTCTTGGGCGCAAAAATCATGTCTTGATAATTCTCTGCATGAATCAGTCTGTTGTAGTGTCCCTTTATAAAACGATTACTTACGCACTTATTTCACTGGTCTTCACAACATGCGAAGTCTTTTACTAATTACCCGATATTCATCTGGTAGGTTATTTTTATATGTACAACTGTGTGTTAACCGCTTTTCTCTATCTTAATTATTATAGGTTTTATTTATATTTATTTGCACTGTATTTACACTTTTTATTGTTTTCGCACAATCTTTTGTATACGCGTACGTCTTTATATTATTCACATTGTGGCGTATTTGGTTTTGTAATATTTTACACACACTTATCACAATTTAAAAAATGTATTTATTGATTAACGTTATTTTAGTGGTGACGCTTTGCAGGAATTAACTTGGCCGCACTCACACACATAAGATACACGTGTACACAGACGCAACTGTGTGTGGCGTGACTTTCCTGCTTAAGCAGGCAAATTCGTTTTTCCCCTTTACTGCTTTCTATCTGAATTATTACACTACTGACAATATTGCTTATTTATTTTAATTTACATAAATTATCTTAACTAATTGTGCAATGCGCAGTACCATACACATACGTATTATGGACGCAAACGTATTTAAATGCAATTTAAATTTGTGGAGTCCCACGTTCTTTGGGACGCCAAAAGGTGACAAATTACCCTTCTTTGTGTATTTTAATCTGTACGTTAATTTAACTCATACTATTTATATAACATTCCTATAATGGCGTGTATGTATTTGGGGTTCAGGTGTATCTGTAATAATAACTCTATGTAACTTGAAACGGTATTTCAAATTTATTTAGTAATAATAAAATTGTGCGCAAGGCACTTGATTCGACTTAAAAACATTCATTATTGCTTTGTTACTATGCCGTAAGGCTTACGCTGTATACATCCTTACTGACTAAATATTCTATTCTAATAATTACTTTATTAAAATATCATTTCCTGACTAGTCAGATAATTAGTGTGCTTCTAAATATCAATGCATAAATATCTCTTTTTTTAGATATTGTAAGGAAATTCAACATATTAATAGCTACTGAATTTATCTTTCTTTTTCAGTACTGATTTATAAAACTCTCCTTTTTTTTACTTAAATGCTTTGCATTCTTTTTATTTCAATACTAATTTGAGCTCTTGTTTATGTTAATCTTACTTCGATAATATCTACCATTTTAACTCTATATTTACAAGAAACATTGGCTCTTAACTTTAAAATAAAACAATAATGTCTTTAATTGTCTTTGAGTTAATTGTTCGACTAAGAGATAAATAAGTCGGGCAGAAGCTCCCGCTGCAACTGTGGGTGATCAAAAAAGATACAACTGTAGCGTGTGTGTCCTATTTATACCCACGTCTTGGTTAACACCTGCAGTTGTACGAAATCGACATGTCTGAAATTGTCTCTGTGTTTTGTTCCTCCACTCCTCGTCAATTTCGCTATTTCTTATATTTCTGCGAATTGCAGAGTCCTGTAAGTATACTCATATACCCATCTTATAACTATTTTCACTACACATGTTCACTGTACTTTTGGACATTGTAACTTAACCTTTTCGATCTGTACACAGTTATTTCGCCACTACACTCGTACGGTGTGTCCCTTTCACGTGGTTTTCGTACACAGTATGTAGTTAATTTTATTACATTTTATTGTGTCTTTGGATTTTACTCCTTATTTATAGTTTATGAATAATTACGGAAAAACAGTAATTACGCAATTATTCATACTGGGGTGGCAAACTCGCCTGCATAGATCTGCGTCACACACACATGCAAAATACTGTTGTACACACTTTCAGTTACATCTGTGTGTGTGTGTGTGTGTGTGTGTGTACAAGTCGATTCAGGTCCATATTTTTGTCTGAGCCAAGCTTGCAATCCCTGACATGCTTACTTCTAATACATTATTAATTATTTTACAATTTGTTATGTATATTTAAATTTTTATATTCAAGCTCAGTACAGCACTTATCTGTACTGTCGCATTATCCCTCTGCTTGGTAATAAAAAAATTAATAAATTTATTTATTAAATTTTTTTTATTATTATTATTATTGTTTATAAAAACATATAGCAAATAGTAAAGAATAGTATTCGTCATTTCACCCTTAATTGGAGTGTACACAATTACACATATATGTACACATATATTACCTTTACAGTATTTAATGGTGAATGAGTATTCGCCAATGGCTAAAATCCATCTTAATAATCGGGCATTTGTTACTTTGCATTTCAATAGAAATGATAAGGCTTGGTGGTCAGTATGTATCTCAAAATGAGTACCATAAACATAATATCTGAATTGCTTAAGAGCGTACACTATAGCAAGTATTTCTTTTTCTGATGTGGAGTAGTGTTTTTCAGCTCCTTTGAAGACTCTACTGGCGTAGGCGATAACTCGGTGCTCTACCGTAGTATCTTGTTGATACAGTACACTACGTACTGCGTAGTCACTGGCATCGGAGTAGATTACCAATTTTCCTTCTCGTTGAGGATGATGTAACATAATATTTTCGATGAATAACTCTTTCACTTGGTTAAAGGCATTTTGGTGTTTCTTCTCCCATTTCCATTTCTGTCCTTTCTTTGTCAGCTCTAGTAGCGGTTGCGTATACTTTGCATATAACGGTGAGAATCTTCTGTAGTATCCTATTAGTCCTAAGAATCCTCTTTACCCTTTGAGATTTCCGGGTATAGGGAAATTAGTTATGCTGGAAATTTTGATAGGATCGGGTTGAATACCAGAGGAGGAAATAACGTGACCTAGGAATTGGATAGAGGATTTGAAAATTCACATTTGTCTAGGTTAAGGGATATGTTTGCTTGCCTAAACTTGTGGAATATCGTGCTTAGAAGTTTTATATGTTCGTCTAACGTTTTAGATACAACTAAGATATCATCTACAAATACCATGGTGTAGGGTTCCACCTCAGGTCCTAGGGCTCTTTCTAGACACTTTACGATGGCTGCCAAACTCGTGCTTAATCCGAAGGGTACTACTCTGTGTTGGTGGCATTTATTCTTATACAGGAAAGCGGTGTACTTTCTATTCTCTTCACGAATTGGAATCTGTCAGAAACTTGAGCGTAAATCTAGCTTCGTCAGATACCTCGCTCCTTCACACTTAGTAAATAATTCGTCCGCAGTTGGCGCACAGTCATACTCCTTTAATACAATGCTGTTCAGCTCCCTCATGTCAAGACGTATCTCACAACTTTTCTTCTTCACTACCACTAGAGGATTCAGGAAGTTGCTGTTCGATCGCTCTATGATTCCATTTTCAATCATTCGCCGAATTTCCAGTTCAACCTCTTCCTCATATCGCATTGGGATAGGGTACGTCCTCCTAATGACTTTCGTAGGGTCTGACACAACTATAGAGTGCTCGTATACTGTCGTCTGCGTCGGTACTTCACTAAATACATCACTGTATTCTTCTATTAATTCGTGCAGTTTTCCTTCTTCCTGTGTCGTCATTCCTTCATCTGCCGCATTCACATGTCGAGTTGGACCATACTGTATTTGTGGCTTGTACAAAGTAATAGGCATTTCACTTACCTTGCACTCTTCTTCCTCGCTATTCATATTGAACATTTTTATAATTACACACAATTGTATTATCATTAACATTAATCTTAGCATTTATTGTATTTAGTATATCGATACCTAAAATTCCATCATAAATCAAGTTATGCATAATTATCATGGGGTGTTCTAATTCTAGATTTTTATATGTTACAGTTACATATGCTTGTTGTTTAACTCTTTCTTTTTTATTGGTAGCTGTTGTGATATTTAAATTATTTACGGGCAAAATTGCAGTATTTTAAAAATATTTCTTATTGCGTTGAACCCATGCAGCGTTAAGAACTGACAACTGGTTGCCGGTGTCAACTAGCATCCGTATTTTACACCTGTTTATGCTCACAGTCACAATAGGACATTGTGTTTGTTGTTCGTCTCGCTTTATATCCTGTTCTCTTCAATTTTTTCTCGTCGTACCTTCGTACTGCGGCAACGCATTTGTCAGCTGGTTTTGAAAACTGTTTACGATTGGACGACCATACAACATCTCCTTGTCGTTTAGCTGGATTTATTCGTTCAGTCTCTGTAGCTGTGCGCGTTGTAGTGTCGTATATTGGTGGTGAATAATTTATTTTTTAATTATCCCGGTGCGGTGTAGTGTTTTGTATTGCTTTCTTGTCACCTCTGTGATAATTATAGTGGTGATTTGCGTGTTTTTGTTCCCAGTATTGTGTGTTCTTACCTTTATTGATATTCTCCGACTGTGTCACAAGGAATAAAAATTTTTCTATGGTTTTAATTCCCTGCGTATAAAATGCTAACTGGATGTCTCGCTGAAAATGGTAAGATAACTTTGAAACAATTTCGTATTCTGAGAATTTAGGTTTAAGATGCTTTACACGTTCTATTTGCGTAATTGTGTATTGTTCAATACTCTGCTGTCCTTGTGCATTGAACTTTCCATATTCGAGTTCATCCCGTACTTGTCGTTGGGTATGTAAATTCCAGTATCGGTTCTCGAATGCCTCACGAAACTGCTGATATGTACTGACGTTATCTCTAATAATAGAGTACCATTGGCTGGCTGAATCTCTAAGATATCGCGTGACGAAGTCTATCTTCTCGTCGTCATTTATTACACTGCCAATCTTCTCTATTTCCTTCTCTACTCTAGCTAGGAATTCCATACTGTTCTCCCCTTTACCACCTGAGAACTTAAGTCTGCTCCTTTCTTCCATTGGTGTAGGAAACATGGTCATTTGGTTCTGTCGTCTTCTCAACTCACTTCGTAGCTGGTTCATTTCCTATTGAATTTCTTCTTTCATATGTGATACGTCTCCCGAACGGTCCTTTGTAGTTTCTTCAATTTTATTCTCAATGACTACAGTACGTGTTTCTATTTCTCTAAGTTTACTGGTATTTTCGGGCCACACGTTCATGGGCGACAAATATGCAACGTTTTTAAATACCAACATTTAAGTGCATTTTAAATTTGTGGAGTTCCACGTTCTTTGGGACGCCAAAAGGTGACAAATTACCCTTCTTTGTGTATTTTAATCTGTACATTAATTTAACTCATACTCTTTATATAACATTCCTATAATGGCGTGTATATATTTGGGGTTCAGGTGTATCTGTAATAATAACTCTATGTAACTTGAAACGGTATTTCAAATTTATTTAGTAATAATAAAATTGTGCGCAAGGCACTTGATTCGACTTAAAAACATTCATTATTGCTTTGTTACTATGCCGTAAGGCTTACGCTGTATACATCCTTACTGACTAAATATTCTATTCTAATAATTACTTTATTAAAATATCATTTCCTGACTAGTCAGATAATTAGTGTGCTTCTAAATATCAATGCATAAACATCTCTTTTTTTAGATATTGTAACGAAATTCAACATATTAATAGCTACTGAATTTATCTTTCTTTTTCAGTACTGATTTATAAAACTCTGCTTTTTTTTACTTAAATGCTTTGCATTCTTTTCATTTCAATACTAATTTGAGCTCTTGTTTATGTTAATCTTACTTCGATAATATCTACTATTTTAACTCTATATTTACAAGAAACATTGGCTCTTAACTTTAAAATAAAACAATAATGTCTTTAATTGTCTTTGAGTTAATTGTTTGACTAAGAGATAAATAAGTTGTTTATCACCTTATTGTTGTCAATCATACTCAATCCCAATCGATCCATCTGTAATCGTCCTCGTCTCCAACTCCAGCATCAATTCCTCTTGTCCAGCGTCGCTTCTCTTGTCCAGCGTCGTTTCCAGACTTCAATAATGTTCCTCTTGTCCAGTGTCGCTTCTCTTGTCCAGTGTCGTTTCCAGATTTCAGTAATGTTCCTCTTGTCCAGCGCAGCCGCTCTATACTCCAGCGTCGTCTCGCTCTCTGGAACTAAGTCATCAGCTCTCTCGCTCTCCGGAACTTCATGTTACTTCTTTTCGTGCTGTTTCGGACGTCAGTTGATCATCTTATATGGATTTTCTTCTCGTGTAATTCTGTTACTATTTAAAAGTGATTATATTTACAACTCAGTTACATAGTTGTATGTAACTGGAAGGATGAAACTATTTACAAAAAAAAATAAATACTCCCTGCGGACGGGCAGAAGCTCCCGCTGCAACTGTGGGTGATCAAAAAAGATACAACTGTAGCGTGTGTGTCCTATTTATACCCACGTCTTGGTTAACACCTGCAGTTGTACGAAATCGACATGTCTGAAATTGTCTCTGGGTTTTGTTCCTCCACTCCTCGTCAATTTCGCTATTTCTTATATTTCTGCGAATTGCAGAGTCCTGTAAGTATACTCATATACCCATCTTATAACTATTTTCACTACACATGTTCACTGTACTTTTGGACATTGTAACTTAACCCTTTCGATCTGTACACAGTTATTTCGCCAATACACTCGTACGGTGTGTCCCTTTCACGTGGTTTTCGTACACAGTATGTAGTTAATTTTATTACATTTTATTGTGTCTTTGGATTTTACTCCTTATTTATAGTTTATGAATAATTACGGAAAAACAGTAATTACGCAATTATTCATACTGGGGTGGCAAACTCGCCTGCATAGACCTGCGTCACACACACATGCAAAATACTGTTGTACACACTTTCAGTTACATCTGTGTATGTGTACAAGTCGATTCAGGTCGAAACACCTGTCCATATTTTTGTCTGAGCCAAGCTTGCAATCCCTGACATGCTTACTTCTAATACATTATTAATTATTTTACAATTTATTATGTATATTTAAATTTTATATTCAATGCTCAGTACAGCACTTATCTGTACTGTCGCAATATATATTACAACGATACATATACATAAATGTAGGCGTTTCGGATCCCACGTTCATGGGCGACATTAATGTAACGACACTAATTATATAATGTAGGTTGTATGTGTAATTGGGTTTCAGGTGTAATTATAATAAGAGTATTGTATTTATGAGTATTTAAAATTCATATTTATTATTTACCCAGTCTTATAAATAATAAACATCATTAGTAATCTTCGGTCACGATATTGCTCATTATTAAATGTTTCTCTCTTATACTATGCAGTGTTAAACATATTTAAAAACACTCTTACATCTAGACATGTTAATAATCTTAATCTAGACATGTTAATAATTTGATTTACTAATCAAATATAATATTAAAATGTAATCTGAATTGAATTATTTTAATTCAGATCTGACCTCAACTCGCTCAGTCTATACCAATGTTTACAATTAAATTTAAATTTATATTAATTACTTTTAGACTGGCATTTGTTTTATATTCAAATTTAAATTATTGTTTTCTATAATGCAAATATCAAATCAATTTAACTATTTACTTTGATAAACAAAATCTACTCTCTCAACTTTAAATTCTTTCTTTTTTTTATTATTTCTTTATATGCGATCGCTCATTCTTACGACTAAACATTTATTTACATTTCTAAAATATTATTTGTAATTATAAATTTTCTTTGTTTTAATTTATTGTCTTTTGATATAGTCTTTATGAGCTTTTTAAAAATCATTTAAAAATGCATAATATATGTCACCTCGAGTTCTGATGATCTTACGACTTATTGGCGGGGTCCAGCGTTGTCCAGAGTTAGTTTCCATTCCTCCTGTCCTGGCGTGGTCCTGGATACGTCTAGAGTCCAGCGTCGTTCTCCAGTGTGTGTGTGGTCCTGACTACATCTAGAGTCCAGCGTCGTTCTCCAGCAGTGTGTGTGGTCCGCTTCAGAGAGTTGTTATCTGCTGCAAGGTAGATCTTAAACATCGTCTAACGTCCAGCATCCCTCGTCGCTCTGGTAGCTTCTCCGTAGATACTCTTGGTAGACTTAAACGATTCCGGTACTTACGTTAACCGGAATATTGTCACATAATTAACGAACGTTTTTTTCTTTCGTTAATGCGACTTGTAATAAACATAAAAATAAAACTGTTCTGCCGACGGACAGCATGTCCGACTGCAACTGTGTCTTGAAATGAAAAGAAGGGTTTTTGGTCGAACCCTCAAATTATACCCTCTCGAGATTCCACGCCAGTTGGCTCCAAAATCGTCCTGTCGATACCTGCATATCACATGATAGGCCCCACTCCCGAACCTTTTTCATATGTTTGCAATTATTAGCAAATAGCAATGTTTTTCATGGAATCGAGATAGCACAAATCATAGCTAATTCGATTAAGCACTCACTGTATTAATTTGAGCGTCTTAGGGTAATTTGCGTATTTTTGGCAAATTTATTTCGCACTGCCTTCGCGTAGCGTGTCCTATTAACGTCATCTTTTCACTGGTGATAACTATAAAATTTACACCCACTTTGGTGCCTTTGGTTTGTTTATAAACTAATTAGTTTTCTCACAGTGAATTAAAATAATTATTTTATTAATTACTTTGGGCGGGTTGCTTAGATTCCTGTCTGTACATGCATCACTAACACACACAAGATACACGCGTAACACACATACAATTGAGCAGGTGTTCACTGCTTGTCGGAACAGGTTAATTTCTCCCCTAATCTAACAATGAAATATTTTTACAATCTCAGACCTGTCCATTTACTCTTAACTTATAATAATTCTACAAAATTTATATTTATTCAAATTAATGTCTAATACAGCGTATGGCTGTTTCGTTGGATTATATATATTACGTTTAATATTTATAAATAAATTTACCTCAAGGTATACTTTTTTCCTTATTAGGAATATATTTCTAGAGCTCCCGTGCTCTTATCTTCAGCCTTCGCGATCTTGCGTCTGGTGAAGTATTTGTGTGTTGGGTGGATGCTATTAAGGTTAGGTTAGGTTAGGTATATATATTATAGTCAATATATAATATATATTCAAACACTTTCTGCTACACTTCGTTTCTTGATGTATATAATATATATTTTATAAGGTAAAATCTTGAGGTATATCTCTTGAGGTACAATCATTATAAAATATAATATATATTTATATATTGCAGCAATACATATATTTGCATATTTGCCCAGGGCGGTTTGTTTTGTAAATAATAAGTGTAAAAAGAATACGGCCAACAGTTTTAAATAATTTTGTGCCAGAAAATGCAGGCTACAGCCTGTCAAAAGTAACACCTACTGTGCCAGTGTAAGATACGGCGTGTGTGTGTTTGTGTGTGTGAGCCAGCTGTGACCTGTTTTGAACGACGCGATGGGGTGATGCGCTACGAATTGTTTGTTCCAATTAATCAGGTCTTCACAGGATTATAATAAACTAATTACTTGTGTTAAACCTGTAAGCAAAGACTTAACGCCAATTATAAAAACACCATTGTATTAATGAATTCTTAACGAATGCAGTGATGTAAAATTTATTTCCAGAGATGCAATATTAAAGATGCTAACTAATTAATATTAATTACTAGTGTAATTAAAGAGTAATCAACATGTGTGGTATATGTGAGTGACCAGAGAAAAATTACGCAATCAATGAGATAGCTCATGTGACGAGTATGTTCATAAGTTCGCGATAATTAACCAAAAAGTGAGTGTAATAAAAATGACGCTCTGGAGCGAACTGACCATCTCTAACTTGTCGAAAGCAGGAATGTTCCTGTCAAATCGCCTCCAGTATAAATACCATTGGCAACTTTGGGCGATCACACACTCAGACTTACGAAATCTTCAGACGACGTTACGCTGTCCGTTTGCCGATCGACATGGACACAAACACACACTACCACACTCACACCAAGACGTAAGGAGGAACGCTGGAGCATCACTAACAGCAACAACCCATAGAGACAACAAACACCGCATCAGCATAATCATCATCATCATCATCATCATCATACTCTCAGGATTCTGGACACGCACGCACACACGCGCACGCGCGCAACGGTAACAGCAGAGATATACGCAGGTGATACAAAAACAATTATATTTTATTGTGAAGAGAGCTCTCGGGAAAAGAACTTAAATATGAATATAATAAGCAGAGTTTTAAGATTAAATAATACTTAGATAAGAGAGTAAGTTAACAAGCAAATCTAGTAAAGAAATAATAATCTTTTGTAGTATTTTTGGGTGTGTCAGTATAAGTCCATAATAGATTGGAAGTAAATGGTAGATTATTTTATTTTTGTTAATAGCAACAATAAATTCGTAATTAGCTTGTTAGTACATCCTCTTCATTCACTTATTAATATTTATATAAATATATATTAACACTTTCACTGTGAACTTACTTTTAGGTTTTGATTACCCAGACGTTTCGACGTAGTATTCGTCTTTTTCAATGGGTTTTTAAATACTGAATGCCTGTACAGTAACGGTTATGGGATGTGGGTGTGTGTGGTGGGGGTTGCTGGGGGGAGGGAGTTGGCGCTGGGATTCAAATAACTAGCTTCTTTTTGTCTAATGACGCGTTTCGGGACGAAATCCCATCTTCAGATACATAAAACTAATTTAAAACGTGAATGTATACCACATTTTGTGGTTATGTCATAATTTAAAACAACTGAATCGTTCGGAGCACTCGCATTCATGCGCGCTGTACCGCGACTTCCTTACGACTAGTTATAATTATTATTCAACCGTATAGCAGTGTCAAACAGGTTATTAGACACGAAGTTCATTTGATCATTTAATATATTATTTTTGGTTGTTGCGTTTCTTGTAGCTTTATATATTCCGAGTTCCTCTAGACTATCCATTAATTTACATTATTTGCAAGTATGTAACGTTACGAAATTGTTTTCGAAACTAGTATAATTATGAACTTTTGTTATTAAATGTTGTGCAAAACTGGAATTATTATTATTTGCTTTAGGAATATGCTCTAAAAATCTTGTATAAAAATCTCTTCCGGATTGGCCAATGTAGAATGCTTCACAATTATCACATTTTATTTTATAGACCCCTGATTTATTTTTTAAAGGAATATTTATTATAGTTTTGAAAAAATCTTTTAACTTATTACATGTTTTGAATGAAATATTATATCCTTTACTTTTAAAAACAGATTTTAAAATATTTGGCATCAAACCAGTATAATTAGCTGAAAGGAATTTTTCATGTTTTTTATTATGTTGGTTAATTACGTTAGTATTTTTATTTTTATTTTCTAAACGTTTTTTATGTTTCATTATCATTTTATCAATTATTGTTGGCTTGTAACCATTATTTAGAGCTATTTGTTTTATAATATTTACCTCTTGATCATAGTCTTCGTTATTAAGGGGAACACAAAGTAATCTGTCAATAAAGCTGTTAAATGCAGCCATTTTTGGGCTGGAGGGTGATATGACTTAGCATGTTTAACCGTATCTGTGCATGTGTGCTTTCTGTATATTTTGTATTTCAGGTCATTACCGTTATTTGTTATGGTTAGAGCCAGGAAATTAATATTTTTGTTTTCTTCAATTTCCATAGTGAATTTTATTTTCTTATGTATTTTATTTAAATAGTTATTAAATGACTCGATCTGTCTATTGTTACCATTGAAAATAACAAATGTGTCGTCCACGTATCTTGAATAATATACTATTTTATTGTCAAAATAATTATTTTTTAAAATTTTTGTATTTTCTAAATGATTCAAATAAATATCAGCGAGAATACCTGAGAGTGGAGAACCCATTGCTAGGCCCTCATTTTGTTTGTAGTATGAACCATCAAATGAAAAATAGTTTTGATTAAGTACTATTTCTAATATTAACATTAACAGATTAATTTTTCTTATTTCCAAGGTATTGTTATTTATTAAATTTTGCTTGAGCAATTTTAAAGATTCATCATTGGGACATTGGTATACAGGTCCACTATGTCAAAAGACACTAGCTTGTAACTAGGCTTAATATTAATATGACGTAATTTTTCAATAAAATCTTTATAACTTTTTATACTTTGGTTATTATCTAAGCGTATATGCTGTTCGATTATTTTTACCAAGGTTTTTGTTACTTTATAGCTTGGAGCGGTTGTAAAATTTACTAAAGGTCTAATCGGTGTGTCTTTTTTGTGTACGGGTAGACCTTTTAAGCACCGTGGACTGGCTTTTATTGGTTTTAGTGAGTAGCGTATGTGTTTCTCAAACAGATCTGTACATTTATTTATTGTTTTATTCAATTCTAATGTGTATTTTTTGGTGGGATCAATATTTAGCTTTGTTATGTTGTTATTATTAATGAATCTGTATACCTTTTGTTTGTATTCGTCCTGTCTATCAATGCTATAGTATTGCCTTTATCAACCTTCGTTAAGTAATTGTTATTTTGTAAGTGTTTTTTATTTAGCTGTATAGCTGTTAGTTGTTCATGTTTTGTTTTAGTATAATTTAATTTCTTTTGTTTATGATAATTGTTATTAATTGCTTTATTGAATCTATTATTTGTTAATATTCGTAGTTCATTTTGTTCATTTGAGTCTGGAACGCACTTAATTACAGATTCGGCTTCAACTATTTCTTTAATTATGTTATTTTTATTTTTAAGATTGGGTGGAAAATTGTAATTCAGTCCTTTATTGATAAGATTTTCCTCTGCGTTCGTGAGAACCATGTTAGTCATAGGGTAGAAAGTATGTTTATTATTGAATTTTTTATTCTTTTGATTGCTTATCAAACGGCCAATATTATTAGTTTGTTTATTTTTCTGGAATCTAATTTTATTCTTAACGTATTTATTAATAAGTTGTGTGATTGAATCGCATAGAGCGGGATGAACGTTATTATATAGTTCTAAATGCGATTTAAATACAGCTGAGTTTAATGAGATTTTCTTCTTATATAAGAATTTAATTTCTTCTTTTATCCTGTATTTACTTGAAAATTGCTCGGTTTTTCTGGCTATTCTAGAGATTTCGTTAATTTTGATTTTAGCGTAATTTGGGATAAGATTTTGATGTAGACAAATTTTATTAAATTTAATATTTAAATTAGTTTTAAATAGTTTAAACTTTTGATTTTGAAGTGTATACGCAATTTTTACCTGGTATGGTTCTAATTTAAATCTATTCATGTTTTACGTACCGAGTCACTTTATGGTTATCAATATAATTAAATTACCTTATTTTGGTCCACATTAGTGACACTAGATTCTTTTTGTCTAATGACGCGTTTCGGGATGAAATCCCATTATGCTGCATCTCCTTCCATAACTGTGAGATTGGGACGCTATCGTATACCTTTTCTAAATCTATTAAAGCTATATGCGTTTCTCTATTATGCTGTACTGTCTTTTCAACTGCTATTTTGAATGTAAAGATGTTGTCTACCGTGGATCGCCCCGCTTTAAAACCTGATTGTTTTTCGGGCTGCTTGGTCTTGATGTCTTCTTCAATTAAGTTTTTCAAAATCCTTGAATATATTCTCCCGATGGTCGGGATCACAGCAATTCCTCTGTAATTTCTAGGGTCCAACTTTGAACCCTTCTTATGGACTGGTGAGATATACGATGTTCGCCACTCTACTGACACTTCTTCTCCATTTAGGCATCTTTCGAATAATTTTCTGAGCATTTCAAACAGCTTGGGGGCCCATATCTAACTAAGTCTGGGTTTATTCCTCCAGGACCTGGGGATTTCCTCAATTTTGTACCTTTTATTGCCTCTTGAACTTCTTCAATACTTAGTGCAATTTCTCCAGATACTTTTATTTCATGGTCATTAGGAATGAATTTATTCCCTGTTTCAAGGATGTTTATTTAAATTTAAATAGTTAACGTAAATATTCCAAGTCATACCTATAAATACCATTTAATATTTATTACTGTATATAAAAATAAGATGTTTACTGTAGTATTTTAATTAAAAATAATATTTACTTCTATTCAATTATTGTGCACAATTTTAAATAATGAAAAAACGAATATAAACAAATATTAAAACACATATTTAATTATAATTATTATCATAATTTTTGTATTAACATTACAATTATGTATCCAGTTTTTTATTATAACATATTTCAGTTTATCTACAGTTTTTTTCAAAAATTATTCACTTTTCACCTGCTTTAAACGTTATTGTTACCGTGGCAAAGTTATTGTTCGGTCTGTTAGAGAGAGAGAGAGAGAGAGAGAGAGAGAGAGAGAGAGAGAGAGAGAGAGAGAGAGAGAGAGAGAGAGAGAGAGAGAGAGAGAGAGAGAGAGAGAGAGTGTGTGTGTGTGTGTTGCCCACTGGATGATAACGACCATGATGAAGATGATTATGACGACGACGACAATGATGGTGGTGGCGATGATGATAATGATGATGATGATGATAATGATAACGGCGACGACGATCTGGCGCTTTTACGTCGATTGTCAGAGACAATTTCCCCGACGTTATTACCATAGTCACTCTGGCTTGCTCGAAATTGTCCGCTGTATTTTAGTGTGGTGTCAGTCGACAGGTCTGATTTTGCTAGATTCCCTTCCAGACTAGTCAAACTTTGCTTCGTCCTGCATAACCTTCGGTTTTTAACAAATCATTTTTATGTATGTTTTTGCATTAATAACTGCGTTAACATGCAAATCGGTACTTACGTATGATTCAAGATTTTTCACTCGTTCAGTACGTATTGTTACGACAGTACAGACCACGCTACGTGTTTCTCGTCTATTCCAGTGGAATCCGGCTGTAATGTGGGTATGCGTACGTATTGCTGCTACTGTACTTTGAAATGAAGGACATTTACGTGACACTTGTCTAGTTGACGCGTAATTGTCTTTCACCGCAAAGCAGCAGCATTATGTACGCACACACACATTACAGCTGGAATATTCGAGAAACTTGTAGAACGTTCCGTATTACGTAACACTTTTTCCGCATTACGTAACGATATTCTGCAGCGACAAGCAGTATCTAGTAGTTTATTAACGAGTAGTTAACAACCAATTACTAACAAACATATTTCCTGTTAGTCATTACCGTCATTACTCTTGAAATAAAACTTTTCTATTAGTTTACAAATTAAAACTGTAAAATAAAAGCAGTTTTAAAATACAATCACGTGGTTATACATCGTGTTAAATGATTTCTCGTTAAACGTTTCCCATTTCGGCGGACTCCTCTTGTAATATATTTATGTACTCTCACTTGAAAATTTGCAGTTTAATTCTTTTTTGTCTTTGTGTCCCTTTTCCACAGTCTTCTAATGTCAATTAAGCGCTTCTCTCCTACCCTCAGTATCCTCTTCTCTCACGGCGACATAATTCTGATTCACCATCATTAATGGACCGTTTCAGGATTTAAAATTTTAAAAACTTAATTATAAAATTAAATGTAATTAAGTTACATGTAGTTAATACCTTTGAAATTAAATACAATTAAATGTAATTACAATATTTTGTATAATACATTATACAATGAACAATCAGAATAATAAAAAGACTTTGTTTATCTATATTTATTATCATATTACAAACACAATTTACTGTTTGTACAAAGCTCAACAAAATGCAAATATAAAGTACTCATGCATATTTTCGGCACTTAAACAAAAGGTACGTTCGAATTTTAGGCAAAAATTATTCTATCAGTTACAAAAAAAAGAATGTAGACTAGTCTAAAAATAATAATCGCTTGACTTTGAAAAAATTTCTCTTAAATATAAAGTTCATATGGCATAAACGTTGATCATAATGCTTTAACGACTACGTTTTCAATTTGTAATCTCGAGTCTTCATTCCAAGTTGCTTCCCAGTTGGCCTTATCCTGCCAAAACTTCAGCATTCCCTGTAATAGAAAAAATTATCAATTAATTAAAATCACTTACTTTGAACTTATATCTTGCAGAAATGTTAAATTAAGTAGATCGGTGACCACTTGGAGTATTGTTTATCCGGTATATCGTTTGGGGAAGTAAAAACCTCAAAAGTACGGTAGTTGAATCGTCGTAGGAATCAAATGAAGGGCGCTCCACGAATTAGATCTTAGAATTACCTGAAACGTTGTACCATCTACTGAGTTAGAATGTTTTTTGAAACTTATCAGATACTAGCTGTATACCCGTGCTTCGCTACGGTTTTTACTGAATAAACACATTGGTTCGGTGGGTTTTTTTTAACCTTGGGTAACCAAGCACATTGTATAAATGTAATATTTACAAATTTTTAAAAGCATAAATGGGTGCTAATACTAAGTCTACTGAAATCGTTTTGTGAAACGAAATACGGCACTTATAAAACTTCCTTGTAGACAACGTTCTTTGTTTGACCCTGTGGCTGAAGGATAGTTAAACTCTCAGAAGAGCTAACTCGTGAGCAAGCAACATACAACTGGCCATGGGAGAAGCAGTCTTCCCTCAGATCAACACCGGCCATTTTCAAAGACTGCCCTTGTGATTTATTTATTGTCATAGCAAAGCATAGCTTGACAGGGAACTGGAGTCTTTTAAACTGAAAATGGTAATCCGATGGAATTAAGGGAATGCGTGGAATGAAGACTGCTTCTCCCTGACCACATCCAGTGAATATTGTTGCTTCTATGACGTTGTTGTGCAACGATTTAATCTGCAGCCTAGTACCGTTACAAAGCTTAGGCGGTACCAGGTTTCGTAGCAGCATTATTGGAGCTCCAACTTTAAGGCAAAGATTGTGCGGTGGAATGCCTGGAGGATTAAGCGTGTGCAAGAACTCTACTGGGTAATGGACCGCATCTTCTACTTCCACCACAGAGTCCACGGATTGGTACTGGACAATCTCATTTGGCAGTTTTTCCAATAATGTGTTATTGATATTTGCAGCAGTGTCATTCTTTGGAGTAAGGATAGCTCTTTCTTTCAGCCAAGATACATCTTTCAAGTAAAAATTAGTTAAATCTGGGTAAATTTTTTCAGCCAACGTTGTCAAGTCGAATACAACTTCACATAAGTCTTTTGTAATATTGACTTTGCCATTTTCTTCAGGTAGATTTCCATTACCGATCTGTAAAAGTAAACTTGAAAACTCGTCTGCCTTTAAACTGCCTTTAAGATGCACCCGCATGTTGATTCTCAAGGAACGAACTTGGACTTTAGGCCACAGGACAGAACTCTTTAGACAGGCTTTAGCTTCATCTGCTCGAGTTCCCCTAGGTACAACAGGTAAAGTCTGTCTGAAGTCTCCGGCCATTAGAAGTGTGACTCCACCCATCAGGTTTTTATTGCTTCTAATGTCCTGCAGAGTTCTATCCAAAGCTTCAATTCCTCCCTTGTGAGCCATGGTGCACTCGTCCCAAATTATCAACTTACAATCCTTAAGTACCTTCGCTGTGTCGCTTTGTTTTGATATGTTGCAAAATGGGGTCTCAGAGTGGTTTAAGTTGAGAGGCAGTTTGAAGGCAGAATGAGCTGTCCTCCCTCTAACCAACAACGTTGCTGCTATACCTGACGAAGCCACAGATATAGCAATTTTCCTATCTTGTCTTACCGTGGCTAATATTAAATTAATCAAAAAGGTTTTCTCTGTACACCTGGGAACTTCTGGGACTTCTGTACTTCTGGGAACACGTTCTTATCGCAAGAATGCATAAAATTCATGCGTTCATAAGTAATTAATATTTATTTGAGACGATAGTTAATATATCGTATAATATTATTTTCTACAGACAAATGTTTTCTATATATTTATTACGCTCCTTTTACAACTTTGAATCAATTTACTCGGAAATATTTTCTTTGTAGGCCCTGTTGTTTTTGAGATACAGTGGTGACTAAGTGAGTAAGTGGTATTTAGCAAATATATTATAGATTTCTTTAGGGTAGTTTTAATTAAAATTATTTAAAATTGACCTTTGTGTTCTTTAAAAGAGGGTTAAGTTAACTTGTAGAACAAATTTCATGTTTCTATCTCATCTAGAAGCTGCCTAACAGTTGTCACGTTTTAACTGTCATGTATTTCTTATGAGAATATTCGGTCACTTTGACCCCTCCTAAACCCCCCTTAAATTTTGAATTTTGTCAAACCCCGTCTTATTGCACATCTACAGTATCTAGTGAATATCCATGTAAAGTTTCATCTTTCTAGGCCTTGTCATTGTTGAGATACAGTGATGAGTCTGTGAGTGGGCTTTGGCAAATATATTATAGATTCTGCGCGACTTTTGGGAAACGTTTTCCACTCTATTGAACTCTCCGTCAAGTTGCTACTTCTAAATTTAAAACATTATGTTCAGATCAAAAGAGAACAGTCACACAAAAAATGGGATAATATTACAGAAAAATTAATAAATGAATTTGTGTTGTCTCTACAGCAAAAACGTATTATCTTTGACCAAGTGAAAAACAAATTTGGCCATCTTGTTAAAGAAAACAGCCTTGTTCAAATCAACTGTCTGTGATTTTGCTACGTAATACATACACATTAGTGTGTAATATAATTTGTACATTTCTGTGTCATATATATCAATTTTGTCTTAAAATTTTCACGGAAATATACTTTTTTAATGTGGCTCCTTAATTAACCGAAATATTCTTCATCTAAGAAACACGACGTTTTGATTATTCCAGATAAAAAACTTTCCACAGTTATGAAATTTTTAAAACTAAAATTATATGTAATCCGACACATCAGTTAAAAATTTTTAACTAAAAAAAAATATCGGTATGGAGAACCATACACGACTTCCATGTTCTAAGATTTATATTTAAAATCATTTACGAAATGAAATGTTTCCATAGAAATTACTTCTTTCCACTTATTGCTTTAGTCTTAACCACAGTACTGTGGTCACTAACGTATACCACCACACGTTATCGCACTCGATTTTCACTGATGATGGCAGTCGACGGCACTGCCGCAACGTCTGGTTTGCAGAAAACATTGGACTACGGCCAAATAGCCCGGGAAGGAATTTTAACAACAAACTACTACTTTTTTGTCGATAACGTACTACACATATATAAATTATCCCCTCCCCTTTCAACTATAATTTTCATTTATAGAAAATTACCCCCACCCCGTTCAACTAGCCTCTTCATTTATAGATATTTCATTTACGTTTCTACAGTTGATTATTATGATCTTCTTATCAGGATACTTTATTTATCAAAATTAAGTACTTTACTCTTGTTACAACAAAAAAAGTTAACCGAACTTCACCAAAATCAATAGGCATTAAGCCTTCTAAAACTCAGGCACGTATGTAAAAAATTAGTTGATTCTGTTTGAATTTACGGCAGTTATCGTTCTTCATGGTAAACGTTCTCATGTTACAACATAAAATGTTGCAGGTAAACTACCCCTTTCCCTTAACCGATCTTCACCAAAATCAGCAGGCCTTGAGTTCTCTACAATATAGGGACGTATAAAAAACTTATTTGATTATGCTTGAATTTACGGCAGTTATCCTTCGTCATATAAACAATTAACCTTGTTATCACAAAATGTTGCAGGTATACTACCCCTTTCTCTTAACTGATCTTCACCAAAATCAGCAGGCCTTGAGTTCTCTACAATGTAGGGACGTATAAAAAACTTATTTGATTATGTTTGAATTTACGGCAGTTATCCTTCGTCATATAAAAAATTAACCTTGTTATCACATAAAATGTTGCAGGTATACTACCCCTCTCTCTTAACTGATCTTCACCAAAATCAACAGTCTTGAGTCCTCTACAATTCAGGGATGCATGCAAAACATTATTTGATTCTGTTTGATTGTGCGGCAGTTATCGTTCGTCATAGAAACAATTACTCTTGTTAAAACATTAAAGGTGGCAGGTAAACTACCCCTTTCCTGAACCGACCTTCACCAAAATCAACAGACCTTCAGACGTTTACAATTGATGAATGTATGCGATACATTATTTGATTCTGTTTGAATTTGCGGCTCTTACCGTTTGCCATAAAAAAAAATCTACAGACACACATAGACAGACACACACACAGACACTTTTCGAAAAATGACATTTTTTCATGTTTTGAGTGTAGTACAATCAGAATCTGCAATAATCTCGAACACAATTTTTTTGCCATAACCATACTTCCATTTCCTTAAGGAACATGGAAGTAGAATATCGGTATGGAGAAACATAAATGACTCCCATGTTCTAAGATTTATATTTAAAATCATTTACGAAATGAAATGTTTCCATACAAACTACTTCTTTCCACTTATTGCTTCAGCCTTAACCACAGTACTGTGGTCACTAACGTATACCACCACACGCTATCGCACTCGATTTTCACTGATGATGGCAGTCGACGGTACTGCCGCAACGTCTGGTTTGCAGAAAACATTGGACTACGGCCAAACAGCACGGGAAGGAATTTTAACAACAAACTACTACTTTTTTGCCGATAACGTAGTACACATATAAAAATTATCCCCTCCCACTTCAACTATAATTTTCATTTATAGAAAATTACCCCCACCCCGTTCAACTAGCATCTTCATTTATAGATATTTCATTTACGTTTCTACACTGGATTGTTAAGATCTTCTTATCAGGCTACTTTATTTATCAAAATTAAGTACTTCACTCTTGTTACAACAAAAAATGTTTCATGTAAACTGCCCTTTCCCCGTAACCGATCTTCACCAAAATGAATAGGCCATGTGTCTTCTACAACTCAGGTACATATATAAAACATTATTTGATTCTGTTTGAATTTACGGCAGTTATCGTTCGTCATGAAAAAATTTCGCTTGTTACAACATAAAACGTTGCATGTAAACTACCCCTTTCTCTTAACTGATCTTCACCAAAATCAACAGGTCTTGAGTCTTCTACAACTCAGGAACGTATGCAAAACATTGTTTCATTCTGTTTGAATTTACGGCAGTTATCGTTCGTCATAGAAACAATTACTCTTGTTAAAACTTTAAAGATGGCAGGTAAACTACCCCTTTCCCTTAACCGATTTTCAACAAAATCAACCGACACTGAGTTCTCTATAGCTCAGGAATGTATGCAAAACATTATTTGATTCTGATTGACTTTAGGGCAGTTATCATTCACCATAGAATATACCCTTGTTAAAAATAAAACGTTGCAGGTAAACTATCCCTTTCCCTAAACCGATCTCCAACCAAAAACAATAGGTCTTGAGAACTCAACTATTTAGAGCTGCATGCAAATAATTATTTGATTCTGTTTTAATTTGCGCCTGTTATCGTTTGCCATAAAAACAAAATCTACAGAACAACACACAGACACTTTTGAAAAAATTACTTTTTTCATGTTTCGAGGGTAGTACAATCAGAATCTGCAATAATCTCGAACACGATTTTTTTTTGCCATCACCATACCTCCATTTCCTTATGGAACATAGAAGTAAAAGCAATTTTTTTCGAAAAGTGCCTGTGTGTATGTCTGTGTGTCTGTCTGTAGAATTTTTTCTACATGACCTCCATGTTCTAAGATTGTACTTCTTTCTACTTATTGCTTCAGCCTTAACCACAGTACTGTGGTCGCTAACGTATACCACCTCACGTTATCGCACTCGATTTTCACTGATAATGGAAGTCGATGGCACTGCCGAATCTGGTTTTGCAAAAACTTTGGTCTACGACCAAACAGGACGGGATGGAATTTTAACAACAAACTACTTCTTTGTTCCCGATAATGTAGTACATATATAAATAAAATTTTGCAGGTAAACTACCCCTTCCCTTAACCGACCTTCACCAAAATCAACAGGCCTTGAGTTCTCTACAATTCAGGAAAGTATGCAAACAATTAGTTGATTCTCTTTGAATTTACGGCACTTATCTTTCGTCATAAAAAATTACCCTTGTTAAAACATAAAATGTTGCTGCTAAACTACCCCTTTCCCATAACCGATCTTCACAAACACCAACAGGTCTTGAGAACTCAACAATACAGGGCTGTATGCAAACCATTATTGATTCTGTTTGAATATGCGGCTGTTATCTTTTGCCATATAAAGTAAATTACCCTTGATTTAAAAAAACCGTTGCCGGTAAACTACCCCTTTCCCTTAACCGATCTTCACCAAAACCAACAGGTCTTGAGACCTCTAAAAATTAGGGATGCATGCAAAACATTATTTGATTCTGTTTGAATGTGCGGTAGTTATCGTTAGTCATAAAAAAAATTACTCTTGTTAAAACATTACAGGTGGCCGGTAAACTACCACTTTCCCTTAACCGATCTTCAACAAAATCAACAGGCCTTCAGTTCTTTACAATTCAGGAGCGTATGCAAAACATTGTTTGATTCTGTTTGATTTTACGGCAGTTATCGTTCTTCATGGAAAACGTTTTCATGTTACAACATAAAATGTTGCTGGTAAACTACCCCTTTCCCTTAAACGATCATCAACAAAATCAATAGACCTTGTGGTAACTACAATTGAGGAACGTATGCAAAAAAATATTTGATTCTGTTTGAATGTGCGGCAGTTATCGTTCGTCATAGAAAAATTACCGTTATTAAAACATAAAATGTTGCAGGTAAACTAGCCCTTTCCCTTTACCGTTCTTCAACAAATCAACAGACACTGAGTTCTCTATAGCTCAGGAAGGTAAGCAAAACATTATTTGATTCTGAATGAATTTACGGAAGTTTTTATTCGTCACAGAAAAAATTACCCATGTTAAAACAAAACGTTGCCGGTACACTACCTATTATCTAAACCGATCTTCAACAAAAACAATAGGCCTTGAGAACTCTACAATTCAGGACTGTATGCAAAACATTATTTGATTTTGTTTGAATATGCGACTGTTATCGTTTGCCATAGAAAATAACTTTGTTAAAACAAAAAACTTTGCACGTAAACTACCCCTTTCCCTTTACCGATCTTCACCAAAAACAACAGGTCTTGAGAACTCTACTATTTAGAGTAGCATGCGTAACATTATTTGATTCTGTTTGAATTTGCGGCTGTTATCGTTTGCCATATAAAATACAGTTTTGTAAAAACATAAAACGTGCAGGTAAACTATCCCTTAACCGATCTTCACCAAAATCAATAAGCCTTCAGTTCTTTAAAATTCAGGAACGTATGCACAAAATTATTTGATTCTTTTTGAATTTACGGCAGTTATCGTTCTTCATGGTAAACGTTCTCATGTTACAACATAAAATGTTGCTGGTAAACTACCCCTTTCCCTTAACTGATCTTCAACAAAATCAACAGACCTTGAGGTATCTACAATTGAGGAAGGCATGCACAAAATTATTTGATTCCGTTTAAATGTACGGCAGTTATCGTTCGTCATAGAAACAATTACTCTTGTTAAAACATAGAATGTGGCCGGTAAACTACGCCTTTCCCTTAACCGATTTTCAACAAAATCAACAGGCCTTCAGTCTTTTACAATTGAGGAACGTATGCAATAAAGATTTGATTCTGTTTGAATGTGCGGCAGTTATCGTTCATCATAAAAAAATTACCGTTATTAAAACATAAAATGTTGCAGGTAAACTACCCCTTTCCCTTAACCGATCTTCACCAAATCAACAGACACTGAGTTCTCTATAGCTCAGGAATGTATGCAAAACATTATTTGATTCTGATTGAATTAAAGGCAGTTATCATTCACCATAGAATATACCCTTGTTAAAAATAAAACGTTGCAGGTAAACTATCCCTTTCCCTAAACCGATCTCCAACCAAAAACAATAGGTCTTGAGAACTCAACTATTTAGAGCTGCATGCAAAAAAGTATTTGATTCTGTTTGAATTGCGGCTGTTATCGTTTGCCCTAAAAATAAAATCTACAGAACGACTCACAGACACACACAGACACTTTTCGAAAAATGAATTTTTTTCATATTTTGAGGGTAGAACAATCAGAATCTGCAATAATCTCGAACACGATTTTTTTTTGCCATCACCATACTTCCATTTCCTTATGGAAGATAGAAGTAAAAGTCATTTATTTCGAAAAGTGCGTGTGTGTGTGTCTGTGTGTCTGTCTGTAGACATTTTTTCTACATGACTTCCTTGTTCTAAGATATTTAAAACCATATTCGAAATGAAGTATTTCCATAGAAAGTACTTCTTTCTACTTATTGCTTCATCCTTAACCACAGTACTGTGGTCACTAACGCATATCACCTCACGTTTGCACACGATTTTCACTGATGATGGCAGTCGATGGTAGTTCGTCACAAAAACAATTACTCTTGTTAAAACATTACAGGTGGCAGGTAAACTACCCCTTTCCCTAAACCGATCTTCAACAAAATTGACAGGCCTTTAGTTCTTTACAATTCAGGAACGTATGCAAAACATTATTTGATTCTGTTTGAAATTACGGCAGTTATCGTTCTTCATGAAAAACGTTCTCATGTTACAACATAAAATGTTGCTGGTAAACTACCCCTTTCCCTTAACCGATCATCAACAAAATCAATACACCTTGAGGTAACTACAATTGAGGAACGTATGCAAAAAAGATTTGATTCTGTTTGAATGTGCGGCAGTTACCGTTCGTCATAGAAAAATTACCGTTATTAAAACATAAAATGTTGCAGGTAAACTACCCCTTTCCCTTTACCGATCTCCTACCAGAAACAACAGGTCTTGAGAACTCTACTATTTAGAGAGTATGGGAAACATTATTTGATTGTGTTTGAATTTGCGGCTGTTATCGTTTGCCATCGAAAATACATTTGTAAAAACGTAAAACGTTGCAGGTAAACTATCCCTTAACCGATTTTCGCCAAAATCAATAAGCCTTCAGTCTTTTATAATTGAGGAACGTATGCAAAAAAGATTTCATTCTGTTTGAATGTGCGGCAGTTATCTTTCATCATAAACAAAATTACCGTTATTAAAACATAAAATGTTGCAGGTAAACTACCCCTTTCCCTAAACCGTTCTTCACCAAATCAACAGACGCTGAGTTCTCTGTAGCTCAGGAATGTATGTAAAACATTATTTGATTCTGATTGAATTTAAGGCAGTTATCATTCGTCATAGAAAAATTACATGTGTTAAAACATAAAACGTTGCAGGTAAACTTCCCATTTCCCTAAACCGACCTCCTACCAAAAACAATATGTCTGGAGAACTCTACTATTTAGAGTTGCATGCAAAAAATTATTTGATTCTGTTTGAATTTGCGGCTGTTATCGTTTGCGGCTGTTATCGTTTGCCATAGAATATACCCTTGTTAAAACATTAAACGTTACAGGTAAACTACCGCTTTCCCTAAACCGATCTCCAACCAAAAATAATAGTTCTTGAGAACTCTACTATTTAGAGTAGCATGCAAAAAATTATTTGATTCTGTTTGAATTTGCGGATGTTATCGTCTGCCATAGAATATACCATTGTCAAAACATGAAACGTCGCTGGTAAACTACCCCTTTCCCTTAACCGATCTTCATCAAAAACAAAAGGTCTTGAGTACTCTACAAATCAGGGCAGTATGCAAAAAATTATTTGATTCTGTTTGAATTGCGGCTGTTATCGTTTGCCATAAAAATGAAATCTACAGAACGACTCACAGACACTTTTCGAAAAATGACTTTTTTCATGTTTTGAGGGTAGAACAATCAGAATCGGCAATAATCTCGAACACGATTTTTTTTGCCATCACCATACTTCAATTTCCTTATGGAAGATAGAAGTAAAAGTCATTTTTTTCGAAAAGTGTCTGTGTGTGTGTCTGTGCGTCTGTCTGTAGACTTTTTTCTACATGACTTCCATGTTCTAAGATTTATATTTAAAATCATATTCGAAATGAAGTATTTCCATAGAACATACTTCTTTCTACTTACTGCTTCATCCTTAACCACAGTACTGTGGTCACTAACGTATATCATCACCTCACGTTTTCGCACTCGATTTTCACTGATGATGGCAGTCGATGGCACTGTTGAAACGTCTGGTTTTGCAGAAAATTTGGACTACGGCCCGGGAAGGAATTTTAACAAAAAACTACTTCTTTGTTGCCGATAACGTAGTACACATATAAAAAATTCTCCCCTCCCTCTTCAACTATAATTTTCATTAATAGAAAATGCCCCCCACCCCGTTCACCTAACCTCTTAATTTATAGATATTTCATCTACGTTTCTACAGTGGATTATTATGAGCTTCTTATCAGGATACTTTATTTATCAAAATTAAGTACTTTACTCTTGTTAAAACATAAAACGTTGCCAGTAAACTACCCCTTTCCCTTAACCGGTCTTCACCAAAATCAACAGGCATTGAGTTCTCTACAATTGAGACAGGCATGCAAAACATCAGTTGATCCTGTTTGAATGTGCGGCAGTTATCGTTCGTCATAGAAACAATTACTCTTGTTAAAACATGAAAAGTGGCTGGTAAACTACCCCTTTCCCTTAACCGACCGTCACCAAAAACAACAAGTTTTGAGTACTCTGCAAATCAGGACTGTATGCAAAGAATTATTTGATTCTGTTTGAATTTGCGACTGTTATCGTTTACCATAAAAAAAATCTACAGACACACACACACAGACACACATACACACACACAGACACTTTTCGAAAAATGACTTTTTTTCATGTTTTGAGGGTAGAACAATCAGAATCTGCAATAATCTCGAACACCATTTTTTTTGCCATCACCATACTTCCATTTCCTTATGGAAGATAGAAGTAAAAGTCATTTTTTTCGAAAAGTGTCTGTGTGTGTGTCTGTGCGCCTGTCTGTAGACTTTTTTCTACATGACTTCCATGTGCTAAGAGGTATATTTAAAATCATATTCGAAATGAAGTATTTCCATAGAACGTACTTCTTTCTACTTATTGCTTCATCCTTAACCGCAGTACTGTGGTCACTAACGTATATCACCTCACGTTTTCGCACTCGATTTTCACTGATGATGACAGTCGATGGCACTGCCGAAACGTCTGGTTTTGCAGAAAACATTGGTCTACGGCTAAACAGCCCGGGAAGGAATTTTAACAAAAAACTACTTCTTTTGTTGCCGATAACGTAGTACACATATAAAAAAATCTCCCCTCCCTCTTCAACTATAATTTTCATTAATAGAAAATTCTCCCCACCCCGTTCACCTAACCTCTTAATATATAGATATTTCATCTACGTTTCTACAGTGGATTATTATGAGCTTCTTATCAGGATACTTTATTTATCAAAATTAAGTACTTTACACTTGTTAAAACATAAAACGTTGCCAGTAAACTACCCCTTTCCCTTAACCGGTCTTCACCAAAATCAACAGGCATTGAGTTCTCTACAATTGAGACAGGCATGCAAAACATTATTTGATCCTGTTTGAATGTGCGGCAGTTATCGTTCGTCATAGAAACAATTACTCTTGTTAAAACATGAAAAGTGGCTGGTAAACTACCCCTTTCCCTTAACCGATCGTCACCAAAACAACAAGTTTTGAGTACTCTGCAAATCAGGACTGTATGCAAAGGATTATTTGATTCTGTTTGAATTTGCGACTGTTATCGTTTACCATTAAAAAAATCTACAGACACACACACACACACAGACACACACACACTTTTCGAAAAATGACTTTTTTTCATGTTTTGAGTGTAATACAATCAGAATCTGCAATAATCTCGAAATGATTTTTTTTGGCATCATTATACTTCCATTTCCTTAAGGAACATGGAAGTAAAGTTATGTAGAAATTCGATTCTGTTAGACATCATTGGTCCGAAACCCAAAATATTTTTTTACATCTTTCTAAGAAGCAAAGAATATTCCAAATGTTATAAAAACATTATCATTCTTACATTACATTGTTATATACTTTGCACAACAATACCAAAAAATGTACAATAAAAATGGGCATTTTCATAGACACATGTTATCAGTCATCGTGGACCTGTTATTACACATCCTATGTATACAGATATAAGAGAGATATCTGTTGAGGTCAAGACCACTACACACTGTTGCCAAACTATTCCCATTACGTCGTACCTTAACTTCAAAGTTATTCCAAGGCTTCCGCCTTCCGTTGGACAAACAGTCGTTGGGGAACTCCCTCATGCCGCCCGCAGACACACCAAGCGCTATGTAAAACTAGAAAATAAAGAAACAATTATGATGAAACACAATAAATAATATACATATACAAATATGATCTGCTATAATTTGTTTGTATTGTTTATTAAGACAAAGTATTAATATTACAAATTGCTTAAACATATACGAGTTAATAATTAACCTAACCTAACCTAACAATATTATTGTATAATATTGTATAGCATCTCCTTGAAACTACAGACAGATCCATGCGCATACAATTGGTTTTAAATCAACGCTTCACTTTTTCTGTATGTCACTTTCTTGACAAACACTTTTAAAGATAACACCTTGTTTCCGTTAATTAATAAAGATTTAATCATTATTTATAACACTAAACTGTCGTTAGTTAGTTAATTAGTGATAACGTATTATTAATCGGTTCAACAACGTAGACTAGAAATATGAGTCATAAACCCGCATTAAACCATGATTAAACCGAATATCTTATTTCACAAAGTTGTTGTGTTCTACGTATTAACCTTACCCTTAACTTCTTTTTCAGATATCTTGTCAATTTTCTACTTGACATTGGAAAAATTCAACTTAGGGTTGCAGTCCTTAGATTCTTACTTTTGAATGACTCCCGTTTGAAATGCCAAGCGGCTATACTACTATTATTTCCACTTCTCTTCTCGTCTCTCTCTCTCTCTCTCTCTCTCTCTCTCTCTCTCTCTCTCTCTCTCTCTCTCTCTCTCTCTCTCTCTCTCTCTCTCTCTCACTCACTCACTCACTCACTCACTCACTCACTCTTCCTCTCTCCCCCCTCTCTCTCTCCGTGAATTAAATACTTTCAACTTTTAAGTATAACATAGTTGGAAAGAAAAAATTAACCTTTTTTTATCCCAACCGTTTAGAATTCGTCAGACTATACTTGTCGAATATAAAATATTTGTAACTATTTTATCCACGTACAAATCTAATAACTAGTGGACAATTCACATCCTTAAAATAAAACCCTAGTTGTAGTGTTTGTCTTAACTTTCTTAATTTACCTAATATTACTTTAAGGGTTCCATTGATATAAAGCATTTTATTAATAATAAACACCTATTGTGGTACCTAACGTGACTCAAGAGCTGCCTAGTGTTTCGATGTACGCACTGCATTGTCTGACGCCTCAATAATCCAAATGTAGGGTACAGTATAAGGAAGCGATTATAATCTCTCACCTTTTATATAATCTGCTTCTTAAGAAAGATAATCGTATCTTCTCATAAATTCCCTCTTTTCATAAACCACACTATTCCTCGCCATTCTGAATATCGTTCAAATATTCAAAATAAGAATTATACTTTTAAAGTTTACGTTCATTTTTATCTTTGAAGATAAAGGACCCTTCACTGCCTCTTAAATTTGTAATTACCCTTATTCTTCTTCGATGTCCTTCCTACCCTGTCACTTCAACGATTCATCGTAGAGTAATTAAACGCAAATATCTTACGTACATCATCGTTTGATTAAATAACATTCATTATAACCATTCTGAAAGTCAACCCTTGTTGTAGTCATCCGTACGTAATAGTTGCGTAAAAGTTGTGTGTGAATGTTTTCATTGTAGGGCTACTAATAGATGACTGGCTGAACCACACGATGTCGTAAACTGATCCATAAATCGATAAAGGCATATAAAGTCGGATTACGGTATAGTTTATTCCATATTATGGGATCGGGTATTCATTGTTCACAATTGTTTACTGTACCACAGCATATTCAATGATTTTATAACCTTAGAGCTGCGAGCGTGTGTGCGGGAAATTCGTATGTCTTTATACATGACGAAATAAGTAATATGTAAAACATAAAGTAATACAGTAAAATAAAAGCCTTCATCTGATAAAATTGAAAAATATCCGAATAGTATTTTAAAACACAGTAGTTTTTAACTTAAGTTATAAACAAATGTCTTACTTTAATGTTATTTAAAGCTTTTCACTGCCAACAGTTTTCATGAAAACAGTGTACAAAGTATACGATTTTTTTTTAATAAAATATATTAGAATATTTCTTGCTGACCTTCTGTTTAAATAATGAAATACGATCAGTCGGTTGTCACATCGGTTAAAACACGAAAGAAACCTGCCTTTTGCTCTTAAACACTCCTAATGTACACCATATTACAATATTTTAAAGATAACAAATCACGTTGATGAGCACTCTGCTCAGATCACCAGAGCCCCTTCAATAGCCTCTACTACACAGCACTAACATGAAGTAAATATTTGAAGCGTTACTCCCCGATAAAGTCTCAAAACTTTAACCCTCAAAGGGTGCCTGACGGCTATCCACGACTTACGTTAAAATCAAACACAGCAAATGCCCTACTGAAAAAAAACTAAATAATGAGGTCACAAACCAACGCTGATACTGTTTTTGTGTACTCCGCATATATTCCCATTAAGTTAGTATTAACGGTCTGCTACATCAGGCAAACTACATAACTGACAAAATTTTACAGGGACTGTTCGAGCTTCATTCAAAAAAGGAAAATTCTTATTTCTTACATACAAAATTTACAATATTATTCACAAGTCAATTAACAATTAAAAATAAACAGAAAAAATTATTTTATATTATAGGCCTATTAGTTACTTTTTGCACAGTTTTCCCCCATTGTACACTCAGCTGTGCATTACTCTTATAGCCCCCCTCCCAAAATTAATCAAGTCCAAGTTACTACTTTCCCTCAGTTTGCAACTGAAAAATTAGTCCAGTCCCAATTATTATGATGTCCAGCTACCAAGATTTCTTAATGATGGCTATTATTTGGTTCTAACTGTTCGTTACCCATACTACGTATTCCTAATGGTTTATAATTTGAGGCCTACATGTAAGTTGAAATTTCAATGTAAATTGGAGTCCTTAGGATCATGAAACATTTTTTTAATGATGCTATACATACTGGACTAAAAAGTATAGAATCCTTAAATACAGGCAGAATTTTGAGTTACTGACTGCTGGTGCAGAATAGTCACGGTTTGGAAGATTTTTTTTTTCTAATTGATTTGCAACGCATACGTGGAAGACGTCTTGGATAGGGATGAGAATAAAGACAGCACGAGCGCAGCAATCGTAAATAATATAATATTGATAGCTAAATGTGTGGGCAAGCTACGCCCACTAAATTTTAAAATGAACTGTGGCACCGAAAGCTCTACAAACACTGTAACGCAAAGAGACTAGATCTAGGCGCTAGACCACTTACGACACTGTCCTAATGATTAATAATCAGTTTTAGCAAAAACTGAACAATAATCAGAAACGTTTTACTACTTGTAGAAAATCTGTATGCTGTCTAATGATACCGCTTTAGGGATTTTGCATTTTCATACAAATATGATTAGTACCTATGTGTGCGCATTTACATGTGCATTAGTACACACTTATTTGATGCCTAATATGTGTCTTCTTAAACATCAGAAGACAAGTTGTTATACTGTTTGCTCACGCCAAGAGTAAATTGACTTTAATAAGACTTTGCTGAGACAATTATTTTGTGCCAATATTGTACCTCTTTGTATTTTAGTTATTTACTAAAAAAGATCTTTCCAAATTGATTTGTTTTTGGAAGAGAAGGTTAATATTGAAGTAATACTTTAGTCCTACCTCTTTGTCGAACGGTGCCAGAGCTGTCCCCTCATTCCAAATCGTGCTTTCCTCAGGACTGAATCCTATAGCGTCACTAATTTTGTTCACTCCGATTGGTAACAGTTCCTGTTCCTGCTTTCCATCGATAGCAAACGATATACTCTCTGTAATAAATACAGATAGAACATAATTAACAATGATGTAACTAAGGTGTTGGTACTACAAAGAATAGTTCGTATTTCACTGGCTAGACACTTATGTTTGGAAACGACCGTATTGTTGTGTATGGGTAGAATTTGCATTGTTCCCCAAACACCTTGTATTCGTGTCTCCTTGCGGGCGAATATATAATGTGGATATCTGGCTTTTAAACGGTTACTCTTCCAAACTAGAAAATAGTAACCATGCCTGGTAACTCCGTTATTAGCCGACAACTTCCGAACATTAAACTGCAGGTAGGCCTACCATCTAAGTGTAAAAATGTAAGAATGTGGTAATGTGCAGCTTGGTTAGGCTATTCTTATGTAGTCGGATAGATTCAGTGCAGGCGATTAAGCAACAAATGAAAACAGTGTGAGGCTGTCGCACAAGACTTTGACGTTACCATATATACGAGGATTGTTCAATGGAAACATGTTTGATCTGCGCAGCCTTGACTTCGTCGCCATGGCAACGGAATTCTTTTATTTATATTGTCTGTTTAAATACTAGTAACGCGTCTGTAAAAAATATTTGCAGTTTGCTCCTTTCCAAGCGTTGTGGCTGGGTTGAAAAATGGCATCTATGGTATAAAATCCATCCAAAGTTAATCTGCGTGCCGTCATTCAGTTTTTGGCCGCTGAGGGGCGTCAACCAATGGAAATTTATACGAGAATGAAAGCTGTATATGGTGACTATAGTTATTCTCAAACGGCAGAGGTTGAGTGGTGCAAGAAATTTCGACTAGGAAGATAATCCACCAAAGAGTTTACCCGTCCCGGACCTGGACATGTTGCACCATCCGATGAAAATGTGAGACAGCTGGAAACTGCTTTATACGTAAATAGGCGTATCAGAGTTAGAGAGCTTTCTCAAATGTTGAGCACCAGCGTGGGAACTGTTGTAACGTTCAGTTAATATAATCCTCCTTATGTATCCAGTGAATGTGGAAGGCCCCACTTCTGAGCGTCAATTTGTAACGTTCAGTCAATATAATCCTCCTTATGTATCCAGTGAATGTGGAAGGCCCCACTTCTGAGCGTCAATATGTAATATCAAAACAAATTAGTATCTCTTACTAATAAAGTGTAACCTGTTTTATTTTTAAATAGAGGATTATTCATCTGAACCTCAGGGTCAACATACAATTTACATATAGAACAAACAATACAACTTTGATGCATGAGACTCGGTATTACAGTGTTGTTAATGTCTGTTGAATGTTTGTGGGTCCTTTTAAACTACTATTAACTAGAACAAAAAACTCTTATAATTAACAACCATTTTCATAATAGTGCACTAACGCAAGTCACAATTATTATTATTATTTATTTGTTTATTGTTTATTCAGTTATTGTTTTTGTGGTATGATCTCACCAACTTTGCAGGTTTCACAATGGATTCATTCGTTGATTCCGCTCCTGGACATCTGGTTTTTCGCTCTCTCTCTATCAAAACATCACTCCTCTAGGTCCCGGATTGGTTCTCCTGGTCATCTCAGCTTCCACCGATCCTCAACTTCTATCAACTCAGCAGTCACACCTTAAACGTTCTCTTGCAATTCACAATTTTTTTAACAACAATCATCTTCACTCAAAACATTAATTTCATTAGTTAAAGGCCATGGCTATATTTTTTATGGGTCACAGGTTCGGTTTATCGTTTCTAATTAGTAATATTCTGTTGACCTTTACTTTATTTTTCCTTCGTAACTATATTATTATAAGTTTTTTAACGTAAGAGTTTCTATCTTTTAAATTATTTACACTTGGTTTAATCTCACTATATGGGCTACATAACTGTTTCATATAGATTATATGTTTCATTCAATGCTTATATTATAATAATGTTTAATCACTTTCCTTATATCTGATTTTTTCCTTTTTAAAGTCTATCACTGTTATTTTCACTTTCTAGCACTATCACACAACCTAACTTACATAATTATAGTTTGATTTATTATATTTGTAAAATTTATAACATTCACTGTTTGTAGTTCAATGATACAAAACAACTGTCTGAGGCACGCAGACCTCCTCATAGTTTTAATCTAATGCTTATGAACTAACAAATGTCTTTTTACTTATTTTCTAAGTTCAACATTTGTACCTTATAATTCTATTAATTAATCATTATTTACATGTTAACGAGTATGTTATGTTTTATGTTTAGTGAAACGACACGTTACATAAAGCCCCCCGTTTAAGACAAGTTATTTCAGTAATGGTATTTTTAGGAGTTACTGAAATAAATGGCAAAAATCTACAAAAACTGTCTTCACTTTTCATAAAACCTCTTTATCTCGGTTTAGTTATATATTTCTTGGGGTATTGCTACAATGGGGTTGGTAATTGACAAACTACTCTTTCCTATAATATCTTCTTTTATCATGCGCTGGATTTACTTTCTTACAGCTTTCTTGAACAACTGTTTAACCGGATATTATTTAAATTCTTCGCTTTATTCGGTGAGTTGGAGAATACGATGCCGTAGTTATTGTAATTGTTCACTAACCTCTTCTTTTGTGCCACACTCATGATCTCTGTATATCCTTTTCCTTGGAATGCCCTGATTTCCTGCAGTCTTTCCTGCCATGATTCTGGTCTCTTACGGTTTATTTGTTTCCTATGGGTACCCTAACATTTTCCCTAACTTAGTATGAATTCCTGTCCTGAGGGGCATTTGTGCTTCCTATTATCTCAGCGGATCATTCATAATTGCAGAGTGGCGCCGTAGCATACAACACTCCGTTTATACCTTAAAGAGTAACCCTTGGGTTACTAATAACACCATAGGAATTCCTATTCCTTCTCTCGTAACATTCAGGTTTATTTGCTGCTTTTGGGTTTTATATTATTTACCTGTGGCTCCTATAATTGTATCTGGTTTATGGACAGCGTGCGTATTCTCTCCGTTTTATTCTCCTGCGTTTCGTTTCATTCCTGAAGTGTTCGCTCATGTTTTAATCAAGACTGTTGTCAGCACCCCTTGTAGTGTTTACTTTGATGTACTCTATGTCTCAGTTTGTTTTCGCTTTACCCTGTTTTCTTTCTAATGAATCCCTTGTTATATTTTTCTAAATAATATTTTGTCTTAATTAATTGTTAGTTTAATACTTTTTTCCTTCTTATTTTTCTGTTTATATTCCCCTTTTGTTCCTTATTAGATTTTCTTCAGTTTTGGTTATGTTTTCTTAATTATCATTATTTTCTCTTAAGTCTAGAGTGATTATTTATTTTATTTTTGTTTTAATTATCATTATTTTCTTCTTCCTTTCTTAACTGGTTTGCCTTGTCGGTAGTCAGAAAATCAGTCCCTTCTTGCAATATTGTTCCTACTTGGTTTATCCGTTTTCGGTATCTGCCACGATCCGGGTTGCTCCACTAATATGGTTTTCCGGTGGATTCCGTAGGTTATATGCAGTTACAAATCTCCCTACGGGATCGTCACAGTGTGGATCATACACATACGGTTCAATGTCGCCTTCGTTCCTTCTATTCCTTCCATCATCATTCCTGGAATCGGGATTAGGTTCACGGTTGCCACGACGGTCATCGTATCTCCTCGAATCCCTCTCATCAGCCATCATATAGTTTACTTGGGCTTGGTTGGTTCCCTGGTCGTCTCTATGCTGGTTTACTGAAGGTGCATTTCGCCTTCCTTCCCGGCTCCTAGATCTTCGACCTTCCGCACGGTGACTCCCCTGTGGGTGCCGATTTTCTTCCTCTCTTCGGTACTGATCGTGGTACGTCTGGCCATTATTAAAACTTCGTCGATGGTTTCGACTATTGTCGTTATTGTTGTTTGACCTGACCTGATTTACTCGTGGCCTATTTTCCCGGTGTGGCTCGTTCTGTCGATCGTTCTGGGGTTCCAGTCTCCTGCGACTTCTCCTGTAGTAGTCCTCCCTTTCATAACTTTCCAGGAGGGCTTCCATCGCTCCAATCGTCTTCACCTGACCGCACTGTCTGGCTCGTGTTATGCCTTCCTCGAAATGGTAAGAAATTTTAGTGACCAGACATTCTTCTGGGATCCGTGGTTCGAGATGTCTAGCGATGCAGACCTTACCCAAGAAGTATGCTGTTGGGGATTGTGGATTTTGGGGATTGACCTCTTGTGGATTCATACCTTCCATTACATAAATCGTCCCTAATGATGTTTTGGATACTCTCGGACCAATATTTGGTCTTAAATATCTGTTTGAAATCTGTATAATTTTGTATTTCGTTCCTCATTGCCGTCCACCAATTGTCTGTTATGTTCTTGAAACTCTCGTCAAGCAGGTTTTTTATCATGTGCCATCGGTTTTCTTTGTTGCGAGCCAATAGCTCTTCTAACCTCTCGAGGAATTCCAATGGGTTTCTGCGGTAATCTCTGAAGTTGATTGCCTCTCGGTTTTCTCCTATTGGTATTGGTGTATAGCTTATTGGTCTACTATTTTGTAGAATTACCAGTTCTTCCTGGATTTGGCCTACCTGCCCTTTTACTTGTCCTACATCACCCTTAATGGTTTCGATTTGACCACCTATTGTTTCCTTTATTTCATCTAGCTTCTTTTGTGTTTCTGCTCGTACCTCCGTTATACCAACTTTGTTATTATTTTCTACCTGATCTATTCTGGCATCTACTTCTATTCTGGATTGTACAACTGTTTCTTCAGTTTTCTCCAGCCTGTCCTTTGTATCGGCTATCTGCTGTCCAACTTCCTCCTTATACTTGTCCATCCTCTGGCTAAGTGTCTTACTGATGTCTTCTATCTTCTCATTGAGAGTTTCCCTTAACTCCTTGTTAGAGTTCTCAATTTTCTTATTAATTTGCCTAAAATCTTCCTTAGTACCCTCTTTAATGCTGTCCATCTTTTCATTCATCTGTCTTAAACTTTCTTCATTTCGTTCAAACTTTTCGTTTTGTTTTCTAAAGTTCTCATTATTTTCTTCATTCAATTGTCTTAAACTCTCATCATTCCTGTCCAATCTTTCATTCATTTGTTTTAATAAATTCTCATTAGTTTGTTTATTTTGTTCAGTTATTTTTTCCTCCTGTTTCTTGGAATTTTCTTTAATTAATTCCCATAATTTTTGTAAATCCAGGCCTCCTCTGGCTTCTTCATTGTCACCCGCCTGTTCTTCCATTTCGCTGTCTTTGACTGTTTCTTCTTCTTGCTCCCGCCTATCTTCTTCTGTCTCTGGCTTTTGTCCTCTCTTCTGAGAAGCTTCTCGTCGTCGCATTTTTTAGTCTTCTAGCAGTTGCCAGCTAAAATTAGGTCAATCTTTATTTCACTAATTGTGTTTCGGTTAGTTGGTTTTGCCTAATTTCAGCTCTACCGGTTGGGCGCCAATTTGTAACGTTCAGTTAATATAATCCTCCTTATGTATCCAGTGAATGTGGAAGGCCCCACTTCTGAGCGTCAATTTGTAACGTTCAGTTAATATAATCCTCCTTATGTATCCAGTGAATGTGGAAGCCCCCACTTCTGAGCGTCAATATGTAATATCAAAACAAATTAGTATCTCTTACTAATAAAGTGTAACCTGTTTTATTTTTAAATAGAGGATTATTCATCTGAACCTCAGGGTCAACATACAATTTACATATAGAACAAACAATACAACTTTGATGCATGAGACTCGGTATTACAGTGTTGTTAATGTCTGTTGAATGTTTGTGGGTCCTTTTAAACTACTATTAACTAGAACAAAAAACTCTTATAATTAACAACCATTTTCATAATAGTGCACTAACGCAAGTCACAATTATTATTATTATTTATTTGTTTATTGTTTATTCAGTTATTGTTTTTGTGGTATGATCTCACCAACTTTGCAGGTTTCACAATGGATTCATTCGTTGATTCCGCTCCTGGACATCTGGTTTTTCGCTCTCTCTCTATCAAAACATCACTCCTCTAGGTCCCGGATTGGTTCTCCTGGTCATCTCAGCTTCCACCGATCCTCAACTTCTATCAACTCAGCAGTCACACCTTAAACGTTCTCTTGCAATTCACAATTTTTTTAACAACAATCATCTTCACTCAAAACATTAATTTCATTAGTTAAAGGCCATGGCTATATTTTTTATGGGTCACAGGTTCGGTTTATCGTTTCTAATTAGTAATATTCTGTTGACCTTTACTTTATTTTTCCTTCGTAACTATATTATTATAAGTTTTTTAACGTAAGAGTTTCTATCTTTTAAATTATTTACACTTGGTTTAATCTCACTATATGGGCTACATAACTGTTTCATATAGATTATATGTTTCATTCAATGCTTATATTATAATAATGTTTAATCACTTTCCTTATATCTGATTTTTTCCTTTTTAAAGTCTATCACTGTTATTTTCACTTTCTAGCACTATCACACAACCTAACTTACATAATTATAGTTTGATTTATTATATTTGTAAAATTTATAACATTCACTGTTTGTAGTTCAATGATACAAAACAACTGTCTGAGGCACGCAGACCTCCTCATAGTTTTAATCTAATGCTTATGAACTAACAAATGTCTTTTTACTTATTTTCTAAGTTCAACATTTGTACCTTATAATTCTATTAATTAATCATTATTTACATGTTAACGAGTATGTTATGTTTTATGTTTAGTGAAACGACACGTTACACTGTTCATTTCATAATATTCATAGTCTTGGCTATCACAAAGTTGCTGCTCAGTGGATTCCACGACTGCTTACTGATAAACAGAAAAATTTGCGTTCGGCCTTATCATTACAGCATTTGATGCGCTATCAACAACAAGGTAATGCCTTTCTACACCAAATTGTTGCCGGTGATGAGTCTTGGTCTTATCACTACGAACTAGAATCCAAACGTCAGATTATGCAGTGGAAGCATGCACAATCTCCGAAGGCGAAAAAATGTCGGTCCCAACCCTCGGCAGGAAAAGTAATGGTGACCGTATTTTTTTATTATCAGAATGTGCTGCTCTTAGATTTTAAAGAACCTGTGTCAACATCAACGCTGAGCGATATGCAGCAGCATAAACTGTTTACGGATCAGCATCAAGAATAAACGTCCCGGGAAGCTCACAAATAGTGTCATTCTTCTCCATGATAATGCTCGACCCCATGTAGCCCAGACGATTCAAGATCTGCTTGATCATATAAAGTGGGAAGTCTTACAACATCCACCTTACAGTCCCGACTTGTCCCGGTGCGATTATCATGTTTTTGGCCAATTAAATAAATCACTAAAAGGACGGCGGTTTAAATCGGACGATGAGGTAGAGTTTGCTGTTAGAGAATAGTTCCGCAAACAGCCGCATGAATTTTACCAGCAAGGAATCTACAGATTAATGCAACAGTGGGACTCGTTGCTTAATGTTAATGGAGACTTCTTTTAAAATCGTTGAATAAAAAATGCTTTGCAGCCTCGAAACGTGTTTCTATTGAACAATCCTCATAGAATGACATTTCAATAAAATTATTTTGTTAATAAAATTGTTTATTAAAAAATTACAGATAATTTTATGATTAAATGAATTTACTGGAGTTAATTGTTGAACACGATATAAGACAAATATCCCTCGCGAGGTATATTAATAATAATAATAAAATTTGGTTCACTCTTTCAACATTTTCGATAACCTTTCCACGTAATTACGGGTCGACAATAACATTTCGAATTTTTCAGGAATCGTTTTTCGTTTGTTGAAACATGAAATTCTGAAATCCTCAAAGAAATGAGTCGCACAGTGACGAATCACAGAGCTCCGAGGGCAGTTCTGATCGCGGTTGCGTAATATGACACGGACTGAAACTTTTTTTACAATACCGGTTACGTTAGTTGTTTTGCAGTTAGTGTAAGGAGTGGTACCGTCCTGCTGAAGCTATTATGTCTTCCAGATCCATAGGCCTGAAGCCACAAACATTTCTTCATTGCGTTGCGCTAACATTCCGCATTCACTGTTATTGCATTTTTGACCTCGTTTTCGAAAATGTACGAACTAATCCCAAAACTCACACAGTAGCTCGTTCTAGATGAACTGGATTCTCATAAATCACTAGACAGTTCTCTGTGTCTTAATTTGACAATTTTGTTTATTAACATACACGTCCAGCTCAAAAGCTCCTCATTTCAAAAGATGATTTTCTTAGAAAAATTGATGTCCACCTCTAGGTTTTGCAACATCCATTAGACAAATTTTCAGCGCTTCAAATGTTCTGCAGACTCTAGTTCTTGCGTCATTTTAATCTTGTAGTAATTAAGAATTTCATAATGCCTTCCTGAACTTTTGACTCATTAAGTGCATTTTATGTACCGAAATTCCCACACAGTATGCGAATTGTCTCTGCGTAACTTTTTTCATACTTGTTATCTGTTTTCTTACAACAATGCGTTGTTCTTTCATGTAGCTTTCCACGACAAATAATCGTAACATGAACAGGCGACAAAACCGAAATTTGCGGTGCTGCCAAGCTAACACAATGACAACTGCACTTAGTTCAAATATTGCGTTCTTTATGGGACACTCTGTAGATACGTTTATTTTGGAACATTTTTTACATCTCGAAAATTTAGTTTCTTTTCGCAAGTACAAGATTGTCTCTACACATAGAGGAAGTGAAGAATGTTTATAATTACTGATAACATACGCGCGCGCGCGCGCGCGCACACACACACACACACACAACCTTACAGAGTTTCAACATTTGCAGTAAGTTATGTTCGTGTAATTTCATTATGCAATAAAATACAGTAAATTTCAGGAATAAAATATGCTAAATAATAGATTAAAAATTCCCAAAACAATGTTTTGTCTACAAATATTAAGGTAGAAAAACAAAGTAAGCATACAGAATGTATGACAACAAATTTTACGAGTATTTAAATGCTACATTAGAAGAGGTCTCATAAATGAAGATATTACGTTTGTGATGTACTGAACATAAAACCACTCTAATACAGAATAAGAGAATGTAGGCAAACAATAGTGAACTCATGTGTTGACAAATACGGACTATAAAATTAGGGAGCCAATTATGTCTTACCGCCGAAAAACCAAGATATGGTCTATAGGCAGGGCAAGAAAGTGATGGAACTAGAATATTTGCCTAATCCATCACAGGATGACAATGTTCCAGTGTAGTTATTTATTTATGGTAAAATACGACCAAACAATGTGCAGTTTACTTACATGAACTATCACAGTCGTTACTACACTGTGATCCGAGTTGTAAGAGACTAATACTCCATAAATTTATGTTGGTAATAAAGGAACAAAGTTTATAACAGCACATAATATAAATGATGTTTATATGATGTAAGAAAGTTATATTCGAAATATCTTTTTTTAATAACTGTTTTGAGAAAACATAGTAAACTAATCCAATGTTTTTGCCGATACATATGATGTTGAGTTCACATTATACTGTGCGATACAAGAGAGGCCAATTGAATCAGTCAGTTTTTCAGCAGCTTATTGGTTCTCATTTCCTCATGCACGCCCACTCACACACGCACATTTACATCAATCAGGCCTTCACAGTGTTTTACTTGCAACGATACACTTTTGTAAAATGTTTACGTATTTCATTTGCATACTGAAATTATTAACAGAAATTTAACAGGTTTTGCTAAATACACTCGACTGCACTAACTTAAATATTGCATATTGCATATTCTACCGGGTATGTTGATTTCTTACCCGGTCTCCAGATAACAGTGTAATTATGCCACTTGGCTGTCCACGGGTGTTTGGCAGTGGTCCTGGCGACGGTGCGACCTCTTACCCTGTCACCCGTTCCCACCAGCACACCGGATTCCAAATAACTTGTCCCCATGTTCTTTCCATCGCAAATTAGGTTTGTGTTACCTTTAACGAGAACTATTCGGATCACACCTGATCTGTAATGTGGGCCGTACACTTCTTCTTTCGGTTTCAGCAGTAATTCTATTTGAAAAAATTAACGACACTCAAATTATAAGTTCAATATTGTTACTAACAACTTTTTATGCTTTTAAAATATGTACTTTATAAAACAAAACAAATATGATAATCCTAGTTTTCGTATTAGTTTGGATTTGACTGATTTAAGTGGGACCCCTGAAACTTAAGTTCTCAGTCAAACTACTTTTTTTTCTGCGTTCTCGGTCATTCCAACATCGTTATAGTTTCCTAACCTTCGAATAGGTGGTGATTTTCCATTGTCCCCCTTAACTAAATATCTAGGACTTGTGGTCAGTTAGGATTTGACAAGCAATTAGTGGTTTGGTTACAGTAGCAAATGAGGTACATTCTGTCTCTGTCTGTCTGTCTATCTGTTTGTTTGTCTCTCTGTTTCTCTCTCTCTCTCTCTCTCTCTCTCTCTCTCTCTCTCTCTCTCTCTCTCTCTCTCTCTCTCTCTCTCTCTAACTCAAACACACACACACACACACACACACACACAGAAGCACAAAAGGCGATGGATCGTTTGGCTATCTTAGAAAAATTGTATGTATACTATGCTTAACTTTATTTTTAGTAGGCCTATATATATCCATGAGCTAAATTTACAAATAATAATCTAATTGAGTAATTTCCATATATATTTTTTAATGGGCTACTTATACGCTTAATTGTCGGCGTTATTCTTTCATTAAGATCACTATGTTTAAGTGGCGTCTGTAATCTCAGTATGTGGACAACGAAATGTAGTAACACACAGGATACAAACACGTCTCACAGTATCTCAGCAGACTCTCAAGATATGTTTTCGCTAAAAATAATGTAAGCTTTAATAAAGTGAATCCTGTTTGGGTTCAACTCCACTAAATCAACAGTTGCAAAGATATCTAGGAGAAGTAAAGGTTTTCCACCTGGAATGCGGTTACACATTTATTTGTTAACTCTATATTGACACCTGAGTAACATTAATCTTCAACTTTATTCAGGGCCCAAACATTATGTCTTAGTTAACCCGATTTGGTACACATCTCCACGTGGTCCACGAGCAGTGGCGGCTGGTAATGTTTTTGACTGGGGGGGGGGGGGGGCAAAATTTTGTTGTACCCATATGTAAAAAAAGTCACCAGTAGAAACTAAATTATTGCTATTATCATCAAATAATTGTAAAATTGAATCTGTTGCTTCACTACTAAAAGTATTGTTAATATCAAAAACCTACCTTGCTAACTACCAATATTGAAACAGTGTTTGAAACTGAAATTATTTATAACCCTAAGCAGTTCACGTTCCTAAATTATATTATTAAATGCATGCATTACTAAATAAAATATATTTGTTCCCTACCTTGGATTAGTTTATTTGCTTGAACATGAAATCCATTCTCCTCTCCTTTTGTTTGGCAAAATGGTCAATAACTAACTCATTGTTGTTAGGAGTTATTTCTAACATTTTTTTTTGTCTATTGAACACATTCCCAGAGCACTTAGTCTGTACTCTTTCATTGTATTACGTGTAAATGTTTTAATGCGTTTGAGAGTTGAGAAACAGCGTTCACTTTCTGCTGTAGTCATAGGGATTGTACAAATAATTTTTAATAGTTTTACCAGTTCTGGAAAAACAGTAACTAGATTGTTTTCATATACAAAATTGAGTAGAACCAATGCGCCAGTTGCCTTAGTGAAGTCAGGCCTGCTGTATAGAACTACCAGTTCATGTCTTAATGCAGTTTCATTTAATTTAAATTGTTTAGTAGCAATTTGTAACTGTGTTTCTGGAAAGATAAGCTGATGTTTAGAAAACAGGGTTGGTTGCAACAAAACTGCTATTGCTAAATGGTCTGAAAATGAAAATCTGTCGTCTGTGTTGGTAACTATTATGTCACAAACTTCTTTAGCTGCAGTCTTCTTGCTTTCATCAAAACGTGACCTTTTTGGATTTTGTGATGATTCTCCAAAATCATTTGATGCAGACAGACTGGCATCAAAAGCAATACAATCTCTGACGTTTTAAATGTGTGACTTGAATGAGGCAACATACTGGTGTGTTTTAATACTGTCAATTTCTACTTGCTGTAATTGATTAAACAAATTGTCACAGGCTGGCATAATTTTGTTGAAAAATGTTAACCAAAAATTAAAATAGTCATTGTTTAATGTGTTTTTCAGTCTTAGTGCTTTCTGAACAGTGGACTTGTCACTCTCGTCATCATCTATAATGTTTTCAAGAACAGCGGAAATGTCATTTTTATGAATAAACACTGTTGTCACACAACGGGATTTAAAATACCACCTGGTATTAGAACATTATGGGAGACGTTTCTTTACTACTTCATCAAGTATGGCAGTTTGCTGGGAAGAGTTTGAAACAAATGTTGTATAGCCATCTAATTTACAGAAAAATATTTTTACTTGCTTGTTTTGTGATGCAGCGCGCTCAATAATTAAGTTTAGTTGATGGGCATAGCAGTGTATATACTGGGCATTCTTGTACACAGCTTTAACTTTTGCTGGAACACCGTTATGTTTTCCACTCATTACTGCTGCCCCATCGTAACTTTGTGCAATAATTTTACTAGGCATCTTATCAAGTTCTAATTTTGCTAATTCTTTAAAAATAGTATTGCTAATACCTTCAGTGGAGTGATCTTGTGGACTGACAAAACTAATAAATCTCTTTTGTAATTTTCCGTTCAATTCATACCTCACAACTAACACAATTTGTCCCAGAGTGGCACAATCCGTGGTTTCATCTGCTTCAATTGAAATGTAGTCAGTTTCATTTATTTCTTTTTTTATTAGTCCAATGCACACTGCATAAATAGAATCGAAAATTTCATTTTGAATTGTTTTAGAAAGGCCAACGAAAACCCTATTGTTTGTTTTTTCAATATTCTCTCTTAAGGTGCTATCTAGGCCTGCCATTAAATTTACTAAGCCCTTAAAAATACCTGGATTTTCAGATGTGTTTGTTTTATCATGTCCCCTTAAAGCTAGTTCAAATATTCCACAAAATTTTACACAGTCCATTAACTTACTTAGGATGTATCTGTTCTTAGAGACTTCTTCATTATGCGGTTTAATTTTTAATCTATATGCACTGTCTAACTGGCAACTAATATTGACTTTTCCTAACAATGAATATTCAATACAATTCTTCATATGATTTTCACTAATTTTATGTTTCTCAATTTTTTCTCCCAAATGTTTCAAGTCCTTAATTCCATTTTCAGTACAGACTGAATCACTGTTTAGGTTCATCACCAAACATACATAACAAAAAAAGGAATTCATCACCTCACATCCACATATCCAGTCAGCATGTAAGTAACAGTTTCTATTAAATTTTCTTGTGTAGTTTTTTTTACTTGCTGCTGGTCTGTTCGTTTTATAATTTTTTTGTGTAATATTTAAATTCGGTTTTTGGTGACCCTAATTTTTTTAGTGCTATTTTCTATTTTCGTAAGTAAGTGAATTTGAAATAATCAAACGTTTAATATTACTTACTGAATTCATAGCCATTTTAATCGTTTCTACGCGCAGAACACACAGGCTCAGGCCTACACAGAATAAGTTACACGTTTATGTAGGCCTACGCAAGGTTCGACAAAAACACTATCGTACACAGAATACACTGCCTAATAAAGAATAAATTATTAGAACATTACGTTTACACAGACAGTACAACAAAAACACAATCAAAACTACATAAAACACAAGAGAAAATATATGCACTTTAAACAGCAACAGAGAAGTTTTGAACAACGCTCCGGTTCTCTATGAAAATAGCTGCGAAATCAGACAGTGGGCAGAGCCCCTCCTGTAATGGCTGATGCTGATTTAAAAGCATAGACATGTGTACACGTCTCTTTCCCCGCTCCCCGCAAGACCGGCCTATGCAGGGAGGACGACAGCGAAAACCTCCGGCTGCGGGACCATGCCGAAAACATCGGGTGATCGCTATTAGTCGCCCCAAAAATATTTTTCAATAAGGATACTACACATTATAGTTATATTATTGACAAGTTTAATTTGCAAATTTAGTGGGAGGGCTGCGCCCTTTTGCCCTCCCTGTACCAGCCGCCACTGTCCACGAGTATCTCAAAGCTGCTATTGGTAGTGTATTATTTAGCATGAGTCCAAATGTTCGCGTTATCTCCTTTTGTTATCTTTAATCATGTTCTGCAAAGTCTCGACTTTCAATTCTCATTTAATGTCTTCATTTCTTTTCCGACCTTGTGGAGGGTATATTCTTGTGTACTCTAAAAGTTCATTGTATTTCATTGTACCTTTATTTTTTTTCCTTTCTACAGGGTCCATGTTCCACTTCTGTAAGGCAATGTCAAAAAAAAAAATTAAGAAAGGATTTCTTTGAAGTTCTATACGGAAGATGAACATCATTAACAAAGGTAAGCTTTCCCGGTAGGTGTCAATTATTGTAAACGTCTCCAGGCTGTCAGGCCGTGATACAGTCTAAATCGTGGTAAGCAGCCAGATGATGTTTCAACTGCCCCTATGTTAGCATTTACAGTGGCGGAGAAGGCGAGTTCTCAACGTCCACGAAGTTGGTCGTGCAGTGGTCGACGATGATTCCACCGGCGGCGTCTCCTCATCCATATTGACTCTCAATGGAGTACTGGGTTCTGATTGGTCGAATGCTACAACCAGAGAACATCCGGCGGTGGGTTCATCGTCGATCGCTGCAGGAACACCACGCGGTCTTGAGAACTCGCTTCACTTAAGATGACTACCATGGGCACAGTCTAAATATGTAGCTGCTTATCAAGATAAGACATATGACCACGGCCTGAAACTCCAGGAAGTATTAAAATTATAAAGAATATCGATTACTAAGTCGTAACTAACTTTTTCCAACTATCCGATGCACTAATATATAGTCATAAGTCACCTACTGAAGTCACAATATAGAAACTCCACAGGTTTAAAATACGTGAGATAAAAGTAACGTGTTGTATGTTTCATCTATTGAAGTTTACATAAGTTAAAGAAAGCTTTATTCACAATTAGGCCTATGTCAGGACACAATGTATCAGAACATTACCTAATTTTTCTCACATAGTTCCCTAATTCTTCCTAATACCACAACCTTTGTCACCTCAGTAATGAGTTAATAATCCCAAAAGTTTAGAGCATTATCCTAATCGATTAAAGACCTAGTTGAAGAAAAATTCGCCATTTCGGGGCAATAAATAATAATTTCTTATTTTAGAAATTATAATACACAAACAACACAAGTAAATTCTTACTGAATATTGAAAACATATCACAATAAATAAAAATTATAAAGTTTTGATCAAAACTTAATAATAAATATATTATTAGAAAATAACTATATTGCTTTCCTATGGAGAATTTCAATATTTCTGATACCACTCCCATACTCAAATTCCTGACTCAATTGTACCTCGTTACTATATTCAACTTGTCCGCAGAGGTGTCCATCCCCCTCAAAGGCCAATTCTCTGTAGATCTTATCCTTTATCCAAAAAAGTTTTGAAAAACTAAAGCCATTAAAGCAAGTATTGGAATCAAAAAAATTAAGGTTATTCTTTTTATCAATACCAAAAGTTTTTCAAGTATGCCTAACCAATAACTAAATTATGAGAAATGTAAAAGCCTGTTCAAACCTGGCCTAACATAATTAGTAGTACATTAGGCCTTAGCAAGATCAAAAATCCCCTCCAAAAAAAAAGTTCCAGTGGTGCGACTTGCACCATGCTGTGGGCATTCCTGCTTGTCCGTCAGTCCAACATTGCACTTTATTTAATCATTAATTTTTTAATTAGGTAGAATGAGATAACACGGAAGCTGCCACCAAGTTGTCACTGTTTATTAACAAAACCATCCCGCAGATATTAACGTCTACGAATACTTCTGTTTCTTCTTGTGTGAGCCGTGGCCACATCTGTCGTATCCCATCGGTCACGGTTCTGCTCTGACGTTAATTCGTTTGGAACATGTAATTCTGTCTTCAATAATACATTTCTTTTCGCATTAAAGTTTGTATATTTAAATTCTGAGACTAATTCTTTTCTGCTTTTAAATAAATTAAGGATTAATGTTAGTTGATGGTTAGTCTCTGTAGCAATTAGTAGGTAGGCTTTACAACAGCATTCTTTATCTTGGAAAACTTTAAATGTTTATGGTTAAATCAAGGGAAATTTCACTGTCTAGTTTGTTACTATTGTACTACGAGGCTACAAAAATAGTCCGTATTATGGAGGTTTTTAATATGAAAATAACATCACGTACTAATCAAACGATAAGCGAAGACGTAAATACGTACGTGGAATAATCCAGTCGCCGGCAGGCAGCTTCGCTCTGATGTTGACTATCCCATAACGGAAGTTGAAGGTATCTTTAGTATTTACTTGCGCGGACTGTACAGGTGGGTTAATGTTATAGCTACTGGCTTGCCTCTTGCAATCCTGAGAACCCGGTGTGCCCGTGCACCTGTCCAACAACATTAACATTGCAACATATAATTATCGAGAGAAGGGTTACAGGTTATAGAAATTACATTTTTCCTATTAATCACAGTGCGCTAAAATATTTTATCTGTGAGTAAAATTTACATACGTCTCTAGTCTACTGCGCAGCTCGGCAGATGGCGGATAAGGGAATATTTCATAAGAGATGATGACCTGGTCTTGTGATCAAAACCTACCCAGGCATACGGCCCGGTCAAACCGGTAGCATAACTCAATCAAATGTATATTTACTGGATTTAAATATTATTAACATATTCTGTCCAATGACGAGCGTCCATTCGATTAGTAATGAACGTCAAAATATCTAGTTAATTTCAGAAGTTTTTTTTTAATTAATCTACTTACGTAAACTATTTGTTTTAATGAAATGTATGTACACGTGATGAGCTTTACACGAATCAAGCCGATCAAAAAATTCATCACGCGCGGCTTGGGAGTAATTAATTTGAAATCTGTCAGCTGAATACTACTCAAAAGAAGTCTGTCTCAATAAAAATCCACAGTTAGGGCTGTCATAATGCAGAATGTGCTTTAAAACTATATAACAACTTAAACTAGTGCATGTACTGGAGGCTTACCGTATAAAATACCATTAGTCTTAAACAAATAATACAGGATAACAACAAATGATGGTGTTTCTCTACGATTTAGGAAACGATATCCTAGTCATCGAAGAATGACCAGGCAACGCATTAAATCGAAGAATGTTAGTGAGGCAACGCAATTACGGTTGAAATTAACCAACTATTTAAAACCAGGTAAAAATGAGAAACAAACTTGTTCCTTATATGCAAACCAGTAAATCTAATCGTTTGGCGGTATCTCTACATTGCTTGGTATGATCAAGTTCTATAACCACAGCCGTTAGAACTCCTACATCTTTTGGGGATTAAAATTTTTCAGCAGAAACATAGGCCAGATTTTTCTGGAACTTTATTTTGTTTCCTTTTTCTTATCTCTGTTGTTAAGATAAAAACTAAATTATAAGAGAATTTTTACATCGTGCTCTTTGAAACAAATGTTTCGTGATAAAAATTAGTAGATGACAAGTTGACGGAAGATAACACAGTAGGTGCAAGAACTACAGATATTAAACTAAAGACAATATAAACAACCAGAACACAAACACTTAGCAAACAGAAAGTGAAAGGGAGTGCTGTAACCCAATTAAGAAGACACTTTGACTTTCTAACTTAGTCTATACGTTTCGATTTTTATAAAATAATTGTACCCTTCCAATTCTAGTTTTCCTCTTCTGGTAAGCTCGTCTGGCAGTACGCTAGGCGAAATTATCAACTTGGAATTGTCTATGTAACAGTTGCTTTGATTTTTGTTGTATACAACAAATTCATATTCCTGAAAACATCGCAATATTGACTGATTAATAAAGGAATTAACTTATTTTGTAAATAAAAACTGACAGTAAGGAGGATGCATTTGTAATGTTGATGTGTGATAAGAAAGAAATAATCTACTTTATGTTTACATTATTTAATTTAATAACTTTGTTATCAAATATTACACGAAGTTTTTAGTGCGTATACGTTTAATAAGCTATATTAGCAAACCTTATTAAACGCATTTAGCACTTGTATGCGAGACATAACAAACTAAACTCTATCACTCTCTCTCTCTCTCTCTCTCTCTCTCTCTCTCTCTCTCTCCCTCTCTCTCTCTAACAAATTCTTATAAATATTAGTTTCGGTTTCACAGTTTCAGTTCATTTTTGTGTCACACTCACTTCATTCCCAGATATTTGCACAACATGCTGCCATTTCCGTAGATTGAGCGTTGTATCCTTGAAAGTTTCCTTGAATATTTCCGCCCCCTTGCATACTTGTTCGTTGTTCACGGTGGTCACCGACTTCTCGCACTCCTGACCGTCTGAAACAAACAACCATTACAGTCTCATCCGCTGACAGTGCAGTTTCTAACGTTATTTACCGATACCGTTCCGTATTCGACGTTCGGAAGACGGAAATCTCCCAACCTGTCTGTGCAGGAGGCGGCGACAGTCCCGTTTCGTAAACCCTAGTGGTGAGTCTGCCTCCGCACGTTTGTAACACATCGCCCGTACATCTCTTGCTGCAGTCACTGTCACGTGCGGTTGTGTTCTCGTTCACTGGCAGCAGAATGTCTGTGCAGTAACATCTGAACCTGTTCAACACACGCAAACAACGAGAAATCAACTGCCGATATTCTAAAACTCATATACACCTGCTTAATGCATAATGTATTCTATTAAATTAATTGCCTAATTTATACGAAGCTTATAATTCTACATTGAAAATAACATTATACCTGGCTAGGTAGGGTAAAATGTTCCAGACTCATACATAGATGACGCCACTATTTAGATTTTATGAATTCATCAGCAAATAAACTACTTATAAAGGAACGAATTTAAATTCAAGTTCCAATTATTTACAATAGTACAATGAGTTACATTCCTTATTTTTTTAATGTAACAGTATACGAGAATACATTAATATAGTTAAATATATTTGAACGCGTATAGTTGAATATACGGTTAAATATATTTACAAAATAATAATGTCAGCTGTGATGTCAAAAAATAATATAAATATATATTAAAAATATATAAATATTGAGAAAACTAAGTACCAGTTTATACATACTAATTTTATATTAGATAAATTACTTATAAATAATATAGACCTATGGTTAATCATAAATCATTCGATTTTAGATAGAAAACTGACTAAATTCCTATAAAAGTATTCACATAAATTTATTTTTTCAATAGGACGTATGTGTAAACTTATAATTAACATAAATACACAGGAGTTTTAAGTTTCTTGTTATGCCTGTAACTTAATAACTGATTAATGTAAATTTTAAATATTTTAAGTAGGCCTAAAATAGAAGTTCATATGAACTGCAGAACACTGCAGAACATTTTGAACGAAATAGGCCTACATTTATTATTAGATAAATTTTAATACTAAATAATTTTTTAGTTGTCAGAAATATATTAAAACCCCGATTGTTCTTCTAATTTCCTATTAAAATAATAATTGTAAAGCCTACAGACATACAAAAACACAAGACTAAAAAATCCCAACTACTGTATTTTTTTAGTTAAATTTATAAACATAATGCTTAATTAACAAATAATATAATCCTAGCTTTAAGTTTCTGTATGTTTCCACATACAACTACAAGCCAGTATGTAATACTTTTCATAAATATACATAAACTTATAACAATATATAAAGTTTTATAAACATAGTTACAAACTTTATGAAGGCGGTTCTAATTGTGCAAGAAGTGTTGAGAGATATCAACTCTTGCATACTTTTACACTTGTTAGTGATGCAGATCTTGTAAAGTTATTGAGGATACCGAGTTTTTATTCTGAATAAACTTCTCATAACAATGTCACAAAACAGACTTTTACCTTTTTCTTAAAATACTGACTTCCGTTCTTGAGTCGAATTGTCCCTAAAGTTAAAAAACGATCAGTGTAAACATTTCATTCGGTTGTGAGTTAAGAATTTTTACTATGATATTTAGCAAATATCCAACATGGATTTACAATTTTTAAAAATTCTTAATTTTTGAAATCTGGTTCCTACAATTTTGAAATTTCCGAAAGTGAACACTGTATTAAGATTTTAGTTAAGATTCTCTTTAATTATAATACTTACATGGAATTTTCATAGTTTGAATATAGTATTCACGTTTGTGCCTCTCGGCCATGATTTTTGGGAGAACCAATCTAAAACCGATAGGGTTTGTGTGGTAAAAGTGTGGACATGCTTGCTAGATTTTACAAAAATCTGTCGATGTATTCAAAAGTTATCATAAGACCCCCCAAAGTAGATAGACTGACAGACAAGTGCCAAACGGTTGAGTTAAAACTAAGAACTCGTTTGCTCAGTGAATTAAAAGTTTTGAAATAAAAGTAATTAAATAATAACAGAAAATATTTAAATAAATATGAATTACACAGATTAAACAACCGTTAGTCCTTGGTCATAATAATGGAATTATTGTCATTTAAATAAAAATCAATCGCCCAGTTGTACACAAACTACTGTAGGCTATTCGTCCATCTGCAACGCATTTACGACAGTGGCTATAAACCTTAAACTTAACTCAATAACGGGAGCAGTTAGATTATTTTTCGCAGTCGATAGAACGCGTTTTCGTTTTATGGTCGTGACCTCCACATAAAAATTCTGTTCGCAAGCGTTGACCGTCTCGTATTTAGGGAAAATATAAAATTGCTAAGCTGAGCAAATAATATTTATTACCCACTGAGATATAAAAACTAACTCGAAATCCCTCCCCTACGCTTTCATATCGAATGTTATGAAGCCACCAACGTCAGCGGAGATGTGACTGACACAAAACAGATGAAAAAAAAATAAATGCAGACAATAATAAAGTTTTCCCTTGTATATTTTATTTAATAAGCATTAAACGTATTCTTTTGCCTTGACGTATAAGTACACTGACCCGTTAATTGCGGATTCTTAGTAAATATAATAAAATTTATGCTCAGGTGTATACATACACAATACAAAATAGTGAATACATAAAAAGAAAAACATAATGTTTTTAAAAATTTCCTAAGCTTAAAAATATAGAATTAGACGATCAAAAACCAAAATTACTGTTCACTATGGACGTTTAATATTATAAGCTGAGAGAGAGAATCGTCTACAGCGCCTGTCATTTCAAATTGACATTAAGCGCAAAAATTTAACATGCGTATCTCTACAATCAAAAGCAAAGCCGAAGAAAACCTTGAAACAATCAATTCGATTTAAGATAGAAAAGTAAAATAAAAATCAGAGCACGTAATGAAAAGAAGTATTTACTAGTAACCTCCTTGAAATTAAAACGTTTTACTAGATAAAAAAAAAAACAGGAATATATTTTAATTTTTTTGAATACTGTAGCGTTTCTTAAAGTTAGCCGAGAAACACCACAAGGCTAAATAAGAAATTTTTTTTCTTATTTTTATTTTTTCTTTTTATGTATTTTTGTTACATACACAGATGAAAAAGTTAAAAATAATACACTAAATATATATGATAATTATTCTGTACACACAAAAAAAGTGTCTCTGTTGTGATGGACTGAAATTTTTTTTACAAATGTCCTTACAATTAGAATCTTATACTCTTACAAATTTATAACTTTTTAAATTTCATTTTTTGCCTCTAAAATTAAAACAAAAATCAAAGTAAAACTACATTCGGGTTTTGGTTAAAATTTTCTTTAATTTGTACGGATTTTTATGATTTTTTCAAAATTTTGGTCTGCTTTTTGGTGTCTAAAATTTTGTAAATTCCTAAAACTGAACACTTCATTTTGATTATATTCTGATTTGGGTTTAAGTTCCCTTCAATTCGATACTCCACATGGATTTTTACAACGTTTTGTAGAAATTATGGCTCTCACATTTTTTCTTTCGTTTCGTAATTGTGGCGGGGGGGTCAATCTCAATCAATCTCTGTTAGGGTCCTGTAACGTAAAAGTATGAACTTGCATGCTAAATTTTACAGAAATTAGTTACTGCTTTCAAACATTATCGTGAGGTATGTCCTAAATAAATAGTTATACAGGCACCTACCAAACGGCCGGGATAAAACAAAGAAAAAAGTTGAATACAAAGAAACTGGAAATGTAAGATAGGAATAAAAGAAGAAACAGCCAAAGGACAAGAAAGCAGCAGATTATCTAAATCGACTTGTACTAACCACTGTTGTGAAAAATAAAGTAAATTAAGCAAATACCTAATAAAATCAAATTTACCACAGATGAGAAAACGGCAGAAACAAAACGGTCGTCGGAAACCTGAAATAAAAATAATTATTGTGTGTCCAAGCAGCCATGCGCCCGCCAGGGTCGGGTGCAGCCAAGCAGCGGTGCGAGGGTCGCCTAATCCTTCAGGCGCATGGCTGCTTGGACACACAATAGTGTGGAAAATTATAAAGAAATGTGAAAAATCGCATTACAAATAATGGGATAAGACAGAAGTGCAAAATTGTAGCAACAGGAAATAGCGAAAAGCATTCGCAAGTAAGTCTGGCTAACAGTATTAGCAGTGCTGTAAAAAAGAAAATGTCACTTAATATCCGGTATTAAAGGAAGTTTCTTTCAAAAAATTCTAACTGTGGCTTATAATTTTTTTTTAATACTGACAATCTTCTAATATATATAATCTTTTAATTATAAAACAATTTTTTAATCGACAAAATTTAATAAAATTCTACTAATAATTCTTTACTAGTATATGAAAATATAGAATAAATCATACATATGAAAATAAAAATCATCTTTTATAAATATTAAAAAATGTAATAATATTTGTAAAAAGGAATATTTGTTCAAGGAAATGGTTTATATATGGCAAATATTTAATCTGAGAATTGCTTCTCATTTGTTTCGTTTCATTCATCGACAAATTAATTGCAATCCTATGATTACCTGTTTTCCAATCCTGCATATCTAAAATTCAGCTGGCGACAGATATTGACACATTTCAGAGGCGAATTTGTTCTCATGAGATCTACTTTGTACCCGTAATTCAGATATCTGTCCAATTCGTTTCTGAAACATCCTATGGACTCATTTACGGGGAACTCTGAAGCAGAAACCTGACGTTAATATTTATTTAATCTACCACAATATTACTGAAGACTAATGAGATTAATTTATGTAATGAATTTGATTATTAGAATCAGATTACTAGTTTTAAATATTTACTTGTTTTGAATAATAAAGATATTTACCATGCTAAAATTTCATTTGCCAACAAAACTAATCATATGTTGAATATGACTAATGATGAATTTTATGTTTAACAGATAGGTCAACATTTTGAACAACTTTTTTAAGCAAATAATCTTTTTGCGTATTAAGTCTCTTTAACAACGGAACCCAAATTTCATTTTTACTCTGTACTTACAAAACACTGTGCACTATACGAAAGGAACAAATTGTTTTCTTTCTTATCTTTAATTTTAATATATTAATTGCAAGATGTTGAATTTACGTCTACCAAAGACCAAATGTATTAATTTTACACGTCAGACAACATGTACAAACTGAAAACTAACATATTTCAGCAAACATTAATTTTACTGTTTCAAAAGGAAACAACATTTACAAGAAATCAGCAAATGACGTAAATTACGTATAGACCTATAATACGAGAACAGTAACAGTAACAGTACGCGTCCAAGATTGTAATAATGCTGAGTCAAATTTTTAACGATTCCAAGTAAAATGAGCTTATTATATAAAACAATCTTGAAGCAAATTTGTTTCTCAATAAAAGAAGTAGGTTTGGAGAAAACGTATTAGTCTTAGTGACTGTAAAAAGCAGCATAAGAAGAATATTTAGGCAACAATGGGAACAGTTTACAGACGAGCACAAACGTAAATGTGGTGAGGAATCGTCGACTTTCAAGTTTCCTTTTAACAAAAAAGGCGTTCAAAAAATTTACAGGCATTGCACAGAGAAGGGCAATGAAAATGCTTCAATAGATCTAAAAAATATATATATTTATGTTCATTCACCAATCAATGAATTCATTCTTCATTTACCAATGTACAGATTATAAGTTAAATGTAGTCGCATTCATAAGCGAAGTTTTATGTGTGTCCTACGTTATTGACAACAAAGAAGTAGTTTCTATGGAAACTCACCGGTTCACACGTAAACGCACGGGGGAAGGGTATGCATTGTTGTGGTAGGAAAGCCCCTCCGACGAAACGTGTATGTGATGATGTTCGTCTGCTACACGAGCTGCAGATGCACTGAATATTGTAAGTACAAATAGCTTGTTTCCCTTTTTTTTATTAACTGTTATTTGAAATAAAGCGATTTATTGTTATGCTTATATGAGCGTTAATGTAAGAAGTCAGTGGCATCCTAAATCCTACAGAATAAGTCAACCGTGTGCCACAACACAGAGTTCAGACTGAGAATGAAGTCAACTTTCTCACTAAATTGTTTGCTCTGACCGTTGTTTTTCCATTTCTAAGCAGCAGTCCACGTTAAAACCCATTACTTACCCATACTTTGCCCAACTTTTAGTATTTCCATCGTTTTAATATTATCAAGGAAACGATGAAAGCAAAATAGATGATCTAGTACTGTCAAATCTGGTGTTCAATGCGTAATGAAAATTTATTAGCATTCATACACCACTTAGTATTCCTAATGTCTTTAATGAATATAATTATTATTTTAATTGCGTGTTATGCTCTTGAATTGTCATTATGGAGAAAGTATTAATAGGGCCTACATTGTAATTCTTTTACTGTCTCCGGTGTCAATACAATTCTATTTGACTAAAGATTGCTTTCTAAGTAACACGTAAATAATATGCAAACGAATCGTCCGGTTCTTTCTGTACATATACATGGTTTAAATTTATGTGACATTTTTATACTTCTTTTTTTTAATATTTGTGTAATGTTAGCCTTTACGTTAGAAAATTCATATGGAATTACAATTATCCTAACTTTGATAAAATTATGAAGTCCGTTGATTGCAAAGGAAGTAGGCAAGTAAACTGATGTTGAATTATTAATAAAACATGAGAACTCAAGTGAAAATGAAAACAAAGAATCGATAAAAACTAGATTTGATTGGGTACAGTAGACGAAACAGTAATATATATATATATATATACTAAACTAAACCAATTCGACTGTTACGTACTTTGAAGTCCCAAATTGTATCCCGTAAGCTCGTCGTCGCCGCCACACATTTCATCTGGTTTGGCGGGGCAGGGTATGTTGCACTTGGACGTAACGACTCTAGCTGGCGGCGGTCCTGTAGGGTAGTCGCCACAGGTACACTCGTTTCTGAAACAGAAACCGTTTACTAACTAAATCCAAGGTATTGAGACAACCCGCTTGTCTGTTGTAGTTGGTTTACATATTTAGGTAGCCGACGCGATACGTTCCGGAAGGAAGAAATGAAGACGCGCTACGGTTCAGGCCAGTTAAGCTTAGAACAACTGTGAACAATGACAAGAATCCTTAATTTCGTAGTGACCATCAATCAAAGAATTTTAACGATGAAGGGTTTGCGAGTTGTCTGTGAGTTGTTACGACGCCAAACATATAACTGCTGTATTACACAATTATAGAAAAATTACAGTTGTATGTTTGGCGTCATAACAACTCAGCAACAATTGCCCTGATGATGACAAAAAATATTGTCGAAACGTCGACAGAAATAATTTAAAATTTGTGTTATACTTTTTTGACCGAACCTCGCAAACCCTTCACGTTAAAAATCAATGACAAGAATGTTAGACAGTTGGTCTAGCTTAAACGATTACAAGAGTTAACATTTGGCGTGAAAACTTGGTCAGTGTTATAACTCCGTATCCCGCTGTTACCATAATGGGGTCATAAAATCATACCAGATATAATTTTAAAGAATCCATTAACTATCGAAAAAGTACGTACACTTCGTTTTGTAAATGATTCAGTGTAACTTGGTTGGATCGAGCTAGTGTACATTATCATTAAATAGACACAGTTTGTCTCATATTTTAGGTATAATCCAGAGTTATGTGGCCCAAAATATAGCCTACATTATTCACTACTCAGTATTCGGATTTTCGTTTGCTTCAGATCTTGAGTTTCCGAACAAGGAGCGCACATTTCTTCACCTGTGCTATTTGGTAAATATTGAATATATAATGAATCAACATAGGGGTTAGATTATGTCTGGCGTCAGGAATACGAGGGAGACAGCTAACATTTTCCGGATAAACTCAACAACGTTTCGATCCCAGACGAGTAATGAAACTTGTAATGAGACAATTAAGATACAAAAATAATTAACAAACCTTTATGTAAAATGAAACGCGTTATACTAAGTGTATTAAATAGTACTCATGGCATATTGGCAAACGTTATTGCACTTAAATATACAGGAAAACATACGATAGAATAAAGTAAAAGGGCATTTAAAATTGAAGGACGTGAATAGGATTTTTATTTGACTGTATGAAAGCAAATAGACGACGATAAAGAAACACGTGATGAGTATATGAAAAATTATGTCAAAAATTTAATACGGGTATACTGAAATCAGAAACAGTTCTTATTATAATGCTGATTTAATATGATATTTATAAAGTGCTAACCCGGTGGCCACTGGCACAGAAACAAAGGGAACAAGTGCAATGAAGCCTAGAAACCTTCAAAAGACCGGTTGGGATACTAGTGTGAAAGGCGAGAAAAGCTCTACGAAGAAACCATCAAGGCAAAGGACAGAAAGACTGAGAAAGGGATATATCTTGTTGACACTGAGGATGATTTAAATAAGGGAAAGCTGATTATTGGATGGCACTGAGAACTGTAATGCGTCATGACAAGATTTTCTCCTCTTGGCACGGAGAAACAAGTTGAGCTAAATGATAGGCACGTAACACTGGCGTTACCTAATTCCCCTTGCCTGTTTATTACTTGACATAATGATAAAAAATTTTGATAGTTGTCTTCAGAAAAAAGAACTTAAGCTCAGTATATATGTGATCCAAGCTGTAAATGGAGTCATTGGCCAACTCAAACGTGTTGGTTTACCGATTACGCTTGCTGATCTCAGGCATTTGGTTTTTAAGATGGCCAGCAATATACACTGGCTGAACTGATTAAGGTAAAAAACTAATATGACTGCGGAATCCCGACCTGAAGTGTTGAGAAGCATGTGACCAAAGAGTAGTTTTTGTTCTTATTAAGTGAAAAAAGCTGCAATATTCTCGTTAATGTACTTTTGTTTGGGCAACAACTATACACTGACAGTTTACGTAAGTACCCTTTCTTTATTCCTGTATAGTCGAAACCCAACTGGAAACACCTGGAAACACAACGAGTGTGAGAAGTGGAGAAACCCATGTTCTCACTGTGACCAGTCAGCAGGCCTCCTGGTCGGTCTTTATAACATCCAATGTTGACCACATCTGGTACAACGTCCGGTGGACCTGCAAACACATAACATGTCTTTATATCCCATGGTGTAAGAAACTAAATTAGTAGTTTTTACTTAACCAATGTACTCTAACAACATAAATAGTCACGATTAACACAGAATAAGGAAAAGAGTAGTGAGAGAGAAAGCGAGAACGAGAGAGAGAGAAAGAGATTTTAAACGTCACTGATAAATATTTGGAATTAAAATAATATTTAAGATTTACATTTTATTAAAAAAAGTTTTAATATTAATACAAACAGTTAACTTAAATTCTGCTTTCCAGTACTCCAAAACCAATACAAATATTACTGTGACAAACACACCAACAGACTCACAAGACAGTCTGTAAGTAATTGCCGCAATTAACCTTCTAGATTTTACCTTTTAGCCATGTAAAATTTATAATACAATAAAAACTAATCAAATAAACTTACATATTTAAAACTTACTACTACAAACACAAGAGACACATATATATAGCTTATGAAACTTGTTGAAAAATTTTAACAATGTGTTATAAATACGTTATAACTCTACACTATCTAATCTATAAGCATTGAGTTGAATAATTTTAATACGCTAATACGATTGTTGAATTTGCAAGTATATTAGCTAAGTTAGTATATTTGTTGGTTAAATGTAAATCGTAGTCATTTGTGGAGGGTCACCCTCCACTTATGTATATAAGGTTTCGCTACACATACCGTGTGCATGTAACGCGCGAATACAACGCCAAAACAGAAAATCACAGCCCATCAAACACATTGTTACGTCAGAAAGTTAGAAGTAACTGAGGGGTAGTCCATCGATCATTCTGAATACTAACGTAAATGGGAGGATGTTCTAAGTATTCAGTGCAAGAAGGATAGGAGGATGAGAGGACAAGTACTATACCAGTTGCTTAATCGCTAACACGTTCAGTTTCTTCTGGACTAAACGGTAACATGTTGCGAAATGTTACAGCTAAAATATAAAATAAAAATACAGTAAGTACACGTTTTTTTACTAATGTACACTTTTTTCTCATATAAAGTGCAGATTCAATTTTTAACCAAATTAATTTTATTCATGTAATAAAACTGAACGGGCGACTGCGAGTTCCAGTGACGAACTGGACATAGCAACCTCTCGACAGCTGTATGCTTAAATTAAGTACTGAGTTTCGGAAAGCGTTATTTTCTTTTAATATAACGTAACAATACGTTTTTATATATTTTTATATAATTGTGTGCGTGCGTGCGTGCGTGCGTGCGTGCGTGCGTGTGTGTGTGTGTGTGTGTGTGTGTGTGTGTGTGTGTGTGTGTGTGTGTGTGTGTGTGAACGCGCGGGCCCTTGTGGTTTACAAGAGGAAAATAATATAGTCATACATGATTATTCAATACGTACATCTGTGTTTTCCTTGAAGTTATTTACATAATACTAACATGACATAAGCGACAACATTGCATTCAGTTAGATCATTCGTGTCAACAAAGGCAAACGTGAGTTACCTACCATAAATATGGATCTGGATATGCCTGCATAGAGTATCAACAATCGTTACTCTATTAATTTGTTTATATGCTGGTATCGTGCTTTTGTGCAAATTTGTGTGTACGCGAATCTGTGTAGTTTGTTGGGAAAACACTAGGGTAAGTTCGTTGGGAATTTCTGCCATTTGCATACTTCGTTCACAAGACAACTATCTTAGATGCCATATGTTTTCCGACTCAGCCAATTAAAGTAAACACCCGATATAAGAGTATACTCGTAGAATGGAGGCAGGTTCTCAGATTCCGATAACCGGCGCCGACAAGCGCAGGTCACCGGCGCTGGTAGAGTCGTATAGTGAAGCTAAATTATAGCGGCGAAACAGTACAGATTCAGTCATAGTGATGAAATCATAGTCATGGATAAGCAGTGAAGAAGTTATGTATTTACTAATTACTTCAGAAGGTTCACCTAATAACTGGCACAAGAGAGAAGTGGTGTCCATGAAATTAATCTCTATCAGCTTACCTGCAACACCAATTCCTTGTATATACCTTGCCAACAAGCATCTACTACGACCCGGTTCGGATATTCCTGCAGTCGCTTGCCCCAAAATAGAGGTTTCATTAAAACCTTTGATATCAGTGTTTCCGAATCCATTAGGAAATTAAGAAACGTAACTCGAAAAAATAAAACACGTGCGAATAAAACGAATAGAACACTCCTACTCGGCGCTAGTTTCTGAAACCTGAATGAACATTTCATTCCGAGAAACTGTCCGAATCAGACTACGTGCGCGCGTGCACCGGTGCCTGCTGCCACTATACGCGCTCCCGTCTAAACGCAGGAATCCGAAAACCTGGCTCCACTCTACGCATACCCTAATGGTGTAGGATGAAACATTGTGCCGGCCGTACTCCTTCTCTTGTATGCTGAAAAACTAACACAGACACCTGTCTTGCTTGTTTTAAACTACTTAACCTACATACTTCAGTAGAAAAGAGATTGTCATTATTATTATTATTGTTATTATTATTATTGTTGTTATTATTATTATTATTATTATTATTATTATTATTATTATTATTATTATTATTATTATTATTATAAATATAGTTAATAAGATCGCTTTCCGATGTATCTGTATTTTGAACCTTATTCGAATTGCTTAGAATAAGGTATGTATAATAATCGAATTGGCTTAGTGAACATTCAGTCTTATTTTCCTCTATATTGACCAAAACTTATCAAGTATAAATGATTATCGTCACCAGCCCTTATTTCGTCATATTCTCTGCTGTGCAACACGTAAATATCAGGGATAACCGCAATCCACTATGCTTTTATTCAAATGAAGTACACAACTTTGATACTTTTTGCCTGTATGCCTAGCGTTAAGTGTTCAAGTATGTTTAAGACTTAATCTTCAGAGGAGGCCTAATTGACATCTGTCAAATGTAAAGACAGGCTTCAGCTAACTATTAAATGGTGCTTGTAATCAAAATAAATAAACAAATGCTAGAAAAGATAAATAAATTTATGATATATTTTCAATTACAAAAAAAATACTAACAAATTTTGAGTGATTAAATAAACCTTGTAGAGTCGATAATCTAAGACTAAGACCATAGCAAGGGAAAAACAGTGTTCACTAATGCCAAGTGTATAAGCCCTTCAATGTTTTCCAAACCCTAGAAATTGTTATTGTCTTCCAGGTTTCTACTCCTTATAGTAGTAAACAGTACTCCACATATTCTACGTGTTCTCTGTTTTTATCTAACCACAGTACTGTATGTAGTTTGTAATTCATTCTCGAGGTTTCTTTCTTACATTTTTAGGTACCCTACACTTTAAAAGATTTTTTCTTTTATTAAGACTAACAGTTTCACTTTAAATTTAACTGTATCCTGTTCTTATTGAGAAACAATTAAACAACACACCTGTCCTATAAAGCATCAACTTGAGCACGTCGCCACAGAACTCACTAGCATCTCCTGGGCACGTCAACACTTGACATTCCTCGTCGGTCAGAGCTTTTCCATTTTCATCTGCTATGTACAAATCGTTCCCACAATGACATTCGTCCCTGTAAAAAAGTAATAGAAGTTATTTGATTTATTAGTGCAGGGTAGGTTATAAGTTGTTTGACAAAAATGAATTTTCGGTAACTTCTAGGGTTGTGAGCTTTTGTGAGGTTTACTCGTGGACTTCACAATAAATTAAAATCCTTGTATTGTAAGTTTCGACAGAGCTTATAATTTACTGTTGTCATCAGAAAAATAAGGTTATTTTTCTCTGCTTGAGATTTAGGAAATTTGTTTAAATACGGGCTTACGTATGACAATTATTAAAATAAATTCCAAAAAATAATCATTTATCTTCTTAATACGCCTATAATAATAAATCTGTAATAGGTATTCTTCACTTAACGTAAACACACACTTCCACACAAAAACACTCACTACATGTATAAGCCAATTATTTTAAATTGCTTGTATATAAGTGCTGATGACGACCATAAATATTGTCGATATAGAAGCTTAAATATATAGAAGCTTATATATAAGAGAAGTTATCACAGGCGTAGGTAAAATTAAATTAAAAACTGTATAAAAATTAGTGTTTCGAAGTCGAAAAAGTTCATCAGGTAGTATATAATGGACGTCACAGACAACAAAACTCAAGAACAAAACTTGAACTCTTAGTGGGACAGCAGGTGTTTTTTATTCTTGATAACAATTATTATGTCATGTGCCATGAGACAAAACTACAAGTCAATTTTCATTATTCTGCTTTTGTAAATTATGTAAATAATATTATTGAACCAGAAGAGATAGAGTTACAAGTGAATACAGATAAAACAAAGGTTATGATTACAACTCGAAGGAAAACCAGGAAACCTGAACAGTTTAAAATCGAACCACTAAACCTGGAAATAATTAATCAGTTTAAATATTTGGAATGTTGGATTGCAGAAGATAATGAAGATATAAATGAAATAAGGAAAAGGATGCAGGTCGTAAATAGAGAATATGTTTCGTTGATAACTATATTCAAGACAAGGAATATCCATCAGTCCAAGGTCATATTATATAACATTATGATTAGACCGGTGGTATAATATGGCAGTGAGACTTGGACTCTGAATAAAAGAGCCGCTAACATAGTCAATAACTTTGAAAGGGGAATTTTGAGGATAATATATTGACCAATCGAAGTCGACGGGATATGGAGAATGCGTCATAATGAGGAACTATACAAGCTATATAAAGACAATGATCTGGCCGCCACCATCCGACTGCATAGATTGCAACGGCAGGACACATAATTAGGATGGAAGGCAACCGAATACCTAGGAAAGAAACATTTAGTCAAATCGAGGGCATGTGCCGGTGTTTGCATAACCCGGCGATCGAAGGTATAGAAATTTTTTTTTCCAATAATAAACTCGTGTATTAATGTCAGTTAGCGCGACGATTAATACAATTAATATAGACTGTCCAAGAGAGAGAGCTTGTTGTTTCAGTGAAAGGCCGCGTTGAACTGACCAGTACAGCCACAACACAACGAACACCAAACGTCGACGCGAGATCGCGCGCGCTGTCTGACACCGCCTTGCCAATATCGTCGCGCTAACTGACATTAATACACGAGTTTATTATTGGAAAAAAAAATTTCTATACCTTCGATCGCCGGGTTATGCAAACACTGGCACAGGCAGAAGGCTTGTCGGAAGACCCAAGCATAGCTGGGTTGGCGCAGTGGTAAGGAATGCGTATACTGTACTCAAAATAAAACGACGGAAATCAATCGGTAAGGACAGGGAAAATGGAGGCGGATTATGGAGGCTAACGTTCGACTGCGAACTGAGACGCCATAGAAGAAGAAGAAGATGTCTATATGTTGAAAATAATAGAGGTAGACAGCATTGTCCAAAATTACAGCATTACCTTAATATTTTTCTTACACTTTCTCGAAAGTCTAGTAAGACGAAGTCATGAAATTATAACAAAAATCAGATTATTCATAACAAAACGTGGATACCAACATTCGTGGTTTACAAACCATGATAGCTGCAGTCTGTTGTCTTTAAATCTTTAAGTCGTTATTATACTTCCATCAAGATGCATCAAGGTGCGTCAAAGTAAACAATACTCCTTTGCTACCAACGATCAACAGGTGTTTATTGTGAAGACTGATGTTAAAGATGGTACTGTAAATTGTAGAAATTATGGGTATACTGTAAATGTGCTAACTTTCGTTTTCATCTCCTGTTATCTGGGAGTGATCGAAAATAGAATATAGCTACAAAAATTTAGTTAAAGAAAGTAAACATACTGCGTTAATTTAGTTAAAGGAATTGTAATACGGCAATTCTAGTGCCTAGAGCACAGATTTGTAAACAGGCATGGCGTTAATCATCAATCCAGAGAAAGTAAGGCCTACTAAACTTTCAGGGATTATACACCTTGTCTGTTCCGACTTCAAAGGCTACCTTTCCATCTCTTTCGAGGTCTTCCAAAACGTATGTGCTCTATACGCTTATACTTCAATTCTACTTTCGGAACTCGTCCCATGGGCATTCTCTCCACTGCTGTCTTTATTTCCTGCAATGTCGTCCATTATATTCTTGACTCTCTACTCCTGATACTTTTCTCGGGCATCCGCAATTCTTGTTCTACCCAAAAGAGTACAATTTTAAATGACCGCAATAAAACTTGTGACACTTTTATTAAGAATAACTCCTAGTATTAACGGATTACGACCCACTCTGTATTCAATTCAATGTAGTAACTTGAACGGGGTGATTACAGCTTCCTGCATTCAGATTATCCTCCCAAACAAACGTCATGCGACTTGCAGTTCGTAGCTCAAATTTAGCCTGAGTTATGACCGCAGCACCTATCTCTACAGCCCAATCAATGGTAGTCGAACACAAAGTCCAGTTGGGAATTTAAAGTAAACATGTTACTTGTAGTGCCCACAATACATCAGCACACGGAGAGCCCTAAAGTAAAATCAACTATGACACCGTAAACACACGGTAAGCTGGAGCCAATGGAGCGCCAACTCTACTACAGTAAGCCACCTTAGTGAACGTAGAAAAACCTCTTGAAACAATATCCGCATAGATGCGTTTCCCATGCCACTGTTTATTTCACAATATGACTCAATCAACATAGACAACAAGCCTTTTCAGGAAAACATATAAATAACCCAAGAATAAACACATTAATCTAACACTAATGATTACATTACTATTATTAGGTTCATTATTATAGTAAGTATATATAAAGGTTGTACATATATATATATATATATATATACTGTAGTGAGTATATACTACATAGGTTATCTACTAAGTACAATATAATGATTTTGACGCTGAAAACAAATTATTAGCCTCTAAAGGGTCCGAACTTGTCTGTTGTTACATAATAGTTTATAGTATAATATTAGAGCAGGTTAATCATTTTCATTATTTTGGGAACTATAGGCTTATTACTTATAACTTCGTTAAAGATACAGACAGAATAAAATCAACAAATGTCGAATTATATACTAGAATGTCCAACGGAACGTTAAAAATCAAGGTTAAAAAGGATAAAACATTGAAATTTTATAAGACCATGTCCAAATCTGTCCTGTTGTATGGGAGTGAGTTGGGCGTTGACAAGAAAGCAAGAAAGATTTATTAAAGTGTCATGGATAACTTTTTGACGGTCATTAAAAGTTCTGCTCTTTGGATAGAGAAAGAATTGTGGATGCTCAAAAAAAAGTATCAAGAGTGGAGAGTCAAGTATACTATGGACGACATAGCGGCATTGAAGGAAATGAAGACAGCAGTGGAGAGAACGTCCATGGGACGAGTTCCGAAAGCGTCTTTAAAATGTAAGCGTATAGAGCACAGACGTTTTGCGACCCCTCAGAAAAGGTGGAAAGATAGCCTTTGAAGTCGGAACAGACAAGGTATACAAATCCTTGAAACTATAGAAGAAGAAGAAATGTTGTAGCCCTACTTTCTCTGGATTGATGTACTGTACTCAACGCCATGCCTGTTTACAGGTCTGTGCTCCAGGCACTAGCATTACCGTATTACAATTCCTTCAACTAAATTAATGTAGCCTAGTTACGTTTACATTCTTTAACTAAATTATTGTAAGTACATTCTATTTTCCATCACTCCCAGATAACAGGAGTTCAAAACAAACTCTATACATTCACAGTACAACCATAATTACTACACTTCACAATACCATCCTTAAACACCAGTCTTCCCAATAAACACCGCTGATTCCAAAGGAGTATTGTTCGCTTTCATAAAATGAACTTTATCCTTGTGTACATTTTAATATATTAAATAAAGACAAGCAACGTGCATGTCATGGTTTGTACAGCATAAATGTTTGTAGGCCTACACACATATTTCTGTGTTGTTTTGAATAATCTCATTTTTGTTATAATTTCATTACTATCTTATTAGACTTTCGATAGAGTGTAAGAAAAATAATAAGTCAATGCTGTTACATTGGATAATGCTGTCTACCTATAAGTTAGACATATATTCCAGTTATAAGGTAGTATCGTTAGTGAATAATAATTACAGTCGTTATTATACATAATCAGTCATTACTAAAAGAAGCCCAAATAGCGTTTCAGATGCGTATATTTAAATAATTTGCTATGGCTAATGTTACATTTTGGGAAAGAGACTAGGGGCCTATATAACATTTCCTCAATAAAAAGAATGGTCAACAGTAACTCAAAACAGAACCAAACTGCTGCGCATCTCCCATGATCTTTCCGTACATCTGTCTTCCATTTCTTTTTGAAGTATCAGATTCAAACAAGCACACATTCTCCACGTGTGTAATAATAATTAACTGATTTCTGACAAATAAGTTGAATACAATACTTTTATATATCTGTATGTACTTACACTAGACTTATATCTGTACTATAAAAGAATAAAAAGTGTTCACTTCAACAGTTATTTCATGAACTTACGTATTTTTTACTCCGGCTAATTTATAACCGAGCTTCCGACAGATATTAAGACACTTTACCGGAGAATTTGTCTTAGTCAAGTTCAGATAATAGCCGTTGAGTATTCTGTATGGTTGGTTGTCGTTAAAACAGCCCAATGTCTTCCCAACTGGCAAAACATCTGCAAGCAGAAAATCTTACATGAATAACTGACTTGTTTTATAACTGACCCTATTCTGTACTCAAACTAAAAGTTTATAGAGTGCCTGTATTCACTTAAATTAACTTAAGTACTTATAGGTACACCGATTTATGTCACCAGAAGTAATATGAACTGATTAGCATTCACTCGTTAGTTGTGCGTTTATAACTAACATTTCTTATAAAACAATAGTTCGTCAAAACATAACACTCAAATTTTATCTTAACTCTGCGTTTATACATACAACTTACTTATTAGTAGCAATTTGCCAGTTTCATCTAGCAGCCTTAAAATTTGTTAATTAAAAATTTGGTCTCGGAATAAATACTTCCATACCGTTATTCTGAAGAGAGCAGAAGACGTAAGACACTTTTAAAGACATTGATTTTATTTTTCATTATATTAATAAAAAAAGTTTTACACTTACTTATTATTTGTAGTCCCGTTTATGTTTTGTTTAACTAATAGGAACACACTGTAAAGTATTATTATTTATGTTATAAAAGGTGAAACAGATTTTGACATTAATAATTTTATAAAATCCTTCAATTCCTTAACATCCACCTATTCCTGTTTAAGGATCGTGATTGCAGCCTTTAAGAAAAAATATATTGAAAATCAAAATTTGGCAATTTACCTGGAATATGTAAATGTATAAAATGTCAAAAGTGTAAGTTAATTTTAATTAACTAATGTCATCTGGCAATTTGGTATAATCCTAACATCACTATATATCCAAATTTTTTATTCTTGTTACATTCCGAGAATGTAATTATTAAGGTTACTATACGATTTTGTACAAAAAACACACAAGCAAATGCTTTGTTATAAAAATCGTACTTTTCTGTGAAAATGCTTTCAGAATTATATTATCACGTAAAATTGAATTGTAAAACAAATCCTTTTTCCACATATTTGTCAAAAAACATTAAAGCGATTAAAATATTATAAGCCCATGTTTGTGCTCCACCAAATTCCAGTAAGTTCTGTAAGGCACATAAAAATGTATGTAGAAGCGAAAGCCCTTAGTCTCTCCAGCACAACTCTATTCTCACAAACCTGGACGTGAGCCGTGTTAAGCCGAGCAATTAATTACGAGATTAAAATAACCCATCTCTGTGGTGGAATATATCAGTGAATTGACGTGAGGAGCTGATTCTCTCGCCTCCTGTCAAGATGTCTCTCAGATATCCTGGATGTTATATCAACAGCAGCATGTGTTGGCTAACGTGGGTCGCGGAAGAGTCTTAAGTAGGCTACTGTGAAGGAGGTGAGAGACCTCCACATGTCTCTTCCGCTGAACGAAGGGAGCTGTCTAGGCAGAATAATGCATTTTTCTCATTACTGATGCACTTTTCGCTCTATCAGTACTCATTTGAAACCTAAAATATAATCATCAGATTAAGAATTGTTTAATGGTCAACTCCCCATGGACAAAAATGTATAGGGTTACGAGAACTCAGCTACATTAGCGGATCAAGATAAGTGCAGCTATACGTATCTGTTATACCAGTAAAGAAGAAGAACCGACTCCCACATTTTAAAATATTACCTCTAGGCTACTAAATTAAGTGTTCACAAAATGCAATCCGTATTGCTTTAGATTGATAAGAGATGTCGGAATATCAGACTATGTAAAATAAACTTACAGAAGTAAAAATGTGATGAATCTGTCCTGTTACGTACCACCTCAGCGCCAGCTAGACTACAAACTGGACTATTGTTAAAAATTTCAGAAAATTACATTGTGAAAAGGAAAAGGATTATTTCTCATTATTATCGGACCTGCTATTCCGGTACGGTACGCTGTTAGTCTTAGATATCCTCCACACTTCTGCGTGTGGTCGCCATTGCAAGGAAGATTACACTGGTCTTCGTCGACTGGATCAAGTCTCCCTCCATTATAGTCGCCGCAGTAACATTCAAACCTACAAAAAATAAAAGTAATTTAAAAAAAATTCTTTGTAAAAATGTAATTCTTTACAAGCTTAGACATTGGAAATAAAATGCGAGTCTTCAGTTTCATTGACCTAAACCTACTAGATTTTGTTACACGTGAATAAAAACATAAGTAAAATTAATACTCATAAATTAACGCACTTTTGCTCTAAAATTTGTTCAAAAGCGTAATAATAATAGTTAAGAATGGATTTATAATTAACTTACACGCGTTTCATAGTATGCCGTTTACCTCTATTTTATTATTTCGGAGGCCACTTCTCTATAATTAGTGTACCCAACATTGCTACAGCTAAAACTTTTTCGCAACTAATATTAAGTTATATAAAAATATAACACTAATAACTGCACTTGATTAGTCACTGCATACAATAACAGGGGCTAAATGAAATAGATACTGGGCAATAGTATTACCTAAAGTAGCTAATGATAGGTAATACTATCATGCTAAAGGGTACCGCCTTCGAAATAATTCGAAATAATTTAGTTTAAAATATCTCAACTACAGTGATAAGCCTCTCTCAAATACAGCTAGGACCTGCCTAGCACTTGATTCATTTTCATTATTCGTTCCTTTGTCTTCAATGTTTCGCTTCGTATACGTCTGACAGTGAATCACCACACAATTCTCGTGTCAATCCTTATTCAAAGAATAGATGATTCTTCACTTGCTGCCGTTTCCTTTCAAAAAGATTTTACATACTAAGAGAATACCTAAATATCTTTGTTTAGAAACAAATTTGGTTTTGAATTAGAATAGAAAAGTTAATCGACTTTTTTTAGTTCATGTTTGTTGAACTAGAGTTTATAGTTTCTGGAAAATTTTCTTAACAATAAAAATTAAAAAGAAAGTACAGGAACTTCTGTATAATAGATTGGTCTTTTCCGATATAACCCCCCAAACTATTCATCAATGTCCATCTTTCATGAAACTGGCTATATAACAACTTTCCCACCTTATGGGCGTCCGTTAAACGTCGCAAGAAGCGTGAATACGGAACTAGCCGGAATCAACTAGAATCAACCTTCATGAATTCATGTGGAGGTATTGCCACAAAGACAATGATTTGTTTCAACAAAAATTGGACAGATATTCAGGCGTACTAGCCGCCTCAATAGTTACCGAATAATGTGTATTAATTATATTACGTTTAAGTGTAGGTGGTAAAGAACTAATCGTATCATGTGCATCAAAGTGTAGGTGGTAGTGCTGAACTAACTGTATCATGTGTATCATCAACAGACGTTTTGTGTATTGGAGGTAAGTCACTTAGAATAATTAATAATCTTCCGACTGTAGACAGTGTATAGAGAATAGATAACACAATGAACGATAAACAAATTTCCGAAGTAAACGAAAGTGAGGTTATATCGAAAAAGATCCTACTAAATTTCTAAATCGTAACTAACAGTTTAAAACTCATTGTGTTTTAGTAATCTGAGGTCTTTTTCGATTTAACTCCGCAAACTATTCATCAGTGTTCATCTTTCATTAAACTGAGTATATAACAACCGGCAGACTGTGCGTTATTGTTACTCTACCTCACATTAAGTAGTCCTAAGAAAAACTTACCGGACGAGTAGGTGATATTATACAAGATGTGTAGCATGTTAATTCTTAAACTCATTTCTGCTCAGTACGTGGTTAGAAAAATCGATAATGTTATATTCTTTATCTTCGCCTGGGCAAAGGAGTATACATCCACCAAATTCTGTGTTGGCGAGTTTGATGTGTCATAGAATATCTATGCGCTACTGTTACGGACAGGAGGATTAACATGCGTGACGTTTACGCCAGCTCTCTGCTTTGTAATCCCCTAGTAATAGGAGAGCCAGGGAAAACTGTTGAGTCGTGCTTCTCTCGCAGGAAATTCGAAGTCGGCCGTGTATATCCACAACACTAGTGTTTGACGGTACCTGCCGCAAAGACAAAGAATGTTTTCTTTATGCTGCACCAGACAGAACCGCTGAAACTCTGCTTGAAACAGTTAGTGGTAGTGTTAAATTAACTGTACCAAGTGTATCATCAACAGACGTTTTGTATACTGGAGGGAAGTCACTAAGAATAATCAATAATTTTCCGACTGTAGACAGTGTAGAGTCGGTGAAAAATATCCGTAATCTGACTAGTATCGGCAAACAAATACGATTAATTGGATGACTAAACAGTTATCGACTCAAACTTCGAAGTAATTCTTGCCCAATCTTTCACGGCCAATGTCGTTAGTAGATAAAACTGCCGGGCTATTGAGCCGTGATCCATGTAACGGCCAACGGCTCGATAGCCAGACAGTTTTATGTAGGCCCACTAATGACACTGGCCGTGAAAGCTTGAAAGTTATGATGAAGCGCCTCAATGGGAAGGACATCGCTAGTTGATCAGAAAACGTGAAGATCAGCGTAAGAAGGAAGACTCAGTTATTACGCCGACTAGTGCGGTGCCAGAATATTGGGACGACTGCTATATTTGTCGGATGAAGAGGATTTTCGACACTACACAAACACACCCAGTAGCCTACATGACAGACCTGGGCAGGCAATTCTCGAAGAAACAAGGGCCACGTCTCGTTGCGTTTAGCCAGGTACGTTTGTCTACTAATATTCTTACACGTTTCTCGATGCTCTACTTTTCACCAGCACAACTTACACGAGTAAGTAAACATTAAATGCATTTTTTTAAATAAATTTCGCTTTCCTATATTTCTGCATTCTGAAATACCGTTTCTTTATTGTTTTAGTAGTATGTAATAAAATCATTATATTACTTTCAATATCCTATGTAACAGTCACGCGTTATAAATTCAAACAGAAAAATATACTGGCGAGTTTACAATTGTATTGATGTTTCGGTACTTATAAAAACATTTGCTTTAATCGTTACTGAACAACCCTAAAGAGGAAAGTGCATTAACATTTATAAAATTCTTTAATGATATTTTCAAGAGACACACAAAGACAAAAACTAATTCTTTTGATTAAATGTATATCAGGAATTTTTCGCTTAGAATATCGCTATAAAATATGTATAGAATATTTTTCGCTTAACGTAATTTTTTCAGAGTGACAATACTTTACAATAAGAAGTAAAATCATAGAAACTCGTTGCGATCTAACCTTTTATTATAACAAAAATTTTTCACAACGCTACTTCATGTTTAACTAAAAGGTGTGAGTAAAATAATGTTTAAACAAAAATGAATATATATGTTCTTGCAAGAATTTCAAGTTCCTTGACTAATGTATACTGTGTGTGTGTGTGTGTGTGTGTGTGTGTGTGTGTGTGTGTGTGTGTGTGTGTGTGTGCGTGTGTGTGTGCACGCGCGTGTGCGGAAGGAGAGAGAGAGAGAGAGATTTCAACGTTGTTCTTTATCAACAGGAAGTGGAATCGATCATAGCTACAAAGGCTAGTTAACGACCAATGTTTCGTTTTATTGTTTCCGTACATACTCGTTTTCCGTACTCTGTGCATACAGATACGTTCGTAGTCTTGTATTCTTCTTTATTGCACATTTCATCTAATCAAATTTCTCAGCATGATTCAAAAACCTACAAAGTCGTTTTACAAAACACTTACCCATTTTGTGTTCCGGCAAACGTGAAACCTTTTTCGAAACACAGCTGGTTACACTTATCGTGCGTGAGACCTTGAGTAAACGATTCCACGTGACCCTGAAGAAGCCGATCTGTACTGCTGTCAACATAGCAACCGACATAGGAAGCCGACTGTGACGTCACGGGACTAGCTAAAAACAGACACTTAAACAAATAATAAATCACTGGGTCCCCTCTAAAAGGCTGTACTTCCTCTAAAGGCTCTAATTTACATATAGATAGTATTATATATTGCAGCCATTATGACAATTGAAAGAATTAAGAAATAAAAATGAGAGAAATTGAAAGGGATGGCAAACAAAATAATGAAAAGTATGAAGAAACTGAATAACTTGAAGGAGAGAGATTACATAAATCTATATAATAAATAAATCTATATCTATATTATAAATCTATATCTATATTATAAATCTATATAGGATCTATATATATACATAAATCAAAATAGAAAGTTTTAATTGTGAAGAGCTGAAACATACACCTTTGTAAATTTATTAGTTAATTAACACGTAGCTATCGTTAAAGTATGTCAATGATAACACCAGAACATGAAAAAGACCAGGACATCACCTTCACGACTAAAACACAAGCTCAAAATTGTATTTAGTCTAATAGGCATGATGTTTTTTTTAAATCTGTTAATGAAAGGATAAAGTAAAAAGAAAGCCTGTAAAATCTGTAATTAAGCCTACACGTAAGACTGATAAAGTAAGGCATCTGTTGCAAACGGACGATTACTTTCGGTAAGGATTACTTTTGATGACAGTATAACAAGTTACTTTTTATGTGGTAATGAAAAGCATTAAGGTTAGAGGTCTTCATTATACAAGTAGGATGATGCAATTCTCCCTACACTTAGTCCCTGACCTTGTTTCTACAAATTATAGGCTACATCAATCTACGATTGGGTATGTACTGTAAAAAAATTGGGTAAGATTTAAACAAAATACGCGACTAATGCGTAAAAATCCTTATGTCGTCCGTAATTCGTTAAAAAGCATGATTTTATACATTTAATGTACTTTTAAATTGTTTAAATTTTAAATTGAACTAAGAGAAGCAAACGAGAAGGGCACATAAAATTTGAAGTGATGAATGACTAATAACACTTTTTTAAGTTTAATTAAGTAAAAAATTGTTCACTTGATTTTGTATCATTTTTTTAATTGTTTCTACTTTTTAATATAATTTACGTATCAGTTTTCTACCACTTCTAATACAAAAATTATTTTTGCACTGTGCATATTAAAATGTTAACTTCTAAAAATAACAGAATACTGTTAAAGTATTGCATATAGTCACAGACACTGTTTAGTACATAAATTTAGGACTAATTTCTTACTAGGGTTTTGTTAAAAAGTTAGTATAAATCCCCTAACAGGAGTTTATCCCTTAATATGGAAGGAAAAATCAGCTTACAATTTGAGTACCACGAAACTTCGTAACTATAAAGAAATGAACGTCACAAAAATTATTTAGTACTGCTAATAAAAGAAATTAATGGCAATTTCTACTGTGCATACATTTATTTAAAGATTATCTTGACTAGTGTAAAGAATTAACATGTTCATCTTAAATATATCTTTGGACAAATGTAGCCTACATACATTTGATGATAAAAATAATTTTTGTAAGTCCTTCTTTGACTGCCGTGGTACAGTCTACTTCTTGTACATATCCATGGTGCATTGTACTAACCTCTCATACATGGGACCTACAGTGTAAGACTCCGTATGGCTAAGTAAAGTAGAAAAGTATTATTAGGTAGAGATGCCGCTCATTGCTCTGTAATCGTCTTCCAAGTAGAGAGTGGGCCATCTAACAGCGAGATTATATTTTTGCAAGCGGCAGGAAACGAACCCAGTTCGCATGGTGTCACAAGCCACCATCACGCTCACACCCGTGTTTTCGTATAAGGCGATAAATTTGTAACACCTGTTAATTGCCTATAAAAACTACGTTCGTGGATAATTTTAAAATAGAGTATTCGTTTCATTTGTCCACTGAAAACACATTATTTTTAAGAGCCCATTTTAGATATAGGCTATATTCACAGATTATACTGTAAACTAACAAATATTAGTGTAACTAAGTAAAAGGAAAAAAAATCATTATTCAGTAAATTTAGACAGCTTGAAAACTATACAATTTGTTATTTACTATTTGAAAGCTACTTAACTAGATCTCATATCGTATATCATAATTTATACTACAAAGCAACTGTGTTAACAAAGCTATAGAGTCATTTTCCACCGAACCAGACATCTTTAGTAACGATTTACACGTGCAACTTTCAATTACTAATAATAAGAAAACATTTTATTAGTACACAAAGTTACTAAACATTTATTTATTAATACTGAACTTAATACTAAAATACTAATATTAAGATAATATCATTAACCTTATATTGGATAATAACTAAATTATAAGAAACATTAGTGAGTAAGAGACATTAACAATTCAACGTATAGTTAAAACTGACGAACCTGTTAGAACAGATCAAAGTGATTTATTAACAAGTAAGGTTATAAACATTAAAGGAAACAGATTTAACTTGTGTTTATTACATGTTAAAAAATACATATACTATTCTACACTTTAAGCAAGTATTATATCCAAAGTCAGCAAAAGTGCACATTAACTCTCATTAGGCGGGCCCCTCTCTTCTTTGGAAACTGTCACTCCCACTGGCAGTGAGAAATGTTTGCATGATCTCTTTTCCACTATTGCAAAATTGGTAATTTTGTTACGTGAAAGAGTAATTATAGTAATTTAAGTGTGCCCATTTAGAGTATTTTTGTATATCATCATTCAGGAATAAAAAGGTTTGATAATATTTATTCAATGGCGTTATTTATTAGAGTTTCTAACAGCTGGTGGTGTGCGCAGTGTTTATATTAGCGAGAAATCGATCTGAACCATAGCAACGGAGACTGACATATACACTACACCTGTGTGATCTTTTGTTGCCCTCGGCTCACCACCATAAAATAATTCATTTATTTTTTGACTAGCGTATAAGACTCTCCTTCTAATACACTGATTAATTTCTAAAGTCAATGTAATTTGACAAAAAATTATCTTATCCCAATACAGTAGATAAATTCATAAATTTACATGTAGGACTTATACAGCATAAAAATATAAGAAATAAAGATACGCAAATTTTTAAAGAATTTATAGAATAATGACTAATATGTTTGTGAAAGCTAGGAAGATCGCTCAAAACATACATTTAAAAGCAATGGCATGAAAGGTAAAATGTTTTGTAAAGTAGCACAAAAGTTGAATAAATAAAAATTTAGGACAATAATATGGTATACGCTTACTTTCAGTAGGACATGGATTGTGGAGGAAAGTGAAAAGTATTCAGTACACGGTTGATTACACAAAACAAACAAATAACAAGATAAAAACCGCAGACATAAGCAAATTGCGCCGATAAATTTATGGATTTATTTAAATTTTATGATTGACTGGGAATACATACCTTTGTCCATATTGCGTTATGAAGATGGGAATCGTTAATACATAATTTAAAAGTGGTTATAACTACATGTCATTTCATAGTAATTCAATAGACTGCAAAATTTAAAGAAATATCTATGTGGCACGCAGTCTAGTATTTACTTACAAAGCGTTTAAACATTTTGCCTGAGGTACGGTTGTCAGGTTAAAGCATCGTTAGCTTTACTTGCAAACTCATCGTATCCATGAGTACAGAATCGTGAATAGCCACAAACACATGATTGATCGCTAATCAGGGACCTCTACATTCGCAATGGTAGTCAAAGGAAGACGCTTTAAGCCTATATAGTATTACATAATATATTTAAAAAAATATTGTATTAAGGGAATTTTATTTTATAACGATTAATAATTAAATTAGTGCTATTATTAATACAAGGGCAATAACAATAATACTCATTATTATTATGATTATAAACATAATAATTAATGTAATGCCACCGAGATATTCAAACCTACGCCCGAGCCCACAACATCTTGGTCTCGTGAGGGGCGGGCAACATTTATTACAAAATAGATGTTTAGCTTTAGCTAACAAGGTACTGATAATTAAGTTCGACAAGGTTGTGTGTACCACGTGAAACACACCTTAACCCACGGTGGGACCGATCGTGCTAATGGGTTGATGAATCTATGTCAGTTACCAATAAACGGTGGTCTGAGAGCACCAGGATGCATCCTGTTTTATTTAATCCTAGCTGCGGTACTCTAGGGCTCTGCCGCGGTGGTCTGGTTATTTCTCCGATACTCGTGGAGCTCATATGCAAGGTTCCCAAATCATTTCTGCTGTTGAGAGATCTCTTAAAAATCCTCGTCCACAAAAAAAAATCCCTTGTCGGAGACTGAAGAGAAGGAGGCATTACTCCTTGGTTGATGCCGAAAAATTTCTACATCGTTTGCCAATGTGACAGTGGTGCCAAAGTGTCTAGTCACAAGGAGGAAAGAGGGTGACTTTGTGAAAGTGAGTCTCTTCCCGATAGAAAAGGCTATCACCAGTTGCGCTGGACCAACCGTACAAGTAATCAGAAAAGCCGGTGCTGGTGGACTACTCGTGGGCACCCTGAACGATCAACAGGGTTTTAAATTGCTCAAGGTGCAGAAGATAGAGGATATTGATATACAGGTCGCACCTCATACCAGGGAACCTACAAGGGGTGGTAGTGTGCAGGAACCTACATAACTCTATAGAGAAAGAAATACTGAACTGCTCTTTCTATCTGTATCCGGAGCCTTGCCCACGTCAATCGTTTACAGTGCTCTCAGACCTATACGGGAGCGACCAATTCCCAGTATTCATAACAACGCGAACGCCAAAGGGCGTTATATGCATGCAGAAAAGATGGTGAGTAGACCGTGCTGCTTGGGTAGGCTTCGTGGCCGCTTTCCGTGAACTGTGGAAATGTAGAAGACGCCGTACACAGTTTTACAGCTGACATCACTTCACGAGCTACGGATCATATCCCGTCGATCATCCAGAACACCGATACCGTGCTGGAACATTGCTGAGGGGCACAATAAGGAAGAAGCGTCGAGCGTTGAACGAGAGCCGACAGAAGACTATCGCACCATTATTAAGCGACTTCAAACCGCCGGCGCCGCTCGAAAAATAATACTCGTTGCTAAATGATCAACGTGGGAAAACTACGTTTCGTCCATTATACGTAAATTCAACGCCAGTGACAGAAGTATGGAAGATCAAAGCAATCGCTGGCACATCAGTGTTTAAGCCTGTCTCATGTGTAGACAAGGATGGGGAATTAATATGCAACCCCGATTATATTTCTGGCATCCTGGCTGCGCGATATGCCAGTGTCAGTACTACCACTAGTACAGAAAGCTGTCCTCACGATTTCTTCGCCACAAGAGCTGAAGTCAAACAAGATCTTGTGTGTGTGTTGTGTGTGTGTGTGTGTGTGTGTGTGTGTGTGTGTGTGTGTGTGTGTGTGTGTGTGTGTGTGTGTGTGTGTGTGTGTGTGTGTGTGTGTGTGTGTGTGTGTGTGTGTGTGTGTGAGAGAGAGAGAGAGAGAGCGTTTATAGACTGTATGTGCTCATAACATATAATTTTAATATGTTTGAAAAGAAATGTTTCTAATAAATGTGTGTTTTTCATAATGCTTACGATCAAAAATATAAATAGGGAATATACAAATTATATTAAAGTTATGAAATAATTGGCGTAGAACAATAATTACAGAAAATAGAAAAATAAAATCTTGGTGTGTAAATATTTGGCTCAGCGAGAGATGGCAAATAGCCATCCCAACCTTCATGACTAGGTTACTACGTTACAGCTCAATACGATGAGTACGATGAGAGGCCTTTCCAAGGTGGAGAATTAACTGGTTAAGTGTTGTATAACTGGACTAGATTTCCTCCGTAGAGAATACATGGGACGGAATACGTGTATGAAATATCTGGTGAGTTGTTCGCTCAAACGTTAGCGGAGAAGCACTAATGATGATACTGTTTACATGATTATAAACTCACAAAATAACATTCCTAAGCACGAAAAAGAAAATAAAGAATAGTGTAATTTCTTGTTACTGACGCGTAACAAATCCCATTGTAATAGATACCCAATCACTTTGACTGGAGAAGTTAAAAAATTAGGCGCAGATCCAATCCACTAGTATTTTTCGTATGGTAAAAGTAACAGGCGTATACTGACCCGGACTGGTGTAAAGGGTGGAAAAGTGGTAAGATTTTACAACAAACTTTAGAGCTTGCGTGGGGAGCGTGATAACAACCACCGTAGTTGCCGTCACGTAGAATTTTCATTATCCACGTTTCTACTCCGTGCTCACGTTTGTGCCGGGCACATTATGACCGTAGAAACTCTGGCTAATGAAAATTTTACGCCGAAACAGCTTCATTAATTCAGTTAGGCCTACCATTTAATTTTATTACGAAGAAAATGCTGTTCGTCTTACATTAAAAAGACTGTTCTCCAATTATTTTAACTAACATAATTCAATCATAAATTCGTAATTCCCTATTTCCAATTCGTCTGTGTTGCCGTGAAATGTATGTTCGTCTTAAAAATTATTTTAACATATTCAACACATAAACCGTCCAATAGACAAAATATTTTTTTTAAATTGTTTTCATTTAAATCTTTTTTTTACATTTACATAAAACATTCTCTAAAAACATTCTTGTCTTCATAAAAGGTACTTTGCGTTTAATAAGCTACGGAAGTTCTAATGCTACTGTAGAGATTTAATCCGATGCTGCTTTCTTCAGATAATTTAAAGAACGGAGTGGCTAATAATTTAAAGGGAGGTCTAATAAACCATAATTGCTTAACAGACTGAGTGTGAGAAAATAACTGAAAACATGAAGCAAAAAATTATTATAATTAGCCATAACGAACATATAAAAAATATAAAAGCAATCGGAAATACCAAATACAGAGAACGAAAGAAATTAAAATTGATAAATAAGTCAAAGAAGGTGTGTAGAATGCTCACGAAAGCCTAGAGTTATCGGACATGAAGTAAAGCTGAAATACGTCAACAATGGTTATCGTTATTGAGCATCATCATCATCAACACAATGAAGGGAAGAATTGAAAAATGTATCTCACATAAAAAAAGAAGGTAAACAGAACTCCCATGAAAAACATGAGTCATCATACATAAAGTGAAGTTCGTTTATATCCTCCTCTATTATCGTTAACTTCCTGTGTCATCAATAATCCTTCCTCTCTTATCTTCTTTCTTCTTCCACTGTGTCCCCAAAAATAATCTTTAATTTTTTTTCCTTTTACAATATGTCTTATCTAGTTTTCCTTCCCCTTCAGACTTAAACCTAAAAGAGTTGTGTTCTCCCTTATTGTAATCAGAGCATCACGCTCTACGCATGACACTACCCCAATCTGTTTCTCACTTGCTGTTAATGCAGTTAAAATATCGTTTGAACCCAAGACTTTCAAAGATAGAAGAGAAAAATAGAGGAGAATACATGGGGAAAGTAGATTTGTTTTAACAGAAAAAGGAGGGAGGAACTAATGGCCTTATAAAGCTTGATTGGAGGAAGGTGTGCAGAAAGAGGACGAAGAATACGTCTGTGTTTTATTGATATTGGAAAACACTCAATAAAGGTAAATGAGATATATTTGTGGCGACTCATAAAGAAATGAGAGTTGAGCAAGATGACAGAAGGTTGAAGAGTAGGCCTATTATATATAAGAGAAAAAGCAGCTGTTAATGTAAATGGACGCTTAAAACACACTGACTGAAGGTGTGTAGAAGAGTGTGGCATGGCTGCTGTCAGTCATCAAACATCTATATTGAGGACATGTTAGATAAATTTTGAAGAACCTCAGAAGACGAAGAAGGAATAAACACAAGAAGACAAAACGTAACATAAATTAGGTTTGCTATATTTTTTAAAACTGAGTTAAAAGTTATTTCTTTAGTCGTTTTTTCGTATTTTCTTTTTAAAATTATTTCCGGATTAAGTAGGATGGCGCCTAACTTGTTCCGATGGAAATCAAGACGGAGGTTCCTCGTGGAAAAGTATTTAAATCAATTCTTTACCTTCTGCATACCTTCCTGAGACTGAGAATAATATTGTAATAACGTTTGTCATAGACACTACGATATTGGCAGATTCAAAACAGAAACAAAAACTGCAGTATTAAACTTAACGAATCAATACCTATTTATAAATCTATTACAAAATCTACATTAATTTCACTACTGTACAGCGGTGTCAATGCAAGCATAACCAAACACTACTGAATACTACCATGATACTGGATACTAAACTTGGAATACAATGCTGAAACTATATTGGATGATTTCTCCCTGACAATCTACAACTCAATAAAACCTCAATTATACATACAGATTTCAAATCCGATTTGGAAGAATTGAATATAGTTTTAGGGTTGTACAAAAAAAGAACATTATTAATATTATACAACGTATTCCTCACAAGAACTGCCTCAGGATCAAAAAATTTGGTTTGTGACCGACAAATTAAAGGTTTTTAAAGAAACATTCCGAAAAAATGGATCAACGTTAACGTTTTTTCATTTGTTAGTGAATACAAATATTTTTGAAATCATGTAACGCATTACGTTTTTTTGTTTACATTTTTATATAATTTTTAACTATATTCATCTCTGGATAGAACATAATAGTTAATATAAATTGAAAGTAGTTCAGGAATGGGGCATGGCATCTTTTGGTAAATTTATGACCCATCCCATTCATCAAAGAGGAGTGAGTGACATCGCTGTGCGCCCCGTAACTTGCCCTCGTAAAAAAACCAATACACGTAAACTGACAAAGGCGCTAAACACAACCTCTTAAGTGCAAACGTTGATCTGAAATATTAAATGTATAAACTGTGCAGACTATCAAAACCCTCAAATCGACATCAGTTTTATTTGCTTCTTTCATTCTGACATGTTGACACTCCGGCGTCGTCGTTATTCGTCAAGCAAAATCTTTTATGTAAAATTTTAAATACAACAAAATACGATTTTACTAAAAATTTCTAATTCAGTTTTTGACTCAATATTGTCATGTTTTATGTTATATTCTCCTAAAATATTTGTTAATTCTATTTTTAATATATCTGAAGAAGAGGCTTGTACACACACACACACACACACACACGCGCGCGCGCGCGCGCGCGCGCGTATATATATATAAAACATTGCTACCAATGATATATATATAACATTGCTACCAATTGTATATATATATATAACATTGCTACCAATGGTATATATACATTTTATATATATATATATATGTTGTTACATGACATTTTTACCATGCCCTAGTAACATAAATATACCATGATTATATTATTAAAAAGTACCAGGAGACATAATAGTTTAAGAAAGACTTAATTGAATATGTTTAATGTTAATTGTTTATTGTATGTTATGTTTATTATAATTAAAGTAAGAACTTACTTATGAAATTTGTTTTTTCGTGTGCAGACTGTAAAGTTATAAACACAGTCAGTGAAGGGGAATTATAACATATTACTAATAGTTATTAGTAATCAGTTTCTGTCACATTTATTAATATTATGTATACTAGTGTTAATAACACTAATGTTAGTCTTAACAAGAAAGTACCAAAATCATAGTCAGTCAAATTATATGAATAAGATTTCTATTAAAATAATAAGGAAACAATGTCAGTTTATGTTAAAAGATTACCAAATGTATAAAATAAATTTAAGAAAGTGAAAGGTACAAAAAGAAATAATAAATAAGTTTGGAACAGAAATAATAAAAAAAAAGAATGTAAATCATTAACTCAGGAAATATAGATCAGAAAATAGTCAAGAGTGATATCAAAGTGATCAGTTTTTTATCAGAAGAACAAAGAAACAAATAAAAAGAAGATAAGAGCTCTTATAAAAAAGGTATATCCTTTTAAAAGAAAATGACATATAAAATAGTAAAAGGTTTGTTTATATTATTCTTATGATGTCACCAGGGTTATATAAAAAATGTTACTTGGAAACCAAGGAGATATCTAAGAGAGACCTTAGCAACTAATATGTGGAGAAAAAGAAAATAGAAGGATTCTAAAAAAACTGAATGCAAAAAGGTTGATTTAAATACTTATAGTGAAAAATAAATTATAATATATGTGATATTAGTGCATCTCCAGATAAACAATTGAATAATTATATATATCAAGATTAAAATAGAAGAAAGAATTGCTACAAGACTCTCCACAATTAAACCAGGACATCTCTGAAGAAATTGGACCAATTGACACAGGGAGAGAAGTATTTTTTGATCTAAAATTAATCTGAAATATTCCCTGTTAAACCTGATCTAAAGGTTTCAAAAAACTTTGAATATGCTTTTTATAAAAACCATAATTAACTTTCACTGAGAACAATAATGATTAATAATATGGACATAAGCATAAGCCACCATTGATGTATAGTGCTAACATAATTTAAAGCTAATTAAGTATAAAAAAAAACATTTTTATAACTTAACCTATACACTGAACTGTTTTACACTCATAATATAATCCTTTTAAGATACATTGTGACTATTTCTCATCATATGTATTTTTGTACTTTCCCTGTCAATATTGTTGTTATATCGTAGTCTAAAGGACCTACTGAACATTATAATTGTATTTTATTTATTAAAAATAAATTATAAAATGTTTTAAAAAACCTGAGATCTAAGAGTTACTGCTGCCACTCTGAGCTTATAAAAATACAGCTGGCCAAACTTTGTTAAAAATTATGTTTTACATTTAGAACAAATTAAAGAATAAATAAAGGATTTGAGTTTACAAGATACAGAAAAAGTTTTATTTGTTTCTTATTTCATGAAAACAAAAAGGGTATGATATTCTGAACAAAATATCTGATACTGTGAGTTGACCTCAGTAATTAGATTTAAATTGGCAACACTCATCAATTGAAAATCTTAGCAGATTTCTTTTAAAAATGTGGTGATGAGCACAAGTTACCATATCCATTGCTGAAAGAAAAGAATAAAAGAGAGTTCATTACAGAATAAAGAGACCATATACTATTTACATAAATTTGAAATATCAAAAATTTATTATTGATATTTCACCAATAAAATTTTATTTGCAAACGGTGATTGCAAATTGGCGCTCAACAAACATCCCCCTGAACAGATACTCATCCTTAATTTAATATTAACAAAAACAGATAAATAACCATAGATTCGAGTCTAGATGTAACAAATTGGTTATCCCAATAGTGAGTCTAAATAAAATATAATATTAAAAAGAACGATTATTAGATTTGTAAGAGTAAACACTTTTACACGTTGCAATATATATATATATATATATATTGTAGCGTGACAGAAAATCCACTACATTTTAAGTCATGTGAAATCATAAAGTTTAATTACACCAACAAATGTTATAATAATATTGAATGACATTTAAATAAATCAGAGGAATGAACCACAATAAGATAAAAATCCTCACTACATAATATATAAAAACCATTATTAAAAGAAACCAAAGAAAGTATTGAAGCAACTCATCAACTCATAGTATAATACCAGTAAGTTACCCAGGAAGCTCAGAGCAGTAAACCAGTTATATAAGACTATATCAAAGAAAAAGAGAATCAATTAAAGGGTGGTGAAGACCAAATACTCCAAAAACAAGGAGAGGGAAGAATAAAGTTTGTGAACAGGAAGAAAGCAATACCCTGAAGCCTGTATAGAAGAATAAAGACAGTTCAGTGAATAAATTAAATACTCCAAACTAAACCTCAGTCGTGATATCACCAAGTACCTTGGTTTACCCAAGAATGAGGAAGGAAGAACAGAAGAGTGAAGACTAGACGAGGGACAAGAATGAAGACTAGAAGAGGGACAAGAATGAATACCAGAAGGAAGATATGAAGAAGGACAAGAAGGAAGACAGGAGGAGAGGAAGAAATAGTATGAAAGAAACACCGTAGTAAAACCTATTATTATATAAACTACTATCAATCCCAAACCCACAAAAACTATGCAAAAGAAAGTATAACATACCCAAAAGCTTATAAAATGTAATTATTGAGAAAACTAAAGTGCTGTATAGCGTTATAAGAAGTGCACCGGCTAAAGCTATTGTGTAATAAAGAAATAAACTAGTCTTAACGGTCCATGATTACTAAAGGTCTGGTCTGAGATAATAAGACTCAAAATATCAGAACCAACAGTGAAAGTGAATTTGTGTAAGTGTTTTTTTTAAAAAAAGCAATAAACTTAAAGTTGGTGATACTATAACTTAGTAGTATGCTATATCACAACTTTAAAATCTAAATAATAAACAGCATAATAAAATAATAAAATGGAAGGTTTCCAGTATTTTATTGTTTTAATGTAAATCTTTATTTACAAGACATTTGTAAAAAATGATAATAAATAGAGTATGGGAATTAATGTTTGCTGATGTGGGGGATCACAGTAGTAATGGTTTGAACCAGAAAGGACTGGTACTAATATAGTATGAATAAGTGTAACATGTTTAAATAGACTGTTATTTCACAATCCTAAAATCAATGTGTTAAATAAATGTATTTGTAAGGATTATTAGAAAATAAGATTTATGTTATGTGTTTTAAAAAAGAATTATGTTTGATAAATAATAACCTACATACCAGTAATAATGTTCTAAAAGGTATGCTATGTTAGCTCAAAAATAGTTGAAAGATATATGTTCAAACCATATCTGCAATGTGTTCAATTGTGCAGATTGCTGAACCATGTTCATAATTATTTATTTTAAATATGTAATGTTAATTAACTACTACACAATACAATAAGTTATAAATCATGTTATTTTGATATAATTGTAATTATGTAAAGTCAGAGGAGGAATTAAGTTTAAATTATTTGAGAAAGAAAGAAATATAAAATTCTAAAATCTAGGCCATTTGGTGAAATCAGAGAACCAATATAAAATAGTATAATTCACTTATAAATCCTGTAAACTACCCAGATTTATATAAGATAACACAATTAACCACTACTAGGAATGATCCTATGAATTAAAATGACAGTAAGGAAATATACCTTAACATTTTGTAAATTGTCAAAATATATAAATTAATTAATTTTAAAGAGCAATGTCAAATTTACAAATTAACACAAAAACCAGTTCAAAGGTGTAATTTATATGTATTTAAGGAAAGGGAGAGTAATATGACTAATTAAAATTTATTATAATAATATTAATAATATTTAAAATGGAAGGAATTTTGTATAAAGACGGAAATCCAATTTTCAGCCTATATTTCCAAAGTGTGAACAAAATTTGTTAATTTCCACAAAATGTCTACAGATATGGACTATAATACATCAATTTAAAGGGAATGAGATGATTAAACCAATAATAAGGTTAGTAATTCATAAAAGTAAGGAATAAAATAGAAAAATTCCATATATAATGTAATATTTTCTAATGTGTATGGAAGTCGAAAAATGTTAACAATACTTTTTCAAGGATTAACTGGGCAAGATTTATGACCAAGTTAATTAGTCTTTTGTTGAATATCAAGCTGAATAGGTGTGTGACAAAAACGTTCTTAAAATCGAGTCGAACATGATGCTAACGTTTAGCCATTGAAATCAGTGAACGAGAGTTAGACAAATTAAACACTTTTTGAAGCCAATACTATAAAAACATTCACGACAATAGTGAAAACAAACCTCTAACTTCACTATACGAGTGACAGTAAACGGTAAAACATTATATTTCAACTGATTCACTTTACAAACCTAACCGTAACTTGAAAAACTTAACCCCAGAAGGGAAAACAGACAAAATAACCAAATTAACACAAGTTTACACGGAACACTTCACCAGAATACACCAACTAACTTAACAGACATATTACACCAGTGCGGGAAGATTTTAGACATTCACAAAGGTAATTTTGTCGTGATTTTGGGACATGTCGAGTTCACATTAACTACGCCAGAACTAGTAGCGGCCATCTTTTAATTCTACAGAGACCGCCTTCACGATTTCGCAGTGACGTCATCGTCTGCGTATGGTTTGACAGCATTCATTTACATTACATAGTGGAATTATTTAAATACTATTGAATAGTAATTATTGTATTAATATCTTTAATTGTTAATGTTATACTTTCTCGTCACCCTTCTCTGACTATTAATCCTAATCGCTCAAAGAACCTGTCTTTTAATATAATATAACATAAAATTTTGTTCTGTATGACACAATCGATAATTCCTGAGACAGAGTCGATAATTGCTCTCCATCGATAAAATATCGATTATTTATTTAAAATTGTCAATAAATCTTTATATTTCCATTATTTTGTATCTGTATTTATTTCACAGGGTAATTTAAGGGTATTTATAAGGCAGAAGGAATTAAGTGAGAAGAATATATCCTATTTTGAACAAGATATCGGACCAGTCAGAAAAGTCACCAATCGATTATTACCTGGAGTTAATCTATTTAACTCCAGACTTGGTGCAAATCTTCAAGAAGTGCTCGACGGTCAATAAATACCTACCTGTTATTAAAATTTTACCAGAACCTTTTAAAAAACAGATTTATCTTGTATACATACCTCTATAAACATAAACAAAATTATTTTATTGTTTGAAAATTCTATTATTATTGAATTTTCCATTTTATTTTTATTCTTTTGTAACGACCGGCATACAGGGGTCCTCTTACAATATATATATATATATATATATATATATATATATATATATATAGTAGCACAACGAAGTTTTTACCTTATTCTACAAATAAGATCATATAGGAAAAGAAGGGAAGAAGTCATCTGGAATGAGTAATATCAACTTAAATAAAAATAGCAGAGAAAAGTAATTACAATCATCAATAAAAGGACTTAACAGAACTAAACAAATCGATTCAAAGAATTTATAGTCAATTTATAGCCAAAAAAGTGTTAAAAAATAAAAAACAAATATTATGAATACCATATCAATAAAATAATTAGGAGACCCAGTAAGATACGGAGTAGTAAGGAGTAACAGCCCAGAATAAATAAATTAAAATGACAATCCTCAAAATATGGAGTAGTAAGGATAACAGAACATAACAAATGAATCAAAAGGGGATAATATCAAAATACCCAAAAAACCTATTGCAAAGACAGAAACCTCTATAGCAGCAAACAAATAATTAAAAAGAAATTAAACTATATCAGCTATACCAAATTAAATGAAACAACTAGCCCAAAAAAGAGAATCCAATACAAATAATGAGAAATAATGTAAAATTAATTATAATTGAAATAAATGTGATTAAGGGGAACGCCCCAAACCAGTGTTAAAAAAGGACAACAAAAGACCATCATTAATATAAAGTTTTAATGTGTTTATTTATTTAATTATTATGTGTTAGTATTTTTAGAGTATACCATACAAAATATGTTGATAGTAGGGAATACTAGATGTTAGTATGTAAGATTTTATTGTATTTGAATCTTGTTAATTAATGTTGTATTTTTGTAAAGTAAGGAAAGGCAAAATAATAATTCAACACAACTGTTACCGAACAAAATCCAGTGGAGGAACACAACTACACACTACAACTTGTGAAGATTCCAATAGCGGCATCACGGAAGAGGAATTAAACAACTAATACATTTATTTGGAACGAAATCTTGGAGCTGAATTTGCATAGCAGATCAACTCATCAAGGCGGCCATTTTGTGATTCCATTCGAAGAGGCTGATGGGAGCGTGACGAGTGACGTCGGAGAAAACATCTGTATCGTAATATTAAAATTTTATATACATTATACTTTATTATTTTGTCTGTTTAATGAATAAGTTTTTAATAATTTGTAAGTATTGAATTCTCTTGCCTTTCCTGACTATTTCTACAGTTAAAAGAACCCTTATGCTATATTAATTTAATTGAATATTAATTTATATGTAATAATCGAACTGGAACTTAATCTCGAATCAGACTCGAGCCAGTCGCGGCAATTCAAACAATTATTTTGAACCTAATAAACTTAATTATGGTTTAAACGTTGTTTTATTGATTATTTGAGTCATAAATTAAATTACATTAATTATTAAATGTTAACATGAACTTCTGAAGGAAAGGAACGAGCAGAAGAAGAAGTACAGATACTGAATCGGCCGCTACATGCAATCGGTTAGGCCACGATAATCCATTTAACGTGAAGAAACAAATAATTCTTCATCAGAGCTTACACAGTTATTAATCAGTATTTTTTTATTAATTGAACATAAAACAATTAAACCAATTAAGTAAATTAAATTAATAAAATAATTTAATTATGTAAAAAGCAAATACAAGAATTAAAAGTTTTATTAACCGATTATTATTTAAATATATTATTGGTAAATCACGTTTATTTACAAATTGGCGTTTCCAACGTGGAGCGTAATTAAACCTTATTATACTGAATTGTAAATCACGTTTATTTACTATATATATATATATATATATATATATATATATATATATATGTACAATTGCGACAGTACGATCATATGCTGTACTGTGCATTTAGTATATAAAATAAATATTTAAATTAAATTTATAAATATGTAATAAATAAGCAGGTATGAGATTGAAAGCTCAGTTTATGTTAAAAATACGGAATGTAGATAGACAGGAACTGACCTGAACACTTACACAACTGTCGCTGAGAGTGTGTACAGTAGTAAGTGATGTGTGTGAGTGAGGCCAGTTCGACCATGAAAGTTTGCAATCTCAAACTGAATAATTGTCAAATTACAGTTTTTATTTAATTATAAGAAAACCATAAATGGTAGAAAAAATTCAAAGACCCCTAGATATGTATAAAATTAATACGCATGTGTAGTGAGAAAACGGCGTGAAAAGGGCGCGCAGTGCGAATTCAGTGCGATTTTAAGTGCGTAGTAATTACACGGATTATTCTATTACGATTGTAATTACGTTGGACATGTGTAATTAAATCAGCCATCGTTAGAGCACCCTTTAGTTCACATTAGACTTTGCCATTGGCTGAAATGTGCGAAAATATGAAATTGGACGAGAGTGGGAGAACTGACGCCACTGAACAATTTCAAAGAGGCAGAATTCTGTCCAAACAGGAGCTGTACGATGCTCGATTATAAATAGGGCACGAGAGAAGCCAGCCTTCTTCTCAATCAGTCTTCAGTAGCGGCGGGACGCTCTGTCCGTTAACGACGCGAATTTTTATATTTTGTTAATTGAACAGTAGATGCGGACGGACGCTATGTTCGTCATAAGTGCAAAACAGTAACTCTTAATCTGTTTCCGAATACGAATATAGAACATACTTTACGATGTCTACACACACAAACGTCCGTCAGTCAAGACAAGCTACTACGTTACATCATGCAGAGGAACGCTATCCTGAACAATAGAGGCGTCTGCTAGAACTACAGCAGCAGGTGCAGAGCAACCTCTCACACTATACTACATCAACCAGATGGGACCATGACAGACGAGTAACTGGAGGACGACAAGTGGAACCTGGGGACGTGCAGGGAACTCCATCAGAAGAGGACCTACGGATCAACGGAGGACATGAGTATGAGCTACAAAATCGAGGTGACAGATAATCCATTTATAAATTTTAAATGAGAGACTAAAGACATTTTGAAATTTAAACATGAATAAGAGTTTATGTAAAATGTAGATAAAGAGGTTCAGAGAATTTGATTTAAATTTAATATAATATTTTCTTTGATTTTTAACGATTAATTTAGTCAATTTAAATTTTATTTTTAAGTTTGAGGGCAATCAATGATTTTATTTTTAAGTTTGAGGGCAATCAATGATTACTATGTATGCAATACATAAATTAACGTTTGTTGAAAGCTATAAAAAAAATAAATAAATAAAAAAAAACTGCAGTAAAGCACACTGTCAGGCTGAGCAGTCGAATTTTAATATTAACAAATATTAGAACATATGTTTATTATAACATAAATATTTAGAACATAACTTTGTTACTGTAGAATATAAGATTTACTTAATGAAAATGTACTGCAACATTTGAACGTTTCAAGCGAACAATAATGAATATTTATGGCGAAGTAAGTGAGATTTTTAAACACGCTTGTGGGTTATAAATAAAAGTTATGAAAACTCGTTACAATTCAATCAGTGACTACTCTTATTACCATTACACCCAAACTCCATTAATTGGTACACTTTACCAGTAATGTTATATAAATTTTCGCACTCCACAAATTAAATCACAAATAAATTTACAATGTGTGTTGTTACAAATAATTGTCTCCCAAAAGCGTGGGGCTACCCAAATAAATTTATATTTGCAACCTGTGTAGTGTTACAATATATTGCAACGTTACGAGTATTATACAAAAATTTACACAAATACATTACCATGTACTCAACGCAACTATGAAGTGTATCACACCGCAGGACTTTTTTATTTTCGTTGCGTCAAGTATATGTAGTTGCACAATAATAAAATAATTTTCAAAGAGAAGTGAGATGTTGATGACATGAAATAATTAATTAAAACCGTTTCAAAGTAATCATTCTATGATTTATTAATATTAATCGAAAATATGCAAATATTAAAATTTCGAATTATAAAAATATTCTCTTTTATAAGTTTACAAAAATACAATATAACCTTCTATGCTGTTCATGACATATAAAAATAAACAACCATATAATCTTACTAGCTAAACAGACATGTTAAACAAATTATCTAAACACTTTTTATTTCAGGGTGTCTGACTTTGACTCAAATTTTAAATAATAATGTCAACTCTTTTACAAACAAAACAATATTAAATCTCAAGAATAAAACTAATTGTTGCTATAATCAAAATAAAAAATATAACATTTACTTCCAACCTATTATTTATTTCTACTGACACACCCAAATTTTAATATACAACAAAAGATTAGTATTTTTAAACTTCTTGTTAAATTAAATTATTTTTCTTCAACTACCAGTATGAAACTGGTACCAGTATAATACTGGTATTATACTACCAGTATATACCAGTGGTTGTCTTCAACTACCAGTATAATTTTAAATTTATGTACAGTGATTATACGTATTTAAAACTTTAAGTCTTTACTGTTCATATATAAGTTTATTTTTTTAATATTTCTTTCCACAAACAATAATATAATTGTTTATTCATCACCTCCGTACTGCCGACGTTACCGTTGCGTGTGTGTGTGTGTGTCCTGAGAATTTGATGATGATGATTATGCTGATGCTGTGTTCTCTGTCCCTGCAGTTTGTTGGTTGTGATGGTCCAGAGTCCCTCCATAAGTCTTGGTGTGTGTGGTAAAGATGTTCGGTTGGCAGACCAGCAGCGTGACGTTGTGTGAAGATATCTTGAGTCTGAGACCGCCCCAAAATTGCCAGTGGTATTAATACTGGACGGCGATCTGACAAGTCCAGGACTGTTTTCGACCTGTTAGATATTGTCACTTCGTGCAAAGCGTCCTTTTAATTACAAATCACTTTTTGGTTCATTTTAGCGATTTCGTAAACATACTCGTAGCACGAGCGATATCATCGTTTGCGTAATTTTTTTCTGGTCACTCACATATAACACTTTATATTTACTATTTAATTACACTAGTAATTAACATTAAATTACTTAGCGTTTTTATTATTGCACATTTGCGCAAAAATTTTTCATCGCCATGTTTGTTAAAACTTCCTTATTGTAATGGTGTCTTTATAATTGGGGTAAGTCTTTGTTCACAGGTTTAAAATGTATTAATTAGTTTATTTTTATCCGGTTAAAACCTGATTACAGACGTACGCATCACTCCATCGTAGACTTTTACCTGTCGTAGCTTGCGTTCACACACACAAACTCACAAGCGCTGTATTCACTCGCGGGGCAGGTGTACGCTTTCTGACAATTCTTAGCCTGCATAATATTGTTAAGTTTGTTAAATTGACAAATTAGCCTGCATAATCATCATATATCTTTCTATGCTAAATATTTACAAACATACCGCCCTGGGCAAATATGCAAATATATGTATTGTTGCAATATATATAACAGCGCTTCCGTGAATCATATAGACACTTTTATCCCGTAAAGTATCCCATAAGTTACATAAAGTTAATTATTACTAACACTTACAAAATATTTTTAATGATAATAATAGTTTTTTCTGTATGTACTAATTTTTAATTTTCGTTTCGTGCTTTACAATGTGACTTATTTCTTATTTCATGCCTCCATCATGTAAAGTATGTTGGTAATGAAGTTTCCAAATAACATAAAGTATCATTGGCTTGAAAAAGAATGTATATGATTCTTAAGAATTTAGGATTTTCCTAATTCATGATTATATACGACTGATTTATCCGATTTAAACATATATCTAAAATGATTTTTTATTTAAATTTTAAAGTTAAAACAAAAGAGAGATTTTTATAAGAATTTGGGCCCTTGGATTTGAATTTAAAATTCTCTATCTCCTAAATTCAACCGAGAATTTAATTACATATTCAATACTTACTTACCTTTATTAAACATAGTTAGCATAAGTAACTGAACGAGCAAGTGAGTTCTCAGTTTTGATTCGACTGTTTGGCATTTGTCTATTTGTTTGGGGTATGTCTCAAGATAACTTTTGAACGCTTCAATCGATTTTCGTAAAACGTGACATGCATGCCTATACTTTTACTCTACAAAACCCTATAGTTTTTTAGTTTTGTGATTGTTCCCTTACGGTGATGGGATGGTGGTGGGAGGCTAAAATGTGGCGATCAAAATTATTAAAAATCGCAAAAGCCCATGTGGGGTATCAAATTAAATGTAATTTAAACCGCAATCTGAATATAGTGTTCATTTTTTAAACTTTCAAAAATTTAGATGTCAGGGATTAAAAAATGTGTAAAATTTTTGATAAAATCGCAAAAATTAACGTGGGATATCAAACTGAAATAAATTTAAACACAGTCTGAACATAGTATTCATTTTTTACAATTTCAAAACTTGTGGCTGTCAGGTCTCAAAAAGTGGGTACAAATTTTGTTAAAGTGACCAGAATTAATGTGTGGTATCAAATTAAAGAGAATTTTAACAATTAAATGTAGTGTTAATTTTTTTTAACTTAAAAATTTTGGTACCCCAGGGCTCGAATAAATTGTGAAAGAAATTTGATATCCAGTAAGGTGTCAGAATAAATGTAATTGGAACCCAAATCCGAATGTTCGAATTGTTAATGTTTATTGCATGTTGTGTGCTTTAATTATTATTACTAAAGAAATGGTAGAGAAATCGGGATTTTTGTGGTTTTTTCCATAATTTAAATTTATTTATCATGGAAATTTATGTAATAACAAATTAAATTCGTTCAAATATGAGCGAGTTCTGCAGCCCAGGGAACATACTAGTATATAGCAGGACTGCAATTTTAATGTAATTTTTTATACTTTAATTCTAATGGTTAAAAATAACACACAGTATTTCACGTACTTCCTTTTTTCTTCATCTTAAAACTCTCCTCAGGAGTTTTTCCCCACTTCTTCTGTGCTTCGTATTTATCAACTCCTTCCCCTACTTTGGGGTTCCCGTCCATTTCTCAATTAGTTGGTCATTTGATATAGGATGAAGGAAATTAAACAGTGATAAGGATTTGGGGCCAAGATTTCCTTACGTGTAGCCTACATACCAAAGTTGCTGACATTCTGGTTCCTATGAGGACTTCCTAGAGTGTCATGCTCTTTCTCAAGGATGATTCCTGTTATTTTCATACTTTGAACATTATTGACCATTTCTGGTATTTAGCCTATAGTAGGATTGAACTGTTTTCTAAATTTTCTCACTGTCTCACACTACACATGTATTCAAAACAAGATTCCCACATCCTTTAGAACGTTTTTCTTCACATATTTCTTGATGTACGAAAACACTTCATTTCTCCGACCTGAATTCTGGTAGGATAGCTTTTCATCATTACACCCATGACATCTTTTCACCCAGATCTGTGATTAGTAAAAAAAAGTCAGTACAGCGATTAGTTTACGGAACTTAAAAAATGGTTTAAAGGATAGTTGACGCGTAGTACTGGCCATACTACCCTGGTCGGTATTCCCAAATTTCTTCGGTGCTTCAGAAAAGGAGCTGTTGTTATACTGTTGTACTTCTTTACTTTTTGTTGTTGGTACTCTTCTTCTTCTTCTTCATATTATATATTTTTTTTTTTTAATTGGTGGACGTCAAAAAAGCGTTTAACTCAGGGAAGTGGAGTTATATGCTTGACGCTTTGGAGTATATGTTTCGGATATATCTGTTGCAGTTGATTCGGTATAAATATCTGTTGCAGATGATTAGAGATTACATAAGTGATTAGACATTACTATATGATAATGCAGCATTCCAAATTAAATATGACACAGCGGGGGCAGCTCAGGGATCGATTCTAGGGTCAGACATGTGGATTGCTTCGTACGATGACTTTCTTCGGAGGACATGCCTGAGAATACATTCTTAGTGGGGTACGCCGACAAAATTACAGCGGTTACTATAGCGCGAGACGTAGAGGTGGGTCAGACGAGACTAAGGCAAGTTATGCGACGTGTCTGTTCCTGAATGGCAGATCCAGGCTTCAAACTGGCAGCCGGAAGAAAAATCGTGCTACTTACAAAGAGGGGTCTGCCCAAAATCTTACCGATGTAGGTCGGGGAAGAAACTGTGCAGATTTTGTCGGGGAAGACAAAAGCCTCGATTAAGTATCTGGGGATAATGCTGGATACAAATCTTACCTTCTGGCACAAATAAAATGGGAGAATGGGAGGTTGCAACTGTGACCAGCGCACTGGAATTATGGCTAACACCAGCGCTCCAAAACCTTCCAAGCAACGATTACTGATGTCAGGTACGCACTCATTAATACTTTATGGCGCGGAGACCCGGGCTGATGCACTCAAACTCCAGAAATACAGAAGACGCGACGTATGTCAGCAGTGCAGCGAAATGGCGCGGTCAGATCGGCTTGCTCCTACCGCACGGGTTCGGACTCGGCGGTTCTGGTAGTCGCGGGAATAATTCCATTCGATCTGCTGGCACAGGATCGAAAGCCGGTTTACAAGAGGAAGGCCGAAGCAGTGAAAGTACAAGCTCACAAGAAGGCCAGGGCCCATACTATGGCTCAGTGGCAGGAAAGATGGACAAGTGACACGAACTGAAGAAGGATCGCCAGGATGAGTGGACTGATCGCAAATATGGAGAGATAATTATTTTGTAACACAATTTAAAACTCGTCACGGCCTGTTCCAGACTTATCTCTATAGGATGGGAAAAGTATGCGAATCAGACTGCATTTTCTGTCCATTAAACCATGTGCACCACAAAGTTTTCGTCTGTGATAGATGGAAACACAAGAGGCAAACTCTGGATAATGCAATGGGACATATCACACCCGAACTGATACTTCAGAGCGAACACCACTGGGAAAACGAACCACCAGAGCGAACAGCCTACATAGTAAAGGTTCTAAAGGTTCTAAGGCAAAAGAAGAAAGCAGAAAATGGTCTTTCAAGAGCCGCTGACATAATAGCAGAAAGCACTTAACGTGGAACCGCTTAAGGTTTAAAGCAGATACACGTCCGCATGGACGAAGAACAAATGGCACCACCCTGAAGTATTGCGACATTTGAGCCCCAGGGTGGATTTAGACCATGGGAAAAGAGTTAGTGGTTTACGGAAATGCAAGCCTTACACACCGTAAGAGTGCGGACGCTCCTGCTTGGTTTTCCAGTTTCCTTCTTACAAAATATGTGTGTGTGTGTGTGTGTGTGTGTGTGTGTGTGTGTGTGTGTGTGTGTGTGTGTGTGTGTGTGTGTGTGTGTGTGTGTGTGTGTGTGTGTGTGTGTGTGTGTGTGTGTGTGTGTGTGTGTGTGTGTGTGTGTGTGTGTGTGTGTGTGTGTGTTCTAATAATTATTATTATTTGTACTAGTGAATTATTATTATTATTATTATTATTATTATTATTATTATTATTATTATTATTCCTAATTCTCCATCGTTGGGCTGTAATTTGTCTCGTCTGTGAGTTTAGAAGAGAAAAGTTACAATTTTTGTAAAATTATGTTTTAAAAGAGGGACTCGTTATGTCAGCAGGTTGTATACCAAACTATATATAGATCGAGATTCACAGATTAACAGAGGTTTCCCAGGTGATTCAAACCGTAAAAATGAGTTCATGCCACCTTTATTATAACGGCTAGTTGAAGCTTTGTCTTGGAATGACTAACGTCTCAACAGGTAACCTACCCTATCCTCCCAACAACATTTCCCTGTCTATACGCTTCAGGTGTCCTGGAAAGAGAGTATTATTTTACAAATTACGAATGTTTTAGAACGTTTGTTAAAATTAAGGTTTTAAGTGCGGCAAACCAGTCGGTTACAATCTTTTAGTCATAATCAAGCCAGTTAATCTTTGCGAGTGTGCGAGTGTGTGTGTGTGTGTGTGTGTGTGATGCTCTCTCTCTCTCTCTCTCTCTCTCTCTCTCTCTCTCTCTCTCTCTCTCTCTCTCTATCTCTCTCTCTCTCTCTCTCTCTCTCTCTCTCTCCCTCTCTCTCTCTCTATCTATCTATCTTTATCTCTATCTCTACCGTAACCTGTAGTTTTAATCTATAATGTAAATAAATTATATTCTAAAACATAATATATCAAATTCGGCAACACTTTCTACTTTTAAACTTCTCAAATCGTAAGAAAACTACAGCGAACTTCTCGTCTCATAACGAACAACAGCGCTCACATATATCGATACTAATACGGTCTATGACCTCTGACGCTAGGGCACGTCTGCTATCGTGGTTGTGTTTTTTCTTATTTATCTCTGACCGAGAATTATAAACAAAGGTTTCGTACAAACTGCATTTGGATGGAATTATATATGGCTTCGTAATCATATAATGAATATTATCTTAATTTGTTTAAAGCATGATAAAAAAATTATTATGATATAATAATAATAATTATTATTATTATTACTGATATTCGTTAAGACAAATTTCTGAGGAAGCTTCAGTATTTTCATCGCCATCAATTTTTATTTTATTTATACTGTTATTTCCAAACGTAATCCCCTTCCCCACACAATAAAAAAATAATAAACTAATGTTTATTAACTGTGTAAATTAACTATTTAATATAATAAATATTATTTGAAATAATGATATTAATACAATAAGCACATTTAAACGTAACTGACAACATGTAATGTTCGCCGACAAGATAGCGACGGATAAACTGGAGCATCGCTTAAATTACCAAATCAGACGCAATCTAAAGGGGAAAATTGAGGCCCAATTGGAAACGGCAAAAATTATATTTTATTAACTTCATGCCTTTATGCATTTTATCCTTATAGGCTACTTTATTTTCTTTGAAATTTAAATTTAATGTTATACTGAAAAGTGAACTTGATTCAACTTCTCTGTGACTAATTTTGAACAATAACTAGTAAAACAACAATTTCCTGCGTGTCACATAACATTTTCCGTGGAAACATACAAGGAAGTGATGATACGCAGAATCCGAACCGGTGTGCAGGGTCAAATCGCTCGTAACTTAGTCTTAATCATACCCAGCATTCCCAAACAATACAATATGTTTACATCTTTATAGTAAATTAAAAGCTTAGAATTTGGTTTTCAACCGACATGTATACAACTGATGCCAATGAGACACGGCGACATCCCGCACAGACATCAATATATAAAAAACTATAATTTGTGCTTCGCGAAGCCTTGAAGCCAAGAGAATTTGTTTACGCGGTGCATTTTATTCATAGGGCTAGAAATACAACATGAATTTAAATACGAAGGTAAATTAATTATAATTGCTATATAAATGTATTTTTAAATATCCGACGTCAATTGGTAAAAGATGAGATAGGCCTACATATTTTTGATATTTTGTTTGAGAATGTATCGATACCATGTTTATATTACTAGCAAACTCTTGGTAGGTGGGAGGAGTAAGACGCACAATTATAAATTATAGCTTTGAACGTCAACCGCAATTAGTATGGCATAGAGGAGTAGCTGAATTTTTGTCTGCTTGAAATTAACCAAAGTAATTTGAATAAAATAAAATTATGATGGAACAAAGTCGCTAACGAAGCCGAAGGCAAACCCCCTTTAGGTACTGGATGGTTACACATTTTTACTAAAACATGAAATATCAATCCATTATATATGTAGCCTATATAGTTTTAACAATAATCCAGTTGGGTATGAGGTAACAGGTACGTAAATCGTCAGTTTAAATTTTAGTCTTCGCCTCTTCAAAAAAAATTATTTTTACTTTTCATCAAAAATCATATATATTGTAACGTCACAGAACGTCCCATAAAGGAAATTAATTGCAAAGTAAATTATCATAAGAGGAAAGTGAGATGAACAGTATCGAACCCAAGTAATCCAAAACAGTTTGTAATATTGTCCGATAATTAATATCATTAACATGTAAAAACGACCAAGACCATGACCAAGACTCAAACCCCATATATTGTTTAAGTGAAGAACAGTGTAAAATATACTATAAGAGAAACAGATAATCTCAGAAATGACCAAAATGAGGTCATGACATATTAAGAAATGTAACTCTGAATAGGGTATAAAAAACTATTTATTGTGAATTAATGGACAAGATCTATTATTATACTTTATAATATAAATAAAATAAATGTATTAAATGATTTGAACACATCATTAAAAAGGATGTAAGTTAAAACAAAAAAATATATAAATGTTATGACAAAAAATCAAGGTTTTGGAGTTGAGACCAATCACTCAGATTTTATGTGAAAATTAATTATTATAGAATTAATATAAAAACTATATGTAAATGTCAATTAGACAAAGACAAACAAAGTGTTTTAAATAGAGAAAGCTGTAAATTGATTAGAAGTCAATTAAAATAATCAAAAACAGTGTTAAACTGAAAACATGTGATGAACATATAAAATTGTAATATTTATGAATTTAATGTTATCAAAATGCAACCAAATTGTATTTTAAAGTTGAAACACAATATAAAGTAACTATACTTATATATATGACCACCTAAAACACTTTAACAGTCAAGTTATGAAACTAGTTAGCTATACCATACCAGGCTGAGACCAAAATACAATCACAAAAATAGTCATATTTGACAGACTAATTGTATAATATTAGAAAAAATAAAGGAGAAAGGTACAATCCTATAATGTACAATGGAAACATACTTGCTCAATTGAAGATAAGATTAATTCTTAGAGAATTTTTAAATATAAAAGTGAAAATGTCACAATCAAAATAACTCATCTGTACAAAACCAGTGAGATGCTAAGTAATATTACAATAAAAATAAAATGTATTAGGATAAACCAGGTATTCCCAAAGATAAACAATATAACAAACTCTAAGTGAATATCCAAAAAATCCCATATATAATACCGAAAAAGACAAATTATTATAAAAAACCAATGACAAAAAAAAACTAGGCCATATGTAATGCCTACACAAGAATGAACTTATTTATATGTTATATGTTTTAATATTTGTTTATTTTGTTATGAAAAGATAATTATGTTATGTATTAATGTTATAGCAACAACCAAGCAACTTCATAACATTTTAATAATTAGAAAATTAGAATTTTGTGCAAACACTACAAGGTAAGAATTATATTTTATGTTAATTTATTAGGTTTAATTTGTTCAAAACCAATCGTAAATGGTATCATTTTATTCAGTTGAAAGCAGAGAATCCAAAAATAATAATGGCATGCAGATTGTAAGTAGTTCTGTAAAATTGTTTGACAAATACCAGAATAATTTCAGTAATATCCTTTAGTATGAAGAATAAGAAGTTTTTGTTCTAAAGCTTCTACGGAAGTCGAATTTGTTCTATGATGTTCTATTTGCATATTCTCGAACGTTCCAGAAGAAAATTTTACTCAAAAATACCGGAAGTCCAGTTTAAAAATTAAAACAATGACCCTTACAGAGTATAAAAGGAAGACGAAATTTGACACAAAAAACACTTTATGCTTTGAATCCACAAGAGACACTTCACCTACGAATCCGATCATCTCGTCCAAGGCGATTTCGAAGAACAGGAATTCAACCCGAGAACACAGAAAGGCTTTCTCCCGTACATGACAAAAGACTGACTTAACCTAATAGAGAAGTATATCGCTAAACGCTAACGTGTTGTTGAATAGAGCAGCAACACGCCATATTTAATAGAAACGCACACAGCTAGATACCCAGCGGCCCTGAAAAGGACCGATTTTAATAGAGAAAATCAATTTTGCTGGTATTTGCGAAGATAAACAGACTTTGACAAAATTCCCAAAAACAAATTACTGACACGAGCCTTCTACATTGAGTTTGGAACTAGCGCTGAGACGGCAGAATAGAGAGACCACGCAGTCAGCTGTTCGCCGCCGCCAGAATTCAAAGCATAGAAACAGTACGAATTTTATTTCAATTGTGCGGAGTTTTAAAACCGTAATTTGACTTACAAATAGTTACCAGTGCGTGAGGAACGTAAACACGAAGAGGCGCAAGATTGGAATCGTCCCCAAGAACAGTGTCTAGTGAAGGAAATACTAACGTGAGTTGTTAAAAAATTAAAATCATTTTACCTGGTATCCTTGTCACACAGTTGTACTACACATGTCAACACCTTGAAATCACACAATTTTTGTAAAGCATCCCACTGATTTGTCTTGATAGTTCAAAGGAGTCACGTCCTGAGTATAAAGTTTTTTTCATACATTAAATTCATGCTATTCAACTGAGCAATAAAATTTTTTATCAGCCGATGATTAATAAAAAACTTGTCAATAATTAGTTTGTAACTCTGCAATTTTGTTTAATTTGAGTGTTAATCCTTCAGACGATTTTTATGAAAAGAAAGATCATTAAACATACGTTATTTGCAATTCAAATTGTCTTGTTCACATTTTTTTATAGTTAATTTAATAACTAAAAAATCAATTTTTAATAATAATAATTTCTTGGAACAAATATCCAAGTGGCGCCCACATACACACAGTAGCATAAGCAGTGTTTGCAGGACAACATCGTCGCAGAGAAACCATCAATTAGTAAGTATTAAAAGTGCGCGGAGTGTAACACCCGACATCACAACACAAAACAACACACAATATCTTTTGCTATAATATATATATATATATATATTTATTATTATGTACATTATATAATAAATAATAGGGCCTATATATATATATATATAATGTAAGTTATAATTTTGAAGATGGCAGTAGTAAACTGTATAATATTGCAGTATAAATAATAAAAATTACATTCTTACCCAAAAAATAAAAAAATATTATTAATTATGAATATTTAAATAACAAGAATAGTGTGAGAAATTATGAAATATAAACAATTTAACATTTTTTACTTCGATATCTTAAAGTTTCGAATAATTTAATAATTTTTTTTATATTAAGGTTTTAAAAGATAAATCTTCACATTGTGGTAACATAGCCCGAAAATAATATCTAAGATAACTTAGGAAAATAATATAACTCAAATAAAACCGTTAATCTAGTGGCTCTGATTGTGGATGTTTACACCTAATCAGTAAATATAATCAGTATCCATAAGAAATGGTTAAACCTGTAAGTATACAAAGACCTGATGTTCGTATGTACCTTAAAATGATTTCACTGGAGACTGGATATTAGTAGGAATGTATGAAGGTCAACAGATTTGTGAATATTTATTTTTTATCTGCGTCTAGACCGACAAGAATAAATAGAATATAACTTTTACGTCATCAGCAATTTTTGTCACAATTTTTACCAAAGAAAGACGATAAGCAAATATGAACACACATAACCAGCAAATACAGCAACTCTACAGAAGATCTTCTACGATATGATCACAAATTCGGATTCGTGAAGACAAAAATAACAGACATGCTCCTATAGAACGCAGGTAAGGATCTACCGTTCTCTTCAAGGGCACGACAAAAACATGATTAATCATCCTAATCAAATCAACTGCGTCGAACTCCATTCACACTACCAACACTTATGCGTAGTATATGGTTGTTTACAATGGAGGTACACACTGTCCAGAGTAGTCGGCACTAAAATACGCCACATACCACATACTGTTTGAAACCAGAGAGCCTGTACGAAAGTTTTCTGCATCGGATATGAGGTACTAAAATATAATTTTATTGGAAATATTTTGCGAGTATTGCGATGTATCCAACGTAACCATTTTAGAATAATTTTGTTCTTATTCACAAGGCTATCATCTACTAGCTACAAAAAAAAAATCAAATCCTAAATAATTGTAGGTGAGTTGGGGGAAATGTGTATCTTTACAAAAGATGAATCATAAACTTTTAGCATAAGGTGCGTTCAACAGTAGTCAAATTCTGAAATAATAATAATGACCAAAGGTTCCAAAAAATTATTTTCTACATTAGACATTAACATAAGTATCTTTTAAATAGTATCAAGTCTAAGTTACTGAATCTTACATATAACTGTATCCTTTTTAACAGATTACGTGGAATCACTATAGTCGTTAGAGCACTGATTTTAAATGTTAATGAGATATCTATGTTCAATACCTAGATGTAAGCTAAATTTTTATATCTAGGTTAATGCGCTGTGTTATAAACACAGGTGTGTATGTAACAATGCTGCGCTGTGCAAATACGAGACCCAAGTTAACGAGTCTCAGATTAAATAACAGGCAAATAAATAATGTATTCCACGGTAAAAACGTTACTATCATCAAAAACTAAACACATTTTTGTATACGAGTGGTTTCTTTAAGGTAATTGTCACACTGTTACTTGATCAATATTTGTTTTGACTTGTGTATCACTCATGTGTATATTACTGTAAAGCAATGAGAAACGGAAGTGATATAGAATACAAAATTAAGCAAGACACCCATTATCGGTATTCATTAACTACACATAACAAGTATTTTCAAAATAAAATTTAACTATTCTTGTTTTTGTTCACTAACTGGACCGAATAGGAGTGCTTTTCATTTTTTTGGTCTAACTAGACCTCAAAGACAGTCCATGAATACCACGAATATTATGAAGTTTACAACGATATCATAGGCAATAGTCTGCGTTATTCGAGACTAACATTTTCGACAATTGTAGTAGAAGGAAGGCTAATAAGGTTATTCATAACATAACTAACGTCCTCGCCGATCTTAACGTGATTTTGAATGGGAGCAAAGTTATCTAATCATTTGTAAAGCATGAAATATCAGTGTTTCCTTTAAAACTGCAAGGAATTTGCCTCTCGAAAATGTTTCAAGTTATAACGTTAGTAACCTCCGGCGCTAAAATGAGTTGGAAGTATGAACAGAAGGAGCTACGATTCGAGCACAACATGAGGTATACCTGCCCCTCCCCCGTTTACAGCACCGTGTAGTGACGGAAATCGAACCCAGGGGATTCACAACAGTAAGTCACCCATCGCCCTTTCCCCGCGAGGGGACGCGGTCACCTTTCGGACCCAGACTTGTACATTAACCTAAGACATGTCCTCAAAACCGGTGAAGTACCCTCCCGCATTTCCCTCCACTTTGAGATAGTGTGACCAGTGTGAGTGATCCTGAGATGTGTCCACATTTAGTCAAAGTAATTTTCTTTTTAAACACTCTCCTGGCTTTTTTTGGATAAAAATTCCGAAGACAAATGTCCGAATTTTCACTTTTCATAAACAATTATTTCAAGTTAGTGCCGTGTATATTATCTTGCATTACATTACAGACATAGAATATTTTATTACATTGAATATTTTATAGACAAATCATAGAACTCGTCTGTCAGTATAAAATGTTAGAGCAGTCTTTATGAGTAATTTAAAATGCATATTAGTTCTTGGTATCCAAGTCACGTATGAATAGTAAATTATAGATAAATAAATCACCTTATATCCGTCGTGTGACTTCGTTACGTCGATTAAAATGACGCGTTTCGGAACATCTGCTCCATCATCAGATTAAATCGCTCTATTGAGGTCGTTAATAGTTAAAATCACATGTTACACATAAATTGTCCACTATGTAATTCACTCGCTTTCTAAATGGTGCGCACCACGACGAAGCGGATCGGACACTGAATTATTATCTGAGTGATTACGCCTAAGCAATCAAAAAATTACAAATGCTGTATCGTATAGCGGGTTGGATTTACAATTTAAGTGGTCATTCAATATGAAGTCTCGGCTGTTTATGTTATTATATGCTTTGTATATTTCGAACTCTTCTATTGCGTCCATGTAACGGCCTTTGTTGCACACATGTAGGGGTATTAAATTAGATTTAAAATCAGTATAATTAAGATTGTGTAAGATTAAGTGGCGGGCAAAGTTGGACTTGATATTATTTAACAAAGGTCTTTATTGAGTGTAGATTTCTTAATATACAAAGATTTGATTTCCTCCTTGATCCGAAAAATCTCAGCATGTTTTTTGGTTGCTTTAAAAAATCTTTAAGAAATCTACACTCAATACACGACTTCATAAATTGCATTTACATATTTTCAACGATATTCATGCGGCCATCGTAAATAATGTTATGGAATCAGTACATAAATACGTCTCTGACGTTACTCACAATACATACTTTAAACAGACGCGTAAAATTCATAATTTGAAGAGTAAACATCGCCAAGAGACCGACGTCACTTGTAAACACACATTTTATCCTCGTGTGTATAATTTAACTACGATAGCTTTTAATGAAGACGAAATGAACATCCTTAATAAAGGCATCAAGTATAACTTGCCTCTTAATAATAAACACCAAATCGTACAAGAAATTATCAATGCAGAAACTGCAGTAAAAACAATTACCGATCCAAAACTACAAACCGAAGCACGCATTTTAATAAATAATAAGTTTAATAATACCATAAAACACCATAATTTTAACAACCATTCACCTCATGGTTTACAGAAACATATAAGATTTTCCAACGAGTTTAAGTTATTGAAACAAATCAAAGCTAAATTGGTTGATAATAATGCTCTAATTACTAAGGCAGATAAGGGGAATACTCTTGTTGTCATGGACTTTGATGTGTATAAAACGAAAATAAACGACTTTATTTCAAACAATAATATTAGAACATTGAAATCTGATCCTACTGATATGTATGTCAAGACATTGAATAACAAAATTAATAATTGCGTAAATTTGTTTAGCGAATGCACACGTCGCTTCCTAAAGCATATTAATGCTAAAGCTCCCGAACTCACTGGCCTACCCAAAATTCATAAACACGACTTACCGGTCAGACCACTCGTTAATTTTACCGCAGCGCCCGCATACAAAACAGCTAAGAAACTCGTTAAAGTAATCAAAGACAACATAAATTTAAAGAACAATCATAGTGTCATAAACAACACGGATTTTATTAATAAATGTAAGAATGTTGATCTACTACCAAATTATAAGTTAGCATCGTTTGATATAGTAAATTTGTATACCAACATACCAGTAAAGGCAACACTAAATATCTTAAAAGAAAATTTATTAAAGAATAATAAATTAAATATACAGACGATAAACGCGTTAATTGGTTTACTTGAAACTATTTTAGAACAAAATTACTTTGCTTTCAATAACCAATTTTTCATTCAGGATAATGGATTGGCCATGGGTTCACCTCTCTCTGGTCTATTGGCTGACGTGTACTTGAATTTTTATGAAAACTCTCATTTGCTCTCACATAACAAATACAAAAATGATATAATATTTTATGCACGTTATGTAGACGATACCTTTCTAATTTTCAATGGTACTGTACGACAGATCGGAAACCTAAAACATTATATGAATAGTATTAATAAAAACATTCAATTCACGTTGGAAACTGAAGTGGATAATAAATTGAATTTTTTAGATTTGTCTGTCATTAAACACATAAATAAATTGAAATTTAATATTTATAGAAAACCGACTATCACTGATGTGACAATACATGCTGATTCTTATCATCCATTTTCGCAAAAGTTGACAGCTTGTAATTACTTTATCCGCAGATTGTTGGCAGTGCCTCTCAGTGATGATTACCGTGAGGAGTTGAATACCATTAAACATATAGCTTTAGCTAATGGTTACCAAAACACGTTAATTGATAATCTCATCAAGAAACATAAAATTCGAAAATCCAAGCCCCCAGTAGATAAGGATACAAAAATAACATTTATTTCTACCGCATACACAAATATAATGCCAAAGATTCTAACCTCCACATTTAATAAATTGAATATTACAGCTACCTTCAAAACAAACAATAGTCTATTAAAAATACTACGTCATAGAAAACCCATACCTTTAGAAAAGAAATCCGGCATATATAAATTATCATGTAACGACTGCAACAGTTTTTACATTGGTCAAACGGGGAGAGGTTTCCTCAAACGATTTAAAGAGCACACACCAAAACGTCACCTAAATAATCTCACTTTGTTAAATAATATCAAGTCCAACTTTGCCCGCCACTTAATCTTACACAATCTTAATTATACTGATTTTAAATCTAATTTAATACCCCTACATGTGTGCAACAAAGGCCATTACATGGACGCAATAGAAGAGTTCGAAATATACAAAGCATATAATAACATAAACAGCCGAGACTTCGTATTGAATGACCACTTAAATTTTAAATCCAACCCGCTATACGATACAGCATTGAACCTGCTTAGGCGTAATCACTCAGATAATAATTCAGTGTTCGATCGGCTTCGTCGTGGTGCGCACCATTTAGAAAGCGAGTGAATTACTTAGTGGACAATTATGTGTAACATGTGATTTTAACTATTAACGACCTCAATAGAGCGATTTAATCTGATGATGGAGCAGATGTTCCGAAACGCGTCATTTTAATCGACGTAACGAAGTCACACGACGGATATAAGGTGATTTATTTATCTATAATTTACTATTTATGAGTAAGCACAGTTACTCGAATAATTACTTATGCACTAATTTTTATTAAAATAATGAGTGGTAAAAAGAACGTCTTACTCGTCGGAATAATATCAGGAAAGGAAGTTGGAGTGCTGCAACTTCAACTTTTTATAGCCCTACCTATAAATTATTTTTTACTTTGGTTGGATGGTGACATAATGTCAATATACAAAACTGTGACAAGATTACGCTAATTGTATTCTTTACTGTAAAGAGTTATGATGGTTTAAAAATAAGTTATTTATTTCAATTTGAAGTTTTTGTACAGTTTACGTCCGAGCTGTACAATAAGTAGCGCTCCTTCCAAAACACTTAAACTCTCGTTATCTCTGTGGCTGCGCCGAATCCACGAAATCAAACCGCAGAATTATTTCTTTCGTCATCGCAACGAATACTCAGGCCAAAGCTACTACGTGGTGTGACTTCACGAGTTTAGAACACAGGGAAACTGCGTAGCGCATACACACACACAACTAAGTAATTCACACAGTCTAATACGATTCTAGTACAAATCAGGCGTAGGCTACACGCATATGTTTACTTCAAACAATGCGTCTCCCATCTCATGTGGTTTTTACTTTCACCGCTATACAGTACATTTTGTATTTTAAAAAACTGTCTTGTAAATTAACAATTTTTTAATATTTTACAACGTTTAGCGTAGAGGTGCAACAAAGATTTCTTCTGGCGGGGTCTGTGGCAGATTCTGGGGAGGGAGGGTTAGATTTTGCGAATAAAAGTATAAAATTCCTAAGGCTTTCAACATATTTGGAAACTTTATTTTCCGGACAGTTAGGCCGTGGTCTACTGTTTGTGTGGACAGACGTTTCGGCCCCACCATCGGAGGCCATCTTCAATGTCGGAAACAATTGGCACGCTTTGCCAAACATAGTCCCTACCTCATCATTGAGTGAACTGGCAGACACCGTGCCAATTGCTTCTAACACTAAAGATGGCCTACGATGGTGGTGCCGAAACGTCTGTCCATAAAAACAGTAGACCACACCCTAACAGGTTAGGCAAATAATGTTTCCAAAAATACAAAATTTTAGAGATAAAGAACTCGTTACCTCTGTTTATTTTGTTGCAATCAAGAAGGTAGATGTGGAAACATGAGATCCATTTTAATTTGATCCCTCCTCTGCAGGCATTGATAGTATTCAATGTTTTTAAGAATTTTTTATAACTTTCCATAAGTAAATACGCGTCTGCAAATATTTACAGCAAATGAAATTGAATTGGTTTGCCGTTTTTCTACACGCAAGTTGGTAGTTGACCGCAAATTTTGTTTAATTAACATACACATCAGTTCACCGATAGAGGCTATGGAGAGCCTCTTAAGTTTCGATCTTAAGCTTACAGTACCTGGAAAACGAACACATTTTAAAATATTAATGGTTGATTTGTTTTCGAAATAGTTACAAAGCGTTAAATTAAAACGTGGAAACAAATCATTCAATACGGATCTAGAGCCCATGTACAATAAGTACACATGTATAAGATTTCAATAGCAAGCAAAAAACTGATTAATAGAGAACTTTTTAAGCTACTGTGAGATAAAGTACTGCAGTATAAATATTTTAATGCACGTTGGATTCACTGCGTGCTGATAAATATTCGAAGGTTGTCTATTTCCTACTCGGAAAAAGGACATAACCTCAAAACCAGGTAAAAATTCGGACCATTTTTCAATCACCAGACAACTAGTAATATTTACACGAAGAGATTTCGTTGCCAGTGGCGCAACAGCCGGGCCCGCAGGCTGCGGACTAAGGGGGCACGCGCAAATACTTCCCTTAATTTTTTAAGAATAGGTGTAAACCATTGAACTTAAGTAAAATAAAATTTCCCCTTATGTACTTAACATCAAAAACAAATATACTTATTTTACTCTTATTTTACCAGTACCTAACAATATATACTTTTAAGAGTATACATTATTTAGTTAACTGGTAAAATATAACAGTGATTCCACTTAAGAATGCACATAGGCCACCGGCCAGGCCTGCATCATTATTTGTTATGAGCTACGGAAGGAAACTAATAAATCAGCCAAAATACTTGATCGCGTTGTAAATGTTACTGTGACATTAGCAGCTTCAAATTTAGCCTTTAGAGCCCATAAAGAGGAGACAGGTCAGCCCAGTAGCGAAAACATTTTGGCAGTTATCGATCTTTTTAATTAAATACGATCCATTGTTGTAAGAGATAATAAGTGTTCCGTAAAACAGACAGAGAAATATATGAGTCTCAAAATTCAAAATGAACTCGTTTAGCTTTTATCTGAAAAAATTTAAAATATTCTTTTGAAACAAATTGAACATTTTTTCTCTCTAATAATGGATACTACACAAGACGTTAACAGAAGAGATCAACTGACTCAGATATGCCTTAAATTTCTGAAGACGAAGGAAGCAGGAAAGCCCACCAATTTAAAACTAATGAAAGCTTTATTGGATTTATAGAAATAACCGATGAAATTGGCCCAGGCTTAGAAGAAGAGATTTAAACGGTCTTGAGGAGAACGTAGTATGGTCAGTGGCGTATCCAGAATTTGGCTTTTGGAGGTCTGGGGTCGAGTCGGCTTCATACAAAACAAAACAAACGTAAGACTAATCAACATTACTATCTTTTAAAGTGGCTGAAAAACGCGTGATAACATTCTGAAATCTGTCATATTAGGAGTAAACGGTAATAACAAAATGAAAATGTGCGTTACTGAAACACTGTTAAAAGATACTAACTGACTGAATTGATTTTCCTATATTTCATATTTCAAACGTATTCCCTAATGCTGTGTAATAAACCTATTTGTATATTTAAAAAAGAGCAACTACTATATAAGCGTCCACAGCTGAAAAAATAAAACATCCTAAAAATTAAGAGATTAACAAAATTGGTCAACTTTTTCGACCCGCCGAGGAGGGTCCGATCCCGTTCGTCCCCCCCCCCCGTAAATACGCCCTTGATTTTGTTTTCGTTGTATAATTTAGTAGCTGTCACTGCTATAAGAAGGAAGCTAGTATTCAAGGCTGGACAATGGCATGAATTAAGCAAGGGTAGTAGAGGGGCTCGCAAAGGATTATTGCGGAAAGCTCAGGAAAAACAGTTACTTGGTGTAGCGTACCGCAATTAAAACTGTTCGTAGTCACATAACTAACTAGCCTAATTATTTAATTATACTTACGTGACTTCGTCTTTACCGGCACGGTTTTTTTTTGACATTTCCTCTATTACTTTATTTCTCTGGAAGGGGGTTTTAATTTATTTTCAATTTACACGCAAATCCCCTTGCTGCCCCTCTGTTTAATAGTAAAACAGAGGTTAACTACCTAATATTTTCGTTTAATGTCTACTAGTAAACTAAATCCTAAAGTTTGAGTGTAGTGTAGCTAAAATAACGATCCCTTTTATGGTTAACGTAAACAGTCTTATTGAAGATATTCTAGTCAGTAAATATTTTCTGTTGCCAATTCGAATCGCAGTGTTGTCATTTACAGTCATGACGCTTCCCAATGGACGAAGCTTCTCATGTCCTACCCGATCATAAAAATTACCAAACTATATCCTTATGCACACACTTATGTGGTAGTAGGGTACACTGTTGTCGTGGAAACATCGAAAGAGCTCGACCAATAGATAGCGATTAGCGAATAGGCCAGTTATGTCAAAACGTAGTCATTATTTTGTGTTGAGAAGGAAACTCGTACGTACTTTCAGAAAGCAGGTACGGATATCAGATGATACCCTTAGAACGCGTCTAGACTTTTATCGGACACTGTCAACGGCAGAATTCCTAAAAGCGACGTACGTAATATCTTTTCTGGCATTACTATGGTGTTCAGAACACATTTAATAAAATTAGTATTAAATTGTCACACAAAAATAAACATAAATCAACCTTGCGTTGATGAAACTCTCGGAAATAAATACCACATCCGTGTTACTCGTCTTTATTTATTTTCTTTTCAAAGCAAAAATTAACAAGTTTAGCGTCTATGTTACGCTTACGTATAAGAGAGTTTAAAGCTTAGTTTACATTTTTTAGCCATACGGAAACAAACAAAGCAACACGAACTAAGAAAAGAGAACACAAACCGAGAACTCAAACCAAATGAAAAAGGTGGAAGAACCAAGACAAGATAAAGAGGCTCTGTAGAATTAATAAAACAGATCTGTAGAAATTATCAATCGATTATGAATATGTTACGATTATTATAAAATATAAATTCCACTTATTTAGTATGTTCATTGACAATATGCTTTTGAAGCGTACCTAACCTATATCTGTATCAGTTAGTGTATTTAAAAATTTGTATCATGTTTAATTTTAGTTTCAAGACAGTCTATATCTTGTCTATATCAGAAGTAAAAGCTAACCTATCAATTATTTGTCATTAATAATAATTAAAACTTTAAGGACCATGGGATTAATACACATCACGGAAATTGATCTGGACACTGATAATGCGTATACACACGTGGTGTAATAATAAGTTTGAACTGTACTGTGTGTGTGTGTGTGTCGTATTCAAATTTTATTTGACATCAACATTTACAATGTGCGCGTTTAAAAAAAAAAAATTAAGGAGTGTGCGTAATAGGAGTGTTATTAAATTTTCCACTATGTAAGCTACGTGTTTGCGAATTTCACTGTGTTTATCACCGGCTAGTAAACAAATTAGAAAACAAACAAACAGACAGAAAGGAACAGAAACAACTCACCTGTCAAGGCTAAGAGCCAGGCGACGATGACAGTGGCCGCAACCGCTGATACCGACGAGTACATCGCTTACACCACAACACAGCTCACCGTTCACTTACATGGACAACACTAGCTGGCTGGGCAGTGAATGCTCACTCAGCCCCACTTCCTCAGCGCACTCCCTCTCAACTTTCGAAGCCTAATCAACTTGGATTTCGTTGTCCATGACGTGTCCGTTACTTAACTAAATATAAATTATTTCATAACGACTCGGAAACAAAGTTTTTTATGGGTAAAAACGTAAAGTTTTACCTTATAACCTGAACCGCTTTTCGCTTTTTAAAAAGCTTCTTCAGATAAAGGCGCTTCTTCGCCTCTGAAGAAGCTTTTTAAAAGGCGAAAACCGGTTCAGGTTATAAGGTAAAACTTTACGTTTTTACCCATAAAAAACTTTGTGTTCCGAGTCGTTAGTGAAATAATTATATTTAGCTTAATCAACGTTAACAAAGGGCTACCTCGTCTTCTTATTATTACTAAAGGACCATTAATCAGCATAAATAAACAGATACGAATATAAACAGTAATGGTGTCTCTACTCATATTCAGAAATCATTATATTACACCATATTACATTATGTTACGTTACATTGTGTTACATTATGTTGTATCATATTGTACTATATTAGGTTATATTATATTATATTTACTGAACATGTGAAGCGACTACTTAGCTTTAATCGACCATTTGGCATCTGTCTGACAGTCTATCTATCTGTCTACCTGTCTGTCTCTCTACCTGTCTCTATCTCTGTCTGTCTCTCTCTCTCTCTCTCTCTCTCTCTCTCTCTCTCTCTCTCTCTCTCTCTCTCTCTCTCTCTCTCTCTCTCTCTCTCTCTCTCTCTCTCTCTCTCACTTACTCACTCTTCCTATCTGTCTATTTGGGATGTGCCTTAGATAGTTTTTATATCCACATACGATTTTCATCAAACTTGGCATGCGTATTCATACTTTTACCGTACAGATCCCTGTTGTCTTTGAGATTCATACCCCAAAAATAAGGAGGTGAAAGGTAAAAATGTGAAAGTCATAATTGTGAAAAAATTCGCAAAAATTCAAGTGGAATATCACATTAAAGGTAACTATAACCAAAATGTCAATATTGTGGTCGTTTTTACAAATATCAAAATTTTTGGACGCCAGTTTTTACAATTTTAATAAAATCTCAAAAATAAGCAAATTGGTTAAGCGAATTTTAACCAAAATGAGAATATAGTGTACAGTCTTAAAAATTTCAAAATTTTAAGACACCAGAGCCAAAAATAAAAAGTCTGAAAAAACTGTCAAATCCAGCGATGCGTCAAACAAAAGAGAATATTAACCCTAAAGTCCTAAAGAAGCGGTTACTGCGAATATTTTTTTTATTTTGAGGACATCATGGGCCAAAAATGGAACTCAAAGTTTTCAGAAAATTCTAAACGTCCATGTGAAGGATGGAGTTATGAGGATCTTTATTAAAAATACAAATTCGACACAAATGTAAACGGTAAAAGTTTTGATAAAATCGCAAAGTTACAATTAAACAGAATTGTAACCACAATCTGAATAAAGAATTCTGTTTTTGAATTGTTAAAATTTGGGACACCACAGCCCAAAGGTGTACCAAGATGTTGGAAAAAATTGTAAAATCTGAGTATAGTACTCAGTTTTGGTAGGGCAGAATCTCCAATAACCATGGTAAGGACGTATGGTCACACCTCCGCGTGGTGTTTCTTGGCTAAACGCTACGAATCATTACATACGAAGAACTTTCCTGACAGCTTTAACAATTTTAATGTAACATATTATTTTTTTTTAATATAATAATAAATGCATTTCGTTCAAAATGGTGAGCGATTTCTGCAACTTCCTATGCATACAAACGCATATTTATGAACACACACGAGCGCACACGCAGATACACTATAACTTGAATGTGTGTGTGTGTGTGTGTGTGTGTGTGTGTGTGTGTGTGTGTGTGTGTGTGTGTGTGTGTGTGTGTGTGTGTGTGTGTGTGTGTGTGTGTGTGTTACAGCTACTATCGCATATGAAGTATGCGCGAAACGAGAAATTACTACACTTTTCAGCCATGTATTGTATAGCATTGTAAACATGATTGTACAGCACACGAACTTCAAGCTGTGCTTGAGGGATTTGCTACCACCGACCACGAAAACGTCAACTCACAACGTCGCATTGCATGGTGCTAAAATTATGAAATCGGTTTGAAGCACCAAAAATTGAAATGTCATTAGTCATTCTGTCCCTCTCTGTATGTCTGTCTACCTGTCTGTCTCTGTTTCTGTCTGTCCTCTCTCTCTCTCTCTCTCTCTGTCTGTCTCTCTCTCTCTCTCTCTCTCTCTCTCTCTCTCTCTCTCTCTCTCTCTCTCTCTCTCTCTCTCTCATTTGTTGTTAACTTTTAATAAATGAATTATCACAGGGTTTAAAGAGAAGTGAAAACAGATGAAGCAATCTGGTAAGCACGATTTAATTCCAGAAAGAAGATTTAAGTGAGTTATGTTTCAGGATCTGTTTAAAATTGCTTTTCCCTCGTCTCGTCGCGTACCACTACTATGATATCACGGGACTCAACTTTCAGCACAGTGAGCGTACACTGTAACTTAGCTGTTAGTGAATTTTGTAATATTCTGGTTATAGGTGCAAAAGTGTAACGCGAAACATCAAAATATGTGCAATTATCGTGTGAAGTTCGTGTTACGACAATCTAATTCGCGTATACATGCATCGCTGCAATGGCAAATAATATGATAATGCCCTTTTTAACTGAAGTTTGATGATGCCCTTATTGATGAGGTATTCAGAAACAAATCCAGCGCTTCTTATTGCAGTTTCTTGTAATGAGTTGTAGGCCTACTATTCGCTACATGTGATTATGCTTTAAATTATTTTTAAGTACTACATACTCATTGGTGAAAAACAATAAAAAACTGATAATGTTTTCTACACAATCAAGACATTCTTGGACGGTCTGGTACCAAGTTGAATGTAATTAAGATATGCTGGAATTATTCTGACTAGATGTAAATTTTGTAAGATGGTTTTGTCTGCTATTCATCAACCGTAATACTGTTATGGAATATATGGAATACGGAAGTGGCTTTTGCTGGTGATCGGTACTATAGGTCCTACAGTAACTTTGAGATTTGCAATTTTCAAGTGATTCGTACAGCCCAAAAATTATAATACATTTCTGTTTTTCAAGTATCGTAATTTGTACAACATTATTGGTACAATACATCGGTACAACATTGTAAAAAATAACACAACGTAAACAATAATTATAGACTTTTTAGCAGCTTGACGCGTAGAAGTTTTTCAACATCCTTATGGATAGAAATATAAACGATGTCACAAGAAAAATTAAATGCTATTGCAAACATCAAATTAAATGCATTTACATAATTTGTCATATGAAGAGTCGAAGACTCGAGCTTGTGATAGATATGAATGGAGTCGGCGGTCGTACCAGGGATCTGCTACAAGCTGCAGAATACCACATGCTGAAGGTGGCGAATCTGTGGGGTGATGGTGGTGATGTTGATGATGATGATGATGATGATTTTGGTAGTGGTGGTGGTAGTGATCCTCATAATTATGAAAATTATCTTCCTATCAACAAACAGCCACAGATTTCACGTGTATGTGTTCATATAATGAGAGTTGGAGATTCACAAGGTAACCGGTTTGAGGTAAGGGAATTTACCGATGGGAAAGTGGGAAAGTATACAGTTCATTATTTGTAGTCTGTACACGATACCAGGCGCACGGCCAAGTTTGCTTTAACAGTTCATTGTCCGTCTTTTGTAACTATTAACGCGTGCGCGCGAATGGGTGTTTCCGAGTACTACGACTACTGACACATTCCTCATCTCAGTATCCACAATTACTTCTCCACTACTTAGGTTATATTCCTTTCTCCAGTTTTTCTTCTTATTTATTGGGTAATAAGAAGGGAACGCGTTTTTAGGTAAATATTTTTATGTGTAATAAAGTATTATTCATATTTACGTTAATAATTAAATATTTTTATAAATATGTTATTAACACATATTTTTAACATTAAATGTTAACCTTAAATGAAATTTTCAATGTTACGTTTTTCGGGAACAACCTCCACCAGGTAGTACGCATTCTTGCATAATAGTGGCGTAACTTCTACGTGCTTCACTTTTACAAGAGAATGAGTCGTTATGTTTTAGATTACTCAGTTAAGTAAATGTCGTTCGTATATGAAACACACAATTCCTAGTATTGTATATGTCTGCCCACGTAACTATGGTGTAAGAGTAAACACTTGATAGGTATACGCGTTGTGGCTATTACAAATTAACTTAGTTTTAAATTTAAGTGGCCGTAAGTACAAACATACAAAGAATTTGTTTCCTTATTACAACAGAAAAGATTAAGTAACACAATTGGTAACTCGAAGGTAAGTAACACAACAAGTAACATTGTGGTACTATAGTGTGGAAAATTCATAAAAGCGAATCAACTATAGCAAGTTACGCAACATGCATCTGGCAACAATCACATCACTGCGGCTTCACGTTCTAGTTCCAAACAAGAAGTTTTATGTTAAACAGGACCCTCTCCATCATCACATTCAGGACCTACGAAATGCCGTGAATTTTATTCTGATTTGTGCAGAACTTTTATTTCAGCAGACATTCCTCTACATAAAATAAACAACCCAGCGCTTAGAAATTTTCTCGTGAAATACACCCGAACTTAGATCCTCCGGATGACTCTACTTTAAGAAAACACTACCTTCCAAACTGCTATGAAGAAACATTAGAAAATACGTATCAGAGCTGTATGTGAAAATAAGAAAATATGGGTAAGTGTTGATAAAACTATGTACTTGACAGGAAGAAAAGTGGGAAATATAGTTAAGGTGTGCTTAAAAATGCCGAAATAGTTTGCAAACTTTATTTTTTGAATGCTTGTAAAGAAATATCGGCAGCAAATCAGATAACAATCGCTAGGTTGTTCAACGAAAGTATGCATTTGTTGTGGTCGAAGGGTATTAAGTAGGCCTACGATAATGTAATGCATTTTATTACTGATACAGCGTCGTATATTAAGAAAGCATCGAAAGCCATAGGAAACTGATACACGTTACCTGTGTTGTGCATGCTCTACACAGAGTGTGTGAGACTACCACATCCTTGTATCCTAATGTAGACAGATTAATAGTATCAAATGAAAAGTAAGTTAAATCCCTTACGCGAATTGATCTTTTCAAAAACAAAAATTCTAGCCTTCCATTACCACCAGCACCCACTGTCACTAGCTAGGGAATTTGACTTTCTGCAGAGTTATATTATGCAGATAATTTTGATAGTGTTAAACCGGTTGTTGGCGAATTAGATAAAGATCAATAAAGATCCTTCAACATCTGTTAAAAAACAGAAGTGTAAGAAATGAGTTGGCATATATTTCAGCTAATTTGAGTTTCTTGTGCGATTCAATTAAAAAAAACCTCGAAGAAACAACAAACCTCTTAACAGAAAATGTTAATGAAATACGTTTTGTTGAAAGCAAAGTCAGTTCTCTCACAGGATCAAAATGGAATTCTTAAAATATAAATTGAAAGTTGTGATTGGAAAACGCTTGTTAATGTTTATTATATTAAAATAATATTAGTGTCTTGTGAAGGGAGGATAACTTCACAGTAATCAATTGTTTATACAGATTTGATCTGTCACAATAAAATACAAAACTGTTAAGTAACTTATTAATTAACTAAAATAGTCCACTGTTAAAAAAAGCCACCAGTCCACTAGTAAAATATTCAATTTACTCCTCTAATTCCTACTAACGCGATAACACAAAAGAGCGAGACAAAGAAAGCGTAGCGCGCAATGTTTCGAACAGCAACCGCAAATGAGGGTAACTTAGCTAACTGATCGAAATGACCGAGCTGAGATTGAAATGAAAGCCAGAGACATCTACTGGAAACTTCCTGCGGTAACTCGATCACTGATCGAATCCGGATCGAATCAGTAAGTGATTGAAATGAGCGAAATTGAAATGAGACACAAAAACCAACTGATCGAATCACCTACTGACCGAGACGAGACCGAGATCGAATCGTCAACTGATCGAATCACCTACTGACCGAGACGAGACCGAGATCGAATCGTCAGCTGATCGAATCACCTACTGACCGAGACGAGACCGAGATCAAGATTGAGTTGAAAGTTATCGAGAGGCACCTAGCGGAGATTGTGCGAACTATCTCAGCTAGTTTTCCAGTGTCGGTCTTATTGACTGACTCCTCTTTTAAAAGATCGATTCGATCAGTCGATCACTTAAATGATTCGATCAAAAAGATTCGTTCAATCCTGAACGACACATCTCTAATATACGGTGTTACTTCAGTTATTTTACAAGTTTCAGCGTTAATTAGTGATTTTGATGTTACGAAGTGTGTTATCACAATGAGTTCTAGTGAAAATGAAAGTGAATCGCCTACTGTGAGTTGTGTGTCTTTAAGAAAGAAGCCCAACATTGTTAAATCTCAGTGCAAAGTATTATTTATTGCTACTTCGACGATATCTGCTGTAATGACCAAAAACCTTAATTTTTTTAAATTTTGATCAAAAAGTACGTTACAACCAGCCAAGACACCCCAACCCGGACCAGAAGCAATAAATAAAGAAGCAATTTAACGAAGTGTCAACTAGACATTTGCCAGGAACAATAAGAGTACGCTTGACACAACATTACAATAGGAAGTAAGGTTCGCCTGTGACAGACTCGACTCAACCGAGATTTACAGCCCACAACAAGCGAGACAAAGAAGTGTCGCACAGTGGCCCAGATACGGAGAAATTGTAGCGAGCACACGCTGTAAGGTTGATTTGAAGCGTGCCAGCAATAAAAAAGGAGTAGTTATACAATGGTACTCACCCTGTATGAGAACAAACAACGTATATCTAATGAATAGGACCGAGTGTGCGCACAGCGGGAAGACATCTTACTGGTGACAACTGATATTTATAACAAGGAACAGGAGTGGCGTCTTGGAAACGACGACACGCAGTGTCCTGCTAATTGACGGAAAAGGGTCATGGATAGTCAGACAATAACAAAATGCGACGTATTGTTCGCGTGAGAACAGCACCAGACCTCCAGAGTATACTTAGATAAAAGCTTGATCGACAGGCGCGGAATTGCTCTACATTCTAGGAAAAGGTACGGAGGCCCTTCGACGTGTACTTGAGGGGAGACCAGATAACCAACCAGAATCCGACATCTTCCCAGAGCATACGTGGAGAGGAACGTCGTCATGATAGCAACGCGAACAACGAATCAGAAGTAGAGAACCATAGTTCTGCATAAGGGTAGGAGTTCATCTGACCTACCATGGTTGACCAAAGGCGTGTTTGCCAGGAAATTGCATTGTGGTAAATGATGCTTAATAAAAACTGTTTACAGAGCACGCGGGAGGGCAGTCTTCATAAAAATTTTCAATCTTATTCTTTTCTCAGTCAAAGTTGTCAGTCTTAATACATCTCAGTTAACATATGTATAGCAGTTTGACTCTGAAACTCAGTTACGCAGTACTTTAATCAGTTGACTTAACATTTCAATATTGACAAGTTATTCAGTAATAGTGTATCCACAGTGACTCAATCATACAATATACGTCAGTGATTAAAAACTTTCAAGTACTTTATCTTACTCAGCTACCGCTTATTAAGAACTAAGCTAATCATTCGTAGTTTCATTTAATAACAGACTCGCAGAACTTTCGTTAATGCTTTACCGAACAACGAAAACGTACCGTTGTACAGTGCGAAGTGTTACAATACCGATTGGAACAATACACCACGTAATCGAAAACACGATACATTAACGTATACAAGAAGAAGTTCGATAATAGACAGTCATATAAGTAGGGGGAAAATGAGGGTTCTGACCAAAGTACCGTTATTCCCCCACCACCACCGCTGGACCAGCAGCATCGACCAATCAAATTTCATGGCGCCTTTCGCGCGTCAAGTTCAAATATATGCCGTCTTTCGCGAGTCTAAATCACTTTCACTTTCTACTGGACCGCGAATTTCCGCGAATAAATTTTTTATTTTTTTTTAATTTGATATTTTTATTTTTTTAATTAAATTGATTTGCATATCCGCGAATATATGCCGTCTTTCGCGAGCCTAAATCACTTTCACTTTCTACTGGACCGCGAATTTCCGCGAATAAATTTTTTAATTTGATATTTTTATTTTTTTAATTAAATTGATTTGCATATCCGCGAATATATGCCGCCTTTCGCGAGCCTAGATCACTTTCACTTTCTATCAGCTGGACCCGCAGCATCCCAAATGGACCACCCGCATCCGCAAATATATTTTTTATTTTAAATAAAGCTGATTTGCATATCAGAGGTGGGTGGTGGGTGGGAGGTTCCGACTTGATGCATTATAGTGTATATATTAAATATATGATCAGGGTTACCAACCTTGCATGAGTTCAAATTTGTTGTGTGTTATAATATATATTAAGTCTATATGATCAAGTTTACCAACCTATGCAGGGGTTCAAACTTGATATGTGTATTATAGTGTATATTAAAATATATGATCAGGGTTACCAATCCTGTATTATTGTGTGTATAGAATAGATCTGCCAACATTTTTCTTCGGTGGGAAATTCAAACTATATGAGCAACGCATTCGCCAGAATCTGAGACTCGAGAGAGTATGTTTGTCGTGCATGCTTTATTTTTTATTTTTAATGAAGCTGATTTGCATATCAGGGGTGGGTGATGAGTCAATTCTCCCTTTGAATGTAAATAACTATCTCTCTCCCTCCCTCTCTCTCTCTCTTTATGTCATCGGTTTTACATAAGCATCGTGCTACTTATGGATTATTGTAATTAGCGATACTAAAATGTAATCACCAGGAAATATATTTATCGCCTACCTCATTGCGTTCTACTTCTAATTTGGTACATGACAGTCACCAAGTCTGTGTGTGTGTGGTAAAGTGTTACGCATAAAAAAAATCTCCTTGAAATAAGGTATTTTCAAAAGTTTTGTGTACACATACACACATTGTATATGTCTCTCTCTCTCTCTCGCTGCAAACGTTGACAAGAATTCGCTTATTCAAACGATTTGTATGTGTGTACACGAACTTAAATATAGTTTACAGACGATTGTAATTTTAAAAATTCATTTTTGCATTAAATATATATATCGTAAACAATGAAATAATAATATTTCGTCATTGTAAGATTTTAATAAAGCAATTATCAGTTTAAATTCTCTCTCTCTCTCTCTCTCTCTCTCTCTCTCTCTCTCTCTCTCTCTCTCTCTCTCTCTCTCTCTCTCTCTCTCTCACACACTTGTTGTGTATGTTTCTCTCTCTCTCTGTGGTCAGTACCGCGCGCATGTATATGAAATTAGAAAGTTTATATTTATTCGACAAATATTATCGCCCTCTCTCTCTCTCTCTCTCGCTCGCAGACGTCGGAAGCAATTCGAGGTCATTGACACGACTTTACACTGACACATTGCAGTCTCTCACTCTCTCTCTCTCTCGCTCTCTCTCTCTCTCTCTCTCTCTGGGTTAAGCTGGTGTTGTACGTTACTAAAATCATAGCAAATATTTTCATTCTAAGCATGTATTACTGTTTAGTAATAATTACAACCCAACAAAGGATATATAAGTTTGTGTACATGGATTGTATATTGCAAGCACGGAATTATTATTTAAATCCGATATCTGTTTTTATTAAAATCATACAATGTCAAAAGAGGATAGTTGTCTGTTACGAACCAGTACTAACTCTCCTATATGGCCGTCGCTCGCATCATCCGTATTTAAAGTTCGCTACTTCCAGTACACATGGCCTCTGTAACAGATTTGGTCTCCAACAGGTGTGATTCGAACGGTAAGAGCAAGAACAATATGAACAAGGCCAAGGACATTATATGTCTAGTATCCCTCCTCAGACGCTGGTGTTACTTTGTGTCATAAAATCTCGTGGCACTCAAGATAAGAGACAATACGTTTGCAAAAAACGACAAAATTGAACTTCTGGAAACAAAATTGTACGGTTTGTAAGTAATATCGACAACACAGGTCAGCATTTTTTGGTCATTGACAGATAAAGGGATCGTCACATTAGGACTACTGGCTGCTAAATCCAGTAGTACAAGAACTTAGATATTTGTTGAATCAGTAGCAAAAATATTAGATCTACTGTTTTCAGCGTACATAGACATTTGATAACATTCCATTTTGGTTGTATTCGTGAAGCCATAGTGTAATGGCTGTCCTTGGAAGTCATGTAACCCTTAGTGTTTGTGCGGGAATCGTAGTCGGATTTTAGTTTCTGTCATGTCTTTCGTCCGTTTGTGTGCAGGTTGTCTTTACAGTCATGAAAATCATTTCAAGAGGTAAGCCGCATTGTATTGTTCGCGTACCGTGAGCAAATGCGGTGGTGATTGCTGTACAAGAATTCTACGGACTGATGTGTTACGAAATTAGCGTGGTAACCAAGTTCTATGACATAGAGCGCGGGTTTCTCCGTACAATTGTGTAACGTCGCGTAGCATTTTTGTGCGATGTTAAGCGACCTATAAAACGTAATGAACCTGTTGTGCCATGATGACGGAGTTGCACAGATGCGTGTGATAATAATAACAATAATAATATAAAGAGGTCGCGTGCTCAAACATTAGCTCGGTGCTCCAGATAAGACGAGAGTCAAGAACAGTTATGATCATCACCCGACCGGACCAGCGTGCGTGCATAGCGCAGCGTATGTGTTTGTTACAGTAACGGTAATTGCTTATTAAGTGGGGAAACGAATCAATTGCTGGTGTATTGTGCTATTGTGTATGCGCGCACAAGAACGACCTACGACAATCCGCCTGCCCTACTTTGTCTGCAAGTCACAATGTTTATGGTTATTATAGTTCAGTTTCCGGCCAGAAGTAGTACTGTAGTGGTATTTTTGGTTTATTTTGTATCTTTGATTGGACGGAAAATACGCATCGTTTACTCCCCCTATAACTATTCGACCCTGCTTAATACTCTAAATATTATTATTTCGCCTTTGACATGCTCCTTGTCAGTCTGTAATTTAGAGGTAGCGAATCTTTTTGCCATTCTTCTGCCGATGATAAAATGTTCTCTGTAGAGTTATTCGTCAAGTTGTTGGTGTAACAATAACATGGTGTAAGCTACCTCTCGTTTATCCATGAGAATGGGTGTTCGGTGTCATCTGCCGTGAGGGTAAATAGCGCCTTATTTTCGCTATTATTTACAACGGTACGGCTAAAATACTAGTAAGCGTAATCAAAAATTACTTCCTACCCTGCTAACAACATATAGCATAGCATCCATATCAATGGATGCATTTTGAGTACGTGGCCATAAAAATGATCCGGACACAGGTTATGTCAGGTTGTAATAAGTTAGGCCTCTCCAGTTCTATAATTTTCTACAAAAAATTAGCTTTTGTTTCCGATTAAGTATCTCCATTTTAATTACTTTTAACACTACACTGAAAAGTTTGTAGTTGTGGGTAGAGGAAAAAATATCAGGAAAGGTATCCGTAGTATGTCATACGATAGTGAAGGAAAGATTTCATCGATATTTTGACATGTTCTCTCGCATATGTTATAGGTTACAGTGGATATGAGATTCGGTTAGAACATGTGCACACTAAATAGGTAATTGTAAGGAAAATAAGAAATTACTGTAATAGGTAATTTGTTCAGTACTACAGGAGTAGAAAAATATTTTCATATTCATCATTGTCGTAAGGAACTCACACCCTGATGGAAGGACACAAGGTGCAGTACAAAAATCCTCCCAGAAGGTCCTTCCAGAGGGCGACTGACTGTACGCTATCATTAAAATTATACAAAACCACTGCTGTCCCGATTCAGATGTACGACAGTGAGGAATGTAAGCGAGACATGTCTACAATTTGAAGCAGCTGAAGTGCTTTCTCTGAGAAGAGTCAAGGGTTCCACACAGTTGGACAGAACGACTGCATTCGGAACGAGCTAAACGTCCATAATCCGAACCAGCGAATAGGCGATTACAGATTAAAATGGTGGGAACACGTCGACGGAATGGACGAAAACAGGCAAGCAGTCCAGCGGGCAAGTGTGACATTAGAAGTCGTGGAACGTGAGAACAAATTTATGTGACTTTACCGAGACGGAACAACCATTTATGTCTAAACCATGAAATGAAGAAGCAGAAGAAGAAACGACGTAGTTCGTTTTGTCGTTATTTGGTAGTTGTTGCCTAGCTATGCAATAAATTATTACCTTCAACTAAAGGAAATTCTGATTTTTATGTAGTCCTTCGACAACGCAGGCTTTACGTTGTGCCGAGCAACACTCCGCGTGCTTTTACGGAAAATGTAACATGCGCATACAATAACGTCACTTAAGCTGCTAGTTGGACATGTTTATGACAGCAGTTTCATGGGATGATTTGAACAGAGAACATGAACTATCAGCCAAAGTAACCTACAATAAATATTATATTTAATCGCTTTTCGTTATAACCGATATGAAATGCCACAAAATGACTACAATTATTGCGTATAACGGAGGATTTATGCCAGCTTTAAATAACAGAAGATTTATCTGAATGGTCAGGCGGCACTAAACGTAATTTCGATTCGTTCCAACGTGCCGTTATTTACCGGTTTAAATACTATGTATTCCACAGCGTTGTGATTTATACAGTAAAAGTGATAACGAAAACGAAACGTCGGTCGGAACGGTTAATTAGGCAGCATAATGGTAGGCGATTTGACACGTACGGACAAGTTCATGACAGCGGCGGCGATGATTATTGTACGTAAGAAGAAATGTAAATGAGCTGTGGAGTCATGACGGCTGTGTACATCAATTGCTTTACAACAATGCGGACTACACCGTTATCGTACAACAATGGCTTTATACAGTGATTATTGTTGTATTGATTTTTATTCAGCGATTGTCGAAGCCTTTCAGTTTTCTTTGTCTGTTTAATTTCAGTTGAAGCTAATTCGAAGCGATTGCCTGTTACATTTCGTCTTGTCGTCTTTACATTTCCTTAGTGTAACACATAGTTTTGTTTTGTGGCACGCGTA